>CM062201.1:23074166-24552500 GCA_031216445.1 Lateolabrax maculatus | reverse complement strand
AGCAGCAGCAGCAGTAACAGCAGCAGCAGAGGCAGGCGCATTAAAAACAGATTTCATGTGCAGGCTGTGCCATCCCTGTAGACGCACGGAGGTGCCTTTAGGAACGGGGAAGCTCATTCTATAATTGCATGCATAATTATACTGCATTTCACTTAAGCATTTAATATGTGATTAATTTACAATATATGTAATATTTCTATATATATATATATATATATATATATATATATATATATATAATATTGCTTGTTTCAAGATTTGTTTTGGATGGAATAAAGAAGATTACATTAAGTGTATCCGACGTGAGTTGTGGCGTGTGATTCAAGGCCCCACTTCGAATTTCCATGTTGACGACCTGCAGTTTGACTTGGTTTCCTCATGAAAGTCTCTCTTTCTCCCTTCCTAAACAGGCCAGGTGAGCCGGTCTGCCCTGAAACAGCCTCGGAGTTGTAACATCTTCAAAGCACTCTTCTGTTGCCTCCAAGCTCAGGATGGCCCCAAACCACCATCACCACTACCACCACCTTCCCAGCAGGCCTTGCTGGAGTCACAGGAAAATGGGACGGCTGTCAAGGTAACACTATTCTTATTCCAGCAATATTTCACACCACTGAAAACAATTTAAAAGCCTCAGTTCAGTCCCCCCTCTATTTTTGTTTATTTAACATTGTACTTCCTTGTCACACCCATGCACACGCATGCCATAAAAGAGGAGGTGTTTAAGTAGTTCGGCCATCTGCAGGAATAAACTAAACAAGCTGTTGTAAAAATGCGCTTATTATTGTCTTCAAGCATTATCTTTTTACAACTGCGCGCTAAAGCCACTACTGCACCTGCTCTGAACATCTTGAAAGCTAACCGCAACTGTCTGCGGATATAGAATCACTTTGATGTTCACACTTGATCCTCCAAGGAAGATAAGAACGGCAGAGCGACTATCAATCCTTTAGGCAGACGGCGGAGAGCGAGCAGAGAGTGGTGTATTGTGCACCTCGTAATTGCTGAGGTGGAGAAAAAAAAATAAAGCCCTGAGCGGCTGCTGAACGCGGCTGGCCACGCTGGTGAACGCTGTCAGCCTGATTAGGGCTTCAGTACCATGCAAGGGGCATTTTAATGAGATGCCATGTTTGTTCACATTGAGGAGTGTCCTCCAGCATCAGGAGCAAACAGGAAGCAGCATCTGTAGGGCCTGGTTATTGTCTGGCAGGCTCCCGCTGAAATAAAACCAAATTAAACGTTCGCATCGATGGGCTTGTGTTGCATTGGGTTTATTGTTTAGTTGATGAAAGAAGATTGTTGTTGCTCATGGATATTACGTTTCTCAGTCTTAATTTGCTTCTCTCGATGGATAAGCTATTTACATTATGTAATATATAAATAATTAATGTCATTTTAAATGTGCTCATAAGGAGCCTAGAACAAAACAAAATTAATAAAGGGGGAAAACTGGATCTTTAAAATGAGATTATGTCCAGGTAATGTGCTTTCCCAGCAGGTGAGTCCCTTTAGAGATGCTTTTGGGGAGTTTAATGAAATAAGAAGAATATGCTAATCCTAAAGATATGCAACATAGAAGCTGTTACAGTAAATAACGAAGCTCAGTCCCTCAGCTATCCACACGTACATGTCCCTCTTAAACTGGGGCTTAATTTCCCAGAGGTAAAATCAAATAGCCACGGTCTGATTTTCATATGAATCACTGTACTATAAGGACCAGTCGTGCTCCTCGGCTATAAACATAGCACAGACAAGACAAATGGTGTAGGTGTGTGTGTGGGAGGGACAGTACCATTCAAACAAGCCTTTGTGTGTCTCCTCAGCAATATGAAACCAGCCTCCTCCCTGAGGTGAATGCCCAGGACCAAGGGAAGATATGTGTGGTCATAGACCTGGATGAGACCCTGGTGCACAGCTCATTCAAGGTACCAACACTGTCATTCACCCACTTGTTCTTCTGTATGCAAGCATTTGCCTCATTTAAATATGTTTGGTATTGTTGAGATGTTTCCTCAGTTTGAGCGAAAGCTTCTTGGATTCACTAGAAATAACAACACTTGATGTTTGTGCAAAGGACTATATTTTGTATTTAGGCAACTTGTAGCAGTTGTGCATTAGTCTGGTCCTGCTGTGATTGTTTATTAATCCTAATCTATAAATCTGTGTTAGAGGTTCTTTACTAAAACCATCACGTGTTTGAGGAACACCAAGTGGATTATATTCTGTTTGTGTAGACTATGTACTGTGATTTATGGCAGCGCTGTGGAGTCTGGTTCTAAGTGTTCAGTTGTTATGTAATGCCATGTGAATGTACACAGTGCGGCTCATGTGAATGAGCATGCCAACCATCTCCCTCTGTGTTCTCCCTCCAGCCTATTAGTAATGCAGACTTCATTGTGCCTGTGGAGATAGAGGGGACCACACACCAGGTAAACTACGGTGTGCCGTGTGTGAGTGTGTTTGCCGTAGAGGGGAGGGGGTTGTGTTTGTGTATGTATGTTGATGTGTTTGCAGCGGTTGCTGAGCTGAAAAGGGATGGGTCTTGTAACTGATCAGCCAGGTTTTGCTTTGACGGGCCCACGGAGCCCTCTACTGACCAGATGTTGAACATGCGGTCGCAAGTGGAAGTGGATGCATCAGCAAGAAAATGAGCCATCTCTTTCCCAGTTCATCTAAAATGTCATTAATAAGTAATACAGTACATGTTACTGTTGCTGTGAAGATGTTGAAAAAATTCTCAACTAGCACAGTGCACTGGGCCATTTGTTCAACTTGGGCGTAGAGCTTCTCACTATTGGACATGTGGAAATGTAATTAACTCGAAATGTGATTCCCGGGACCCCATGTGCTGGTACGCAGTCATCTTTGGGCCTCTGCCTGGTTCAAGTAATCCAGGATAGGCTGGTTAACACTGGCACGGCCTATTCTTGATTACTTGTTTCAGGAACTGGCCGACAGCAGCAAACGGATGGAAATAATAAGTCGATGGTACAAATGTAGAGACATTTAAATGAGTTTGCTGTAGGCCGGACTGTTTACTGACGGTCTATTTGTTTTTACAGGTGTATGTACTGAAGAGGCCATATGTGGATGAGTTCCTGCAGAGAATGGGAGAGTTGTTTGAATGTGTGCTGTTTACAGCCAGTCTCGCAAAGGTATCTCACATCAGAGCCTGAAATAGATATTCATATTTTATTCAGCACCAAGTATCTTTTGTTTGATGTGTGATGTACTGTCTGATCTATCAGATGTTGTTCTGCTTTCTCTCGCCTTTTTAGTTCTACTTTTACTGTGATAGCAGCAGCTTAACAAGCTGTTAGTCTCTTTAGTTGGCACCTTCCTCAGGTTTAAAGCCGGTTTGCACCAGCTCTTCATAAGTTCAAACTTAGCCTAGTTATAGTGTGAGTGATTAGTAAGTGGAGAGTTACATTTAACTAAATAATCCACACACACTAGAAAGTTGTTGGTAAATATTTACACATACAAACTGCTACATAGTTAACCGAACCAACTTACCAAACTAATGTGAGCTTGCTAACATATGACCCGTTTAGATCGAAGGTAAAGAAGTAATATTGCATGATCGACACTTGATGTGAATGATTTTTAATAATAATTGGGAAGATTTTAAATTACAACACAGTATACTACAGATTACCAAGCGTACTTCTTATATCGCCAGACTAAATATTGGAGCATAATCTTAAATTTCCCACTTATTCTATTCTGCTTGAATACTACTAACTCTGAAACACGTTCTTCAGTTTGGCAGTTATGTTTCAACTTGTGATGCTGCAGTGACCTTAAGTTTTATTGGTGCAACCCAGTTTAGTAAATCAGTTAGTTGTTACTAAGGACTTGGGAATGACTTTACAACACGAACATGGGACTGGATTTATGAACAGCTGATGCAACCCAATCCAGATGAATAGAATTTTTGATGTGTGATGCTATTTGCTCTTAGAGTGAATATCCACCTTTTTATAGAAAGTGCTTCATTAGTCCAACCTTACACATCCGTGCTTTTTCCCCTCTCCTGCTCCCTACATCGCCTGGCCTCCGTCAGTATGCAGATCCAGTGACGGACCTACTGGATCAATGTGGTGTATTCCGGACCCGTTTATTCCGGGAATCTTGTGTATTCCACCAGGGCTGCTATGTCAAAGATTTGAGCCGCCTGGGCAGAGACCTCCACAAAACCCTCATCCTGGATAACTCTCCCGCCTCCTACATCTTCCACCCTAATAATGCTGTGAGTTCTGACTTGCTTCTGTCAGCTGACGTACCTCCTTGTGTTGAAAATGGCACAAAAAGTTGTTTTTTTAGAAAATGCTGTGGAAACTGTTGGACAAAAGAAATTATGCAAAGGATAACTTGGTTTGTATTAAAGCCTATATCTTATTTTCTCCAGACCTGAAGCTTGATGAGAAGGAGGTCTGGCAATGTGAGGTTAGCTCTTAGAAAATGGAAACAAATTAAGAGTTTAAGTAGTTGCTAAATTGCTAAAATTAGCAGATTTTGTTCTTGGTATTTTGAGAGATATTCATGTTCAAAGTTTATTCCTATTTTCATCACTGATAAATCTGCAGATTATTGTCTCGATTTATTGTTTTGTTCGTAATAAGGCACAAAATAGTAAAAAATATCCATTATAGAGTCCACGGACGCCTCTCAAATACAGTTTACTCTCATGCATGACAAAGAAAACCAGCAAAGCCTCACATTTGAGAAGCTGAAACCAGATAAATTTATGCATTTTTTTCATGAAGAATTAGTAAAACGATTTATTGATTATCATAATAGTTACCGATTAATGTTCTGTTAATTGACAATTGTTTCAGTTCTAATCCTGATTGATTATAAATGTACAGTGCACATTAGAGACTAATTTAGGACTAATTAAAGTAGTACACCTCTGGATACATTTATATTCATTCATTCATTCATAACAGTTTTGGTTCAGAACTGCACGTGCACCACTGCCACTGCAGTTTTTATGTTTTAAATCCGAGGTTTATAAAAGCCAACAGTTTGTGAGTGACAGTTTGTTTCTGTCAGGTTCCTGTGGTGTCATGGTTCGACGACGTGGACGATGCCGAGCTGCTCAACCTTCTGCCTGTGTTTGAAGAACTTAGTCAAGCCGATAATGTTTACACCCGGCTGGACCAGCTTCGTGGACATTAAGCTCTCAGTGGACCTGCTCAGCTCCTGTTAGAGCTCCAGCTTCAAACTTCTTCAACTACAATAGAACCGTATATAGAGAAAAGATACTAGAGTTTTCAGATGCTGTTCTCTCTCTTCTCTGCACAAAATCCTCTGTTTAGAAAATTGTATTATCGTGGAGTTAAGGAAATTCCAAGCCTGGAAAACACAATGTGTTTGGCTCAACTGAAACTATAGATTGCAATCTGAGGCCTTTCCTCTGAACCTCAGTGCTGACATTCATGACAACCACTATTTGAAAGCACTATGAGCGGGAAACGACAACCAAAGCCCATCACAATCACTCCAGTTAGTATGGATATTAAAGTGGTTCTTTTGCCAAAGCAGAAGCCTGCCTGCCCTGACTTGACTTTTGGACATTGTGTTTTTTTTATTATTGTGCCTTTTAAGGAACAACAAAAAAAAAACATCAGCTCTTTTTTGAAATTTCCAACAGATTTTATACATTTATTGATTTCTTTTAATAGGTTGTTTTTATAAGGAAATCTATTTTTAAATGGTGAACATGGTTCTTCTATGCAACCCAGTTCTGTTATTACATGGACAGTACCTCCTAAGTAGCCAGTCAATAATTGCATTCAGCAGATGTAAACATTACTGCAGCCTTATTTACCTGTAAATGAGCAGCAAAACAAAAGTGTATTTTACTTATTTGTACTATAAACATAATTTCTACAAAACATGCAAATATACATCATTAGTGGTCAGATTGATATTTGATATATTGGTTATAAGTTAAGTAAACAGGGTGAAATCTTGTCTTTGATGGTCCGTTGAAAGCAGACACACTGGAATATGTTGGCACATAGGACGACCAGAAATGCCACAGTTTTCAGTCAAGGTTTAATAATAGTTCATTTGTTGTTTTTTCTTTTATAACTATATGACAAACAACTTGCACTTGTTTTATATTGACAGTGCTGAAAGTAAAAACTGTGCCTTTTGAAATTCGGACAGAGAATGGTGTTCTGCCTGAAAAGAGATTTGTAGGCCTACACCGTCTGATGTGTCATGCTGAGCGTGAGAAAACACTGTCAAGAGCAAGTGTAATGCCATGTGGCTGTGGTACTTGCAGTGCAACACTTGAAAAATATCAAATTTGATTTTTTTAGCATGTGTGAGCGTTTTTTCTATATTTATTGGCCAAAAACCTGTATTGTCCAGTACTTCTTAATGCTTAACATTTTGTATTGTAATCCATTTGCCTACTTTTGAGGCTGGCCTTGTGTTTAACTGTTTGATCTGTGCCTAAATAACATACATTTAGCTGTCAAAGTTCATGGATAATTCAAAAACTTAAGCAGTTAAATCAAATAAATAAATACATGTAATTCCAAGAGTCAATCATGCGAGACAACAGTTATTTTTTACACACAACAGATATTTTGTGGGGGTATGTTTCCTGGGTAATATGGTTTTTCTATTATGTTTAATGTCTGATGCAATTATTGCCTGCATGTTAACTAGTAAAATAAGACAATGAAATTGTACCAGTTGTGATGACCAAAAGTATTTGTTTAGACAGTCACAATTTGTCTTTGTGTATCAGAATAAATCAAAAATTCATTTTGTCTACCTGATCTGACCAAAACTCTAAAAGACAAGGTGCTACCAGTTTTTATTTTAAAATAAAAATTGGTTATATTGTACTGTCTTTGTGTGTGTTTCTCTCCACTGTGACACTGAAGGACACATCTCGTCATTAGTTTGAAAGAATCAAATAGCCTTTTCTGTATGTCCTCTTATACAGGACAATTAAGTATCTTTTAAGACCATTAAATCCTTTTGGTTTCAAATACATACTGCAAGATCAAGTTCTACTCACATTTATGGGTCACTACATTTTAATGAAAAAATATTTATCTTTACTCAAGGGTAATTTTATCCATCTCAGTAGTATATGATATATATATATATAATATATAATATATATATCATATAATATACACACATATATACACACAAAATATATTTTACAAAATTTATATTTTAACACAGTATTGGAATTAAAGTATGTACATTTACTCAAGTACTGTACTTAAGAACAATTGTTGTACTTTATTACTTCCATTTCCATTTTATACAACTTTTTACCAACATTTATCTGAGAGTTAAGTTACTTTTCAGTTTAAGGTTTCTAATAGAAAGCCTAAATAAAATAAACTACCCAACAGTTAATAAAGTAGTTTAAATTAATTATTTAATACATTATTATAATAAGTATAATTAAATATGACAAGGACCGTTGAGCATAATTACTTTAACTTTTGATACATTTCATTGCTTCTTTTGTACTTTGTACCTTGTGCTACTTTTTCTCAATAATACTTCTCCCACCACTGGCAGATATTCATTTAAAATATTGAATAACCAGTATTATAAGTCTGAACCACATGAAGATAAGTTTATGTTATTTCATTTCAAACATGGTCGCCCGCTGACAACATGTTGCATGCAGCTTACACTCGCTGATTACGCTGATTTGCATCAGCCCTGCTTTTATTTGACTTAAATCAGAAACATGTTATGATAGTGAGAGTCTTTGTTTCACAGCGTTTATTAAACGTGTGGTCGACGCCAAACTTTAAACGTAAAGGCGACTAAATCAACAAGAACATCGTTTTTTTTTTGTTTTGCCTGTAACGTTTAGAATGGTGCAGCTAAATTTACCAGTCGGCCATTTTAGGTGTACCGGGGACATTACTAGGTGACACCAGGAAGTGCCTTTTAATATAGCGCTTCCACGGTTACGGCTCTCTTTAAAGAACTAAAAATTTAGTTCAACGTACATTAATTTTAAAATAAGCGACCTGTTTATTTGTGTTAATTTTGCGACGTGTAAAACCGCCGTATTTTCCATGTCACCTCCGGGAGTCGGGACTACAAATCTTCTGGGCGTTTCCATGGTGACATCATGTGAGCTGACTGACACGTACTGTTTTGTTAAAAGTAAAGCAGGAAGAAGAAGAAGAAGGAGGAGGAGAAGCAAACAGAAGCAAACAGAAAGCTCGGAACACCGGAGAGCCCAGAGGTAGGCACCTTACGCTTGTCCTCGGCGTATCGCGGTAAAGGAAGCTGTGACATTTGCGGCGTTTTTATTGTCTGAAGAATGAAGCAAACGTCGAATCCGTGTAGAGAAACGTCGGCTGTCCGTGAGCCGGGCTGCGCGTTATTTAACGCTCACTGGCGAGTTAGCGACGTTAGCCGTTAATACGATACTCTCATGCGTCAAACACAGGCTTTCTGGCTGTGTGACTGCTGGTCGACTGCCCTGTCCTGTTTATAACAACATATTTACTGAGTTAAACCAATAGTTTCGTGTTTATTTTGCTGCCGTTTTAGCAGCTTTTGACGTTAAGGCGCGTTGGTAGCCGCAGGTTAGCTCGCGGACGAGCGTGATTGTGTGTTTAGTTTTTGGATCTCAACGTTTGACCTGTTGTGTAATTTAATGATGCAAACCCCCATTTAACTAAAGTACGCACTTCCGATCCGCGACACGCGAGATTATTTACTTATCTTAAATAAAGCAGCAGCAGTAGTTGTAGTGGTGCCACATTACGAACACACTCCCAAGTTAAAGTCCTCCATTTAAAATAGTACTTTAGTACAAAAATATTAGCAAAAAAAATTAAAGTATTCATTATGTAGAATAGCTCATGTCAGTTTTATATTATTAGATCAGTAATGATTATTCTATATTGTTAAGTAGTTATTTTATTAACTGCTCATGTGTTTTTTTAATTTTTTATACTCAAGAACCCCAAAATTGTAATTCAGTAAATTAAATTATTAAATGTACTCAGGTGCTTTCCACTAATTCTCATTGATCAATGTTTGTACCTGTGCTACCTATGAATACTGCAGGCCAACAGTTAGGGTTGTAAAATAGTTTTGATTTGGATTGTTAAAGTGGAGTTTAGGTGTGATCATGTGTGTTTCTGTTCACAGGAGACATTGTACGTTCGATAATCTCTTCAGATCTCTACCCCTGGTTCCATCATGAACGTGTTTGACCGCAACATCAACTTTGACGCGCTCTTCAAGTTCTCCCAAATGTACGTAGGCATGCAGTGGATTCCTGTGTCGGTCATGTACATTATCCACTATGACTTAAGCTTCCTTTGTCCAGCCCTGTTCAGTGTAATCTTTTCTTGCAGATCTCATTCCACCCAGGTGCACTTGAAGAATGTGTACTCCAGCCTGGCAGTTTGTATGTTCGTGGCTGCCGCTGGCTCCTACGTCCATGTCGTCACACGCCTCTTTCAGGTAATACCAACAAGATAAAAAACGAGTCGACTTGTCAAGGTTGATCCTTTACATCAATGCAAATGGTTCCCTTAAGAAAAGTACAGACAAGAACACTTGATCCTACCTAATCTAACCTAATTTGTGCATTAGGTTCAGTTACCTGGAGGCTGAAATATTTTAATACTAAATATGTCAAGAGTTTTCACCATAGCTATAGCTGCTCTTCTTCCCTGAAGGTTAAGTTGTTTGTAGTTAATGCCTCCACTATAAAAGGCTGCGGGAAACCCTGAAGTGAGTCTTTTGTGAAGTTTTTAAATTCTTTGGTCAGTAACAGTGAGCATTGTAACCTCTCAACCACTGAGTGCTTACTCAACTCTATCCTGTTGTATGTGATAACAGCATACGTGCCTGTAGAACAAAGGGAAACCAAGTTTAACAGTCATAAAACAACAGATGTGTGTAGGATATTCTGCAGTCTAATACCTGGAACTAGAGCTCATCGTAGCTACCAGCATTCCCCGTTGTTATTTTGGGATTTACAGTTTTAGAAGATGCAAGATTTAGAAGTTTGTCCTTGGTCTGCTACACCAATGCCAGTACTTCTTCTGTATACCAGGGCGCTTCAGATATTGCAAGTACCACAGATCAAAGTGCAGATCTGTAATTTGAATGAGAATCACCAAAAGATAAAGAAAGTTGAGATAAGAAAGAACTTTATTTGTCTGAAAGGACTTTTTCTGTCTTATCTTAACATCTTATGGAGATCCTGTTGCAATATTCAACCTGCAGCTGCACTTTTTTAAAAAAAAAAATCGGAAAATGGGAATTACCTTTTGAAATAATTCTGTGCCCAAGATTGGAACAGGATCGGGATGTTGCTGTACACACAATAAATGAGTGGCTACTATCACTGTCCCAGTTGTTCTGCCCCATCTTTACCTCGTGCCCTTGTTCTCAGGGCGGCGTGCTGTCTGTGCTCGGCTCCCTGGGGATGATGTTTTGGCTCGCCATGACACCACACAACTCCGAGACAGAGAAGAAGAGACTGGCTATCCTCGCAGGATTTGCCTTCCTCACAGGTAAAGGGATGATGTTGTGGGCATGTTACAAGTAAAATTGTCGCTTTTCACGTGAACAGAGCCGTCTTTGTTCATTTAAAGTCATAAAAGAGTCCAAAAGCAGTGTTTGCCTTCCTCTCTCCCTCTCTAGGTGTTGGCCTTGGCCCCACACTGGACTTTGTCATCGCTGTCAACCCGAGGTATGTGAAAGGTTCCTCAATGTTTAACATCTGCACACCAGCAGCTAACTTCTAGTTGAATAAAAGTTAATCATAACCATGAAAACTAAACAGCAATTAGAAGAGTTTTGTGATGATTGTTAGCCACCCGTCTGCGTGTCTGTACACATCTAACTGAACGTTTGTATTGACTGAAAACTTACTTTTGTGTTCTGGTTTGTTTCTCCTCAGCATCATTGTGACCGCTTTCATGGGAACCTCCGCAATTTTCATTTGCTTCACTCTCAGCGCTCTCTATGCCAAACGCAGGAGCTACCTGTTCCTTGGAGGTAAAGGCAGTTTATTAATGTTGTGACACTCTCTCCTCAAGCATTTATTATACAACACAAACACATTACTTGCAATTACACCAATTTATTGCCCCTTTAGGCTGATTTCTCCTCCTCTAATAAAGCATGGTTTAATTAACCGAAATGTCGCTAAATTTAACTCATTCTTCTTCTCAGGCACACTGATGTCTGGCCTTTCCCTCCTGTTCCTGATGTCTGTGATGAACATGTTCTTTGGCTCTGTGATGCTGTTTAAGGTAAGTGAACCGAGCAGTACCATTCCTCACTAAACATGTGATTAACTGTGTGTCATAATGTGCTGCGTAAATCATGATCTTTGTGCATCTGTATCCTTTCTGACAGGCACACATGTACCTCGGGCTGCTCATCATGTGCGGCTTCGTCCTGTTTGACACTCAGCTCATCATTGAGAAAGCAGAGAACGGAGACAAGGACTATGTCTGGTGAGCCAAACTACGCCCGAGCCATTATCTGTCGGCCCACGCCTCATAACCAAATGCCACGCAAATACAATCCTCCCACAGGGAGGTGCAGAAATGAGCACCAGTCACTAGAAATAAGAAAATACTTTTACAGAGGTGCAAACTCAGTCCTTAGATGATAAGTGGATACATTTTACAGTTAGATGCTCTTCATTTTAGGGATATTGAATGTTGTATGGTTATGTTTTTCCCCCCAAAGCATATGTAGCGATTCTGAACTTTCTATATTTGTTTTTTGAAGGCACTGCGTGGATTTGTTCCTTGATTTCATCACCATCTTCAGGAAACTGATGGTCATCCTTGCCATGAACGATAAGGTACAAAGTGTATTTTCTTCTCCTTTAAGTTAATGGATAAATCCCGTCATTTTATATTTTTATTATTGTCAACAAAGTACATGGGGAAAAAAACAAAAAGTGATCCTACTAAGTATTATCTGTGTATCCAAAGCTTGATACAACTTATTCTTCTGTTCCATTGTTGGCCAAAAATGATTAAAAACACATCAATGACCCACATTGTTGCACCGGATACATGTTCCTTCATTATGAAGAACATCAACAATGCAGTTTATTTTTAGTCCATCCCACGTGCACCATCCTGCTGCCTAGTCCTACTCACTAATACACCAAATCCACGACTGAAAATAGTTCCCAACAAATGTACTGTTTACCCCTGTTTAAGTACCATTTACTAGAAACCACAGTGTCCAGCCTTTTTTAAAGATGAAACTATATTATTGTGACCTGTTTTTAAAGATTAAAACTTCAGCAGGAACCAGTGGGCTTTAAGCTGAGAGGCACAGACGGGGTAGGGAAGTGAAAGTATTGAGAGATGGACTAACATGATGTTGGTTTTGCTGGTTTCATGGGATTTGTTAACAAATAACAAAATTTAGGATATTGCCAGCTTCAACCTTTTTTATTGTTCCTACAAGATCAAATTGTTCCTTTCAGAGGCCTTCAGTACATTTTCCAGCTTTTTTTTAAACATGACTGTAGATTAAATGCTGTTTTGAAACTGTTGGCTCACTCAAATCACAAAAAACACAACATATTTTCAGATTTAGCTCTAATAGAATTTAGCCATGCAGATTCTTTTGGTTTTATTTGCTGAGGTTTTGAGATATCTGAGACTTCTGCCACCACCCCCAGTACAATGGTGGCGAGGGGAATTTAGTTTGTGGTGCACAAAACACTGAGAAGGCAGATTATATGTGAACAGACACAACTTAACATCTGTGAACATTTTTTATTGGAACCACTTATTACAAAGGAAACTGTTCCTGATGAAAACTGATACCTGTTTACTTTAAATGTTATTTATCACAAACTGAGTTTCATTCACCTCCTGTTGGATAATAATTCAGTACATTTACTTAAGTAAAGTACAAGTACCTTAAAGTTGCACTTAACTACAGTACTGTACTAGAGTATTTAATGCTACTTTATACTTATACTCATCTTCATTTCTGAGGGAAATATTGTACCTTTTACTCCACCACATTTATTTGACAAATATAATAACTAGTTACTTCTCAGATTAAGGTTTTTCTTTAAAAACATAAATAAGATTCTAAATACAATGTACGTCTATCCAGTAGTTACCAACCTTTTTGGCTTCATATATAAAACACAGTGGGTAGTCGGCTCCTCTTCATGTGTCCGTTATCTGAGTTGTTAATAGCTCCAGCAAAGAGACATTTCCTCTAAACTTCTCAGATGGTTTTATTTAATAACCGTTGAGACCCGAAGAGTAAAAAAAGTATCCACTATTTCACAACAAAGCAAAGATTAGAGAAAAATCCAAAAACTCCCCTCAGATTTATCTTGTGACCCTCTGAAGGGGGTCTGAACCCTAGGTTGAGAACCACTGAATTAAACTACCTGACTGGATATAAAGCAGATAAACCTTTTACAACGGTAAAATGCTGCTCGCACATTGATGCATCAGTATTAACAATCTAATAATGTCACATAGAATAATAACTTTTACCTTTTGATGATAATATAACAATGCTTTTACTTAAGATTTTGAATGCAGGACTTGTAACTAACTTGTAATGCCGTATTTATAATGTTGTGTTGGTTCTTTTACTTAAATAATGTGATTACTTCTTAATCTCAACTATCAGCACGAACTGTTTAACCACATTGATCGGCATGGCTCGAAAATGAGAAAATGTTTTTGTTTTTCATAACCTTTATGGTTTTGTCTTCATAATTCTGATTATTTGTTATTTGTGACTTTTCAGGACAAGAAGAAGGAAAAGAAGTAAAGAAAGTTTGAGGAGCTGGAAATTAAAAACCTGTCAGACGAGGCACAATTTGCAAGTCACTTGGTACTTTTCACTTTCTGTCTTCATTTATTGAATTAACTCCTATGTGGTCTTACATTATTGAAAATTACTTTTTGATTTCTTTTTTAAAACTTACAGCAAGGGTTGAATGTAAGTTTAAGGTAAACTAATGCTCGTCCCATCATGGCTGTGAATGGAGAATAGACTAATGCTGCAGTGAACGTGCTTGGCCTGTAGAGGGGAGCGTCGCCCTATGAAGGCTCCCAGAAGCTGAGCAGCACTTACTGAAGAAGATTTTCATATTACTGTTATTTAGTGCCATAAATTAATGACATGATAGGATCCTTTTTAGTGGGTCACGTGAGCTTCTGAGCCCGATCTTTGTTTCGTTTCAAGGTTCGTAATTTGAGTCGTTGATTTTGCTTATTTATAGTTTTCCTCAGTTTTCTTTAGTGGAGTGTCACATGATATGATGTCCCATGATTTTGACAACAGATCCCCCCCCCCCCCCCCCCCCCCCTTTGAGAAATTTCCCTCTAATTGTTTTGTTCCCACAAATTTAATTTTGTGACCAACATTTTGAGTAAGAATGGTGAAGCTTTGTAACACTGAAGCCCGTCAGACTAACTCATTTAGACGGACTCGCGGCCACTCGCTGGTCAGGATTTTGGACTTTTGGCAGGTGGAAGAGTCGGAGCCATCTGTCCATAGTTTCAACTTGGATAGCAAAGACAGGCGAGTTATCCAGACCACTCCCAGTGTAAATCTCTCTAAATATCTGTTGTCTAGGAATTAGTTTGCCAAATGATATGTTAACCCTTAAGATTTTTTGAAAGTGTAAACTGTGAAGAATTTATTTTATTGATGTAAAATTGAAACTAATAATTTGATACATTTGCTCAAATAAATGTGTTGAACGTATTAAGAGAAGGTGATCTCGCATATTTATTACTACACTTACCAGTGGTGGAAGAAATATTCAGATTCTTTAAGTAAAAGTAGTAATAATACACCATGAGAGTGCAATTACTACTACAAACAACTACTGTATGTCTGTACTTGATGCCACCGGCCAAAATAATTACTTCACAAACAACTAAATCAAAACATTTTAATTAGAAAGTTGAAAAACGGCAGTAGGTACATAGGACCTCTATTGGCTAGGGAACGAACAGCAACAGAGATGTTGAAATACAAGATATGAACATAATCTACTAAGCGAGGAGACTGCAATTTTCACAGAGATTACAAAAGAAAAGATGATGTACATTTAAAATAAATAAATAATAGAAATACATATTCATTGAATAGTGTAGCCATTTCTCTTATCTATGTTATTATTGCTGGTATATATTACCTTTTAAATGTATTATGATTTAAAACAGACATATTCTGACAACCTTCCTTGGTCGCAAAACAATCTCAACATGATCAATAAAATCGTTTATACATTTAAAATTGTGATGCATGAGTTTAGCAATAAAGAATCACAGACATGAACATTCATTTTTTTAGGAGCTCCATGTTTTTTTGTTGTTTTTTTCATACATTATGTGGTGAAACGATGTCTGATACAGTACAGTACGTCAGCTATGGAACTGATCAGCGCTTCCTTGATGTACGTAACGAAGATCCGTCTACCAGGATGAGAAAAACAAAAGACGGGTTGCTGAACAACTACCAGGAGTGACAACTTTTGTGCTAATCATTTGCTTAGCCATGCGTTTTGTAGTCCTGTATACATGAATTAAAGAGAAGTGTCCACAGTCAAGTCTGATTGTGAAAAGGTGAACAACCTATATTATTTGGGTGGCTTTTGGCTTCACGTTTATTGGAAATCCTGAGGAAAAGTCTTATCGATCCATCTTTCCAGTTGCAACAGAGAAAACGGCGGATGAGACGGCATCATCGCCACAATATTTCTTGCGGACATCAACAGGGCACAGTTTCTTGTTCCTCAAAAGGTGGCGGCGGGTCAGCAGCGTCACAGTACAAGCCAGCGACCAGGAGACGTGTTCAGAGCGGCGCCGGGTCGTATTGTCTGTGGACTAGATGAGCACCCTCCTCTCTGTCCTCCCCCCCCCTCCCCGTCCTCGGCCGGATCATCCTTGGCTGCCGCAGGACGACAGACTGTCGTACAGAGAATCGCTGAGCGACTCGGGGGTCTCCAGGACCTGAGGGCGGCTCGGGGAGAGCGCCTCCTCCGGCCGCTCCCTGAGCAGCTCCAGCCCGGCCTCGCGGCTCATCTCGGGGACGCTGGGAGTGCGAGTCTTACCCCTGCGGCTCAGTCCCGACTGGGCAGGGACGGGCAGGCTGCCGGGGTCAACCACCCGGCTGGAGGAGGGGCCGCCGGCCTTCATGCTCTGAAAGGATGCAGAGAGGTGGGAGACATTTTAGGTCGTGCGTTGCATCTTATGTAACGCCTTCAGGTGCTAAAAACCAAAGCGGGTTACAGAAATCATCCAACTGTGAATCTAATATTCAGCTGATTAATAATTTCTAAAGGGAGAATGTGGTTCTGTGTTTTTTTCATTATGTAAGATGTGAGTGCAGATTTAAAAATGTATCTCGACTTTACTGCCTGCAAAGTATTTTCATGTTAGTGACCCAGATAATTCCGGTTTGCACGCTCCTGCCCAGCAGTTTTCCAATAAGAAAAAAGCAAATAAAACACATTCATCTGGGTAGAAAACCAGCACCGTTATGATTATGTGATATAAAATGACTGATTTCGTCTTCCTGATTCTCCATATTGAACATCTAAGGGATGCCTTCTGAAGCCTGGATTTAACTGCTCTCCCTACCCCTCTGAACGGCGACCCGAAGGACACCGGCTCCTCCTCTTCCTCCTCCACCGCCAGGTAAACCTCCGCAGGTCCTGCTGGAGTCTTCAGGTTGGGGAACGTCCAAGTCTTCGAGCGAGGGGAAAACATGTTTGGTCCATGAGCCTCTTTGTCTGCAGGTGGGAATGATTTAAAGACACGTTTTCATCACATCACATCACAAAGAGATTTTCTCATTTGGGTTATTTAACAGAATCCAGTCTGAACTCAGAGTGAGGAGGCGCCACCATGAGGCTGACATTTGTTGTTTAGAGTGAAATGTCTAAACAACTGGTAGAAAATGACTCCATATCTATATGTACGTTGCCTGTTGATTAATTTAAAAGGGGCACAGCGACCTTTGACGCAAGAAGACGCTTCAGACTGTCTCGTTAAGATTACAAGACCTTGGAGGGCCTCAGTTTCTTGAGATATGCTTGTTTTTGGGACTGTTGCTGACTGGATTTTGTTGTTAGGGAAGAAAATAGAAAGCAAAGAGGAGCCATACACGTCTCTGTGTGACCTTGTATATTTAGACTAGTGGGGAAATGATTATCAAGCAAAAACCAGTAGCCACTGTTGTGTGGAGGTCATTTACTTTAATAATTTTTTTTAAGACAACGGAGGCTGACCAACAATGTTTTTTTTTTTATTCATCACTAGACAACTTTTGGTAGGTTAACTTTGCTCTTTGCTGCAGTAATTCAGGGTCTTTATTGACACGTCATCATCTGATCAAAATGAATGATGACCAAATACCTTCAACATTAACCCTGTCCCCATCAGCCTGAACTGTACACGTTATATTTACACCTTTTACTTTTTACTGGATTTAATGATGAATAATAATAAAACGATAAAACCCCCCCGTTCATTTGTCATGTTATAACTGGACGTATATGATGATTCACTATTAAAACCAAGGACTTTTTCTAAAATGGGTTTGATTACTGTACTTTAACAGTTTGGTTTTCTTTACAATGAGCATTAAATCTTCCCAGAATGACTGTAGACTCTTAGTTTTGTTTCATGAATCAGTCTGAGCTGCAGTATGTACAGTAACAGTACTGTTACTCTTGTATGAAGATATACGAATATTTCCCAATTCGATGACCAACACCTCACCGCTCCTCTGTGTATCTGAGTGCAGTACGAGTTTGAAGAACACATAAAAGTACCATAAAGAGGCTTTATAAAAGAACTAAGTGTGTACATGCGGCAGTTTGTTGGCACCTTCACGGATGACGGCGGCCGAGCTCCTTCCCTCCAGCATGGCGCCGTACTGGATGGTGGGAATCAGCTGTTTGTGCGGCAGGTAGCACTCCTCCTGCGACGGCAGCTCCCGGTCCAGGGTGCGGGCCCGTCGCCCGGCCCTCCCCGGGGAGTGGTGGTGCTCGGCCCCGGCCCTCGTCTTGGACAGGCTGCGTCCTGCCGCACCGCTGCTGCAGTCGGGCAGGGGGAACGTACCGATGCCACTGTCCAGGGTGTACGTGGAAGCACCGGAACCTGCAGAGAAATGCATGAAATGGATGAATGAGATGCTCACATAATACAGGAAGCAAATAAAACAAAAGACAAAGGGATTAAGAAGAAAATGAATGAATCCAACACAATTTATTGGATTTTTTTCCAGCAGCCTTTGAATTGATGGTCCTCGGGGGCGTGGCCTCGTTTATTTACCTTTGATATGCTAATAAAAAGGTTTGAGCCAATTAATTCTCCCTCAACATGCAAATTATATGTTTCAATCAAACCCTTTCAGTCATAAGGATTGCTGCAGATTTGTACTCAGATCCTTAACTGGAGTAAAAGTAGTAATATCGCAGTGTGATAATACATTACAGATAAAAGCACATAAGTATTATCAGAAAAATATACTTCAAGTATTAAAAGTAAAAGTACTCATCATTCAGGAAGTGTTAAGTATATATATTTAATGATTAGGTTAATGTTTGTTAAGAGGATTCGCCCACTGAATACACATTAACATGCACGGAACAAGATCTAAGCATGTCATTAAACAAGAAATATCCAAAGAAAAGTTATATGTTTACATTACACCATATTCACTAAAATATATATTTCACTTGCAGTTCGAAGCTGAATTTACTTGAGATTTTTTGATTTACAAATTTCTCACTCTGTAAGTGAAATTCTTTATACTCGTTCATCTCTTTCCAGACTAGTTCCACACCAGTCTGGTTTGATCTTTCACAAGGTCGTAAGGCTAATAAACCTTTAAAGAAATGTGTGATATTTATTTCCTGACTAAATCCTGGCAGACTCCTCTTACCTGCGAAGTGCTGAGAGTGAACTGAATCCGCGAGGTTTTCGTCTGATGTGATCTTGCCGATTCTGTCTGATCCCTGCATGAAAGAACAACAAAGTAGCAGATGGAGGAGTGAACATACCGAGAGTCGGCGCTTCACACCAGCGTGCGGGGAAGCAAGTCTTACAAATCCAAAGCCAAGTTTAGGCTTGAAAGTCGAAGTGACACTGAATAAATTTTTACTGGTGCACCAACAAAACCTGAGAGCTTGATGCATTTTCATCAAAGTGACTTTTCCTCCCTGTCAGTTTATCACTACTGTAAATGCAAAAATCTGTGTCTGCAGAGAAACAAACAGCCGTGTAACCAAGGAAGTACCTTCTCCATATCGTCTCGACTGGTGGTGTGACTGATGATGTCGCCCTGCTGACTGAACACCGGCTTGGAGGTCTTACAGTCGAACGAGAGCCGGCGCTGCGGCACGCTGATCACGTCCTTCCCGTCCACTCTGCATTTATAAAACACAAGTTTCAGTTTCACTTAAGATGTCAAAGAGTAGTTCAACATTTTGGGAGAGACACTTATTCAAAGATGGACACCACTGTCATGTCTGTACGGTAAATATACCAGCACCTACAGCTCATGTTACAGGTTCTTTTTTTAATTAATTCAAAACAGGTTAGCAGAGGAAGGCCAGAAGTTCTTTCTTCTACAAGGTTTCACAGTTGGCATCCTTAACGTTGCATTACTGCTTCCTCCTGGGTTTAATTTCCCTCAGTGTCCATTTCTTTGAATCTAATCAGTCCAGTTGCTTCTTTGCTCTCCACATTCACAGTGCAGTTTTATTTTTACACTGGCCTTTTTCTGTATATTTTCTATTCTTCATGACTCTGATCACAATGACCTGTGGGATGTTTTCCCATAATGAAAAGTATATTAATTCTGCTTTTCATCTCCTGCTGTTCATGTTTGTTCCCTTACTTCTTACCAGACCTACTTTATTTTGGAGTGTTGTTGTAACTTTGATTTATTTTCCACACTGTATTTCCCTCTGATTGTGAAAGTTTAATACCGATCCCAACAGTTTCTTGTGCATGCTTTTTTATTTCCAGCGATACTTGAATGTGAGACCAACAGGAATGTGATATTTTTCCCTCGACTAACTTTTCTTGAATTGATGAATAAGATTTCATAAAGCAGATCCGGATGACTGGATGTGAGTGCTGACGCAGAATCACTGCACGCCAGCTGTTTCCAGTCTTTATGCTGTAGCTTCAACCACCATCTTGACTGTTTGGTGTTGTAAATAAACACTGAGGCCAAATGCTTTGTGTTCAAAGGGTATTAATACATTAAAAAATATGTTTTTTTTAAATTCTAAGGAATTTCTAATTCACATTTTATTGTTACAAGTCCACACCTAATGATTATTTTAATTATCTTGAGCTTCTTGATTAATTGTTTGGTCCATTTAATGTTGTAAACAGTGAAAAATGCCAATCACAATCTCCCAGAGCCCAAGGGAATGAAACACAAAGATATTCAGTTTACAATCATAGAAGACAAAAAAAATCCCGCAAATTTTCATATTTGAAGCTGAAACCAGTGACTTTTAGGCATTTTGCAGATATTTTCAGATTTATTTTTTTGTTTGGATCGACTAATATTCTTTTAGTTTTGCTTACAGTACAGACATGAGAGTAATATAGATCTTTTCATTTAATTCGCAGCAATAGAACGAATCAGCCTTTTTTCTCAAACTGTCAAACTATTTGTTATTGTCTCAGCCTTAGGATCCACTCGTCCTCGTGGAGTCCTCACCTGTTCAGCAGCTGTTGCATGAAGTTGTCGGAGCGCCCTCCCCTGTACATGACAGCCAGCTGTCCCTGAGCTTGGTCCATCACCACCTCACAGGAGTGACCCCTGCCAGACCTCTCCACGTACGCCCTCTCCTCCTCCAGGGCCCTCCTCAGCCCCTCGGCCTTCTCCATCAGGGTCGAGATGTTCAGACCTTCCACTCCTTCTTTACACCTGGTGGCCATTTTCACAGAGTCCCTGCCCACTGAGGGGATGTTGATCTTCCACTCCTTCTTCTCGTCCTTTGCTTTGGTCGCGTCGGCCTTGCGACTCAGCGCGGGCAGCTTGCTCTTCTTCAGGCCGAACCAGCTGGCGATGCCGTTGGAGGCTTTCTGCTTGACCTCGCTGCTCTGCCCTCCTCTGTCCTGCTCCTGGAGCTTCAGCATGTTCTCCTCGATGCCCTTCATCACCTTCTGCTCGATGGCGGATTGCGGGCTGGGCGCCGGCTGCTGCGGCTTCTCCCCCTCAGACGTTGGAGGTCTCGGAGGAGGAGGTGGCAGGCTGTCTCCGTACATCGGATTCTTTTTCCCTTTCCCGCTGATCTTGGTCCTCTCCTCTGATTTGGACGAGTAACGCGGGGCCTCTGCGGGCTTCGCCCCTCTGTGGACTGACGGGCCCTGGCACGGTTTGGACGGCGACTTTGGGGGGATTTTGTTGGGGCTGTTGCTGCTGTGAGGACCAACAATTGGCTTAAGGTTATAGGCCAGATTCAGGGAGCCAGGACACTTAATGTTGTTGCGTAGTACCTGCGGAGCATCTGCGTTGGGGGACGGCAGACCTATTCTGCTCTTGGAGCCTTCGGCCTTGGTCACACACAGCTCTTGTTTAACCACAGACGGACCAGAAGGCTGAGATTTCACTGCCTGTTCATACAGCTGAGATGACCCCGGGTACTTCAAACCACCGCTACTAACCTTGGATTTACCGTCCAAAGAGTCTGTGTATTTTGAATGTCTCTGCTCCTCTTTATGGAGCTCCACGGACCTCTCCGCTGTCTTAATCCTCTCTTCCACGTAGGTGCCTTCATTCACCGCGTCGACTGGCCTGAGACCGACTTGTAAATCCTCAGAGCTCCTCAGCTTCCCCAGAGCGGCCAGCCTGTCTTTGAAAGCGTGGTGACTGGAATCAGCCGGGGGTCTCGCCGCCCCGGCCACAGGCCTCTTGGGGATGGAAGAGGAGTCGCTCCTCCGGGTTGGAGGCGGAGGTGGCGGCGGCGGCGGCTGGGCGACCTCACAGCTCTGCACAGTGATCTCCCTCACATCTGCCTCCTGTTTCCCTCTGACTTGTGAGTAGTTAACTCTGCCCTGAGGTTTGCCGAGGGCGGACGAGTGGGGCAGGCTGTGATGGTTAACCCACACCGGGCTGTCTGAATCCTCTTCATCATCTGATGTGGACTCTGACGAGGACGAGGACGACTGCTTTCGCTGAGGTGGGGGGTTGAGGACACTTTCTGGTAGCGACTTAACGAGTTTCCTCTCGCCGCCATTCGCCTTCATTTGAGATGGAAGTGTGGTTCTTTTCTCGAGGCCCTGCGGTGGTTCCTCCTCTCTAGAGTTGGTAGACATATTACAGACATTTTCATAATGAGGGACCCTCTGAGATACTTTGGGTGAGGAGGAGGAAGTGGAGGAGGGGCCGCCCATTTTTGAGCCAGCGCTGGCTTTAGGTGCAGAGAGGCTGCTGTAGCTTATTTCCTTAGCGGGCGGGGAGCCGACGTCTTCAGGCTGCGGTGGGGAGGTTGGGGCCGAGTGCGTGGCGGGGTAGGACTCAGACCTGGAGGGTGGTGGAGGGGGCTGCCTGCATCTCTCTGTGGTGGTGGCTCTGCGCGTGGGAACAGGCGAGTGGTACACCTCGTAGTTGTTGGTGCGGCAGGGGATCCTGGAGCTGCGGGTGAGCTGGGGGCTCAGACGGACAGCGGAGGTCGAAGCCTGAGACTTCTCCCCTATCGAGGGAATCTTCAGGAACTTGAGCAGCTTGGACGGAGAGTTGATGGCGGCGGCTTTGACGTCGCTGAGGCAGGAGGAGCTGGGGCTGACAGAGGCGCCGGCTCTCACAGAGGAAGCCTCCGGGTCTGTGCTGTCTTTCTCGGGGACGGCCGAGGGGTCGATCGACATGGCGTTGTCGATGGAGGCTAAGCCGTTGTGAACGGCGTCGCTTGTCTCCATGTCACAGTGGGAGACGTGTGCGCTCTCCTTCGTAGAACTGGGCAGGTGGGAGGTGGGACAGAAACCAGTGAGCTCTTCGGGAGCAGCAGCATTTAGACAACTCTCAGAGTTATCCTGCTCTAGCTCCTCCAGGCTCGGATCGACTGTTTCTGCGATTGATGAGTGGGCGGCGGCGCCTGCTGGTTGCTGGTGGGCTTCATTCTTGGTGCATTGTTTAGACGGGGGAACAGACTCCACTGTTCTGCTCTTACTGTGACATTCGCTTATAGCAGCTGCAGGGACTACATGGCTCTGGGTGGCGGAGTTGGCTTTTGAAGGACTACAAACATGGTTGCATGGCTTCGGAGGACTGTCCGGGCTCCTCTTGCAGTGTAAACAGCAGGTGTTCCCTCCCTCACACTTCACTGCGCCGTCGCCGTTGACATGCTGGTGTGTGTCAGTGTCAGAGCAGGAGCAGTGGCAGTGTGAGTGGTGGGATTTGCACTGTAGCGGAAGGGGGTCGGCAGTGGCCAGAACAGCCTCTGTGGACATGAGCACCTGGCTGTAGTCGCAGAAAGACAAGCCCGCGGTGGACGGGTGGAACTTCAGAGGGTCCGTCTCCTCCATCTTGCGAAGGACCTCCAGGATGTGTGCTTTCTTCTTGAAGAAGGGGGACAGGGCCTCCATGGAGGCGGCGGGGCCACGAGGGCCCGGGGAGGCATGTTGTGTGCGGTAGCCATTTCCCTTGGGACAGAAAGAGATCTCTTATCAGCATACAATTCACCGCTGACGCATCAATCAGAGCCAAACAATTTAGTTCATCGAGACCTTTAGAGTGCGTGCATACAGGAAATGAGTGCTGGGCCGATTAGCTTTTTAAAGCACAATTGTTGAAATGTCAGAGCGAGTTCTAACGTCACACACAGGTGGGGATTGAGGTCTTATTCAGAGGCTATGATATAATCCCACTGTTTCACTCTTAATGTTTGTTAAAGATTTGCTGCGTGGGCTCTGTAATAATCACCTTGGCTTGTGCTTCAGTCTGTGCAGGCTCCACCTGTTTGGCAGAGTCATTGTGCAGCTGTGCATTGTAGTCTGGGAGTGGTCCCGCCTGGACCTGTAACGGGAGATTCATGAGGCAATTATGATGACACTGTATACACTACAGGCTATTGTATACACAGACAACTAGGAGCTACATTATACTGGCATCTGCTGGGACAATATAGAGCAGAAGTGAAAAGGCTGAGATCCATTACTGGTTCAACAGCGTTTAAAATATTGAGGCTGAGGTGAAAAATCTGAGCTGTGCTGTGTACATTTACTCAAGGAGTACCTTACTGTATACTTTCACTCCACTACATTTCAGAGGTATTTTTTTACTCCACTGCATTCATCTGACAGCTGTAGTTACTGGTTACTTTGCAGATTAATATTTTACATATCAATCAGCATATAAAATATGATGAATCGTTATAGATTAAACTAAAAACTTTGAAAAGGGCATTCTGTATTATGAGTACTTTTACTTTTGATACTTTCAGTACATTTTGCTGATAGTATTAAGCATTGTACTCCAACAACACTGCTGGACTCACGATTGAGTTAAAAAAAGTATGAAAATTGATGCAGCAGAACCAGAGATGTCGTCCTTTTTTCATTCCACACATTTTTCTTCCTTGTATAACTTGGCGCCTACATTTCCCACAATGCAACCCGACCCCTGACAGTTGATTTACCTGGTAGTGAGCGGTGGGGTGGTTGGGCAGTTTCTGCTGAAAAAGCTCACAAAGCGCTCTGTTCTGTCTCTCCAGGTCAAACACCAACATCTTCAGCTTGATGCACTCCTCTCTCAGATCCTGTTCAGAGACGCACACAGCAGTAAGATAACGGACGGACTTCGGCCTACGACGCTTCAGTTAGTTAAAATAATCCAAACACACGTGCAGAAATGCAGCTCTGTGTTACCTTTTGATTCAGCAGAGCTTGGACCACGTGGTTGGCCACCTAATAAACACAAAAGAACATTACGCTTTACACACTGAGTTTCTGGAATGAATTAGCTGAGCAGAATTTATGGTTATTATTAGTTTCTGAATGTTTCTTGTTTATATTCTGCAGCATGAACTCACCTCATCCAAGCATCTCTCGTAGGCCTCTCTCTGACTCTCATTTGCCAACACCAGAGCAGAGTTTTCTGCCTGTAAGGAAAATTTAAATAACATTAAACATAGCATATAATTGCTCAGCCCACATGGACTGATAACACACCAAAAATACAGCTGCATTGGTGAAACTTCTAACATACAACATTACAATGCAAGCAGATAACCATCAACAAATAAATAAAAATCTGCCACAAAAAAAAGGTTATTTTCCAAAAACACAACTCAAATGTTTTCACAATCATCCAACCAGAAGAGCACATCAGGCATGAAGAACATTTTACAAAAATTTAACCCTTAAAAAAATAGTTTTATTCGCTTTCTTGACAAGAACAGTTGCCAGGCAACCAGCTCCAGGAAGTTACTGGTTCTGGTCAAGAAATATTTCTGCACATCAAGAGGCACATTGTTGTTTTAGCCTTCGGTCTTTGTGCTGCTGAAACAAATATGACACAACGTGTTCATTTGTGAGCTTCAGGGGTTCTGGCAGGTGGATTTGACATTGACACGGACCCCTATCCCCTCCCCAAACAGACACCACGCGTTACATTAACGCACACCTGTGAACTATAGTTTATACTAAACCCGTACACACTCAATATTTTGCACATTCCTCAAAGTTTTAGTTTTATTCATTATCATCTACAAGAGATATATTGCACATATTTAGTAATTTTCTTTTTCATATTCTGTACTGTTAATTATACTTACTTAGCACTAGTATTGTAGTACTTTAAATTACTATATTTATGCATACCCTTGCACCTTGCACTACATGTCTTGTCTGTACTTGTTATGCACCAATACACCACAGCAAATTCCTTGTATGTGAAAACCTACTTGGCAATAAACCCGATTCCGATTTTGGGGCCTTTGGACGGAGCCATGCTAGCTGTTTCCCCCCGTTTCCAGTCTTTATGCTAAGCTACGCTAACCGACTGCTGAGTGTAGCTTCATACAGACAGACTGTTGCTTCACATAAAACTCTTCACTGTAGTCATTTCTCATGAGACAATATGTCCGTAATTCAGAATTCGTACCAAATATCAAGCTGAGCATCATGAATATATATTACATTTTACACTGTACAGTGTTATGAATGAATCCTACTAAATAATGATTAAATAAATTGTAATATAATAAAATATGGAAAAATACTGACCCTCGTGCAGGAATTTAAGATCTTCTGAATGAGTTTTATAAACATATTATTTTTATGTGTTTATTATCCTTTTTTAGCATTTTAAATTTTTACACGTCCTTATGTTGAGGGACAGAGAGAGCTGCCAGATTTTGACCGTCATGGCAGGGTTATCTGTCTCACAATCAACGACTTTTCAATTTGTTAAAAGAGCAATTTAATTTAAATGCAACTTTTTTGTTCACTCACCTCCAGCTCTCTGAGTCGGTCCACGAGCTCACTGCTGTTGTCCTCCATGAAAGACTCCACGTCTCCTTCCTCGCCCTCCTCGTCCGAACCAAAGTCCTCATCGCACAGTCTCTGTTCTGTCTCGTCAGACATTGTTCTCATCTGCACACAGAAGGCGACACTGCGACAATCACCGTCACAATCTCTGCAGCCATAAAATGTTATAAACGCTTCTGGAAATCACACATGGCAATAAAGCTCAGCCGCCCTGGAAAGTAACCAAACAATATTTCTTTCTGAAAGCTTTATATTTTTGCTGCCCTGTGCTTTGCTTCTGTACACTGTTTTATATATGTGATCAAAATCTCATCCTGTATGCATCAGATCTGGGTCACAAGCTATTATCCTGCTCATATGAGCCGATCTGTAGTGGTGGAGGAAGTATTCAGATACTTTACATAAGTAAAAGTACTAATACCACATTATAAAAGCTCTAAAATATGCAAGTCTAATCAGGAAAATGTACTATTATATCATTACATTATTATTTCTCATGCATTAATGTAAAAGCAGGATTTTACTGTTGGAGTTGATCAGAAAATAGTGAAAAATGTTGGTGCCATCTTTAAACAGTCCAATACCTAAAGATATTTAGTTTACAATAATATAAAAACAGAGAAAAACACATTTTAGAAGAAGGAAACAGTGATCGTTTAGCATATTTGCATCATAAATGACTAAAACAATGAATTGATCTTTACAGCTCAAGCTGACTGTATCTGATTTGTCCCGTCTGGTTCTCTGAAACAAACCAAACGTCTGGGATACCAGTTAACTGAGGTCTGCTTCACATCAGACGCTCTTCTCATCTCCCAGACTGACGTTAACATTATTACCACCATTCCACTCTGTTTCTACTCTGTTTATCTGACAGCCACAACATTTTGTTTCAACACTACTTTAGAGTTTCGTCCTCAGCACAAACATGGACGGTCCACATCTACGGGGCCAAGAAGGCTTGTTGTCGACTCTATAACACGGTACCTACTGAACATTGAGGATTACTGAGCAAACGCATTAATCCATCCATCCTGCATTGTTTCAGATACACAGACTGTGTAGGAAGATAAGCCTTTGTGTCCATATTCCCCCGCTTTAGGTCCACAGCTTCCACGAATCCACAGATCAAACTGCAGCACCCACGCTGAGCACACCGGCTGCCTGAGTCTATGAGCACGCTACGCTGCGGGACATATGGCCGAGGACCAGTCTAGTAGGCAAGGCTCCAGGTGTGTGTGTGTGTGCGCCGGTTGTCAGAGCAGAGCACCGAAGGGCTAGTAGGTGTGTCGACGTGGACCCAGATCCAACCGTCACATCTTAAGGAGTCATTAGAGCGGATTGAGATGAGCTTGATTCTGTGGCTGGAGGCCAATCAGGAACTGGCACAGTTTACAGTTTCCCCGACTTGGACAGGTGACAAACAAACCACAGTGTACATTTATAGAAAAATATTTAAATATTTACAGGGCTGGGTGTCCAACTTCAATACATTTTCTTGTACCAACAAAAACGCACTCAACTGTGAAGCATCTTAAGTTGGCATCAAATGCTTTTTACTTATTCTTTGATCCTATGTTTTTCTCACAATCGAATCCTATTAAAAGACCAAAACCAACAATGAGTTGATCCTCCTGACAAGTATTACCTGCATATCGAAACCTGATATATCTATACCTTCCTTCATCACCATGAACACAGACACTGTAGTTTATTTTGACGCAGTCCCACCGACACCATCCTGCTGACGTGAATACTCACAAGAGCGCCAATGTGTGTTAATCCGCAGCTAAAAATAGT
Organism: Lateolabrax maculatus; assembly: GCA_031216445.1. Taxonomy (NCBI): domain Eukaryota; kingdom Metazoa; phylum Chordata; class Actinopteri; order Acropomatiformes; family Lateolabracidae; genus Lateolabrax; species Lateolabrax maculatus. The sequence continues at coordinate 24,524,181 of CM062201.1, read as the reverse complement.
CCCCAACAAATGCACCTCAAGCTACCTGGTTAAGTAACCTTAAGTTAAGTTTCCTAAAAATTACATCAGTAAATTATCAACCCTATTTAAAAACATAAAAGCGTGTAAACCAGACCGGTTTTTCAATCTGCATTTACTGATTTACACATCCAGCAGACATCATCATTCATCTTGTGTCTTTGGCTGTAAAGAACCAAAACATAAAGCTGCAGAAGTCATGTGATAATTCTCTGCGATCACTACAAGTGACCCCTTTCACACACACATAGTCATTGTGATCCACCGTTAGTATATAAATATTGATTATATCCGCTTTAAAGATTTATATCTTCAGCACCAATGAAAGGTCTTGGGGCCGAGAGCCGCAGACAGATTAGGGAAGTTGGACAGCGCTGAGAAACAGACTTGTTGGTTTTGGTCTTTTCATGGGATTTGTTGATGATAATAAAAATACAGAATGACAGCAGCCTTATCCTTTAAATATAAAAAAAAAAAAAAAAAAAAAAAAAAAAACCTTCACTGGTTCCAGCTTTTCAAATGTAAAAAGTCTGTGCATCATGTTGGCATTGATACAGAAACTCAGGCTACCATGGTAGCATTAGTAACAAAAAAATAAAAAAAATTCAATATGTACACAATACAAACACCAAGTAAAAAACTCACTAATGGGAAAAGTTCAATAGCTTCCAATAGTTTCATAAGAAATCAGTAGAGAGTTGCCAGGCCTTGTGTAACTGGAGCTGTTTGCAAAGCGTTTACAGGAAGATTATTGAACGTCACCGGCCTGTGATTGTGGACCCTGACTGACAAACAGAAGCAGCACTATGCAGAGTGTAGGGTGCTTATTGAGCCGTGATTGACTAAAGCCAAATCTGCACGTATAATGGAGGCCTGATCAATGCGGCCCATCTAAGAACGGAAGCAGGTATTAGCCACCCGTTTGACCTTGGATACAGGAACGATTCAGAGTGGTTATAAATACCAGCTTTTCTCTTCACTAATGCACATTGAAGCTCCGGGGGAACAGCAGCGATGAGAAACATGCACACATCTCCCTGTGTTTTTGCAAACATTCACATGCAAATTACAGCGTGGACCAAAAGACAACAAAAGTGAGGCTAAATATAACATGAAAATGTGGTTCTGCCACCGCTGCTGTGGTTGCTTTTCATGTGCATGGTTTACGTCACAGACCTCAGTGAAAATGCCACAAGAAAGAAGCGTCTCTTGAAGCAAGTCGTGTCCCGTTTATCCAGGATCCAACAGACTTTCACATCTAAAACAACTGCTGGATCTGAGTCCTATTGACATCCGATCAAAGAGCCGATCAACTTGTGAAGGAACGAGAAGGGGTTCAGTCATTATTAATCACACATCACTCCAGTTCTCAGATCTTCGCACTGGCTTTATGTGTGTCAAAGAATTGATTTTTAAACACTACTGTTCGTTTGTAAAACACTGAAACGCTTAGAGACAAAATGCTCCACTTATTTTCTCGATTAGTCATTAAGTAGTTAGTTTGTCCGAGGCGACGACTCCAGATGTCTCATTTCGTTCGACTAACATCCCGAAAAACCAAACAATGACACAAAACAGCAGCAATTCCTCCCACTGGAGTCTTTGCTTATTGCCAGCGAATTTACTGTTAATCAGTTAATCGACTAGTTATTGCAGCGCTGCAACATACATTTCTGATCAGCTGCTCTGTTAGAAACGGCCCAGACCTCTCAGATCGTCTCCTCACTGTCCCAAGAGTCAAACCCCCAGAAAACTTGAGATCTACTCCAACTCTCAGTTCTTTTAACTAAATGTCTAAGACTTTTCTGTTTTCCAATGCCTTTTATTAAATTAAATAAGGGATTATTTAGTCACATCTCTCACTGCACTTTCATTTATAATCTTTGGTTTTATCTGTTTTATTCTATTTGAGCTTATTTTTTTTATCTTGTTATTTTACTCTCTTCTCTCCTATGTCTTTTTATATTGCACTGTGTTTCTCTTATCTTGTCTTTACGCCTTTTATGTCTTACTGTATGTGCAGCACTACTTTGCTTCATCAGGACTGTGTGGGTGTAGTTTGATTTAGGGCTGCAACTATCAAATAATCTGCAGATTATTTCCTCAATTCATCAATGAATCATCTTGACTATAAAATGCCCCAAAAAGAATATGAAAAAAACACTAAGATGCGGAGTCCAAGAGGAGGTCTTCAAATGGTTTGTTTTTCCCACCAAACATCCACCAAAAAAAAAACATTCAGTTTGAAAAGCATCAAATCCTCAAATCTGAGAAGCTGAAACCAGACAATGTTTGGCATTTTTGTGACTTAATGTTTTCTCTTGTCTGTTTTGTCTTAATGCTGTTTTATCTCTGATGTACAACACTTCAGACTGCCTTGCTGTTGAAAGGCGTAATACAAATAAACCTGCCTAAGCTTGAAACAGAGACCGAGCTGCCAGCTGCTTTGTAAACTGCATTATTTGTCCATCATGGTGGCGTTTCTGAGGCTGTGGCTGGGCTGAAACTGTGCACACAGAGGCTCATTGACAGGGCAGAGGAGGGGGTCAATGTGTCCCAGTGGGGCTGCAGTGCCAGGGAGCTCCTTCCACAGAGCCCGGCTGGCAGACTTACAGCCGCTGGTGCTGTCAGAGCCGACAGCGAGAAGCCACGAGGGGAATGCAAAGACAGCTAATGTTGCTGCTCTGCACACTGCTGAGTGGTGGAGGAAGCATTCAGATACTTTACTTAAGTAAAAGTACTAATACCACACTGTAAAATACTCTGTTGCAACTAAAAGTCCTTCATTGAAAATGTTACTTAAAAGTAAAAGTATGTAAGTAAAATTCTAAACTGCCAAAACGCCAAATTGTAGAAATTAGAAGAGTTAAAGAGAGAAGAAAACAACACAGCTATAAAATAAAATGGCTCCATGGGTAGAGCTGCAATTATTCGTCAATTAATCAATATATATGACAGTCAACTGAATGTCTTTGAGTTTTGGACTGTTGATTTCCCACCAAACAATTAATTGATTAATTGAGAAAATAATCGTCAGTTTAATCAATATTGAAAATAATCATTACGGTAGTTGCAGCCCTACTCAGTAGAGTTTTATATTTGTCCTTATCTTTCAGTAACAAACATAACAATCATATTCGTTACACAGAGCATTTGCCATAAATGTTTTTGTTTTGTTTTCTGTGACTATACGATACAGGAAATTATGCTGTAATTGATAATAAAAAGGAGAAAATGAAGATGACAAAAAGAGCAACCAGATAAGATAAGGTAAGGTCAAAGTCAGCGCAGGGCTTTTTGTGTTGTTTCTGAAAATCCACCCTTCTCAAAGCCACTAAATCCGACATTGCCAAGTGTAAACAAAGTGCAGCGAGGCTCAGCGTTCACAGCTCAAAGGGACAATCACCGAACAAAACAGAGAGGATCATGTGTCGGCCTCTGAGCCAAGTGGGCATGTGGTGCTTTTGTCCTTCCTAAAATGGCTCAAATGGATACCTGAACATGAAGATGGTGAGCTGTGTGGACACTGGTGCACATTCATCGGCAAACAAATAAGGTGCAACTGGACACCAGAGGAAAACCAACGCGTCCTTTACTGTAAATAAATATTAAACAAATTACTCAGCAGCAACTGCTGCACAGGCTGGTTTGACTTTTCATGGGTGTAAACCACAGAGACAGAAAGTGCTTTTATTAATTTCAGGAAAACAAGAAATTAGCATCTACCAACGAACCAGACGAGCTGCGACACGCAGGAAATCAGACTGGGAGGTGGCATCGAAAGAAGGTCAACGATCAGTTTTTCTTCAGCTCAGTCAACTCAGGAAGCTGATTTTCACTAAAAAACTAAAGCTGCAACGGTTAACTGATTAGCAAATTAGGTCATTGCCGACTATTTTCATAATCAATTAATCGCTTCAGTCATTTTTCAATCAAACATTCTCTGTTTCCACCTTCTTAAATGTGAGGATTTGAGTCAAGTGAATATCTTTTGGTTTTCGACGGTTAGACAAAACAAGCAAATTGAAAGCGTCACTGTGGGCTCTAGACTACAGGTTACATATTATGTCAATAACTGACAAATAAAATGTTAAATAAAAAGTCGATTAATCATAGGTAACAGTCTGAAAACAACAAACAACTGATTTCAGTGATTTTTCTAATAAAAATGCCAAACATCCCCTGCAGCAGTTCCAGCTTCTCAGACAATTTGCTGCTATTTGAAATATTCTTAAGTTTTGAGCTTGTGGTCGACAAAGCAAGCAATTTAGAGCTTAAAAGATTAGACAGTTTACTGATTTAGTCCTCAATTGTCCTCAATTGACAGAAAAGAACTTTAATAATCAATACATGTTTCAGTCATTTTAAGAGCAAAATTGAGCTTGTTAGACGTGAGAATTTGCTGCTTAGCTCTGATTGAAAGCATCCCAAACTGAATATCTGGACTGACTACATGGCGAACACGCTCACCTGCAGTTTCAGCTCTCGTTATGATCCTTGAAGAGGAGTCGGTCTCCTGTCAGGCACCTCTGTCTCCCAACAACAAAACCAAGGAGCTGAAGGAGAGAAAACACAAGGACACACGTTTTAATAAAGAAACTTCCAGTATCCTCTCTTTCTCCACCAAGCTTTCTGGAGGAAAAAAATAACCTCCCAACATCCCAATCCTATTTCTGTCTCGAATCATAAGACAGAAACCACAAGATTCAGGCGTGTGTAATAAGATCTGGAGACGTTTCATGGCAGGAGGGTTTGGGGAGCGCCAGTTTTCGGGCGACCAATGTCACCTCTGTTCTGGGCTGTGGCGGGCGAAGGCTGCAGCTTTCTGCGAGCGAACGGGAAACCGGGAGGAGAGGAAGACGCTCCATTGCCCTCGGGAGATACCAGCGCTCAGCAGACGCCAGCCATGCCAAGACCACAAGCCCCCCGCTCCATCTCGCCCTCTTCCTCAGCCTCTCGTCTTTCCTTTCATCTCTGAGTCATTGTAAAGTGTAATGAAAGAAAGATGGATGAATAATTCAGCAGACACAGCGTTTAAGAACTCCCCTTTTATATCTTTCTGATAATGCAGGACCGACACAATTCACACATCGAGTGCCACACAATAATTTTTTTTTTTTCTTTTTTTTTGAAGTTTTCAATCTAATGTGGGATTCCCCATTAACAGAGTTCCCTGTTAATTATGTTTCATTTAAAATCTAAATGGGACCTACTGCAGCGCCTCTTCATCTGGCGTTTTGTGTGATCACTTGCGATATGTTCAGGCATCGAGCTGCAGCATTAACTCTTCACTTCCGAAAGGCGGTCTATAGGGTAACAGGGCCTGATCCTTTTAGATCTTGTCAAACTGAAATGGGATTAGAGGTGTTGAGCATCTGCCCTCTCAGTCTGGGTTTTAATAGAGCAAGAGCAGTCTAGCAGCGTCCCGCTCGGTACACCTGGTCCTGGGGAAAGAAACAGGCCGCGATCTGTGATCCGTGTCATGGAGCAAGATCACAAAGGCGTCAGACCGCGGAGCTCAAACATATAAAAGCACGAGAGACCTCGAGGGTTGCTCGTCACCGGTATTTATTCACAGAGGACAGATTTCGTTTTTTGACGACTGGATGCTGAGAAAATGATGAAATACTGAGCGAAATTCAGGTTTTCAAAGAGGTTTGGTGAGATGATGCAGATGAGGAAGAGTAGAAGAGATTCATGGAATGAGGGCAAGGCTGAAGAGAAGAAAAAAAAAAACAATTTCAAAGGGGACTCAGCCGAAGCTGGGAGAAGAAATGCACAAAAGCTTCTTAAATCATGTCAGTCGCACTCTTGGGGATTTGGCATAGGCAAGGCCGTCTCAGGATATGTCAAACACCACCCTTTCCATCTGCCAATCTGGAAAGGCGCAGATTGAAGTTCTTGCTGTGTAGGCAAAGTGTGTAGGCGGGAGATGTAAACAATGTGACAAAAACCTAAATCCTCACACGGTGGAATTAAACAAGATTGGAGAAGACTGAATCTTCCCCCCCAAAATAAATGTAGGCCAAAGTCGGGTTTTTTTGCAGATACACCATTACCACGCGATTGTCTGCATCCTTAATAAAGACGCAGATAAATATCAAAGAGGAGGAGAGACGCGGGTGAGACAGAATCAGGCTGGCGGACTCCCTCGGTGCTGTTTCCCGTCTGATGTTTGGCTATATGAACCGAGACGAATCGTACACAGGCAATATTTGGGATGAGGAGGTGGGGGAGGGGGATGGAGGAGGGGAGCTCCCTTCCCAAAAGGCCTGAAAGGTTGGATGTGCGCCATGTATGTCTGAGAGCAATCAAACTGAACACAGGGATCCTTCTTAAATCCGTGCCAGGCGACCTCCACACCCAGCCGTCACTGGGAGGAAACACATCACGGGCCCTCCGTCTCTGATAGAAACACAAACTGCGCTTTTATTTGATCACACGTTCAGCCAACAAACAACATTTAGGTGCGCTATCCACCAGCAGCCGCGCATTTGGCAGATTTATGACACATTGTTCGCTGCAACCAAAACAATGCGACAAGATTCTGTGTTGGTTCGGCCAAAATAAACAGCGTTAACGTTGCTCGCTTAGCTGCTGTCCTGCACTGTAAACCAGCCTACGGATATTAATGCTAACCTAAACACACACACACACACTCAGAGCAAATCAAACCTGCCTCGAGAGTCACCTCAAGTCCACTCATGTCAAGCAAACACCATAAAACCTCACAAAACATGTGTCCCCTCCCTGTCACGTCACTTAATTCTCATTCAAGTAAAAATCTTCACTACATCTGCTTTGTTTTGACACAGAAACGCCGTCACAACAGGCAGACACAGCCAGAAGCCCACAAAACACCATGTCAGCTGTAAGAACTGAATCTGTATTTACATATTTACAACCCCCCCACCACCCCCCACTCTGAGAACACATTCTGGGTCAGCTCACCTCGCTCCTGCTGCCTTTCCAGTCATCCAGTCAGCTCATCCGAGACCTCCTCACAGCAGAATGAGATGTAAGGCACCAGAAGAAGAAGAAGAAAAAAAAAAAAAGATAGAGCGACACAGAGGCCACAACCTTACATTTCTGTTTTCCGGCTGCGGAGGAGATTATTTTCCTCCCTGTTAAAAGTGCCGTCACCCTGCGAGCGTGGCGAGGAAGCCGGTTTCCTCTAAGCTACAGCTAGAAAAGGCCTGTCCTTGGGCATGTGCATTGTGTGTGTGTGTGTGTGCTGTCTGCAGAGGCTGCCATGTCTCCCATTGTTCCAGGGCGAGTGAGGCAGGCTTCCTACCCCAATAGACCCTGCCTACTACAACAGCTGTGGACCAGCCCCCACCTCTCTGCCGCTCTCCTTCTCCCCTCCTCCTCCTCCTCCTCCTACAACTCTGCCTCTGCTGCTGTTGCTGCTGCTGCTGCTGCTAAACATTAACCCTGCAGCTGCCGGCTCAGGCCATAAAGAGGTGGAGAGGGGGGGTTGTGTTTCAAAAGAGACCCTACCATGTAGCGGACAAAGGAACGTAACAGAGAGAGGATATCCGACAGCCGGGCTGAGCTGACAGGAGTTCTGCACAGAGCCGTTCTGTGGCCTAGAAAGAAAACAGGCTCTGTGCTAAGAGGATTGTCTTTCTCAATCACAGTGGTAATAAGTGTCGGAGTGAGTCCTGCGAGACCGCGCTGAGGAAAAGAAAAGTCTCTGAAATCAGAATGAATTCAGAACAGGAGATATAACCAAAGATTATTTCTGTTTTGTTCTTGCCATAATTTTTCACTATTTTCTAGCATTTTATAGACAAAATATTTAGTTGATTAATTGTGTAATAGTGAAAAATGGAAGCTCAAAACTATTTTCTAAAAACCAAAATATTTAAGTAAGTATATAAGTAGAGCTACACCATATTATATTAGTTATTAATTTATTGAATACATAGCAGTATCAGTGACACCGACTGATAACTAACAAGAAACTGCAGTGCAGGAACAATAACGACATCTTCCACACAACTACAAACCACTACTACCTCGTCTGTCCACCAGATAGCGCTGACAACTTGATTTTTTACTGTAAAATGTAAACGATTAATCGATCGGCAACTATTTTGATAATCAAGTAAATATTTTAGCCATTTTTCATGCAAAAATTCCAGATATTTTCTAGTTAAAACGACTCAAATGTGACAATTTGCTGCTCGCCTCCATCTTATCTGTTTTTTGGTCAAATAAAACAAGCAATTTGATTACATCATCTTGGGGAAAATAATAAAATAATAGACAAAACGATTCGATTGTTTGAAAAAATAAACGTTTTATTAAATCGACATAATTGGTAGTTATAACCTTTGATTAATCTGCTGATTATTTTGTCGATTAATTGATTGTTTGGCCATCACAATTTCCTGAAACCAAGAGTCCAAAACCCAAAGATACTGAATTTACTTTTACTTCATGTAAAAGTAAATTCAGTATCTAAAGCCTCAGAATTAGCTGGAAGAACAATTAATCAATTATCAAAGTGGTTGCCGACATTAACAGTCTGAAAGCCGAAAAATATTCAGAATAAGAATAGCATCAAATTATTATTCTTGCTTGAAATATTATTAAATAGTTCCACACTAACCGACAAATAGTTTCCTGTCTAATACCGCCACTCTTTGACACACAGCACGGTGATTTTTGTGAACGAGTATCACAGCCGCGACATGTTTCAACTACGTGCGTCGTGTCTGAACTGGTCAGCAGCATTGGGGGTTTTCTAAACGGATCCCAGCGGTGTCTCAGCGTGGTTTACCTCTCCAGTTTTTCAACCCTGCGTGACTCATCTGCTCTCCTTGTTAATGAAGCCACATCATCCTCATTCACCCAGACATACCAGACAAACTAAGCCAAGTCTGATGACAAAATGACTGGGCGCCAAGGCAACAACAACGGGAGGAAGAAAACACGGGTTTTGTGAATTGAATGTGGGAGGATAATACAATGAAGCAATAACGGAAAGCAACACATCCCTGCGACTGCCACTGAAAAACATTTTTTTTAAACAGATCTATATGTACTAATTCTTTGTTCAATTTGACCCTAATTGAGTAGACAAGAGACCTGACCTGAATTGACTTTGCCCCACACCAGACTTCCTACAGTCAAAATCAAGAGCCCCCGGGTGCTCACATGGATGTCAGTTGTTTCAAGCTATTGTCATTCAGATTTGACCAAAACAGTCGAGCCAGTTAGACGAGTATACAAATGTCCCAGATTCAAGGCAGAACCTCAGTTTCTGTGTCTGAAATGAGAGAAGGCGAGCTATGGTTTCAAGATAAATGTCAAACAAGAAGACACTGATAAATTCAATATGGAGAATCAGGGAAAACCAACTCAAATGAGCTGACTGTCTAAAGGGAAAACTGCACAGGTCATCAAGAATAAACCACAACAAAGAGAAAAAAAAAACACACAGCAGACGGTGGGCTTCAACATCAAAAATCACCCAGATCAAAAGAGGATGTGTTCAGTGAGGATTTATCCTCTTATTACAAACACATATGGCAGCCCTGCCCAGTCTGTCCTCATGGCCAGGCCTCTAATCTGCGTCCACCTAGTGGCTGAGAAAGAGAAAACCTGCATGTGACCATCACTGCTTCAATTAAAAGGATAGGTTCACAATTCTTTAGTTCTGTCTTAAAACAACACTCAGGAGCCCAAATGCGCAATGAAACAGCTTTTACTTGCTGGAGTCCAAGGTTCATGCAAATAAAGTTGTCTAAATCTTCCAAAGTTACTGTTTAAGTGTGAAATTCCCTCTTTGTGTTACTGTCCATCACTTCAGCTCAGCGAGGAAACTCCAGTTGTGTTTCCATCCACCTGTTTATACAACACAAGAAGCGGGCTGAGGTGGAAGAGTTGGTGTGTCGATAAAAGCAAAATGTGACTTAAACTTCACTCGACGACGAAGAGACAAAAACATCAGATCTGTGCGGAGCGATGAGGAGGCTGGAACCTTCCTCTAATTTATACTGGAAACAGTATTATACATCAGTGTTTTCTACATAGTTTCTATTGGTTTGACCTTCGACTGGAGCTTTTTTTAAATTTATGTCAAGTTGTTGCGGCCTCTTCTTCTGCGATGGTTTTACGGCACTCGGCTGGAGAACTGTTTATGCTCAATAAACCAACGCCTAATAACAGCCGTGGATTGAACATGAGTTAATTTGCATCTTCTTTTGCTGATTTTCTGGAAAACGTGTATAAAATTCGCGCTAAATTCGTATGGAAACCTGGCTGCAGTCCAGGGAAACACAAAGAGGGACTTTCATACTAAAAACACAAGGACCCACTTGATTTGTCTAAATGTGTCTTATAGTAGGCCTATATCACTGCACAGAACCAGGACTGTGGATTCTGTCCCCCAACAGGAACAGGAAGAATCATTACAGCAAGCCAAACATTTTCTATATAGGCCCGTCAGTATTGTTTTAAGAAAAAATGTTAAGCTATCCTTTACATCACCAAATACAATTCACATAGAGGACTCACGCAGCAGCACAGCACAGAAACGGTTAACTACTCATATCAGTGGAAAAAGCTGAATGAAGGACTGTCAGGGGACTGTCATACCTCTGCTGCGTCAGACGTTAACGCACACAGACATCAGTATGGCATGAATGAGACATTGAGGGACTCGCTTCCCTTCTAAGAGGGTCAAAGGCTGAACAGGCCGACATGACCTGAATGAGAGCCGGTCACATGGTCCCCTGGAGCTAACACAAGGGAATGAGAATAACTCTCAACATAAAAGGCCTGTTGTCGCTCCCCGTCCCCCATTCACTTTCCCCCCGAAGTGAGGATCTTCACTAACTGCTCAGAAAACTCAATGGTAATGTGGAGTTAAAGAGAGCCGGACTTGAAAACGTCAAGAGGTAATAAAACGAGTGTATTAATGGAGGGAAACTTGCCTGGTAACAGGGAGGAGTTTCTCCTACAGGCAGTCTGGACCGGGACATGTGACCGATTTGAAATTCAATGCAAACATCATGTAAAGCAGAAGCTTGTCACACCTTCGTCACACCGACCAACTGACTGACACCTCTTTATCTAATTCACACGCATGCTGCCCCTCCTGACCTGATTACATGAGGAGACACAAGGTGAGACCCTTCAACCCCCGAAAACAAAGAACATCACCCATGACACGATTCACAATTAAATAAAATTAATCTACCTTCTCAATTTAAAGAATTCATGATTTTCTTTTTCATATATGATGGTAAGTAACAAACAGTGTGAATAAGTCACTTTGTACTCTGGGAAATTAGAATGGGTTACTGCTAAAGCTGAAACTCTTAATTGATTAGTCGATCAACTGAAAAATTATCATAAACTATTTTGATAATCAAATAATGATTGAAGTAATTTTTTCAAGCTTCTCAAATTAGAAGAGTTTCTGCTTTTTTTCCTTATGTAGTAAATTTAATATTTGCTTTTGGACTATTTAAAAACTTAATAGGGCTTTTTTTTTTATTTATTCGTTACTATTTTCTGACATTTTGAAGCTTAAACAATTAAACAAATAATCGATTATATAATCAACAGACTAATGAATAAAGAAAATAAGTACCACATTTGTTTAAATACGTTTTCAAGCAGAAATACCATCAGCTTTTCTTTAAGATGCCGTTATTTTGATGCTGTAAACTTGTAACAAATATCGTCGCAAATTGAATATTTTAGGGGTTTTGGAGTGTTTGTTGGATAAAGCAAGTCAATGTGAAGACGTCACTATTTGGCTCTTGCCACAGACATTTTTCACTACTTCGTAACATTTCATAGACTAAACAATTAATTGATAAAAACAACCGGCAGATTAACCGATAACGAATACAGTCGTCAGTTGCCGGCAGCCCGAGTGAAGATGCAGAAAGCAACGAGCCGTTAGCAGATGGTCCAGCGTTACTGTTGGTGGTCAGATGGCGGCTGAAGTGAGGGAACTGTCAGGGAAATACTAAATTAGAGTTGTAAATCAGACTCATGGGGTACAAACCCCCATTGAGGGGCAGACAGTTTAATGGGCAGTAATGTGCACGGCTCCATGTGAGGACGGAGAGCTAACCCACCTACTAGAAATGTGACACTCGGGCCTGAGGAGATGTGCCGGCTCTACAGCTGGGGCCATAAAAGCCCTGGTGGCGTCTGTGGAGGCCTCTGGTGTTAATTTGCATGAAGCCTCATCTTAGTCGGATCTCATTGGGAAGTCAGGAGTTGCAGCCGGTGAGCTGGGTTATTTTAACTGGTTATGCAACGTATGCAAAGAAATTACCTTCACATGCAGAGCTGAAACAATTAGGTGATTAATTGATCAAGAGAAAATTAAATGGCAACTATTTTGATCATCCATAAAGTAACTTTTTAAGTAAAAATGCCCCAAAATCACTGGTTCCAGCCTCTGAAATTTTAATATTTACTGTATTTTTTTGCCTTCTCTGAATAATTTTGGGTTTCGGACAAAAACAAGTACTTTAAATATGTCAACTTGGGATTTAGGAAATTATGACAGGCATTTCTTCACTATTTTCTGATATGATATAGACCAAATTAATGGATTAATTAGGAAAATGAGTGCATCCGTATTCACAACTTTAGAGGTAGCTTTTCTGTCATCAGCCTCATTCCTATGGTGACCTTAATAAATCCCTCACATGTGAAACGATTCAAACTATGTTCTCTCCAGTTAATTTCTGCAATCATAAAAGCCCAGTAATGAAAACCGTTTGTCGTGGCGCCCGTAAAGGCCGGTTTCATACCACTGTAAATACTCCGGAGAGAGGTGGCGTCCCCTGCCAACCAGACTACGAGCTGCGTAACCAGACTGCATTTGGTCCAGCTGCACACTACATTTCCATGTGTGTCAGCAAACGCCTTCAATACCTGATCCTCAGTGAGTCATATTTGAGCACCGAACTGCTGAACCCTGACATGCCTGGAAAATATGTGGAGGTTGAACAAGACACGAGGCCAGACAAGTTAATCCAGGTCATAAGCAGCCATCGTGTCTGGTCTACAGAGCAGCTACATGAGCAAACTGTGAAAGGTTTGCTCATGTAGCTGGTTATCCAGCTATCTTCTGGGGTTAACTCAGGTAACCCAGGTAGATCACCATGGTGTCCTAGCGTCAACAGCACGACTACTGACTACATTATTCAGACAAAAACCTGACAGGGAGTTTGCAATAAAGTTGTGACGAGCAGCAGAGATAGAATCACACACAACCATGCGTCCACTCAGCAGAGATATTCTAGTAGATAGTTTTACCTTTTAGTTTAGTATAGTTGGGATTCGGAATAATGTTTATTTTATTCCCGAGTCCCGACAGGATTCCTGACAATATAAGTGCGTTTCCATCCACTTTTTATGCATATTTTCAATTTGTGCATAAGAAACCTGAGTGGAACAGCAAAAATACAGAAAACAATATCGCAAAAATATTGCAAAAAGAGTTTTTACGCTTGGCAGAGGTGGAAAAATTATCTTAAACTTGGAAAATAAATCATGACCTACATGTATGAAGGTTTGGTTCGGTGAAGCCGGGTCGCCTAAAGAGAGACGGACTAACTAACACGTAACTTTGTGATACAGGCTCGAGGCACTTAGAGAACAATGCGAGCAGACATGAGAAGGTATAGGAGGAGCGTGAGTGGTTTGTGCGATGGGCAGCGTGTCTCCACATCTGGACACATCTGGCCACCAGCCACAGCGGTTCAAAGTCAGCCAGGCACACTCATCATCCACATCCTTTTCCCAAGGTCGGGCCAAGAGGAAGACCTATTTATGGTACAGAATAAACGATAATATGGAGGGTTATATACGGAGATCCTCGTTTAAGACTCCGAACAATTTGCTCTCCATCACACCAACAAACACGACCTCCGTGGGAAGAGTGCGGGTGTTTTCCAAGGCCTATAGGTCGAGCTGATCGGGAGGTTTTGAAACAGGAAGCTCACGAGAAGCAGCGAGGCACCAGCAGTTCACTAAGCACCTTGTGGGAGAGGGTTTAGGGATTGAAGGGGCGAGGGGGAGGGCGCATAAAGCTCCTCAATAACAACTTTATTTTAAGACAAATGAAAATAAACTGCAGGGGTGCACAAAGGAGCAGTGTTCAACACAGAGGATACAAGACAGCTTCAACATAGACAAAACCTCCCACTGTCGCTGTTATTCTTTATCTACACAGTCTTAATCCAAGTTATCACGGCTCATAACTCAAAACATACATTCGAGTGTGGTATCTAACAGATTGTGTCGGCATAAAAACTGGTGAAAATTACCGCTTAAATTAATACATTTTTTGGGTAAAACAGGACGTGGTGGCGACCCGGTTTGCTTGAATTGATTAAAGCTACATTCCAAGCCATATTTTCTTTGGCCAGGCTGATGAATTGGATGTTTGTTGCAGCTGCGGCAGCTAAAGCAGTGTTTTGCCAACTTCAATGTTTGTAGGACCACAGATTCCTCCGTAGGGTGGATTTTAAACTGAGTCCCCTGCACTCGGTGTGAGCTCTTTGCTCTCTCGCATACTATTAAGATTCCTCAAGCACATTCAATCATGCATATTTCAGAGCAAATGTTTGCCACAGCAGGCTCCAATACAGTTTTATGTGCAGATGAAAAAAAAAACACAAGGCCAAGGCTTTGAGTTGTTCTTCTGCAAATATTCTCGCTGACGTGCATACAAATGATCACAATAAGACTCTAGTTGGGGGACAATGCAGGCAAAGATAATTCCTTTGATCTAAACATCTGCATTGTGTGCGTGTAAACAGTCGTGATGATGAGGATGCTCTCGGTCGGTCCTCCCTCCTGCTGTGAGCTCTGTTGTATCGCGCAGACTCTGTGGGGTAATTGATGAATATTTTGCGATGCTAATGCAGGCTCCAGAAGTGCCTTTGGTGTATAACCATGGTAACTACAGTACCTGCATCAGACAGCCAGGCGATAAAGGACTGAACTGATAGCTGATAAGGAGAGGCCTGAGCCCCAGCCGAGCCTATCTTCAAAGCAGGTCGTTTATGTAAGGGGGGGCGGCGATACTGTAGAGATAGGCCGACTGCAGGAGGCTCTGACCTGTCTGCGCACCCCTACTAGACTTCAAACTGACTAAATTATTGTCCCGTTGCTCCTTCCTCCCTGTAAAACTTGTGAACTGCGAACAAACAAAGTGATATTTCACAGACAGACTGACCTTGAGCGTCTGTAAGGTCTTTTGCTCCATAAAACCCACATTTTGGCTTCGAATGCCCAAGCCAGTGTCACATCAGATAACTGCTACGTGGAGCTGAAACAGTCGAGAAATCAACAGAGAAATCATCGGAAACTTAATTGTTTTAGCCACATCTCAGGCAAATATATTTCTCTGTTTCATATCACTGTAAACTAAATATCTTTGGGGTTTAGACTGTTTGTTGCAATCAGAACCAGAAAATACATTTAGAGTATGATGTGATGTCTTCAAATGTCTTCTTTTGTTCGACAAAAAATCCAAAACTCAAGGATATTCAGTATAAAATTATATAAAGCTGAGAAAAGCAGAAAAATACATTTGAAAAGCTAGAACCAGAGAATGTTTGGTATTTTTCTCAAGGAATGCCTTAAACAACTGATCAATTATCAAAATAGCTGAGATTCATTTTCTGTTGATCAACTAATTGATTGTTTCTGCTCTAAATTGCTTGACAATCAGCAAAGTGTCACAACTGAGAAGCTACAACTTGAGGATCTGAAATGATTAATCAATTATCAAAGTTGTTAGTTGATTTTCTGGCAAGCAACTATGATTCAGCATTTCATTTGTTAGTTATTGGCAGAATATGGGACAGTTGGCAGTAAAAATCTGCTTCCTGAACTGACAGAAGAAGAATTTGCTTGTGATGGCACTTCCTCGTTTCACTTCCTCTGTGCTTGTTTGTCAGCAGGCTTATTGTGTCTGTTTTGTGTCCATGAATCGAGTAATTCATCTTATCTGTTTCAACTGTATTACATGTTTCGTGGTGGATTGCAACGCCTAATAAATAATTTAATAACCAGAACCAGTTAAAGGAACCAACAGCCAAATTAAACACTTACTCCATGCCACGTTTCCTCTCTATAATAAAGTTTGAGCACCGTATGTGGCGTCTGTGCGAGCCGGCTGCAACAAGATGTGGGACACAAAGGCGTGCAGAACATCTGTGAACAATTAGAGGCGAACAGAGCGAGCAAGCACTTATACTGCCCATTACACTTCAATAAGTCACTGGCTCTGCTTTTCATGATGTAATGCGGCACAGCTTGGGTATGCAATCTCGAAAGTTGCGCCGGGACAGAGCTCTCACAAAACTTCAGTCGAGCTCCAACACGGGCACACGGGCCATAAACGTAATCGAGCGATCGCAGAGTGGAACCACATTTAACTGCAGATCTGAGGTGGCTCCTCGGGATGAAATGTTCACAGCACGGGCGTCTCCTCGTGTTCTCGACCAAATATTGTTACAAATGTGACATTTCATTTATGCACATTCATTCTTAAATCCTCCCAGCCTCACAAGCTCATGTTTAAACTCTTTCAGTCAGATGCATCAGCTAAAGCAAATTCCAATAATTCCCCCCAAAGTCAACAGTAAACTACACATTTACTCTGCTGCATTTTTGCCCTTGTGGGTTATTTTAAAGTCCAGTCAGAAATGTGTTTTGTTTATTCTTACTTCACTTGGATGTTTGAGCTTCACTGTGCAGGATTTGTGTGCGCAGAGTTTTCACCTTCATCTGCTGAAGAAGGAAAGTTCCTCTGAGCTGAACTTAAATCTAAGTCTAAGACGTGGACGTACGAGACGATTTTATTGATCACGACCAGCCTGGAAGTCTCAGTCATTGGTCCAATCTGTAACTTACGCAGGTTATTTGGTATTTGGATAGTCATGGATTCTGGATATTTCAAAGAGTATTTTATATGTCGGTAACAAAATGCGCAAAATCTGATAAACTGCCTCAAGTGACGTCACTTGTGAGGCTACATTAGCTTCTAGTGTCTGACTGAACTGTCTGCTGTCAAGTTGCATTGTGGGTAATGTAGGCACCAGGTTTTGACAAGGAAGAAGGACGCAAGGAATAAAAAAAGACGATATCTCTGGTTCTGCTGCATTGATTTTAATACTTTTTGATTTAAACTGTCCATTGTGCAATTAGTACTATTTTAAAGTTTAGAAGATCGAATTCAAAACCTTTCAAATACTAAAAAGAAGATGGATCCCTTGTCTCAAACATTTTCGTTTAATTTTTCAGTGAACTAGTCCATCACATGAGGTCACTGCTTCTATGGGTCTCTGTGCCATGAAGCCTACCAGGATTTCTTACATGATATATGGTATTTATCTTCAATTGCCAAAAACAACAAGCTGCAACATTACATCAACAGACAATCTGGAAAGGGCACAAGGGATACGTCATTTCGTTTCAAGAGCAAAATCACGAAAAAAGCAGCCTGCAAGCACTAAAAGATTCATCGAGCATTTCATAGGAGATCTTCAGTGAAACTTAAATATTTTACAGCCTGAACGTTGGCCATCTCTGCAAGCCAATAACTCAGAAGGGTTCAAACAACCCCTCCATCCTCATTTCTTCTGACCTAAACTTTGGTCTTTGTTCAGAAAATGATGAGACAATGAAAACAGCATGAGCATATATCTGGCCTTCAACCAACAGGCGCAGATCATTAAGCGTGGATGTTTTTCCCCCCACAAAAGGACTCTATAACAGCAACACCAGGTTATCTAAGATGTTTTAAATCTTGTTTAATCTCCTCGATTTATTAAGATTACTGGCACATGTTTTATTGCCAATAAAATCCTTCACAATGTGAAAACAAACAAGAAACAATCCACTCCTCGTGACTAGAATGCCATTCAGAGAATGTGGAGGGTGTCACATTTACTGAAAAGCTGCATTGTTAAAGTATGATCCAATAACACGTATCCACTGCCAGGACTGCTCCAAATAAGTTTCTGCACTGGCCAGTATGGGCACCGATCCAAACCAAGAAACTATTTTAATTAATCGTTAAAGTCCATTATCATGCAAAAATGTTGTTGTTGCTGTTACAGCTTCTTAGCTGTGAGAATCTGCATTTTCTTTTACCAAATTGTGAGGAAATTTTGTTAAAATGTGCGCTACACTTGGATGGAAATCTGTCTTGTGACTATTTTCACTTCCTTTTCCTCTCACTTATCTGGTGTTTGTTGCTCCCCGATACTATTTATACTTATAGATACGTCACGACCGGATTTTTGAGGCTGTTACTGATATAGATGATATTTGGTATCCGATAACGATATAGATCGGCCGATAGACATTTTGTCTTGATACAGATCCCTTAGAAATTATTTTTTTGTTAAAATTTGTGACAAAGATACATACTGAATAGGACATTTTACAGTGTAAATCTTGTCAGTGCTCTCTGGTGGACAAACTATGTAATGGTGTCGCCGTTTCTAAATTACATCAGATCGGGTTTTTGGCTTTTCTGTGCTGCAATATTTCTTGTTACTTATCAGCCAATACACACAAATACAGATACATCTGAAATAAACTAATGTTGGTCAATATATCGGTTTAGCTTTATTTGTCACATATCATAGTTTAATCAATTGCCAAAAGAATTGGTAGTTTCAGCCTTATGTCTCCTGTTCTGAATTATTTATGACTTCCAGTGTCCACGAAAAAAGTTGAATTACCTAATCATTTATCTTTTAAATCAAACCTACTTCCCTTATTGAATAACACAGAATCTACGAACATGTACACATTTTTCCTTTCCAAAAGTTTAACTACTGGACACAAAAAGTGTCCCACTTTACTGAAAAGTTTATTATCATGTGTGCTGCACCAGGATTGGCCTCCAGGCTGGTTGAGATGTCACAAAAATCATCTTGTGTCTTAAACTCAGATTTAAGATGAATTCAGAGGAACTTCTCCAGCAGAAGAATCTGGAAACAACCTTTTAGTGTCAAACTCTGCACAGTGAAGGTCAGACATCCACAAAATAAGGAATTATCACATTTTGGCGTGCAGGAGGGGCTTTAAAACCAGCTGGTACAAGCAAAAAGAAAGTGACACCCCTGCAGAGTAGAGATGCAGAGTTATATTAAGGTACAAATGATCCTGACTTCATATTACATAAAGCAGGGTGTTTTATCCTCCACCACCTCCCTGCTGCAGACACATTCACGGCTTAATTCATTCACTAACATCCGGACTGTGAGGCGGATTTAAACCCTGGATCAGTATCACAGCACCACATAAAACAGACTAATGCACTGATGGAGCAGTTTATTGCGTCTTCTCTGCATCAAAAAATAAATAAATGAGTGGACTCACGCACTTACAGGACTCGGATGACAGTTCCTTTTCCATGTTCCCCCTGCAGGTTTCACCCCCTTAAAACGAGCCTAGAAACTGCGTCAGGGTCGTGTTTCCGCCGCCGTGTAATGCAGTTAAACAAAAACGTACTTTGGAAAAAAGAAAAAAGAAAATCCCCGGGACAGGCCCTTAAAAAAAAAAAGCCCAAACCCTGCACCGACACGGGTCCCCTCCGCCGCGGGCAGCGCCGCTACGCCCTTGTGTTTCTCCCACAAACATGGAAAACGTTTCCAGGGCGTTTAACGTGAATAACAAGCGACATAAAGCCACACACACACACACACACACACACACCCATCCACATCTGCAGCTTCACATCCGATCAGCCCTTCACTCCACCGGCGGAGTGAAATCAATGAAGAGACAAACCAAAGCCTCCAGTGTCTCTGTGTCTCTCTGCAGAATCTCTCGACCGAGCCAACATCAAGACCACATCTCCCCATCATTTTTTCCTTTTTGTTGTCTTTTTTTTTTAAACTCACCTCATTTGTTTGGAGGCGGTGGACGCTGCAGCACCATCGCTCCTGGAGAAGTGCGCCGGGTTTCGCTCCTTGTTGTGGCGGTGTCCTCTGCCTGCTGCAGCCGCTTTCTTTCTCCGCCTCGGCGTTCACTGTTTTGGGTTGAGGAAAAGTGATGTCATTGCATGAAATTGCATTACCCGCCCCAATTTTTTTTTTCTTCCTCCTCCTTCTTCTTCTTCAGCTCGAGAGGCTGTCCCATGCTGCCAAACATAACTTCACCATATACTTAAAAAAAAAAAAGCCGCCTGTATATAGCGGTTTTCAGTGCCTTAAAATGTTCTCTGCACACTTTAAATACTTGTGCACTGGATCGTAAATCTGTTCAGATCTGGAAATCATTAAGAGGAGTTCAAGGAAAGTATCATAAAATAGTTTATTTCCCCTTTTATTTTTACATACAAACTGATGCAAACCATTGGAGCAACTGACTAGGTACAATTTTAAGGCAATTTAACCCAGAAAAAAGAATAAATACACCCACAGAAGTACAATCAACAATGAATGTAAAGTCCAACAGTCTTCTGCATGTGACTCAGCATCAGTGTTTGTGGAGGTGAAACATGTTCTTTAGATAATGTTCATCTGGGGGCGTCCACTGTAGAGGCGTCCATGTCCTGGAGTGAATTATCAGCAGCTTCTTCTTCTTCTTCACCTCCCACAACCTCTGACACCAGCTGGGTGGAAGAGCAGGAAGCAGACTGACTGCTGGTACAGAAGATCTGTTGTTTAAAAAAAAAAAGAAAGAAAGAAAATAGGTGTAATTTTCAGCCAAAGAATGCTTTGATTTGAGTTCGTGGCTGAAATTCCCGACATGTAAGCGTCTGACATGTGACTCAACGTACAGTAGAAGAATGTGGAGACAGCAGAACAGTTCATCTGTTTATCTTATTGAACGCAGTGGCAGGTTAAAGGTGTTTCCTCCCCCCCCCCCGTGCAATTAGTGAAGCGTGCTATTCGCAGACAGCAGTTTAATTCACACAAATCTCACACTGTTTACATGTTGTGAATGGTTTCTGTAATGATGATCAAGGCTCCCAGTGGAGTTACGAGCTCGCCGGTTTCTTCCAGCGGAGCCAACATGAAAACTATTTCTGCTCACTTAATTTCTGCTGTCAGTCAGCCTGGTGAAGACGGCCGGCTCCGAGGTCCAAGTCGATCCCCGGTGACACTGAACATGATCCTATTTTATCCCACAGTGGATATGACAAGGAGGACGTAAACTGTAATTTTAATTCTTTTAATCGTAGTCTGTTCTTATGTTATTTTAATAGTTTTATTATGGAATATAGTTGTTTTTTTACCTATGGTTTTATTTTCTGGGCATCTATTCCCTGTTTTTGGAAGGAGCACTGGTTGATTATGATGGGAGCTCTGTTATTTCAATGTTTTGGATAAATAAAATTGAATCTTGACATGAAACAACTCAAATACACCGGTAGAATACCCTTATTTATAGTCAACAGCATAAAATGGAGAGCGAGAGTGACATCTGGAATCACACACAACAAAAGCTGTTCAGCTGGATTTGAACCCGGGGATGTTGTAGTTCATGTTGAGCACCTTAAACCCCTGAGCAAACAGGATACCCCACCACAAAAACAAAAAAAACACAGGCCACGACCGGCTTCACTCGCCTCTTTTGTTTGTTTTTTTCCCTTCATTTTGACAACAGCCAAAGCTTATTGGTTTGTTTATTGGTGCAGATGGATGCCATGAATGGACAGGTTCACATTTTTTCCAAACTTGTCTTAAAACAACAGTCAGGTCCTCGTTATCTGAAGCTAATGAGGCTTTAGCAGTCTGAGACGGACAAATCAAGCAGATATCTTCCAAAATGAGTCCTCTAGTGGAGGGACAGTAACACAAAGGGGGACTTTCATATGAAAAATGACAAGAGTTTTGAAGAAACCCCGTTGATTTGATGAAGCCTAACTTCAGATAAAAGAACAAGGACTGTGAATTTTGTTCCCATTTCCATGTACATGTGAGTGTTGTTACAAGACAAACTTTCAAAACGTGAACCTATCCTTTACGTTGCACCTTATTTACATCTTTGGACAATTCGACATGCGGTAAAATTGATATTGTACTGACACAGATTGCGACCAAGATTTTATTAGACCCATCTCTCAGTGTGACATACAGTGAAGTTGCAGGATTGTTGTTCAAGATGACAAAGCCCCTAAATGAGAGTTAACCTGGTCGTCCATGATGGCGTCCACATCTCTTTCTGAGGCGTCCATGTCTGGGTCTTCTCCAGTCAGGATGTCCATCGGGGCCTCAGCGATGGCTCGGATGGTCTGGTCCTCCAAAGCCAGGGCCGTGTCAAACTGTAGGGGGGACGGGGGACCCTGCATACCATCCCCCTCCACATCCAGGTCCTGTATAACAGGGGATATTTATGAAATCTAAATCTTAACATAAAACTTGTTTAAAGCTATATGTATATATATATATATATTTATCCTTGTTTTGGGATAATTGATGTGATTAGGTGTTGCTGCTCTGTGTGGGAGAAGCACCACACCCAGCTGTCATTTATGCCCATTTTTGGGTTTGTACTTTTCATAAAACATCGGACAATACTGGAAAGGCTAATGGTGAGCTGTAGAGATCTGTAATAAATCTGAACTTTTGATCACGTACAAACTGAGCATTTATCAGAGACATGAATCATAACTACGTTACTGTAGCAGCTTTTCAGTGGCTTTCTAAGAGTTGCAAAATAGTCACTACAATGGTCTAAAATTTTAGCTTCTTCTAAAGATGGATAGTAGAACTTCAAGGGTGCTTTTACCCCTGTAGTTCAGTTCATTAGATCCAGACCAAGTGAAAAAATTATAAATGTGTGCCTTTTGTTCTGGTCCGGTTGATGTTCACACTGACTTTTTACAAATGCACCGAAGACGTGGAGACGTAAAGTCCTTCTGACTGACAGCAACTCATGGATACGTCCGTTTTTGTGACGGTCTTCCTGATCATCAGCACTACACTATGGTGTTACCATGATTACTGAAGAATATTGCATAAATATATAGATCACTCTTGACAATTCACAATCAGCAGATGAATTTAATAGTAGTTTAGCTTTTGAATTCATGCTAAAAATTACACATCCGCTATCACAGAGCGAACAGAGATCCGCCTTTTCAAGCGTTCTCCAGCTTTTAGTCCACTCCAGAGTTAGGGAGTTTTCAAACCCCCGTTGTTTAGTCCAGTTGAAACAGACTCTGGTGCGTTTTTCCACCTTTGTTCCGACTCGTTTGGGCAGATCTGAACACAACAATCATGGGTGGGTGCAGACCAAAGAAAGAACACAAAGACCCTTTAGAAGAAGTGGTCTTGGTCCAGGTTAGGAACGTGACCTGTCTCAACTACAAGGCGCACTCTAAGTTTGAGCTTATCAGCTCCTGTAGCCCTTAAGGTGAAATCTAGCAGCTAGTGGAATGACCTGAACTTGCAGAGAAGTACGCCACCTTCTTGATATTTAGGAAGACGATCTTCAGGACCATCTTGCTGTGTATTTTCTTGTTTCCGCCCAAGACACATCCAACCAATGGGCGGACTGTTTGTTCTCACATGGACCACAACAAACCCCAGAGGTAAACGCACCAGAGTTAGTTTGAACCGCACCAAAGATGTTACGGGAGTTGTGAAAGCACCCTGAAAACACCAGCAGTTGAGTATCTAACAATAAGTGTGGAACATGACATTTGTGTTACAATCATATACATTAGAGGAGAGTGGTAGGGGAACATCATTTCTACGTACATCACTGAACTCTAGGGGAAGGCTCTCTGTGGGCTGAAGCTCTGCTGCACTCAGATACATGTCTCTGCTTGCAGTGGTGAGCTGCTCCTGTGGTGGAGGCTCCTGCTCAGGCTGGTACATGGGGGGAGGCAGGGTGAGGTGAAGTGGGCAGCGAGGATCGTCAGACTGACCCATGTGCACGGTCCGGTCACACGGGACATCTTTCAGGCCTGGGCACATTTTGAAAAGCACCTGATTGCTGTCCTGGTAGATGTCTGGGTGTCTCATTGTCAAGGACTGTGACGCTTCATGTCCATACACAAACACACACAGAAAATGACCACAAGGAACAGAAACCTGCTCCCATTTTAAAAAGTTAAACCAAAAACCAAACCTGACCTGTGGACATTATGATTAATGGGAAAGTTAAACCTCACAAGTTGCAAAATCACTGCAAGTACTACAATTATTCCTACGAAAATAATCTTGTTGTAATTATTTCAACATGAGGCTACTTATTGTGAAGTTGCAAGAGGCTTGTCTCTATTAATGATGTGCCTGAGAGGTTTTGTACACGACAGTTTTAAATTGCTGACTTTGTCGGAGCTTTAATACTTTGCAGGGTTTGTACAGCTTGTTCACGTTGCAACACTGGTGTCGGGCCACCATTTGTTCACCGTCCAACTAAAAACGGCAATTAGAAGAACAAAAAGATCAGTATTTGCGATAAAACTATTTTGTTATTCTTATCCGATACAGAGAAAACTATAATGTAAATTATATTACATTATAAACATGAAAAAGCACGAGACTACCTTCAATGACTCTGGGTTAAAATGAAGGCAGGTTGGGAAGGGATTTTGTTCCTTCCAACTGAAATGATTAGCCCCTTTATAACTCTGGGAAAAATCAACAGACCACAGGAAGGAGTTTATGTGGGCTCCCTTTGAAACCAGCAGCTACTGCAAACTGCTGGTCTTGATCGGGGCCATGGCAGAAATATAGAGGAAGAGTTTGAATGAGCTTTGGATAAAGATATTAACATTCTTTATGCTTAAAACGTGCATGTACGGATGTTCTCTGAATACAGGAAAACACATTTGTGGTTTCTTGTATGGAATCATACTACTACTGTGTTTAAACCCACGCTGAACACATCATTGAGGATACGTGAGAGACAGTGCCGGGTCATCGGCAGGCTGGGGTTGGTACATCGGGTTCCCTCCACAAAAGAGATGCACTTCTCATACACTGTTCTTGTGTGAGGCTATAACATAAAGAAAACAGTGTTAGATAAGATTATAAACAGTAAACTAGGGCAAAAAATGTAGACTAAACAGTATTTCCTTCATAACTATAATCAGCCTTAAGAACATTATAATTCCTGGATGCCACAAGATTGTCGGAGGAAAGGGTCTATAAAAACTCTTGTCTCTCCCTGATGTGCTTCATGTGATGAGGTTTCAAATTATAATTCCATTCTGCTGCACTCAAATATGTCAAGCATAATCTCAAAACCAAAAGTATGTATTATCCCCCATTTAGTGTAGTAATCAACATACTTGAGGACACTCCTGCCCTGCTACTTTTAAAGCATAAAGTCCCACGTGTGCTATACATCATGTTGAGCGATATAATTAACACCACAACAACAGGGCATGTTCTATCAAACATTAAAAACATCTTTGATGGATTTTATGAAATCAAACCGTGGGTCAGTTAAAAAACAGCAAGTTCACCAAATTACCAAGAAATCCCACCTCTAGTACTATTTTGCCATGAATTCACCGCAATACAATTGAAGTTGATGGCATTTTGGTGGCAAGGTTTGTAAAATAATAAAAACCTACAGCCTCATCCCTTCCCAGAGAATATATTATGAAAAATACATAGAACAGTGGTAAGCAAAGAGCAGCCCCTGACGAAAGCTGAAAAAAAGACAATAGTGTTGGAGACCACTTTATAAAAAACATCCCATTTTATAAATCTATTATTCTCCTATTTGTGTGTTTTTGATAAAAATATATAGGAGATTTATCTATCAATAAATAAATAAATAAATAAAAGATTATAGTGCAATCAATTTGACAACACAATAACCCTGTGTTTCCACCATGGTTGGCCCATGGTTGAGCCCACTGTGCTCTCAGTTTTCATGGAGACGGCTGTATTCCTTCAGTAGTAATGATGTTCAAGAGAAAACTGTTCCAAAGCCACGTCTTTGGATCATCCAGAGTGACCAGAAGTGTTTGTGGAACGTCAAACTGCTCTGAAGTTTAAAACCAAACATAATTCCCTTCACCCACGTACACTTGAAACCTGAGCAGATAAACTTGAAATTATTTTCATGGCTGGATAAAACTAGGAGTAAGGGAGACTTTTGTGCTTTGTGAACGGACCATTTCCCATTAGTTTATAGTCTTAAATGCTAAATAGTTTTTCTACTTTCTCCTGTGATGGGGTCACACCTGAAGAGCTCCTTCTGTCACAGCCTGCCTCCTCTCCCTAAGTTGCCGGTGCAGCAGGGCTTCCACACCGTACCGACGACGGTATCGGCGCAGAGCTTTGAGCTTCTTCAGGTTCTCCCTCTCCTTCATCGACAGACCTTCGGGCCCTGTCAGCAGACTGCTCCCTGACGTCAACATAAACAAATACAGATATAGGCCTTTGATTTCCTAAAAGGGACAGTTGAACAGGTAATAAGCAAAACATGTTTAATTGGTGACCAAATAGTCATGTTTACCTAGAGTTTCGTGCTCCACTTTGCGGTTGTGCAGGTATCTGCGCTTTTTCTCCTTAAGCAGGTGCTGCAGGCGTTTGAACTGGTCAATGTAGAGGGACTGGAGCCTGATGAGTTTCTCTCGAGTGATGAGAGCCACCTCCTCTGCTGTGTACACTCCTGCATGTCTGTGATTTACAAAGAAAAACAAATATATTCACTGTAAAAATCACTGGGTAAAGGGCCATGTTTCAGCTCTACTCGGCTCTTCAAATAAGCTCCAACTAGTCTGACAACAGAATCTTGGATTAAAGCCAAATGAAGACATTTTACAATATACAATTATATACCATATGTATGCTACTGTTTTTTGAATTAGAATACAAGAAATTAAACACACTTTGCAGTTTCATACAGACAGGAAATTATACGTAGAAATAAAACTATTAATGAAATGAATGTATGACCCAGCATCCAAAAAGTAAAATTTACATGATAATCAAATCCAAGAAAATGACCATGCAAATTTAGAGTAAAAACTTGAGATGGTCAGACAACTCATCTTACTTTAGAGGATCCTCATGATCACTGTCAACGCTGTCTGCATCACTGTCAGGGTCTCCTCTCCATGTCTGGTCTAGTACCAAGGGGCCCTGCTCCTCCTCACTCAGACTGTCCTCATCTGTCCAGATGGGGTGTAGTTAAAACATTAAAATAATTCATACATATTAAAATAAACTGCTAGAGAAATTACCACAATATACCACTTCTATAATACCAAAGAAAAGTCAATTCACATAAGATTTGATAGACAAAGTATCTCCCAGTCTGAATAAGACCATTTACCTAGAATACGGTTAGCTTCAGAGCGACCTCCTTCGACGCCGTGAGTCTCTGCACGGTTGTACCCACTGAGCTGAGACAACAGTGTCTCTGGGGACGGACCGGAAGACGGCTTTCTCATCTGAGCTCGGAGAGCCATGGCATTCCTGCGTGCATGCTCTGCACAGAACGTCACCCTAAAGACCAGACAAATCATTGGAGAAGAGATGTCAGAAAGCTGCTTGGATTTCTTAATGGTGTTTGTATCTGTCTGCCTGCGTATTGAGACTTATAATAAAGCTGAGTTCTAACCACTGTTAAAACGCAGATGAAAAGTTTGACTCTCCACCTACCCATCTTTCCTCTCGACCTTTGGTGAAGCGTTGGGGCAGCGCTTGCCGTTCTTGGCAGAGACATAGCTGCATTGCTTGTATGGAGCATTCTTATCCTCCAAAATGTGTTTAATGCAGAAGTCCAGGCCTTCCAGGCGGGGCTGGGAACATGGTCGCTGGGTGAAGGAGCACACCTGGGGCTCCTGGGGACGAGGCGTCTGGGTCACCCGGTTCCGACTTGAAGGCAAAACGTGGATTCGTATCCTGTTCATTGCAAGTCTGCAAAATAAAGCTGAAAGAATTGGTAGGTAAACTGATAAGTTGACTGACAATAATCCAATTATCTATTTTGATTGTTAAAAATAGCAAACACTTTGTCATGTATGACAGTAAACTGTATATCTTTGAACAAAACAAGACTTTTCTACTACTATTTTCTGACATTTTATAATCAAAAAAAAATATGATTAAGCCGAACATGGAATTTTTTTTAATGAATACTGAAAATCAATTAATGGTTTCAGAACATTCCCAGCCTACAGATTCTCAAATGTGAAGGTTTGTTGCCTAATCTTGCCTTGTATTTATTTATATAGAAAAACATTTTTTTATATAAAGACATATGAAAATATCACTTATTAAAAAAACAAAAGAACGGGACAATAGTCATTTTATAAACTAAATGATCAATAAAGTAAAGGATTATGGAGGTTATAAGTACACTAACTACATACTGTTAATAAAAAACACACAGAAATGTCTTTGCAAATGATGTTTTCACTCATTATTATATAATATAGATCATTATTTTGCCCTTTAATTAACTAATTGGTTCCAAAGGTGAGACATGTTAAAGTATACTGACTGAACACACACGATGCAAACAGAAGTACATGAATTTACATTGACCACCACCAACAGTGGATCCGATATTAATGAAAAATATTAAATTAACCAAATTAATTAACGTTAAGTTAAAAACAGGCGATGGCAGGTCAGGTGGCTCGTCGCAATCGACACTGATCAACTTTCCTACAAGTTTAAATACGCAGTTAACGGCATAAACACCAAAACAATTAAAAGCTATACCAACATAAATACGAAAATGTTTTTATTGCGGATATAAACACAGCAGAAGTGCATTTCTCTGTCCTGACAAAGTCTAACCGGGCGCCACACCGCGCTACAGCCCGCCTCTCTTCACTGCGTCACTCCTTCAGTTGGGGAGACGCCATCTTTGTTTAGCAGTTGCTAACAAAAGCTAACCGCTATTTTTTAACAATTTGCGGCCAAGAGGAGAGTTCAGCCGACAGGTTGCATCGGACGGTCATCTTCCTCGGTACCACCGAATTGCCTCGGTGCCAGAAGATGAACATATCCTTATTTTTTCCCCGTTTGTACCGGCTTACCTTCTTCTCTTCCGTCCGACCGAGTCTAGCTCCCGAGACACACTACGTCGATCTTCATGCATTCCCTGTTAACGGCAGACACACAGGGCCCGCCCACTCTGCGCTCTGATTGGCCAAGAAGTTCGAGGTATTTAATTGGCCAATCTAGTTGTCAATCAAAGTGGCCACAGAATTCCCCCCCCCACTTCACACCCACAATACTGCAGCAGTGAAGTCTCATTTAAAAACACACATGTAGTGCAATGGACGTTTTTCTTAAAATATTTATTGACTTTAATTGAGAATAAAGCAACCACATTATATCAAAAAGAACAGTGTTCACATATAACCTTTTAAATGAAAACAAAAAATCCCAAAACGTTTAATTTCCAGACCTGAGTGTCACTAAAAACACCAAGACGTGAAAAAAACATGAAACTTATTGTAGCTATGTGATTTTGCATTGTTAGGTTGCATGAGTGTCTTCCGTTTTTCTCACATATGGGTTTGTTTTGAAATGCGTGTCCTTCTGTATGATTTTCTCACAGCATAAAGTTAATACTCGTATTGGAAGATTTGACCAGATCAAATAAAAATATTTTCATTAATGGCAATGATATATTGGATAT
Organism: Lateolabrax maculatus; assembly: GCA_031216445.1. NCBI lineage: Eukaryota > Metazoa > Chordata > Actinopteri > Acropomatiformes > Lateolabracidae > Lateolabrax > Lateolabrax maculatus. The sequence goes on along the minus strand of CM062201.1, from coordinate 24,494,568 downwards.
CTATTCTAATAGTCTAATCATTATACATGTAACACTTTGTCAATTGCATTGTAGGCAAACCTACTGAGATAAATATTCAGTGCATTTACTGTTTCCCTGTTACAACCAAAGAGTTGAATAACTAATAAAACCTCTGCTGCCTGAGCAAAGAGCTGTACTCTTTCAGCTTATCATCCATATAATGAAGGGAACGAAAATATTTGTACAATTGTATGGCTGATTTGTTGTACTGCATTACTGTGAACTGCCTAAAACAAATGAGTTTTTGATTACAAACTGACAAAAGAAAGCAGGTAAAGAGCAGTAATACTATACAATCAAAACCATATAAAGCTTAGTATGAATTAAATGTACAGATGATACCCGATTCCCATGCCATCAAATGGCACATCTTCCACTATTTTGCTCAAACACAAATTCATCATTAATTCAAATTAATTACAGTATTATACTTCATGCTCATGACCCTGTAGTGGAGGTATATCAATAACCTGCTTGCAGTGTATGATGTACACAACTAAAGACTACGTGCTAACATTTTTTTTTTTTTTGAAGAATCATGGCTTGTGGATGGATTATAAACAATCTCAAGCTGAATATCCACCAATGTAGTTTGAAGGTAAAAGACAGCTTTAACATGGTTAAATCTCATGAATTGACAGGCGTACACGGGGGTTTACACATTTAAAACAGTCCAAAAGGAAATGCATGAAAGACGACCATAAAGACAGACAGCGACGTTTGATTAGTCTCCGATATTGTGTATTGTCAATACTTTATTGTATACTGTGCTCGATATGGTCACCACAAAGTGAGCACCAACTGAAAGACTGTTTTTCCAGCACAGTTTCAGGCCACTTAAAATGTAGTATGTCCATATATGCTGCCTATTTCTTTGCATTTAGATGTGATCACCCTAGAAGAAACTGATGAACAAGTGACAGTTACACGATAGGATTTAAAAACTCACATTTCTTCTCTAGAGGGATTTTTTTTGTTGGCAATTCCATCATTGTGACCATACCAGGTAGATATGTTTGAACTCTTTAAACCCTTTGATAAACCATCTATATCCTTGGTATGATCTTTCTCCATTAGTGTAATTGTTAGAAACTGAATATGAATATTTTACAACCATTTAAAACAATGACTGCAACACTCAAAATCTAAAAACAAAAAGTACAAGCTTCCTTAATTGACATCTTTTTTTTTTCAATTTTTCATAACAAAATGTAAAAAATATTTCATGTTTCTTTTAAACACTTTACAATCTTTGTACAAGTTTACCAAATAAAGCAGGAAACAAAATAGTTTAACACCAATGGTGGGGCAATCACCTATTTTTTTAGGTTATGGCTGTAAAAAGAAGAAAAAGGGGGGATTTGTTTTTAAAAGACAAAAATATTTAAAAGATGGCTTTGGAGACCTGCACTCTCAAACTAGCCTGTACAGTCTTGATGAAGAAATATCCCTCTGCCCAAAAAGAACATGGAGGGGAACCTTAAAAAGGGTAGAAAAGGGGACTATGTTTTTTTTTAAAAGCATTCAATTAATAAATAACATACTATAAAAACATTATAAAAAGACAATCGGTAAGAAGACCAAATAGGTATATGATGGAAATCTTTTAGTTTCCTCATGATTTCAAGACTTCCTCCAAAACAGTGATGGTAGAAAAAAAAAAAAAAAACAGGTCCCATCATCACATCTCATTTGAGTTACACAGAAGAGTAAAAACTTTTATCTACACTTTTCTGTAAATTTTTCTTTCTCACATTTTGCAAGCTTTTAAAGCCTCATTATTGCCCCACAAGTGAAGTGAAAAAAGGAAAATTCGTTCTCACCACTACATTTCGCTGCTGTCATACTGACGCCTATAAAAACATGTTGGGTGAGTTAAAAAAACAAAAAAAAAAAAAACAACAAACAATACTTTCTGTAACAAGATGGATGTTTGTAATGTCAAGTACAATGTACAAATATATCTCCTGATCAGGAAACTCATTTGGGTAATGGCGGCAGAGGGGGAGGCGGTTCTGAAGGCAGAGGAGGGGGTCTGGAGTTGCTCCCTCTGGAGCCACCACTATACCGGTACTCTCCATATTGGGATCTGTAGTCAAACATGGACGGCTGGGACGGCTGGACCCCCTGTGCGCTCAGAAGCGAGTTTAGCATTTCAAAAGTGTCCTGGTACTCGTTCGACTGCGCTCCGCCAGTTGTACCGTGCCCATTAGTGTCTGTCTTGTCTCCTTTGGAGTGTGAAAAGCTCCCTTGGTGGTGGGGAAGGCCCAGGGCGGGCAGAATGTCAGGACCGTGCCCCAGAGTTTGCCCAGAGGAGGAAGACAGGGACGGTAGCTGGTAGGGGTTCCTAGAGGACTTGCTGACTTTAGAGCCAGGGTGAGAGCCTGCTGTGGGATCTTGGGAGTGTGTCCTCTTACGTGAGGTGGAAGAGGATGAAGAGCTTGTTCTAGAGGAGTCGCTGGGGACTTTTTTGCCGCTTCCTACTGCCCCACTGGAACTAGATGAATGTTTGTGTGAGGAGGAGAGTGAGGCACCACTAGAGGAATGGTGGTGGTGGTGATGATGGTGGTGGTGATTAGACCGTTCCCTGTGCTTGTCCCTGCTCTTGCCCTCCTCTCCTGAACTCCCCCTTTGCTTCTCAGGCACTCGTATTCTGACTTTTATGTCCTGATCCTGACCGCGGGCGCTGGCACTGTGCCCGCTGCCTCCGCCCCCAGCTAGGGGGAAACGCATTTTTAGAGAGGTCCTGTCGTGCCTTTCCTTCTCAAGTGGGATCTTCAGAATAATGGGTGACGGATTGGACACGTCAGAGGACGAGGAGCTGGACTGCTGGTGATGATGCTGTTTCTCCTTCCTCTGTTGCTGACCAATGAGAGCTTGGGCAGCGTTGGCATAGTCCCTCTTCACGCTAGCCTCCATGTTCTCCAGCTTCCTCTTCTGAGCGGCCAGGACGTCTGCATTTTTAGCCCGGTACTCGCTCAGCGACACCTTAGCTGGGGTGTGAATCTCGTTGTTGGGCAGCTGCTGTTGCTGCTGCTGCTGCTGCTGCTGCTGTTGTTCAGATCCAGCCTGACCTTTCCCACTCCATGTCTGAGCGCTGCCAGATGCACCCCTTTCTTTGTCACCCGCAGATGAGGAAGAAGAGGTGGAAGGCGGAGCTGAGAGGCTCATCAGGCCTGCCACGGTGCTCTCTGATGAGGCCATGGAGATCATGCTCATCATGGTGTCCCTCTGGTCACCCTCCTCCTGGACTTTTGGCTTGGCTTTTGGTGTCTGACCTCCAGCCTGGGAGCCAAGAAAACAGACAGACAATCACTAGCCAATCAAGAACAAATGCACAATGTCTTGGCTGTACTGTGTAGGTCACAAAGGAGCAACGGGGAAAAAATCTGTACCTTCCAGTTGCGAATCCGTTTCAACCGGCTTGGTGTTTTCTCCAGAATCTGCAGGAACTCGTGTGTGAGCTCTGAAAGAAGTTATGAAGAAGTGAGTGAAGACATTTATCCGATTAAACCATACCTGATGTAAGACTTGTAGGTCCTTTTCAAACACCGTTTTCCTGCTTGTACTTAGAATGGACTGAAATACGAGGTAATTTACAGCACATACCATCCAGCAGCTCGAGGGTAACTGTGGGATCAACATACTCCCACCAGTGTTTGCCGTCAGTAGACACAGGTATCTCCCAGTTGGACCATTTGCAGGCAAGATGGATGCACACACAGGCCACAACGGGGGGGCTATACTGCAGGCAGAACGTGGTCAAGTGCAGACTACGTGGCAGGATACGTCCCGGAAGGAAACAAAAAACAGAAACAGGAGGAAAGAGAACAGACATTCAGTATATTGAGTTTGACAATTATACAGGCAAAAGACATGAAGATATGCTGCATCATTTTACTGTTACTATCAAAAGCTAATGCTTTACAGTAAACTGTGAATATACCTGTTTGTGGCCATAAAGTAGGATGTTTGAGCCAAATCCTTACTCGCTGGAACAACAATAGAACAAAAAAACACACTTAAAATCTGCTAATTAACAATTTACTGTGCAAACTTGCATTTAAGATGAAATATCCAAACAGAATTTAACAAAATTGAAGAGTTAATGCTCACCTCTGACAAGCTGAGTGCACTTGACGACATGAGTATGTGGATGGTCAATGGTGATTTCAAAAGCTGTAATAAAAAGGGACAAAGAGACAAGGCTTGATAAATGAAATGCAGAAGTCAAACTAATATATGCACCACAGATTTCATTCAATCAAATTCCCATGACAGAGATTATGGAAATTTTTAAGTAAAAATTATGAAAGGTCCCTGAAAACCAGAAAATGAATACTGTTAAATAAAACTAAGCGTTGCATAGAACAAAGTGGAATATCACTTTGCATTGGGTCTCCCAAAAACATCCTGGACGTGAAAACATGAACATAAAAAAAACATCATTTATATGTCATTTCCCAACTCTTGCTTCATTGCATGACATTGAATCTTGCTTAAAAGTAAAAACACAACTTGCTGTTTTCAATTAAATCTCCTATCTTCAACTGCCTACATCCAAGCTTTATCGCATAATAAAAAGATGTATTCAAGGGGAAAAAAAGAGGCAAATGTAACAAGTGATGGACATAATAGAATCAAAAAAAAGCTGCTAATGTGAAGCGCAAATGTCTCTTTCCAGTGCTGCTAACCGCATATGGGCTTTCTGTGGACAAAAGTAAAACAGGTTAGCACTATAATTATAATCACATGCGTTTCTGGAGGGAAATCAAGGGACCCAGTTCTTCTTTCCCAACTTACCCAAGGTCTGGAGTATTATGCTCTCAAGAATGACCAGGTCTTGGGCTTGTTGCAGGTAGGCCTGAGGTTGAGAGGACAGGCACGTTACTCACTGGGAGGCCTCTATCCGTAGTCAAACATATTAGACCCACCTTTCACGCAGAACAGACGAAGCCTCACAGATAAGTAGTGAGACGATTAAAGTAACACAGTAAGAACAGGTGCTCTCGTTTTAAAACTGCTAAACATTACATTGCCTGGATGACTGAAAACCTACACAGACACTGGGGTGCATTTTGTTCTTTTGCTCCCTCGACCCACGTTATCAAGCAGCCTCATCATCTGAGGCTGCAACAGCTCAAAACAAAACACCCCATCAAGCAGTCGTCTTCAGTTTAAATGCAAAATGAAAAGCAAGAATAAAGACCAAATAGCTGTTAACTTTATGCCAAAATACATAACATCTAAAAGCATTCGGCATTGAGGCTGCTATGAGAAAATCATCCGTTCTAGAAAAAGGAAATTATGATGGTGAGTGTCACAAATTCAAACAACATACAATTTTGTATAGGCTGTTGCTTCTGAGCAAACACAAAACAGTCAGTAAACAATAATTCAGCAATCTTAACAAGTTATACTGATAAAATACTACATTTCCATTAAGATTGAATATTGCAGAGATGAAATCACTACCCTATCACAGAGGTTGGAGACAGAGCACAATTGCCCCGGCGATTTTCACTACAGCCCAACACTTACATCACTGCGTACATCTGGTGAAGGGTCCTGAGGATTGAGGCATGCATGGGCCACCTTGATAACATGTTCCAGCTTACGGGGCTGCTCCTCAACCTTTGCAGCGAGGAAGAGTGCAGCAGGAGAAATAACCTGGGGAGGGGTTAACCAAAATAAGTCCATGAGTTTACTGACATTAACACTAACAACTGCATTGGGGACTTCAGGTGAGAGTAACAAACAATGTACTTACATTTCTGTGAAATCTGGTGAATGACTGGACCATGTAGAATCGATGCATGTACACGATGGCTGTATTAATTGTGAGTTGGGACCTGATACGTGGGTTAAGGACAAATACAAGAAAACTACAAACGGATCAAAACACATGCACTTGTTGTATATCGTGAATATGACTGAAGTCACTGGCCTTAACTTACACGTGAAATAACATAACGAAAAGCCCTCTAATTTAACTTATAACTTATAAAACACCAGCTTATTATCGCGTCAGTGGCACAACAACAAAGTTACCAGAGGAAGAAACCTGAGGCAGCTTCACACCAGTTAGCGGTGAGCCGGAAGCAGTTATTTCTACATAAACACACAAAAGGGTTTGCTTTAAAAGACGAAACACGTCCTCAGAAACACTCTAAAAACACAAAGCTTCTCAAGAACACGGCTCCACTGTACACATTTCCCTCCCCGGCATTCACAGTAAGAGGCAAAGCCGACGATACCGTCCCGAAGGCCCGCAGACCCGCGCGGGCCTACACGGCCCCGGTTTAGCCTGCTACGCCGCTTCCACAGCACACACACCAACACGCACACGGCACCGCGGATAAACCCGCAAAACCACCGCGTCCAACACGCGGGGGGGACACAACAACACAAACGAAAGCCCGCCCCGGAGCGACACACGGTCCCCACACCGCAGCCACGCTCTCGGCCGAACCGGCTTCACGGAGCCCGCTGAACTTCACGGAGCTAACGAGCTAATGCGGGCTAACCGAGACGCAAGCCGCCGACAAAAGATACACATTGAGCCGCTGTCCCATGTCCTGGAGCAGGTTCGCCGCCTGTTGCCTGTAGGACAGCTCCTTGTCCGGATCTAGTCCAGCTCGCCGGGATGGGCTGTTGTCGATCTGCGGTCGGGTGTAGTACCATTTGTTATTACAGCTTGCGGGGAGAGAACGAAACGCAGCCGCCATCACTGAGAAGGACGATAGTTTAAAATTTCTGCGCGTCACAGGAACATACGTCACGCCGCGTAATAACGTGAGTGCGGTTCCGGCGGCGGCCTGGAGGGGGCGCCAGAAACACCCGCCGCGGTTATTATAATGGGCGCCATTCTGAAAGGCGGGATAATGTCAGTATAATAATAATGATTATAATGATATATATATAATGTAATGCTACTGTTTTTTAATTCTTTGATTTAGTGAGTTAAAAAAAAAGTAGTACAAACATGTTTTAAATTTAGTCCCGTCAACCTGGAATAGATAGATAGATAGATAGATAGATAGATAGATAGAAGTACTTCATTTATCCCAAACTGGGAAATTTCTTTGCAGTAGCAGCGTTTACACCCGAGACAATGAAATGAAATAAACAAACGTAGAAAATAAAATAAAAAAGCACCTACTATTAAGTAGTAGTTATAAATAACAGTATAAAATTAAAATTTAACCTTTACAATAGTAAATACAAAATAAGTTTAAATTAAGGCATATCTTTTTACATATATACAACAAAATGTGCAGTTGTGCAGTATTAGAGTGTTAAAGTGTATAAGTATAAGAATCAAATATCCAGTGGAGAAAAGTTTGGACCTTGTAATCAATATAAATCCAGAGATCAATCAATCAAAGTTTTACTGTCACATATACAATTCTTATGTGTCTATGTGTCTATTTCTACTGAGATGATAAAGTCTGAGTTTAACTGTCATTTTATTTGGTAAATATCACAAGCTTTCATGTCTTTTGTGCCCTCTTTTTGATCTGGGCCCACAATAATTCAGTGGGATGTACAGTAAAGGATGAAAAAAATCAGATTTTTCATACCATACATAACATTTTCCTTATCTTTCGATAATCAAAAATGTCTGCATAGGGATTTCCTCTCACTAGATCACTGTCACTTTGTTTATTTTCACTTAAACAGCCATCTAGAATAATGATCAAATTGTACATGTATGGTATTTGATCAGGTTTATACAGATGCCAAATCTTACAAATGATGACCTTGAAAGTTTGTTCATCATAGGTTGAATGGTTTTAGGTATCAGTGTCGATACCAAAAGGATTCATGAGTTTTAGTAGTAGTAGTGGGTAAAATAAAGACATAGATATTTAAAAAACAAGAATCAAACGAAACAGATATCAAAAAATTGAGAACAATTTATTTTAAATCACAAAATGTTATAAAATGGACAGATAACTGAAGCAGTGTACGAATGGAATCCCAAAAAGAAAATAACAGGTTATTTGATAAATCAAAAGTACAATTAAATAGACACAGTACATACAAATAAGTGAGTTAAATCATTTAAATTGATTGTTAGAAAATGTTTAATTGCATTACTTCCAATAAACAGAAATACAGGATATTTTTGATTTGTATAACTTTACTTTTTAGATTTTCTCGTACAGATGTATTAACATTTTCCACAGCCCAAACATCCCATTTTCTTATTGCTTGAATGATGACGAGAGGGACATTTTTTAGATGCCAGGTTCATATTAGTTTCTGTATAATATAGGAGTTTGAGTTTTGTTTCTATTCTTTTTCCTGTCCAACAAGAAGAGCCTCATTGGATTTTAGTGGTTTCTGATCTGATCGTCTTCGCCTCTTTTTGTGTGTCTTAACTAGAATATTTTATGCAGCTGCTTCACCATAAATGCAATTTTCTGTTTCATTTGTGAAAATTCGGGCTGTTTTATTTAATACAGTAATGAATCACCTGAGACACGGAGAACAAATGATTCTCCATAAACAGCTGGAAGGCTTTTAGTGTGAAGCAGCTGCAGGAGCTGGTCAGGTCATCTGTTAGATGAACAGAAAGTTAAGAATAGAGAAGTCAAACAAACTTATATGTTACACAGGAGCTAATTCTGTCCATACATTTTATAAACACACTTTTAATTCTTACATATAAAGTGAGGGAAATGAAAAATAACGTGCTTGAAGGCCTCCCAGGACTGAGAAAATGCTGCTCCAGTAAATAATAAACAGGTGTGTGAACCAAACTTTTTTCTAATTTACATTATCCACTGACCTGAGGCTCAGTAAATAATTGATAGTGTTTTCCAAACCATTTAAATGATCTAATGCACAAGATTTATTTATATTTGTATTTAATTATACTTTTGATCTACAGGAATCCTATTAGTGACAGCTGTCATCTTCGGGAATAACGGTTGTGCAGTTATGAAAATGCTTTACAAAAAAAAAAAAAAACACTCTCTCTAAAACATCAGTCACACATTTCCAAATCTTTCAGCACGCTTCATTTTCTTTGCCTGTAGAAAAAAAGAGATTAAAAACATAAGATTAATACACAGTCTGAAGTCCAATTCAGTCCCTCTGGTCTTTTTATGTGTAATTTACTGTATTGTGATCAAATATAACTGACCACCTCTGTCAAACAATAACAAATATTCAAAGAATAGGCAAAAAAAACCGACCTCGACATCGGCTCCACCAGCTGAAGCTGCACTTGTTAAGGCTCCGAACCTCTCCTTCCTCTTCTTCAGCTTTTCATCCTCTTCAATCTGAAAAAAACAAACAACCATGTCAGTATCACTTAAATGCCAAATTTGCAGAAAAACTATATAAACTGTGGAAAGAGTCATTAACACAAGCTTATATTCACCTTTTGTGAAACGGATGAAACGTTCATGCCAAATCTTTCTGCTCTCTTCTTCAGCTGATCCACGTTCACCTTTATGAGACACAAAAACATCCCAATTAACATAGTCTCATTAACTGGAGGGATTAAGAAATGTGTCAACTGAATGATGGACAAACTATATTTGCAACACTTACAGGAGCTTTACTGTTTACTGCAACGGCACCTGTTTGGGAGACAGATTGATACATTGTGGGGTGAGAGGCAGCAGGTAGGAAAACACAGTGAGACCTTTTTACATTGAACTTTGCTAGACTGACTAGAAAGTCAGTTTAGTGAAAGTGAGTAAAGAGCGACTACAGACCTGGAGGGGGACTGGTAGCTTCGGCGGGTGAGCCAAACCTGAAGAACAGGAGCACAGTCATTCAACATGGCTGTGTACTTTGACATTTACTTGAAGCATAAATCCAGTTAATACCAACTTCAATCATTTATATCAGTTATGATGACAGTGGACTGAAAGAAATTACTGGTGTATCACAGAGAAGTAGATAGGCATAGACTTTTATTTTGAAGGGTACTTGTTAACTGAAATGTTAGTAATCCCTCACAATACAACTATGGTAAGTATGTTAGGTCAAAGTTGAACCAGAAAATCAGTCTGTAAACAGTGATGGATGTTTACTACAGACTGCCTGAGTAATAATTTCCCTACTCACCTTTGTTTTCTGATCTAAGTAAGTTTAGATAACCCGAGTGTTCACCTGATCGTCTGACTACTTAGATGACTACTCAGGAGCGATGACCAAAACTACAAAAATAAAATCCAGACTGTAATAAGATGGAGATAAAGTCTTACCTTGCTGCACGTATGGCTTTCTTGCTTTCAGCCGTAGCAGGCATGTTGAAACGTTCAGCTCTCTTCTGTAGTCTCTGCTCAACAAAAGGTAACATTTTAAATCAGAACACATGCTGCTCATAAACATTTGCAAACATATAATGAATTAATATGTACTAGTATGAGTTCTCTGGTTTCACACCCTCTAGTTCCTGTTAGACATGTGGGTAACATCCTGTTTATGTTGTTGATAGGTCATATATCACTTTCACATGCAACAGTAACCTCTGTATCAAAGTACAAAGACTGAAGGTGTCCAAGCAAGTTATTAGTGCATGCAAACATGTCATACGTACTTCAGTAGCAGTCGAAGGAGGAGTTATTTTCACCACCTTCTTTTCAGTAGGTCTGAAAGGAAAAAAAACATGTAAGTAAGTGGAATGAGCAAAGACTGATTTCACTTTAGAGGTGAAAACTAATGACCCATTGTAAACCCGTGTTTATCAATCTGGGGCAGACCGTGTGGGACATTTCTACACCAAACCTGATGACCAATAACACACCGCATGTATGGGCATAAGATGGATTTCAGCTACATAGCCCAATCCTGCAGTAGGTTCAACAGGCAGAAATTTAGATAAACAGGGTTGCAGCAGCAAACCGGTTTCACGGTATGAAAATTGACAGTTATCATACCATGTTCATTTACTTAACTATGGTATTAAATTCTACCGTATTAGTGATTTGTTTTTGTTTTTTTAAAATGCAACCAAGCAGAGAAGTTTCCTGTCTGCCAGGACGTAATATTTTGTAAACTTATAATTCAGTAAAACCCTTCTGTTTTATTGTAACTGATGATAATAATAATAACTGAAATACCGTATACCAGGAAACCGTGATATTTTCGTATCGTGAACATCTCATTCTGCAACACCCTAAAGATGAAACTCTGGAGCAAGAGCTGAGAAATGGGTAGCTTAGCTTAGGATAAAGACTGAAAGCCTGGATTGTTGTAAACTTCCACAACAGACCTATCGGCACCTGTAAGGCTCACTAATTAATACGTATTATTTTGTTTGTGTATTAAAAAGTGTGTAAACTAAATGACAATAAACTTACGTGTCAGACTCAGTAGGCTCAGAATCCTTGATGACTTTTTCATTGTCGACGCTCTCAACTTTAGTGAAGTCCTAAAACGGAAAACGGAAATATTTATCACTACTGCACAAAAAGCCCTAATGAGGTCTGAGAGGGAAAAATTAACAATCACATTACCTCTGTATCCTCTGCCAGCACGTCATCTACATCCACATCTTCCTCTGTTGTTTGGATTATAGGATAAAGAAATTTCCGCCCATCAGAAAGCAGAAAGAGGGTCAGAGGAAGAGATCAGTGATTTTATCTTAAAAAGGAATGCATTAAGGACAGGAAAATGACCAGGGCAAACAGTCTCATTATACGTCAAACAGCATCTCATATCAGAATTTTATGTACAAACAATTCATCAAGTCCACGTGTGAACACAAGTTTCTGATTACAGTCGACCCACCCGCATGTTTATATCCTGTCTAAAGTGAGTCACAATGTTACGGGTAATTCGCCTCACCGTGCTCCTCCAGATAGGCTTGCAGTCGGGCAATGAGTTCTCCTTTGTTTCCCTTGGTGTCAAGACTTCGGGCCTCGCACTCCTGCCTCAGTTCAGCAAGCTAAAACAAGAGAAACAGAAGCGGCACTTTTAATGCAGCAAGCACCATTTACCAACCTTTCTTTGCTGTTTACAGTCAGTTGCTTTTCTTCAGGGACAATTTCACAACGTTTCTGGGAAGCAGTGTTGTTTTGACTTTTTCAAGTGTTATTTCCAATGCTTTGAGCAGCAGAATTGAAATCCTGTTCATTGTACTGCATTGAAACTATCTGCAGGGAGATATCTAAAAGAGCTAAAAGAGTAAATATAAATGTTTGTGTTAATCTCTGTTATGTTCTGGGGATTTCGACCATATCACACAATCGTCCTCAACAGATACCAAGTTGACGTAGAAGTTAAGGCTGCAACTAACAATTATTTCCACAATTAAACATTTGGTCTAAACTGTTAAAAATGAAAAACTAAAGTTCAATGTTACATCTTCATGTTGTTTCGTTGGACCAAAAATATTCCCTTTACTTTTATCACATTAGACAAAGAAAAGCAGCAAGTGCTCACATGTGAGAAGCTGGAACTTGGTAATATTTGACATTTACGTTTGAAAAATTAAAAAAAATTTACTGATGTTAAAACAGTTGCTAATTGATTTTCTGTCTGAGCATTTTAAAGACTTCTCATCCACGGTGGCTTGAAAGTTGAGGGTAAAAGTTCATGTTTGACCTTGGAAACAGCCTCTGATACAACTGAAAGCTCCAGAACAGCTGCTGACTGAACCTTGTAGTGAGATTGTTTCGTCAACATGTGTTTGTGAGAACTGGGTGAGCGGACACTGTGTTTGTCCTCCTGCAGCTCTGCTCTCCTGATCAATGTAGTCAGTAAATGATGGTTTAAACGACATCCACACTGTAACTTATGTCATTTTCTATGTAAAAAAAAAAAAAAAAGAAGCAGCACATGTTCCCCCCTTTCTCTGCATGTTAATATTATATTTTCTCTCAGGGAAGGAGGCTTAAAGACGGAAACACGTTTTTTATAAACTTGTGAACAGAAAGTGATTTAGTTAAATAACTAGTAAAGCTTTTGTAGTAAAAGATGTGCAGTTTTCCGTACAGCTTGTGGATTGTTTAACTCGGCGACCCACGCGTGAAATGTTTGAGCGGCCTAACATGAATTATTTAGTTGGTTGGAAACGTCGTTCATTCAACTGGACCCGGACATGGATGGCGGGACACGCTGAATCTAACACACGCAGCTACATTCACAGTTTTAATTCGACACTACACTTTTATTTACAGTATATTTAGATGAATCACCAGCTGCGTGTTGACCTGACGGTACGTTTTAAACTTATCCGGGTGTGTTGGCTCGGTTAGCTTCGCTGAATGAACAACGTGAAGACACGCCGGCTGTTCGCTTCACACCCGGCGGACACTTTTTCTCCTTCAAACCTCTCCGTTATCCGTAACGTCTCTCTCTGGTTTTACAGCTAACAGCCTTTACGACTTAATACTGACGAAAAAACCCACCTAATGTGCGCGAAAAATACACATTTATGGCACTACCAACCTTCAGTTTCTGCAGTTCGATCACCTCGGCCATCTTTCTTTGTTGATGTATTACTTCCTCCAATCAAAGCGGAGCGGCGCTACTTCTGACCGCCGTCACTGTGGCGCTGCTGCGTCACAGCGCCGCCTGCTGGACGGACGGACGAACTGCAGGCGTGTAAAAAATAAACAAGAAAACACGGTTTCTCAAGCTTTTGAGCAGTAGTCAGATCATTTACTTCAATAAAATCATCAATACAGTTAATGCAAAAAATACTCCATTACAAGTACAAGTCGTGTATTCAAAAGTTTACTCAAGTAAAAGTGCAGAAGTAGCTTGTTATTATCAAAAAATTACGTTAGTATCAAAAGTACTTGTTATGCAGAAAAATGGTCTCTCTCACTGTTACAACATCAATGTGTAAGCAGGATTTTATTGTTGTGAACCTTTATTAAAATAATCAAAAGGAAAATCCACAAATCGTCACATTTGTGAAGCTGGAAACATGAAATGCTGTTGCATTAAAAATGACAATTATCCAAATAATTGCCCAATTCATTTTCAGTTAATTGACTGATCGTGTCAGTTGTACTATACTGTCAGGTGGTTTAATTTATAACAAAACATATTTTATAAGCTCTTTGTATGTTTTGTATGCAAGAGTTAGTTAATTAAAGTTAATTTGTAAAGTAACTAAAGATGTGATAATTGTAGAGAAGTAAAATGTACAATATTTCCCTGTGGTGGTAGTGGAGTAGACGTATAAAGTAGCATGAAAAGAAAAGATTAAAATAAAGTAAAAGTACCTCAAACTTGTACTGCAGTAAATATGATGATCACAGCCCATGTGAGACATGTAGGGACATACTGTACATGAAGTAGTTTGTTTCATGTTAGATTTTAAAGTCTTTCTGTGTCTCTTTGCAAGTGAAAAGATGGAGGCGGCAAGATGATGCACAATATTGTTGCTAGGCAACAAGGTGCTAAGCATATCCTAACTCATTGTGCATCATGTTGCAATCATATGTAATACATGAGGGTTTATCCACAAATCAAAATGTTTTTTCCCTTACTTCTGTGTAAAGGAAGTGAGTATTATTGTATTTAATATGAGTGTCTATGTGTATATATAGAAACCTGTAAAGTTATTTATGTGCATGTATATTTATTTAAGAGTGGGCAATGTTTGTTATTCTGCCTTATAGGTTTTTATCTATTCACATTTACTTAATTCAAACCTTTATTTGTACCCTTACTTCCTTTGTAAGCTGTGCTACTATAAACAAAAAAGTTTTCTCAATAAAAGTAAACAAAAGTAGATTTTTTTGTGATTATCATCTCTGTTTCATTTGCTCAGGAGCTACTTTCTAAACTGATTTTTAAGTTTTGGATGTTGTATGAGCTAGAAACCATAAAAGCAAGTGGAACAAAAGAAAAGTTGTCCTAAAATCTACAAGTTAAGGCCGAGGTAGGCTTATCATTCCAGTTTTTCAAACCTATTTCCTGTCCTGCAGTCACAGATAATTAACATGACAAACTTCAAATCTAAATGATCTATTCCGTCTTCTCTCCATGCAGCCCTGAAGCCACCTGAATAAAGGGGCCATCAGATGTGAATATATTGAATATTTTAGCTTAGCTTAGTTTATTTATTTAAATGAAACAATCTGAAAATCACAATTCATTATGAAAAGGGTAACAATTGATTAAAAGTAGACATGGCTTCATTCTGAGGCAAAGGGAACCACTGCTGTAGGTCGGTAAAGATTTACTTCTTGTTTCTCTTCAAACAAACCTGCAAGTCGACCAGCTGGCCATAGAACATCAGCGCAGACGACATGTTTTACTTGCATTATTTTCCCATTATGGCTCTGTACATGCATGTTGAGGCCTGCAGGGAGTTAAAGGGTTCGTGGCAACGTAACGACAGATGAAACAGGTCTAAAAAGGATTTGCTGTGAATGCTGACATTGTTTCAAAAGAGGTTTAAACAGTGTCACAGTTTGGCATATGATATGGTGACAAAAACTCAAAACAAAGTGACTTTATATTTCTCCGGGTAGAAGGACAAAGCCGGATGAATTTAGGGAGTCACAAGTGTTTCAATAATCCTCATTAGCATTGCATTCCTCCTCCTCTCTTAGCAGACAGTGTGACCTATTGTTCTAATGATAGAAATTAACAACTTCCAGTTACACTTTAATATGTCAGACATTTGATCACAGCATCATATTTAAGTACAGAACATTTACAGCAAATAAAACCTCTACTTACCATATATAAAGTACTTTTTAGTAGTTTTCCATGGCCTGGTTATAACGGCAGACAAGCAACAGTTGCAACATGAATTTCAGAGTAAATCCGCACATAACTGGGAATAATTAGGGGCAGCCCAAAATGGGGTCAGGTGACATTAGCAAAGATTTAGGAGACCATTCATAATGTATTTGAAAGCACATGCTTTGTGGAATTGGGACCCATGAAAGACCCAGAAATTTGTGATAATGTAACCTCAATGATCAAGATGTTGTATTATACTTGCTTTAAACAGTCTAATTAATAATTTCTTCCTTAAATTTATAAATCTTTCTTGGTTTTCATGACACTGACAGAAGCCTTGCATTAACACCAAATCAGGATGAGAAAAGAATGATTACACAAAGTTGGTATTATTGTAAAATAGTCACCTTACTGCGGACACAACTCTTCTTTACACATTTATAAACGCCAAAGTACCAATAGAATAATGTAAAAATACTTCATGCATGTGAAATTCCTGCATTAAACTAACTGGATTGTGCAGAAAATTTGTGACTATTGTATTATTATATATATTATATTATTAGATGCATTCATGTGTAAGAAGCATTTTTATTAACAGGTCAAAATGGAGCTAATTTTCACTACTTTATATATACTGTTGAGTAATTGAATCTATAACAATGCATCATATTTTATGAGTTTTATTTATTGTGTACGTAAATTAATCTACAAAATAACTAAAGCTGTGAAATAATTGTAGTGGAGCAAAATAATATTTTTCTCTCTGAAATGTAAAGGAGTAGAGATATAAAGTGGCATAAAATTAAAATATTTAAGTGCAGTGTTTGAGTAAATGTAGCAGTTACATTCCTCCACTGAGTATATATACTGTATATATATTCATAAAGAGTAGATTTACTGTATATAAACTCTTCATGTATGTACGTCACTGAGCACAGGTTAATAAGGTTCACATTTGCTGATAAAGTTGTTTCTTTTGTTCAATTTATGCACACTCGAGTATGTCTCGTGGTCCAATCTGTTGCTGTGCAAAAATGTGGAATTTTGCATTTCTTATGTGATTATGTACTTTCTCCACTGTATGTGCGACTGTAATCCCTCAGATGTGCTTTTACTGTAAATACACAAGTCAGTAGTCCAGGTGCCCCAAAATCTTTCTGGAGGAGGGTCTCTGTGTCTGCAGGGCTTCGTGAGGAAGGAGGCGTTTCCTCTGCTTATACACTCTGAGGTCAAACATCAGAGAGTTTATAAAGGCTGTTTTCTGTTGCTTGGTGCTCACAAAAGGGATATTTTGTAGAGAAGAGGTGCACTGACAATGCGGACGTCTGTTGTACTGTTGGTGTTGCTGGCTGTGGCTTCACACACTGTGGCAAGTAAGTACAGACAATTTTTAATTTTATTATTAAGTATTTCAGAGTCAGAGTGAATGGTTGTGATCCAGAGGACTGAAAGAGATTATTCACAGAATTTAGATGAGATTTTGACTCTGAAACTGAGAGTTAAATATCAGAGGTGCCAGTCCTTCCAACAGTAGTTGAAGAAGTTCTTTTACTTCAGTAAAAGTAGCAACAACGCAGTGTAGAAATACTAAGTAAAAGTCATTCTTACTTAAGTAAAAGTACAAAAGTATAGGCATCAAAACGTGGAATTACTGATTTCAGAATATTATTGGATTATAATTATTAATGCATTAATGTGTTCATCACTTTAATGTTGCAGCTGTAAAGGAGGAACTGATTTTAATTACTGCAGGGCAGCTTGTGAATTTACCCTCAGGATCAATAATAATTTCTTTAATCTTAATCCATAACAATACATCATCATTTTATTGTTGTGAATCTGCAAAGTAACGTAAGGTATCAAATAAATGTAGTGGAGTAAAAGTACAAAATTTGCCTCTGAAATGTGGTGGAGTAGAAGTATAAAGTAGCAGGAAATGGAAGTACAAGTACCTCAGAACTGTGCTTAAGTACAGTAATTAGCAATACTATAGTATATAAATACCCCATTACTGTGAGTGTTTTGCTACTATATATTAAATTATTATTATTATTCTTTATATATGTAAGTAGCATTTTTATGCATACTGTAGTTTGAGCTATAAAAAAGCATCATATTTTATTTGATGATTGTTTTGTAAAATCTTCATCTGTACTGTAAAGTGACAACCAACTAAAGCTAACTAAAAAGATAAATGCAGCAGAGTAAAAAGTACAATATTTCCTTCTGAATCATAGTGAAATATAAATATAAAGTAGCACGAAATGGAAATACTCATGAAAAGCTCCTCAAATGTGTAATTAAGTACAGTGCCTGAGTAAATTCACAGAGTTTGGAGAGAAAATTAAGGTGTTTTAATACAGAAAAGTTTCTTTGCAACAATTGTTTTCCAATAAAACACTTCATATGTTTTGGTCTATATGATCTGAGTCTAGTTCAAGATCCAGTTTTTTTCCCATGACCTCTTTACTCAACCATGCATGAATGTGAATGACACAGAATGTGACCTTTGTAAATCAAAGCACAGACTATTTATCTTAATCCTTTCATTTTTAAATTAAAGGATAAATTCAATTTCTTCAAGTGTGACTTAAAACATCACTCACACGCCCACGTGTTCACTGAAAGAGTTGTCGTGAAGAGATCATCTAAAGGACGGAAAATTAATTTCAAGACGTGCACGATGAGTCATTTTGCCAGCTGCTCCTGCACAACCTGACAGGGATTATATACATTTTCATTTCACAAACCACCTTTCATCAAGTTCAGCCATGCCAGAAGTGAAACACTGTGAAGTTAAACCATGAGAGGAGTGAAAAAGGAGAGTGATTACTCTGAAACAATGTGAAAATATGTTGTCTGCCGTTATGTTTAATCCAAATTCAGTCCTGTGACATTGTTAATCTGTGATAAAATCATGTACACACTCAGCTGAGCATCACATGAGAGGGATTGGAGGGACGAGAGAATTGGAGTGACAATAAAACAACCTAATTTGACCATCGGAGGGCACCTTCTGCCACATTTATGTATGTGAAATACGTAAAATATAATAATATATGAATACCAAAAATGTAGAAATAATAGAATTAATGGTTGTGACTGAAGGGCTTTTGACACTTTGTTTTATGGGTCTATAATTTCCGAATAATTGCCACGTTTGGTGTAGACAAATTTCACATTTTTCCATGTTCAGACTGAATTTATTTAAATTGTACCATCTGAAAACTGTCTCCATTCCCCCTATTATTAGTACCAAATTACATAGTTCGTTCCAGGAAAGGTTTAGAAGGTATTAGGAAACTGTTGGGAAATTTGATGCCTGTAAAAAGGCCTTGCTGAAAAATATAATAATTCAGTATAATATATTCATTTTTGAAATTTCAGAGCCCAAAAACCGCTTCACTCGCTATCCATCATGGAACAATAAGATGTATCCAATCTGGAAAGACGGGGACCCGCGATACAAAGACTCCTGGAAAGGTACTGTTGAAATATTAATACTCAAATGCTCATATTTCCTTACTTTATATATCTTTTTATTGTATTTTTGTGGCATTTTTTTTTTGTTAGAAGGTGACAGTAGAGAGAGAACAAATGTCTTTTGGGACATTGTTGGTCTTGTTAAACCTCTAGGCCACCAGGACGTCCTGTTACTTTATACTTCTGAAAAGAAAAAGAAAAGTCTGAGTTATGTATTTAATCCGAGGATCATTAAACATATTTGGAGGCCTCACAGACGTGTATATCTTGTGCTCACTGCTCACTGTTTTCCTGTCTTCTTTCATCCAGGTGGAAAAGTGACTTTCAATGTAGGAAATGATTCACCGACTCTGACCGCAGCCAAAGTTACCTTTACCATCGACTTGGAGTTCCCACACAACCAAAAGGTGCAGCCTAATGGAGACGTGGTTTGGGCTGAAGACTGCACAGTCAATGGTAACACACACACACACACACATAAATACAATGCAGAAATGATATGCACACACCCTGCACAATACACACTTGAAATTTGGTTCAGACATTCATTGTCCGCGACGCTCTTTCTCCTGCCACAGGAACAAAGTACCACGAGTCTGAGCCAGTATATCCAACTCAGAACACAGACTGGGAAGCTGTTTTCCCAGACGGGTCGCCAGTTAAGAAGGACAAGAAGCCGAACTATGTGTTTGTCTGGAAGACCTGGGGTGAGTGGAGGCGTCGTCTCTTATCAATGCCTCTGAATTACGTCTTTTCTGGGGGTCACAGAGTTTGTTATGACCTGAAATATGACCCAGGATGGATTATGTGTGAGCCTGATCATATGATCAGATTTGCCCTACATGCTGAAAAAAAAACCTTAAAGCAAAACAATCCCTGGATTTTCAGATTTGGGAATCAGCCTTTGCATGTCTTATGGCATGAGGCTTTAATGATATTATATCAAAAAGTGTCATATTAAGAAGGGAAGAACTTTAAATAAATACTATGAAAGCTGTTTATTGTTTATCCAAATTTTTACAAGCAAAATATAAAATTTTTGTGATTTAATATGATTAGATGAATTAAATTACAGTAATTTATATTTATTTGTAGTGAAGAGGCAGGGATATGCATCTCATGTGTACTCACCAGGCTCTGGATGCTCCTTTGGCAGGTCAGTACTGGCAGGTCGCAGACGGGCCGTCCTCCTCCCTGACCATCGACACAGATGACATCCCACTGGGCTCCTACACCATGGACATCGTTATCTACCACTACCGGAGCAAGGAGAAGTTCATTCCTCTGGGATACGCCTCCACTCAGTTCTCCATCACTGGTGAGTTAGGGACTGCATAAAAAATAACGGTAATATTTGCTCATTAGTGTACTCCAACTATTGCATTCTAACCATTCATTATTTGGTGTTGTCCTCAGATCAAATCCCCTTCGCCGTCTCCCTGGACCAAGTGAACGACATCGTGGCCGGGGACATGCGCTTCATCCAGAACAGGGCGATCGCCTTCACCATCGCCCTCCATGACCCCAGCGAGTACCTCAGCAACGCGGACATCACCTTCAACTGGGACTTTGGGGATGCAAGTGGAGCCCTCATATCCAGAGAGTTGACCGTCACTCACACCTACATCAACTCTGGCTCGTACAAGCCTCAGGTGGTGATCCAGGCGGTCATCCCCGATAAGGCCTGCGACCCACCGGTTGATACCCCGACCAAGGCCCCTGGTCCACCCACTGATCACGGCACCACAGGTAAGGAACGCAAGAAAACCCTAACGTCTGTAAAAAGAAAGCAAATTATCCCAAAATGTGGAACCAATAATAGTGCAGGGCCTTCTTGACCACTGGTCTTAATTTTAACAACAATGAAATACGTGTGCTGGCTCGTACAGGTGGTACACAAAATAATTAGTTAGTTAATTACACAATTTGTGCTTTAATTTGAAATGCAGGTTTTCAAAGTAACATGAAACAACTATGAGCCTAAACAACAGTTCATTTATTACACACTGTAAATACTGTAATACTGCAAAATGTATACTGTGAAGTTTATTATTCTGACGGAAAGCTTCTCAAATATTGTGTCAATTTATCCGAAAAACAAACTAGCACAGTCCCACATTTCTAGCAGTGGTTGTCAAAGAATTCAAACGAATAGCTGGACATTTTGGGAAATACGCAAAAAGACTGGAAACAGACTATTTCAAATATTCTGTACATACATACATCTTATTGAAGCACAGACCTAACTCAACAATCTTCCTTGTGTGTGTGTGTGTGTGAGAGTAGTGAAAGATCCACAAATGGCGTCTGCTGTCCCCTTATTGGTTTCCACCAAAGCAACTGGTCTGAATGTCAACATGGTTCCTTCGGACACAGAGGAGGACAACACCGAGGACGAGGCCTCCACCGCCTCCAGTGCTCAGGAGGCCCCCGCAGTTCCCAAGACTCCCTCCCCCGTCAACAATGACATGCCAGCTGACAGCGAGGCACGGGCCGGGCTCACAGCAGGTAGTTTAACTGTTCTTATATAATAATTTTACCAGAAGAACACTTGTTCAGTCCTGTGTCCTGTTAAAAGTGCAAAATACTGAGTTTATACCAGCTGACCGACTATCAGATGAATCAGATAGGAGCATCAGCTGATTTCCTAATATGCAAATGTGATGTAAATCTTTAAAGAAGCGCTGCCATTGTGTGGAGCAAGCAGAGCAAGTTGACTTCAAAATTAATTCCTCTATTGTGCTCTATCATTTGAATTCTGATTTGCATGCTGACGGGAGAGAGGTCAGCTCAGTTTATCTTTTGTAATTTGCTTTTTTAATGGATCTACAAAACACGCCAATCCAACATGTTAAAGTAAGAAAACCTCAGACCCTTTATTTAAGTAAAAGTACTCATTCTGCAGTAAAATGTTCCCGGTCAGTGTTTCCCTTTAATATCTGATGTTTCGGGATTAATATAACTGCTGCATTAATGTGTATCTTGCATTTTATGTTTAAGGTTGGGTCATTTTAACTACTTTATATCCTGTTGGGTAGTTTAATCTGCCGCAGTGCATTATGGTCTATAAGATCATCATATGTTTGGAGCGTCACTGTCCTGTGAGAACCACGTATCTCTAAAAAGTTACATTTTCAAGAGAAAAACAGCCTGTTTTCAGCTTTGTGATGATGAATTTTCCAGATAATCCAAGAGGCTTATTAAATAGTTTATTTAGTTTAAGAAGTAAACCTGTAAAGGGACACTTCATCCTTTGGTTTAACATCAAAAATCAACTTCCAAATAACCAGATTTGGAGATACGTGGTTTTCTGAACAGGAAAGGAATTGAACAATTGTAATCTGAGGCTGTCAGACAAAAGTAGTGGAGTAAAAAAGTACAATATTTACCACAGATATGTAGTGGAGGAGAAGTATAATTTGCATAAAACGGACGAATGGAAGTACAAGCACCTCAAACTTGTGCTTTCACCATTAGATTTATTAATAGAAATGTAAAATATGATCTATTATCAGTGTATTAATTCCCTGCTGCTGTTTATTCTCACCAGGTGCAAAGCGAACAGTGACACTGACAGGCCAAGCTACAGTGGCCGTAGTCGCTAAGAGGGATGCTGATGATAAACCCTCAGACGATGACTGTGTGATATATCGTTACGGCTCCTTCTGCACTGGCATTGAAGTGTTTGGTGAGTTGCATTTCATTGTTATCAGCTAACTGTAAAATGAAAAACATTTCAGATGATTGTCAGTGACCGCCCGTCCCTCTTGTTTCCCGCTTTCAGAGGGAATTGAAAAAGTAGAGATAGTACAAATGGACAACACTGTGATGGCAACACCTGAAATGGACAGAAACGTGTTGGATATCACTGTTACCTGCCAGGGAAGGTGAATGCTCCTGCACTTTATCAAATAATCCAACATTTTGTTTCCCTTTAAAAGCATTTTATTGTTCATTTTGACTCATTGGAGCACTGTCTTCTTTCCCCCAGCCTTCCCAAAGAGGTGTGCAGTGTGATTCTGGATGCGGAGTGTTTGAGGCCGATTCACACGGCGTGCAACATGGTGGAGCCCTCCAAAGAGTGCCAGCTGGTGTTGCGCCACTTCTTCAATGACTCTGGTGTCTACTGCATCAACGTGTCCATGGCCAATGACGTCAGTCTAGCCGCCACCAGTGCCAAAGTCAATGTCGACATTGGTAGGCCACACAGCAGTCCTCAAATGTGATCGTTTGGTTCGAAAATACACCACATTTCTACTTTATCCTGCTAACTCACAGTGTGATCCTTGTTTCAGGTTCAGGTCTGTCCTCTTCTGGCACTATCGCCATGGTGTTGGGTCTCCTGGTACTCGTTCTAGCGGCGGGAATAGTGGCGTATTCTTACAAGTAAGAACTGACTTTCCTTGTGGATCCTTGGTAGCCAAAGTCACCTAGTCATCTAGAGAAACAAAAACTAAAAAAATGACAACAAATGATACACACACAAGGGATAAGTTTGGTGATATTCTGTATCTATCTTATTATCAAAAAATCCCATGAGACGACCCAAACCAACAATGAATTGACTAATTGAAGTATTTCCTGTAGAGCCAAAGCCAGATATAGCTGCTGGTCTGTCCCATATACATCCACTGTTGTCCAAAAACTATTAAAAACACAGGCATTGTGGCAGCAGCATAACAAAATTATTATTCACCCCAGGTAATATTTTTTCTTGGGCCCCCTCACCTCAAACACAAGTGCACACAATTGTTATGTCACCATGGAGAGGTTCACCATGCAGCTCCCATCCTGCAAACCTGCCTCTGATCAGCACCACGGACAGCAGCCGAGACGCCAAAAATATCAACGCTCATCTCATCAGCCTGTCCTGGACGGATTTCTCCAACTATCAAACATCCGAAATAGCTTTAGCCAGCCTACACTAACAAATCAACACGGAGGGAGCTTACACAGTATGTCGATAAGCATAGAACAAATAGCGCAGCGACTCATTAGAGGCCTACACAGTGTGAATGAATGTATGATGACACCTGATCACACAGTCTCTTGCATTTATAGAATTCATCATCAAGCTTTAATTCGCTGGGAATCAACATCACAGAGAACCTGCCATGGTCACCTCACATCTCTGGAGCTCAGATATGGTTATATTTCTCGTGGACAAGTACAGGGCCAGCACATTTAGATGGTAGAGACCAAAACAGAGCTAAAATAAGGTGGATTTTGGATTCATCAGATGGACAGAAACACAACTTGAAACCAATGATAATGTTCCTTCATGTTTGCTCGATGTCTAAATAGGCAGTTGTTTGCTTCACCATTTAAACAATTTGCCTTTTGAGAGGAAAGGGGAATAAATTACATTATATTTAATATTTATTTTTGTAAATGCTGGTTAGTTTCCCAGTACACAAAGTATATATTCGTGACATGTTTTTAAGATGTGTGTCTTCTGTAGGAATGAAGGGCCTGAGGCTGACAGCCACACAGCTGGTTTTGGTCTTTTTGGGGGATTTTGTGGAAAATAACAAAAATATAGAATATTACCAGCCTTATCCGTAAAGCACATGTCTTTTAAACAACTTGTCTGTATTTTGCGCTTTACCCAACAGGCGCTTTAAGTCCTACCGTCCTCTGAAGGAAGGCCTGATTGAGTCTGCAGGCTCGCAGCCCGGCCGGGATCTCAGCAGCTCTGGAGCCTCGATGTTCTGGACGCTCCTGAACAGACAGGCAGCTGTGGACAACTGTCCTCTGCTGCAGGACCGGCCCGTGTGAACCATCACCAGCTCTACACAACCAAAAAAAAACAACAACAAGCAACTTCTGAGTCGCAAGTTATAGGCACCTGGGGGGGTCTTTTTATACTTTTTTTTTATTTACATATTTTCTAAATGGCAAATTCATGAGTGTGTAATATTTGTGTTTTCAATCAAACATTTCCTGGAATTATACTTTAGACATGCTCTGATCTTTTATACTTACTTGAAGCAAGTTTAGTAGTGTAAAAGTGTGTGCTTTATTTTGGACAAAACTGAATTTGAATGTTTTTCCAATAAACTTTGCTTAAAACAGTTGTGTCATACTGTGATTCATTTCTAACAGTACAGTTATTGATAAAGCAGCTACAATAACGGTGTAGAGGAGATGGACTCCATAATCACACCCAAAAATAATTTGACACTGGACACATCCATGTTTTATAAAACTGAAAACCACAAAGAGAGCAAAGAAAAAATATACACGTCATAACCACAGGCTTATCATATTCAGACATTATTTCAAAATAATCCTCACAAGTCATGTTATGATTTCTGAAAAAGATATTATACAGCTTCTGAATTCAGTGAAGACATTAATGTATTTTTTCATAAAGTGCTGTTGAGGACATATAGTTTCATCATGCTAACTTATATCAGCTTTTGAACTACAACATGTTACATTTTTAATGTTATGATTAATTACATTTTTAAATGCTTGGTGTTGTAATTCTACAACGTTATTACATGGAATAGCACAAATTTCAGAATTTCAACATTTTGTAGCACAACTCATTCAATACATATTTAGGTTGAATTAATACAAGACAACCAAATTCACATGTCACAGGAATTTTATTTAAAACAACCAAACTTGACATTTTTCAGGAGTTTTATTCTGAACAGCCAAACTGGTAATTGATAGACAAACGTTTCAGTTTGGAATGCATTCAAGGACACATCGCAATCAACTGTTTCCTGCTTAACTAATGCCTTTATGTCTTTAGTATGTCTTTTAATATTCCTCTCCCTCCTCCTCTCCCTCACCCTCAATGGAGTCGACTCCAACCTCCTCATAATCCTTCTCCAGAGCTGCCATGTCCTCTCTGGCCTCGGAGAACTCTCCCTCCTCCATACCCTCACCCACATACCAGTGAACAAAAGCACGCTTAGCGTACATCAGATCGAACTTGTGGTCGAGACGAGCCCAGGCCTCTGCAATAGCAGTGGTGTTGCTCAGCATGCACACGGCCCTCTGGACCTTGGCCAGGTCTCCACCAGGAACTACAGTGGGGGGCTGGTAGTTGATGCCGACCTTGAAACCAGTGGGGCACCAGTCCACAAACTGGATGGTGCGCTTGGTTTTAATGGTGGCAATGGCAGCATTCACATCTTTGGGAACCACGTCGCCACGGAACAGCAGGCAACAAGCCATGTATTTGCCGTGGCGAGGGTCACATTTCACCATCTGATTGGCGGGCTCGAAGCAGGCGTTGGTGATCTCAGCCACTGAGAGCTGCTCATGGTAAGCCTTCTCAGCAGAGATGACAGGGGCATAGGTGGCCAGAGGGAAGTGGATACGGGGATATGGCACCAAGTTAGTCTGGAACTCTGTCAGATCAACATTGAGGGCGCCATCGAAACGAAGGGAAGCAGTGATGGAGGACACGATCTGACTAATCAACCTGTTCAGGTTGGTGTAGGTAGGACGCTCGATATCGAGGTTCCTGCGGCAGATATCGTAGATGGCCTCGTTATCTACCATGAAGGCACAGTCAGAGTGCTCCAGGGTGGTGTGGGTGGTCAGGATGGAGTTGTAGGGCTCCACCACAGCGGTGGACACCTGGGGAGCTGGGTAGATGGAGAACTCCAGCTTGGACTTCTTGCCGTAGTCGACAGACAGACGCTCCATCAGCAGGGAGGTGAAACCAGAGCCGGTGCCACCTCCGAAGCTGTGGAAAACCAGGAAGCCCTGAAGGCCAGTGCACTGGTCGGCCTGAGGACAGAGACACAGAGACAGTGGTCAAATACAGGAGATACAGTTATAAGATTTAATTTGATATTTTGAGTCAAAATCAGGAATGGACCCCTCCTGATATCAAGGTACCCACCAGTTTGCGGATCCTGTCCAGCACCAGGTCGATGATCTCCTTGCCGATGGTGTAGTGTCCACGGGCGTAGTTGTTGGCAGCATCTTCCTTGCCTGTGATCAGCTGCTCAGGGTGGAACAGCTGGCGGTACGTCCCAGTGCGCACCTCATCTGTGGAGACAGGTTGAATCCCAAATGACTTGAGTGTTTGAATACATTAAATCAAGACAAAATGATTCAACACTTCTGGGAGCTTACCGATGACGGTGGGCTCCAGGTCCACAAAGACAGCCCTGGGGACGTGCTTTCCGGCTCCAGTCTCACTGAAGAAGGTGTTGAAGGAATCGTCTCCTCCGCCGAGAGTCTTGTCACTGGGCATCTGTCCGTCCGGCTGGATCCCATGCTCCAGGCAGTAAAGCTCCCAGCAGGCATTGCCAATCTGGACACCGGCCTGACCAACGTGGATGGAGATACACTCGCGCTGGAGGAAAGAAAGAACAAGCAGGTTATTTACCTGTATTAACTAAGGATTAATTCCACATTCATTTACAGAGACTGCTGGCTTTCACCACAATAATTGCAACATAAATGCATCTTGAATCATTCAGTTGCTCCCCCTATCTGAAATTACCAGGCAGTGCAGCAGAAGGCACCTCCCTGCACCACAATCCGCAGGGGACAGAAATGCCTGACAGCAGCCCCCGCCGAGGCAGGACGCTGCTCTCGTCTTTCCTCCGGCCTTTTTTTGTCCTCTTGTCTTTTCATCCTTCACTCTCCCTCTTTTGCAAGCATAAGCGAGAATGCAAATTCATTGGCGTGTGCACATCATCATTCTGGAATATTCCACTTGCCTGGAGGAGGCACAATCACAGCGGACGCTTGGAAAGAAGAGAAAATACATCCACCCCCAATCACAACTGTGTCATTTTATATAGCAGAAATCTGCATGTAAGCCACATTAAATGATCAGTTAGGATCAGGAAATCTATTTAAATGAACCCTTTTTATCTCATGTCATGTGTAAAACTGAGGCGTTGTGTTGAATCCATTGAACTGAATGTTTTTTTTTTTTAGTCATGGATCAGATTAAAAATATGTTTTCTGCTGTATCCTATACATTAAAAACAATAGCTGGAACATATGTCTCCATCCATCCCCACCCATCCTGCCCCTCCCTGCAGTGAAGCGGGCTGGGACATTTATAAAGTGTCCGGTTTTATCGTATTGCCACTTTAAATTTGACAGAAACATAAACAGAAGGACAAATAAGGCTTTAGAAATAAAAACGGCTGTGTGTTGCTGAAGCCTGAACGCTGCCGGTCAGTGCATTGTTCTCATCTTTACAATCACACCGTGCCTGCTGCACACCAGGCTGTGTATCAACATTACCCTTCATCTGTAAATATAACTGTTCAAAGGAAGTGAGAGCCATAAAACGCGTGAGGACATGTCTCTTTATTGTTCTGCAGAGGACGGAAACCTCTTGACGACGTCGTGAAGCCACCGAGCTGCTGCTGCTGATCAACCTTCATTTTCTACCTCACAAAATTGTCTCAGGCAGACAAAGATGAGGAAAATGAACTTACCATGATCTGAGGTTCAGAGAGGGAGAGGAGAAGGAGAAAATGTGAAGAAGAGAGGCGTTTTAAAAACGGTGTGTTTGCGTCGCGTGTTGTACCCAACGGGGTCGATGCAACAACTGCTGAATGAGAGGGCGGCGCTGTCAGATTTATAGGCTACTCGCAGGGCAGGGACCTGCTTCTGTGCACTGTGGGAAGGAAAAAAGAGGTTTTACTACAACTATTTGGTAATACTGTTTATCCATCCTGTTCTGTTTTTTTTTTTTTTTTTTTTGTTCATTCACATATGAATGCTGTTATTGTAAGACCTTCTCTTGAGGGCCATTGCAACAAGATCATTACCGGATGGCAGGGATTTTATTCTTGAAGTAATTAAGAATATAATGTGATGGGATTGTGTGCGGACATTTGAGGTCATTCTTGTTGAATAAAGGGGTAGTTCAAACAAAGCTATTTTATTGTGCATGCAGAGGACTGCAAACATGTATTATTTAGGTGTGGCAAACTGCAAATCAATATAAAACTGCCCTGTGTGAACAAGCCACACCCTGGTGGATATAAGCAAATTCTGTATAAATCATGATGTATTTCTTTGCAAGTGCTCAATGCAACTGATACACTACAAATGACAAAAAATGGCTTCATGCTTCTGCCGCACAAGACGCTTCCATCGAACTGGAGCTGAAATCAGCCGGGTGTTGGCGTTGCGGCTGAGGCCTGCCAGGGTATCCACCCGGCATGCCAGCTCTCCAGCTCTCCTCCCTCTTTGTCCTAGATTCTCTGCAATGATGTCATTCAGTGGGCCGATCACGTGGCTGCATGTCTGCCTGTCTCTGAGTGCCTCTGCTGTTCAGCTGGACTGAGTTTGGGGTGTGCTTCCTCTGGTTCTGTCTTGTTTGAGGAACTGAAATTGACTGAATTGCAGTTTTGGGTGACATAATGGTTTTACTGAGGCATGTTCGATGGCTAACGGTCTTCCCAACAGTATGGCTCCTGCAGTTACAGCGTTAAATCCTTGATCTTTAAGCTGCCTTGAATCCTGCAGGGAATGGCAGCAATTTGAAAAGAGGCTTGTGTGGTGTTTCTAACATAATCAGTACCTTCCAAATCTACAAGCCAGTAAAAAAAAATCCTCAGTGCAGCACAAAGCCAAAGCTTTTTTGTCAGAACACCCACTATAACGTCGGAGTCATCATGATTTATTCAGCAGGAAAGTGACGATGTATGATTTACAACCAGCTTTTTGTGGCTGCTGTACTCAATATGAACGACAGGGGATGAGAGAGCCAGGAAACAGCCATGGCTCCCAGCCAGGACTTGAGAGAACATTCTCCACTGCTCCTCCTCCTCCTCCCCCTCCTCCTCCTCCTCTTCTTCCTCCCAAGCAGCTGAGAGACGGGGAGGGTCTGAGCAGCTGCACACCAAGAGGAGAGAGGGAGGATGGGAATGCTGGAGAGATGGGAGTGGTCCAATGTGGCATGAAACTGACCGCACTGCTTCCTGCAAAGGGAGAATATGACACCCAACAAAGTGACAAAGCATGTTTTCCATGTGTGAGAGCAGATGTGCTGAATGTTTTAATGCAGGTGCAGTCAGATAAAAGAAGAAGGTTTTGCTATCCTTGTTGATGTATTTTGTTTGACTGGTGTGAGGCTGCAGGGGTGGGGCAGAACCTCACACTTAATCAAAAAGAAACACGTTAGTTATTAATCAAAAGTATAATTCATGATAAATATAATCATGGCTTCTTGTTTGACATATAATGACAAATAAACTGAAAGTATTTCAGCTACTCTGACCTGTTAAAAATCACACAAGTCAAAATACAGTAGATGCTACGACATGGACACAGAGACACAAACACACATGTATTCAGTAGATAATAAATTAAGCCATTTATTAATAGATCTAGATGTGACAATTGATCAGAAAGTATTGTATCGTGTAAGTAAAATGACAGGAGGCAATAAGCACGGAAGAGAAAGAAAAACACTGGAAATAGCATATGAACAGGAAAAGGAAATAGCACTTTATCAGCAGAATCAAAGATAAAAGAGACAACTGAGGGCCAGAGGGAGACATCCGTGACAACAGCTAAACACATGAAAACAAGGTTTTCGATGCCTCATTCCAGAGGTTTGGATCTGGATCTTCATCTTCCTGTTTTCTCTCTCTCCCTCTCTGTGTTTGTTATGTTCTCCTATCTGTGTGTTTGTGTGGCCGAGTCCAGGTCTCTGTGGTGGAGAGGAGGTCGAGTGGCTCAGGTCCTTTTTCGGTGACACATTAAAGCTGCTCAACGTCCCCCTGGATCCGTATTCTTCACACTTTACAATTTACATGTGACTTTCTGTTGGTCTATTCTGTATACACAACATTTATTGCTTGTCTTTCCATCCTGGGAGACTTGGGAGAAAGTGTTGTATGCTGTACAGATTGTAAAACTAACTTGACTTGAATTAAAATGTGTCACTGCAATCTTAGAAATGAAACATATGTCGCATATAGCGCTTTTTTAAAGATTTTAAATGACTCTCTTTCATCGTAAAATCTCAGAAGTGACATCAACTTTATGGCATTAGATATCAGAAGCCGGAAATAATGTGAAGAAAATGCCGTGGCATTGACTGTGAGACAGGTAAATGTCATATGTTGCTGATTTGGTTTTAAAAAAGGCAAAAATGATTTAACTGTGGCTTTCACAGGTTCCCTGCTGCAGCAGTCCCAATAAACCGAGATCAGCTTCTCTTGACTTTGCATTTCTAAATCAGGGTTATTTTAAGCAGCAACACTTCAAAAGAGGTTTTATTTTTGCCTCTGAGACAACTGGTGCCATAGAGTTTCCTTTGTTGTTAGCAACCAAGCTGCTCAACTGTCTGTTAGTGTGGTGAGCTGTTTTTTAGACCCATGGAAGAACAAGTTATTGCCTTTCTCACTGAAAGTTGCAACACACATCCAGTTACATTACCGTCTCCAGAAAGAATGAGCTTTCATGTGAACAACAACTGCCTTGATGTGAGAACAAAAGAGCTGATCCACAATGATGCCATGCATCTTGTGCCGCAGAGGCCACACCCCATCATCCTCTTGACATTTACATTTCTTCAGTCATCAGTTTTATAAGAGGAGGGCACACGCACTTGTAGGCGAGAGCAAGTGCAGACACTTCCTACAGACGTGCAGACACAGGACATCAGGGGGAAAGGTTTTGGGAAAGAGGTTACTGAGGCGCCTCACATCCCCCCACAGAGGCAGCTGCACTGCAGCCCGTTAATGCTGCCATTTAAGCTGGGTCACGTGACTGCCAGATAAAGGCGGTCTGTGAGGATACCAGGCTGTATCCAGGCAACTCCATTATTCATTTCCTAGCAACGGTTAAATCTTGGGAGGAGGGCTGGGGGTTGGGCGTCTGTGGCTCACTGTAGTGTAGTCGTCCCTCAGCTATGACTGGACAGTTTGACCTCTTTTATGTTGGATAGACTGCTGGAGTACAGGAAATAAAATCAGCTGCTTCTGCTGCTCAATGACACCCGAAGCCATCATGTAAATGCAGTGATAATATAATATAATATTCCTTATACTTCATACTGTGAACTTTTGCACATTCTGGTCAATACTTTCCACGTCCCTGCACAAAACTGTACAGCTGTTTTTAATTTCATATTTTACGTTTTTTCTGATATTTATAATATTTGTTCATATTTTATTGTCAATCTTCTATTTTACACTTATACTTCTTGACTTGCAGTACTTGCTTTGTCTTTCTTATATTTCTATTTCTATACATTCCTATATTTATACTTATTATATGTATTCTTCCACCAATAAGGAAGCTGGAGAGGACACGTGTTCAGAGTGACATGTCAACAAACATACAACAAATGGCAGTGGGTGACTGAACTTTTCTACCCGGAAATAAGTTTCAAACTCCTCATGAAAAGTGCATAAACTGCAGATGTGTGTCTCTTCATGATGCCATAAGGCAGAATATCACATTATACCAGCACCCCAAACTTTGTGGAAGGCATCCATGAGTGTGAAATTCCTGCAAACGGTTCCCAGTTAGTGCCAACATTCGTGTGAAGATGAGTTGACGGATCGATTCTGCACCGGCAGGTGTTCAGACATCAGTCCCGTCGGATGTGTGAGCTGTTTAAATGTTTCTCTGTCAGGATGAATTAGTCTTTCTGTGGCCAGGCTGTTTGCTGCCTGGCAGGACAGTACATCTTCCTCTGCACTGACAGGCGCCATGCTCGCAGCTCAGCACCGGCAGGACGTCGGGACTCGGGTGGGGTCTGGGAGGCCGTCTCTGCTGCGAGACAGCCGCTCGTCCAATAGGAAGCCGCGGACCGCGTCGGGCCCGCAGACTGACAGGGGGATTGACCAATGGCGGCGCGGCAGCCACCGGCGGCGGAGCTGCACTTGCATATAAACCACTGTCCATCCTCCGGTGCGCCATTATCTCTTACATCGACCCCATAACTGTCGAACTGTAAGACTCTCTGTCGAGGAGCTCCTGCAACCCTCCACCGCAGCTACAACGTAACAAAATGGTAAGAAACTCTCTCAAAACTTCATGAACAGCCATATTTAAGGTTCACATCTTGCCTCCACTCTTTAGGGATGTGACCTGTGGGTGTATGAGAAGAGGAGAGTTAACGTGAAGGAAAAGTGGGGATAAGAGCTTTAGGTATAATAAAAGTTCACTTCAGCAGCCTTAAAGTGGAACATTTTAATTTAAAAGTGAAAGTGGGTGAGGTGTGCTGGGTGGGACGCGCCGGTCTCGGGTGGGTACGTGGCGGGCAGACTGAGCAGAAGAGGTTTCCAGCACATTAAAGTGGACAGACAGACTGTAAGGCAGGCGTCGGTCAGCGGCAGGGAGGATGACGTCCCACACCCAGAGAAACCCTATCTGTGAGCGTTATGGATGAACGCACTGTCAGCATTAAAGATTCATCCTAGTAATAGACACTACTGATGTCCTCTGATAGCTGCTGCTAATGGACAAGAGAGGGAGCGACTTTCTTTTTCTTTTCAATAGGTCTAAATAAATGCATACAGGTAAATAACTTCCCTATTCTTTCTTTCCTCCAGCGCGAGTGTATCTCCATCCACGTTGGTCAGGCCGGTGTCCAGATTGGCAATGCCTGCTGGGAGCTTTACTGCCTGGAGCATGGGATCCAGCCGGACGGACAGATGCCCAGTGACAAGACCATCGGGGGAGGAGACGATTCCTTCAACACCTTCTTCAGTGAGACTGGAGCTGGAAAGCACGTCCCCAGGGCTGTCTTCGTGGACCTGGAGCCCACCGTCATCGGTAGGTGTCGTCTCTTTGGGCTGAACATTAAAGTGAAATACCTGAAAGGTGGAAACACAACTCATTCAATGTTTTTTTTTTTGTCTCCACAGATGAGGTGCGCACTGGGACCTACCGCCAGCTGTTCCACCCTGAGCAGCTGATCACAGGCAAGGAAGATGCCGCCAACAACTACGCCCGTGGACACTACACCATCGGCAAGGAGATCATCGACCTGGTGCTGGACAGGATCCGCAAACTGGTGGGTAACTTGATGTCAGGAGGGATCCATTCCTGATTTTGACTCAAAATATCAAATTAAATCTTATAACTGTATCTCCTGTATTTGACCACTGTCTCTGTGTCTCTGTCCTCAGGCCGACCAGTGCACTGGCCTTCAGGGCTTCCTGGTTTTCCACAGCTTCGGAGGTGGCACCGGCTCTGGTTTCACCTCCCTGCTGATGGAGCGTCTGTCTGTCGACTATGGCAAGAAGTCCAAGCTGGAGTTCTCCATCTACCCAGCTCCCCAGGTGTCCACCGCTGTGGTGGAGCCCTACAACTCCATCCTGACCACCCACACCACCCTGGAGCACTCTGACTGTGCCTTCATGGTAGATAATGAGGCCATCTACGATATCTGCCGCAGGAACCTCGATATCGAGCGTCCTACCTACACCAACCTGAACAGGTTGATTGGTCAGATCGTGTCCTCCATCACTGCTTCCCTTCGTTTCGATGGCGCCCTCAATGTTGATCTGACAGAGTTCCAGACCAACTTGGTGCCATATCCCCGTATCCACTTCCCTCTGGCCACCTATGCCCCTGTCATCTCTGCTGAGAAGGCTTACCATGAGCAGCTCTCAGTGTCAGAGATCACCAACGCCTGTTTCGAGCCCGCCAATCAGATGGTGAAATGTGACCCTCGCCACGGCAAATACATGGCTTGTTGCCTTTTGTACCGTGGCGACGTGGTGCCCAAAGATGTGAATGCTGCCATTGCCACCATCAAAACCAAGCGCTCCATCCAGTTTGTGGACTGGTGCCCCACTGGTTTCAAGGTCGGCATCAACTACCAGCCCCCCACCGTAGTTCCTGGTGGAGACCTGGCCAAGGTCCAGAGGGCCGTGTGCATGCTGAGCAACACCACTGCTATTGCAGAGGCCTGGGCTCGTCTCGACCACAAGTTCGATCTGATGTACGCTAAGCGTGCTTTTGTTCACTGGTATGTGGGTGAGGGTATGGAGGAGGGAGAGTTCTCCGAGGCCAGAGAGGACATGGCAGCTCTGGAGAAGGATTATGAGGAGGTTGGAGTCGACTCGATTGAGGGTGAGGGAGAGGAGGAGGGAGAGGAATATTAATGAGGGACATAATTGCATTAGATAAAAAGGAAACAATTGATTCCATTTATTCTTAAATACATTCCAAAAAGAAAGGTTTGTTTATGACTTACTGGTTTGGCTGTTCAGAATTAAATTCCTGAAAATGTCGACGTGGATGTTAAGATCCTGTGATAGGGCTCGAGAGGACGTGACCAGGTGGTTAGGTTGGAGTTGACTCTTTCCAGGGTGAGGAAGAGGAGTATTAAAAGGGACATAAAGGACTAAACATGAAACAGTTTCTTCAAATTTGTTCTTAAAGGCATTCCAAGAACAAATGTTTGTCTAAGAAATCCAAAAATGTCTTCTAAATAAATCTCCTATAACATATGAAGTTGTCTGTCTTTATTTATTTTAAGAATTAAAAATAATCTTAGTAGTCGGGAGTGATTAGTCCCTCAAAATCTGAATTTTGAATCCTGGGCTTTCAATCCTTTTAATATGAGCTTTGATTTATAAATAAAACTATGCTCCGTTGTTGATATAAACGTAGGATTTTGACTCATGCCCAATTATGCATGTCAATGTTTCAACTATGAACCACTTAAGCTTTAAAATATTGGCCTTTTACACCTTCAGAAGTCATAACATTTGTAAGATAATGTGTGAAAAATGTGTGAATGTTATTGCTACAGAACACACCAACATATGTCCTGTACAGAGACAGAAAGTCTAATCAAATTAAGTAAGAGAAGGATGTATCTCTTAACTGTATAACCCTGGGTTTTACTAGTGTATCTTCAAAATTTGTCACCAGTTTGCACTGGATCATGAACAAATGGGTGGACATTAAACTGTGCAGATGGGTTTAGTTTGCTCACCATCAAACTTGCATTGCAGAGAAGGCCATTTGATCAAAATATCCTGACAATCTAAATGGGATTTACAATGTCTCTTTCATTCACTCAACAACAGCATTCATAAACAGGATTAGTTACAGTATAATACGGTGGCCGTGAGAGTTCAACACACTGCAACTTAATAATCACATGCAAATAGACAAAATGAGAGCAAATAGAGAAAAGGTCTTCACTAGTTTCACAACACGTGCAGAATTTAGGAAAAAAAAACAGCTTTTTTCCTAAATTCTATAACCATGTAATAGTGAAGGTGTGTTTTGTTGAGTTGCAGTGTGTTCAGTGTTCAGGGCCACTGCAGTACAGACATGTACAGTATGAACATGGAAGGTCAGCTGTTTGTGGTTCTGGTTCAGCAGGTTGGACAATGTGCTGGTTTTAGCTGACAGGCCACTCACCTTAACCCACCTCAGACTCTCTGCCCTGCTAAAACCAGCAAGAAACAGGACCCGTACAGCACAGAACACCACTAGCCTTAGCTGGTATATTTTTATGTTGTTCAGCATGTTCTTTGTCCACAGTGCCTCACTTAACTCAACTTTCAATTTCAGCCCAAACAATGATGATATTTCTGTCCTCAGACCTCTATGAAATATAATATAACATGGGACAACCTAAAGTAAAAAAGAACAATAATGATTCTTTGAGAACTCTTAACCTGGGCCATGTCTTACATAGTATGTGTGTATATATATATATATTACACACACACACACACACACACACACACACACACACATATACACACACATATATATATTACGCAGTCCCAGTGAGGTTGGAAACCTCGTGGCCAAGATGGTAGAGTAAAAAGTGTCTAACATAACAGTACAAAATCTGACAAAAGTGAAACAATACTGTAAATTAATTGTATTAGTAACACAAGGTTAAAAACACACACAAGACAAGGACATTAATTTGTCATTTTACAATACAGAGTTGCACCATGAAATGTAAGATGTAACCTTTTCATTCTACACTTCACACAGAACATACTGTGGCATGTAGAACAGGAAGTTAAGTAGATGGCTACTTCCAGAAATGTCATCCCTTTATTGGGAGCTATTAAAGGGCACATGAGCAACAATGTTTCATGAACACAAAGCACAGCTGCAGGGAAGAAAGGCAGCAGCCACCTCACCACTGGGCAAAACTATAAGCCAGCACAAAAATGACAATTACCAACATAAACCACCAGGTTCTGAACACACACATTACAAACACCAACAAAATGTAAAATCTGCACTTTGGAACATAAACAGCAAGCTTAAGATACTAAGTTCACAGTCCAACACAATGCATGATGGGAGATGGTGGCCTGTGCTATAATATATACACATAATTACATTTAGAATAGAACAAGATCAAATAATAAAACATAGTTATTTACATACATAAACACGTATACACCCAGAAAATATAACTGGTGTTATTTACCAGATATTATAATGGTCTTGAATTCTGCCAGAGATGTCAGATCCATGGATGTAAGGTTTTTTTGCAGACTAATAGAAGCAGCTGGAGCAGACAACATGACGTGTGTGCATTGGGGACAGGCAGCATGTGTTGTGAGCCACGCCCTGAGAACCTGAGGGGGCACCTGCAGATCTTCAGCCCTCCACCAATATTCTCGGTGATATTCAGAAATTTATTATAAATTTTTGGACAATAACATGCACCACATCACCAACACATCTTCCATAAGGGGTGAACGTCAGCGGCCTGCCGTCCCCCCCACAGTGCTGCTCCTGTTGTGGATGTGAAACGGTTACTGCGGCAGAGGAGGAGGGCTTTCAGTGTGCGCACTTCACCTGTCCTCCTCAAGAGGCAGAGGCAGTGTGGCGCATCAGCAGATCGGCTTCAGACTCCGCAGACCTCAGACACAAAGCACTCTCCGGGCTTGTCTCATTACATTGAATAATATCGACAAGCCATCATGGTAAGTCACATTTTAAATATTTTGGAGTTTTTTTTTAACCTGTTAATTGCTCGATTGTCACTATGCTTATTTGCTGGACAAATGAAAATATTGTAGATTTTCACATGCATTCATGCGCTGCCAAAGCCTAATCCTCCTCCCTCACGGCTCTTCTAAATCTGCTTAGTTTGACCACTAGCCTCACAGTAGCTGTGTTACTAATTGGGCACCCTGATTTTTAAGACCGTTTTTGCAGCTTTCTATATAAATGTAATTGAGGGCACCACGCAGATTTTATGATAAATTATGCATCCCACTGACTGTCTTGAAAACCACGCCTTGTAAAATATCTCTTTGTTCTATTTACTGTAAAGACTTGAATATTCTTATATTCCCAGTGTAGGATATGAATGCAGCTTTTTAAAGAGACAGCACAATGCAACATGTCTGACCTAGATAATCCCCTCTCTCTACAGTAATTCCTGGATGCAATAGACATGGTCCTTTGTTGCAGTAGAAAAATGCATGGGCTCCTTTAAAATAAATGATAGTCTGACATCATTTAAAATAAACAGTGTGATAGTGAAGGCTTTTCATGCAAGGTGGGGAGAATAAATTGAAACTATGATGCACTGCTATTTTGCAATTAATTAAACACATTAATTCTAAATGTGCAAAAGTGCAATGTTTGAGATTTAAAAAAAATCTGTAATTATAAATCTTCTTTCTCTGCACCACAGCGCGAGTGTATCTCCATCCACGTTGGTCAGGCCGGTGTCCAGATTGGCAATGCCTGCTGGGAGCTTTACTGCCTGGAACATGGGATCCAGCCGGACGGACAGATGCCCAGTGACAAGACTCTCGGCGGAGGAGACGATTCCTTTAACACCTTCTTCAGTGAGACTGGAGCCGGAAAGCACGTCCCCAGGGCTGTCTTTGTGGACCTGGAGCCCACCGTCATCGGTAAACTCTCTGAACTATAGATGCCATAGTTGCCTTTTTATTTCATGAAGTCAAACCCTAATGTTATTTCTGATTCAACCTGTCTCCACAGATGAAGTGCGCACTGGGACCTACCGCCAGCTGTTCCACCCTGAGCAGCTGATCACAGGCAAGGAAGATGCTGCCAACAACTACGCACGAGGACACTACACCATCGGCAAGGAGATCATCGACCTGGTGCTGGACAGGCTCCGCAAACTGGTGGGTACCTTTATATTAGGAGGGGTTCATTCCTAATTTTGACTCAAAATATCAAATTAAATCTCATAACTGTACATCCTGTATTTGACCACTGTTTTGCTGTCTGTCCTCAGGCCGACCAGTGCACTGGCCTTCAGGGCTTCCTGGTTTTCCACAGCTTCGGAGGTGGCACCGGCTCTGGTTTCACCTCCCTGCTGATGGAGCGTCTGTCTGTCGACTACGGCAAGAAGTCCAAGCTGGAGTTCTCCATCTACCCAGCTCCCCAGGTGTCCACCGCTGTGGTGGAGCCCTACAACTCCATCCTGACCACCCACACCACCCTGGAGCACTCTGACTGTGCCTTCATGGTAGATAATGAGGCCATTTATGATATCTGCCGCAGGAACCTCGATATCGAGCGTCCTTCCTACACCAACCTGAACAGGTTGATTAGTCAGATCGTGTCCTCCATCACTGCTTCCCTTCGCTTCGATGGCGCCCTCAATGTTGATCTGACAGAGTTCCAGACCAACTTGGTGCCATATCCCCGTATCCACTTCCCTCTGGCCACCTATGCCCCTGTCATCTCTGCTGAGAAGGCTTACCATGAACAGCTCTCAGTGGCTGAGATCACCAATGCCTGTTTCGAGCCCGCCAATCAGATGGTGAAATGTGACCCTCGCCACGGCAAATACATGGCTTGTTGCCTTTTGTACCGTGGCGACGTGGTTCCCAAAGATGTGAATGCTGCAATTGCCACCATCAAAACCAAGCGCTCCATCCAGTTTGTGGACTGGTGCCCCACTGGTTTCAAGGTCGGCATCAACTACCAGCCCCCCACTGTAGTTCCTGGTGGAGACCTGGCCAAGGTCCAGAGGGCCGTGTGCATGCTGAGCAACACCACTGCTATTGCAGAGGCCTGGGCTCGTCTCGACCACAAGTTCGATCTGATGTACGCTAAGCGTGCTTTTGTTCACTGGTATGTGGGTGAGGGTATGGAGGAGGGAGAGTTCTCCGAGGCCAGAGAGGACATGGCAGCTCTGGAGAAGGATTATGAGGAAGTTGGAGTCGACTCCATTGAGGGTGAGGGAGAGGAGGAGGGAGAGGAATAGGCCTAACAAGTAAAATCAAATACACAAGCACACTATCTTGCATTTGTACTTAGATGTGTGTTGGGTTTGTGTTCTAAATGTGTGACTTATCTATAGTTGTAAAACATTTGAATGTTTATGGACTGTAAATAAATCTCTGAAAAACTACAGGTCTTATTGTGTTGTTTTTCCGACTGTACTAACAGCTGTGAGGATTTGTCAAAGGACACACCCCTTCTTCACTTAGCAGATTTTGATCGTTAACTCAATTATATCCTTCCTTTCTCTCTTTCCATCTGTTGCCTTAGACCATTCCTCTGTGACTTACCAAATGACATTACAAATCTTTTATCTTTTAATCTTTTAGGTGTTCAGATTGTAGGGAGACAAATAAATGCCAAACAGACATGTTAATATGAAACTACATAGTCACATAGCTTTATGCAATTTTTTGCAATCAAATTCAGAATAAGGCAGTCCTTTGTTAAATTATATTTTAACGTTCTGATGACTGGGAGACAATCAAGTGTGTGAATTTTAATTCAAAGCCTTCATGATGGAGGTTTTTCAATGTTTCTGTAAATAATGAGGCCAGACTGACTAAATTAATTAAGATTTGCTGAGGGAATTCAATCCAACTTAATGGAGACCTCTGGTGGTAGTGTTGGATGAGAAAGAATGACCAAAACTGGCATCATCTGCCAGATGGTAGTTGTGATTGCAAATAGGCCTTTTCTTGACAAAAACAACAAAACAAAAAAATAAAAATAAAAAATAAAAAATGGGGGTGTAAATAATAAAGTTAATAATGGCTGATTTTCATTTAGCGGCTTCAGTTTCAGGGAATGTTTTTTTTTTATATATAAATATATATATAATATGTTGATTTGGGCAAAACTAAATAAATACACAAGTCTAGATTTGTCAAATGTTCCCTTTCCTTTATATCATACTGTAATAAACCTTTATTATCATATAATTCCTCTCACTTGTATGGAAACAAAAGATGCAGTGCGACTGGTCCACAGTCATCTGTGATGTTCAGCCTCTGGTCCTGCGGCTCCTGACCGAGCTCTGCCCCTTTCATCCCCCAATACATCGACAGATCAACAAAGATGCAGAAAACAACGGTCACGCTGTCATGGCGGACCGGCCGGGACGCACCAGGACCTCAGAGGAGCCATGAGCAATCTCATCAGCACCGCCCGGGCCCTGATGACAAATCAAAATGTCGTCCATGAAAAAGGCCTTTTTGACGAAGGACTCAGCGTCTCCGGTGGACCAATGGGAAACGAGCTCTGCCGAGTCTCGACCAATCGGGTGCAGCCGCCCCCTGCTACGTCAGGGGAGTATAAAGGCGCTGCGCCCCGCGACGGACGGCAGTAGCCTCTTACACAGCTCTCCTTGAAACGCTGCTTGTGAGACTTAAATTAATCTCTTCATCCTTCTTCGGACCCCTTTCTAAAAGCAGCGTCGGGAAACATGGTAAATATGTAATAATGGGATGTTTTCTTTTCAGTATAACCAGGCTCAGAGCGCACATCTATTCAGATTCAGTCAATGTTTCTTTGTCGGCGTAAATCTTCACTAATTGGCATTTCCCATATTGAAAGAAAATCCTGTTGTGAAGAGCAGTTGATCCAATTTTTATGGTTAATGTTGCGTTTTAATTGAGCATTTGCATATTAAGTGTAGTTGAAGGTTATCGGCGTTTTTCTCTATAATGGAAATGGCAGAGCCAATCAAATTGGGGTCGCACTTGCAGCCTCTCCTTTCTGCGCATTGTGCGCACTGACCCAGTTGGGGTGCATTGGTAACATTAGCTTTGTCACACTCCTCTGCTCCTCCGCCCATTTTAAAGGGCCTGGCTGTTCTCTTTATACATCCATGGCTGCAACCCCAGGTTTCTTTTTCTTCTTCTAATAATAAAATCAATGAATGAAAGACTGAATCTGTGATATTTTCACGTTGGCCGACGGGTCTTTGTAAGATGAATGTGTGAACTCTGACCACACCTATGTCTGGCTGTGGCTGACTGAAATCATGTCGCTCCAGACATATTATGTAATCTCAACATGAGAATTGTTCTGCCTTAAATCATATTTAATCCATGGATAATAATTTATGTGTTTGCATCTGTACATTTTAAGAGGGTTAATTCATTTGCAGCAAAGCTTCAGCGACCTTTTTCAGCTCCTGATGATTAATTTAAAGCAGTATTTCTCAGCAGTGTTTCCCTGCTGCAAAACACCTCATTCAAATGAATGGTCGCCATCAAGCTCTGCAGAAGATAATCCGGTGTGATGGAACAGGGACACATTAAACCTGCAGGGCAGTGAGTCCCCAGCACCAGGGTTGGGAAACACTGATCTAGAGTGGATGATTAGAAAATGGTTAAAAACGATATAAAAAGTGATTGTAAATGTTACAAATTGTGTTTTTTCCTCCAGCGTGAGTGTATCTCAGTGCACGTTGGTCAGGCCGGTGTCCAGATTGGCAATGCCTGCTGGGAGCTTTACTGCCTGGAGCATGGGATCCAGCCGGACGGACAGATGCCCAGTGACAAGACGGTTGGAGGAGGAGACGATTCTTTCAACACCTTCTTCAGTGAGACTGGAGCCGGAAAGCACGTCCCCAGGGCTGTCTTTGTGGACCTGGAGCCCACCGTCATCGGTAAACTCTAAATATAAATTATACTGGGGTTTTAGTCATCATAGTTGCAGTTCCTTTCAGTCTGTAAAACCGTCCGATAATTAATGCTAATTTCCCTTAGATGAGGTGCGCTCTGGGACGTACCGCCAGCTGTTCCACCCTGAGCAGCTGATCACAGGCAAGGAAGATGCCGCCAACAACTACGCCCGAGGACACTACACCATCGGCAAGGAGATCATCGACCTGGTGCTGGACAGGATCCGCAAACTGGTGGGTACCTTGATATCAGGAGGGATCCATTCCTGATTTTGACTCAAAATATCAAATTAAATCTTATAACTGTATCTCCTGTATTTGACCACTGTCTCTGTGTCTCTGTCCTCAGGCCGACCAGTGCACTGGCCTTCAGGGCTTCCTGGTTTTCCACAGCTTCGGAGGTGGCACCGGCTCTGGTTTCACCTCCCTGCTGATGGAGCGTCTGTCTGTTGACTACGGCAAAAAGTCCAAGCTGGAGTTTTCAGTCTACCCAGCTCCCCAGGTGTCCACCGCTGTGGTGGAGCCCTACAACTCCATCCTGACCACCCACACCACCCTGGAGCACTCTGACTGTGCCTTCATGGTAGATAATGAGGCCATTTATGATATCTGTCGTAGGAACCTCGATATCGAGCGTCCTTCTTACACCAACCTGAACAGGTTGATTAGTCAGATCGTGTCCTCCATCACTGCTTCCCTTCGTTTCGATGGCGCCCTCAATGTTGATCTGACAGAGTTCCAGACCAACTTGGTGCCATATCCCCGTATCCACTTCCCTCTGGCCACCTATGCCCCTGTCATCTCTGCTGAGAAGGCTTACCATGAGCAGTTAACAGTATCAGAGATCACAAACGCTTGTTTCGAGCCCGCCAATCAGTTGGTGAAATGTGACCCTCGCCACGGCAAATACATGGCTTGTTGCCTTTTGTACCG
This sequence comes from Lateolabrax maculatus, assembly GCA_031216445.1. NCBI lineage: Eukaryota > Metazoa > Chordata > Actinopteri > Acropomatiformes > Lateolabracidae > Lateolabrax > Lateolabrax maculatus. The sequence continues at coordinate 24,450,617 of CM062201.1, read as the reverse complement.
TGGCGACGTGGTTCCCAAAGATGTGAATGCTGCCATTGCCACCATCAAAACCAAGCGGTCCATCCAGTTTGTGGACTGGTGCCCCACTGGTTTCAAGGTTGGCATCAACTACCAGCCCCCCACCGTAGTTCCTGGTGGAGACCTGGCCAAGGTCCAGAGGGCCGTGTGCATGCTGAGCAACACCACTGCTATTGCAGAGGCCTGGGCTCGTCTCGACCACAAGTTCGATCTGATGTACGCTAAGCGTGCTTTTGTTCACTGGTATGTGGGTGAGGGTATGGAGGAGGGAGAGTTCTCCGAGGCCAGAGAGGACATGGCAGCTCTGGAGAAGGATTATGAGGAGGTTGGAGCTGATAGTCTGGGAGAGGAGGAGGATGAAGGAGAGGAGTATTAAACAGGCATACATTCCCTTGTATTGATCTCTGATCTGTGCCTTTGTCAGAAATAAAATTCATTGACTGGACTATTGTTTGCTCTCTTTAATACACTTTCCACAGGGCAGAAGTACTGCTGGTCTCTTTTTTGTTTCATTCGTCTCATTAATGCTAAAAGCAATCTGCTAACTTGGACAGTAGAACAGTTACTCTAATCACATAATACCTAATGACTGGTTGAATAGAGTACTTTGACTCCCAGTGGGTTATTAGCATGTTAACAGCAGTCAAGTCACAAATGCACACAACCTAAGACAACACTTAACGAAGTAGACCAGGAAACAAAATAGAAATTCTACAATATAAAATATTTAAACTAGAGAATTTAATTAAATCAAAATACTTTCAATTACAGTGCCTGGTAATATATTGTGCATAGTGCAAGTGTAGTACATACTTGTAATTACTATATTGTCCTGTATTGATATGGGAAGGTGCTTCATTAGAGTTGCATAGATGAATATTGAAAATAACTAATGAGTTGATCTAGACACACAGATACTGAAGCAATGTCCTGTAAGTATACTGTAGTGATAAATGGTACTGTAAGATGTTGGATAATAAACAATGGTATTATGGTTATGGTTTGAAGGTGAATAAATTCAACATTTTACGAATGTGCTTATTTACAGGGAAACATATTTAATATTTTAATGTGAAGAACCCCTGAAAATTATGTATAACAAAGATTAATTTAACACAAATCGTCAAACTAGTTTGTAACAAATGCAAAATGGAACAATTTCTAAATAAATAGGGACATCTTGTGGTGGAAGTGAAACAAAGGTTGAGATCATAAAACTGCCAGGAGCTAAAATAATTTATTGGATGTCAAACGTAAACTATTAGGATTGGTAGCCACAAAGGAATAGTTTTCTATTCCAGTTAGGATATGTAATAAGATTTTATAAGAAACAACATTGTCAATATTAGGTCAAGGTCATTCCCTTTACCTCCAAAAATGAAGGTTCATTATGAGATCTTCTAATCACATCAGGATGCCTCACATGTATCTTGTGACCCTTTGGAAGGGCCTATTATTATTGCATAATTATTATTGCATATAGGCATCTGAGTTGAGCATCATCTGAGCCTTTGTTTAGATACTGATGTATAAACAGAAATCAGTAGAAAACAAAAATTCTGCTCGTAGGTTCAATAGCAGAAAGGCAGAGACTAGAGTTATTTGCCTGTCCAAGCAAATTAAAACACATGTTACAGGTTACAGATCTGGAAGTGATTTTAGTCTCTGGTCCTAATTTTATTAGCCATTTTAACAAAGTCGCAGAAACAGCATTTCTTCATCTGAGGAACATTGTCAAATTTAGACAATTTTAAAAATTTGTTGTCCATAAAAGAGAACGATGCTGAAATGCTGATAAATACCTTTATTACAGGTTGCTTAGATTATTGCAACTCGCTTTTTAATGGTTCCCATAAAAAGTATTTAAGAAAATTAAAGATATTTTCTGGTTCAGAATTCAGAACACTGCAGCCAAGATTTTGAAAAATATATTAAAAAAAAGAGATCACATTACCCCTCTGCTTGCATCTCTGCACTGGCTACCTGTGTCTTTTAGAATTGATATTTAAGTCCTTTCCCCTATTTACAAAGTCTTATGTAATCTAGCACTTTTATATATCACTGACTGCCTTTCATTTCATGTCCCAACAAGAACTGTCAGATCTTCCACTGCCTTTCTTTTAGAAGTTCCTAAAGTGTCTCAGAAGAAATTTGGTGAGGCTCCTTTATGTTTTTTTGGCCTTAAACTATGGAACACCCTCCCCTTGCACCTTACAACAGCAAACTCCCTTGGCATTTAAAAAAAAAAAAATCAAATATCTATCTTTTTCATTTGGCATTTAATTTGGGTTAACTTTGCTGGTATCATTGGGAATCTTTTATTGTATTGTTAACAAACTGTTTTTGTTTATTTGTTTTGTTTGTTTTTCTGTCACTTATTGCTATTTCTATTATTTAATTATTGTTTTTTTTATCTGAGCCTGTTATGTTAAGCACTGAGGGCTGCATCTTCGCATGACAGTGCTACACAAATAAAAAAATTATTATTAGAAGTATTATTATTAAATGTATAATTATTAATACTACAATTAATTATTATCATTATTAATATTACAATTATTAATAATATACTGAATTATTATTATTATTATTATTATCACTATCATTATTGTTATTATTATCGTTATTATTATAATTATTCTTATCACTATCATTATAATAATAATAATTATTTTTCTTCTTCTTATTATTATTATTACTATCATTATTGTTATTATTATCGTTATTATTGTGATCACTATCATTATTATAGTAATAATAATTATTATTATTATTATTAATAGAGATGATACAAAACAAAAGCGTAAAGATTTGAATCCATTTAAAATGATCCACTTCCGGCTCTGCGCATGACGCAGCACGTCTGACGCAGTTTCCTGCAGAGCTCGTGGCATACCGGAAATCGACTCTCTTATTCTAACCAATAGGAATCCCCCATGTGACCCGACCAGCCAATCGGATTCAGCATCACTTTTCCGCCGGCAAAGAAAGTATAAAAAGCCCCGCCTTGCAAAGCGCGTCAGTTACTTCTTACACAGGACTCATAAAGGCCGAGCTGTGAGAGATAACTTAGTCTCTTATTCTTCTTAATTCAAACCTCCACCGACTCCACACCTTCAGGAATCATGGTGAGTATAAACATGTAGTTTTCCTCTACTTTTCGTGCGATAATTTAACCAAATGCGAAGCTCAAAAGTGCGTCATCACGTGGCAGCTTAGTTTAATTCAACGTTATCACTTTAAAACTGCGTCAGCTGTCTGCATCTGTGCTTGAATTTAAAAAAAAATTTTTTTTTAAGGGTGTTTAACTAAACGTCGCCATCAATGGCTCGTTTTAGCTCGACAGGGTACAGCCCAAAATCAAGTTCAGTGGCCTGCCAGTTTCCTGTTTTCCTGCCTGAACGGTGACCCAGTTGGCGGAGGTCAATGTGCTTTCAGCCCGAAACATTCCTCTGTTTTACCGCCTGTTTGAAGAGGGCCTGGCCTTTATGAAACTGCAACCACAGGCTTTTCAGACAAAACCTATTCACTAAAACCCTTACGGGGCTTTTATACTTAATCTTTCATGTTGTGCAGGCTTAACTTTTGCATGACAGTCTTTAATCTGCAGCTGTGTTTGGTTTGATCCACCACAGATGATGATGAGGAAAATTTTTTTTTTCCCAACACACGATGTTCTTTATTCCTAAGTAGGTTACATTGTGAGTGAATATCAGCCCCTAGAGGGCGTTTTGTTCACAGGATAAATGACGGTGTAACATGTCATCAGGTGACTTTGGTCATGATGATCTGCTTCTTCACAAAGGGCCCTTTTCTTCCTCCATCATCTTTAAATAAGTCATCAACATGTGATGAGGTGCCTTTGGCGTTAAGGTTAAATCTGCACAACTTCTGAAGACAGTTTATCAGCCAACGAAGCTTACATTATTATAATTCCCTAACAATTATATGTATTTTTTGCTTCCCACAGCGTGAATGTATCTCAGTGCACGTTGGTCAGGCCGGTGTCCAGATTGGCAATTCCTGCTGGGAGCTTTACTGCCTGGAACATGGGATCCAGCCGGACGGACAGATGCCCAGTGGCAAGACCATCGGGGGAGGAGACGATTCCTTCAATACCTTCTTCAGTGAGACTGGAGCCGGAAAGCACGTCCCCAGGGCTGTCTTTGTGGACCTGGAGCCCACCGTCATCGGTAAACTCTAAATTTAAATTATTAATGTTATATTGGCTTTTTTATTACTGTACCACAGTCGGTAACGCCCTCTGAATATTTAATTTATGCTAATTATTTTAGATGAGGTGCGCTCTGGGACCTACCGCCAGCTGTTCCACCCTGAGCAGCTGATCACAGGCAAGGAAGATGCTGCCAACAACTACGCCCGTGGACACTACACCATCGGCAAGGAGATCATCGACCTGGTGCTGGACAGGCTCCGCAAACTGGTGGGTAACTTGATATCAGGAGGGGTCCATTCCTGATTTTGACTCAAAATATCAAATTAAATCTTATAATTGTATCTCCTGTATTTGACCACTGTCTCTGTCCTCAGGCCGACCAGTGCACTGGCCTTCAGGGCTTCCTGGTTTTCCACAGCTTCGGAGGTGGCACCGGCTCTGGTTTCACCTCCCTGCTGATGGAGCGTCTGTCTGTCGACTACGGCAAGAAGTCCAAGCTGGAGTTCTCCATCTACCCAGCTCCCCAGGTGTCCACCGCTGTGGTTGAGCCCTACAATGCCATCCTGACCACCCACACCACCCTGGAGCACTCTGACTGTGCCTTCATGGTAGATAATGAGGCCATTTATGATATCTGCCGCAGGAACCTCGATATCGAGCGTCCTTCCTACACCAACCTGAACAGGTTGATTAGTCAGATCGTGTCCTCCATCACTGCTTCCCTTCGTTTCGATGGCGCCCTCAATGTTGATCTGACAGAGTTCCAGACTAACTTGGTGCCATATCCCCGTATCCACTTCCCTCTGGCCACCTATGCCCCTGTCATCTCTGCAGAGAAGGCTTACCATGAGCAGTTAACAGTATCAGAGATCACAAACGCTTGTTTCGAGCCCGCCAATCAGTTGGTGAAATGTGACCCTCGCCACGGCAAATACATGGCTTGTTGCCTTTTGTACCGTGGCGACGTGGTGCCCAAAGATGTGAATGCTGCCATTGCCACCATCAAAACCAAGCGCTCCATCCAGTTTGTGGACTGGTGCCCCACTGGTTTTAAGGTCGGCATCAACTACCAGCCCCCCACTGTAGTTCCTGGTGGAGACCTGGCCAAGGTCCAGAGGGCCGTGTGCATGCTGAGCAACACCACTGCTATTGCAGAGGCCTGGGCTCGTCTTGACCACAAGTTCGATCTGATGTACGCTAAGCGTGCTTTTGTTCACTGGTATGTGGGTGAGGGTATGGAGGAGGGAGAGTTCTCCGAGGCCAGAGAGGACATGGCAGCTCTGGAGAAGGATTATGAGGAGGTTGGAGCTGATAGTCTGGGAGACGAGGAGGATGAAGGAGAAGAGTATTAAATAGGCATACATTCCCTTGTATTGATCTTTGATCTGTGCCTTTTTTATTCATGTCAAAAATAAAGTTTGTTAATTGACTGGACTTTTGTTTACGCCCTTTAATAAACTCATACACTCATTACAGTTGGTAATAACAGCATATGTAATTATCACCTTCTGTTTTTTGTTGTCTCACTAATGCTGAAAGCATCAAGTGGTTTGAAGTAGTCTATAGACACTTTTTGCTTATTAGATTACTCTATGTGCACTAGACTGTATTGGTTGTCATTTAAAACATCTAAAATACTTTTTATTATACTCTTGCTGTTCCACTCAGTTTAGTCACTTGGGGGCAGTGGTGTTCAACACATTTTGGAAGCCCACACTAAACTAAAAAGGCTTTCAGCTACTCTAAATTTGAAGTAATGTAGTTAAACTGCAAAATGACTTACAGCATCAGGTGTACAGTTTACAGATCTCACATTTACTAATAAGAGGTGATTTGTGCTTTCAATGAGAACTGCCTGAGCGGCACAAAGGCCAAACTCCGGCCTGGTTTAAAATAGGGTGTGGTATTCACTGTGGCCCATGGGGGGGGGGGGGGTCTCATGCTGGCAGGTGGTGATTTAAAAATACTTAGTGCTGCTGTTACTAGACCGGATTACTTCTTGATAATGAATGATGTATTCAAATAGTAGAATAAATTTAGAAATTTGTAACGGCAACATCATAATGGAAAAGAGGTGAAAGTGTTAAAGGCTTTAATCCCGACTGATTCACCGAAACATAACACATTCACAAGTGTTGTAAAAGTTTTTATTTAATTTCAGCTTTGTAATTTTGACCAGGTTTGGCTACACGAATGCATTTCTTCAAATTCATCTGCTGTTTGATTTCATTAAATGCACTTAAACAGACAAAACAAAATGGCTTCTACATTACACTGACTTATATATGAATACTGTTTTATTGCACTTACCATTGAGTTCCTCTGCCATTAATTAATGCATTGTTAGATTAAGGATAAACTACTGGCCATTTCCAAATGTGAGGTCATGGGAGATTTATCAAAACTGTAGATTTCTGTAGATTTTCCTTTTTTGCATGAAAACGATGCACAACCAGTGATCTGTGTGTTAATTTACAAACTCAAAGGCAAAACAATTTCAGCTAAAAAACCTCTCTGTTCTTTTTGAAACCCATGTATGAATGGGTAAAAGAAACAATAGAGGAATATTAAACAGCACATCTGGAGAGTGCTCTTCTCAATGTAAGACATGGAGTTAAGAACCCTTCAGTATTTTTCTCCATCTCACAATCACGAGGTAAAATCTGACTCCTTTGGGAAATAAATAAATTTAGGGTTGCATATTTATTCTGACAAAAATCCTACTACAGAATATTTTGAATGCTGAAAAGATGTGCACTCCAAAATGGTACAAAAATACAGACACATACACACAAAGTGCCCTCATGCGTACAAAAATTGAACTCATTTGGCTCTAAAGCACAACAGGCCCTGAATATAATGTGGTGGAACAGTGTGAACAATTTTCTACACTGAAACATACATGAAACCATGAACGCTACACTAGCTCACAGGCAAACACATCATCCCAACCCACCTCCTGCTGCTACTATTGTATTGATATAAATCTGTAGATTGAGCAACCTCACTACAACATACAGTGTTTTTTTTTTTGTCTGCTTGCTTATTCTATTGCAAAACATACACAACTCTCATTTAAAACCACCTGGGTGCTGAACAGCATCGTATGACAAACACCACAGGGACATACAGAACATACACAGTAGCAGTGACACTCATAAGCTTTCTATTTTTCTTCTCTATTTGGTTCATCAGCTCCCAAACCAAAGCAGCAGAATGACAATAAATGCATATAAATCCCAGTGAAAATAGAAAATTTCACAGTGTAGTACACCACAGTCTCAAATACAGATTTTGCGGGATGCAGTTAACCGAAATGTAACTCACGATGCTTTGGAGTCTTTCCTAAGAGACTGAAGAGCAACAAGATGAAAACAATAACCTGGCTGTACTGTAGCGTTGGATGACAGTTTGCAGTATTTCAGCAGTAATTTCTTGATACGACTGACACACACATTTCAGATTCCTACATAATAAATCTTTTTTCAGCTTTTTAACCACATTGCAGATAATTAAACCAATGATAATAACAGTTATCACTCCCTAATCTTGCACACGTCTGCTGCAGTTATCTTTGTGTCTCGAGTTCAAGGCATAGTGGAGAGAATATTCAGTCGGTACATGTTATCAACATTCCTTCAGCCGGCGATTACATAATACAAACAAACATATCTTGTGAAAAAATGTTATTATCTACTGAAATTGTCTAATCTGCCTGATTCAGTGTTGTGAAGGCCAGTGTGTGCCAATTAAGGATTGAGTAAAAAGCCTTTTTGCAAAATGTTGACACACTTGTGACACACTGGGACAAAGTTGAATTGACACTTCTTGAGTGCCACCCTACCCCTCCAGTGTGTAAGCACTTAGGAACATCCTCCACCATCCAGCCCCGACTTGTAACATACAAACATCATCATATTCAGATGTACTGAATCGTTTCAGTCATTCAAAGTCCTTCAGTTTCGTCAAACCTCTGGAAAAAGAGGAACTTCACAGAGCCTCACACAGTCACACCAACAAAAACCTTGAGAGGAGATGCAGCTGTCTGCATGAGGCTCCTTTGTCTCCTCAGCGGTCTCTTCGATCTCTGGTCCTAGCTGAAGAGGAGGCAGGCCATCTCTCTCCAACACTGCTGGTGACCTGCAGGATAAAAGACAACAACATTTGTGTTTTAATGGAAACCTTGAATTTGTATGGTTTATTTTCACTGTATCAACAGGTTTTGTCATCATATTTATTACCTGAGGCGGTGGACAGTGTCTCATGACAAAATGTGTACGAAGAGAATGGCCAGGCCAATGTTGAGCAGGATAACCATGCAGATCATTATGGTGTTGGGGCCCTTGAAAAGAAAGGAACACGAGATATGAGGTCAGTAAATTACTAATGTTAAACTCAACAGTAAGACTATATGTTTACTGTTGTTACCTCAGGTTTGTGAAAAGCATTACTTAGATGAATAGTTGTTAATTTCTTATTGACTTTTTTTGTTGTTGCAGAGAATCATATGATAAGATCAACTGAAGATCATTTCATCTAGCTCACAACTATAAAGCAAATGTCAACTACTTTAATCCTTTTTAAAACCTAATATTTAATAGGGAAGTCTAAACAATTTGCACTGGTACATTAGTTTTACCTGCTTTTAACTGATTTAACTTTATCCCTTAAATACATACTCTGCAGGAACTAACAGACAGCAGTAATGCGCGTCATGTGAAGAGGAAGAAAGACCAAAAATAATAAATTATCTGGACGGACCGAAACTGAAAGAGTATCCTGAGAATGCAGCTTGACAACTTAAAAACAGAATACTTAACCTGCACTTCATGGAAACAGAGGACATAATGAGGTGCTTTCCTTTATGAGATGAGGTGACTTTGACACTCACGAATGTCTGTGCAAGATTTCTTGGCAACCTCTCCAGTAGTTGGTGAGATATTTCAGTCTGGACCAAAGTGGTGGAACGACCGACAGATTGACATTTCAGACCCTATAGCTACGCTGCTAACATGCCTAAAAATAATGTGAGTCAGTGTCAGAGTGTATATTTACTGTCTTACCTCCAGCTCCAAAGACTCTGCAGTCACCCCATTACTCGGGCTCGACACCATGGCCTTCAGTCTGGCTTCTGTTTTGGGATCCACCTTAAGGGCTGGTTTGGCAACAATGGGTTTGGCTTCCACTTGCTTTGGTATTGGTTTAGGTTCAAGACTGGGCGCAGGTTTTGGGGACGGAGCTGGGCTGGGTTGCCGTTTTGGTAATGGCTTTGTCTCTGCTTTGCTGGAAGGCCTGCTCACCTCCCTGGACTCCACTTTGTTCTCAGAGACGGACGGTGCTCGTTCGTGGACAGATGGAGCCCTTTCAGTTTTGACCTCGGGGGTTTTAGGCTCAGGGGTGACAGCTTTGGAGGACGCTTTGGGGGAGGGGCGCGGGGCTACTTCTTCTTCATCTGGAGCGATGAGGCTATTCCTTACAGGGGCAACAGCGGCAGGAGTGACGTCTGGAGCTATTGCCTCCGAGTCAAACTTCTGCAGGGGCTTGATCTCCAGGTCCGAGCCCTGCTCGATCTTGTTGCTCTGGCGGCTGGGGGTGCGAGAGGGGCCACGACTGCTCGGGGCCCCTCCGCCTTCAGGTGCAGCTGAGGCAGGAGCAGAAACTGAGGTTGAAGGGGTAGTGGGGCGACTGTTGGGCCTGCTGTTGGACTTACTGCTACCCTTACTGCCACCACCTTTGCTGGTTTTGTCTTCATTCCAGCTTCCCGGACTGAGGAGTTTGGGGACTTCCTTGCTGATGATGCCTGGGCTGGGGGAGGGGGTGCGGCCTGGGGATGAGCCAGGCATGAGGCTGTCCAGTTCGTTCATGAGTGGGCTTTCGGGTGGCGTGGGCAGGGGCTCCTCCTCAGCTAGTAGCGGCTCATGCATGACAGTGTCTATGTTCTCGCTGCCCTCCGCGACCTCGTGCAACACTCTCTTCTTCAGATACTCAGGACCTGTGAGAGACCAAATTTAATCAGCATATCAGTGTTTTTCTCATCACAGAGTCGTTCACAGAGTCTCTATATAGTGATGATGAGCACCGTTCTCTCTCTCAGTCAATATATTTTTTTTATTATTAGTGTTCTTACCTAATAAAAATATATTTCTGCTGTTTCCTGGGTAACATAGTTATCATTGAACATTACTTTCTCTAACCCCCTACAAGATTAATGACAGTCAAAAACAATGGGAAATAACTACAGGACGTCATTTTAGAAACTGATATTTTAATAATCCCCCACTATCCTCACACCAGACTAATTTCCTTTGACTAAAATATCCGTAGCTACAGGAGGAGAGGATTTACATCTTGGAGATCAACTTTATGATTATGCCATTTGCTCCTAAATTACACTCATTAACTGTGACCACAGGAAGCAGCAAGTGAAGCTCTCAGTTACAGGTAACTGCCTTATTAATAATTCTCAACTTCGATGCACCTTTTCCTTCACACGTTGCTTGTTTGTTGCTCACATTTCAGAGAGAAAAAAGTGTAAAAAAATGCCAAAGAAAAAACCTTCATCATAAGAAAAACAAAAAATAAATAAATGAAAACGTCGAAGTAAAAGTAAATTAAACCTTGTTCATTGTAAATTGTTGCAAATAAGAAAAATATATAATATTGCCAGACTTATTCTTTAAATTGTAAGGCTAAGGTGTTGTTTTTCCCTGCGGAAATAAACCAGATGGTGCGCACGCTGACGCTGTATGTCTGTGTTGTTGTCTCTGCGGTGAGAGATCTTTCATGGAAGAATGCATAGCAGGACGCAGCCAGGCCTCGTCCATTTGTAGTATTAGCCAGAGACAATTTGGGCAGCGGCTCAGAAAGCTGGGTGACTTTCTGTCTGTGTCTGATTCTTTTAAGCTCTCGGCTGAGGGAGAGAAAAGCAACAGAAAAATGCAAGAGGCTCCAAAATGGCTGGGCTGCTTTTGTGTGAATGTGTAAGTGTGTGTCACCAGACTCGCAATGAAACTGATATGATCCCTTCAACCCAATAAGATGTTCCTTTTTTAGACATTCAAATGCGACTACCCTTGTGGCGAGCCTCAGCCAAGGAACTGGAGATATGCACAGGGACACAGTATAAACTAGATGAGTGGTTAGCAGTGTTGTTAATGTCTTACCATCTCTGCTCTAGCTGAGCAAAATATTGATGTGTGTGCTATTTGTATCTACTTCACCAATACAACGCTAGAGAGAGGATTTTTTCTGTGGTAAATAATTTATGATGTTGAATTTCAAGTGAAAATAACAGCTTGAATAGTATGTGCTTTGAGTCAGCAAGTCTTTCATACAGTTGTTCCCATATTGTATTATCCTTTTTCATAGAGGTAACATTGTATTATTAGGCCTAAAGTCCACTGACCTGGCTGGTAGAAGGAAGGGGAGAGCTCTTTGGCCACCAGTCTGGCGATGCTGGACTCAGTGTTGGAGGCCACAGCGGCCTGTTCAGCTGCCTCTGACTTGGCCTTTGAATGAGCCGTCCTGCAGGGGACAGAAGCAACACAATTCACAATCATCCAGATGTTTCATTTTCATCATACTGTTAGTGGCATGAGTTGTAATCTTAAAGAAGTCATTTTGATATGGTGGTGAAAATAGCATCTGTGCTGGTATCTAACACTGTACAAAGTTTCAGTGAAATAGCTCCAACACATAACTCCTTGAGAAACCACAACTTGTCGTTTTTTAAACTTTGTCTTTTTGTTTTTCCAGTGTTTATGCTAAGCTAAGCTTTACTGCACATACATGAGAGTCTTTTTATAGACCAGACTATTCCTTGATTAATTGTGAACATCCACACATTAATCCGATAATGAAAAGTTTTAATTTGCAGCTCTAGTATCACAACTTGTATTCTCTCAGCCATCAGGTTTATTGATTTGTAGATGAAGGCAGTGAAGGGATGATGCAATATTCAGGGAGAGTGAAATAAAATGAATCACCAAACTTTGGGTTTTATACTATCCGCTCAGTATATTAAGTCATATCTTTATGTATGTTTCAATACACTTTGGTCTTGACCTTCCTGATCAAATAAAGTACGGACCTTGAAAATGAATTCTTGAGAGATGATGACTTTAAACTGTTTAACACTGACCACAAATACCACAGCACAGGGCTTGTTTATAGTATTCAATCATGTGGAAATGAAGGCCAGGGGCGGGCGGCTGCTGGTCATATGGCTCATTAGTATTATTAGCTATCAAGAGAGGGTGTGTCCTTTTCTGCTGTTGGGCTGAGACAGAAATAAATTATGCTTTTATTGCCCCCAGCGAGACAATGAGTTATTGCTGGCAAGTCACAGAGGGCTCCATCATCACACATATTTCCATGTGACAGGGAGAGATGTCAACAAGAGAGAGAACAGTACGGCAGTGAGGCATACAGCTTCAGAAAATCAGGAAGATTTACCCACAATGCAACACATTTCTCCCTGTTTCTCAAGCTTTCCCCTTTAAATCGTTGCTCAACACAGTGTGTAGAGTTTCAATTTTGCAGAGGATCACCAAGGTTCTTACAGTTTATTGGGGAAAATGAGTGTGTGTGCCAAGTTTCATGCCAATCCCTCCGATAGCCGTTGAGGCATTTTATTCAAAACCACATGAGTGAAGCAAAAGTCAGGGGATTATCAAACTCACAAGGATACATCATCTAGACACCATTAACATCTAGACCAAACTTTGTGCCAATCCATCTAGTAGAAGTAGAAATATTCATCTGGATAACTGAAAACCAGCTGGTGGCGCTACAGGAAAAGTCAGGGGAACACCAAAGAGGCCACGAGTGTCTGTATGAAATTTCAAGGCCATCCATCCGATAGCTGTTGAGATATTTCAGTCCGGACCGAAGAGGTGGACTAACCGTTAGCGTGGTTAAAAACCTGACATCTAAATGCTGAGAGTTCAAGGCTGCTGCAATTTGTCCCACATTAACTGGGAGAATTACTGATTGTGATTACTCTGTGGATACTTCACATACTGTAACTTTACACTGAGCTGAAAATAGCGCCCTGGTCCACTTGAAGACTCAGTGGGGAAGGAGCTTCCCACTGGAACAATTAGAGACTCCTGAGGTTCACTGTTTGAGATGGATGAGCTCCACCTGTCCACACACAGTCAGCACCACCTCTTCCAGGAACTCCTTCGCTCTGTTCTCTAAAATTTCACATTTATTATTACACTGAAATCATCCATTAAAGGGAAAAGTTATAATAACAACAGCTGCTACTTAGCAACAAACTTCCAAGGCAATTAAAATGAAATCATACTCCAAAAATACACACATAGATGTCAAAGTAAAAGTGAACTTCTTAATATGGCGTTACTCTTTAGTTTTCCCATGAAAAAAACAAAACGAACACCGTGTTAATCTGACTCTCAATACTTTGTGGTTTTCCTACCCTGCCACTCTCAGCTCCAAGCTCTTGATTCCTACTCTGTAAAAACATCACTTATATGAAGTTTAATTAAAATAAAAGTTTTTAGAAAACATTACTCAAACAGGAGTAAATAGTGAATTTGTTAGGGACTATTTTCAGTGGCGGATTAATCCACATCTGATGCTTCAGTGAGTTTTTGGTGCAGCAGGACGGTGTTTGTGTGTTTGAGTCAAAATAAACTCCAGTTCATGGTGATGAAGAAACATGTCACCCAGAGCAACAGTGAGGCTCATTGATGTGTTTTTAATAGTTATGGAGAACAATGGAGCTTTAAATATATTTTATAGATAAAGCTTCTGTACTTTTTACTTAAGTAAAAGATCTGAGTGCTTCTTCCACCACTGACATTCAGTTCAGTATACAGTGGTGAAAGAATAATAGTGATTATTTACTTGGGTAAGAGTAGTAATACTATATTATAAAAGCAGAACAAGTAAAAGTCTCATCATCATCTTATGTAGAAAAATTACCAACAACACACACTCATTAGGCTGCAGAGTGTCTACAGAGGAAGCTCATTGTAGCTAGATTATTTATTGTTGGGCAGTTCAGTCTATAAATTATTCATGTTTACAAAATAGTATAAAACGTAACTTGAGTAAATGTACTTTGTTACTTGCAAACCTCTGACAGTACAGTAGCCATCAAACCCAACACTAATAAGAATACAGTAGCTGAAAGGTGGCTTCGGTAGCTGCTACACCACCTTTCACAGCCCTCAGAGCCATAAATGTGCAGAAACCTCTCAGACTTGAGCTGTGCTGACCATCGTTTGTCCTTGAGCGTGGAGGAAGAGCTCAACCCTGCATTGCATCGCATGGGACAGTCAAATTTAACCCTAAAATAACCAGTCAAGTTGTCCACGTGTACTGTGGTAGATGCTGCACTAGAGCAGATCATTGACTGAAAACAACAAGCAGTGCCACCAGAAGTTAAAGAGCAGCCGAGAACAGTGTTTCCCTAATGGAACCCTATATTTATGGCAGCAATGTAATAATATATCCTCCACTGTGGTTATAGCTGCTAAAATTGTCTGGTGTAGCTGCTAATGGTTGGTGGCAGATCTAATACGAGGACGGAGAAGTCCCACCTGAACACAGAGAAGCCATTGTTCAGCTGTTGGGTGTTTCTGAACATTTGATTCCAACAGTAATTTTATATCAGAGGTAATCTTCATCCATATGCTCTGGTGTATCACTCAGAGTCTGTATTAACTGCTCTGCCAGCTTTAAAAAAACTTTAAATTAAGTGTTATATAAAAGTGTGTGAAAGGGGATTACTTAAAATACATCTCTACATAGTCAGGTTGTGTTTATTACTTTTTTCTATTAATATGTCTCAGGGATTTAGGAACTTTTGAAGCTGTTAGTCCTGTTGGTTGCTGTTTGGTTGTCGTGGTTTTAGTGATAACTCAAACACAATCCTGCTGAAAATGAGGAAATACAGGATGTAGATTAAACCTACATTAACTAATTTTTTGGCCATTTGCAGGCAGCAGAAACAAACTGTACAACACAATGTCGACATATCAGCACATTTTAAATTGAACTTAATTCTTCTTTACACATCCAGCAGACACAAAGCAACATTATCATTCATTTGGAGTCTCTGGCCACCTGATGAAAGTAAGTCTGCTGAGCAGAACCAGTACACAGTAAGTTGTGGGCTGTAAAACCCAAAACATTTGCTGAAAGACGTTAAAACGTTGAGAGGAACTGCAGAGTCTGAGATCCAAGCACACACATCCAAGCTGTAATGTGACTCATTATTAATGTCAAAATGTTGATTGAAGCTGCTTTAAGTTTGCTGCAGTCAACCAGATGATATGTTTTATGTAATCTATTATTACAGTGTAGGAATACTCTGTTACGAGTAAAAGTTCCTTGAGTAGAAGTACAAAAGTATTTGCATCAAAATAAACTTAAAGTATCAAAAGTAAAGTAAGTACACAGAATGGCTGATTTCAGAATTGTGTATATTATATTATTGGATTATAGTTATTGATGCATTAAAGTGTCCATCACTTTAATGTTGCAGCTGTAACGGTGGGACTAATTTTAACTACTTCATAAACTGCAGGATAGTTTATCTATAATATAATACATCATAATTTATAAGTTGGTTATATTCTATTTTAATATTCTGATACTGCGAAGTAACTAAAGCTTTAAAATTAATGTAGTGGAGTAAAAATAAAATAAAAATGACAACAGCAAGTATAAAGAAAATGGACAAGTACCTCAAACATTGTACTTAAGTAGAATCCTGCAGAGAGACGACGTACAGCTGAGCTTTTGAGAAACTGGAAATATCTGTCAGATTTTTATAAACTGCCTCCTACAATAGAACAAAAGGATTCAACTCAAAATTTGCCAGAGTGGCCCTTTAAGTTGTATAACCACTGCAGTCTGTGTTGGTCCTCCAGTGCTTCCCTGCAACCAAACATGACATTTGACACTGTGACCTAAATACCCTTTATGCTGTGCGGGCCGCCTTGAGGAGATGCTGGTTGCACTCTGAGGAGTGATGAGACGTCAGCTGTAGGAACAGACTCAGCTGTGAAAAGACTGAAACTTCAGTGCAAAAAGCTACGAGATCACAGAATAATCTACACCTTAAATCTTAATTTAGAGCCTTCCTTCAAATAGCTCCTGCTGCTCTGCTGTTTTGTAACCATTTGTTTTTTTGTCACGCTGCAGTCGTGCAGGCTGCTGATGGCAAGAGATACTCTGTCATTCTGGCATGTGCCACTGGATCTTTGTGGAGGGTCCTGTTCAACTGCGGAGTGTGAAAGAGTGATTTAGTTTCTATAAAAAGCAGCTAAATGTTTCGGAGTATAATTAAATGCCTTTGCCAAAATACACATACATTAAGAGCTAATTGCAACCTCATTATTGCAACATTGCTAAGAGGTCACACAAGGAATAGCTACAGAGATCTCACCAATTTCTCTAATTACTGAAAAGTTATTTTCTCATTAAATAAGTAACTCATCAAAATAGCCTGCAAATAGTCCAGCCCTGAATCAAACCGTGTTTACAAATGTTACGCCCTGCCGATCGCTCACCAACACAAAATGCTCGTATCAGCAGTACAGTATGTAATCCAAGACGCACAACTAAAGCAAGGTGTGGTGCATGTATACGCGAACCCTTTATACCCAAGCACTTGCTTATGAGCCGTGCCATATTTATATCCGTGGAATCATTTGACACCCCTGCTGACGCAAGATGGACCGAGATCTGTGATCTCTAACTGTTGCCGGCAGTGGAGCTAAAGCACAAAGTGGGTGATGGAAACTAAATCAGCAAGCAGACCGCTGTTTTCCAGCAGAGACGTGAAACATCCAGAAAGTATCTGGTTTGCTTAAAGAGGACAAGAGTGAGTAAAGCGACAGCCTAAAAATAGGTGTGCAGATGAAAACAAGGAGCAACTGAGATTCAGCTTAAGAAAACAGTCTGTGTTTGTGACTAGGCAGGAAAGACGGGGTTTGGAGGCAGGGGGAGGGGGGATAATCAGCTGTTGCATTCCCCTGTGATTGTGATACAGCAAGAGTGTGCCTGTCCATATTTAGTCAGGGCTCCTCTGTGACCACAGGGCCCCTGTGTGTGTGCGTCATTTACACCCTGTCCTGCCACACAGGTCCTCCTTCGCAACAGAACAATGTCCACAGAGTGTCTGAATGCCAGTGGACGCTCTGCTAACTGGACTTGAAGAGGCCAGGTCTGGCACCCCGTGCAGCGCACAGGTTGTACATGTATTTTTAACCCGTCGACTTCACTGCCAAAGGATCATAGAGTGAGGAAGCCACTGCCAGGAACAGATGTGTCATGTCTCCACTGCTTATATAACAACAGATTCCAATTTAACGTGCAGGACCACTCAGGAGTGGCTGTTGTTTAGTTAATGTGGTGGCAAAAGTAATCAGACCCTTTACTTTAAAATAAGTATTAGTACAGATATAACAACATCAAACTGCTCCAACTCCATTATAAGTAAAAGTCCTGCGTTCAAAATCCGACTTTAAAGTATTATCAGCAAAATGAGCCAAAAAAATTGGAAACCACTGGTCTAATATATACAAGTGCATTTTATCTGATCAACATACCCAAAATTGTGCATGTAAAAGTAACTCCAGCTGTCAGATAAATGTAGTGGAATAAAAAGGACAATATTTCCTACTGAAATGTTGTTGAGTTTAAGTATAAAGTGGAAATACTCAAGTAAGTATACTTGGTTAATGTGCTTAGTCCGATTCCACCACTGGTCTTCCAGCAGTTTGGGATTTTACATATTGAAGAATGTGGTGAAGATATATTTCCTATGAGATCATGTTTGGTTTGTGAAGCCCACCGAGGTGTTTCTGGAAGCCGTCCTACACAAAGTGTTTGCTTCCTTTCTCAGCTCTGTCCTGTGGATATGCTGTAGGTGAGCTTAAGGCACTGACACAGTGGACACCAGCCCATAACTCTAATATACTGCTTATTCTTGGAGTACAATATTTAGATTTCAATCTGCTGGGACGGGGGTCTGCAGTCCATCAGTGCGAGTCTCACTGCTGTAAACACTGAGCTTATTTCAGGTGCTGAAGATGACTATGGACAAAAACACCACGACCTTGTACGGTCACAGACAAACTGAAGATAGACGTGTGCACGTATGAACAATATAAGACAAAAGAAAAACATGTTTCCCTGCAGTTTGATCTCACATGAATTGCTTTCAGAATGCACTATGATTAGAAAGAGGTTTAAATATTCTCACATTTACTTTCTTTGTTAGACAGTTAACGTGGCGATTACTTACAATCAGCTCTTGCACAGTTCACACTGATAAATGCTCATAGAACTGATCTGTCACTCAGTTAAAGGAATAGTTTGACATTTTCTGGAAATATGTTCATATGCTTTTTTGCAGAAATGGCTACCCTGGCTCTGTCCAAAGTACATTCATATTTAGGATACAGACATGACAGCGGTACCAATCTTCTCATTTAATTCTCAACAACAAAGCGAGTAAAAGTATTTCACAAGATGATGAATGTTGTATTCATCTTTTCCTGTGAGCCCACACTAAAGCAAAATTATATTTAGCATATTTTACATATATGTAGGTCTGTTGTGCTGATTTAAATGGATATATAGGACATGAAAACCTAAACTCTGAGATCACAACTACTCTAATAGCACATTGGAGTTTATAATGTCAAGCTCATGGTGTCATAGACGATCCATAAGACTCTGAGGTAACACTCACTCATTTGTCACAATGTGCACTCCCACATATGTGCTTCACATTTCTTATAGTGAACACCAGGTGGAACAGTGCTGTGAGGACACTGGGAACCCAACAGGGAACCATTTTTGTGAAGATGTCTCAGGGGTCGTGAGGGTTGAACTGTAAGTTGATATTGTGACGCTTGCTCCGGTGAACATGACTGCAACCTTTGTAAGAAACATCAATATTTCTGGAACCTCAGGGACTAAAAGTGGCATCAGAAAGGCGAGTGTCAAATTTTGAAACACTTTGGAGTAGGAGTCAGCTTCATTATTCCATAAATACCCTACTTAACTCCATGTTAGTTATTAAAGGAATAGTTTGACATTTTGGGAAACATGTTCTTGCCAAGAGTTAGATGAGAGGATCGATATCACTCACAAATCCGCCTAACATCACTTCTAAAGCTCCATGCAGAATAAATAGATTCATGAGGCAAAAACAAAAGTTACAAAAGCAACTGATGAAACTGTTTCAACCTCATGAATCGAGATGTCATAGATTTTCATACTGAGTTTCTGGCAGTAAGTCAGTATTGTCACTGGTGGCAAACAGACAGATTTACAAACAGACACAGAGGGAGAAAAGTTGTGAGGTTAATGTACATTTGTTCCAAGCATCCTTTTTAAATGGTGCAATCATTGCAAAAACTAAACTGAGAAAAACATTTGAGTCCTAACAACTTGTATTACATTCATTCAATCCATAATGGGCTTGAACATTTGTTTATCCAGATATGATCCTGTGGTTCAAACAGTGTGCAGCCACTTTAAGCACTCAATATTTATTTTCTGTAGTCCACTATTAAATAAAAAAATGTCTCTTTTTACTGCTGTTGTCTCTATATGAACTTTTACCCTCATTTTCCTTCATACACTGCCCTTTGGAGAAAACTTAGCCTCAGTTTGTGCCTCTCTTTTATTGACAGTTTCTCTGAAAATAAATTGTCTGTGATCTTTGAAAAACACAGAACATTTTCTAACATTACTTCCTGTTTCCTAAAGGTCTGTCCAGAATCATTCCATGAATTCATGTTGGACAAATTGAGCATTTTTGGCTCTCGTCTTTGTTTGGATTCAGGAAAAGAGGCTCAACTTGAAAAAACGGGTTAAATATCTTTCTTGTCATGCAAAATGGTTATAAGAGGCTTTTTAGTATTCAGGGAATGCCTTCAGAACCGCTGTAAGTCTTAAGTTAAAGGACCTTTTGGCTTTTTCAAAGATCACCGGGTAATTATATTTTAGAAACACAGATGCTTAGCAGAGCCCCTAAAAGGTCACGCTGGGATTTTTGTTCCCTAAAATACTTTTGCCATCCCTTGCATAAAATTTTGAATTCCCTCTGATCCATAGAGAAAGGCTGAGCTATATTATGATATATTATAATGTATTATGTTGTAGACCGCTGCTCCTGAACAGATATATAGATGGATAGATGGATAGATAGATTGTCTCTGTGATTGTGGCTGGTATGATTAAGGCTGTGACACATTAGTTTATAATGGGTGTAACATAAACTACACACAGGGTTTGTGTGTGAGTTGACATGGTGATGCTGGCTTGTATTGAAGCTTCTGAACTCCTGTGCTGTATTCACATCCGACACCACGGGTTTAAATCCTGTGAGGCTTAATGACGCTTTCTCGGCTAATGTTAATAGGAGCAGTAAATCATAGTCCCAGTGCAGTTACCTCATCACAGATTCAACCACAAGTGCTGCCATAGTCCGAGCAATAACCATCTCCACAACCACAGCTTTACCCGCCACAGCCAGGGAGAGCAGCTGCTGTGCTCACAGTCAGTGGCTGCGTCTACACTGACCCTAAATTTCCACTAATAATCTGAATAATAGCCCAATCAAAATCAAAATGCCTCATGTAACCACCTCAATCAGATGAGATTGTGGAAGAGAGTTGATGTAAACCTTTGATAATCTGTTGTAAACACTTGTTCTGATCGTTTCTGTCTGGTTGGAATACACTTACTCTTCGGAGGTAACGGTGATGAGGCATGGCTGGTGGGTGAATTTTAGTTTCCCATCTTCTGACTTAACATAACGTTAACCTGAAATGATATGTGATATGTAATGTGAACTAACGTTAGTGTAGAGTTAATGTTAAATATAACAGACAGGGACCAGCAAATACTATGTGTGTGTGTGTGTGTGTGTGTGTGTGTGTGTGTTCTTCTTCTGTTATATTTCCAGCAGGTTAGACTCTTCACAGCGGGCAGAACCACTTTGCACATGTCAATAAAGTTATATTCTGATTAAATTAATTGCTTTATTTAGCGTCCATGTGAACCGTTAAGTTGAAATCTCTAATCAGATTGATTTCAATTGGATTGGAGAAATATTGTTCAAGTGACCGCAGCTAATGGCTGTCAGAGCTGAAAGGAGTAATGAGCAATAAATGCATCTTGTAAAGTGTTCCCCTAAACTGGAAGCATATTATAACTGGACAGAACCAACACATTAACTGTTCCAATTACACATTATTAATATAATTATACATGAAAGGTACAAACTAGGGCTACAGGAAACCTTAAAAACAGTACTTAGAAGAGACTGTCTTTATAAATATTTCCCTGATAAACAGAATGAAAAAGAAATAAGGAGAATCATGCCTCTACTCATCTGTTCTTACCTGGAAGCAGCGATCTCTGCCTTCTGCTTGGCGATGGCCGCAGCCCTCTGAGCGCCCTCCACCGCCCGCTCCACCTTGTGCTTGATCTTGGTTCCCTTCAGCTGGATCACCCTCTTCTTCATGGCCTTCACCAGCATGTTGTTCATGTACTTGCCCTCCTCCTTCCCTCCCTCGGCGAAGGTGGTGCAGCCGTAGCCGTGTCTCTGGTTGTTCAGCCACTCGCCCTCGTACTTCAGCCCGCTGGACCTTTCACTTATTCCATATCCTGAGCGTTTGTCATTCTTCCACTCGCCCATGTAGACCTCTGTGGTGGTGGCGTCAATGTCGGCCTCCACTGGGGGGAAATCCTCGGCTCCAGCCAGGCTCTCGTCCCCGATGCTGATGGTGGAGTTGGTGTCGCTGGCGTTGGAGCTGAGAGCCGATTCAGTCCTCAGGAAGCTGATCTTGCTCTTCTGGCTGGACAGCGAGGTACTCGAGTCGGACTTCTTCAGCTTACCCAGCAGGGAACCCCTGCGGAACAGGCCCTTCTTCTTGGGTTTCACAGCCTCTGGGTCCACCTGCAGGGTGAGGGCGAAGCCTCCGCGGGACGGTCCCAGCTGGGTAGGGGTGGCGACGGGTGTCTCCTCACCTGAGGCGTTGGTGGTGGTAATGATGGGGATGTCTTGCTGCAAGACAGTGCCGTTGCTATGCTCGCTGCGAAGGGAGGTCAGGGAGGTACGAAGAGGGGAGCGGACAACTGCTGCCATGCCGTAGGGGACGCTCTGACGGACCCCATAGCCGTGCCGCATCCCACCAGTAAACTGACCCTGGAAAGTACCTGGAAACACCAGAAAAACAGAGAGCAATTTGTTTCTAACTGCACCACAAGCCAAACATCAAAGGCTACTTATTAATTTTTAGAAATATCTCAACAACTATTTGATGGATTGCCGTGAACTTTGGTACGAACATCAACTGTGCCCAGAGAATTAATCCTAATGATTTGGACTTTTCTTCAAGCGCCACCAGCAGGTCAAAGTTTTCACTTTTCTTGTGAAATATCTGATTGCCGCAAACCTTTCTACACCTATTCATGGTTTCAAGATAGCAAATCCTACTGTTGATGATCTCCTGACTTTTCATCGGATCACATTTTGTTATCACAATTAGACTTTTAAACATGGCGACTTCATATTAAACTACCCATACTGTTATTCCTAGCAGAATGTCATCGATATCTTTAGTGTGAAAAGTCTCAAAAGTCATTAATGTCCCGCTGACGAGTCATCTTGAGGTCTGGTCTCTTGCTAAAATTGACACAAGTGTGGATTATAGTGACAGCTAGGCCTCAGCCCGTGAGGCCAGGAGGGCATGGGGCTTGTGGGCTATTATTACATCCTGACATCTGGTGCTATCACATCCCCCACCGCAACTTCCACCAGACTGGGTTTAAAGCTGATGAGTCAGCTGTTAAGGAGGGGAACCACTGCTACAAGCAGAGATCACTGCGATTGATTTTATTTGTTTCTTATTTAGTTTCCCCCACACAGTCAAATGGATGATATCGATGCACCAGAAGCCTCCAGAAAATAAATGAGTCGGTTGGTGTGGAGGAATTTCATTTTATTGAGCCTAATCTGGCCTGTTAACAACAAACTCTGGATGATCAGTGATGGAAAGTAACTCACTCAAATACTGTGTTTAAAGAGAAATTTAAAGGTACTTTTCATTTTCATTTTATGCAACTTTACACTTTATACTCCACTACATTTCAGAGGGAAATATTGTTTGTTTTACTCCACTATATTTATCTGACAGCTGTAGTTACTAGTTACTTTTTAGATTCAGTTTTACATATAAAACTTAAACTGATTAGTTTATAAAATGTGATGCATTTTTATAGATTTAATAGAAACTTTAGCAGCTGCAACATAAAAGTGCTGTGTACACATTAATCCATCAGTAATATAAGACAATAATGTCTATAGACAATAACCACTGATGATGATGGTGTAGTTTAACAAAATGGAAAGATTCCTGTTAGGTTTGATACCCAGCAAGCTTTGAGCACCTCTTGACTGACAGCAGCAGAGTGATATTTTCTTCTGGCTACACACAGACATCATAAACAACCGTAAGGATCATTAGGCTGCTCTGTTTTTTCCTCAGAGATTTGTCTACATGTCGTCCGCCATGAACTTGGTGCAATGGACCATATGTCCACACTCGGCTTGAGTGGTTTTTGGTAGAAATGTTGCCTCATTTAATCAATCATCCTCACATAAAATAGCCACACTGTAGTGTAGTCCAGGGGTGGAAAGTAAGTTTTTACTCAAGCACTGTACTGAAGTACAATTTTGAGGTCCTTCTTTTCTTCTGTATTTCCATTTTATACTACTTTACTGTACTTACTTTACTCCAATTCATTCATCTGACAGGTATAGTTACTAGTTACTTTGCAAGTTTAAATACACAACATGTGATCAACAAATAAAATATAATGCATTTGTAAAGATTAAACCACCCAACAGTATATAAAGTGGTTAACATTTGCTTTACCTCAACCAGATAAAGCATTATTTGCTGCTTAAATGTTAATGCATCAGTAATAACATTCCAATATTATGATATATTTAATAATATAAGACTCTGGATGTAGATTTTGCTGATAATACTGACGTACTTCAGATTCTAAATACAGAACTTTAATTATGACTGAGTATTTTTACCTTTTGGGCCATTGACTCCTTTTGCTAGTATTTCTTCCACTGGACTGTAACAAAGTACATTTATTCAAGTATATAAGCACAATTTTGAAGTTCTTGTACTTTCCTTGAGTATTTACACTCTACAACAATTCAGAGGCAAATATGGTACTTTTTACTCCATACATGTATCTGATAACAGAAATTCACAAGCTACCCAGCAGTATATTAAGTAATCAGAATTATTAGATGTAGAATGTAATACTTTGAGATTAAACCTCCAATCAGCATGTAAAGTAATTAAAATGATCTTCACCTTCACCAGCTCCAACATTAAAATGATGAACACATTGATTATAATTCAATAACATAAAATACATGAATGTGAAATGTGCCATTCTGCATAATGAGTACTTTTACTTCTGGTACCTTAAGTATATTTTGATGCTAATATTTTTTGTACTTTTACTTAAGTATAAGTTTGATTGCAGGACCTTTACATGTAACAGAGTATTTCTACACTGTGGTGTTGCTACTTTTACTTAAGTAAAAGATCTGAGTACTTCTTCCACCATAGGAACTTACTGCAGAGCTCCAGTGGTGGAAGGTAACAAAGTACATTTACTCAAGTAGTGTATTTAAAGACCAATATTAAGGTACTTGTACTTAGTATTTGGCATTTGGTGCTACTTTATACATCAACTGCACTACATGTCAGAGGGAAATAACTATACTTCTACACTGTGGTATCTGAGTACTTCTTCCACCACTGCTTTTTACGCACTACAACAGATTTAAAAGTCTCACCTCCATCAGCGTAAGTTTCTGTTCCATATCCATCCTGAAGCCCATTATTCCACGTTCCTTCATACCTTGCTCCACTGCCAACACTGATCCGGATCCCATACCTCCCTTTGAAGCCATGAGTCCATTCCCCTTTGTAAATCCAGTGTCCTTTGGTTTCCAGTCCCAGACCGTGACGCTTCCCCTGCGACCAGTACCCCTCGTAGGTGTTCCCGCTGGGCCAGGTGTAGACTCCCACCACCTCGAAGCCGTAGTTCCAGGAGCCGGAGAACTCGCCCTGGCCCTTGGGTCCGGTGCAGATGCCATGGCCGTGGGCTTTGCCTCCCTCCCAGCCTCCGCAGTAAGCTCCGCCGTCGTCGAACTCGAAGCGACCTCCACTCATGCCTCAGCGCGGGCCGATAACGCACCGATCAGAAAGTAAAGCTGTTTGAGTCTGTTACCTGGCTGCAGATAAAACCTCCGTCAGTCTGACCTCACCTTCACCTGACATCAAACCTGGCTGGAGATATCCCTGGTGCTGAACTTGTGGGGGGTTCTTCTCTTGGAGTTGGTTTGGAGATTTCTGCGCGTGTCCATGAAGCTCCGGGGCGCACTTCTCACTTTCCAGAAACTTTTATTTTATCCTTTTGCTTTTGTTTTTTCCTTTTCCTTTTTTTATTATTTTATTTTCTTACTGCAGAATAAAACTCTGCTGTGTTACAAATTTGGGTTGCTGGTTGTTAAATCGAATTATTCCTGTATCTATGTCTTGACAAGCCAGGGATCTTGCATGGCTTTTCCAGGTGGCCACAGAGAAAAGCCCCTTTCCCCCTGTCCCTGCCACCCAGCTATCTCCCCACAGTCCCTGCTGTTGGAAATATTTTAGCAGACCTAACAAGGCGACCAATCCACACACACACACCCTTCCAAAAATACAACCCAATCCTTACTCTGCTGCCTGCAAGGAGCCATGCCAGAGTCTTGCCACCTCCGGACTGAAGTATAGGCCTACATGCCATTCAGGACTCTGCTCTCTATAGACTTTTCCCTGCAGTTAATGCAGTTTGAACATAATTATCCTCTAATAGGCTACTCAGCCTGATGAAAGAGAAACCTGAAAGTAGATAAATCTCTGTAATTTCCCATTCCTGTTCCTGTATGGCCTCATAGATCTTATTGTCAAATGGGATCAGGATAATGTTTCTGCAATAATAGGAGATTATAGCCAGTGTGTGGGTGGTTGAGGTTATAATAACTTTATTGTAATACACCTATTCTTATATTTCTTATGATATGGTCCTATGACAATATCATTAGAGTATATTTTGGGTTAAAGGCTACATATTGTTTTACTATAAAAGTTGAATCATAAGTTCATATGATATTTTCATAAATAGCAGCGTAGTTAGAGTTTGCTGGAGTCTATTGCAAAATATACAGTTTACTGCTAATATAACCACTCATTATCACTTAAAAAAATAAAACTTTGCATAGCAACCAATTAAATGTACAAACAGTGAGAATGACTGTTTTTAATTGGAGGACAAAGCAGTATTGTAGGCGCTTCACTCTCTTTACTCCCTCTGCTGGGAAATGTCTGAAACCGCATCATAGACATATATGTTGCCTCTGTAAACTTTGCTGAACTTTTTTTGGAATACTAAGGTGGAAAAAGCACTTTTTAACTTAAGTAATAATACCAAAGCCTACATTAATGTGAAAATACTCAATTAAAAAAAGTCCTGCATTCAAATTTCTTACTAATTCGTACTCCCTCCAGCTACTTCAACCAAATTCAATCCAGCAGTCCAATTTAGCGCCAGCTTTTCAACAAACATTCAACTATTCCACATCTTTCACATCACATCTTTGTTGTTTTGTTGTCGTTTTTGCTGTTTATAGTGTCATTTTTCTCGTTTTTTGTTGTTTTTTGTTGTTTTTGTTGTTTATAATGTCGTTTTTTTGTCGTTTTTGTTGTTTATAGTGTCGATTTTTGTCATTTTTTATTGTTTATAATGTCGTTTTTTGTTGTTTTTTGTTGTTTTTGTTGTTTATAGTGTCGTTTATAGTGTCGTTTTTTGACGTTTTTTGTCCTTTATAGTGTCGTTTTTGTCGTTTTTTGTCATTTTTTGTCGTCTTTTGTCGTTTTTTGTTGTTTATAATGTCGTTTTTTTGTCGTTTTTGTTGTTTATAGTGTCGTTTTTGTCGTTGTTGTCGTTTTTTGTCCTTTATAGTGTCGTTTTTTGTCATTTTTTATCGTCTTTTGTCGTTTATAATGTCGTTTTTTTGTCGTTTTTTGTTGTTTATAATGTCGTTTTTTGTCCTTTATAGTGTCGTTTTTTGTCGTTTTTGTTGTTTATAGTGTCGTTTTTTGTCGTTGTTGTTTATAGTGTCGTTTTTTGTCGTTTTTTGTTGTTTATAATGTCGTTTTTTGTCGTTTTTGTTGTTTATAGTGTCGTTTCTGTTGTTTTTTGTCGTTTTTTGTCCTTTATAGTGTCATTTGTTGTTGTTTTTTGTCGTTTTTTGTCATTTTTTGTCGTTTTTTGTTGTTTATAATGTTGTTTTTTGTCGTTTTTGTTGTTTATGGTGTCGTTTTTGTCGTTTTTTGTCGTTTTTTGTTGTTTATAATGTCGTTTTTTGTCGTTTTTTGTCCTTTATAGTGTCGTTTTTTGTCATTTTTTGTTGTTTATAATGACGTTTTTGGTCGTTTTTGTTGTTTATAGTGTCGTTTTTGTCGTTTTTTGTCGTTTTTTGTTGTTTATAATGTCGTTTTTTGTCGTTTTTGTCCTTTATAGTGTCATTTTTTGTCGTTTTTGTTGTTTATAGTGTCGTTTTTGTTGTTTTTTGTTGTTTTTAGTGTCGTTTTTTGTCGTTTTTGTTGTTTATAATGTCGTTTTTTGTCGTTTTTTGTCCTTTATAGTGTCATTTTTTGTCGTTTTTTGTTGTTTATAATGTCGTTTTTTGTCGTTTTTGCTGTTTATAGTGTCGTTTTTGTCGTTTTTAGTCGTTTTTTGTTGTTTTTAATGTCGTTTTTTGTCGTTTTTTGTCCTTTATAGTGTCATTTTTTGTCGTTTTTGTTGTTTATAGTGTCGTTTTTGTCGTTTTTTGTTGTTTTTAGTGTCGTTTTTTGTCGTTTTTGTTGTTTATAATGTCGTTTTTTGTCATTTTTTGTCATTTTTTGTCGTTTTTTGTTGTTTATAATGTCGTTTTTGTCGTTTTCTGTAGTTTTTTGTTGTTTTTTGTCCTTTATAGTGTCATTTGTTGTCGTTTTTGTTGTTTATAGTGTCGTTTTTGTTGTTTTTTGTCCTTTATAGTGTCATTTTTTGTCGTTTTTGTTGTTTATAGTGTCGTTTTTGTCGTTTTTTGTGTCGTTTTTTGTCGTTTTTGTTGTTTATAGTGTCGTTTTTTGTCATTTTTTGTCATTTTTTGTCGTTTTTTGTTGTTTATAATGTCGTTTTTGTCGTTTTCTGTAGTTTTTTGTCGTTTTTTGTTGTTTATAATGTCGTTTTTTGTTGTTTATAATGTCGTTTTTGTCGTTTTCTGTAGTTTTTTGTTGTTTTTTGTTGTTTGTAATGTCGTTTTTTGTCGTTTTTTGTCCTTCATAGTGTCATTTCTTGTCGTTTTTTGTTGTTTATAATGTCGTTTTTTGTCGTTTTTGCTGTTTATATTGTCGTTTTTGTCGTTTTTTGTTGTTTTTAATGTCGTTTTTTGTCGTTTTTTTGTCCTTTATAGTGTCATTTTTTGTCGTTTTTTGTTGTTTATAATGTCGTTTTTTGTCGTTTTTGTTGTTTATAGTGTTGTTTTTGTAGTTTTTTGTCGTTTTTTGTTGTTTATAATGTCGTTTTTTGTCGTTTTCTGTCCTTTATAGTGTCATTTTTTGTCGTTTTTGTTGTTTATAGTGTCGTTTTTTTTCGTTTTTTGTCATTTCTTGTCGTTTTTTGTTGTTTATAATGTCGTTTTTGTCGTTTTCTGTTGTTTATAATGTCGTTTTTTGTCCTTTATAGTGTCGTTTTTGTCGTTTTTTGTTGTTTTTTGTCGTTTTTTGTTGTTTATAATGTCGTATTTTGACGTTTTTTGTCCTTTAAAGTGTCATTGTTTGTCGTTTTTGTTGTTTATACTGTTGTTTTTGTCGTTTTTTGTTGTTTTTTGTCGTTTTTTGTTGTTTATAATGTCGTTTTTTTGTTGTTTTTAGTCGTTTTTTGTTGTTTATAATGTCGTTTTTTGTCGTTTTTTGTTGTTTATAATGTCGTTTTTTGTTGTTTTTGTTGTTTATAGTGTCGTTTTTTGTCGTTTTTTGTCCTTTATAGTGTCATTTTTTGTCGTTTTTGTTGTTTATAGTGTCGTTTTTGTCGTTTTTTGTTGTTTATAATGTCGTTTTTTGTCGTTTTTTGTCCTTTATAGTGTCATTTTTTGTCGTTTTTGTTGTTTATAGTGTCGTTTTTGTTGTTTATAGTGTCGTTTTTTGTCGTTTTTTGTTGTTTATAATGTCGTTTTTTGTCGTTTTTTGTCCTTTATAGTGTCATTTTTAGTCGTTTTTGTTGTTTATAGTGTCGTTTTTGTTGTTTATAGTGTCGTTTTTTGTCGTTTTTGTTGTTTATAGTGTCGTTTTTTGTCGTTTTTTGTCGTTTTTGTCATTTTTTGTCGTTTTTTGTTGTTTATAATGTCGTTTTTTGTCGTTTTTGTTGTTTATAGTGTTGTTTCTGTAGTTTTTTGTCGTTTTTTGTTGTTTATAATGTCGTTTTTTGTCGTTTTTTGTCCTTTATAGTGTCATTTTTTGTCGTTTTTGTTGTTTATAGTGTCATTTCTTGTCGTTTTTTGTTGTTTATAATGTCGTTTTTGTCGTTTTCTGTTGTTTATAATGTCGTTTTTTGTCCTTTATAGTGTCGTTTTTGTCGTTTTTTGTTGTTTTTTGTCGTTTTTTGTTGTTTATAATGTCGTTTTTTGACGTTTTTTGTCCTTTAAAGTGTCATTGTTTGTCGTTTTTGTTGTTTATAGTGTTGTTTTTGTCGTTTTTTGTTGTTTTTTGTCGTTTTTTTGTTGTTTTTAGTCGTTTTTTGTTGTTTATAATGTCGTTTTTTGTCGTTTTTTGTTGTTTATAATGTCGTTTTTTGTTGTTTTTGTTGTTTATAGTGTCGTTTTTGTCGTTTTTTGTCGTTTTTTGTCCTTTATAGTGTCATTTTTTGTCGTTTTTGTTGTTTATAGTGTCGTTTTTGTCGTTTTTTGTTGTTTATAATGTCGTTTTTTGTCGTTTTTTGTCCTTTATAGTGTCATTTTTTGTCGTTTTTGTTGTTTATAGTGTCGTTTTTGTTGTTTATAGTGTCGTTTTTTGTCGTTTTTTGTTGTTTATAATGTCGTTTTTTGTCGTTTTTTGTCCTTTATAGTGTCATTTTTTGTCGTTTTTGTTGTTTATAGTGTCGTTTTTTGTCGTTTTTTGTTGTTTATAATGTCGTTTTTTGTCGTTTTTGTTGTTTATAGTGTTGTTTTTGTTGTTTTTTGTCGTTTTTTGTTGTTTATAATGTCGTTTTTTGTCGTTTTTTGTCCTTTATAGTGTCATTTTTTGTCGTTTTTGTTGTTTACAGTGTCATTTTTGTCGTTTTTTGTCGTTTTTGTGTCGTTTTTGTTGTTTATAGTGTCGTTTTTTGTCGTTTTTGTCCTTTATAGTGTCGTTTTTTGTCGTTTTATGTCATTTTTTGTCGTCTTTTGTCGTTTTTTGTTGTTTATAATGTCGTTTTTTTTCGTTTTTGTTGTTTATAGTGTCGTTTTTTGTCGTTTTTTGTTGTTTATAGTGTCGTTTTTTGTCATTTTTGTTGTTTATAGTGTCGTTTTTTGTCATTTTTGTCGTTTTTGTTGTTTATAGTGTCGTTTTTTGTCATTTTTGTTGTTTATAGTGTCGTTTTTTGTCGTTTTTTGTCATTTTTTGTCGTTTTTTGTTGTTTATAATGTCGTTTTTGTTGTTTATAGTGTCGTTTTTTGTCGTTTTTGTTGTTTATAGTGTCGTTTTTGTCGTTTTTTGTTGTTTTTAGTCGTTTTTTGTTGTTTATAATGTCGTTTTTTGTCGTTTTTTGTTGTTTATAATGTCGTTTTTTGTTGTTTTTGTTGTTTATAGTGTCGTTTTTGTCGTTTTTTGTCGTTTTTTGTCCTTTATAGTGTCATTTTTTGTCGTTTTTGTTGTTTATAGTGTCGTTTTTGTCGTTTTTTGTTGTTTATAATGTCGTTTTTTGTCGTTTTTTGTCCTTTATAGTGTCATTTTTTGTCGTTTTTGTTGTTTATAGTGTCGTTTTTGTTGTTTATAGTGTCGTTTTTTGTCGTTTTTTGTTGTTTATAATGTCGTTTTTTGTCGTTTTTTGTCCTTTATAGTGTCATTTTTTGTCGTTTTTGTTGTTTATAGTGTCGTTTTTGTTGTTTATAGTGTCGTTTTTGTCATTTTTGTTGTTTATAGTGTCGTTTTTTTTCATTTTTGTCGTTTTTTGTTGTTTATAATGTCGTTTTTGTCATTTTTTGTCCTTTATAGTGTCGTTTTTTGTCGTTTTTTGTCCTTTATAGTGTCGTTTTTTGTCGTTTTTTGTCCTTTATAGTGTCATTTTTTGTCGTTTTTGTTGTTTATAGTGTCGTTTTTGTTGTTTATAGTGTCGTTTTTTGTCGTTTTTGTTGTTTATAGTGTCGTTTTTTGTCATTTTTGTCGTTTTTTGTTGTTTATAATGTCGTTTTTGTCGTTTTTTGTCCTTTATAGTGTCGTTTTTTGTCGTTTTATGTCATTTTTTGTCGTCTTTTGTCGTTTTTTGTTGTTTATAATGTCGTTTTTTTTCGTTTTTGTTGTTTATTGTGTCGTTTTTGTCGTTTTTTGTTGTTTATAGTGTCGTTTTTTGTTGTTTTTGTCCTTTATAGTGTCGTTTTTTGTCGTTTTATGTCATTTTTTGTCGTCTTTTGTCGTTTTTTGTTGTTTATAATGTCGTTTTTTTTCGTTTTTGTTGTTTATTGTGTCGTTTTTGTCGTTTTTTGTTGTTTATAGTGTCGTTTTTTGTCTTTTTTTGTTGTTTTTTTGTTGTTTTTGCTGTTTATAGTGTTATTTTTTTCGTTTATGGTGTCGTTTTTGTTGTTTTTGTTGTTTATAATGTTGTTTTGTTGTCGTTTTTATCTTTTTTTACGTTTTTGTCGTTTTTTTGTTGTTTTTTGTCATTTATGTTGCTTATAGTGTTGTTTTTGTTGTTTAGTGGCGCTTTTTTTTTTTTTTTGTCATTTTGTTGTCGTTTTGTTGTTTTTTTCTAGTTTTTTTTTTTTCGTTTTTTTTGTTGGTGTGCTGAAGGCATTCACAACATATGTGATTCTACATGCATTCTAAAAATGTATTATTGGTGTGAATTTCTTCAACTCTTCCATATCATTCATACTTTTTACACAACTGCATTTCAACAGCCATGACAATTTCAGCCCTTCTGACATGTTTACATGAGTGTGTGTGGTGGAATGTTCAATGTAGAGTGGGGACCTACCTGGTCGAGTGGGGAGGAGATTGAAACTCAACTCAAACATTTTTACTCAAATTGCTCCCAGTACCACAATTTTCTCTCCTCATACATGGTTTTACATCAGAGTGTAGAATGTAAAATTTGTTACAGTCGCAGAAATGTGGCTACAGTAAGCAATCGGACCTAAACTTTCGGCTCTACGAGTCCTCAAGTGACAGGTGCACCAGCCAAGAGCTGCATATACTGCAATGTTAACTGAGACCAGAAAGTTGAGGAGGGGAAAAGCTGTGGCCATCACCATGGCAACCACTGACTGCAGCCTGACACACACACACACACACACACACACACACACACACACACACAGACACACACACACACACACACACACACACACACACACACACACCGAATTTTGACATTTTTAAACTTTTTCAAGCATTTTTCAAGTCTAATCTGCTCATTCATACTTTCAGGTGTAAACTCTATTCAAACAAGAAAATTTTGTACAACTTTCATACATTCTTAGTTTTATTCAACTTTTAACTCCCATTCGTTCTATTTAGACCATTTCCCACTTTTCTTTCTAATTCGTACTCCCTCCACCTGCTTCAAGCAATTTCAAGCAAGCAATCCAGTTTAGCACCAGCCTTTCAACAAACATTCAACTATTCCACATCTTTCATACTTTGGTGATATTATTCAACTTTTTGTCCTCAATTTCAGCAGTCCAGTTTAGCGTCAGCCTTTCAGCAGTCAGCATTCACACCGCAATTTCTTCAGAAATTGCCTTTTCTAGTTGTTAATTGGTGTACAATGCTGAATCAGTGGAGTTGTCTTTTAATGGGAGATGAAAGTTCTGCTACATTCATTTATTCATTGTTTGGACCTTCTTTACTTTTTTTGTAAAATATTGGAGTCTTTGTGTCTTGAACAATTCCTTAAATTGGAAACGTGAGCAGTTTAGAGGGGAGTCTTTGGTGGAAAGGGGTCCCAACTAGACACTGCTCTTTTGTAAAGGGTCACAGGACAAAAAGATTTGAATCCACTGTTTATTCAGTAAAATGCATGTTTTTGAATGTAAAATCGTAATCTGAAGAGTTACCAGCAGCTGTCAGATAGGCCTGAATACAGGTGGGGTAAAAAGTACAAAATTTCCCTCTGAAATGTAGTGGAGTCAAGTAGCAATACTCAAGTAAAGTAGGCCTCAACATTTTACTAAAATACAGTACAGAAACCACTGAAATTATAGGTCTACACACATGTTGCACAGTCGGTTGACATTTCCTTTGACTTTTTTTCTGTTTTTTTGTATTTTTTCTATCACATGCATGTCTCAGGACTGAGCCCCGACGCTGTCCTGTAGCGCACGGCCTCCATGTCCTTACAGGGAGCCGCTTGACCTTCCACTGAGACGCTCCTCCGCGTCTCCACCGCGCATGTTTGTGCGTAGCTCATCATGTGATGTAACACGGCTACACACCGCTTTAACTGTAAATCAGCAGCATGCTCGAGTAAGTTACTTTTTGCATATGGATTAGGCTGTGCAGGTTTTTTAAATTTGATTTTTTTAGATCTCTGTTTTCTTATTCTGGCGGTGAAGCGGATTTCAGCACCGGAGCTGTCCGAAACTGACGGATGCTGCTGCCGCGTGAAGCGATGATGCTGAGCTCGAGCTGCTGAAATCCCCCCCCCCCCCCCCTTTCTCTCTCTCTCTCTCTCTCTCTCTCTCTCTCTCTCTCCTCTTCTCTCCCTCCTCGCTCCTCTCCTCCACACGCACAAAACGCTCTGTCATGGCGTCTTCCAACCATGTTACCCCCACCAACTGTAGCTGGTGGCCCATCTCAGCCATGGATGAAGACGGCAAAATCACAGACGGGGAGGAGTGCGAAGAGCCGACGGCAGAGCCCAAGCCCTTCAGTAAAGACAGGCTCGTTTTGTACCACTGGACGCAGTCTTTCACCTCCCAAAAGGTAAAAAAAAAAAAAAAAAAAAAAGGAGCAGAGCCTGAAAATGGAGGTGGTTTCTCTTTGCATGGCATGATGCTACAGCGTGGGGCTCCCCGTGTCTGTCTGTTCTGATCCAAGCATGTTGTCTGTGCATGTTTATTCCTGCACATACCTCCGGAATATGAATATGATCCTGCAGCTGGGCAGATCTCCCACTGGAGACGTTTAGAGGAGCGCTGCAGCATGGGGCTCGTTTCCTCGACATATGGCTGGGTTTGATGGTCAATATTCTTACTGTCGTTCATTCAGCACTGCATAAACCACCCTTCATATTCCATCTGCGACCCCCCTTTCATTGACATGTTGGAGCTTTTGTCTCCTTTTGGCTGGTAAATGTGGCTACAACCTATGTGCTCTGACACATGACATCCTAAATAATTGATTCAAATGATGTGCAAAACAAACCAAAGGCCATATTCCCCCTCCTGCAGCTGAATCATACCATATGTTGTTATTTTTGTGGCTTCTGTAAGTCTCCCTCTGATTACCTGGGCAGACAGTCACCTGTACCTTTCCTATTAAATGAGAAAGATATTCAAAAGTCTGGAAGCAGACACAATTCACAGTAATAACCAGTATTAAGCTACACTTATGTATGGGCTTTACTTCATTAACAGCATGTATATTAAAGGGGCACTCCTCCAATTTTACACCTAAAGATCAGTTTAGTAGTCACCGGTAGTACCACTCAGCCTGTGAAAACATTATAGTTATGTCACCAGGGTTATCTCAGTTTGGGATTTGAGGTTCAAACTTGGGTTTTGGAGTCCGAAAGACATGTTATTTACCTGGCAGAGAGGGTCTAATAGAGAGCCGAAGTCCTGAAGTCACGTCCGGGGTTAGCCTCAGTTCAAACATCTTCTGTAACACAATCTCTCATTTAGTGTTTCTGTCATCAGTCTTTCTGAATAATGAAACATGTTTTACGGGTTTCCTTTTTCATATTCTAAAACAAACTTGCATCCACTACAGCACTTATTAAGAGAAACGGAAACATTCATAGTTCACAACATTTACTTTGTGAGCAGATAAAAAACTACAGCTCTCATGAAAATGTACCAGCGCAGGTACTCGCATCATCGTATTGTTTTGGTCATATCCATAAAATTCATTATCACTCTCTTCTAAAGGGATTTCCTAACTTTTTATCTGTAATCAGTGCTTTGTGCAAACGTCTATAGCTCCCTGTCTGGCTGTTATTAGTAGAGCTGCAACATATTTCGATAATAGTTTCAGTCATTTTTAAAGCACAAAATGACAAATATTTGCTGGTTCCAGGATTTGCTGCTTGTCTTTTCATTATTTATGATAGTAAATTAAATATATGTCTGTTTTGGACAGTGGTTGAACAAAACAAGAAGTGTAAAGGCGTCACTCTTATCCAGACAATAATCGTCAGATATATCGATAATGAAAATAATTGTCAGTTGTAGCCCTAGTGATTACAGAAATGTCTGAACTAGTTACGGCCCCTTGACTCACCTGTGGACTGGTGTCTTTTCTCCAGTGGTAATGTTTGAGCTGTAATGGTTTGTGGGTGTTGGTAAAAGACTGCTAAAAAAAAAGAGAGAGAGAAATATTAAATATACAATATTAGATTGTTGTTTTTTTTTATTACCATCCTTATTTAAACGTATGGAGTGAACAACACGACATACTGTGGACAAAGGCTCTATTCAAGGCTGGACTTTTTGTTATTTGCATTATTACAAATCACTATCACTATCACTATCATATCACTTTTGGAACGGACGTTTTCGTTGCTGCATTGTGGGAAATGTAGGATCCAGTGTTTAAGTGTCAGCATATCTCGGCCTCAGCTGCTTCAGTTTTGACTGCTCTGTTTTTAAATCTCTCTTAAGTTTCCCAAATTAATGGAAATGCGATACTAAATTGGAGTAGTCCTTTTAAAAAATGCACATTCGCTGTTATGGAATGACAACTGCTGCTTCATCTCTTGCTCACTGACCTCCACCTGAGCTTTCTGTGTACTCATGGATTACTCTTATGATTTATACTTTTATGTACGTACTTTATGTGTGTAAGTTTTACAGATGAACCAATAAGTTGATCAACAGAAAAATGATCTAGCGTCTATTTTGATAATCGATTGATCATTGTCTTATGTGAGAATAAACAGGATATTTTCTATCCCCTTGGTTTTAAAAAGTTATGATGGGAATTTTATACCTTTTTTCTTTTTGACATTTTATAGACCAAAACGATTAATAATTAATAATATCAAACAAATAATTGGCAGATTAGTCAATATTTTCTTACACACCATGCTATAGGAATGTGTCAATATTCTTGTCATAAGAAGTAATCAAAGCAAGTACTCGTATCAGCTGTAGTGTCTCTATGAACTGAAGGACAGTGTTATAGTTTATTCGTCTCCACTGTGGACCGACAACCTTGAGTCGATGCTCAGTCTCACGCTGGTTTGTCAGTCTTAAGGCTCCATTGTTGTCTCACAGCCGCTGAAGTCTGAGCTGCTGATCGTGCCAGTTGTCAGTCAGCAGAGGGTAAACACCAGGCTCACTGTTATGATTATCACCTCAATCCTGGAGCCGGAGTATCTGAAGCGACTTCCCGATCATGTGTGATAATGTCAGAATGCATCTGTGGAACAATGCACATGGATTTGAGTAAAATTGTGGCACTAAATAAAATGGTGTATGACATTTGTTGTTATGCAAGCTGATGCTTTAAATGGCATTTTGGGGATGGCTTTTATGAGATTAAGAGGCCAAGCACTAGGTTGTCCACTCCACCAGAATTGAACTGAATATTTTGTGCCTTAATACAACACAAATGCTTGCAACGTGATCGGTATTTCTATCAAAATATCTCTGCAGCACTGTGAAAGATAGCGCTATATTTAGTCAGTCTAGTGTGACTTGAAGACACGTTTCCCTTCTCTAAAAAGACATTTCTACTGTAAGCACTTTGGCAATGAGACACGGAGCAAGTGATGATGACAAAGGTGTCTCTTCTGCAACAGATCGACAACTGTTATCTTTGTAACGACAATATCAGATGTTCAGGGGGATTATTTACAGGTCTGTGTACACCTCAGCAAGTTCCTGAGGAAAGAGGGAAGCCGAGCCACTGAAATTCTCCTGCAGGACACTTTTTCCCTCCTCTGTGTTTATAATGCTTCACAACTAACTGCCACTGTAGCTGTGCTCCAGTAGCTTGAAGTGGGTCACACATTGTATTCATCTAACTCACATGAGTGATGTATTGTGAACACAAGAGATATGATAAAGATAGAGACAGATGGAGCTCGATACTCTGGAGTAACAGCACATTTAGAGGCCAGCTTCAGAGATCAATACAGCACTGGCAACTTCAAGGCCTGCAGGTTAGAGATTTACACCTTCAGCACACCCTCTGTAAGACTGTAACACTCTACTGTCTTCTATCTGTGCAGAGGGCAGTGTTTCATGATGCCAGCAAAAATCTGGTCAGTTATTTAAGAATTAGCTTCTTGTGATTTCCAATAATTATGCAGTGGTGGAAGAAATATTCACATAATTTACTGTTACAAGTAAAAGTCCTGCATTCAGAATCAAACTCAAGGAAAAGTACAGAGGAATTAGCAGTAAAAGTACTCATTCTGCAGAAAAATGGATAATATTTTATTATATATTACATTATTGTTGATCCTAATGCATCACTGTGTACTGTAAGCAGTATTGTACTGTCGAGCTGGAGCTAGTTTTAATTATAGTTACTCAGTGTAGTCCAGTTGGGCCTGGGTTGGACTGGGCCAGAAGGGCTAGAATACCAGAGTCAGAAGGTGGTGCTGTAAAAAACACAATCACAAAGAGGTGAAAAATGACCACAAAGATGCAAAAACGACCACAAAGAGACAAAAAAAAACCTCTAAAAAGAGAAACAAAGCGACTGTAATGTTGTGTTTTGTATCTCTTTCAGTCTGGGTGTCTTGCTCCTGTGTAGGAGGGGTTGAAGGCCTTTTACATGTCATGTGCCCCTGTAGACTGTTTGCAGTTATGAACAGCGGCTATTAATTGATAATTTCACATAAGGACATTTAAAGTTGTTTATTTGGCATTCATGCATTTGTACAGTTTATTATTGCAGAGAACCAGGGCATTAAATTTGAGTCTCAATATAAATCAGAGGGGTTATGAGATAATTAATGGGGCAGGAAAGTTTTGCCAAATTCTGCTGAACAAATTTGTATTTATTTCTCCATCTCTTTCTCTTTTTAATGAATTATTGCATATTTTTACCTCTTTGGGCTACAGACGGTTATTTAACACCTTTTTTTGTAATGTGTCACCAGCCACAAAATATGGGAACCGCTCATTTAATAGTTATCAGTGTATTATATTTTATA
Source organism: Lateolabrax maculatus (assembly GCA_031216445.1). Lineage (NCBI taxonomy): Eukaryota > Metazoa > Chordata > Actinopteri > Acropomatiformes > Lateolabracidae > Lateolabrax > Lateolabrax maculatus. Next base: position 24,411,709 of record CM062201.1, on the reverse strand, counting down.
ATCTTATCATATGTTTTTCAATCAGCAGATAAATGAAGTAAAGTACAATATTTCTCTGTGAAATGTGCTGGAATATAAGTATAAAATACAATGAAATGGAAATACTCCAGTAAAGTACCTCAAAATTGTACTTATTACTTTCTACCACCACAAATGTAGTAGGAACATGCAGATGTAGCTTCAGTTACTGTATATTTTTAAGTAAAAGGAGTTTAAATTCTGTGCCTGCCAAGCAGCTGAACTGCTTGGCATCAACACTGAGGGGTGACTAATGTTATTATATAACAAACGCTAGTTGGAACAGTGAACATGTTATTGTGGGCATCACTGAGGGACACCTCAGCAGTGTAACACTGGGACCTGAAACATTTGACACTTTCATATAGAAACCCTTGATTTAGTGTGTAACAGTGCCACGCTGATGAATGTAAAAAGCTTATTTGACTTTGCAGCTGCATTTATAGACTTGCTCCTGCTGTCCAAACCAGTGGTCCTGCTGTAATTACTATACTTGTGTAACTAAATTGTTCACTTTTTATTTCACTACACCATGTCTGGCCATGTTCAGTGAAACTCCCATTTTGCCGTTCCCCCTGAGCGGGCAGATGTAGCACTTTATACCCCAAGTGTCATCTCCTTTCATTAATCTTATTCCCACTAATAGCCCTCCATGGACCTCGGCTTATCCTTCATCTCAGTATCAATGGATCCTGACTGTCCTGGATTGTTTTGTTCAAACTCGAGCACGCTGTAAAGCATCTCATAATTTCACCAGACCACACAATCATTTCAGCTAAGCCTATTTATTCTACACAACACAAACATGAACCCTTTTTTGTGAGCTGAAGCTATTAGCCACTCTGCTTAGCTTTGGTAATCACATAGAAAAATGATATTTGTTGTGCAGTGTCTTTGTTTGTCTGATCACGGGTGGATCATCAGTCTTCATCTTGTTTTGGCCATCTGGATAATGTTTTTTTAAAGCGTCAAAATATTCCCCAGTTCACCCTGTGCACATTATTTCATACATACTGTATATTCACATGCATATTGATTCATTATAAATATAACAATGTGGTGTGTTTAGATCATACACAAACCTTTCTTTCCTCCTCACTTTTGCTGTTTTAAGCTGATACTTTGGAACAAAAAGGCAGACAGTGTAACTTGCAAGAAATGTATGCTCTCCATGCCACATCTTTCCCCCTCATCAGCCAGAAGGTCCTGCTGCTGTGACAGTCTGCTGCTGAGAGAACACTAGCTGTTATCGTTGACATGCAGTGTCGTCCACCTCCTCATCTGAAACGTGTTTATAATTGCAGGTACGTCTAGTCATTAATGAGAAGGGTCTGGTCTGCGAGGAGAGAGACGTGAGCATGCCGCTGCAGGAGCACAAGGAGCCCTGGTTCATGAGGCTGAACCTGGGGGAGGAGGTGCCCGTCTTCCTCCACGGGGACACCATCATCAGTGACTACAACCAGATTATAGATTACTTGGAGAAAAACTTTGTGGGAGGTATGGTGCAGTAATAATGTAGTTCCCATCTAATGATGCTGTTTTTTCTCTTCTCTTTAAACTTTTTGGTTTTTGGTTAAAAGCATAGAGAGTAAACCCACTGTGGGTCAAAAATAAGTTGTTGGATCACAACTGACAGTTGTCTAAACCCCTCCTCTGAACAGCTGTTGTCCAATCAAAGCTCAGCAACCGTAACTAGTCCTGGCAGGTCTGTCAGGATGAAGTGTTAAGATGTGCATGGGGCTGTAGTAAGAGCTTTTTATGAAGAAAAAGTATAAATACTGTGTTTATCTGCTCTAACATGAGCTGTAATTTATCGCATGTCAGTTTAAACCAGCTTACTACCTATAGTGTTAGAGTTTAGGCTGAGGTTAGCAGTTCTGTCCTGCTCTTTACTGGACTTTGGGATGTTTGCACTCCAGCAACTGCAGCCAAACTCATTATCCGAGAGAGCGTTATGTTCAGAAAACACATCAAATAGGCTGTGTCCAAAATTTCTCTCTATTTACTGTCCGCCATTTTATTTGAACGTCCAAACGTGTTTAAATGTATCCACTAGTGCCCTCAAAAAAGTCCACCGTGGAACAACAAAGTGTCCCCAACATGTACAAGTGTAGCGTTATCCTCAGTCTTTCAGTACGATATAATGTATGTAGCCGTCAAATGCATATTTAAGACCCTCTTTTCAAGAATCTTGTTTTAAAACAATGGTTTAGTGGTGCATTGCTGAAACAAACATTAATTAATTTACTACAAACCAAGAGACACACATTTCATCTTGGTTTTTCGAGGGCATTTGCTTGTTTTGCCCTGTGGCTAATCCAGCATTGCTCAAGAGCTATACAGAAAATATCAGGCTGCATTTTCCCAGTCTATGAAGCTTGGGCAGCAAAGACAATTGGAAGCCGTTGGGGGCCATCTGTCGTCCTTGTACAGTGTGTGTCAGTGTGTTCTGTCATTGCAACAATGTCTTTGCACCAATGTCACCAAGATGAGCTCCTCTCATTAGATTAGATGAAATTGGAGTGATCTCTTGGGGGGAAATTCATAGCACTCGCAAACGAGACACAGATACAAACATGAGCAATTATCACTAAAACTAAAAGAGACCAACAAATAAATAAAGAATGTGATATGCGCATTGTGACCTGATTCCAGGTTTAACGGCTGTACATGTCTTCCACTGCCTTTGCAGTCTCCAAGAGTAGGAAAACGTTAAGATGCATACACTTAATCCTGTTATATCTGTGTGTTGTGTTAAAGTGTCTGTGGGTGGCGTGTCCTATAGATTCGTCAGCTGAGACTTCATGATGCTGTTATGTAATGTCCTGTGAGCCTCAAAGCCTCAAAAGGCCGAGGGATGTCGGCCAGTAACTGAAGAGCTCCCTTGTCATAGTTTAGTTTGTGGTGACTGGTTCGGAGCAGCGATGCTTGAAAGCTTTGCAGAAGATCTGGTTCACTGCTTGCTCAGTAATAAAAGGCTACAAGGCAGCAACTGATCCTGGTGTTTGATGTCTTGTTCTCATTCAGACCCATTTATTTGAGCTATTTGATCGTGTGCAGCATGCAGGTAATTGCAATAGTTTATTTTGGAACAAGTCAGTTTGAAGCCGTACAACGTCAGTCAGTAATTTCCAAAGTGTAATGAAACAGTTTGGTTATGGCGTGTTTGTTTTTGTTCTTTTGGTCAGTTGAATGTTAAATGAACCCACCACATGTTTTATAACCAGACCTCAAGCTTGACATGCTTTTAGCCAGAAGTCAATTGGCTGGATAAGACTTACAGTCATGCTTTCTCTCTGCGTGTAAATCCCTAATGAAGGCTGGCAACGTGGGCTGCAGCAGGGCTGGAAAGTGCAGATGTCTCAGAAAAGCGGCTCTTATACCAGTACAGAGCAGCATAGTGCCAACTCAGACTGCTCTATAGTGTTGTTGAGATGCAGCAGAGGGCTCTCACTGTGTGAAAAATGTGTTTGTCGACCAACAATCAAACAATCAGGTTGCTCTTATAGTCTGTAATGTGCATTGCTGTCTTTAAAAACGTTGGGTTTAGTTGCGGATGTCATATTTCCACCACAGTGCTGCAGCAGACCACCCAGACGGCCGCTGCATGGCATGCCCAGGTCGGCATGCGGGTCCTGGGACTGATTACTCAGCTTTCTGGAGCTCTGCCAGGTGCAGCTCCACCCTTCGCAAGCTTCTCCGAACATCCCTAAGCAGCCAACTGACTATCTCTGTTTTGTCAGCGATGCCGCGCCTGTGTTTGGCTGGCTGTGACCCTGCGCAGAGATAAAAAGTCACTCTGCTCTGCTAACCTTTCTCCTCCTTTACACTGAGTCTCAGCAGCAGGTCATTAAGCTGAACACCATCCCTCCATGTAGACAGCGTGAGTGCCAACACAAGAATTAGAACAGCAAGACAGAAAAGCTGGTTCCCCCAATAATATTGTTTTTTAAAGGAGTAGTTTAACACTTCAGGAAATAATGTGTACAAAAACCAAAGTGTTCAAAGTGGTTTTATGGCGGAGAGTCCTTAGCTTAGAATAATGACTGGAAACAGGGAGAAACTTACACTTAAAGGGACACTCCACCAATTTTACTCATCAAGAGCAGATTATTAGTGATAATGAGGAGTACTACTTGGCCTGTGAAAACAGTTTTGTCAAGTTTGAGAAAATAGTCCCAGGCTTGAAGACTGCAAATCATTAAACATAGAGCCTCTGTTACTAGGTTCAGACTTTACGATGTGATAGTTTACCAGGCAGGAATGAGTGTTGAGTTGCATTATGGGAAATGTAGCATCCAGTGTTTTTGGAGCTTGACCCATAGAGACTAAATGTCTGTATATAGCGACTTTATGGAAGTGCAATACTAAAGAACTACAGCACTCCTTCAACGAACAGATACTGTAGGAGAGTAGTATTCATCTTCTCATCTACACATTTCACAAAATATTGAACTATTCCTTTAACCTGAGCAACAGCAGATAAATAGAACAGACCAGGCCAGTAGGGGATTGGTGCAACGAGTTTACAGAGTCGCCTAATTAACCTATGTGTTTTATGAAACTGTTTTTTTTTTCATCTGGATTGTCGTTGAATTTCGTCTCATGTGTTTGAACAGTGACTTTTAGCCTAAACCTTTTCCACGCAACATAATTTCCCAGAAGCTTGTTAGTCTCCAGGTGATTTTAGTTTTTCAGATTGCTTCAGTATTGTTTGAATGTCAGGCTTTGGTGTGTTACAGAGAGCGAGGGCTGTCATCTGTTACCAGGTTACCATGCCGTGTCTATCTGACAGCACTGAGAATTGTGTTATTTGGGAGATATGTAACAGCAAGCTTAATAACAGTTGCTTAGAAACCTCAGGTGTTGCAACATCATGCAAATATACCAAGAATACCAATGTGCAACTGATCTCGAGATTTATTTTTATTGTTTTGTAGACTCTGTATGATGTTTCTGGGCCTTTGTGTGTCCTCAGAGAGCCATGACAAGGTTCTGAGCTACACTAAGATGTGTTCTCTGTATTGCTGTTTTTAAATCGTTGTTTCTGTCCCGCAGACACGGTGGCGCGGCTCATTCCCGATGCAGATTCGCCTCTCCACGATCGTGTGCAGCAGTACCGTCAGCTACTGGATGGTCTGCCCATGGACGCTTACACACACGGCTGCATCCTCCATCCGGAGCTCACCACTGACTCTATGATCCCAAAGTATGCCACCGCAGAAATACGTAGTAAGTGAAGCCAGCTCGCTGTGTTGTGTAGGCATGAGTATTTATTATTCTGAGAGAGGGGTGGTTTTATATATATATATATATATATATATATATATATATATATATATATATATATGTACTGTATATATAAATACAGTATATTGAAAACCAGTTACAAAATGCTTTACACAAGGCAGCAAATAAAAAGAATAAAAATAAATAAAGTATAACATCTAATCAAATTAATCCATAGATACAACTAATTCCAGTAATATAAGATAAAAGAAATAAATAGACAATTCAAATAAACATTTTTTAAAAAATAACTAACTGTAAGTTATAAAAAGAGATTTAAAGGAATTATTCAACATTTTGGGACATACACGTATTTGCTTTCTTGGAGTCTCAAACATGTCAAGATTTAAGATCTGACCTGTTAATTGGTGACCTTTAGAGGAGCTGGAACGTGTTTTTTTAACTTTTGGCTGACTGTGTCTTCCTGTTTCCTGTTAGCTTTATATTTACAGAACAGATGAGAGAGCGGTACCAATCTACGGATCTAACGCTTGGCCAGAAAGCGAATAAGTGTATTTCCTAAGATGTCAAACACAGTTACTTTAAAAGATGTTACTGACTCAGCGAGCCTGATGTCCTCCGGCAGGTCGTTCCAGAGCCTTTGGGCCCCGACCGAACTGACCTGGTTTTAAATCGGGACTCGGAAACATATAAAAGACGTCTCAAACTACGTACAGCGAGGTCAATGAGAAATACAAATCTGTCATAGCTTTCCTTGAGACGTTAATCACTGATGCCAAATGAAACAGCTTTGACGCTTTCAAAGTTAGTTTAACAAGGACTGGACGTCTTTACTGCTTTACTCATGAGAATTCATCCTGCCCAAACCTTTGTTCCTAAAAAGTATAAAGACCAATGACTGTTTGGCCTCCAAGTGGAAAACGGAGCCAAATTCCAGCAACTGAATCCATCAAGTGTGTCTAACACAGAAAAGCACACAGCGTTCACAGAATCCACTCGTATTGTGCACTGATGCAACCTGATTTAAACTGACAGCGTCATCTGCTGCATTTCACAATACGTGTTCACACTTGTTCAATATTCTGAGGAGGTGCACGTGTATCTACAGGTGTGTGTGTTGTGTTACTATGTTCTTTTAGATTTTAGAGATTTTACTGTTTTGGCAACAAGGAATGATAACTATGTAAAATATAGAATTTATTTATAGATTATGTAGATTGAGAAGATAATAATTAGATTCTGCCCCATTTAGCATGAATGTTTATTATTGATACATACAATAAACAGATTTCAGTGTTTTGAACTCATTATTCTGAACATTTACAAGCTTGAGGTTGAATGAGCTTCAACTTTGGAATCAACTAGTCCCTGAATTGAAACAACAGACAGCTATTCATCATCCGTGCAGCATTTACCACATTATCAGCAAACAAATCCCTGTTTTTATTTACACTACATGTATAGCATTCTGTAATTTGACGCTTCTCAAAAACCCCTTAATTCAGCACATTGTAGTTTTTATATCCCAACAGCTGATATCAGGCCTCTCGGTCTGAGCTGCAGTGATCTTTCATTTAGGTAATGGCCTCTGCATGGAAATCAAAGCAATGAACTGGACCAGAGGAAAATCTGCAGCAGAATTAATCATCCAGTGAAACAAGTTAATCTGTGTTGTATCTGTAAAATCAACCTGATTAGTACTTAATTTGTGTGTAATTATCCACTTATGCTGCTTTTATGTAAAATCATTTTTCACTCAAGTATTAAAAACTGTTTTTTATTTGATTTGAAACTTCTGAATTGTATGAATATATTTCAGACTGAAGGGAAAAAACACACTAAAATGTTTTAATAGTTCCATCTTCAGTAGATTAATGACTAAACAGTTGCAGACTAAAACAGCTGGGCACAAACTTTACTTTAACAGAGTAAATGGTGCATTTGTTGAGGACTATTTTCAGTGGCGGATTAATACATTTTTCTTGTTCTTTAGTATTGGTGGCAGCAGGACAGAGTATGTGGGATTGAGTCAAAATAAACTACAGTGTGTGTGTGTGTGTGTGTGTGTGTGTGTGTTCCTTCATGGTAATGAAGGAACATGTCACTTTGTGTGGCTCATTGATGTGTTTTTAATAGTTTTTGGACAATGAAGGTCAATAGCACAGAGGAATAAGATTTATCAAGACTACTTTGGGATCAGTATGTAGGATCAATGTATTGTTGTTTTTGGTCTTTTCATGCGTTTGTTGGCAATAAGAAATATAAAGAATGAGTGTCTTCCTCTGCCTTCAAGGGAACATGAAGGGAGAATAAGCTCTCTGGACAGTCAGATAACTCACTGGAGGTTTGTTCTGTTCTGTGCAAAATATCCCAGAAACACTGCGGTTGGAAAATGTAGTAAATGTCTAAAATAATACACAGTAATCATGACAATTTATGAATACTTTGGATACTGACTACATGCACATAGAGATGACCTCCTAAGCAACATGTTCCAAAAGTTAAAGACTTTACAGACAGTACAGAAAACTGGAAAACTATATTATTTAGGTTTGTTCAAATATCATTTTTTCCCACCAAACAGTAGATCAAGACACTATGTATGTGTCCTTTGTGTGTGTGTGTGTGTGTGTGTTCAGGACATCTGGCCAACGCTGCAACAGAGTTGATGAAGTTGGACCACGAGGAGCCTCAGCTGACAGAACCGTACCTGTCCAAGCAGAAGAAGCTCATGGTGAGTTCATGTGGCATTAATGTGATTAAAAAGCATTCAGCTATGACTTGTCCTCGTTATATTTTAATGTTGTGTATAAGGGAGAGGCAACTCCTGTGAAACTAAATTAATTTACACATCACTAATGATGGATTCAAGGTATTTTATTGGGATTTAAGGGTAAAACTTATAATTAAGGTATTTTTAATCGATTAGTTTCACAGTTTAAGGGCTTTCTAAGGGGTAAAATTTGTCAAATAATATAAAACAATTTCTTAATTTTTACCTTAAATGCATTTATGTTTCAATTTAGGTGAAATTCGGGGAATTCAAAGGCGGTTTACCCCCCTAAAAACTACAAAAACATAATCCACACCGACAACAATTAGAGCCCATTAATTTAACCATTAATTACACCCACATTTGGGATGAACCCCTTAAATAGTATCTTAGTTGAAAAATGAAGGTGCAAATTAAGGGGTAATGTAATATTATTTTCTACCCATTAAAACCCCTTTATATTTAACAGTCCATTAATTTGCACCTGAAAATATTTCAGAGCCATGAACTGTATGAAGGAGCACAGAAATATAATGAAGGAGATATTATTCAACAGATCATTTACCTCCGTAATATTTTGTGATAGATAAACCACTACATGTCAGACATCCTGACAGATATTATTTCAGTTTCCAAATTGTCACGACCAGATAATTGAATTTCTAACCGTCTGTAGCTGAGGGAAATTTCATCTCGAACAGCCTTCAGCAGTCTCCTCTTATTACACAACTCGGCAGCATGCAGATCCTGTAACACTGTACCTTTGACCTGAATATAGTTATTATTCCCCAAAGAAAATATCCAGTTGTGCTGATTCTGTTTGCGTCTGTTACAAAAACATATTTCACCATTTTATTCTGCTGATAGTAGAGAGTGAAGGCTGAAAAAAAAACACCAAGCAGATGGTAACAGCTGTTTCACCAGTGTGTTTATTAACATTTTATTAGTGAAGTCTACAAATCAACTGTCACGTTTCTTAAAGCACAAGAAGTCTGTATTTGACACAATAATTTACTTTATGATGCATGCCTCTTGGGATTTAAGTATTCATTTTTCTTTCAAAAAAAATTATTTTAAGGCAAAAATATTGGACCACGATAATGTGAATTACCTGAAGAAGATTCTGGGGGAGTTAGCCATGGTTCTAGATCAAGTGGAGGCTGAACTGGAGAAAAGAAAACTAGAGTATCAAGGTATGTGCAGATGATTATTATCCCCGATCATAATGGCACCAAAACATGTTCCAAATATTTCCAAGTGTTTCCAACAGTGTTTTTATGAAATCTTCATTCCTTTGCAGGTCAAAAGTGTGAGTTGTGGCTATGTGGACCTGAATTTACACTAGCTGATGTCTGCCTCGGAGCCTTGTTGCACAGGCTCAAGTTCTTGGGACTTTCTAAGAAATACTGGGAGGACGGCAGCCGACCCAACCTGCAGTCCTTTTTTGTGCGTGTGCAAAAACGCTACGCTTTCCGCAAGGTCTTGGGCGACATCCACACGACCCTCCTGTCGGCGGTCCTACCCAACGCCTTCCGGATGGTAAAAAAGAAGCCGCCGTCCTTCTTTGGGGCCTCTTTTCTCATGGGCTCCCTGGGAGGGATGGGCTACTTTGCCTACTGGTATTTAAAAAAGAAATACATGTAGTGAATGCCCTCTTGTTGTGTTAAATGTCTGTGTACTTGTGTGATGTTTCAACTTTTCTGTAATGTTTTATGACTGCAGGAAAACATAATGAATCTATATAGAGAACACTATTACTTACCTGGGTGAACAAAGAATATTAAAACATTCCATAATAAGAAATCCTTGACAGCACATTTTCTGGTAAGCAAGGCCTTCATCGAGTTTAATTTCTGGCAACTTGCAGCTCTTGTGCCGGCAAGACCTTGTTCAACTTTTGTTGGGAGGCATGCATTGGGTCCACTGATACTGAAAACTTAAAAAGTAGAAACCCAGACAAAATGTTAAACACAGTAACACCAACAGGGGTTAACTGACCTTCGCATGCCACTGTTATCGTCATTACTCATACCTGCTCCATCAGCCTGAGGTTTAACCAGTAAAACTGCAGGAAAATGTACATGACAAACACTCTCTGATCAAGTGCTGTGCTGCCAGAAACTGCCACATGAAATGACGAAAGGATGGAGGCGAACTTTAAGGGAATAGCTTTGGGAAAACATTTTGGGAAATTCGTTTATTCGCTTTCTTGCAGGGACTTGAATGTTTAGATTGACACCACTCTCTCGTCCGTTAAATATGAAGCTGCAGGCCCCAGTTTGCCCCGAGTATTTCCACGATGCTCAAAGACTCTTAAACATCTGGATAAAAAATATTCCATCTGTTGCACGGTTAAAAAGATTGTCCAAAGTTGTGACTGTATTTTCTAATTCGGGTAGCCAGAAATGACATACTGTATGTCCTTGCTGTTTGTGAAACATAAGAGAAATATTAATGCATTATTTTGTATGGAAATAGGAAATATTGGAAAGAAATATACCAATATAAGTGATTTTTTTAAGATGTTCACATTGTACAAATTGAGCAAGGACATTCGGGCTACTTTCTGTGTTTATTAGGAAAAAGCGGTGCAACTTGGAAAGCAGGTTTAAAAAAGTGTTTTATTGTGCAGCAAATAAAACATTTCTTTCATCCAGATGGTGACACGAGTCTTTGAGGTTTCTGGAAATTATGAATAACATTAAGTTATTAAATTACCTTCTGGGTAAATTACCTGCTGGCTCTGGCTTCATATTAAGCAGACAGACCCGAGAGTGGCGTCCATCTTCTCATCCGACTCCGTGCTGGAACGTGAACAAGTGCCTTTCCCAAAAATTGCTGAACTACTCCTTTAACTATCTGTACACCCTACACACAATAAAACACACACACGGAGACACACTTGTGCGCTCAAGAGTCAGTTTGTTAAAGAGCACCACCGATCACAAAGCACACACTGGTCCACTGTCACTCTCTTTGTCGCTGAGCCGGAGGTCAGATGTTTCACCACTCGGGTGTTTGAAAAGTTACACTTGGCTGAACTGGTAGTTAAATTGTAAATTCTGCATCTATGGCACAATAGTGTTGCATTAGGTTTAGGATGTATATTTCATTGCATGGGTACTTTTCTTATTGTGTAAGCGTTTCGTGACGAGTGGACACTGAGGATTTTTGTGTCGCCCAGAGGCAGAATTTACGATCGCTACCGAAGCATCAAAACCCACAGATTTCCCTAAACGGTCTGTTGCTGGTGGTAACCTTTGAAGCACCTGCGCTGTACAGTGTGTCGGAGATGGTCCCCTCAGCAATACAGAGCAGCGGGAAAAATCACTGGACTTTTCCCGCCGCTTGTTTGGCGCCGACTCCTCCTGACAGATGCAAGATTGTTTTTAACAGATAAGATATTTTTAATTATACATCGTCTCATTTATTTTACCGTGCTGAATCTTTAACGAGCTCAAAGGTTAAATAAGGGGAACAGGGGAGGAAACGCTGACTCATGTGAAGGCTTAAAGGAGTATGACGAGGAAAAAGAAAAGCCTTTCCCCCCCGGCTAGCCTTGCCAGCTGTCTCGTTGTTTGTTGATGCAGTGTACTTTTCTCGCTCCACGCTCTGTTCACTCTTAATGGGAGCCTTTCTGCTTTTTCTTAGTCAGACCTCCCGGGGTTTAACATGTTATAATTCTGCTCCTGAACCCTGCGTTCTTTAGGTTTAACTCATTATGTGAGGTACTGGCTGGAGTTGTAAGCTGCTTTTTGGTTTTATGGCTGGTTATACAGACATTCTTGCAGTGAGGACTCACAGTACAGCATTTCTTTCAGTTATACGGAGGATAACTGCCAAGCCTCAAGGATAATGAAGGTGAATTTATGTGAGTTTTTCAGTTGGGATGCTCCCTTTTTTCCGCTGCTACAGAAACTCGTCTCTGCAGCTGTGGCAGAAAAATGTTGAACCAAAGACGCCGATCAACAGCTCCTTTAATAGCAGCACCTCCTTGCTGTGTCACATCTGATAATAAATCTGATTTTCATTAAGAAAACAGCAGTGGAGGAGCTGTAGTGTCCATTTTCTTGTTTGATATGGAGAGCGCAGTATAGCCATATACAGTAGATTTAACTGTTTTGAATCAATCCTTTATGCCTGAAAGACAACATTTGAGATATGCATTACAAAGGACACAGTTATTTGTTTTCAAACTTATTGCGTGAGCAGCAGGGATGTAAATGGCACAAAAGAGGAGAGAGAAAAAAATATATCTGATCTTTTCAAAGTTTTAGAGAAAGCAAGCGGACAAAAACATGTAAAGTATGATGTCCTGTTGCGGTTTAATCATAAAATTTGCTTAATTGTTATTTGTGTTGACGTTTCAATGCTCAAACATTCACTTATTTTGTTCATTGACAAACAGATGACACTGTGGGGGGGGGGCAAAAACGTCAAGAAACTTCATAACCAGCCAATCATTGTGAACGCTTGGTACATTTTGATTACTGCGAGCACTTCCGTCACGACTCCACTGCTTCTTCAGACTGAAATCATGCTACCTGAGGGGATTGGTTCTGTGCTTCTCAGAACACAAAGAGTTCAAGTCAAGAAAAACTAGTTGTGATTTGTGGCCATTATATTTCACTATAGTATTTTTTTATTTTTTACTTTTTATTTTTTATATTTCTATATATGCATTTATTTATGGTGCTTTTTATGATGTTTGTTCATAAGCCTTAATTTATTCAGTTGCCATCAATGACAAATAAATAATGAAAATGGAGTACACAGATCCTGGTTTTTATTTTACCAAACTCACTATGCTCCCTGCACTGTAGAGCTTGTTTGGGTATTTGACAAGTAATAAACATGCACAAATCGATGCTAAACAACAGACTTATTTGCTTGTGACATTGCTATTAATATGCTTAAAAATACTGCTATGATTCACGCAAGTTTTCCAAAATTACAGGATAAGGCTGATTGTTATTCAATCAACAAATCAAATGTCAACAAATCCCATGAAAAGAGCAAAATCAGCAATGTTTTAATCTGTACTACAAGACTTTACTTTCCCACCCTTTCTGAGACAGTCAGCCTCGAGCCCAAAGGTCCCTACTGAGGATGTAAAACTAATAACAGGCCACACAGAAAAAACTTTCAACAGCAGGCCACTGTAATGTTCAGCAAAACGGGAGTAAATAGTGAATTTGTTGGGGACTTTTTTCCGATGGAGAGTGAGTATTTATGGCAGCAGGACGGTGTATGTGGGACTGAAAATAAACTACAGTGCCTGTGTTAATCATTTATGTGTTTTTCATAGTTTTTTGGACTACAAAATAGAGCTCTATGGCACAGAGGAATAAGATATATTAGGCTTTGGCAATACGTGGTAATACTTGTTAGGAGGTTAAATTTAATCTTTATCTTTTCACGGGCTTGACAACTAAAATAATTAATTGATTAATCAATTAGTCCATCAACAGACAATTAATCTGCTACACATTCTCTGGTTCCACCATTTCATTTGTGGGGATTTTTTGCTTTTTTTTGGTCCTATGTGATACTAAATTGACAAAACAAGGGAGTTGGTATGGATATTTTTCAGTATTTAAAATAATCAGCAGATAAACTGATAATGAAAATAATCGTCAATAATTTCAGCCTTAACCTTTAAATGATCTTAATAATTATTTGTACTGGCAGGGCTGGCTTACAACTACAGTTGTATATATGATAAGATATAAGATATGATATTATCTTTATATCTGCTATTCTAGTTTTACATCCTCTAAAAAAAACTTTACATACAGTGTTGACACACAGTCATAATAACTCCAAACCACATGTGATGAAACAAAATGGACAGCTGATTTAAATCCTATATGTAGGATGACATGTAGGCACAATGTACCTACAGTCCTTGATCTGACTTTGTTCTGTAGGTAGTTTCCTATAAAAACAATGAACATCTGCAGAAAATTGGTCTGAAAAAATACAAGCATCAGTGCTATCCAACTGGAGCTGTAAACATTCTCAAGTGTTTCCACTCAGACATCTAAAAACGGCGATTATTCTGCGTAAAGAACTATAAGGCAACAAACTGGGAGACAAACGGTGTGTGTACCACGCAGGCCTCAGACGCTGAAGGTGAGCGTCTGAAGCTGGGCAGCAGAGCAGCGTCTTGCTATTATCTCAGATTACCAAGAGTCATTTTGGGAACAGCAGCTGCCAAACACCATGTAGGAACTGCCAGCCAGACATCCTGTACAAAACGACCTTTCTGTGTGGAGGGAATAACTTAAAATAGCTTAAAATAACTTGGCCGGCTTGGACCCAGTGACAGATAATATCAACTGTAGTGTGTTGTTTTGAGGGTGGCTGAAACATTAGCGACAATATTGTACAGGGAAGTATGACTGCAGCTCAGGCGTGTTGTTTCTGTTCTTTCGGGTGACGCAGAGGGGGGAGTCCTGGTGACAAAGGTTTTAGATACCAAACACGATACGTCACATACCACCCCAACAGGCCGCATATGGTCCCTAGCAACTTGTGAGATGGGTCATGGAAGTAAACAGAGGTGCAGGCAAACATCCACACCCAAATGATCACTATCAGATTCAAGGCCACATACAGCAGGTTGAGGACCATCTTGGGCAGTGCAGAGAGACTGGCTGTCTTCAGGGAGGCCATGGGTGCCGTCTCCTCCACGATGAAGAGAGCAGAGTAGGCCAGGATGAAGGAGTGTCCCGAGATGTCGTAGCCGTGCCAGTGGAAGCCGGCCTGCCTGCAGTCGACTTTGGACGCGAACTCCTTGTTGATAACATCCATGGTGTCAGTTTCAAAACATGAGCCGGTCACATCCTCGATGTAGAAGAAGGTCTCGGTGCACACGTACCAGACGGCTGTTGCCACCCCCAGAGACAGCAGCCGCCGGCCCAGGAAGGCCACGCTCCTGCTGGAGAGGGAGTTGGAGAGGAGGAGGAAGGGCGTCAGCAGCAGCAACGTCCACCCCCACGACACTTTGACAAAATACCTGCAAGAGGAACAGGGCATTCACATTAGCACTCAGCTAATAGAATTCATTATTAGAGCTTTTGTGAGACTACATTTGTCAGCTTGTCTGCACTGTAATATTGTATCAGATCTGAAGCAACTCTGTATTGAAAGTCCCTTTTGTCATTTATATTTTAACCTTTAAGTATTTACATCTATGAATAAAATGTTCACCCAATAAAATACAATTATTTACCACAAAATTCAAATGTCTTTTTCATGATCACTCCATCGTTTACAAATAGCACATTCAGTGGGTGCAGCATTATAACTAAGATTGAAGCCAGCTGTGAAAAGATATTCCTGCACTAATTCACACTGAAAGAATGTATTTTCTACAGTAGTACAGTAGGGTACACTATAGGGCTGCAACAACAGACTATGTTCATAATCAATGAATCTGACGATTTTCTTGATTAATTGATTATTCGTTTTGAATCCCACAGCCCAACAAGACGTCTTCAGGTAATTTGTTTGTTTGACCAAAAGCCCCGAATACCGAAAATGTTCAGTTTACCATCATACCTGAGAAAGGAAAGCATCAAATCCTGCAAATGTTTGGTATCAGTCCTTTTTAAAAAATGGCTAAAATGATTACTTGACTATCAAAATATAACGTTTTGATAAATCATCTAATCAAAGCTGTAGTATACTATATGTAGAAAGCAGTTAATTAATAAATGTATCAGAAATGTTTTATCCTAATCAGCTGAATAGAAAACTACAAGAACACAGAGAGACGAGGAAAATAAGAAAACGTTATTTCTCACTTAAGCCAGAGAGAAAGATGTGTGAATTATTGCAGGAATACTTCATTTAAGTATCATTGTATAATTATGTAATGTATGTTAATGCTGGAGGGTGAATGGAGGAGAACAGTTTGAATTTTGTGGCAAATAATTACATTTTATTCAGGGGAAAAATTTACTCAGAGATGTAAATAACACAAGGTTACAATGACGTGATGAAGCTTTGTGTTTACCTGAGGTTTGTCAACATCAGCATACACAAAGTCAAACTGTGGCAGCAGAACTCAGTGTGCTCATTTCATTTTTCCTTGTTAACTTTTAATTTGTAAAAGGAGGAATGTGTTATTTCTCCTGTAAAAACGTTACACAATCTCACTTTTAACCCCCAAAGTAATACACAGAAGAATAAACTATGAAAGACACATTAAATAATACTAAAACTAATGACTTCATCCATCTTTTCGTCTTGTTTTTAACTGTTTTAACCTGAATTTTGTACCGTGACTGGCAGCTTCATCCGCAACACATGCACACTTCACCTTTGACCTACATCACAGCACAATCACAGTAATCCATCACCGGAAGGTCCGGCCGGTTCTCGCCGGTTCTCGCTCCGCTCTCTGTCGTCAGCTGTCACCTGTCACAGGTGAGCTCACGAGCTCAAACCCGCAGGTTAGCGTCCAGCCGCAAAAAAAACAACACAACGACGCACCGGCTGTCTACTCACACGTTCAGCGCGTTTCTGCTGCTGCTGAAATACGTCTGCGGGACGAGCTGCAGCTCCTTCAGGGCGGATCCCACCACGGAAATGAGCAGAAATATCCAGTGGAAGTTGTGCCGGACGGCCGGGATCCTCCAGAGCGTCACCAGGTTGTCCACAATGACATCCACCGCCGCCATGTTGACACCGCGGACCAGACGAGCCGGTGCAGGAGGGCGCTGACGTCACCGCGGCTCGACCAATGAGGTTCGTTCTTTTTCTTCTTCGCTCAGTTTTTTAACGGCAGACCGCAAACCGGTGAATTTAGGTGCACACCGCCACCTACTGTAAACAACGGTGTACCACCCTGTGCTGTATATACAGAGCAGTTGTTTGGTGACTTTATGTTTGTTATATTTTTAGATATATATGAACAAATCAAGAAATCATGTACCCACAGACATCCAGACGTAAGTACAAATTTGTGCTTCACTTGAGTCATTTTTGTTTTATACTGAGTATACTTATACTCCCTTACAATTCAGAAATATTGTGCTCCAATACAGCTTTAGTTTCTTTAGAACAGTAGTGGAATACATTTCCCTAAAAGTAGCAACACCATAATTCAAAAAGTACTGCATTCAAAATGTTACAGAAGTAAAAGTATAAAAGCATAATCATTAAAATATACTTTAAGTACAAAAAGTAAAAAGTAGGCTACCTGTTATGCAGAATGGCCCATTTGAGGAAAAATCTATATTATAAGCAGCTGTTTGAGGTGGGGCTTTTTTAATTTTTTTATTTTTTTTACTATACATACTTCTGGGTACCTTGTCAATTTCAACACATACAGTTACCTCAAAAAAAAAAAAAAAAAAAAAGAGGGGACAGGAAGGAGAAACAAAACACAGCAATTCCAGCACATATGCAGCAAACAGTATTAAGTTGATACTTACTACTATTGAACGTATTTTAACTATTTAACATTTCACTTCCATTTGTATCTTCAAATCAAATCTACTACGATTGCAACAGTTCATACATTTTCTTGACTCTCATTTACCTGAAATATTCTTGACCAGAGTAACAAAGCAGAATGTACTGTAGTTTGCCCTCTAAGTCCTTTTGGTCGATGTTCATGTTGGCAGTGACTTTATTTGCTTCCAGAGTGAAGCAGCAACCGTCAAGATCCATGAATGTTAGCAAAGTCTGAGTCAACAATCAGCCTTATTAAAAATGATTATTTCAAAATGTGGAGGGATGGTATAATCATCAGATTTTCACCTTTCCAACAGAAATTAAATAGAACAAATCATGTGCAACACATATTTATTGGCTGCTCCATTGATCACATCCACAATGATTAGAATGAGAATTAAAAAAGGACCAGTGAGATAACATATAATATTCATATATGAAATAACATTGACAGCATCTTTAATGATCATTGTTTGAAATATTTTAAAGTGTGAGACACTCTACTACACAGACACAGACGTGATCACACACTTCTTTTCTTGCCACGAGTCATGTTTGCTCAGACGGAGCCTTGTAGTGTGGCATGTGGATGTAAGTCAGGGGGTCGAGGTGTCAGGTTTTATGGCTCATGCTGACCTCAGTGCAAAAGGCCAAATGCAACCACAATCACAGACACAATGTAGACAAATTGAAATTGTTGAATGTTACAAATATGTGGGGATCTGGCTGGATTTACTTTTAAGACCGATGTGGTCAGAAGACTGTTGTTCAACCTATAATTATTTATGTGCTTTACTATGGTGATATTGTATATATGCATGCCTCTTCCTCAACTTTTGAGGATTTTAAAACATTATGCTCAAGCAATTGAGTACTTTCTGTACTACTTCCATTTATCAGACTCTCAGAGTCTCTCATTAGCTTCAAATATTGATTTATTGCACATTTTCTATGCAGGACTGTTTGAAAATGAAGATTTATTTTAAGTTAATAGTTGCAGTCAAGATTTATGATGGATTATATAAAGATGTAGAAAAGAGGTTTACGTAGAACGAAATGTTACAAAATGCATTTTATCAGAAGGTGTCAAATATGAGAGTTTGTTACAGAACAGTAAGTTTTGGTGAAACTGACAGCCACTATGAGCTCACAACGACCTCATAACCAATAGTGGAAAAGGCGAACAATTGATAAGGATTTACTCACTAACTAACTTTTACTCAGGTTTTACTCAAATCAAACCATGTCACTAATCTTTCTGACTTCATAGTGGTCAAGTGTCAATACCTAGAGTGTGAATAGTTCACTAAAGCATCATAACCAATGACAGACAACTATTTTGTAAACTCAAGGTTAAGCATTAGGGAAAATGGGACACAACCCAATTTTGTATTGATTGGATCGATGATAACAGAACTAGTGCTGCTGCTGATGATGATGATGATGGCAAACTTGACTCTTGCTGAGTCAATACGATCGTACTGCAGGAAAATAAATCTCCCATTACAGCATCTGAATGCAGGACAAAGTTTGACCTTGATGCACTCTGACTTGGCAAACAAGCCTCTCCTAGAAATGTAATTTTCCAGGCAAGCCTGGTGTTTGGCTGATTGTTCTTCAAGCACTGGTGCCAGACTACAAACTCTGGCAGGATGCAAAAAATGCATCTAAATTAAATGGTTGCATATTACAGTTCAGATATCTAACCAAAACAATTTATTTAAAAGCATGTCAGATTTCTGTGGTTGGATTAAAAAAAGTCTTATTACAAGACAAAACATTTGATGCATACTAAAATATTGAAAACGGTTCACAATTTGCCTCTAGACTGCAGATATCCCGATGTGAACATGCTAAATGTAAACACTGAATTTCTCTCTCTTCTCTTTGAGAATGAAAATCTCACACAAATATGAAAAAAGGGGGTTGAAACCGTAGAAACTCTCCCGTAGACATCTTGGCTGCTTGATCAAAAGGCTGAGGCTTTGCTGTGCAGAGTGGAAAATGTTGCTGTGTATTATAAAAATAAATAAAAAACTTCTTCTAACTTGGTTTGGAAATTATTCCAACACTCAGGAGGAGAAGCTGCCCATTGAACACGCTGTCTTACTGTCCACCTACCTGCTGAATCTGCAAATAAAGGTGCTTGTTTCCTTCAGTGGTTTGTACATTTTATTCGTCCTGTTGCAAAATGTATATGTAGGGCACTTCTCAGAGAATTATTTCAGGGAAATAATAAGGAAACACAATTAAATTAATGGATTTTGACAGATTTTATGGAAACACATTTTAAAACTACATTAATTATGAATATTGTTTTTGCCATTTGGGGTAAGTGCAACAACCTTTAAACACTACTTTGACACATTATGACCTTATAAAGTTGTTATGGTTAATTTGTTGCCTATGAACACATCCAGCAGATGGACAGAGCTAGAGACAGTGAATCAAGACAGCAGTCACTGGAAAACCAAAACAATGAGCTGAAAGACGTTAAAACGCTTTGTAGAGCTAAAGAGAATTGCTGAGTCGGGTAATAATTCATCATTATGAGCGACCCCGTGTTAGATGTTATCATTTGACACCGTGTTAATATAGAAATATCTATTAAAGCATATGTCTTTATATGTCTGGGACAAATGTTCCTCTTGAGAAAAGCATTTTTGTTTCATCCACAGCTTTCACAAACACAGGTTAAAACTAATTCAAAGGGCAGTAATTGAGTGCTGCAGTGAAGGTACAGTGGTACTGTGAGAGGCACCAGCTATTACTCAGTCAGAGCTGAAAAGCCCGGCTGACACCCGACAAGTTGTGGCTCAGGGACCTCAAAAACAGTTGGTACAAGGTTTGTTTTGTGCTCCCTCTCGGGTAAAAACAGGAGGCCACTGAGTTCTCCTCTTCACCTTTCAGGCACGACAAGGTCACAGTGAGCGTTTGTATGCAAACGCCCTGCAGCATCTCGAACCAGACAGATGATGTCATGCTGCAGGGGGCGAGGGGGGGGCGGGGAGGGGTCTCTGGGACAACTGTCTGGTCTGGTCTGACCGGGGAATCATCCTCTCCCAGATCTGACCCATTTCTGACTGTCCTGCAGTCAAGTTTCTCTGCTCCGGTTTCCTGACCTATTCCTGCAGAAATATCCACTTATTGTCATATTGCCACCTGGAAACTGTTTTGTGTTTTAGTATTTTCAATACAGTAGCATAGGAAATTACATGTTTGCAATTCTTTTGAAGAAAAAGAAACTAAAGCTCATTCACTCACTATAGCATTAACACAAATATGTGATTTTATTGTGGCATATGATGGTTGTGAAACCAAGCAGACCACTGCTTTTAGCCATGCTAGCTGTATGACTCTGGTGATGGTATGCAATACCAGGAAATTTGCTGCATATATATATATATATATATACTGCAAATAGGATGAATCTTAATGAATTTAATGATCCTTTGACTTTTCCTATAGCGCCACCAGCAGGTCAGGTTTCACTTATCTAGTAAAATATCTCCACATCAAGGATTGGCACAAAACTTTTCATTTGGTAAAGACAGCCATGGTTCCCAGATGATGTATCCTCACGGCTTTTTGGTGACCTCCTGACCTTTCCTCTAGCGCCACCATGAGGTTCACGTTTGCGTATTTTTGAGCAAAATGTCTCAACAACTATTGGAGGGATAGCCATGAAATTTGGATGAGATATGCATGTCCCCTTCAGGATGAACTGTAATAAGTTTGGTGATTCCTTAACTTTTCATCTAGCACCAAAGTTTTTATTTGTCGAATACTTTTATTTATATCTGCAAAACTAATGGCATTCCCATCATTCTCAGTTTATTAGAGTTTACTAGGTTGATTTATTGAAAGTTTATGTTTTTTTAACCTGTTAAATTCTGTATGGAACAGCCACATTTCCACCATCTTTCTATGTCAGTGGGAAGCAGCTAAATCACTGAGTAAATTTACTTTCCGGCTGCACCACTTGACCTTTTCCTTTCCTTCAGATTTTCGTGTTGTCCAGAAGGAATTTTCCAAAATGTCTAATCCACAAGGGCAGTACTCCTCAGCCAGACATACTGCACTCTCTCCCCCATCTGTCCACGAACCTTCAGCAGTTTGACAGATCTGTTTTATATCGCTGCTTAACATTTCTCCCCTCTTTCATGTGTGATGATAGAAATATTAACTATGTGACAGAACTGACATGCATGTGGCCATTGCTAAATTTAAATGCCTGATCCTACAAGTTCAAGGGTTCAGTTTAAGCACTGTGAGTGATGCTCAGACTCATCCACCAGCACCAAAGATAAGACTCAAAAGACAACTGTTTTGACTAAATCAATCTGGTGGAACTTGAATTTATAATAAAATAACACATGCAACTCTTAAAAATAAAAATAGTAGAGAAATATAAAATAAAGAAGCATTTTATGTTAATGGTCAGTTGTAGACAGTGAGGTAGTCCTTCAGGCGAGTGGAAAAGCAAACCGGTCATGCTCAAAGACCAAGAAGATGCGACCCTGTGAACCTTAAGTGTTGCTGACCTTCTGTATGCCAAAGGCTCTCAAAGCCTCTTTGATGGAGCCCTCTGTGCATTTTAGACACAAAGGCACAAAGTCTGACAGCACTCTGCTGAGCCTGTGTGGAAGTATGCTGCATGCCTTTGAAGGCTCGACTTCAGAGAACTTACCTGAGTGATCAGGTGACAACTCTCAGAGCGATACTGTGTTCTTTCAGGTAGATTCCACCTTCTTTCCTTATTTAACCAAAGAATACAGGGTTGGAGGATTTAGTCCAGATACACTGATACTTTAAGTGATGTGAATTAGATATATGTTTTTTTTTTAACTTACTTATTTAGAATAGATTTTAGCTAACTACTGTAGTGTTGTGGCATTATTTAAAATAATAAACTAAAAAACAAAATTCACAGTAATATACAGTAGCTGCGACTGGTCGTGACTTTTAGCTGCACTACCAGCAACGTCGGTCAGTCGGTCCACCACTTTGGTTCACGCTGAAATATTTAACTGTTGGATGGATTGTCATTATTTTTTTTACTGACATTCATGGTCCCGAGACCATGTCACTAATGACTTTCCTTCTTGCGCCGTTTTGAGTGAAATGTCTCAACATCTATTGGATGGATTGCCATGAAACTTGGTTCACACATTCATGATCTGTGCCTAACAGACTCTTGTTATGGTATCTTGCTGCTGTAAATTATGTCCAGTTTTGCAACTCAGAGAATTGAAGTTTCAAGTAGAACTTTGTAACTGTGTTGAACCAACATGGATAAAGTTCCTCGTCTATAAACTGGGACTTACTGGAAAAGTGTTGATTTCATTCTGTGCACACTGAGCTTTTCAGATTTCTCACGGTTCATGACATTTTCAATTATCCCACACATACTGCAGAGGTTCGGGTGGGCATTTGGATGGTTAGAAAAATATACTTTAGGGGCAGTGCGTGAATAAATGATTGCAGTGGGTTTCCAAAAGGTGCCAATTACATGATGGTAACTAAAAAATAATTTCGCAATGGGACTAGATTTCATTTGATCTTGTATCCTCTCATTTCATGTTCCCGTCTGAGCTCTTTGACCCCAGTAGCAGCAAGGCCAGGTGGTGCAGTGTACCTTGGCAGTGTCCTCGGTCTCTTGTTATAGTATATTACACATGGCAGACGATCTGTGGCCCTTCCTGGAACCAACATCAGCTGGAGATGACCGCTGACTCTGCAGCCACATTTCTCCTTTTTGTTTAATATGCATTCTTCACCACACTGCTCAGACCATCCCCAAGGCGTGCTTATTTAAACATTTTATTGTGTTTTATTGAAACGACTCAGGGAGGTCAGCAGGCAGCCAAAACATGTGCTCTTGTAAAGCAGCCTCAGTCTCTCAAATAAAGGCTTCAAATATGAGATCGTCCTAAATTTCATTTGAAATAAAGAATTTGGGTAACACTTTATTTTAACCCCCTATTTAGCATTCATAAGCAGTGTATACACTTCAATAAATTGTTTATAATGCAGTTATAAAGGTAAGTATTTATTAATGCATTTGTTAACAACTCTAACTCAACTGGATGCTGGTATATTAACAGATAATAAATAACAACATAATATAATACAGTTATTAACAGTAGTTATATAAAATATGTCTTCATAAGAAATGTTGAAAACAGTGTACACTAATTAAAACATCCTATACACATTATAATGTGTTGTAAATAGTTCATTATATGTTAATAAAGTGCTTATAAGTGATAAATAAGGGGCATTAAAGTGAAGTGTTACATAAAACAAATGAGACATGATGTTGAACCTACTGCACAAACAATGACCAGTAAAATATTTCATGATTGCAATAGTTGCTCTGAAAGGCAATTTCCTGTGGTTATGATTTTCTCTGCAGCCGAGGGAAAGAAAGAGACAGACTGTAAGTTTAGGAAGGAAGAAGAAGAAACGTACAGGAGGGTTTTGTGCGTCAGAGACCCTCTCGGCCCAGTTAAAACTCTCACCACACATGACACACTGGCTTGTTTGCAAAGGCTCATGTTGAAGTGAGGGTCTCCTCTGCTTCTCTGCTGCTCGTCTGGCTCTTTGTGAAGGAAGCATCTGATGAAGGTATGAGCCTCAGCTTTTTCCTCTTTGTGTGTAACAAATGTGTTCTGTGGTGACAGTCAAGGCTGGTTTGCAGAGAAATTTGACTAATTATTACTGATTGATTGATTACACATTTCGAAAGTTCTTTTAATTATTTATTTAGGAGAGTTTTGTAGCAAAACGTACATTAATATTATCTTATTTTAATTGTTTGTAATGAAATCTGCAAATATCTGATATCACATATCACATGCTCCCATTTATAAATAATCATTTTTTTGTAATATTTTTGTAATATCTGATGACATGTTTCTTAGGGGTGGGAAACAGATGCATGTGTTACAGTGCCAGAGAAGGGTACGATACATTTGATTATTTAATATCTTTAAATCAAAATAATTTGTTCAATCATGAATGAATCTCTAAAAAAGTATGATTGATGGTTGAAAGATTTATTTTATGTATAATCTATTCCTTAAAGTGGTCTAATTTATATATTTTTTATAATAACAATGGATAAAATGAGAATTGACAACCAGACTCTGCAGCACCTCAGCACTGTGGAGCAGTTTAGCTTCTTTCAGCTCATTGTTTGTTTTCTCTGGACCACAACTTTACTGTTTAGCTTCACGCTCAGCGCTCTCATCAGTGTTGCTTCCTCCCGCAGCGAATAAGCACAAAAGAGCCACTGTACACTACCAGCTCAGCACCAGCGGGCAGACAGACACAGTTAGAGACCAGCTGGTGAACACAGTGGAGCATTTAGCAGCTGAAGACACCAATATTTGCCTGTGTCATATGTCATGTGTTGCTCAAAGGCAGCGTTGTGCAGTTTGGCTACTTGTTATAGGACGACACAAAGCTCAATGATGTAGATTATAATATGATGTAAAACAGTGACCCCGGCCAGTGTCTCGCTATCAGCAGTTTGCATGTGTAAATATTTAGTATGAACAATCTAGTGTGTGTGATGCAACCCATTTTAATTTAGTTAAGTGTAAATCCCTGCTTACTAATCACTTAAATTATACTTAGGATGAGTTTGAACTTGCAAAGAGCTGGTGCAACCAGCTCCAGGACTTTTGTTACTAATGGAATAATTGTATTTGCTAGTACTTAAGTAAAGAGTACTTCTTCCGTCACTGTCACACAGAAAACATTTTTCAAAGCGTAGGGTGAAAGTAAGGAATAGGAGAGAACATGTGACAACACAAATGTATTGTATTTCTCATGCAGAGTGGATTAAATGTGAGGATCCTCTCTTCCTGAGGTGACATCACAATCGTCCAGAAAATAGTGTGAAATATCCTTAAAGAACAAAACAAACATAATTTTATCCAGTAGAGATTTATTAATTTAATTATTTTATCCCATCTGGTGCTTTGTTACTTTTTCTAATGATTGACATCCAGTTAATGAACCACCTGTTTCGATATTTTCCATCTTAAATGAGCTGAAATCAGCACAGACTGTGTGTAATTATAAAAACTCCCCGTCCCTTTTGAGGAATCTAGACTTTCTTTGTCAGTCTGATCATGATGTGAACCCTCCTCCTCAGAGCTGTGCAGGGATGTGGTGCAGCCTCAGCCTCCTCCTCCTCCTCCACAGGGCTCAGATGGATGCTGCTTGTGTTCAGCTCCTGTTGGCTGCCACCCTGTGGATGGTGCCTCACATTGGAGCTGCTGCCGCTGTGCTGTCGAGCTCCGCAGAGCTGCTCAACACGACCAGGGCTGGAGCTGAGACACGGCCAGACTTCAGGACGCTCGCTGGAGCTGTCGGCGCTCCTCGCAGCAGACGTAAGCGAGCCATTTCATCCAGAGAGATCAACGCCCTGCTGGATTACCACAACCGAGTCCGCTCTCAGGTCTTTCCCCCTGCAGCTAATATGGAGTTCATGGTGAGGAAACATTGGGCACTGACTCGAACCAGACTGGTAGTTTGGTTTTTTAGTTTTCAAATACAGATGTAAACATCAAATGTATAAATAAACTCAACATGAGATACTACATTAATGTTCTGTTTGGCCTCCTGGAGACCCCGGGGCCTCTTTAACAGCTTCCACCTTGATCCTACATGAATATATATATGTGTGTGTGTGTGTGTGTGTGTGTGTGTGTATATTTTATTCTATATTAAGGCAAAGAGCAGAGATGACTTTTTGTTGTTTTTCTTAAAATGATGTCTTTCATGTCTCTGCAGCTCTGGGATGAGGGACTTGCTAACTCAGCGGACTCTTGGGCTTCACGATGCATTTGGGATCACGGTCCGACACAAGCCATGAAATACACAGGCCAAAACCTGTCAATCACTTCAGGAAGGTAGTGCCGAGCTCCATTCAAGGAATCAACTATTGGTTTAGTCACCATGGTCTTAACATACACTTATTTCAGGTTAAAATGATAAAACCACATGGATCTGTCCTGTACTATGTGGCTGAATGATTGGATGTGTGTTGGATGTGACAGGTACCAGTCCATCACTGATCTGGTCAGGTCCTGGTATGATGAGAGGCAACACTTCTCCTACCCGAACAGATGCAGTGGGCCTGTGTGCTCTCACTACACACAAGTAGGTAGAATTTCTCCTTTGGACTGAGTAAGGGGGTCAATATGGATTCAAAGAGACCTTAGTGAAACTCCATGTTCCCAATTAATGATGTCTAAACTCATGGGTTTCAGTTTATGGATACGAGTATCAACATCTGCCTTGTGTTTCCTCTCAGATGGTGTGGGCGAACACCAACAGAGTGGGATGTGCTGTCAGGAAGTGCTCCAACATGTACGTGTTTGGGAGCACCTGGAGGGAGGCAACGCTGCTGGTCTGCAACTACTCTATAAAGTAAGAGGGACGTCAAGGAACTGTTTGACCTTTGGGGAAAAACTTTCTTGCCAGGATTTAGATGAGAAGATTTAAAGACTGGAAACTTTATAGTTACTGAAGGTATGAAAGTGGTGATGAGTGGTAACCAGTTGATAATCCAGCCTCATATATATTGTAGTTTAAATCCATCATAGTAGTACTCTGATAAAAAACAATTTGATCCGCATAAAACAGGGCTACACACAAAATAATTTTCTTTTTCCTTTTATTGATCATTATTATGCTATTTAAGAAGCGACAACAACTTAAAACACATTCCTTGGACAGACTGTGTGCATGGTAGCATTATGGTTTTACAACACAGCAGAGGCTTTATCATCAGGAAATGTAACAGGTATTCTTGTTTTTTTTAAGGGATAAATCTGGTGAATTCTATATTTTTCTTATTGTCAACATGTCCAATAAAAAGACAAAAACAAACAATGAATTGATCCAACTAACAAGTATTGTGTGTGTATCCAAAGCCTGATATTCCTGTTCTATAGAGCTCCATTGAAAATAGTCCCAGATAAATTCATTATTTACTCTGGATCGAGTAACACTTTCTAAAAACTGCAGCGCCTAGCTGTTTTAGAAAATTACTGAGCTTATATTACTGAGAATAGAAATATGTATCCATGACCTGTTTTAAATCTTTACATCTTCAGGAGGAACTGATGTGCTTTAGTCACAGACTGGGTAGAGAAATTGGAAAGTATTGAGAGGTGGACTAACACATTGTTGGTTTTGGTTTTTTCATTTATTGACAATAACAAAAATATACAATAATGCCAGTCTTATCCTTTACTCATAGTATTGGTCACAAACATGCACAAATAAATGCATAGCAATGCCTTATAGCTAATATTATGTTCATTTTTGTTCCAGAGGAAACTGGGTGGGAGAGGCTCCCTATAAGAGCGGGAAGCCGTGTTCTGTCTGTCCGTCCAGCTACGGCGGCTCCTGCTGGAGAAACCAGTGCTCCCCAAACACACAACCCAAAAGACTTACAAGATATTAACACAACACAGTGTTTTAATGGAAGAAAGAGAGAAAAAACAAAGTCATAATCCATATAAAGTCTTAAAGTTTCAACCAACACAAGGGCTGCAAATTGACAATTTTGACAGAAAGAAAATGATGCAGCTGTCCAGTTACCACTATGTTCAAAGTAAATCTTTATTAATAAATGTGTTACACACGGGTGAGATGACACAGTGGTGTGGATGTTTATATTTTCACTGCTGTTGGTTATCCACGTGTCACAAAAAAACAAAATAATGTAGAAAACAGAATGAATTTTCATTCATTGGGTGAAATAGTTGCCTGTTTTTATACTTCTTGAGAGTTTTTGCACTGTTATTGATGAATTTGTTGGTTTGAATGATTTTTGAACTAAAATGAAGCACTTTTGTTGTACATATTATACTTACTGTAACATTGGATGTGTTATTGATTATCTTTCTAACATGACTGAAGATTTTTCTTTGTTCAGTGTGAAAAACTGTCAAGTAATTCCTGCAGTAAACTCGAATGTGTTCAATTCATGGTTGTGTGTTTGCCTGGCTGAACATTAATAAAGCTATAAATAACTGATGACACTGTATATCCCTATAAATAATCTGCTGTTCACTACTTGTGTTTATTCACAGCTGCTGCAGGACATTTTCAGTTCTGCATTTCACCTCATTACATCTCTCTATTCTCCCCTCAGCAGCTTCATATGCCATAAAACAGGAGACTAATGCAGCTTTTATGGTCTAAAATACGAGGGAATCAGCTGTGCTTCCCCACCAATTCATGAACTGACAAACACATCATGGCCACTAACAACAAACGTGTAAAATATTTGATATGGAACCTTTTTCGCCCAGTAAACAAAGTTCCTCACAACCAAGTGTAAAGACCAACAGCTCAGCACTTCTGTGACAGTAATAACTGTTAATTTGGCAGCGTTTTATCCAGAAATGGAGAGTGGCTGGAAGTTTATTCACTGTGTGAGAGAAAGGTTTTGCCTACTCTTCATTTTTGTACAGTTCTGGTTATTAAAGATAATTACATCTGTTGTCCATTTATAGCAGCCGTCAAGTTGTCGTCACCAGTCAGTGCCTCTGCAGACATTAAAGAAATAGACGGACATTTTGGGAAATATGCTTATTTGCTTTCTTGCTGAAAGTTAGATTGATACCACTCTTATGTCTGCACAGTAAATATGAAGCTACAGCCAGCTGACATTTAGCTTAGCTTAGCATAAAGACTGGAAACAGGGGGAAACTGCTAGCCTGACTCTGTCCGAGGGTAAAATAATCGCCTATCATCACCTCTAAAGCTCACAGATAAGGATGATACGTCAAATTAGTTTAATGCATTAAACTGTAAAAACAGCAAATTGTGTTTTTTTTTTCCTTAAGTCTTATCGTCACAGTGAGGTTGTCGGTCAAGAAATAGCCTGGCACATAACCCCCTGTAGAAACCACAACTTGTCGGTTTTTCTGTGTTTTTTGTACAAACGAATAGTAAAATAGTTAAAGTTAAATGTATCTTCTCATCAGACTGTCTGCAAGAAAGAGAAGAAGCGCATTTCCCAAAATGTCAAACTGTTCATTAAGAAAACTGTAAATCAAAGCTGCATGGTGGAAAGTTGTTTTAATGACGCAAAACATTTCCATTTCTACCATGAAACCGTGGAAACAACCTTTTAAAATTAGATTTCAGTGGGTGTCTTACTATGCACAGGTGATTCAGGCCCAATTCTATATCTCACAGCTAAGCAGTAAGTGACTTTTTCCCCTCAGTAAAAAACAAAACTGATGACGTCACTCATAATACTCAGTTTGTTCGCTGCCACCCTCAGTACATTCTCCACTCCTCGCTGTCTTTTATGTCACTCCCCACCCCTATACTTTCTCTCTCCTTTTTGTATAAACTCAGTTTCTTATTCACTGCTCTTATTCACTCCTAATCTGTTTCTGGAGAAACGGTTGTTTGGTGATGAGAAAGAGGGAAAAGCACATGATAACTTTATGTCTATTTGAGTTTCTATCATCATGTTGCCTTAGTTACAGCTGCTATATAGATTGGTGTCCATACGAGCCTGGTTACTGTTTAACCTCCCCACCCACATTTGCCCAGATTAGGAAAATCAATAAGATAACAGCGGCAACACCGGCCTTACCTTGCACCAACAACACCCTTCTCACACTACAGCACCCTGCGCCAAACTTCCACATTTTACACCTTATGGTGAAGGAGGAAAAAGTGGATTTAAAACACATGCTTGAGAGGAAGGAGAGGACGACATGGTCAATGTAAACAAACCAGTCAGTTCAAGTATGGAACTTCCATTTGGTGAGTACACTTTTCTATGTTTTTATCCATTTGGCTTCAGTGAAAAAAAAGGTAGAGTGTGGCAGCTGCTTGCGTCTTCTCTCTGTTCGTTGGTTTGTGCAGCAGCCGTTTGTCTCCAGAGCTCGACAGATTTGCAGTGGAAATATCATCGCCATTTGTGTCTGCCTTTTTCACACGGCTGTAATCCAGGAGGTGTGTCAGAGATATGGAGGTTGTTAAAAAAGGCCATGGGAGCTGGGCCTGATGGTGATGATGGTACAGAGGGTTTGAGATGTCAGAAAAGTTCGAGTACATCGAGTCTGAAGAGGTTTACAGGAGGATTCAATAGGATTCAGACGTGGTGTTGTTGGTGTAGTTGATACAAGAAGGAGTTTTCTGCTGTACTGGATGAAGTCAGACATGTTTTTATTCTCCGTGGTGACAAATCCAATTCAAAATGTTACTTAAATAAAGGTATAGTATCATCAACAAAATGTACTTTAAGTATCAAAAGTAAAAAGGACTCATGATGCAGACAACTCTTTTCACAGTGTTATTATAAAACATTATATTATTCTGTTTTTATTACTAAGGAATTAATTTAAGAACATTTTAAAGTTGTAGTTCATCAATGTGGAACCAATTTTAGATACTTTCTATACTACTGGGTAGATTAGTGGTATAGTACTACATGGCATCATATATGCATATATGTTTTATTTTAAAAGTAACTAGTAACTTAGTGTCAAATAAATTTAATGATTTAATGATAAAAAGTACAATATATCTTTGAAATGTAATGTAGAAGAACAACTATGTCAAAAATGTAGTACAAAACTTGAGTAAATGTACTTTGTTACTTTCCTCCACTGCTCATTTTGGACCTGTGGTGCAGAAAACACTCTTTCTCTGGGGGTTAAAGTAACTGTGAATAGACTGAATATGAAACTTACATGTCATGGCCACAGGATACGATGCTGTACAAACACAAACACAGTGAATTCTGTGGATTAAGTGAATCCACATCAGCAGCATCTCTCCTCACAGGGCTGCTGCTACAGGCAACATCAGTTCCCTGTGTGATGTATGTTATGATCTCAATGAAAGCAAAGGCCTCACTGTGCCGCTCACACCAGCCTTCAAATACAGCAGTTGGTGGGGCTTTCGTTTTTACAGACCGTACATTGGGGTCTTAGACCAGCTGAGAAATCTTTAGATTTTCACCCGATAATTCAAGTTATTTCAGTGTAAAATGAATATAAGATGTGAGAAAAAGAGCCCTGATGTTGATGAAGCACTCATGTGCTGGACTGTTTGTTGCCAATTCTTTTGTTCAATTTTGAAAATCGACCACCCTCGTCTCAAAGCTTCTGCTTCTGTTGTGTGACAAGAGCTCCTTTTGAGTTTCGACAAATTTGGTGTCTCATCTATCTGATACTCGCCTCTTCATCACCTCTCCAGTGGCTCTTTCAGTGTCTCACCTGCCTGTCTCTCTCCTCATCTCATTTCCTCCTGTTCTTTCCTCCTCTCTCCTGTCCTGGTCATAAAAAAGATGCAGTCAGCACATAACCCAATCAAAATCCAACCCAATCTCTCTTTTTTAAATGTGATGATTCAATCATAAACACATCATTTATCAATTGATTTTTTTTTATTTATTTGAATACACTAACCAATAACAGATTATACAAAAGCAAAACATTAATGCAATTTTCCATCCCATAGGGGATAAGTAGTCATCAATGCTCATTATTCCATATGGGCTGACCCATGATACAGACCAATATTCAATGCAGCAACACATTTATCAATCAGCATTATATTGCGATGTATTATTTACTGCAGTATAATGAGTGGATTCCCTTTTTCTTTTTGAAAAAGCTTCTTGTATCCATGGCCTTCAAGTCTTGCCTTAGTGAAGTAGCTGGTAGCTACCACCAGATGCCAACAACAACAACCCCTGTAACTGGTGCTCTCTCTCTCTCTCTCTCTCTCTCTCTCTCTCTCTCTCTCTCTCTCTCTCTCTTGTTTTTTTTTTGGAGAACCAGGTTTAGCCTATAGCGGGGGCCAGGCCTAACAACGACTCTGCTCCACTGGTCATTCATCGAATGATTTGCATGTCACAATGGGATGTGGAGATGCAAATTCATTTTCTCTGGCCAAATGAGAAAAAAATTCAACTAATGTGGCTGAAAAGTTGGTGTGTGCTTAAACATGTGTTGCTGTATGATCCATGTTATTCTGTGGAGCTGAGGGTTTTCTGGAAGACAGTGATGGTTTTCCTATTCTAGATAACTGTGGCGTTCAATGTTTTAAAGGCTCAGCTTAGCTTTTACAATAGGTTCATCCTACACCTGCTGTCCCCGTGTTCTCCCCCATCAGTGAGTGGCACAGCGACCATGTGATCCCTCACAGAGACTTGTAACATGAACTTGATCTCTGATATTTTATATTTTAAAAATAATATTAAAATTAGATTAAGAATATAAATAACTGCAGGCTGTTCACAAGGATAGTTTCTACTGTAGCTGGCGAGCTGACTGCTTACCCGATTGCCAGCCGGGAACATGTTGGTATCAGGTGCAATCTGTCCTGCACCATTAACTCCCCTTTACGTTTTGTTCTCAGGGGTGTCATTTATTTCATTCATTAATGACATATTAAAATCGGGATAAAAGCTTGGTCAATAACAGGACAATAAGTTCACACAGTTTATTCAAAAGATGTATTTGTACCATCGACTTCTGTCTCTTAACTTTCTACAACCATTCCTCTTCTGTGGAGCAGTTTTTACTCCAACAGAAGGTTAAATACAAGTTGATGGTGCAACACAGCTAAAAAGCTACGATAGCTTCCCCCATTTTGGACTCTCCAGCTCTCCGTTTCGTCAAAGGTCAGCACGTTCAAACTGCTTTAGCTCAAAGGTGCAAATATTCATGTCAAAGTTAATTCCCACCGGTCCTTAAAAACAATTCATGTCACAATGAAAAACAATTCAAGACAAAGGCCTAAATAATATGTTTGTCATTTAATTGTGCAGTAAATGCATACATAACAAGTAAATACATATACCAATCTGTATTGTATTTCACTTTTTGTCTTTGATTAGTTGAATCTTCCATACAAAAACTGCCACCAATGCCAGTAATTAGATAAACACATTCAACAAAATAATCGCCTTCAACAGTGTACTCTAACATGACAACATCTCTATCAACAATCTGAGGATTTTGACATTAATCTCCATTACTCAAATATGACAGCTACTGAATATTTATTGGACATTTTCAAATACCATCTGAGGCATCATTCAACTCCACAATAATGTGAAGAGGCCATTAAAGACCATTATAGCTGTAATGATTCACACTGATCTTGCCTTTAGAGGACTTGTCTGGTGATATTCTTTGTTTTGACTAAAACCAACAATGAATTGATCCTACTAACAAATATTGTATTTGTATCTACAGCCTGATAGATATAATTCCTCCATTCTTGTTCAAAAACTATTAAAAACACATCACTGAACCACACCGTTGCCCTGGGTGACGTGCTCCTTAATCGTGATGAACACAAGCACCTTTTATTGTGACTCAATCACACATAAACCGTCCTGCTGCCATTAACACGCACCGAAGCATCTAATGTGTATTAATCCACCACTGAAAATAGTCCCCAACAGATGCTCTATTTAATCCTGTTTGTGTAACATTTGCTAAATGCCTAGCTGCTTTAGGACATTGCTGAGACTTTTTTTAAACATTTAAGTAAATATTCATGTGGGCCACAGACAGGGTATGGAGGGACATATTGTTGTTTTTGGTATTTAAGAGCTTTATCCTTTAAAAGACATGCTATAAAAAGTCCAGACTAGAGGATGCAGTTTCAATGTTATTTTGATTTTCAGTGTAATGAGTCAGAAAATGGTTCTGCATTTAAGTTATTATATTCCCCCGATTTCTAAAACCAGTGATGATTTCATGGTCGATGACTTTAATCCATGACCAAAAAACTGTCTCACCTCAGGCCAAATTACTGAGTTGCACTTTTTTTTGGTACAATGGAAACATTTTCTGAAAGGATTTGTTTACTCACTACAGTATATGCTTAACAAATCTCCCAAAACCAGGACCTTTATGTTACAAATGCATTCTTTGGCAGCTGCCTACACTAAGCTTCTTTTGGAGTTAAACTATGCTTCTTTGTCCAAACAACCTGCAAATCACTGCGCAGTTTGCTTCAGAACTGTGCAGACGTTATGTCTCCAGCAAGCATTACAAATCCAACACATCTCTATGTCATGTATACTGAAAGGGTTAAGATTTCTGGTAATCACCGGCAGATTACAGCTGCCTGTTTAACATGATATAGGAAAGGAAAGCGTGTGAAAGATTTGGATTAATTTCTACAAAATCTGAGAAATGTCTGTTACAGTTTACAAAAACAGCATTTATATTCCTCTTTACTCAGACCTACTGAGACAAGCTGACAAACCTTTCTCTTCACTTACAGTGTAGCTCATACAACACACATAACTGCGTATCAGACACATGGGATTAACTGCTCAACGGTCACAACCTAGACAAACTCCCCAGCACTGTGGTTGGCAGATTTACTTGGCGAATGTAAACATGACAACAGCCGGCCAACAGCTCCTCAGTGGATAACTGTTTGCCTACAAAACCAAATGACATGACAGTGGGGCACCAAGGTGCCTGGCTCCTTAATATACAGACGAAAGTTAACGGTTCAAATCAACCAGACTCACAAACACAACATCTTCTCGTCAAACGGCCATTACACAGCAAGATTATTCACGCATGGGTGATATATATATGTTACATGGTAGCAGCTTGGAGTATCATGATGAAGATTTGCCATGAGAAAACAGATACAGAGCACCTAAAATGTGTTGTATAGTAAATGAATAGACTGAATTTTTCTGAGCACTGTTTTGTCAACTATTGTGTGTAAAATATTAATCTGTGAAGTAACTACATACAGTAGCTGTCAGATCAATGTAGTGGAGTAAAAAGTACAGTGTTGGAGCAGAACAACAAAGTAACATAAAATGGAAGCACTCCAGTAAATGTTCTCAGTTATAATCCACCACTGATTGAAAGTGTTTCTTTTCATTGAAAGACAATGACTTTTAAATTTTAATGAATTTTCAAAACTGTCTTTGAGCTTTTTTGCAGCAGAGGGAATCCTTGAAAAAAAAAAGTTTTACAACAGACGCAGTGAACTGCAGTAGTTTGAGGCTCAATTTTTTGACTTCGACATAACAGACATACTTTGAAATAGTGTCTTGGTGCACAGCACTAGTTTAACAATGAATCTATTAAATCATTTCAACAGTTTACATATGCAGAGCTGCTATACTCTCAGGAAGCATGGACAGATTATTATTAGACAATGGGCACAAATACGTTATGGGCCCTCACTACACATGTAACCACACGCCTTGTGCACACCCTCAAACCATTACAAACACATCAATAGTGTATCAAAACATTGTTGCACTTGGTGAAATGTTCTTTCATTATGATAAACATGGGCACTGTAGTTTATTTTGACTTCCAATCCCACATACACGATCCTGCTGCTGTTAATTCTCACCAAATGTGTATCAATCCGAAAATGAAAATAGTCCTCAGTAAATGTTTTATTTATTTTTGTTTGTGTAGTATTTGCTGAAAACTAGAATGCCCAGCTATTTTAGGAAATTACAGAGCCATTTTTAAACAGGAAAGTATATATTAATGACCTCTTTTCAAAGATTTACATCTTCACCAGGAACAAATGGGCCACAGACAGAGTTGTTTTGGTCTTTCTCAGCTTTATCCTTTAAAACTAAATGCTATAAAAATGAGTCCTTAAAAGAGAACCAGAGTCTATGTTATTTTCACTGTATTCAATGAATCAGAGAATGTGTTGGGCATTTTGGTTATCATATGCTCCTGATTTTACCTTTAAAAAATGCTTAAGACCAAAGACCACTTAAACAAATCAACTTAAATCAAATCAAATTGTGTGCCGAATTTGAGATTTGATGATGCATCAAATAAAGATCATTATTTAATTAAATCATTACACCATTACGAAGTTACCATGGGTTCTCTCCATAAACACAATTCCATTATAACAAGACACACATAGTGCTATAGTGTCCTGGTGAACAAATCACTCAGCTAATGAAGTGAAATTTCATCCATCAATCCAACCTGTAATAAAATATGTGGTGTTTAGGCAGAAAGCCCAATTAGCAGCCTGTTTGGAGAGTAGGTATTACACACTGTTCACTTGACACTATTAATCCGGGTGTTCAAGTCTCCAATCAAATCTCATTGTGACAGGCATTAGGGGATTATCCCTGGGTGCTGTGGGCCCTAACAGCCGGCCCGGTGGCCCCGGCAAACAGCACTATCCAGTAACAGTGGCCCTGCTTCTCCTCCCAGCCTGCCTCAGCCTGGCCGGGCCTGAGAGAGCCACTGAGGCTCATGGGCCTTCTTTCAGCTGGCCGGCTCACTGTCAGGGCTCGGCCTTCAGAGGGATGTATGGCCAGGATGGGACGCTGCACTTCACCAACTCAGGTAAAGGTAAAGGAAACAAAGAGAGCTCTGAGAATTAGGCAGAGCATGTAGATTATTCCTGAATCGAGGGCGGACAACAAGCTGCTGTTTGTGCATTAAAACCAGGGAGCTGGGGAAAGTAAAGCTGCTGGAAGCTAACAGACCGAACGCAGTGAAAATTAATACAGTAGTGTTATGTGTTTCTGGTTTACCGCTGCTTGAATTTTACAGAAGAAATACGTTGTAGAACTGTTTTGAGAGAGGAAAGCTTTAAATGTTGAGTGTTTACAAGAGCTGCTTCATCGAGGAAAACATTTAGCGGCATAAATCAACAACAAATTCATGTATATTTGGTTACAATATCTTCACAAAATCACAAAACCAATTATTGGATTCTATGTGATGAATATTTTTGGTGTAATTCAGTGATTCAACAGTTTGTAGATGAAACATAGTCTGAGCCTGGTTAACTGAGCAGTGAACTGAGCGTTGACTTGTGCTTTGTGTCCACATGATGGCAGTAGAAAGTAATGATTTCATATTGTCTGGCAGTGGTCGAAGGTAACCAAGTACATACTGTGTACTCAGGTACCTAACTTTTGAGGTACTTGTACTTTACTTAGTGTAGTGGTGGAAATTAACAAAGTACAAAACCTGTGATGTGTTTATGAAATATGAAACTTTGTCATAGATTAAAGAACCCAACTGCTTAATGTAGTTAAAATTAGCTCTACAGTACTTTAACCAGCTCGGTTGTTAAGTAAACAATAATAACCCACAATATAATTTATAATATCATAAAGCTGACAGTAGCATTTTTTTCTGCATAATGAGCACTTTTGCTGTTGATGCTTTAACTATATTCTGCTGATAAACCTATTAGTATTTTAATATTGCAGTATTGTCTTAAGTGAAGGATCTGGATGCTTCTGCCACCCCTGCAGATGTCTGCAGCTGCCATTTGAATGCATATTCACATTTAGTTGACATTTTGTACTTTTACTCCAGAAGAAAACATACTTTTAATGGAGTATGTATACATATATATATATTTTTTTACTTTAGAAAAAGGGCTTGAATACTGTTCACAGGCCGCTGCTGTAAAAGCAAAATGTTGGCCTGTGACATTGAAATAAAAAATGAGAGCCTGACCAGAAGACAGAGTTGTTTTGTTCAAACAGAACGAGACCAGAAGAGAGCAGCATGTGACCTCAGCAGGTGAAAAGACACAGCAGCAAATAAAGACTTTGGAAAATGAGCTGATGAGGCCATAAGCTAAAACTTAAAGAAGCATTATTGTTACTGACATGGGTGGCCAGCTGTTCATAAGACAAATTATAATGTGTTTGCCTTCTTGAATTAAGCAAAAAATCACAAATACTTTTCTGACAGTATTAATCAATCAGTTTTTTGGTTAAGTCCTCTTTGATTTGGGCGTTGCACAGGATAATGCTGAATTCCTAAATATTTAGTGCCTTGTTATTCAAACCCTGGAGGTTAAATGTCTATTGATTGGCTGATGACTGAAGGACCTATAGAGAATCAGAGAGATAAAAGCACTCAGAGCAGAGCTGCTGACAGAGGTGATCGGGCCAGCAGTCAAAATGAATTCTCAGCAAAACAGAGTTAATGATTACCGAGCCTTATCAGACACTGTGATTGATTTACGTCTTGCATGGGTCTTCATGTTTATTGATGCAATTGTTTACTTATTTGGTGCACATAGGCTACTTTAGTTTTTCAGTCTGGCTGGATGTGTTACAAGATGAAGCATGTTTTCTTAAGATTAAAGATTGTATCTGAGAAATACATGAGAATTCAGCTTGAAACATTACACAGAGACATTTTAGACATGAGGACAGAGGACACAATCTCGAACACTAAAAAATCATAGTATTGTATTATCCTTCTCCAGCTGCATACCACCCTCATTTATTTACCTACATTTTTTATAATCCTGTAATGCTGTGAGGTACTGGACAACTAAATAGGCACTTGTGGCTTATCATTACCCTGAGACCAAATAGTAATCATGGGTCAAGACGATATGTCAACCCTCCAGTTGTTTCAAAGAAAAAATCTGATTTTGACATCTTGGTATTTTCAGTTTATTGAAATAATTTTTATAAAACACAATTAAACATCAGATCATATGCTGAATAGGAGTCAAAGAAGAACATTTACCAGTACATTTATATATTTTAATTAACATGGAATGGTGTCTTCAAGGATCTCTTTGGCAACTTGACTAAATCTATGATCACATTTTCCATTTTAGCACAAAACCTTTAAAAACTATGTGCCTAACACCATGATGGGATGAATTGGCTTTAGTCAACAGGGTTTGAAGGCCTCTGAGGACCAATTAGCTTCACTGGAGGTATAGAGTGCTATTATTTGACAGGAAAAGGGAAAAATAAGTTATTTAGCTGAGCTGTATAAAAGTAGTTTCCACTATAAAAGCAGGAAAAGGGCACACTGTCAGACTTTACATCACACTGTCAGGAAATTATTAAAAAAGAAAAAATAATTTTATCTTTGCAAAAAATAAATAAATCTGTGTCATTATAGGCATGAAAGTAATTGACAATATTCAGTGGCACAGAAAATATGATATTCCCGCGGTCAGCCGCAGGGGCTTGCATAAGCTGTGTTATTTGCAGATAGTTATCTGTTGACAAGGTCTTTGCCATGACACTCTACTCACCTATCTCCTCCATCTACTGCAGGAGAGCACAGCAGCAGCCTCTTTCTGCTGGCCTCAAATCTGCTGCCGCCAGCACATTGTCTCCTTCTGTTTTACTCTTATCAACATCAACACGCTCCTGGATGTGCTTTACAAACACTCACATTTTCCCCTGTGGTGTAGCTCTCTTAGAAAGAAACAAAATAAGTCCCCAGACAGTGTGTATATTCCACCATGATCGTCTTTTTTCTCCCAGCTGCTGGTTCCTGTGTTTTGATTTAACTATGTTGCTTCCCTGCCGCCTGCCTTTGAGATCGGACTTGGGGAAATGAAATGTAGTCATTGAGGAGAAGGTACAAATAGGCAGTGGTTGCAAATGGAGTTTGGTCAGTGGTCGGAGATTCCTATTCAGAAGATAGACAGGACTTTGTTCACAAACTGGAGTTTGAAGTTTCAAAGGGGAGAATCACACAAGTGTTACATCAGGTCTCAGCGATCCTTTGACTTTTAGCCCCGGGGCAGGAGTTTGGGTGACTGATTATAAGACAGCACTCTCTGGCCCATCACATTTCCACATGGCAGCCTCCCACTGTATTTAACACGTATTTAACAGCTAAATGTCTGGCAATTGCTGCAGCCTTTATCAAACTGTTGTGTAAAAGTTCTGCTTCAGCTGCTTATTACCGATTTATTTTGTGCTCACAAACATTACAATGAGACAAAAAATATGATTTTGTTTTATTCTGAAATATTCAACTTATACATAACACACAAAATAAGAAAGCCAAAATAAAAGACATGGATTGAATTTAACATGGGAGCCAGACAAAAAGTATAAAATGAAATAAACTAAAACAAACTGTGAATAGAATCTAACAAAAACAATGTTTTATGCTTAAAACTAAAGCATGACACAGGATAAAAACACTAAAATTGAACTTATTTCCGTCATTGTGGATATTGCTTATTATAAATAGTTGGCTTGTTGTTGGCTTGTTGTTGGCTTGTTGTTGACTTGTTGTTGACTTGTTGTTGACTTGTTGTTGGCTTGTTGTTGGCTTGTTGTTGGCTTGTTGTTGGCTTGTTGTTGACTTGTTGTTGGCTTGTTGTTGACTTGTTGTTGGCTTGTTCCCTGCGAGCATCAGGGGAGGATGGTCGGTCTATTTTCTTCTTGTCCTCAGCAGCTGCTCGTCTCTCAGCTTCAAACTTCAGGCTGCGTTGATGCAGCGGTGCCAGACTTCTCTGTCACTTGCTTCTTGGTGCCACGAGTGACCATGGATGCCAGCTAGTGACAGCAGCTGGTCTTTGAAGTGCTTTCTGGGGGCCCCCGATTGCGCTTTCCTTCCTAAAGTTCACCAGAGAAGACAACCTTAGGCAAACACAAGTTTCAGTTTCATGGCTTAGATGCTCTGTCGCTGTGCTTTCTCTAGCAGCTCCTCGTTGGAGATATCCTCCTGCCTCTTGTTGTAGAGGACGGAGCGTAGGCAGCGTAGGTGGAATCACTCTAACAATGCACCTGTTTTCTGTACAAGACCCATGTCTCTGCCCCTTACAGGAGGGTGGGTTTATACCTTTAGATTCTTGTAGAGGTGCAGAGAGTGGTCTTGCCACACTCTCTTAACAAGGCGCCTCGAAGAAGCTGTTGGCTTTAGATAGGCGGCTGTTTAGGTCTGGACACGACGTGAAGTGCTCCACTGCGCTAAGCTTGGTGCCGTCGATGATGATGTGCAGCGGACTAAAGGGTTCACCGAGTGGAGGCTGGTAGGCCTTCATCACCTCTGTCTTCTTCAGGCTGATTGTGAGGCCAAACGCCTTTGCAAAGCGGTTGATCTCGTCCCCTGCTCGGAGGGAACGGAGCTCCAGGAACTCGTTGTCTCCTCAATTTGCCGACATTTTGGGTAGCTGTTCTTTTCTTTGACTAAGCTGCTAACTGCTCCCCCCGGTGGTGGGGCGCACACATTACACATCATCCAAACGTCGCACCCGTGTCCCGTCCTGCTGCTTCAAGGGGCTTTTGAAAGTATTTAGAGCCAAATGAACCATATCTGCTGCTTAATACGACCTATCTCATTAGCAATGTGTAACCATTTAAAGCATGCTAATGTTTCAGTAAACAATAAACCAAAGTATTGGACAAATTAAAATTTTGACCTGATGATGGCGTTAGAAATAACCAAAGTCACTGGGATTCATCGTCTGGGAGCCACAAACGTTCAGACTTTCATGACAATCCGTCCGATAGTTGTTGAGATATTTTAATCTGCACCAAAGAGGTGGACCGACTGACTGACCGGCCAACATTGCAATCCTAGACCCATGCGTGGCTAAAATGACATGCGTAGTACATTTTCGTCTCATAGTCATACATTAAAATTTGTCTTGCAAATAACAGTAAAGGAATAGTTCGACATTTTGGGAAATATTCTTGTTAGCTTTTATCTATGAGAGTTATGTGAGTAGATCGATAGCCAACCCTTATCATGCCTGTGTGGTAAATATGAAGCTACAGAACAGCCGCTGGTTAATTTAGCTTATCATGAAGACTGAAAACAGCGGAAAGAGACAGACTGGCTGCCAGCAGAACTTTATAGTCTGTGCTCTTGTATTATGAATGCAGTGACTACATTACAACGATTACTACATCAGTGCTGCTCTAACTTTAGTCTGTTCTTAGGGCTTTGTGATTTATAGCCTTCTGCACATGTCAATCCAGCCTGTGTACTGTGGGAATGTCTGTACACTATGTTAAGACAAAGCCCCCACCTCAATATGCAGATAAGTTATGGGAGAATTTCGATCGTCCCTATCTTACACATCAGAACAGTTTGTCAGTTCATGATTAAGAAAGCTATAACCATGCAGATTATATTTTATAGACCTGTGTACGACCGTTCCTTGAGGAGTTCACAGAAATGTAAGATGGGAGCAGCGATAAAAGTGCTTTAATGACAGAGAAGATAAGATTTGTTTGAGTGACTCATTCATCGCTCCACACTGATTCTCCCATCCTCATACCACCCCCCTCCCCCCCTCTGCTCCCGGCTTTGAAATAATCAGCACACTTCTTGAGCAAATATGGGCATTGCAGAAGAGCAGCATGGATCGAACGTGAAGAGATGTTGTAATGGATGACCTCTGTACACACGCAAGTGAAACAACATGCCCCAATTGAGCTGTGTTTAATGCAGGAGTGTGTATAAAACTGCTAATCCTTTTTTGATCATGGGCGTAGTTTCTATTGAGTTAATCAAGTTGTTAGCATTTACTTACTGTGACACCCAAAGATCAATGAATTTAAATCTATCTTTTGTAGGTTTAATCACAGGTTGATCACCTCCATTTTAATTTCTGATTGGATTACTGTAAAAAGGGTTTTTTGTCAATATTGAATCCATTTAATCATTGAACAGATCATCTTAGAATCATGCACAGGAGCCTCTGGGAATGTTATGGTGTTTGCTTGGTGGAAGAAAAATAATTTTATGAGCACCCAGTATAATTTGAGTGTATGGTTAACAAGTTCACCTACACAGGGGTTTACTGCTTCTGATGTCTTGCTGAACTCAGGATCGTTGACCTACTGCTATGTACTGGCACTTTCTCTTCAAATACAACACTACTGTTTGCTGTGTGACATGTAAGAGGTGGCCACTTTGCGCAAGCAGAGTATTTATTTTTTTGAAAACAATCGGATTCAGGATAGCTCCCTACAAAAGTCACATGTGAAAACCACCCAAAAAACTTTGACCAAGTTTTGACCAATGTTGGACACACTAAAATGTAGTTGTAAGCTGATATAAGTACATTTTTAAGTGTTTATTAATGTATTTGTCAATAATTATTAATCCTCCTGTAAAGAATCCACAACTAGCATCTTAGCAGTTAGTGAATGGTTGATATCAAAGTATAACATAAGTGCAATCACATTTAATGATTTATGATGACACACATTTACAAGTCATTCACAGTTTGGTTTATAAATCAATGAAGCCCATTTGGAGCTTGAAGGTTCAGTAGTTGTAACTCAAGGTCCACTTACTAGATTTTGTCTGGAGATTTCATATACATCTCTTGGCCCTCATAAGCAAATGGAGTTTTTATGGATATTGAAAGGATTTCGACCCAAAACAACCGTATCTATGACAGAATTGAATACATTTTGGCTACAGTATTCCCAGTATTAAACCTATGCTCAAACGCCTGTAAATATTCTGTCGCCTGGCCATTTACGTATCCATACACATGACCTGCTGCTAAACCCTATTAAAAAAGTTTAACCATTTTAATGATTTAAAATGTCCTATACTTTGATAAATAATACAATAAAATAAACAAAATAAAATTGTATTGTACTCAAGAATGTAACACATCCTCTTATTTTGTATCTGTAACACTTTATTTAAATTGCCCCATTTAACATTTATGAGCAGATATAATAACTTTTAAGCATTTATTAATGTATTAAAAACTTAATATTTCATAATCATATACAATATTGTTATAACAGCATAATATTATTTTGCCAATCAGTCATCAACTGTTTACACACCAGTTACCCTTCATGGGCAACCTTCCTAAAATCACCTCATGTCTGTCTACAACTACATCATAGTGTGTCATTGTGTATTATAACCATATATTAAGTGTTACAAACTCCTTATAAACATTAAATAAGGGGGGTTAAAGTTAAATATTGCTGTTGAGAAGCGTTTTAATTTTGATTGTGAGGATATTTGTTCCACATGTGCAACGTCTGAATCACATCCAAACAAACATTTAACACGGCCACAAACATTTTACATTCACATACAAATTTCACGTACACGTAATTTAAAATCACAGAATTAAAAATTTTCTTTTAATCCAGGAAATCTTAACCTTCTATTCAGTGAAACATTCCTTTAATGAGTGTTCCTAAAGTTGTATTTGTATAATGTAATATAGCAGTGGTTACCAAACTTTTAATTTCTAAATGCACATGTCAAGTGGATATTAAACTGGATGTTATTTAACAGTATTACATAAATATATTATATAAAAATTGATAGTGTCAATAACGGTTTGCATATGAGACATACATGTAATGATCCTGGAAGTGACAATGTTCAATAGGTCAAATTTGCATCAGTACTCAATTTTTCATTTGTTACGTTTAGGTATATATTTGGACTTTTCTGCTTGGACTAAGGTTGGTTGGAGACATGTCCACTACAGTCCGCCTATCATACGTTGTAGTTTGTTAGTTATTGTGACAATAAATATACTAAAGATCAGCCTAACACCAATTTTTAATCCTATATGTGTGTTAATTTTCCACTTAAACACACACACACACACACACACACACACACACACACATTATGTATACAGACACGCACACACATACA
Source organism: Lateolabrax maculatus (assembly GCA_031216445.1). Classification (NCBI taxonomy): domain Eukaryota; kingdom Metazoa; phylum Chordata; class Actinopteri; order Acropomatiformes; family Lateolabracidae; genus Lateolabrax; species Lateolabrax maculatus. Next base: position 24,366,760 of record CM062201.1, on the reverse strand, counting down.
CACTGTATATTTTACCATTATAATTTCCATTATAATAGAAGTACCCCCTGGTGTACAAGTACTCAATGTTGAGAATCACTACAATACATCATTTTCTTTTTGGTTGTTTTTTAAGGGATTGATCTAGAAGTGCTTGTTCTCATTAAATCCTTTGAGACACGTTTATGATAAAGAATTACAGAAAGAATTACAGAGTTCTATTCATACCGAAGAATATATCGTTTGCTATTTTTACTTCATAAAATGAGTGTTAAATATGCTCTAAAGCAGCTGCCTTTCAAACAACAAGTGTGGAGCTTTTGGATCAGCCTCACGTGCACCTTGCATTTTCACAAACAATGAAGTCTTTTACATAAAGGCAATACTTTGCTTTAGCAAGAGTTAGTTCCCCTGTTAATTATGCGAGAATTAACTCAGATTTACCAGCGACATATTAAATATGGAAGTAGGTCTGAATATGACAGACTGATGTGATCTGACTAGTGGGTTTCCTGTGGTCGAAGTAACCTTTCCTTAAATCAAGGTAGCAGTACAACTGTGTAAAAATACTCTGTTCTGCTTTCAAAATGTACTTAAGCAGAAGTACAAAAGTATTATCAACAAAATGTACTTTAAGAATCTAAAGTAAAAGTAGCCTTTCAGAATATTAGTATTATTAGATTAACTGCATTATTATTATTGATACATTCACACAGAAGAAGCATCTTAATGTAGTGGTCTGTCAGGGTGTAGCTTACATTAAACTACTTTATATGTTGTTGGATAGTTTAATCTATAATAAGGGATCATAGGTTATAAATTGATCATGTATTATAAGTAAAACTTAAATTTTCAAAGTATAGCTGTCTGCGTGGCCTGGCCTCTGTGTGGATCTGCTATAAAGAGAAGCTTCCTGACAGACTCTTCATCTCCAGTGTGAACCAAATACTGAAGTTCAGGCCCAGTTCTTGAACCAACAGCAGCACCTCAGAGTTCTGCTTCATCTGCAAAATGTCACTACATGACTACAAACGTTTTGTGTCTCTTTCAGTCTGGTTGTCTTGCTCCAATGTAAGAGGAGTGAGGGAACATTGTCTCATAATCTGCCCATAGCTGTCAGATAAATGTAATGTGGTAGAAAGTACAATGTTGAATGAGTGGAACTACAAAGTAGCATAAAATACATGTAAATGGAAATACACAACTCTTTCCACCACTTTTGGTCTCCCTGCATCCACATGATTCTAAGCTGCACCTTCATTTGCTCTTGGTTGCTTTATAACATAATATGGACGCTGCAATTTGTGTGCATGTGATAACAGCATGCAACAGAAAGTGTTGGCTATAAAATGAACTGGTTTAAAGTGGTGGAGTCATTTGGCAAAGCACTGACGTGACATAGCTCTCACAGAGGAATTGTTAATCCATTACTGACAGAGAACCAAGAAGAGATGGCCGATATCAAAGTTGCAGTATCTCTTCTAAAAAAACAACTAAAAAAACAACCCTGTGATTCGCCACTGAATCACAGTGTTAAGTTGAAGTTAACCATCAACTAGAGACACTCCACCTCTCCTCTGGTTAGCGGCACGAGGGGAAGGAGGAGAAGGAGGCGAGCTCTGCTGTCAGTCACCGGTCTCCTCTCTGACACCAGTAGGTCCCCATCATATTCAAACGGGCCAGGGAGCTACCTTTTTACTGGGCGGAGCTAGGCTCCAAAAAAAGAAGGGGGGAAGGGGGGGTAGTGGAGGTGTGTGGGGGGTGTGAGAAGGGAAGGAGGGGGAGGAGGAGGAGGAGGAGGAGGAGGAGGGAGGGGGGGCACATTAGCTTCTTGGACAAGTCTTTCTGCCCCACTGTCAGGTAGTTGAGAATTAGTTTGTCCAAAGCACTGGCAGGCAGACATGGACATGGCAGACTACAGCGAGGCTCTGGACCCAGCCTATACCACGCTGGAGTTCGAGAACATGCAAGTGCTCCCCTTGGGCGCAGGTGAGTCACATATATGCAGCTCTGGCGATGAACTTTGAAACTTTTACTGATTTAAAACTTTGGTCAGGAGAGGACAGAGGGAGCTCTGGCATGAAGTGATAAAAAGGGGTCATCTGTTCATCTGCTCCGGCTCGCAGAGGGATGATCCCGTGCAGTGGTCTTCTTTTATCACCTATGGGCGCAATAGTAAAACATTAAGAGATTTTGATTAAGAGACTCTGCTCTGTTTTCAATGCACTCAGGCCATTTGGTCGAAACAATTTGAACTTGTCTCAACTTGTGGAGTGATGTGGTGTCAGATTGATTACAGTGGATTGATATTCATCCTCTGATGAAGCAGTAGTTTGAGTATCATGATCGTCCTTCTCCTGTTACAAACGGTCTGTTCCCACAGAGTCTAAAGTGAAGAAAGGGGGTTCCATTTTTTAAGAAGTGCTCACAATGACACCAACTTATTTATATGTGCAGTCTCCCATGACGTCTGGCTGTGATCCTGAGTCTAAAATTCCCAATGAGACTAAAAAAAAGGAAGCTTGACCAGGAACATTACTTACCACTCAACTTTTTCACCACTTACATGTTTTTACTCTTTTATGTATAACAATGCCTGTTGAGTCAGTCTGCCATTTCTAATCTATAGCATGTGTCATGACATACTCTATGATTGATTGACCCAGTCTGGTGACTGTGTGGGTGACTAAAAACAAAACTGTCTCCAGTGATTGCCTTTTCAGAGGTAATCAAGCTGACATCAATTATGCTCTGTTGACTCTGTGTGAGCTACTCAGACAGGTAACAGATCCTCACGGGTTCTCATGAAGGCTGGTTTTGATCAGCCGTCAATGAAGCTGATCACTGCATTCACTCCGGCCGTTCACACCTTCTTAAATCAAACCAGCTTGAAAATCTGTCAAACCGAAACACTGTGTTAAAGCCTCTGAACGATAGTGCGCAAACATTTTTCCTGATGCGTGTTGACTGCCATCTAATTAGGTTTTTATGAAACCCTCTTCCTCCGGTTTCTGGTCACCCTCTTCACAGTAAAAGCCTGCTGAACTGATAAGACTCTCTTCCTCTCTCTCTCTTCTTGTGTCAGACTCCTCACCAGCTGAGAGCGCCAACATGAACGCTACCGGCCACCTGGGGGTGGGCAGCCTGTGTGCCATATGTGGAGACAGAGCCACTGGCAAACACTACGGGGCGTCCAGCTGTGACGGCTGCAAAGGCTTCTTCAGACGCAGCGTCCGCAAAAATCACATGTACTCGTGCAGGTGAGGACAGATCTACGACTGAAGAGGGAGAAATACTCAGATTTTAGATTTTTCTACTAGTGTTGATGTGCCAAAGCATTGCACATGTAGCCCTGTCAGTGCAGCTGGCTCCCGACTATACAGTGATGTTTGTGCGAGTAAAAGAGACACAAAGCAAAACATTTCTCAGTAAATTGACTATAAATATTGCAAAAAAGAGCCTCAATTAATCTACAGATTATAATATATTTTCTATAAACATAATAGTGAAACATAGATATGATTTCCCACAGGTCAATTTGACATCTTTGAATGTCATGTTTTGTCCAACCAACTGTCCAAAATACAAAATATACAAAATATTTCTTCATAGTAAATATACTATGAAGAAAAGCATCAAATCAAATCACATTTGAGAAGCTGGGAACCACAAATATTTGGCTTTTTTTTTTTAAATATTGATTATCGAAATTTCAATTAATTTTCTGTCAATCGACTAATCGATTAATTGTTGCAGCTCTAATTGCTTCACTCAAATGCTGGACGGCACAAACAAACTTATCCCACTCCTTCCAGGTTTAACAGACAATGCATCGTGGACAAAGACAAGCGAAATCAATGCAGATACTGCAGACTGAAGAAGTGCTTCAGAGCTGGCATGAAGAAAGAAGGTAGGAACCTTTTGTTTTTTCGAAGCAAACTGACTTAATGTCTAAACTCAGTCTTTATGTTTTTTGTGAGAAGAACAGATTCTCTTGAAAACAGAATTTCTCATTTAATCAGCAAATCACTGCCATAGTGTGAGCTGTCTCTCCATTGAATTGACACGACTTGTGTGAGTGTGTTGCAATACCCACGAGAGTAGTACTTTGTTAATGTTCACTCCGTGGAGCGCTGAAGTCTCTAACCAGCTTATGCTGAGCAAACATTTCCGCGCAATAATAGCCATATACTGATAAACATGACAAGCTTGGAGTTATTTTTATTTTAAATGACTCTGCGTTCTTTGTGCAACAAAGACATTGTGATTTACTTTCAATTTACTTGGAAATGGCACATTTTTCTTCTGCAAGTACCAACTGATTGTACCTGCAACCGTGATGATCCTATAAATCTGTGTGTGTTTTTAGCTGTGCAGAATGAAAGAGACAGAATCAGCACCAGGAGATCCAGCTATGAAGACAGCAGTTTACCATCCATCAATGCACTCATCCAGGCAGACGTACTGTCAAGACAGGTAAGACCTACTAAATCATCTTTGGGAACCATGATTAATCACCTGTAACAAGGCATCAAATGACTTCACATCTGCACTGCCTCATCTAGATCACCTCCCCTGCTCCCATACTGAACGGCGACATACGGGCCAAGAAGATTGCCGCCATCACAGACGTGTGTGAGTCCATGAAACAGCAGCTGTTGGTCTTGGTGGAGTGGGCCAAGTACATCCCAGCTTTCTGTGACCTGCCCCTGGATGACCAGGTAAGACTCATACACAGGCACAGTGTACATAGTTGTATAGACACTCTGGTCACTCATCAACTAGTCTACTCAAAACCACAAAGTGGGCTGCAGGAGCACATGGCTATAGACTCTTACATACTTATACACGTTTTAAAAAATCTTTTAATAAGATGATCTTTTTGTCACTCAAAACTTAAAATTCTGCAACCAGAGTGGTTAATGTATTTTAATCCTGAGTTAGAATATGATGAGCTGGTTTTAAAGTTATACCCCTCTCCGAAAAAAAGTGCAGAATCATTAACAGTGTGATCACCAGGCCTTGGTAACTGATTTGCTGATGTTATATCAGTGAGGGAGCCAGTGTCTCTCTTCGGTTTACACAGTGAGCTTCACATGAAGAGACTTTTTAGGAAGGGATAGGACTACACAAAACCAAAACAGTCAAATAAACATGCAGAGGATCACAGAGTTTTCATTATGCAGCTAATAAGTAAATTAATTAAATAATAAAACTGTATTTCAGGTGGCATTGCTGCGAGCTCATGCTGGAGAACACCTTTTGCTCGGCGCTGCAAAGAGGTCCATGCTATACAAAGACATCCTCTTATTAGGTAAAACTTGCAGATGAAGCAGCAGAAAACATTGTCTCACGCTTGGACTTAATGAAGTGTTTTAAATATTGCCCTAATATGTGATTTTCCTGCAGGAAATGATTTCATCATTCCCAGAAACTGCCCAGAGTTAGAGGTGGGCAGGGTAGCAGTGAGAATCCTGGACGAGCTGGTGCTTCCTTTCCAGGAGCTTCAGATAGACGACAATGAATATGCCTGCTTGAAAGCCATAGTTTTCTTTGACCCAGGTACTGCTGCTGACTGATCTTTTGGATCGTGTTAGCTACTTTTCAAGCCAATAATATCAGTGAAGTCAAGTTCAAAAGCTGAAGAGAGTATCTTAGACACTGTAAGCAGATGAAAATGTACAACTTATTAACAGATTTCTCTTTGTAAACATCTCTGCTTTTATTTGCTGGCAGATGCTAAAGGTCTGAGTGACCCTGGAAAGATCAAGCGGATGCGATACCAGGTCCAGGTCAGCCTAGAAGACTACATCAACGACAGGCAGTATGACTCCCGGGGCCGCTTCGGGGAGCTGCTCCTGCTGCTGCCAACGCTACAGAGCATCACCTGGCAAATGATTGAACAGATCCAGTTTGTCAAACTCTTTGGCATGGCCAAGATCGACAACCTGCTACAAGAAATGCTTCTTGGAGGTGAGCTCGTTCAGATCATTTGCAAACAACCAACCTGGAACATGATTTCTGAACTTAAAAGCTTCGGGTCAATATACAGAATCCATGCATATTAACAATATAGACAATAGAGAGGACTGTGGCAGTCTTTACTGACTGTATGTTTGTGTGTTTTGCCTCCCAGGTTCTGCTAACGAGGCTCCACATGCACCTCACTCCCTGCACCCTCACCTGGTTCAGGAGCATCTCAGCAGCAATGTTATAGTGGCCAGCAATATGCCAACACAGATCCATAATGGTCAGATCTGTAAGTAGAGAAACACATTAGTACAAAATCTGCAGTACAACTGTTGTGGCATCAAAGAGTTGTTCTCTCTCTCCATTTGAAACCTTGAGATTTATTTTTTTGTCCATCCAAGTTTGATCAGTGTGTCAAATGTTCCTCACCCAGCTCCATGTGCAGCCTAGTCAGGTAGCTGGAAGGACAAACAGGCTTGGCAGAATAATCCTCTAAATTCTTCATGGAAACTAATCTGGCTTTATTTTGTCAAAGAGAACTTCTGTTATTCTTTCTTAACATGTTTAATGCTCTGAGAAATTTCACAAAAGTGCTTATTCCTTATCTGAAAATTGTGTTGCTCCAAGGCATGTCATAGCACAGAACGGTAAATATACACCTGCTTATGCTGCAGTTTCTGTCTCTAACTTGCTGCTTTCCCTTTGTGTTCTACTTTCCAGCCACTCCTGAAACCCCGATCCCGTCTCCGCCTGCTGCCTCCAGCTCAGAACATTATAAAATGGCTCAGGGGGTCATAGCCACTGTGCCCAAGCACCAAACCTCCATCCCTCAGCCCACTATTACAAAGCAAGAGGCCATCTAACAATCCTCTGAATCCTGATTCCTTCATTTTTTTTTATTGTGTTAAACCAGGGTCTTTATATGTAAGTTTATACACAAGCAGCATTGAAGCTGATAACTTGACTGAAACAATAAAGTAGCTAAATATATAGAATTTAATTGCAATGATGTCCCTTGCAGATTGCTGTTTTTCTTCAGGGATCTATTTGTTCACACATGCAGCTGCAGTTGAGCTCAGCAAAAGCCAGTCAAAACTATAAGCATCAAATCTATCCAGTCATGCTGTTGTTCTGTAAGATCGACACGTAGAAATACATTGTTGTATATATAGTTTATTATTGGGTAACATCACTTCCTTCAGCATGGCCTCAGTGTGTGCAGTAAGGCTTTTGTTAGACATGGTGGCGTGATCATGTCAGTATTTTATGAATGTTACAACAGGCCTTACATTGCCATGTATTTAGTGTTGCACAGTATTTTATTTTATGTTCATTAGTGATAAAATGGTGTCAACTTTCAGTCAGGAAATTAAATTTGATCAAAGCTGAAGGAAATCCCTTGAATGAGTTCAGCTTTTTGGGATCTCTTAAATACTCTGTGGCAAGACTAAAATATCTGTGGTTTGTTTAAAGTACTGGATAATGCATATTTACAGTAGTAAAATGTAACATGTAAAATTAAGACCAAGAAATCTTGGTACATATGGTGAAGTCTGTGGTGCCACTTTGTAAAAGTCACAAGCAGACACACTGAGGAAGTTTCCCAATAATATGTTGTATTGGTTTAAAAAAATATATATTATATTTTTTGTTTAGTACTTTGTTGTGGTTTAAATGATGGAATAAATTGTGCCTTGTAACCTGTACTGCCTTACAAAAACAGGCAATGTTTCGCCTTACAATGTGAAGAGGAATTAATAAATCTCAAGGTCTATTTTTACATTGCATTTTCTGCAGACCATATTTTATACCATCTATGACTGTAAGAGAAAATGAAGTCAGACATGTCGGAAAGTCTGTGGAGGAAAAAAAAAAAGGGTCCAACGTGGCAGTGCTGCTTGTTCACTGATAACCAACATGTTGCCTCAGACTGATAAAGTGCCATAAAATCATTATAGACTGCACTGATTCAAGACAGGGGGAGGGGGGGCACTTCAAGGATTTATTTTTACATTCCAATGGAAAAAATCCTTAGCTAAGACGAATGTGCTGCATTTAGACTCAACTTTAGATGACACGACAGAGGTTTGACCTGGAAAACCAGTGGAAGCTTCAGACATTATTTTATCATTAAATACAAAAAAAGAAACCTACTTTTTATTTTACCAAAACACCAAACACTCACATAAATCTGAATACATTAGTTAGATGTAGTATTTTTAAGAATTAATTTTCAAATCTGCAGTAGAGAACATACCTGACAGATCAGGACGACATGCAGCCTGCAGTGACAGGATGCAGGCTGAGAGATATGCAGGCAAACTCTGCCATCTACCGCATTCAAGGGTAATTGATAAATCCAATCTGCACACAAAAACGTGAAAAATACATTTAGGCCACATCAATCTGCTGGTACATATAGTTAAAATGATAAAAGAAGATATTAAAAAAATGATAACTGAATAAATCCAACTAGCCTACTATACAAGGAATATAGGCTCTATTATTTTATTTTAATGCCCTCATGCGCTGTGGGAAATCTAGGCTTTAAACTAATAACAGTACTCAATAAAGCCTGAAGATGAATTACATTTATGTTTATGTCTCTTTTATACAGTTTATGATTTATATTAGATCGCCAGATGTGAGATTCAGATGCACTGAAGCCGTGGGAAAAAGGAAGGCAGAGTTGTTGAACATAAAACGTTTGTTTTAACTAGTTAACTCTTTTCATTTATGGCAGTAACGTTTTTGACGCTGCAGTTTTAAACGAAAAAACAAGATAATTACAAAATAACCACGAAAAACGTTTTTGTCGTATCAAAACCCATTTATTTTTTTCATTTTAAAAGCGCGACACTTTACGTGGAGCTAGTTTCCGAGGCACAATGAACGCAGCACCGCCATCAAAACAACTGACGCACGACTCGACGGCTCTGACGCGTCACAGCGCATCACGTGCTGCACATGAGCCAATGAGAGAGCGCCGTTCCTCAACCCGGAAGAAGGATTTTCCTGACAGGTCGGTTGTGATTTTTGACTCTGTGCTTCTTTGGGGTCGTCGTGGCTTTGTTTCTGATGACATTTTATCACTTGCCAATGGATGCTCATAAAAAACATCTATGTGTGTCCTAGGCGGTTAACGTTAAAGTCATTTCCGGGTTCGTATTCAGTCATTATTCTGACTTTAGTTCTGTCGCATCGGTTCTCCTCAGGATCAGATTATATATATATATTATATTAGCTTGCTATCGGCTGAGAAAATACATAAAGAGTTGTGTTGTAGGGACCCCTCACACTCTTCTCAGGTATCAGGGAACGTTTTATTCCCAATATCTGTAAAGGTAAAGTGGTATTAATGTATGTAAACTCTGTCCCCTGCCAGAAGTCAACGTGACAGCCCAGAAACGAGTCTTTCTTTCCAGTTTTTTCATCTCTGTTGCCTCTTGTGTGCTGCTCTTCCACAACAGCTTCACCCAGTCAGTCCATGGATGATCAGCATGAGTCCATCGATCTCAGGTCTCCTCCGGTGGACCCACGTGCACCTGCAGGACACGGCTGGTTCCCTGGACCCCCTCCACCCATGTATACCTGCACCCTGACCCCTGAGCTGGTGGCCAAGGCTCGGGAGGAGCTCCAGGAGAAACCAGAGTGGCGTCTCCGGGATGTCCAAGCACTGAGAGACATGATACTGAAGGTATTACTTTGTGTTTTTCCCCCCCAGTATTGACATTTATATAAACATAAACTAAATCCTGTTTATATGCGAGTAACATTTAAAGCAGGGCATGGCGGTTTAGTAGTAAACATCCTCAAACTCAATGTAACCTCACAAACAGTCAAATAATGCAAAACTTGACAAGCAAGCGAATTTACAAAAGCCAATAGTGCAAGTACAAGATAATTACATACTGTATAGACCTATCCAATTAAAAGAAAATTGTCACCATGAACAAACAAAAAGATCAAAATCAAATATGTGTTATTTCATCTCAAATACTCTCCGACTTCTCCAGGCTCACAGCCCCAAACCCATTTGTTCCCTGAAGATGTAAATCTTTAAGAATAGTTCATCTATATATAATTTCTGTTTTCTAAAAACTTTTTGTAAAAGTAGTGTTCATTGTAATGAAGGAACATGTTCATTGTAATGAAGGAACATGTCACCCAGTGCAATGGTATGGCTCTGTTGTGTTTATTAGACAACAGTGGAGCTCTACGACACAGAGGAATAAGATATATGAGGCTTTACATTGACACATAATACTTGTTATTAGAATCACTTAATTGTTGGTTTTGGTCTTTTCTTGGGTTTTGTTGACAATAATAAAAATATACAATATCACCAGGCTCACGTTAATAACATTGCTATTATTTCAAAGTGTGTTATTTTGTTATTGCTTTGTTTTTCAAGTGTAGCTGAATTTTTCATTCTTTTTTGTTTTTGTTTTTTTTTACCAGCTCTTTATCTGCTGAGCTCATTTTTTCCCCACTTGACTCTCTAGGAACAGCCAAATCTCAGGACCAGGCTGGACGACGCCTTCCTCCTGCGCTTCCTGCGGGCCAGGAAGTTTGACTACGACCGTGCCCTGCAGCTGCTGCTCAATTACCACGCAGGCCGCAAGGCTTGGCCAGAGGTGTTCCAGGACCTGAAGCCATCCACAGTGAAACACGTCCTGGACCTGGGCTTCCTCACGGTCCTGCCACAGCCGGACCCCAACGGAAGATACATCCTCTGTCTCCGGCCAGGTTGGTTTCTGCTTCACCTTCGTGGGAGAATTCAACAGTTTAATAATGAATTAACCATTCTGTAATTACTGTTGCCTGTTAACCCGTCACATTATTCAGAAGACCTCAAAAGGTTTTTTTCTTATCTCTAAGTACATACTGTATGACTAACAGTCAGTTACTGATTATTCTTCCAGCACAGGCTTGAATCATGATGTACGATTACTCAACACAATCTCCGTTTACAGGAAAATGGAAACCAAATGACTACCCATTTGTCGACAATGTGAGGGCCATTTATCTGACTCTGGAGAAGCTGATCCAGCCGGAGGAAACGCAGGTGAACGGTATTGTCATCTTAGCTGACTACACCGGAGTGGGCATGTCACAAGCATCCAATCCAGGCCCGTTCCTTGCCAAAAAAGTTGTGAGCATCCTCCAGGTGAGAAATCTAACATCTCTTGATCCGATGACAATTTTATGTGTGATTAAATGTATTTTAAAATAAAATCAGTTCAGTTTTGTCGGGAATAGATTGATGAATATACTCAAAATGTAATTTTATCTTGTAATGACACAGCAGTCAATATTAATAACTGTTTTAACACACACAAGAGAAAAAACCTTGTCATTTACAGCAGTGGCTCTTGAGCGCTGCCCATTGAGTTTTGTCATGATGGCATTGTATAATATTTACATAAGCACACAAAACACATGTGAAAGGTTTGACAAGGACCGGCTGTGACTGTTCTGAATGCAGTTTCTCTTCTAATTCACAGGATGGGTTTCCAATCAGAATCAAGGCCGTTAACATAATTAACGAGCCCAGGATTTTCAAAGGCATCTTTGCTATAATTAAGCCTTTTCTGAAGGAGAAGATGGCAGAGAGGGTAACTATTGTCCTTGAATTGTCTCTGACTCTTTTGTTTTAAACAAAGGACTATTTTGAATCGTGTGCCTCCCTTTTATCCGCAGCCTGCACTCCAAAATAATCGGCTATTTTCATCTGTGAAAATGAAGGGCCAAGCAGTTTATTTTCAGAGGAATGACCTCAGGGCACCAGAAACACAACCCCATGTTTTCCGAAATCTCCTTTTGTGTTCATTTAACTCTGCAGTAACTGATTTTGGCAGCAGAAACAAGCTGTAAAAACAACACTGACATGTTATCACCTTCAGCATACAGTTGCCTATTTACACAATCAGCAGAGTCGGAGCAACATTGACATTCATTTACCTGATAAATATAAGTCAAGTATTCACTCTGGTTTGCTCTCTACCAGCTCCTGAGGGAAATATCTGGCTCTTTAGCAGCTAGATACCCCACTATATTCACCAGCTAATTTTGTTCGTCTGCAGTTTGTTGCTGGGCAGGTAACCTACATTTGGTTTTTAGAGCTTTTCTACTAAAAATATCTGCTTGCAGCAGCTGAAAACTTTGCTATGAGAGCGGTGAGAAGGAACCAAAACAGGGAAGTTGTGGGCATTAAAACCAAAACAATCAGCTGAAAGAAGCTATAATGCTCCAAACAGTTAAGAGAAACTGCAGAGTTAAGCGATAATTCTTTGTGGGTTTATTACTGGGACATGACATGAAATATTGATTATAGCCACTTTAAATGATGAAGCTGATGGTGAGGCAGATAACGTGGGTGACATGGTATCTCTGCTGCCCCCTCACACAGTACATCCTCCACGGCTCAGACCTGCGCTCTCTGCACCGGAACATCCCTCGGTCGGTTCTGCCGGAGGAGTACGGCGGCATCGCGGGCCAACTGGACATGTGTGTGTGGTCGAGACTGCTGCTGGACTGTGAGGAGGAGTTTATAGTGGAGTTCTGCCAGCCGGATCCACTAGAGGGCGTGGTGCTCCCAGACTCCATGCTGTTTGAAGGAGAGCAGGCCAGCGGGCAGGATGACGACACCTTCAGGGGGCTGCGCTCTCAGCTTTACTACTGTTACTGATGCACACTGTAGGTGCATATACTCCCATCACTGAGAGGACATTTTCTGTTTCATTTGAAACATGTGTGTAGACTTTTACAGGGCAAGTTGCCAATATTAAACATGATTTATTTTACTAACTAAGCAGCACTACTATAGATGGATAGTATTTTCTAGTTTACACGTAGCCCAGCATTCAACCATGGTTCCAAGGCAGCTGTAGGCTCAGGCAAAGAGGCTTTTGACATGTGCCTATGCATGTTTAGCCATTATTGGTGGCCTCTATGAATTTACTTCTGGTATTTAAAGGTAAGGTTCACAGTTTTTTAATAGTCAGGTGCCCATATGTACATTAAAACAGGTTTTGCTTGATGCAGTCGTTTCTCCTTTTCATACTGGTCATTCAAAGATGTTTTTTTAATGTCCCTTACTCTAACAAAATGCAAGAGATGGGGGACAAAATCCACAGTCCTAAAATGAGGCTTCAGCAGCAATTAGACATATCAAGTGGGTGTCAGAAACACTTACTTGGGAAACACAAAGAGGGAATTTCATACAAAAAACACTAAATTTTGACCTACTTTACTTGGCTAATTGACACTGCTGAAGCCTCATATTAGCTTCAGACGAACTTTGAAATACGTTGGAAGCACAGTAACAAGGGATGTCTAAATGGCCAGTATGAAGAGAAGGAATTATTGCAGCCATCAGACACTGTTTCAATGCACATAAAGGCATGTGAGTATTGTTTTAAGACAGACATGGAAAAATGTAAACCCATCCTTTTAATATTTTTCCGCTGAGGAAGAAAAAACAGCTCAAAACAGCTTCTCAAACTCACATTTCTTCAGTATATTTAGTATCTGTATACCGACTATAGGTCATATACTGGCCACCAGTACTCCGAGTGCATGGTTACATCGCCCCACAATTAAAAAATAAATAAAAATGGAGACAGTTTTTGTGTATGTAAACAACAAATACATTGCCTTAAACTGTTATTAATCAGTAAACTTTTCCCCAGGTATCATAAATCATGTTGGATTTTTGTTTACCAAAGCAATTTTCATGTTTATCCTCGTCGGGGCTTGCCATCATAAAGGCAGATATACGTCATTGTTAGTAAGTGGAAATGGAGGGCTGCTGTGGCTGAGAGAGAGAATAATGTGATAGATTTACTGGTAAATGTTTTAGCTCAATATATTACTCATACACCATATTTCAGGGCCTTTGTTTAGTTGATGCTTTTTTTCTTATGAGAGGATTATTTTTCTAAGTTCAGATAATCTGCCTTGTGTTTTTTTTGTTGTTGTTTGTTTTAACCTTCTTTGACCTGTTTGCCTGTTTTTCATCACTCAGTCTTAACACAGGGCCATTACTGATCACAGGAGTCACATGGGGAAGAGAACGTTTAGTCCTGACTTTAAAGACCTCTGGTTTGCCAAATTTTACACCAGACCATGTACAGAAATGTGCAATAATGTTGGATGTGTTTTCTTGCGGTAGCCTGAAGCTAACTTTTATATTTTTATTTTAAGCATGTCTGTGACTGTAAGCTGTATTGTATTGCAGGGTATGTATCATTGGTAGTGAAGACAGTAAAGTAAAACTCAAACAGAGAAAGTGCTATTTGTGTCTTGTTTGTGCTGTGGATGCTGTTGTTGGCGGAGGCTGGTGGTATGCAGCAGGCTCTGGGGAAGTTGTGGGTATTTTCACAACATAATTGTAACTGACTTGAACAGCGTTTCCAAAACCGGGCTCATGGGTCCCTTTAAAAACATCAGAAATACAGAGTTTGAAGATGTATTTAGATATTTTACTTTAGAAGTAATACCACAGTCTAAAAATACTCCATTACAAGTAAAAGTCCTGCGTTCAAAAATGTGAGTACAAGTAAAAGTACAGAAGTCTTAAAAGCAACAAGAAGGATGACCTGCTCTACCTCCTGAGCCAGTCCAGCTCAATACATTGCAAGGCTAATAGAAAATATGGAAATACATGTATTTAAACAATGCAGAGCTGTGTCTTAGTGAGTCTAAGATTAAACCAGGATTGGAATGATAGCCTGCTGGTTTGATATTGGACTATTTCCATCTGGAACATTTACACAGAACTCATTAATTTGTTTTCTTTTTCCTTTCATGAGATTTTGACTTAATTTTAACTCCACACAGCCTACACTGTTGGATATTGTTAGTATTCAGTTTCCATGACATTAATTCAGAGAACAAGACCAACAATTCAGCTTTTTTTTATGCTGTACACTCATCTAATGAGTTCATAACAAAACAAAAAGATAAACGGCAGATCAATAAAGGGAATTCCAGTGATTTCAGTTCAGTGTTCACGTTCAGTTTACTCACCCCAAAGAGTGAAAACAGCTGAATTATGTATTATATTATAAAATGAACGCTGCAAAAATGCCCTCTGGATGCCCCTATAGTAGATAAAACTTCAGAATCAGAATCACATACAAGGAATTTTCTGTGGTGTATTTGTACGTAACAAGTACAGACAGGTAGTGCAAAAGAAGATGAAATAAAACAAACTGTGCAGGTTTGTGCAGGAATGCTGTGCAAACATGATAAAGTGTCCTCCAATGTGCAAGAAAACATAATAAAGTACTCTCTAGGTGCCCATTGGAGAAAACTTATTAAAGTACCTTCCAGTGGAGAAAACAGGATGCACCACATGCCCTTTTAATTTTTATTTTTTGCCCCTGCCCCTCAAACAGCCTCCATCTGCCACTGGTCTAACGACACGATCCAGTTGCATTGTTGGAAATGTAGGCTCCAGCCTTTCTTGGAGCTTGACCCACAACAGCTGACTAAAAATCAGGACGTCGTGTGGAGTGACTCCCCCAACTTGTTAGAGAACCCCTTTAATAGGGTGCCAGTGAAAACGTGCAAATATGTGGGTTTACCCAACTACATCACTGATGATCCCTCCGTGTAAAAACCAACATAAGAAAACATCTGGGGGGGGGGGTTCCCTGCGAGGAAATCTCATCAGTCGGAGTGTCTGGTGGTTTGATGTGCGTCTAAATAAAGCTGCCGTGACATGAAAGCTACAATGAATCATCACACACGCAAGAAATAAAGAAGGATGTGTGAGGAGAGGGTGATGTCCAGAGAGGCTGCAGCCCACGGAGGAGTGGGAGCCTCCGCCGCTCGCTCTGATTGGCTCAGACACGACTAACTCCATTTTGGAAAACAGCTGTTTGAAGACACAACCTTTTTTTTTTTTTCTCGTTGTTTTCCGACGGAACCCGGAGAAAAACATCCAGGCTCTCACCGCACACTTTCTTGCCCGCTGCCCGCTCTCTCTCTCCCTGCCTCCGGCTGCAGTTTCGGGCCCGGTTCGGCGCTCATTTTTT
Organism: Lateolabrax maculatus; assembly: GCA_031216445.1. NCBI lineage: Eukaryota > Metazoa > Chordata > Actinopteri > Acropomatiformes > Lateolabracidae > Lateolabrax > Lateolabrax maculatus. The sequence goes on along the minus strand of CM062201.1, from coordinate 24,350,765 downwards.
TTTTTTATTTTTTTGTCCGACTGCCAGGAAACTTAAGCGGGGATCCATGGTGTTAACCGTCCATTGTAACAAGTGGATAACAGGAGGCGACCCGACCAAGGTTAGTGGCGATGTGACGGGTGCGTGTTGCGGCGGGGACGCGGCTTTTCTCTGTGGATTTGCGGTCGGGCAGTTGTAGTTTGAAGTGGCCATCCGCAGGGAGCCGCACAGTCACGAACCGAGGCGGTGTGTGTGTGTGTGTGTTGGGGGGGGTTTCTGCGTGGTTTTTAATGAGGCATTTGTCCGTCCTGCACAGCCACTAACGTGCAGACAATGCATCCCTGCACGGGCTCCACGGTGCACACGCTGAACCCGACACTCGGCTCAAATCCGCGTCCTCTTCCCCTCCGTGTCAGTGCATGTTGAATTACATTGTGGATGTTAATGATATTCACATTTTTTTTTTTATCCCCCCACCCCCCCACTCGAAAGGCATTCAAGTGGATCCATTATTCGAGCCGCCTGTGCGTATTGTGCGCGTTCAGTGTAAAGCACTGGCATGCACGTCCTTCCCACACATTATCTGCTGCATTCAGTGCAGCTGATGACAGCCTGGGTAGATTTTGAAAGCTCTCATCGCCTCCTCTCATCCACTGTGCTTTTTTTTTTTGTGCTCTGTCAATGCACCCAGCCAACCCCCCCCACCACCACCATCAACACAAATCAACTTGTATTTCCTAACTCGATAAGATAACAGGGCAGTGATGACAGCAGGGGTTTTCATGCAGTATAACCTGGCTGCTGAGAGAAGAAGGAGCATGTCAGGGCATTTCTTTCTTTCTTTTTACATTTCTGGATGGATGAATCTTGTGAAATGACAGGGCTGGATGGAGAGGAGAGGAGATTGAGCAGCAGCAGGCTGGTGGGGGGGGGGGCTGAGACCCCCCACTTTGCATGAGTGTTGCTGGGCAAGGGCCAGCGTTACTGGGCATGGGCACTGGTGAGGATAAATACTGGCTTCTTGCCTGCCTGTGGTGGTTTGCTTCACTGTTGCCTGGCTGGCTGACTGTAACCAAAACAGTGTTTTCCCTCAGCTCAGTCAGCGCATGGTTACCATGTAATCTAGATGAAGATACACCAACAGCTTTGATTAAATGACATATAATGAATTACAAAATACATACACATATACATATACACATACATGTATGTATTTATTTATTTTATAACCGGCCTTATCTCAGACCAGTCTCAGCAAACAGAGCAGATTTATGGCTGATCTTGGCAGGGACAAGCCTAACAAACTCTCTTAAAAACAGGATGCGATATGTACTAATTTGGCATTTAATGGGTCGGGGAAACTGTTGCACGTCAGTGGTGACACTTTAAATTGCACATTTTGGAAAGAAACGCAGGCAACTACGTGATTCTGTGTCCGGGGGTAAAAATATAACATACAGGAGTAAAGCTAGGGCTGCATAAAATTTTTTTTTTTCTGATTGCTGATTGCTGATTATGTTCTTGATTAATTGATTAATCTTTTGGCTTAATAATGTCAAGGAAATTGTGAAAAAATGGCCATTACAATTGGCTAAAGGCCAAGGTTATGGTATTAAAATTGCTCTCCGAAACCTGAATATATGCAGTTTACTATCACACAAGACAAAGAAAACCAAGCTGGACCTCTGGAATATTTGGCATTTTTGTTTGAAAATTTGGTAGAACGGATATCAAAATAGTTTCAGTATATTTCAACTGATCATTACAGCTCAGGTAATATGCTAGAGAAAAACAAATGCACCACATGTTTGGCCATACTTAAAATGGCAACATCATTCCTGGACAAAATCATTTAAAGAGGATGTAGTTTCTTTTCATATTGGTTGCAAAATCACAAGTCGTCGAAGGTGACGCCACTTTATGATGAATTGATGATTACAGTTTGGACAATCTGTACACTCTGATGTCAGATATGGCCTTCTTTAGAATTACTCTCTACTTCCCTGTATTCTCTTTGTACCAGCTAACCAAACATGGTCTCTTATCCTTCAAAATGGCCAATGGGTGGGGGGGGGGCGGGGGGGGAGAGACGGAGGGTGTGCAGAACAGAGAGCGCAGTGATGCCAGAAAACCCCTGCCACTAGAGAGGCACACATGCCCCGCTGACCTTGGACAGAACCCTGCAGAACCTTCCCTCCTGTGTTTCAGACACACTTGCTGAACCAAAACAGGTCTGCAGAGAAGAAAAGACAGACCACTCACCATTAAGATTACATGCGCTCATGTTTTGGTTAGTACGAATGCTCGTCCTCGGGGGTGGGTGGGTTGGGGGGGAGCCTTTGTGCATTATGCCTCTTCTAATCTGTGACACCGGTTATTCAGGTAGCTGCTAGATCATGAGTAATCACGTCATGCGAGTACAGTTGTGATTATCTGCAGTGCTGCATGACCAACACTTTTACCAACACCGCTCTCCTCTTCCAACTCCTTCAGTAAATACAAGTCATATCTGCTCCTGCTGAGGGCTGCCAACAATAACATGATTACCCTGAGAACATTTGGACCCCTATATCCCTGTGCTGAGAGCCTGCATTAAGTATACACGGTGGGGGTGGGACGGTTTCTGTGTGTGGTTGTTTCTGTCAGTGGTTTTTCCGTAAGTGGTCATCAGATTTTCTGTCCTGCCAGACAGCTTTCTCTGTATTCCACTTGTAGTCCGACTGAAGGCTATATGAGCTTTCCTTGATATGTTGTAGCATGCAGTGATTATTTATTTCATCCCTTTTATTCCCTGAGAATACTGTCCTTTTAATGGGAGTCCAAGGCAGCTGGATTCAAAGCTTTTCTGCAACAAGGACGGGACATTACATGCTTTAGATAAAAATAGCAATCTATTCTCAGAATTGGTTCAAGTGCCTTCTAGATTTCTTTGATATTATGTCCAGTCGCCTTCCCATGTTAAAGATTACAGAGATCAGAAAACAGTCCATAGTTCAGTCCATAACAGTGCAGAAGGGATTTGGTACTATGTGAACACACTGCTCAGGGTCTATTTTTGCATGTGTCCCTCTGTGTACTCATGGGTTTAATGTGTACATATTTTGTGGACAGGGATTTGTTGGTTCAACTGCGTTGACCTCCAACCACATTCTTTGCCCTGTGTGCAGAGGACTTAAGCTCCTCTGTTTTTAGCTCCCTGACTTCCCCATGAGGAGAGAATGAGTACCATCACCTCGGCCTTTACTGCCTTGTGCACCAGACAGAAAAGGTTTTCTGGTACACAAAGAAATGCCAGACCACTGTGAGGGACTCAGGTTATAAGAATTAAATTATCGATTACTCTGAAATTTCTTCTTAAAATAGTTTTTTTTCCCTTGTCTATTCATAACATCTGTGAGGTCAGATGTATAAACCACATGTATGTACAAAAAACATGCATATGCCATTTTGCCACACTTATTATTTACTGGGTGTTATGACAAGATGGAGACAAAATATAAAGGGTTTGACACAGTTGGTGAAACTGCACTCTCTTTTAATAGACAGGTCTAACAAGTGGTGGAACAGGCTGAAGTACTGATATGAAAACGGGTAATTAAAGTCACGTCTACGCCTATTTATGGCTAGAAGTGTGTTGATCCACTGGTTATACTATAAGCCGCGATGAAACATATTGATGGTAACAACAATGTCTGTTACTGTGAGTACAGTCTTTATCTGATTAGCCATAAAGCTGCACTTTTCTACCGGTCAACCTGAGGCAGAGCAGCCACTGCAGGGAACTAGTGCTGCTCGTCTGCATAGCTCTACATACTGTGGCCATGACAAACTCTTAAGCAAGAGAGAGGGCATCCACTTAATGCGACCGTTTTGATAAAACCCAAAGTAAATATAATGAGAATAAATTTTACAATGTTCCAGCTCTACTAGTAGTATTTTAAAACAGTTTGATTAATATTGTACTAATGCCATTCACAGAGAAGTAGTTACAGATATACAGAAAAGTATGCATACACCTACTGCTACACTGATTAACCGATTTATCTTGCAGATAACTGAACGAAAAACCTGCTGCCTATAGACTCAAAAGGAGCTCGTAAAAAGTTTTGTTTCTTTAAGGAGAACCGCTTTTTGTCTTAAGGTTGCAGTCAAGCTTGCGAGCAGGTAAATGAAGACACAAACAATCTATCCAGTGAAAGAGCAGGAGGTGGATGCTTATTTGTGCCCGTTGCAGCAGCATCTGCCTCCTGCTCTTTCATTGGTCAGATTGTGGGGATAGCAGGGTCAACAGGGTCGCATGTAAGGATTGAGATGGAGTGTTTTTGGCCACGTGAGTGAAACATATGATTGGGACCCACTGAGCAGGAATAGTCTGAGAAGTTTGTTTGGATTGGACCTTTTTGTACATTGTGAAATTGGGACACCACTGAAATATACTGCAACCATTGTGAATAGAAACTGACCACAGCCTCTGCAAGGTATCAAACTATTACTGAAATTACTGACAATTGGCATCGGAAATAGAATACTGACCCAACCGATTGAATTGGCTCGGCCCCTGTTATAGACTGTCAGCCAGTGTGCTGGAATAGGCTGCAGAGAAGTTGCTATAGAAAATGGAAGGATATTACATCCATTAGACCATTTTTTATCGTAACTACATTTATAACACCCAAATTTATTTCCTTGTGCATCCCCTCTTCCTGATAGATGATACTGTTTGGCGAGGTTGCTCTTCGGAAGTGGCAACACATCTGTTTCACAGCGTTAAGCCAGTTGATTTGATGTAGCCGAGTTTCACCCACAGCATCAGCATAAACATTCACAGATAGGGCTGAGGTGTTGAATAAACACTCTTTTGAATCTATTTGGTGAGAGTATTTTTAATCAAGCCTTATTATGTAAATGGGGTCCTCATCCATGTGTAAAGTAGACACGTCCTTTTTTTGGCCTAGTGAGTCGTGAAAGATGATTTGATGAGTCTCTCTTCATGAAAAATGAAAATGAGCTTTAATTATTTTAGGAGGAGTGGCCCATTTTATATTCCATGTGAAGCGGCGAGACAGAAAAATGCTCGAGGGTAAAAGGAACAACATGACCTTCACTGTTTGACAGGGAATCACAGGCTTGTGATCTGCTTTATGCTTTGATTTGATCCACTTTGGGAATTCTCAGGCTCAGTTTGCTTTAACATATCTGATTGTTTTCCTGAAAAGGTTTTCATCCAAATCCCAGAGGAGGGGAAACAATGAGCTGTGTTGACAAGAGGTTGCTCACAGGAACTAGACAGTCATATATTTATATATTTAAAGTACATCCCATTTCACATTCTGCTGCGAGAGGAAAAACCATTCATCAAATGTGTTAATTACTGCTAATAAGACAAATAGATAGTTATTGTTATTGGCCTGTAGGTAAATACCACATGATGACTGAAGGGTCAGCAGATGGGGACTGCAGTCTTTGCTTCTCAAATTAAGCACTGCCGCCTGCAGTGGAATATAACTAATAAGCACATTTACTTGAGGATGGAGGAGCGTTGTCATTTTATGCTGCTTTATACTTCAACTCCACCACATATTGTATTTGTTACTCTACTATATTTATTTGACAGCTATACATTTTATTACTTCCCATACATTGGGAACTATTGGATTAATGTAATGTACAGCCGCAACCATTAATCAATTGGTCAGCAATTATTTTGATAATTGATAAATCCTTTTAGTTATCTTTATAACATTTACTGCGTCCAGCTTCTCAATATGAGGCTTTGATGCTTTTTTCTATCATATGTGATAGTAAAACTGATCTTCGTGTTTTGGACTGCTGGTTGAATGAAACAAGCAGTTTAAAGACATCATCTTGGACTATTTTCTAGTGTTCTCTAGACAAAACGATTAAATATCAGCCATCAATTAATCAGTAATGATAATAATTGTCAGTTTCAGCCCTAATATTATGTAGTTTAGACTAGCTCCACCTCCAGTGTTGACAGTCTTATGTAATAAATGATAAACTGACGGGTCATTTTTCTGAGTTCTTTTACTTTGGTACTTTAAGTACATTTTGCTGAAAATACTTATGTACTTTGCCTCTGCTTAAGTAGGATTTTTAAGGGTTTACAAAGTATTTTTACATTGGTACTTTATTATTATGCGTTCTACTTGAGCAAAGGATCTGAATACTTCCTGCTCCACTTGTGACTGCATTAGTCTCACAGTAGATTTGGTGTTGTGTCCTGTATAGCAGCATGAACGATTGTTTCATTATCTAGGTCTAGAGGAAAGTGCAACGATTGCTTTTGCTTTTTTTTTTTGGTCTGTTTGCTCATGAGGAGGGTTACGTATGTGCCTTTTTATCCCCGTCAACTCAGCAAATTGAATCACATGACGCCCACATCCTCCTAGACCTGTGGGAGAAAGGTGTGATGATGAAGCCGAGTGGAATTACTTGGCAAAACACAGGCGCACCGCGGCCGCCGGCACAGGTGAGAGCAGCGACTCGCGTTTCTACAAATTGTTTTAAATGCAGCATACAGAGGAGTTGTGGTTAGAGTAATCAAATTCCAAGCTTTGTAAGCGAGCAGTCTTTGGCTGCTTGAGTTTTTTTTTTGTTGTTGTGTGTTATTTAATTAGAGAGAGAAGGTGGGGAGTTGAGGGAGTTGTGGGTGAAATCCCTCTAACAGGTGGTGCACAGAGACGTAGCCCACAACCAAAACACATATTCTGTTACAGATTGGCTAAATGGCTGTGCGCTGCAGCATAGCCGAGGAGGATGTATTATGTTTCTGAAGTTCTCAAAAAAGTAATGAAAACACTGGAGCCAGTGGGGGATATTTCCTTATTTAGAAAGCATAATAAACACACATGCATTCCTTCTCTCCTCCCTCTTTTTCCTTTCGACATCCTGCTTACGTTGTCTTTTCCTTATCTTCAACTGCTTTTCCATCCTCTCCTCTCCATTTTTCTCCATACCTCCCTCACCATCTCTCCTCCTATCCCCTCATCTCCCTCTCGTCCTCGCTTCGGCCTCCTCCTCATCAACCCAAGGGGGTCTTGCTCAGCCTCCAGTGTGTGCCTGGGAGCCTGGGAAAAGATAGGGCATAAACAACACAGCAAACAAACCACCTGCTTCCTGCTGAGGTCTCGTGTTGTTAAATGTGTGGACGGAAATAGAAGCGGGCAACCTTGCAGTAGAATTAGAATAGATAGAATGGACAGTGGGAGGAAAATCACCGACCAGCACAGCAGTTATCCACAGCACACTGGCCTCTGCGTTGGTACATGTAGAAACCAAGCTTGGTGACACCTGAAGACTCACGTGATTGGGGGGACGAGTAGTAACTGATCAGTTGATTGACAGAAAATGAATCTGCAACTATTTGGACTCTTGTTCAGGCAATTGTCACAATTTTCTAACAATTTTTAGACCACACAACTAATTGATAAATAGAGAAAACAATCAGCAGATAATTAATTGATGTGAAAATTATCTTTAGTTGCAGCCCAACAAGTAATGTTGTTGAGACAGTCGGGGCAGAGGTGGCTATGTTGTGTGTGTGACGGACATTTTTCACTATTTTTGTATTATTTTATACAATTAATCAAGAGATAATCAAGAGCAAATGTTCATATTTGAGAAGCTGAAAGAGAAAAAATGACTCAAACCATTAACTGCTTATCAAAATTGTTACTAATTTTCTAATGATCGGCTCTAATTAAACTGATTAAAGCACAACATTAAACTGGTGACATTTCAAAGTAAATCAAATGCAATAACCAGCCAAGAACGGACAGAAAATACAACTTTCAGACCACAATTTCTGAAATGGTGCTTTTTTTTATGTGACCTTTCAGTACTTTTCCAGACACACAGCAGAGTCACCCCCATATAAATATTTTCAACTTGGCCGTAGCACCGTAAAAGAATTATAGCCACATCACATCCTTAACTCACGATATCCCCTGGAGCTGCTTTATGAATGTCATAAATTAGTTTGGCTTTTTAGGTAAACAAGAGAATAACTGATCAGAGATGTTTGTCTCAAGGAACTGAAATCTCTTTGACTTGTTTTTATGTTGAGAGATAGACTTGAAGACTATCTGTTGATTTTCAGTCACAATAAGATCTGTTTCTCCCGACACATTTGTTTTTGTGGCAACACTGCCTGTGCAGAGACTCGAACAGTTGCCGTGCCATTCGAAAATGTAGATGTGAGAATGTTTTTTTTCCGGGGGGGTTGTAATCACGGCCTCATTTTGGAGTCCAATTGAAGCACCTGCTTCTGACTCAGCTGTGAATCATGGGTGGTTGATGAGACTCAGTCACACCCATCCTATTCCCACACACAAAAACAAACACGAACCGGGGGATTCCCTACAGCTCGAGGCAGGGCATACTGCTGCAGTAGACTCGTGTGTCTGGCTACTTGTCTCCTCCGCTGGTAAAGCATTGATCGATCACAGCTTATGTGCAGTTTTTTTGGCCACAGGGACACTGGCACAGAGGACTTGGTGTTGTACATCTGATGTCTGTGGTAATGTAACCTATACTTACCTCCAAACGTGGATATCTGATCCTGTATGCGATCCTGTTACTGTGCTGTGGTTCTGTAATGTGTGGAGCCAAAGCAATGTTATCATGCGCTGGCTCTCTCACCTCAAGGACTGGTATTGATTGACCCTGCTGTTGCTAAGTGAGAAAGCGAACATGGTCTGTAGTAAAAGTATTGTCTGTCTCGTGTTACGTTGTCTGTTTAACAGGTGAGGCTTACGCCGGGCTCACCCTACAGGAGTTTTAAAATCCTAGACGATTTTGAAATTGGGTTGCATCACGCACGTAAGGAGAAACTTAACAGATGTTCACGTCTCTAATCTCACACTTCACACACTACAAGATTAGAAAAATAATGGCGCATCACACACTATAATTAAGATTATTGTGACAGAGGGAGCAACGCACCACCTCACGTGATCTCATGGGGAAGCAGATGTAAACAAAATGGAGTCTGACGTGGTGCAGCTCGCTTTAGTGATGCTTTACAGTGAGAAAAAAACAAAAGGTCAACACAGATCGTGTGGAGGTGAGAGTTTAACTGTCGGGTTTATATGTGTCACCAGTAGTGTGATAGCTAATGTTAGCCTCAAGGTTGCCTGGCAACGCCGTCAGCTGCTCCGGGACTTGTGTCTCATTGGCTACTGTGGTCCCGCTCCGAAAGTAGTGACGCTATCATCCAGATTTTAAATCCTAAATGTCAAACATGTTTGAAATGATCGGGGGCGGCCCCGATGAGTCTGCGGGCCGATCTGGAGGTTTAAGATTGGATCTGTAAACCCGTCACATCTGTACCGAACATCGATACCGACCACGGTCCCAGACCAGATTCCTCCACTGGTTGTCAGGACGTGTGAATCTGGGACAAATCGGCCTAAAACTCCTGTAGAGTGATTGATAAAATCTGTTTAAGTGCATGTCTGCCGGGTGTTTTGGCTTCCTAGGTTGTCTAGAACATTTTCAAAAGAAACAAAAAACTTATATAAATATTTTTCCTTCTAAGCATTTGTCAGCATTCCTTTTCAGCTTTGTGGGTTTTGTTTGGGGAAATAACTGGAAGTCATGAAGGTTTTCCCGTGCAGCGGCTGGTCATGTGGATGTGATTCAGTCGTTTGGTTGGAGTCACTTGGTGAGGTCATTCTTTAAAGCAATAGTCTGACATTTTGTGAATAGGCTCATTCACTTTCTTGCTGAGAGTTAGATGAGAAGATGGGCAACACTCTCCCATCTTTCTGTTTCTGCTACAGCAAGCAGCCGGTTCCTGGAGTCTCGTCGTCACTGTGAGGTGTTCAGGCCCAGAAATGACCCGCCGTGTCGTTTGTAGTTGTTTTACGCCTCTGTTTGGGCATTTTGCAAGACTTTGTGGTTGTCTCTTTTTAGTTGCATTGCTTCTCTTTGTGGATGTTTGATAGACTTCCTGAAAAAAATGAAATGTTAACAGTCACTTCCTACAGAGGCTCTGGTCCAGGGGCCCCTGGCCTTTTACCCAGTAGGCCTGTTGAGTAATCTTGCTGAGTGCTCTATTTCACATTATATGAACAAGTCACAACACTAACATGGTCTTTCTTAGGACATAGTGATATAAATTTGCTATACATGTGCGGAGTGAAATCTCTCTCAAACCTGACAGAGTAACACAGACACCAGCAGCATTTCCCCACTGAGAGAGAGCGCCTCTGAGCCAATAAACCTTCACTACTGGATATATGGCAAGTGGAGTCACACACGATACAAACCTTGTTACACCAGCACATAAAGCTCCTTTAAACCACAACCTGCCTTTTCACTTTTCCCTTTTTGTACGGATTAAATGAACGAGATATAACTTGCCAGTTACTGAGCTTTACAGGTGCTGCTCGGTGGATTTTGTTACTTTAGGTCAGAGCCAATTTAGCTTCCAGATTTTATGGTAAACTAAACTAAGCCTGTTTTGTCTTTAGCTTCATATTGAACGGACAGATATCAGAGTGGTTATCCATATCAATTCTCATTTAACTCAGAGCAAGCAGCCAAAATAGAGCACTTCCTCAATGCCAATTAGTTTGCCTGACAGGCATTATTGTCAAGTGGTTCCTTTCATTTCTTACTGGCCTTTCAGCGGCTACGGGGAACACAGCTTCATCTTCTTTCCACCTGTCCCAGAGGTCCCATCCTCTGTATTACCCCCTGCTATCTGTATGTCTCCTGTAAGACTCATCATTTACTGGCAGATGGAATATGAGTGTGCGCAATTTGCTTTGTCTAAAGACATAAAAGATCATGTCCGTCATAAATTCCTAGAGCGCAATATGACATCTTGGCTTTGGATTTTGTGGCTGTATGAAGTCAGAAAAACCTGAAATCCCCCTCACTTTGTTACTGACACCCAAGTGTTGGATGTCCCACAGCGTTCTCCAGTTGAACATCAACAACTGTATGTTCCTTTGTACTTTTGGCCATTAAAAGATTGATTTGGACTCTCACATAACAATTAGCTTGCTATCAAAGATATGAGAGTGATTTATTCTATTCTGATCACTGTTATTATCTGCAAAAGGCGAACCATAATGTTTTATCCAATTTGTGCAGTAAGTGCAGAATCCAGCAGCTGTTGACTGAATCCAGGTTGTGAATAGGTGTTTTAACTCACAATGACTGAGTGATGTGATATCTAGTTCTAGTAAGTCAGCTGGCATGTAATGGATTTGCTGTGTAGTGTTTAAGAAGTTCCTCCACTCATTAAAGAGGCTTTATCAGTTCTTTGGACTGGTGATATGAGAGAGGTCGACATCTTGTGACCTCAACAACTGATGCTGATGCTGGGAACATCTGACATTGTTCCTGGTAACCTGCTGAACAAAGTCAAAAAGACCTTCTGTACATAGACACTTACCCACACAGGTTGTCTGTAAAGTTTATAATTGATTTTTCTGACCACCAAGGCTCAGTGTTGCTTTAGTATCTCCCTGCGTCTCTGACCTTCTAATCCCCTACAAGCCAATCGTAGCCTGAAGTTTCTCAAGCAGGGAGCAGGTAGTCGATCTTCACTCCGGGTGAAAACAAAGAATGATCCCGTCTCATCTGTAAAGCCATCAACACTGTGGAAAATGTGATTGTTTATAAACCTGCTTTTTTCCTTAGTTTTCTATTTAGATTAGCACATTAAAGCAACAGTTGGACATATTAACTGAATTTAATCAATATTTTAATAATTGAGTAACTGTTTAAACAATCTTTTAAGCAAGAATGCGAAAATCCAGTGGTTTAGCCTTCTCAAATGCAAATATTTTCTGTTTTTCTTAGTCTTCAGTGATAGCCAACTGAATATGTTTTTGTTTTGGACTGTTGGTCCGACAAAATAAGATATTTTAAGATGTCTCCATGAGCTCAGGGAAGTTGTAGTGAGCATTTTTTGCAAACATTCTCTAGCTCAATCGATTATTGAGAAGATAATCTATAAATTACTCGATAAATTGCAGCCCTACAGCACATGATTAATTAGTAAGAAGTAGCAGTAGAAGCAGCAGCCGTAGTTACAGCTGTAGTAGTAGTAGTAGTAGTAGTAGTAGTAGTAGTAGTAGTAGTAGTTGTTGTTGTTGTTGTAGTTGTAGTAGTAGTAGTAGTAGTACAGTGTAGTAGATCAATTAGCTGTTCAACAGAAGATTACTGTGCAACTACTTTGATAGTCGATTTATCTTTTCAGCCTATTTTTTAAGCAAAAATGGAAAAAATGTTGTGGTTCCAGCTTCTTAAATGTTTTTCTGTGTTTGATGTCATTGTAATTGAACATCTTTGTGTTTTAGACTGTTTGTCAGACAAAAAAAGAAATTTGAAGACTTCACCTTGGGCTTTTGGAAATAGTTTTTCCCTCTTCTCTGAAATTTTACAAAGTAAATAACAAATTGATTAATCAAGAAAAGAATCCACAGTTTAATCAATAATGAAATTAATCGTAAATTGCAGCCCTAATCAACATGCCTGCAGTCAACATCAGAGAGTGGGTGTCTTTTTTTATTTTTTTATTTTTTTTATGGTGGATAACTCCTTTTGGGCCTTTCATAATTATGTTTTTCTCCATCATTGATCTCTCATGAGAGACAGATGCTGGGAATTGATCTGTGAAGTGCTCCGACTTGTGAAGTGAGGAACCACAACCCTGGCTGCTCCTCTGTAAGCCTGCCGAGATAATCTGTCCAAGTTAGATTGATTTCTGATTTGGCTGTAGCTTTCTGAAGAAGCAGCCTTGCCCAGGCCTTTTGTTTTATTCATTAGTTCACTCAAGACTTTTCCACAGCAGCTGATGCTAATAGCCTTGGTCAGGCTTCTTATCTCCTGTTCCTCGGCTGATTCATAATGCCTTCAGGCGGAGGAGCTCAGTACGCTCATTTAGGATGGCAATTATGTGAGAGTGGCAGTGATCATTCTCAGTATCTACGCTCAGTGAAAAGGAGATGGAAAATTGCATTGAGTATCCAGTGTTATCAGTGATAATTCCGCATGTCTGACAGAGAAGATGGAGACTTTTACTGTGACTTAATAGTAAGCTTGAAACTGAAAAGTGCCAGAGAGAGACGGGTGGCGAAAACCTCTTGAGTGGAGGAGATGTGTGTCTGCTCGTCTCCCCAGCAGGGGAAGTTTTCACAGCGTCGGTGTACATGGCTGACTGCTGAAGAGCAAAAGCAAGTTGCAATATTCACTTCACCAGGGGAAATTAGGCCCTCACGCCCAGCCCTGGGTCCCATAAAAACAGGAAGGGTATGGGGCAAATATATACACCAGAGTTGAATGGACAGGGCTTTTATTTATTTATGAGAGGAAGGCCGGAGAGCAACAACAATGCTAATCCTGACGAGGAAATACAGCTCCCTTGTGTTTGAAGTGGGCTCGCTGTCAAGCCAGCAGCTGCTGACATCATGTGAACAGACATTGCCCAGACCACATTGGACGGGGGCTGAGAGGCAGCCTGCAGGAGGGCAAAGAGCTGAAGCACACTAGTGTTATGGTGCTCTCACTGTGTAACACTTGAGGGTGAATGGATTTGGATGAATTTGTCTGAAGCAGTCTGGGTCTGCTTGTAGGCACCCGAGAGCAGATGAAGCAACTTTGATTACTTTGGTAAGACAGTTAACTTTTGCTTTATCTTTGCTTTATTTTTTTTATTATGCACCGTTTGACCACGAAAGCTGTGATAGCTGAGAGTTGTTGAGAGTGTGTTTTGTACTGCAAGTTGATTTTAAAAAAGCAGTTTCTTTCATTTGAAGCAAAGGGAGGTTTCTAGGATTTTATTTGATTAATCGATTAGGCTATAATTTGATTTTAATAGTCACTTAGTGGTTTTCACTAGCAAAAAAAAAGCAAAACCTACTGTTTCTGAAATGTGACAATTTGCTGCTTTTCTCTGTCTTTGTATCAGTGTAAATCGAATATCTTTGGGTTTTGGACTGTTGGTCGGACAAAACTGTCTATAAAATGTCAGACAGTAGTGAAAAATGTCTGTATGAAGCTCAAAGTCTTGTAATGTCATACCAACAGTCCAAAACCCAAAGATATTACATTTACTATTAAGTCTGACAAAAGAAAGCATTAAAGCCTTTTAAATAAAATTTTTAGTATTTGCTTTAAAAATAACAAAAAAAATGATTATTTCATTGTAAAAATAGTTGCCAATTCATTTTATGAACCAAATGATAAATCAAGAAAATAGTTTGTTGCTTAACCTACATTTAGATTTTTGTCAAGTTGATTAAAGGCTAAACTTAAAGGCGGTTCATTAAGTATCAGGACTGAAAAGACAAATGGAAAAGTTAAGCCACGGGACGCAGATGAAACTCATTCTCGTGGAGGCTTTTTGCCTTGTCAATAAATGCAGCAAAATTAGTTGACAGACTTGAAATTGGTCATGTAGACGGCCCTAATGGATGTCAAAATCAGCAACAAAGCCAGTCTTTGTGTGGGTTATTGCAGATAATGTGAGTTTATTACACACAAATCAGGCTTAAAAGGCTCCAGCGGGATAGTAGTGAGCCTGCCTCTCTAATGGGCCCAGTGTAAGTGGCTATGCTGACTCATATTCCCCCAGTGATCTCAAAGGCTTTTGTTCCTAATATCTCCATGCCAAAACCTCTCTTGTTACATGTCACCTCGCCCAGTGTGGTCACCGTTCATGTTCAAACCTGTCATGGAGGAAACCTGTCTGCGTACTGCATGCACCGCTGTTTGTGCAGCTTTGTTGTGCCTTTGATTTCATTCACAATGGAGTTGTAGTGCTTTTTGTGTAGATGTGACAATGCAGCCAGAATGGAGGAATTACCAGAATTGAAATCAGGATGTTTTTTTCCTGAAATAACTTTGAAGAGAGAATCCCAACCCTGGCCACGATCCGCACACACAGCGCAGAGCAGGAAGGAGAAAGGGGAAACAAAGTGAGGCTAAGCTGAGTTCAGCTCGTGAGCTGAGCTGCAGCGATTTCCCTTTGAGGATTGAGTTGTTATTGTCTTGAGTGAAAATACACACCTGTGACATTTGTCTTGTGGTAGTGTTTCCAGCTGCAGCTGTGTCGAGTTTCCCTCCGTATACACAGTCTGGCCTTTCACATAAAGACAGCCTTTTTATTTAACTGGGACATGCACTTTAACAGTGCTATAAGTCATAATTTCTGGAATGTGGTTATGAGAAAGTTGTGAATGATACAAGGCTGGCATCATATCTGTGTAATAAGTCGAAAATATCACACATACAATAAGGCTTTTCAGAGGACATAGTGTATATATAGTGTTTGTGCCATCTAAAAAGAAACAAGTAGAACATTAAACGGCAACATAATTGATATTAATTGTATGATATTAAACATATTAATATAATATGTTTAATATAATTGTAAATGAATATATCGCCTTGTACAAGACATTTCAAAACATCACCTTGTGTTCTGGGAAATTGGGACATTTTACTTTCTAGACTTAACAATGAATTGATGAAAAAAAAGAATATCATTGCTGCAGCCCTAGATGGGGTACACGATTATACTTTTATTCATCTCAGTAAACAAGAGCTGCAGTTAGCTCAGTCAAACAGACGGTCATCAGTGTCTTTTACAGATCGTCTGCTTCCAAGTCACCTCCCATGTTCATTTGCATTATACAAATCACAGCAGGTGAACAACCACAACAACAGCAACCTACTCTGCCTCCGTCAGTCAGCCGGCGCTTCAAAAACAAGTTCATCATCACACTGCGCTTTGTGGATATCAGGGATAAAGTGATTTTTAAATTGCAGCGCCATTAAACTGCTTCCACCACAGCTGAGACCAGGTGGCCAGACAGAGAAGAGTGTAAAAACGTGCTGGAGAGCAGGAGGCAGAACATCATCATCATCATCATCATCACCACCATCATCATCATCATCCCTCCATGGAAACCTGTTAATGATCTCATGGTAGGATTTGATCCACATGTGCAGGCAAGCCGACTAATTAAACAAACAAATGGCAATTAGATGGGGCTCTCATAAGCCACATAACAACTGGGCCAGTGGAGTAGAAAAAGGCAAACATAACACAGCACACAAACATAGTCACTGCTGCACTAGACACACACTCAGTGCTGGTTGTTTGTTTTAATTGTCAAAGATCTTTCAGTCTATGTAGAAAATGCTGGTAGTATGAGTGAATGTCTTTTTTGTATTGAAATCGTGATTTAAAAGAAAAATGTTTCATATACTTATATAGGAGGATTTATTATTTAAAATATAAAATGTCCGAAAATAGTGACCCACGCCCCAAAGTGACGTCTATATCTCGTTTTGTCCAACAGTCCAAAACCAAAATATATTCACTTTACAAATATATAAAACTGAGAAAAGCAGCTAATTTGAGAATCTGGAACCAGAGAACGATGACATTTTTGCTTTGAAACTTAACTGCTTATCAAAATGGTTGCTGATTATTTCTCTGTTGAAAGATTGACTAACCAACTGAGTGTTTCAGCTCTGACAGTATCGGTAGGTGTCGTCAGTCAGATATCAAAGCGGTCTGATACCTGCAGTTTTTCATTATTTCCATAAGGTGACTCATCAACTATGCAGAAGATTTTTACTTGAATATTATTTAGTAATGTCAAGTATACCACTAATATAATATCTTGATAAAAGGGAGCTAAAATAGTGTTTCTGTAGGAACCAGGCAAGCAGAGGATGGCTTTTCTAGACTAATTTGTAAAAAAACAGTACATTTGTAGTTATGAATATTATAGTCACATCTTGTTTAATATACGTAGCAAAGTTTAATTGATCACAATCTCAAAATTGATCAGAAATATTTTCCTCAAATTGGTCAGCACTAATGAATAGTTAGTGAACTTAAGGTTGTGGAAAAGGTAGCACAGTACAGTAGGTGTAATAATGAACCTGGCTCACTAATGACGGTACAGCCCGGCTATCTAGATGACGACCTATCAGAGGATCACACCACCATCTGCAGTCAGGAATACAGAGTGGCTCTTGTGTATAGTAGAAGCACTCAGGGAAATGCCAGCAGAACTCACTGACATTTACCGCTCTTACCTACAGGGGCTTAAAGATTGCCCTTCACTGCAAATTTCACATTCCCAAACAGCGTCGCCTACGTCTGTGTGGCTCGTGACCTCCCGGGGGATGACCCCGGGTACTTCCTTTTTGGCATGGAGCACGCATACTGTACATAAGAGAAAGAAAACAATTGTGGGACCTTTTGAATGATACTAAAAGAATGTGAGTGAAAGAGTTTGGGAACAGACTGGCCCCGGGTCAGCGTGTCGTAGCTGCGTCTGCCAGCTCGTTCTTATTCCTCCCTCATTCTTCCTCTTGTTTCCCTTCGAGACTCCGACCCCCTCGCGCTTCTTAAAGATTCGCGGCCGAGCTGCTCAGCTGCTTGTCGTGGCTGAAGTGTTTCATGCTTTATTAGTGGGTATGTCTGCAGCTGTAATGCAGTTGGTTATGCTGCCCATACAGAGCAGTGAGGTTTCATCTATCTGTGCCGGCCTGTGGGGGGATTTCAGGGACTGAATCTGTAGGAGAGGAACAGCTGTGACGAAATTTCCAGTCTGATACATGTCTCTAGGTTTCCTTCTCCTTTTCTTTGCATGAGAGAACTACTTCCTACTATTTCTTTATCTTGTGTATTCTTTTTTTCTTTTCTTTTCTGGGGCATTCTTATTTTGTGTCCTCTCCTCTCTGAGGAATTACCAGCTGTATAGTGTTTTAGAGGTTGGCAGGATCCATGACCTAGTTAAATATGGACTGAGAACAGGAAACAGAAGAGGAATGAATGGCTAATGGGAGCTCTACTTACTTTTTTGCTGGGGCTCCTTCTGGCCCCGCCTGTGCTTGTCCTTTGAATGGTTTCAAGCTCTTTTAACTCTTGCTTTCCATATTGATCAGCTCACCCATCTCCTTTTTCTTTTGCTGTGTAAGTACCTCTAGGAAAAACAGATGGACTCTAAAAGAGGGGTATGACTATGCAAGTGAGAGGTTTGGTGCAGCTTTTTGTTTTTCCTGATGGAATTAGGACAGCCAATTAGCACAGATGTCGGTAGTGCCATTAATTGCTGTGCAGAAATAGGAATGGTAATTATTAAAGTCTTCATTCTCTTTTTTATTCATTTGCTTTCAGCTGTTGGCCATTCAGGTTGTGGAAATGCCTCTGAAGTGCCCCGTTTCTGCCCACTCTCTCCCTCTGCATTGGTCATCCTCTGTTGCCTCATAGCTCAGCACTGTGCAATTTTTTTTTTTTTTGGTCTCTAGCCAGTATTCCTGTGTTTCACGTCAATGCTACCGAAGTAGAAATTCACAGGACACAGTGGTACGTCCTCCCACGGGTCCTGCAGACCATTGAAGGAAGACAGCAGGGTGATTTATTTGCTTCTTGCGACACCTCCGCAGCGGTCTGACACCCCCCTCCTCCCTCTGGCAGGTGTAATGAGAGCGCTGGTCATGGACAGATGATGGACGTGGAGACGTCGTACTCAGACTTCATCAACTGTGATCGCACAGGCCGCAGGAACGCAGTGCCCGACATTGCAGGGGAGGGGGAAGCATCGGCCAGCACCAGTGAACTCACCAAAGACCTGGCAGAGATGGACCTGAAGGCTGCAGGTCAGTAAACCCACGTCTGAATACATGTGTAATACAGTGAGAAAGCAGAGGGAATATGCATATATTTGTGCATACCATATGCTAAAGACCTGGGGCTGGTTTCACAAAGATACTTTAGACTGGTCTATAGTGTTAGGCCAGTTTAATTTTACTCTTAGATTAGATTAACACAAGTTAGTTTAAAAATTGAGACTTTTGTATGTTTATAGTTTTGGAAACCTGTTAGTGCTGCAGTTCTGGGATTAATAGTAAAACTCCAGCAGGAACGATCCTGAGTGTGACTGACGAGTTGGCAGGAGTACTGAGCCCCCGTCACATTAAGAAGCCACAGCAGCTCAGCTCTGCTATAGGTCGGCACTGTATATAGACTGCATGCTGCTGGTAGTTTTTGTATTGTTACACGCTATTGTTCCCAGTAAAGTGTTCATGTAACTGTTGAATTCTTCCTTTCTGCTGGAGTGAACAAAGCTGAGCGGTAAGCCATTTTTTGTTTCAAAAAAGTATTAATTTACCCAGAATTCATGGCAAATTGATCCTCCTGAAGCGAGTCAAGAACTAGACAGTTTGTCTGTGCAATGAATTAATTTAGACATCTATCTTATGTCTGACTACTGAGTACTTTGATCTAAGCTATAGTCAAAGTACATCTTTGTGAAACCAGATCCAGAGCCTCAGTGCACCAAAATATCAAAGTACAAACAGGTGGTATTGCTCAGCTTGTGGTCCCAGCGAGATGCAGTTAGGTTGTTGTGCTTAATTGTCTCAGTGTTAAATGAGCCGTAACGGCAGCACAATGACAGATAGTCCTCGTTTCCTCCACTCTCAGCAGAGTGTCAAGTTGTTAGGAGCAACATCTTAGAATATGACGCAAACATTCCCAGTCTCACCATTGTGTATTATGTCGTTGTTCTCGCTGACTTCCTTTTCAGTCAAAGACAAGTTTCCCATGACAAGATAACCGATTTGACTGCTACAAATCAAACTCTAACGCTGGTCTGGTGGGAAGCCTCAAATTTGGAAATAATCTCATATCATGCTTGACACTTCGTTGCTACAGGAAGTTGTAGTTCCTTCCTCAGGATTCTCATTATTTTTTTCTTTCAGCAGATATATTGCCTGCTGTTAGGAATGCCAAACCACTTTTGAGCTTGATAATACAAACAATCTCTGATTTCTTTTCTGCATATTGTTTCCTTGTGTTTTCCTCCAGAAGGAGCCCCGGGGGCCTCCCCAGCCCCTGAGGCAGAGGGCTCCACCAGCCAAGATGCCCAGGGAAGTGGAGGCCCGTCCTAGGCTCAGCCAGAGACCGAAAGGGTGGGGTGGGGTGGGGGTTGCAGAGCCGAGGAGTGAAAGTAGAGAGGACGCAAGTGAAAGTGGAGAGACATGGAGAAAAGGAACGAGAGAGTGTATATTGGTTGTCCTGACTGGACACGAGGACGCCTTCGCTCACTGCCGGCCCGTTTGGAGCCTCAGCGGCCCAAATGCACGCCTTTCCATTGGATCAGATTGTAACATGGGGAGCAGAACTGAGTAGAAGTGACAGTTGAGATGCTGCTCCTTTGCTTCATACTCTGTTAGTCATTTATATTCCTTGATGAGATAAGAAAGCACAGAAACTTTGAATTTATGTCTGTGGAGGTGGACTGAGCTGAACAGGATTCATTTGTAACACTCAAACATTGTTCCAGCCTAATATGGAACTGTGTCATGGAGGGCGTATTCATAATCATCTGTTTGTCATTTTCTTTCTATGTATGTGTATGTGTGTGTGTGTTCGTGACCCTCTTGTTCAATTTCATCGTCAAGTCTTTTCTTTTTTTCAGTAACAAACATAGTCGCCATTATACTGTCGTGTACGGACTCCATATTTATTGCTAAATGTTCAGTGATAACTTTGTGATAGCAATTTTCTTTGTGTAATAAAATACTTATGAATTACTGTAACCCTTTTGTATTTTATGCTTTCGAGCATAATTATCTTTTCACTCGAGGCAATTTGCAGGTTTCTGTTGTACTGAACACAGCAGGTATAGGAGCTGCAGAGGTGGCGAGTCCCTAGCCAACTGGGATTAATGAGTTCAGCGCTGAGTTGTTCCAGAGCCATAAATATTATTGAATGCAGCTTTTGTGTACATTAGTGCGGCCACAGGAAGCCAGTGTTTACATTTCCACCTAGCATGGCCCCAGTGTTCACATTTATCTCTTTATACAATAAAAAGGATGACAGAGCCGTTTCTCTGTAAAGCTGTGATTTTTTTAGCTGTCTTAGTGTCTCTTTTATAGTAATTGCTTGAAAATCTCTGCCGTAAGCTCTCTACTACGGCGACTATTTGTTATTATGAAGATTCTTCTAGATATAGAAGATACTGTAGATTATCGGCATAAAGAAATAGGTTGCACACAAACATTTCATAATAGCTTTTATTATGGTCAAAGATGCTTTTCATAAGTGCCATAAATGTGTGTTATAAATGGAAGTGCTCTTTTATTAGGTGGAATGAAAAAAATATTTTAAATATATACATCAAAAGAATTGGGAGTAATTATGAAATGCCAAACTATGTTAACTGGTTTGTGTATCTAGGTGACCGTAGTCTGCCACCTAGTGTTCAAATGTAAGACTATACTTTTGGTATTGAGCTGTTTTGCCTGATGTCTCCTGCAGTTTTATTACATGAGGAGGGCAAAAACCACAGATGTTTCTGACACTGGATTCCCTTACCTTATATTTCATATTCACAGTAAACCATATCTTTTCCTCATCAGTAGTAAGTAAGTAAGTAAGTTCCTAGCCTGCACGGCTTTTAATGCTTTCACCCAAATATGTTCAGGACACCATAATGTTTGAGCTATGACAAAGATGAAGAACAAATATCCTCCCTTACCCTTCCCTTAGAGGCTGACAAAGTGTTAAGTTATTGAGTAATTGTGCGTCAAAAGCTTCCCTGATCGTCTTTACGACAACAGGGTGTAAAGACAAGATGTCGTATAACAAAATCTGCTTCCTAAACACAAAACACTTAGATGCCCGCATTTTTGCACCTTGCAGAGCACCATGAAATCCTTTGAAATCCAAGTATTAAAAGTATCTTAGATGAAATACTGACAAAAGACAAGCTGATAATGTACAGGTACGTGATGTGAAGGCAGCAGCCATATGATAAACAGCATATTTAATATAGTCAATTCAATAAGCTTTATGTCTGCTTACGAATGAGGAAAAAGACATTTCATCATGGAGGTGTGGAGATTAAGGGTTCAGAGCGATTGTCCCTGGGTTAGGGACTTCCTCATCAGGCTTAAAAGGCAGTGCTCCGCGTCATCCCATAGGCATCATACAGCTTGTCCAGGAGCTCTTTCTTCTCATCCTCAGGCAGGAAGCACGACTCTGCAGAACTGATGTTCTACAAGACACAAGAAGTGCTTAAAGTACACATTAAGTGTGCTCATGAGTTTTCTTTTAAAAGAACAGCAGGTTCAGCAATTGGGGATATGCACTTTTTCGCTTTGTTGCCGAGAGTTAGATGAGAGGATTGACACCAATGTTTGTAGGTAAATGTCTTGCTACAGCTGGATAGCAGTCAGTGACGACTCTTTGAATTCAGCTGAAGGAAACGATTCAAATACGCAAAGTGATGTGTAGTTTACACTTCTACGGGAGCTTAGCTTAACATAAACACTGGAAACAGGAGAAAAGAGCCTGGCAGCGCTGGTCGCCTGGCAACCTCCCTGTGATGATGAGACGTCTCCCGGTCAGGAAATAGTTCGGCACATAAACCAAAGTAAAACCACATGTTGTTCTTATGCTCTGGTTAAACAAACAAAATATGATGTGATTATTAGTGAGCTTTAGAGGTGCTGGTTGTCAGATTTGGTTACCTTTGAACAGAACCAGACCAAAGTTATCGGTTTCCTTCTTGTTTCGCTGCTGACTGTAGCGTCACATCTATCCTACACATATGAGTGGTATCGATCTCATGTAACTCTTGGCAAGAGAGCAAATCAGTGTATTTTTCAAAATGCAAACTACTTCTTTAATCATCTACTGCAAACTCAATTCATATGCAAACTGCACAATTCTTCATACACTGTTTAAAATGCATTAAGAATTGTAATTATTAAAAGGATCTGGTTTTTCAGTCTGCAGCCGAACACTTCTTTTATGTCAGCTCTTGTTCCTGCTTTAATTAGCAATGGAAAAAGGCATTACCATGCACAGGGCATCGACACCCCATGCAATCATTTCAAACCATACTCAAACACCTTCATCCTGTGAACCACTGCTGTAATTATTCATGCATTTGATCTCACCAGTCGTTTGAATTCCTCCTCAGTGAATCCCATGTATTTGTGTGCGGTGCTGTAGTCGAGGTGCAGGGTTGAGTTGAAGATCAGAGGGTCATCTGTATTCAGGGAGTAGTTAGCCTTGTCCTTCCTGAACCTGCACAAAGGAGAACCAACAAGTCCAAACAGACATGAATTAAGGGCCCAAATCTACTTTAATGCAGGTTCATTACCAGACTTTCATGTTCAAGTAAACACAGCTCACGTGATGACAGGGTGTTTGGTGAAGTCTGGGTCGCAGGCACCTGTCAGCTTACTGGAAATAGGACACACCTGCAAACAGAACAGCAGAGGCAGCAGCACTGAGAAACCTAATTACTGCAGTCTTTCTTCTTTTTGTTGTGGTACTTCAGGCTCCACTAGGGGTCACTGTGTCACTGTGTTCCTACTGTAGGTGTCACTGTCACTACCCGATAAATGAATCCCACTTTTTTAATCATCAAAATGATCAATGTGTAATGATGAACAGGGCACAGTACGTTTAATAGATAACAGGCAAGTTTCTGGAGAAATTAATAATCTTGTTGGTGATAAAAATTATGATAATTTTGCGTAGTTTCTTACCTCAAAGTGCATGTTCTGAGCCAGCAGTTTTTTGTACAGGGCTTGGTCTTCCAGGGTTCTGTAACCATGTCCAACCCGTTCAGCTTTCAGCACTTCTACAGCCTAAAATAGGGCAGACAGGGGGCCACAAGGTGGACCCAAAAGGTTATAAACCACAAAAAAACCCTCAGTGCTGTACATGTCAGCAGAATCTGCAGGCTATTTATGGATGCACACTCGCAACTGTTGTGGCATAGCTGGACTGTCACTTTGAATGATGGCTTCCTTAGAGAGTGGCCACCGACAAGTCAGATATACTTGTTTAGTTTTACACTAAAGGGGTTGAGACATAGCAGCAGAGATAGATAGTCAAAAATAATCACAGTATATACATCTACATATATGTATTTGTATGTATTTGTGGACTCCTTTGGGCTTTTGTTTGAGATAAAAATCTTCAGTTTTCCGTCTAATTAAAGACACACCCATCTGCTCCTTCCCTGACTTAAACCTTAAGGAAACTTCTGTTGGATCTGTACATCTAATTGCCGGTTTCCGCTTTTTCTATTGTTAGTGCATGACTTCATTGTTTTGCTTAGTTGCTGTTCCAAGTTCCACTGAGCTGCACACTGAGTACAATTACATACTCAGATGACTTTTACCACCGCGTTCAGAAATGTCTCAGGTTATTGTTGGGACAGCTTACCTCCTTCACCACAGATGCTGGGCCCACCTCTCCTGCGTGGACTGTCCTGTGGACCCCACAACGCACTGCTTCCTGTCAACAAAATCAATCACAGAACACATCAGCCCAGCCAAACATCTGGCTTTCCCATCTGCGATACCGCAGCATCTCCTGAGGTGCCTTATATCATTTAGACAGGTTTTTGTACACACTTGGTTGTTTTACTTCTCTGATGTACTGTAGAAGAAAACAACATTCTCCAGTGCGTATACAGTTTATAAAGAATAAAATTGATGTTTTCACTGCCTGTGTAGTTCGTCACAGAGTGAAAACTAAATATGGACAAGAAATCCCTCATCTGTTTCATTTTAGCATTCTTAACCTTGGACACATCAGGTGTGACTTGCTGACTCTGCACATGTGTATCTAGAGGTCATGTAGTCATGAAGATAACCCTCAATATTAGTGTGGACTCTCTGCTCTACGATTTCTTGTTAATAATTGAAGCACATTTCTTCCTTCAATATCGACTCATCTTGACAGGATTATAGAACCTCTCTAGACTTCAGATAGTGAAAATACATTTCTGGAGAACTGAACAATATGGATGACATACTGTAGTTATACAATAAGAATAATAAAATCTATTTATATGAACTAGATATTACACAATACAAAATCATATACTGTACACATACTGGACAACATCAGGAAAGTAGAACATGAATTCACAAACAAACACACATTTAGTTGCATTTCATACACACATATTCCAACCTGCATACACACATGTAGACAAAACTCCCAGAATTAAATAAGGTTAAAAGCCTGTCAATAAGAAAATGTTTTCAGTCACTATTTAAAACAGGGGTTTATTTTGAGTTAGTACAGTAGCCTATAATATAAATCTGGACAAATCATTTGAATGGTGTTATGGCATTACAAATGTTTTATTGCTTTGGTGGATAATCAGTTAGTCAACAAAATATGTGCAACTTCTGCAAATACTATACCTCATTGTTACACAAGTTGAGGCTGTGACAGAATGTCAATAATCATCTTTAGTGCACACCTTTGTACCCACACACTCTATTGCAAGCCACCCATGCGTAAACACTGGTATGTTTGCCATCTCAGGTATGAGCGACTGAAAGGACTCATAGATGAAGAACTTTCATTGGGTGTTCACTGCCCACTTTTCCCCTCTCTACACTCTTAGTGCATTAACACCTGCTGCTTGGAGGGCGCTGCCATGCAAACGACAGCTCTGTAAGTCTGCAGAGTATTCTGCTGGCATTTCAAAGTGTTAGTTGGTGGTTAGTGCTGCCACAGTGACAAACCTCAGGGGCGGGTTTATTTGTATGTTTTTGTATGTGGTTCTAGCAAACAGGACAGATCAACTGTTGGCTGAAAGTAAAACTAGACTGTAATGTTATATAACTATAAATACAATCAGGTGTCTATAAGGACAATTACTTCTACCACTATTTATTTTTATATTAGACAGAAAAATGTACAAAATAATATGGAGCTGAAATATTATGAACTGTCCCCATGCAGTCACCCATCCTGTATCCATGCAAGCAATTCATTTCAGGTTAAGACTACAGTGTATTAACTGATTAATCTACCACATTCATTACGGTCTGACAGGCAAAATTGATTACCTACTGTGGTATTCTCTGAATTAATCAATAAATGCTGGCTGAAACCAAATTAGATTTTTTCTGAGAGGCCTCAGAGCTTAAGAGGAAATTGCTTTGAGAGTATTAGGTTTTACTCCCATACTGTGTTGGCTACAGATAAAGACATTTAAGTCTCCATTAGTCTGAGACAATCCTCTGAAAATCTATGCAGTGTCAGCCGTAACACCTGAGCTCAAACCTGTTTCACAAAGCCAGATCAGGAAGTTAGCACGCTTACTCTGGCATACACCTCGTTGGCATTATGAAAACAGGTACATATTCATGGTAACAGAGAGTGTGCCCCTACCGTTAAGGTTATAGTTACAGTGTAAGCCTTCAGCAGCTTCTGGACAGGAACATGTTACATAAAACATATTTAAACAAGACTAAGAGTCTGCAGCCATGTTAACCAGCTCTGTGATGCTGTACTTAGGCACAATGGAGCTTTTGAATGTCATTAGTTTTGCAGGTATAAGCCAAAGTATTGGACAGATTCAAATTTTTACCTGAAGGTGGCGCTAGAGGAAAAGGGATCACCAAAATAATTACGGTTCATCCTAAAGAGGACCATGAATGTCGGTTCCACAATTTAATGGCAATCCATTCAACAGTTGTTGAGATATTTCACTGAAAACCACAAATATCCACCTCATGGTGGCGTGAGATGAAAAGTAAGGGGATCACCGAAGTCACTAAGATGTATAATCTGAGAACCATGAATACACAAAATTCTGTCCCTATCTACTAGATGTTGGGATACAAACAGCTGTGAGGATATTTCAGTCTGGACCTTTGCCATCCCTGCAGCCAAAGCTGCTGGTGTAGCTAATAGAAAAGCATCTCCAAGCCATCAGTCCTCCCTGTAGTTATAAGACAGAGTTTCAAATTCTTTCTCAGGATTCCTGAAAGTTGCTGGTGCGATAAACTGCAGCCATATTTCTATCAGCCCTCCGGCCTGTGGTAACATGAGGCACACTCTGTCTCTGACTGTAAAATCTTTTTATGACCTAAAAATGACGCAATACGTTTGAAATAAAAATGATGCCCCCTGTACTTTAGTGCCAAGGTAAGCAGTCTACTTCTGTATTTATATTGTTTATCCTCCAGCAATCATACTTCTTGTAAAACAAGCTGTTGTTTACCTGACCTTGGTTATCATCTTTACCATTACTGCAATACAGGTCCACAGCCCACACCTTTTAACTGAATCTCATGCTTTCACAGAAACGGTTTGGAGGTATTATGTTGTTGATGTTTCGCCATGCTCACCTCATAGGCACTCCTGTGTTCTGGATTGGCTTCACAGTTGAGTGACTCATCACCTGCCAGATCGATGGCGACAACTCCCTCGCTGCGGTATTTCTTACACAACTCCACAATGTCCATGGACCAGTCTAGAGGATTTAAAACACACACGTATCACTACACAGTTTGGTGCAACCAACTCAAACACAGACATGCAGATGATGTGTTGATGAAATGTGATGATTCAGTCTAACCATCATGCTCCATCAGTCTACAGCTATGACAGGCACAAAAAAACATTAAGCAACATGCGGTGGTAAACGTTGTCTGGCTGACAGTAACCAGGACTTAAAGGAATAGTTCGACACTTTGGGAAATGTGCTTTCCTTCCCAGAGTTAGATGAGAAGATTGATACCACCCAGTGATATCAGTGTTCTTATTTAAATCTCTGCAAGAAAGCATATAAGCGTATTTCCCCAAATGTCAAACTACTTCTTTAATGTTTTAAAGACTTTTATTACTGTTTGAAAACATAACCTACTTTTACAACACATAGTATATAGATACTGTATATAATATGTATATCCAGCTGCATTTTGTTGAAACATACATAAATCTAACAACATACAGTTATGCTACAGCTTGTAGACTTTGATGGTTTCCTAAAATAGCATCTATAATCAAAATCAGATATCCTCCATACGTTCAGGAAGTCTCTTACATGAAGACGTCTGTAAACACCCACAGATAGTGCAACATGTTCTGCGAGAGATGTAGTATAAAATATAGAATGGCAGATATGAATTGCAGTTGGCTGATGAGTTACACAGGAAACAGCTGGATGGAGCAGATTTGCAACAGACTCATCACTACAGGCGCTGCTGCTGCTGATCCAGCAACTGCTCACGTTACCACAGATACTTTTACTGGTGCAGCGTATAGACTGTGCACAGTGATGGGCACAGCTGTTGTTATTGGTATTACCACTACTACTCCAACTACCACTAATAGTGCTAATATAGCACATATTAGTGCAGTCCTGTGGAAACCATGTATCTCCATGTTTCAGCTTTGTGACGACACATTTTTCAGAGAATCAGATGAGTTCCCGATGGCTCTTGGGATGACAATATCGGTCTGTCGAATGTCGGTCCAGACTGAAATATCACAGCAACTATAGCATGGATTGCCATGAAATTAAGTACGGATATTCATGTCCTTCTCAGGATAAATCCTACTGACTTATGTGATTCCCCTGACTTTCCATCTAGCGCCATCATCAGGTCAAAGATATAATTTGTCTAACCAGCTAATGACATTCCCACAAGGCTCAAGTGTACTTTGTATTTACTGCTATATGTTGACAAAGTAAACTAAGATAGTGAACCTGGTTAGTTAGCAGTGTCACTGTGAGCATGTAAGCATGCTGATATCAGTGTTGAGCTTAAAGCAACACTGTGCCAGAAAAACAGGTTTTAAACTTTATCTGTGTGAAAGGCTCTTGAGTGAACCACAATCCCAAAAAGAAAATAAACTTTGCAAAAATGTTTCCTTCACTTTGAAGATACATGGTTTTCACTGGATTAATTATATGTATTGACTTTTCTGAGTGCATTGTGTTTTCTGTGGTGCTCCTGCTCATTATCTAATAAGAATAACAGAGGCAGAGCTGTGAGATAGGACAGAAGATAGTACAGTACAGGAACCTTATCTCACAAGGTTGTTTGGGCAGACAGGAGCATGAACAGTTCATTACTTGGCATGTGGCGCATGCAGCATAGAATGGACCTGGCTTTGATATTGAAGGCCCTCTCCCCCTCGCTGAGGCCTTCGTTAACCAGCTGGACCACATCGTCTGGGCTCACGTCACCTCTGAGTGAAGAAACCATAGTGAAAAAGAAAACATGCAATGAGCCAAACTTAATATATCCTTTCCTAACAGCACACTGTTTCCAAAAAAATACAGTTAATCCAAAAATACACATCACCAAAGCCTGCAGCTATTCAAATAAATACTTACTCTTTCTGGTTCCATGGTATGGGGTCCACTTTAGTGTTAGCCAGAAAATGTGGGCTGTATCTGACCTCAACATAAATCACTCCCTCCTTGGCTTTGTCCTCGACAAACTCATAGGCTATTCTCTTTATGGCATCTCTGTCTCCACTGAAAAAGGAAAACACAAAATGAATGACAACGCCCTTTGGCTCTGATAATCTCTTAGCTCAGTGGTGCAAATAAAAACATAAGCCACTGCTATTGAGCATTAACACAGTAACTCATTGTGAAGGAAATCTCAGAGCTGGTTAACTTCAGACGACCTCGGTGTTTTACGCTGGGATATTTGCCACTCAATAGTGAAGGTACTTCCTGGCAGCAATTCCAGCCTTATCAGGCTCTCACAGAGACAGAAAGTTGACCTGACATGGGGAAACACTGTCTAGTATTACGTTTATCAAAAAAGGACAGTTCCTTCACACTAATTACTGATGTGATATAGGTGATTTAATTTACATCCGCGCACAACATATATAAATAGAGATGGTTGACTTATAGCCTTCATTAGATGTATTGTTTGACCATTGTCAGCTGTTTCATGTTACTTATTTAAAAATATTTTCCATATATACATATATACTTTAGGATTTAGAGAAGTAGAGGGAAAAAATCATCTGTAAGGGACTGCATGAAGATATTTGTGGTGCGGAGGCCGGAAAAGGGGGAAGGGATATGTATTTTTTCCTTTTGCTAAAGGGAGTTAGAGGAGACTCGTTAAAATGTTTCAGATCAGTTCATTCATGCGTACAGGGATTGTTCAGTCCTGGTGACCTGAACACACACACTTCATGGACAGTTCTTCCACTGCTACCAACACAAAACCATGAGCGTAAAACATGGCTTAGTAGAGCTGCAATGATTAGTCAAGTAATTGATCGGTCGATCGAAAAAAATTAAACAAATACAAAACATTCCCTTCATCTATTTTTGTTAATGTGAAGAATTGCAGCTCTTCTTTGTCTGAGGTGACTGTAAATCTAAATATCTTTGGATTTTAGACTGTTGGTTGGACAAAACAAGCAGTTTGAAGATGTCACCTTGGACTTTTGAAAACTGGTACATGCATTTCCTACTATTTCATGACAGAAAATCAAGGAATTAATTGGAAGATTAATCAATAATGATTGTTAGTTGCAGCCTTTCAGCTAAGTCGAAAAAACTGGGAAGGGTCTCACTTTTTAAAAAAATACAAGCTTCAGCCCCCAAACATTTTCATACAGTCCCTAACCTTGATCACACTTTACACCTAAAACATTTTAGTCTCTCCTGCCCGTATGACAAAACAGATTATTGTTATGAAAATATTAGGAGAGCCACAGCTCCATTTTCCTCTTTCCTTCACACTTTCCGTCCCACATCACGTGACGGACAACACCACCGCTTCCAGCATTTACACTGACAGTGAATGCTCATCGCACAGGTCTGAATGCCTGTTGTTCTCTCAAACACGCACCAACACATCACCACTAAGCCCCAAAAAAAAACTATCCTGCATGAGCTAAACTCAGCTAGCAGGTTCCCTATGTTGTTGAAGCCGTACTGCACACAAGGCTTTCGAGAGCCTTGATACAGAAGGGTCCATTCAGCACAACTGCGCCCTGCAGTCCAGCCACTACAGACCGCCATTGTTGAAAGCCTTCACGGCCATTGAGTATCTGAAAGACTGTATTTGGTCTTTTCTCAACAGTTCAGCCCTGTCACCGGAGGACTAAATATAAGGCCGAGTGACACCGGAAAGGGTCCATGACAACTTTACCCTCCCCTTAGTTTGGTTGCCAAGGTGACACTTGATCTCGATAATGATGTGATCCTGTTCTGCATGTCTGGCATTTAGAATCAATCCCACCCCCGTCTCGTGCTACAGAATTACATGGCATAATCCTGCCTTGTATTACATCCCAATATCACCCATCACAAACTATACTTTCCACTTCACACACTGGTTTTATGAGATAACTTATTTAAGTGCACATGTGTGATAACAAACTGCGTGACTGGACTTTGACCCTCATTATAGACCTTCGTGGAGTATCATTCCCGTGACACTAATGAGGTGGACCCTGACTCCGTCACCTGCTGAGCAAGAAAACACCTTAGGTAATTATGAAACTGAATCACTCAAGCCGACATGTAAGCACTTACGCAACCACGTGCATGTACTCTGCAAACTTGCCCAGGAACAGGGTGAGGGTGGCAGGCTCTTTAAGAATAATAATCTGTGTCATCTCCTCCACGGTATTCGCTG
Source organism: Lateolabrax maculatus (assembly GCA_031216445.1). NCBI lineage: Eukaryota > Metazoa > Chordata > Actinopteri > Acropomatiformes > Lateolabracidae > Lateolabrax > Lateolabrax maculatus. Next base: position 24,319,319 of record CM062201.1, on the reverse strand, counting down.
GCAGAGTGATGCCACGTCTCCTGGAAGGAGGAGTGGGGAAAAAAAGACACAGTTTAAGGACAGTGTTGAAATCTAAACAAGTACTTTGTTTCATTTTAACCCATAAAGTTACAAATCTAGTTTACCTGATTTTCTCTGCTTTCTTAAAAGACAAGTTTAACAGAGGGCTGTTTGTGTGATGTATTGAAGAGCTATTGACTTGACTAAATTATTAATGAAAAAATAAATAAAAAGGAGCCACTGAAACTATGCCAGGATTTATTTAGCCTATTGTGATATTATATTCTGAAATAATTTCTTGTTCTTTCTTGTTCTGTGATAAAATCTGCCATGAACTAATATCAGATGATACACCTGCTCAGACAATGTATCAGTTGTGCTTAACTTTATCAATTATTAATATTCACAAGTGCAGTTAACTTGTAAAACCGGAAAGGTGGTGCTTCAAACCACACAAAGGAACAATGATGTTTTCTTATTTCCTTATCTATTTAAACGTGCCTGTCTGAATCTCAGTACAAAGACATAAAATCTAAAGTCAGTATTGAAGAATTTGAATAAAATGGAGAGAAAACGAACTTACTTGGCAACGTCAAGAATAGTTTGCACCCTGATGGCTCCATCGAGGTGCACATGTAGCTCAACCTGTGGAGGACATAATAAATAATCAATCAAAACAAATTATTTTCAAACAGATGGATGTTGCCGTGTATTTGAGTGTGACTGTACACTATAGTTTAGAAAAGAAGGACTAAAAAATGTCCCAGTAGTGTTAAAGAAGAGGACAGCAAGAGAGAGCAGTGGTGATGTTGAAGTTCAATGTTTTGGCTGCAGCCCACCATGAATGCGGCACGCATGACTGGGCAGCGAGTGGTGAAAAGGCCAGGGGTGCCAGCGAAGGGTCAAAAAAGAGTAAGTGTTCTGGCACTCCATTACAGAGAGCTGGGATTTATTAAGGCAGATGACACCAATAAATCATGCTCCTCCTTCATACAACTGAGCCTATTCGATGACACTTCAGTCAGGGTGGGAGTTAAATTAAACATGTCCAACCACTGAGATTTAACTCTTATTTCTGGTTGGGAGTGATGATGACGATGAAAATGAGCACGGTTACGGGAATCATCCCTAAATTTATGCTCCTGCTGTGCAAACCAAAAGAAGCAGCTGGGAGCCTTTGGTTTTCCACACAGCCGTATCAAAGTTGAATCTTTTCTCAGTTGTTTTCAGTTTGTTCTAGATAATATTCTACATTTGTCACATGCTGCACTGCTCCCCTAAAGGCCCTGAAATCTTAATTAATTTTCTCAATCAGCTTGTATCTAACTGAAAATAATCCACCCTTTTAATTTCTTTCTGACGTTTTAGAGAATGATTAAACAAGAACATATTCAGTGGATGAATCAGAATTGAACATAATATTTTATGACTCCCTCTGGATCTATAAAGTTCAGGAAAACAGTCAGTGACCCTACTCATGACCAAAGTTGAGCTTCATCCAGCTGTTGCTCTGGTGAACTCCAGCTGTTTTATTTAACTCCTTAAATCATTTTAGAGCTAAGGTTCAAAGCAAAAACATTCTGAGATGATTAAAATGGGGCTCAAGGTTCCTGTCAAAGGATGAATTTGGAAATATGGTAAAGGTCAAAACACTCTGAGGGATTTTCTGGAGAAAAATGCTCCATCTCAGAACGTGTAACAGTCACAAAGCCCTTCAAAGGAGCCATCAGGGTGCAGAGCTGTTCTATATAATAAAATAAACGACGTTTATCTACCATTTTTGGCCATGAAACGGCTCTAAATTACACAGATATTTAGCCCTTACTGGACGTGAATTCAATGATTTTATTAGTGCAACATATTTTTAGCAGTGAACGCTGTTCAAAACAACTTCAGCTCATTGATTCTATTAACATTCTTCAGTCAAATGTCCTGAATCAATGCATACTTCAATGTTCGCAGGCATCAGTAGCTTCCATGTCAAACCTCAGCAGAAACAATCATTCATGGGTCATTATAACGCAAAGGAAATGTGCCAGATCTTCAATCATTTAAGGTATGTTCCTAACTAAAGTTACATTTTAGATATAAATTCCAGATATTTTGGATTTCAACATAGCAATAAAAACTGAAGACGCACAATAACACCACTTTGGACTTGAATTCATTTATCATTATTTTCTGATGACGTGTGCGTCAAATGATTCATTGATTAATCAAGAAAATAACCTGTAATCACCTGTTAATAGAAAGTGAAAATAATTTCCCCTAATTATGATGGACTGCTATTCAAACCTTCTTTTTCACCAAAGTACTTTAACAAAAAAGCATGTACAAGTTGTACAGCTGTGTCCATCTGTGTAACAAAGGAAAATAGCTCTTGAGATCAGATTTTTCTAACCAAATGTTTACAACAAGAACTGAGTTTGAGTGTGCCAATGAAACTGTTTGTGTTCCCTTTAATTTACATCTATTTTCTTCCCTTAAAGACCTGATGTTTCAGTGATACTGGAGCATCAAAGATGTTTACAGACACAGAACAGCTGGTTAACCCATCTTCAAGTTCAGGAAATCCTGTGGCAGTTCTTTCAGCATGCATGAGAGGAGTTTTCACTTGTATGAATCAGCATCTCAGCAATCCAACAGTCTGCTATTGTCATTTATGATGTTAATCTGATCATGCTGAACCATAAACCAGAAAAGCAAAAACTAAATACACAGCAAAAGATAATAGATCAAACATGATGAGGGGGCTGAATGTGCAAGAATATGTGATGCACTGCCCCCTAGGCTGCTAATAAATTAGTTGGCCTCTACATGCCTCTAAATGGTTAAATATTTAAAGGTTCCCTGCGTGTTTTTTTTTTGTCAGAGGTGAGTCCCACAGACAGCACGAGTCACATAATAAATGAGTCACATAATAAATGAGTCACATAATAAAACAATTTTGATCTTAACCAGGTCTAACTGTCTGCCACTGGTTGGTTGGACATTTGAAGAATCTGATGAACATTTTTCACTATTTACTGACATTTTTTATCCCAAATAATAAATCAGGAGATTAATCAATGAAGATAATCGTTAGTTGCAGCCCTTTCATTACCAACTCCACTTATGTACATGAACACACACTGTATGGTGAACCGGTGAAGGTTTCTGTAACAGACAATGACCCCACAAGTGGTATCAATTCTATAACAGCAAATTAATATTTAATGAGATTATCTCCTTCCACTCCCCGAGGTCTCTCCTTTTACAATTCATGATCTTTCACCAACTCTCACACACACAGTCACACACAGTCTCACACTGTGTGGCAACAGAACCCACATCTTTTTCTGTGTGGGTGTCTTTCCACTTCTCTGTCTCTGAGTAATTTCCTGTCTTCTTATCAGCCGTCAGCTCCTGAGCAGACCAGATGCATGCTCAGACTCCAAAGGGCACTAGTGAGTATACATTTCATGTCTTTGTTCCTGATGTGCATGTCAAACTAATGGACAAGTAAAGGTACATTTCACTTTAAGGCTTTGTTATGCAATCAGCCAATAAACAAACTCCCGTAAAGAAATCTGGTGTGTTTTCTGTGTTTCTGTTACAGTGATGAGAAACTCAGTCACATCAATAAAAGATTAATCATCTCACTTAATTCAGACTTTCACTGATTACATAACAAGCTGTTAAAGGCCCAAATTCAGACATTTGTTTGTTTAAAAAGGCAAGAATAGGTGCGTGGAATTCCCCAGTACAAAAATAACATATGTGCAAAATGTGCAAACAGCTCTTTTCATTCATCGCGGTGGTGTGCAGTTGTTGGGTCTTTTTTAAAGTGTGTAGTCACATGTCAAACCACCAGCAATGGAAATGTTCTTCCTTGTTTTAATAGGGGTATCACACACACACACACACACAGACGTGTTTCCATCACTTTCGGGGACATTATGCTGATTTACATTAATTCCCTGGAGGTTTACCCCTCACCCTAACCACTACTTGCCAAACCCTGCCCCTAACCTTGAACCAAGTCTTCACCCTAAAATGTAATGATTTACGTTATGGGGACCCATAAAGGGAGTCCCCACAATGTGAGTGTGTAAATAGATTTATGTCCCCACAACATTAGTAATAAACACACACACACACACACACACACACACACACACACACACACACCGGTTGCGCTAAATAAAATATTTGTAAAAATCTACATTAATAATAATAATAAGAATAATAATAATAATAATAATAATTATACATGTCATTTTCATATTTCTAGCCATTCTTCTTACTCTTCCTTTTGTTCACGGGGACTCTTACAGTCTCAGCGTGCGTAAAACCAGGAAAACGCGTCAATAATTCACCACCTTTCCATTTAAATGATTACTGCTCCCACTGCAGCCCGCCGGCCGGTGACCTACCTTCGGCTTGTTGAACACCACTTGTCCAGCGGGCTGCTCGGCCATCGTGAAGCGTCTGCTGCTGCTGCTGCTGCTGCCGGTGAGTCTGCACAGCGCGCCGAGCACAGGCGAGCCCAAGCCTATCGCAGCCCGTCTGGCTATTATATGCATGACTCCGGGACACGCCTTCCTGCAGCCGGCTGCACAGAGCACCGCCAAGTGCCTTTTCTGCACAGCAAAACGAGGACGCACAGGGCTGCAGGCCGTGCACTTCACTGTGCATTAACTCACGGACACCGGTACGTGGAAGGATTAACGGCAGCAGCTTTGCACCCATGTGATGAGAGCTTTACCCCCGGGCTAATTAACTATGTTAAACCTTGTTACAGAACAAAGCAAATTGTAGTATTTGAGTGAGAACATAACCCAAAGTTACGAGCTACAACATGTCATGTCTACAACAGTGTTTCTACAGTGAGGGATGTGTGGAAATAAAGGAGATTTTAAAGTGTTTACAAGCTCATTCTTTACAATCCACAAGGCTCTGAATACCTTCTGCCTGCTGAAGAGCACAAATCCTCTTCTCAATCCATGCTCCCTGTTTGTTTACTGACCTGTTGAAACAATCTTTTATTTCTTTATTCCTTTTGCTCTGTTCAGAATTCTGCAGGTAAAAAAACAAACAAAAAAACAGTCTTCATACTGTTTTATCACCATGACTTTTTCTAATTTTATGAGAATTGCATATAAACATGATTTAGAACTGATTACAGATAAAGAAAATGATGGATTACTTCTGTTTGGACCACAGCTGTACAACATGTTTCAATACAACAGATGTTCATACGCTTTAAATTGTATTTGTTTGTTCTAAGACGTCTAACAGAGAGTTTGACCTCTTGACCCCAAACATGGAGCTGCCATGATCAGTCAATTAAAACTATTTTGACAATCATTTAGTATATATTTTAAGCAGAAACGCAAAAACATTTGCTGGCTCCAGCCTCTTAGAAGTGAGGATTTGATGCTTTTCGTTGTCATACATGATAATCTATGAATGTCTTTGGGTTTTGGACCGTTGGTCGGACAAAACAAGAACGTCGTTAAAGACGATGAATTGATTGATCTAAAAACAGAACGGGAAGATTAGTCATTATTGAAAACAATTGTTAGTTACAGCCGTCCATAAGTAACATCACTATAACATACTGTACATTTCTTTATCTCTGCGTGACTTTTTGGTTTTAATTATATATATATATATATATATATATATATATATATTTAAAGGAATTATTGTTGTAATTATTTTTACACAGACAGAACTAATGTCTGTGGGACCTCAACAAATGAGGAAGGAAAGCCAATATCAACAAAACTACTGAAAACAGTCTAAACAGCAGTTAACAGTCAAAGTTCTGTGTTATTTCTTTTTTTTAAAGTCTGCTTTCGCTGCAGATTTGAGATTTTTACCACACCTGAAACTGACAGCATCAGCATCTTTGCCTTGTGTGTGTGTGTGTGTGTGTGTGTGTGTGTGTGTGTGTGTGACCACTTCCATCGCCCATATGCTGGTTGCTTGCTGAACACATAGAAACAGCCTCAGTGATTCCTTTAAGTCATGTATTTGTGGGGTCTCCAGCGGATTGTAAGAGATGTTTCGAGCTCCTTATATTGTCCCAGTGACTTAAAACATTCACAAGAGTCTCTTTATATCTCCTGTTCGGTATCCGTCACAAACAGTTATTATATTTTGTCACTTACTTTGAGAAATAGTGGTCATGTCAGTTTCCTTTGCATCTGCTGAGGTTTTGAGTTTCCTGCAGCCAACCAAATGCACTGAGAGGGAAGTAAAACTTTATTTGTGCTGCCCAAAGCTGGAAAATAAGATTCCAACAGCTTTGCCATTTGAGATCTAATGTTCTGGTTACTCAGAATAATCTACCACTCTTGCTGTCATCAAACAGCTCCGGTTGAACCTGTACAGAGGTTTCTTTGCCACTGAAGCATCCTTCGGTGTCAGTTTGCCCGTTAGCAGCACCTTGTGGTTGTAGATCATAGGAGGCCTGCAGTGTTTTATCAACAGATGATGCATTCTGGATCCTTATAAAATTACACTGTGGCATTGGAAAGAAAACATCTTTTTCTCCCTGGCTGCCTCTCCTCTCTTTTGGCCTTTTGCACAAACAAGCGTCCATTACCTGCTCATTAGTTTTCAGTCCAGCCCACTCAGTTTTAATCACATAAATGAAGATAAGGGAGATTGTGCAAGGACTGCCTCTTGACGGAAATCTGTTTTCCTATCTAAGAGCCTTGGTTTCATCAACCAAGGGATAAAATTGAGACTTCAGCAACATATTTGAAAAAATTGCATCACAGGCTATTGAGCAAATAAGAAAAACGTACAAAAAGAAAGAAAATGCAGATAACTGAAACATATTTGCAAAAATAATTCCATACAAATGTCTTCAGTTTTTGTAATATTTTTAAATCCGCCACACACATTTGTCACACTTTTCTGGAGAGGAAATTAGAGAGAGTTTTTGGAATAGTATGTATTGCAATCAAAAACCAACAAAACACCTCATATGATCAAGATTAACTACAGTCTTTGTCCTAAAAGGCCAAAAGGGTTGGATCAGGGTTGTATATGATAGTTGTTATTACACAACTCAGAAAACCATTCCTTTGTGGACTTTGTCTTGTGCATGGGGTCATTGTCATATTGATTGTTCACACTGCTGCCACAAAGTTGGAAGCACAATATTGTTACATATCACTATATGTTATATAGCATTAAAGGAACGGTTTGACATTTTGAGAAATACACTTGCTGATACTTAGATGAGAATATTTCCGTCTTATGTCTTTGTACAGATAATGTGTCAATTAGTTGGCCTTAGAGGTGCTGGTAGGCCCTTGTTTCCAGTCTTTATGCTAAGCTAAGAAAGCAAACAAGCATATTTCCCAAAATGTTGAACCTTTGCTTTAAAGTTTTCCATCCTTGGTGTTAAAACGACTTGTAAAAAACTCGCTTACCCGAAGCTGAAGTCACTAAGCAGAGACTTGTGGCAGAACAGTCAAATCCTTAGTGATCAGTCCTGGACACTTGACAGTTGTGTCAGTCAGTGGTGATGTTGGTGGACCCCGAGTGCATTCTGGCTTGCTGAATCTGTCAAAGCTGTCGTGCCTGAACGTGACGGCAGAGTCCGTACAGCAGAGATTCAGGTCAAGGACAAAACTTTCACCGGACCTGTTGCTCGCCTCATACTGTACGACTGCCTGCCCTCCCCAAGGAACAGAAGGACAGTGAGCCGGCCTAATTAGAGACAAATCTGTCAAGACATGTTTGGGGACAGCTGTTAAAAAGTCCAGTAGCCGTTGATTTGGGTTGTAGCGTCCCCTGCTATTAAAAATGTCCAGCAGGTGGCACTGAAACAACTAAATACCTGCTGCCTGCTATGACAACTGAAACTTTTGGGTTTAGTCCAAACCATGAAAACAGCCTCAGACCAAAAGTACACAACAGTATGTGGATGTACTCCTGGTGATACAGTTTTATGCTCCTATAAATACTCTACATGGAACAAAACTACACCAATAAGGTCCAACTTGTAAAGTGCGCGTCATTTGCCTTCAACTGTGCCTCCATGGGCAAAAATACCTTTTATACACTGCTGCAGATCACTGGAACAAGGCTCCAGGATCTCAGCAAGACTGAGAGAGGATTTAATGTTTGGTAAAGATCTGTCATCTTGCACTTTTCCCTTATATCATGGACCACAATGGAAATAAGCTTTTACCTTTATTGTGTGTTTACCCTCTATTGCAGTGATTGCAGTCTTGTATTTACTTTTATTATTGCCAAATCCATCCATCCAGTCACATATGAGGCCCAGCTTCAGTCACTGACCAATAAAACACCTTTTCTTTTCATCCTCCATCATATCAAAGCAGTATTTCTCTACCTGTCCTTTGATCTACAGCACAGCATTGATATCTCAGTGGTTTTCAAACACCGCACGGAGCTTTTCAACCTCTGTCATGTCGGAGCGGCGTGTGATGGAGGAGGAGGAGGCTGAGTGTCCACCCTGGTGTACTCTCCATTTGCTGTTTTAAATACCTCTTACAGATCTTCCCACATTCACAGATCATTCTCAACATTCTCATTGTGCAGTTGATATCCAAATCTTGTGGTGCGTGTTTACAACTATCAGTATTTCATATGACACTAAAAGGTCCTTATTTTATCTCCATATTCTGTCCAGTCCAATAGACCCTTTTTCACAGCAGATATTTTGAATTAATAGGTAAAGAAATAAAGAAATATTTTGTCATAACAGGACAAACACAAGTGTAATTAATAACGTTAATGATGGACCTGTTCCATTAAGTATCCAGGATTTTAGAAACACATAAAATTCTCTGATTATTTGTATTTTTCACATTTGATTTATTAAGTTAAATTGGCGGTTACAGTTTCTGTAAATTTTGTTTCAACCTGTAAAATACCCATAATGTGTAAGTTTCCATTGTAGAATAAACCCCAGAGGTTTGTAAGACTCCTAAATAAAATAAATAAATAACTGGCTCACCTGAATGGGATGCTCTTGTTATGAATATCCTTAGTCCTTTAGGTGATGATGTTAAAATGTCTGTGAATAAGGTCTATTCCAAGAGGATAATGTGTAAAACAAAGCCATATGCATTAACCACATTGACTAATGCAATGAAAAACTGTGTATATGTGTAAATTATATGTTTGGGCTATTATCACCGCACAACACATAACTGTATTATAGATGGGTGTGAGATAAAAAACTTATATTCTGTAGTTTTTGGATAATAAGATAAAAAAGCAAATATGAAACACTGTGTCTCACTATATCAGTGAGTAAAAATGACATGAAATGAAAACCTGTTCTTCACTTTAAACTATCCTTACTTGGCCACTAGAGGTCCCTTTAACCATATAAAAATCCTCCGTTCAAGAGCATAAATGCAATTTGTTATTGGATGTGTTAACCCTCCTCACTGTCTTACAGGAGTGCACTGCTCGCTGCTGAAAGAAATCCTGAAATCCTTAAAATATATAAGCTTGCTTGCGAGGCACACTCTAAAAGGGGCCATTCACCATAAAAAAATACTTGTACATTACATAAGTAAAACTTTTGAGTACAGGAGTATTTTTACAGTAACGTGTTGTTACTTTTTATTAAGTAGATAAGATAATGAAGATATCATTACTTCTTCCACCACTGGTATATAATTTGGACTGAGTCCACTGTGTTGCTGGAGAGGGGGGTGCTTTAAAACCATCGGATTCCCCATGCACAAAACACAGGCTGTCAGTAAAAATCATGAAATGGCTCTAAAGAAAATCTATAAACACTGTGAAAAGTTACAGTGCATCGTGTGAGCTGTATCTAAATTATCACTGGGAGAGAAACAGCACGTCCTGACTACTCCCACACTTTGGCAATTGCAACTTCATGCCATCACTGAACCGTTTCACCTATAATTCAGTTATAGAGGGCTGTGGTGCGCCCAGGACTCTCTGTTTATCTCAGAGCGGCAGTCTTTTACACGCACGGTCACTGAGCTGTGCTCAAAATGTTATTGGTGTAGTCCCTGGAAATGGATTGAAATAACTCACCTTGCTAGTAACATATGACGAGTTTTCCCTGTGATGCTCCCCCTGCTTCCCAGAGAGCAGATTGAACTAATCAATCATGCAAGCGTAAGCTGAATTCTTTCTAAATGAGTTGAAACGTGTCCCTAACATTCCTCTCGGCAGTGTGTCATATGCTTTTACTCTCGGAAGAATCCCATCATATGTGTCCGCAGCTCAAATTTGGGTGGGCTTCCTGTGTTTCAGATGTCTCCAGCTGTCTGCAGAATATCCTGTACCTGAAGTTAGTGCACAATCTCAGCTCAGAATATTGACACTGTGTACTATGCTAGGAAGTGGTAGCCTTCGTGAATTAAATCCTTGTTCCTTATTTATTTGTTCTCATTTATTTTTAGTAACTGAAGCTAGAAATGGATGTGTTGTTGGTTTAGGCGTGTCAACGAATGCATGAGGCTATTTCTACTCTGTGTTGCTGCAATCAGCTTTCCACAAACACCTCCTGAACCTGGGCTTGGACAAAAAAAAGGTTTACATAAGCGAGAGGATGATGAGACAGCAAAATGCAAGTTTTTTTTTTTATAGCCCAGTATTGTAAGCAATGTGTCAGAGGGCTTTATAACAACATCTGTGGAGGAAAAACAAGACTAAGAATCTCCAGCCATGCTAACAGCAGTGTTGGACAAATTTAAATTTTAACCTGATGGAGGCCCTAGGTAAAGAGTTAGACGTTATAGTTTTTAAAATTCATCCTGTGGAGGGCACGAATGTGAGGACAAGAGAGTTAATGGCAATCCATCCAGTAGCTGTCCAGACATTTCACTTCAAACCACAAATGTCGACCTCATGGTGCTGCTACAGGAGTCAGGATTACCAAAGACACAGGGATTTATCATCAGGGAATGTTGAGTGTCAGTACAAAAGTTTGTGTCAATCCATGTATGTTGTTATTTCACTGAATGATATAAAACAATTACATGTTGGTGATGCTAGATGAAAAGTGATGCCAGTAAGGATTCATCCACTGGGCACAATGAATGTCTGTAAACATTTTACTGGCAATCCATCCAATAGTTGTTGAGATATCTCACTAAAACATAAAAATATCAACCTCATGTTGATATTTAGAGGAAAATTAAGATCACCAAAGTCTGTTGGATTCATCTTTTTGGGACCATAAATGTCAAAACTTCATGACAATCCATCCAGTGGGACAGTTGTTGAGATATTTCAGTGTGGACCAAAGTTGTGGACCAACAGGCCGATATTGCCACCCCCGCAGAAGATCACTGCTCATATTGTACCTGTCCAAACCCCCCTTTTCAGCAACATGATTTAAGGTCTGAAACAGGAAGCTGCTCAGGAAGTTATTTTCCACTAGACCGACATTCTTTGCGTTTTGATGCAGCGTGTGATGTCGTGCAGACAGTTGCTGACATCTGTCAGTGCAGCTGTCATGATGAGTAAGTGTGAATGAACGTTCTGTGCTTCCCTTTTGTCACTGTAGACACGGCAGTGATCTCAGCCCTGTGTACGTCAGGAGGTGACCTTTGGTCAGGACGATGTCCTGACCGTCGGCTCCGTGTTCCTGTGGCAACACTATGGGATTTTCACACATCGAGCTGGAATGCCTGGAATTTTAGGTGTCATTTTAGGGAAAACATTTTGGCTGCGGCTGGAGTTATCCATGTTGCAGTGTTGTGTGTGTGTCTCCTACTGTAGGTGCTTCCATCGGGACCACATCTTGACACATTAATCATGTAAATGGCACTAATATGCATATGCAGAATGGACTTACACAATCAGTTCTTGAGAAAACTCACTTTCTTTTGAAAGTTTCCATTTTGTGGTTTTCGATTATGTCAGATGTTTTTAGACTTTTGGTTTGTGGAATTTTGGTAATTACTATATTAAGTCTTTGGCCGGGTGGTTAAGCGGATTGAAATCATGTCTCATTTTGTTGTTTTGGATATATATAGACCACTTATTACAATTTAAGTTGTATATTACATCAAATAACAGCTGTGCACCTGTAGTATTTCCTCTGCAGTTTCACAGGAGCGATTTCCGAGAAAACACCTGGCCATCTTAGTGGTGAAAATACTTTGTTCGTTATGTTATGTAAATGTTAGGAACATTTTCCATCTGCTTAAATGTTCACCCCTTCTTCTTGCTTTTTTTCCTCCCTATGAAGAGTTTTATAACTGAGTTGTTTAAAGTCTTTTAATAAATGAGAAATACATCCAGAAGTCATTTAGCTCTGCCTTTCTATTTCAAAGTCAATGTCCTTGTAAGAGGGAAATATTTGAGCTGAGGTTTGCCGAAGGAGGGACAAAAAGGAAGACGGAAGAGAAGCAGACAGAACAGACTCAGTGCAGTGTGAGCGTTTATTGTGTTTTGAATGGATTAAGACAGCTCTGTCTGTGACCTCTACAGGGTGCGGTGGTGCTCATTACGTTACCTCTTCAAATCCTTACTGGAATAATGAGTCAGTATAACTCAGTACATCAACATCTTCAACTGACTACAACTCACATGTGCTTTCTGACTCAAGACTGCAGAGCTGGACCTCTTGCATGCTTTTTGATATTTCTGACTATTCCAGCAGACACGGTTAATCTGCCCTCCTCACTGGACGGATACCTGCAGATCTGGCAGAGGCAACCTGGCAATGACTGGAATACTTTCAACGACACACGGGGCCAAAACCGCAGACACTAATTACCAAGTGCACTTGGAGCTCCTCTACATGTTATGCATGTGTCAAATACTGTCCTGGGAAAAGATTTGAGTATGATTTGTGGCTGTTACAGCCCACAGTCTGTTTATTCTGAGTCACAGTCAAATCAGTCACCACCCAAACCCACAAACTGGCAAACTTGAATATTGTCTGGGTTTGCTGAGGTCACTAATGTTGGGGGTACGAAAATGTACTTTTCACACATTTTACGCATTTTGTTTTTTAAAATTAAAATGGCCAAAAATCAAGTCTGGAATCAATTTAGAAAGGTATGAAGTATTTAATCTGCTTGTTTTGTGGATAAAAGTAATATTCTTTTACTGATTTCTTTTCTTTTTGTTGTTCAGCCATTTCAACAAATTTCCCTGTGAAACTCTTTACAAAATAAATACAGAAAAAACAGAACTGCAAAGTTTCACATCTGTAAATGTGATTTAAGCACTGCATAACTGTAGCAGTGTCACCTCAGAGTATCATGACAACAGTCTGAATCTACGCTGAGGTATTTTTTGGGTTGTTGGACAACTTCTACGAACATGTGTTAGACATTTTTGCTCCACAGTGACAGATTTGGTAGAGTGATTTTCCTTTCTTTCAGCACTTAGATCACTGCATTCTTTTCTAACATTTACAGGACAAATAATATTTTCATTTCTTTGCCCAGCAGTTTTTGCATTCGTGAATCAACAAGGAATCCAATGGGCTTTTCCTACGTGCCATCACATACCAAAACAATGTTTACCCAAACTGAATGAAGGTCATTGTACAGGATTTTGGGGTTTCTTCTAAAGGGTCCACTGTCAGTGAGAGTGATACTTTACTGTCTGGGTGCGCTCCAACATCTGTGTGCTCTGGAAAAATGTGTCTTTTCTTACTCTCTTGGTTTGAATTGGCAGATACTGTATGATTTCACTATGACTGATACTGGCTGCAGTTGACTTGGCTACATCCTTTTCACACAGTAGTTGTTCATAGATCAAGCATAATGAAATCAGACTACAGTCTATTCATACAGTGTGCCCTACCAAGTATTAGGCTCATTCAAGATCTTGCATTCAGAATCGTAAGCACAGACAGACACTTTTTCATACTATATATATATATATATATTTGTTATATACAGTAGTTTGAGATCTTCTTACAAACTAGCGTATGTCATAGTGGAGCTATTTCCTATTACAGCGCAATCCTTCCAGTCTCTGTCATTCTTGGAGAGCATGGAAAACACATGCAGCGGTGGCCAGGAAAGCATAGTTTTTAGAGAAAGCTGAAATCGGAGGCCTTGCAGTACATCTACACTAGCTGACCACCTGGAGCCCACCTGCCCGAGCCCGGACACACATTCTTTTCTCTTCTCTATCTTTCTGTCTGTCTCCTTCTATTTATAACTCATCACTGGATGTCTGTACTGCCCACCCAGCTCTGCGAGAAATGGCTGATGTTAAAATTCAGGAATGTAGTGTTACTTTTATCTGAATCCCTTAACCATGAATGGCTTACTTTCTGTTTCAGGGACTGCAGTCTTTTTGTTATAGTGTTTAGATTCAGGCATGTTGATGACGGCATCTTTGTTACATGCTATGTGCAAGTGACTGTGCTGTAAAGTAAATATTTCTTTAATGCCATTTGTTTTAGCCACACAAGCTGCTCTAGTGATGGCAGTGTGTCTGTCCACCACTTTGATCCAGACTGAAATATATACTATACTATACTAAAATAATATTATACATTGATGACTATTGGATGGATTGCTATGAAATTTGGTTCAGACATTCATGTTCCCCAGAAGGGGGAAGCTTATTGATTTTGGTGATTCTTTTAAAAAAATTAAGATAGAACCGTTAATCCCAAAGGAAAATCTTGTGCCAGAGATTGCTCAAAAATTACAACAATGTCGTGCAAAAATAAATAGAGCAGTAAATGTAAAATGTAAAATGATTAAATGCTAACAGGCCCCATTGCCCCTCCGGAGTCTTAACTCAGTCAAATCTGAACTCTTGATACATGATACACACATTTTTAAATATGACTTACACTTTCTGATGACAAGTCCATCGTGAATAAAAGTCAATAAATCCACTTAGAAATCACAGGAAAAAAATGCTCCATGTAACTCCAGAGCTTGCCTGGGAATCATTGCGTTTTTAAGTTTCTTCAGTATCCAAGTAAACCAACGATAGTTGTCTGGACAACCATGGGTACACTGCAAACAGGAACTGGTAATAACTAATTCAGCAAACTTTTAATGGTGGCAATTTGCCAAAACGTAAAAAATATATATTCAAGTTCCATCATCAGGTCAAATCATTTCCAATCATTTGACCTGATGGAAATGTTTTTAAATACCAGAAAAACTAATGACATTCCCATAAATTCTCAGCTGTAGTTTGTGTTTAATGTTTATATATGGTGTATATGATATACAATACAACTGCTAAACATCAGCTATTGTCACTGTCAGAATGTTTGCGTGTGTCGTGGCAACTACATCAGTAGTATCGGTTCTTGTCTCATGCAGATTAGAGTTAGTGATTAAATACCAAATGACACATTATCAATTCTTACACTTTGAGATAACACACGAACACCCACAATATTAACCGTAGCGATCAATAGGATTCACATGATCTCACTCTATGATGTCACTCAAGAGGTCATTTCGACCTTGCCTTTACCTTCTCTTGATATTTTCTTTGGCTTAAGAACACAGTTCTTTTCCTATCATGCCTTACATCATCTCAAAACAGTCACTTCCCACACATACTCCTCAACTCTTCCACACATCCCGTCATCAGGCAGTTATATTCTCAAAACCATGTGAAAGTACACCATTAACTTCATTCAAGCAATTATATTCTTAGTTTACAGACTTTTGTGAGGAAATACAATCTTCATTCAGGACACTCTGACACAGGAAGAAGGCCTTTTAGGATAAACTCACAACAACCTATACTTTGTAATATCATTATGGATGGATTTCAAACACATCTAATCATACCAGACAATATATGGTCTCATGGGAAAACACATCATTGTCTGCTGTGCTCAAGTACAGCCTCACGTAGCTGCTATCAGGGCTGTAGACTCTCAGTCTGGGTTTGTCAGAGACACAACACAAATGCTGCGTGGGTTAACAAAGATAAGTTTCTGTCTAACACAAGTTGTATCCTTGTGGCCGCCGAGGAGTCCTTTAAATCCAATTTAAATTCTCTCTCAGGGACAAGCTTCTCTCACAACAGAAGAGATATTACGATGATTCAAGTTCATGCAAACCTCAGACATGCTGCCCTTACACCATGGAAACCAGAAGGAAGAGAAGGATTTAATCTCTTTTAAGTCTGGCTGTAGTTACACATTAGGGTTTCAGAAGTATTTTAGGTTTCGGGAGCAAAAAAAAATTAATTGTGGAAATATCTGCTCTAAATCTGTCCTTTCAAAAGATCAGCTACTATATGTAACTGACCATACAGTGAAGCAGCAGCCTGTAAAAACATCAGCGAGATAAAAATCTCACCGACTTAAATCGGATTCGTCACCACAAAAGCCCCGGAGGTTGTTTGACTTGTAGACAACTGGGCTAATGTATTTTTCTCCCCTCAGCTCGCGTTAAGCTGTGTAAACTTAGAGCGCCACAAGACTGGAAAGAGAGGGAGGAGAGGAAAAAGAGGGGAAAGACATGGGGGTGGAGGTGTGTGTGTGTGTGTCTGGAAGTGGAAATGGGCAGCAGGGAGGAGGAATGTGAAACATTTCTGATGCCGGTCCAGTGGCTGTTTACACGGTAGTCAGCCTGTGACATCAGAGTCCAGACTTTATAAATGTCAGCAGGCGCAAGGCTGAGCAGTTAGCAAACATCACACCGTCACACAGGTTAGTGAGACAGACTGAGCTCCATCAGCAACACAAGCCCCCATGGACCGACTGCTGTGTGACTGTGTGATAGCTTTGGCTGTACTGCTGTGTGTGGCTACACAGGTGAGGCCTGTTCCTGCTTATTTACAATAGTTTGTACTGAATGAGTTGATTGTGTGTGTGTGTGTGTGAGAGAGAGAGGAGAGAGAGAGAGAGAGAGAGAGAGAGAGAGAGAGAGAGAGGGAGAGAGAGAGAAAGAGTGTGTGGAAGTTCAAACAATGAAGTTGATTTCCTCTGATTTTTCTTGGCTCACTTTGTTGCTACAGGTTTTTCTGTGCAGGAAATCACAGCGGCAGAGTCTCAGTGTGACCATTTATTCATAAATTATAGTTATTGTATTTATTTTATGTGTGGAGGAACATCCTCTTGTCCACCCTGATTAGAAATGAAGAGAAGTGTGATTCTATCCATCCTGTCTGGATAGAAAAAGAGGTCACAGACAGCTCTGTGTGCAAGATATATAAAAATGATAAGAACTGTAGGACAGTGACTAACAATTTTAACTTTCTAACTGTAACTTTTTAATATTTGTTGATTAATTTCATGATTAATTGATTAGTTGTTTGGTCTATCAAGAAAGTAGAAAATTACAATTTACTACTTTACTAATAAAGTTGCTTGTTTTGTCTGATTAACAGTCCAACAGTTCAGTTAATGATCATTTAAGACATTTGAGAGGCTGGAAGTAGAGCATTTTTTGGCATTCTTGCTTGTAAATTATTCAAAAGAGCTAAAAATGATTACTAAAATTGTTGCTGATTATTTTTCTGTAATTAATTAACTAATCATTCCACCCCTAAAGATAAGCAAATTAACTTTATCATTTACTTTAGCAGTATATTGTTGGGCAGTGGGTGAAAAACAAGTGGCAGGCTGTGTCATAAAGCAATGAAAGGATTCTTCTGCTCTGGATAAGTGAGACTGGGCTTCGCCTGTGTTTTGGCTCCACGAGATACATGTAATTGAAAACAGTGGTTTCGCCTGACAGTGTTGGATGTGCGTGCAGTTTCTCAGAATACTAATAATATTTTCTTTACTCCTGATGTGAAAATATAGTCATGAGGATAATAATTTAGATGGTGATGATAACAATGATGCTCTGGTCTTTGCTCTATCATCCTCTAACCCACATGTGTGTTGTCCCTGCAGGTGCTGTGCCAGCTGTGTGACAGACCCTGCATTTGCCCCGGTCCCGTCCCCCAGTGCCCCTCAGGAGTCCCATTGGTGCTGGATGGCTGCCGGTGCTGCCAGGTGTGTGCCCGGCAGCAAGGCCAGCCCTGCACTGAGATGTTTCCCTGCGACAGCCAGAGAGGTCTGCAGTGCGACTACAGCGCCAGCTTCCCCGGACACCCTGGGGAGTGTGTCAGTGAGTGCCTCTTCTAACAAGCAAACAACCAGGCCCATGTCTGTGTGGGTGAGACAGAGTTGAGGACATTCAGGGAGGAGGTGACAGAGCCTCAGTCAGTCTGCGCGAGTGGGACAAACAGGCGGTTAATGTTTAAAGTCTGCTCAGCAGAGCGGGACGGCCTGCTGGGCGGCGGTGCTCTGCCAGAACTCCAAAACGTTTCAACTTCTATTTCCAGGACTGCTGTTGACACATTTACTCTAATGACTGCCCTTTGAGCATGATAGATTGCAGAGACAACACTCATGGATTGAAAAACAGACTCCTCAGTTTTCTCAGTAGAGAGGCCTGGTTTCCCATAAAACTACATAACCATCCGCAGGGACAGCAGCTCCTGTGTCCCAACAGCTCTCGCTCTCATTTTCCTCTGCTGTGTCCCCCTGCATCCGTCCACTTCCTCCCCTCTCTCTTCACTTAACCTAATCTTTTCACTTCCTGATTAAGTTTCCCACATCAATCCAAGGCGCAGGTGTGGAGGAGAAGGCTGAGATGGCGTCTGTACTGTGTGTTTCTTACAGGTCAGGGGGATCTGGGCTGTGAGGTCAACGGCATCACTTACCGTGAGGGCCAGTCGTTTCAGCCCTCCTGTGACTCCTATTGCCACTGCAGAGGTGGAGGGGTGAGCTGTGTGCCAGCTTGCCCGCTGGATTTCCGTCGTCCCACTCCAGACTGTCCCAATCCTCAACACATCCGGCTACCGGGGAAATGCTGCAAGGAATGGGTGTGTGAAAACCTGGAGAACACAGTCATTCAGGATGCCATCACAGGTAAACTCTACATGTAGATTGATGAGTTACGAGGAGGAAAACATCAAACAACCTCCAATGCAGGCCTTAATTTATGTTGCAAAGTTGATTTCTTTCTAGCAGCAGCAGTGAAATACAGTTGAACATTCATGGTAGATTCTAAAGGAAGACATTTTAGGAAATACCCTTATTCACTTATTGATCGCACTCTCATGTTTGTCGGTAAATATGAAACTACATCCAGCAGCATTAACACTGGAAACAGGGGGAAACAGCTAGCCAAGAAATCACTTTCTCAGCTACAAATGTTGCTCATTGATGATCGGTCCATATGGCAACATAATTCTGCCTTCATTTATATGAGGTTTGTCACTGGTCATGTCTGGAAGTTTTTACTGGAGCGTTTTTGCATTAAACTGGGGTGTGTCTGGCCAAAGGAAAACTCACAAAGTCCAAATATAACCCACATTTCTCTGGAAAAGTCAAGACATATTTCTTTTCCCAGTCACCAAGTTTCCTAGTTTCATAACAACCGCTAGAGCTGTGTTACAATTAAACATATGAAGCCATGTAGAGACTATTACTCCATTAAAAGGGGGGTGTGTGAGTGTGTATGTGAGTAAGAGGGGGTATTACGGAAATGAAGCCACTCTAAAAACATCTGGAATTCCAAACACTGTCGGAGTCAAACAATGTGATGAGAGCAGCAACAGAACATTTTGTTCTTGAATGCAAAACATGCAATGTCACCCTTGAAGATCAGCTGATTATTATGACTTGTACATGTTAGTTTTGGAACAAAAATGTACTTTGGATTTCTAAGCACATTTTTTGAGCAAAAACAATCAGATGAAACATTGAAGTTACTGGAGATGAATTACTGAGGCGAATGAGTTCAGTCAGCATCTAGTTTAGTTTGGTTTAGTGCAGAGGTTCTCAAACCATCAAAACTGAATCTGATCTGGGGCCCGACTGTCTCTCTGGAGTCATAACTAATAATAATATCTAAAATAATTAAATCTGAACACACAGACATCATGCACATATTTTTAGATTCAGATGATCCATTATGAAGAAACGTCCATAAATGCACTTAGAAATCACAGAACAAAAGATGCTCCATGTCACTCCATTTTTAATTTTTTTTCAGTATCAAAGTGGTTGTCTGGAAAACCATGGGTACACTGCAAATGGGAACTGGTAATAACTAATTCGGCATACTTTTAATGGTGGCAATTTGCCAAAATGTAAACAAATATACAAGTTGTATCCCACAGCCTAACTCACTGAAATCATAGCAACATTGTGCTTCCTGTTTACATCCCCTCAAAGCATGACAACTGTACTTATAAATCTTAGAGCATGATTATCCCCAACAGATGTAAGGCAAAGAATAATAATAGGAGTGAAAAATCATTAATATTAACTTTTTTCAAGTTGCATCAAAATAAAATCAGCAATATGGCTGGCTTATCCCGTACACTAACAGTTTGCAGCCACGGAACCACCAGACTAAACTAGTTTCTCCTTTACCGCCCCTACTCTGCCTTAACACCCCTCCAAGAGTCACCAGACAGACAAAACTGTAACTTGCTATTGAACATGCTGCAACATGAACTGTGAATGCGTTGTGAATGTGCTTCTTACTCTAGTCCTTGTTTTATTTTAGCCATGAGACCCGTCAGGTTGTGGCCAGCTCTCCTGAGGGATCACCCTCTAAACAAACTAGTCCAGCCTGCTTCCACCTGTATAGAGCGGAGCACCCAGTGGAGTGCCTGTTCCCAGAGCTGTGGGGCTGGGGTCTCCACACGGGTCTCTAACCAGAACCCAGGCTGCAAGCTACAAATGGAAACTCGACTTTGTAAAGTGCGGCCTTGCCATGCAGTTCAGCCTGCCCCGAGGAAACCCATGGTGAGTTTATTTCTAGTGCCTGTATGTTGTCAGGTTCTGTTCTCTCTTCATATATGCCATCATCATCCATTAAGGGCTTTAAATGACAAATCACAAAACATAGCTTTGGTTTTATATGCTGAGTTTTGGAGATAATTATCTCTGAATAACAGAATTTCTCAGAAACATATGTCTAAAAATTGTCTGCATGGCTAGATATGACAAGGGGTAGGTAAATTTCTCAGACACAGAGCTGTTGTATGTCACCGGCTAAAACGCGTAACTTTTCAAACCTATCCAGCTTTGACCTAGACATCTAGGCATATTTTCACCTGCAAATCACATAATTATTGCACTTCTTACTACTATTTTCTCCTCTGACTGTGTGTATGTGTTTGTATGTGCCTGCTGTTTTCCTAGTGGGGACGGCTTGGGCAGTGCAAGGCCAGCTACACATCACCCGGGCCCATTCGACTCGTTCACCAGGGCTGCTTCAGCACTCAGGCCTACCAGCTCCGGTACTGCGGACAGTGCACTGACTCCCGCTGCTGCACGCCTTATCAAACCACCACTGCTGAGGTGACCTTCCGCTGCCCCACCGGCAGACTGCTACAGCGACCTGTGATGATGATCCACTCATGTGTTTGTCATAACAACTGTCCCTACTCACCGTATAGTAACCCTGCCCTGTGGGGGTACAGGCCCTGATCGGCCTGAATGAGCACGGATTCATGGAGAACTGACTGAGAAAATCTTATGTATCCACATAGACATCCCCTAATAAGTGGAAAGTGAACGAGAAAATGATAATTGTAGATCACAACTGTGACTGAGTTGGGATGAACGTTGATCTTCACATATGTACAATCTCAAGCTGCACTTATTCATAACTCCTTTATACTCCTTGGGAAGCCTTTATACTGGTGGTTTTGTCTTTATCAAATATTCAAAATTATTTGGCAAATCTAGAAAAGCAAGTAAGCAAACTTAATTTACAGTATGTAGCGCTTTTTATCACCGAAGTTACAAGGTGCTTTATACGAAGAAGAAGGAGATAGATGAGACAGAGAAGACAATGTATATAGTTATAGAATCAAGAAAAAGGATTTTAAGAAAGCTGTGCACTGATTTGCTTTCTCTGAGACTTTTCCTCCTAGAGGTCAGAGGGCACAACAACTCCTTTAAGTGCATGGGTGTCTGATCATGAAATGCCTTGTGTGTCAAAAGTGACATTTTAAAATCGATCCTTCAAAGTGACAGGCAGCTGATATAGAGAGAAAAAATAAAACTGGTGTTGTGTGATTTGTATGTAGTTTTTGTTAAAAACATCGCCGCAGAGTTCTGGACCATTTTCCATCAAGATAGACAGCTTGACTTTTTAAAAAAAACTTTAGGCTGAAGTTGGGGTCTGATTCTTGCAATATTCCTTAGTTAGAAAAAGGAGGACTGAACCAGTCATATGGAGCTCAAAAACTTAGGGTGGGACCAGGATTAATCCTAAAATTCTTTTTACACTTACATTTAAGTATTTCTGCACAACCGTGTCTTGGCCAAGAAAAATAAATTATTGTAATTCCAAAACAGTTTTTTCACCTAAAAAACCTAAATTATGAATTAAGGACAGTTAGCCATATTATTATGTTTGGTCATAATGGTAGTTGTAAAGACACATTTACACTACTGACCACAAGTATATGTGGTTAAGAGCCAATTTAAATGGTCCTACAGAATGACCCCAACCTTTGTGTTGACAGATATTGTTTTCTGATGTGTACAATGCAACCTTTTTCACTTGTACAGTTTTGTTTTTGTGTTTGTAGTCAGATGACATTGCACTTATTTCTTCATTTTCTATTTTGTTGTAAATAATTCTGGACAAATGTCTCATATGTATAGTGAAAAATGTTTCAATATTTTACATATGTCGTGCATTTTTACCATCAATGATTTTTGTGTTTCTGATTTTTATTTTTTCACATTATTGTATTATATAGCTATTTCTTATTATTATATAGTTATTTTGTACATAGTGTAGCTTTTTACATACCTTTTCCCAAAATTTCACTTCATCAATAATTGTTGTACAGCACTTCTTCCTCTTGCTGATCAGCTGTTAAAAACTAGTTTGAAGCAGACCGAAATACACGGCACGACAGACTTTATTGTCTTCTTTACAATTCTGCACTTTAAGCATGCACTGTGCCTCCAAAGGCTTTTTCAGTCATATCGGATGACCTTGTTAGACATCCTGACATCTAGTGGACAAAATAATCTACTGCTGAGGCCAGTGCAAGAGCTTAATCATCAGAATCATCATCATGTGCTTTTATTTTGTTGATTTGATGACTATTTCCAACCATGTCCTGTCCCTTCCTGCTTGATCCTTTATGACAATCATGGTATCTTTATGTGTTTGCAGTGTAGAGTATCTGAGTGTTCTTCAAACACACTTAAGGAAAACATTTGATTGAGATGTTAAGCTGCAACTATGGAAAGCACGGGGGAGCTCTGCCAAAATAACACTTGAAGTAAGGGGGATGGCATTTATAATTTAAGACGACCAAATCTACTTCCATCCATCCATCCATCCATCCATGTTCTGCCTCTTATCCAGGGTGGGGTCATAGTAGCAGCAAACCAATCAGGGTAGTCCAGATGTCCCTCTTGCCAGCAATGTCTTCTGGTCTCCTACCAGTTAGACGTGCCTGTAAAAAAGTCAGGGGATCACCAAAGTTTTTACAGTTCATCCTGAGGGGAACAATGATTGTCTGTGCCAAATTTCATGGCAATAGTCAATAGTCCAGAGGTAATATGAGATGCACCTGCAAAATTTGCATAAAAAATCTTTCTCAGAATCACAACTCATTCAAATGTTAACACACACAGACGTGATATACATATTTTTAGAGTCAGCATAAGACTTTAATAAGGGCAATATTCGGGCGGCCAATTTGTGAAAAATATTTTTTTATTACTGATCTTTAAAGCTATACTAAATTATCTATTAATTACATTAATTAACCACAAATAAAGCCATCAATGACAACATTAGTTAATTATTGTGTAAAGGACACACAGAATAACTTGGCGCAATAAACTGTAATAAAATTGTCTTGGATATTACAAAGGGATTATATCAAACAATCCTTGTAATATTATTACAGAATACCATCAGGGGTGGGAGAGTTTCTTTAAAAATGTATTCTGATACAATTACTAATTACCTTAATTAAGTATCACAATATTTAATTACTCGTCCTGCCAGAGTCCTGCGCCATGACGGCTCGGAACACGGTCCGCCGCTGAGAGAAATATCTTGATCCGGGGGAATTGAGATAAAGCCAGGTTTCTGTAATGGTGTGGGCAAACAGTCTTGGATTACCCGTTGCTTGTACAGCCTGAGTCCCATTTCATCCACTCCACCTTCTTGTGACTGGACATTAGCCAGGATCAGCCTTAGGTCAAAGCTGGGTAAGATTAACTCTTATCCCGGCTCTCTTCCCTCTTCTTCTGGGACGGCGTGTGGTCTGGCTCGTCTGGCAAGAATTTTCATCCTGCAAATAATCCCCATTTTTACTAAATGTATTGGTTATCTGATTACATCTTTTTTTCTGTAATTTTAACGGTCATGTATACAGTTTCATGTATTCCATTACTCCCAAGCCCAAATAACAGCTTACACCCCAATCAAAGGTTTATATATAGCTTGTGGCCTTACATGTAGATTTTCTTTCTTTTTCCGTTTCTTCTGACGATACCTTAGGAGAAATGGAAACAAAAGTTTAGCTCTAGTTTTGTAGCCTACACTTCTAGCACCCTTTATAACAGGAGAGTTTTAAAACTGTATGTTATGCTTATTATACTTCTGTGTCATGTAGCCACCAGAGCTTCTATACTGCAGGACTGCATGATAAATGTAAATTTACACTCAGTATCAGTAGCCGGACAGATTCTTTCAAGGAAAAGAAGCATCTTTTACAAAAATAAAAATAAAACGTTTACACTTTATGAATAAACTTTATAGTTTGCAGTTTGTGTTTTAGAAACAAACATTCTGCTGATGGGTAACCCCTTACTGTGCAGTAACAAGTGGTTTCATATACCTAAAAGGTTTACCACATCCTGTAGTAACAAACTTTTCTGAGCTGATGGTATTCAGCATGGAGTCACTTGTCTCTGATTTTATATTTTCAATTAAAAAAATTCAGACACATCAGCCAAACGAAGTAATTTCCTGTATAGTGGCAAGTGCAGCATCTTAAACAGAGGGGGGGGGGGGTTTAAACAGGAAGTCTTCTCTGAACCACCCATGTTGTAATTAAGTTTTTATCTTAGAAAACACCATCACACTCACAGAGAGGAGGAATTGTACCAACTGCTCTCCAGAAGACAATGAATTACTCATCTTGTCAACGTATCAGCTTTGACTTCACAGGAAGATTCCTGCCTCCTGTTTACATCTTAGTACTCGTTGTTGGTCTGGCAGCGAATGGATGGGGACTGAAGTCTTTACTGCACAACTGGAAGAAACTGGGTAACGTCAATGTTTTTGTTCTCAACCTTGGACTTACAGACATTTTGTATCTGCTCACACTCCCGTTTCTGATGGTGTACTACTTTATGGGGAGTAAATGGATATTTGGAGATGCATTCTGCAAGATAACAAGATTCTGCTTCAACCTGAACTTATATGGCAGCATTGGATTCCTTACTTGTATAAGTGTGTACAGGTACCTGGCTATTGTCCATCCAATGAGAGTGATGGGAAGAATAACTCTGACTCACTCTGTGGCTATCTCGATCTCAGTTTGGCTGCTGGTGAGTGTTCAAAGTCTTCCAGACATGTTCTACAGCAAAACATTTGGAAACAACACTGGGAAATGTTATGATACCACCAATAACATCCATGTTGAGAGTTACCTGAAATACAGCTTTGGATGGACACTCACTGGGTTTTGTGTCCCATTCCTCATCACACTGGGCTGCTATGGACACGTGATCGCTGTTCTCTGCCGCACAAATACCATTGACAAGGTACTGAAACAGAGAAGCTTGAAGTTGTTGTTCATCTTGATTCTTCTCTTCTCTGTTTGTTACATCCCCCATCATGTATTCAAGAACCTCAACCTCTGGTCAAGAGTTCTGATGAAACAGGGGATGTGTCGTGAATGGTTTAATGGAGTCTACATTGCTCAACAGATAAGTCGTGGCCTTGTGTGTCTGAACAGTGCTCTCAACCCTCTGGTTTACCTCCATGGAAATGAAGGTATTCTGGCTCAGCTCAGACGACTACTCCAGCAAGCTCGTCAAGCTCTCATGCAGCTGCTCTTCACACCTAGTCAAGTTCCCCCGGTGTCAGTGATTTGATATGTGAAAGAAATGTAACAATTGTATTGCATCATCTGCCACACAAGGTTGTGATCTATGTGGGAGTCATATTACTGTTAACATGCTTAAAAAAGAATTTCACTTAAACAATTCAAGAAAATGTGAGTGTTTACATTCAAAAAAGGTTTGCTGAGAGTATAGGACCATGTATTAAGGTGGGGAGAATTAGTGCTATGCAGGGTCTCTCTCTAAAATGTAAAAACAGGAAGTTGATAATGTAAATGTGTGAAAATAAACAGGATATCAAGTTTCTGAGCTTCACTGACTGCAACACGCCTGCAGCAACGGCACACCAAAGAGATACACAAGAAGACCATAAAATAATAACGGCAGATAAATGTGTCAAGTGGTTCTGGTAGTGTATGTATAACACCTTTCAAACACAATGTGCCTTCAGAAAAAAACAAGACATATTACATTGTTGTGCAAAATCTCTTCAACTCTGGTGGTTTCACTGTATGGGAATAGTAATATTTTTGATCAAATATGTGTTGAGGAAATAAACAACCCACTGGCTGATTAAGCCCCTTTAAACGCCTTTAGATGTCTGGGCTATTTGGTTCCTTAAAAGTTGACATTTGGGAGACACAACTTTCATACCTGAAAGCAGTGTTGGAAGAAGTAATCAGATACTAAAAGTGTCAAAAACACAGTTCAAAATGACTCTGTTACAGGTGAAAGTCCTGCCCTTCTACCCTCACTATGCATGTGGACAAATGCAGTGAGCTAAACACACTTTGAGGTTTTCCGTGCAAGTAATTCTGAAACAAATTCAATGATAATGAATGCAAACAACAAGATAACAAGATAAGGTGCAAAAATAGATACATAAACGTATTGTAACAAAAGAGTCTACAGCCATGTTAGTGGCTCTGTGAGGCTGTGCTTTGAGCTAAATGCAAACGTCAGCATGTTCACAATGATAATAACTGTGATTACATGGGCAATATTTCTTCAATCTGAAATAAATAATTCTGATTAGAGATTGGTTATGTGAACGCTGAATAAAGTGATGCGATAAGATGTGCGTTTACATGCCCCAAAGCATTTAATCACAATATTACTTTTTTGACGTGTGCAAAGTGCCTCTCTGTGAAGCTTTTGATTTGAAATCTAACAGAGGAAGAACACCCACCCACACACACCCACACACACACACACAAATACACAAATACACACACAGCATATTTACTTAGGGCACATTTGGGGACATTACATAGACTTATATTTCATTCCTGGAAACTTATCCAGACCCTTACCTTAACCTAACTCCGACTTTAACCACTGACCTTAAAATCAGCCTTTTTTTCCAAATTAGGGACACAGCTTTTGTCCCAAATTGGATAAGCGTCCCCTATTATGTGGTTCTAAGTCTGAAATGTGTCCTCAGAAGTGGCCTAAGTCAAACCCACACAAGCTCACGCACACATAAGGCTGATGTGCTCATCAATGTCACTTTTCGTGAACCAACCAATCACAGCCTGGATTGGCGGGACATTCAATATTATATTAATATTATATTAACACTATACTTTTTATTTAATGTCATAATACTATGCTGATATACTAATTTATACTTACTACTCATCCAGGTTGAGGATAATGTATCGGCAATTGAAAAATTTAGACTGAGCCAGGATGCCAGTGCCCCCCCAATTTTGGATTATTTTAAGAGGCTGAAGTCAGGGGAGCTAGATGTGTTGTTGGGCCGGTCTGAATCAAAAAGTCAAGGGGCATTTTTCATTCCCAGTCCATCTTTGGATGTTGAGATATTTCACAGAATAAGTGAAGACTTTCAAAGCATCAAAAGTAATAGTACCCATTATGAAAAATGGCCTCAGACTGTTATATTATTCAGTAATTATTACAGATGCATTAACTTGTAAGCAGAATTCTACTGTTACAGCTGGTCAAAGAAGAGCTAATTTGAGCATTGAAGGGTTGTGCTCTCAGCAGTGTAAAAGCACCTTTGAAAAGTAAGGGTTAAAATCTCCAAGAAAGTGTAAAAATTCTGTGTTGTAATAGATGTGATCAGCAGAAACTTGACAGGCACTTTACAAGTTTATTAAGACCTAAAACTTAACAAAGACTTGCCCCAGTCAAGATAAAAACAGCTCTGTGCAGTACTGTGAGAATTTGAGACTGAAACCTCATAGTGACATGTGTCAACTGGCTTTCACCCACTTTGTTTCCTTGGTAGTTTGCAGAATGAAATGGTATTTTACATGCACTACATGCATCCGCCTTGTGGTAGATTGAGTTATAAGATTCTAAGATAATAAAAGTTTGAAAGGAAGCAACTTTAAAGACAAACTGACACAGTTACTTCAACCATTCTAGGCACCACAGCATGCTTTCTTTACAGTATTTGCTGCTTTTCAGGAGAAAGAATGAATAACACCTCTTGTCCTCATGTCAGCTTTAACTTTGAACACAGATTCCTGCCGCCTGTTTACATCTTAGTGTTCATCATTGGTCTGGTAGCTAACGGATGGGGACTGAAGTCTTTACTGCACAACTGGAAGAAGCTAAAGATCATCAATGTTTTTGTTCTCAACCTTGGACTTACAGACATTTTGTATCTGCTCACACTCCCGTTTCTGATGGTGTACTACTTTATGGGGAGTAAATGGATCTTTGGAGATGCATTCTGCAAGATAACAAGATTCTGCTTCAACCTGAACTTATATGGCAGCATTGGATTCCTTACTTGTATAAGTGTGTACAGGTACCTGGCTACTGTCCACCCAGTGAGAGTGATGGGGAGAATAACTGTCACCCATTCTGTGACTATCTCTGTCATGGTTTGGTTCTTGGTGAGTGTGCAAAGTCTTCCAGACATGTTCTACAGCAAAACATTTGAAAACAACACTGAGGGATGCTTTGATACCACCAATGACAGAGATGTTGAGAGTTACCTGAAATACAACCTTGGAAGGACACTCAGTGGGTTTTGTATCCCATTCC
Organism: Lateolabrax maculatus; assembly: GCA_031216445.1. NCBI lineage: Eukaryota > Metazoa > Chordata > Actinopteri > Acropomatiformes > Lateolabracidae > Lateolabrax > Lateolabrax maculatus. Next base: position 24,290,251 of record CM062201.1, on the reverse strand, counting down.
TCATCACACTGGGCTGCTATGGACACATAGCTGTAGTTTTATGGACAATGAAGATAACTGACAAGGTACTGAAACAGAGAGCCTTGAAGTTGTTGTTCATCTTGATTCTTCTCTTCTCTGTTTGTTACATTCCCCATCATGTATTCAAGAACCTCAACCTCTGGTCAAGAGTTCTGAGGAAACAGGGGATGTGTCGTGAATGGTTTAATGGAGTCTACATTGCTCATCAGATAAGTCGTGGCCTTGTTTGTATGAACAGTGCTCTCAACCCTCTGGTTTACCTCCATGGAAGTGAAAATATTCCTGCTCAGGTCAGACAGCTGCTCCAGCAAGCTCGTCAGAAGTTCAGCCGTTCGTCTTTATCAAACTCCGGCCGTGTGCCTGTGGCACAAATCACGGTTGAAGTAGACAAGATGTAAACATGTTGGAAATTCTGTTAAAATCATTCTGTAAACATCTGTACTGTGCACTCGCACAAATTGTAGATTAAGTTTAATAACAATGTTTAATGACAAATTGCTCCAACAGCTGATCTTGCAAGTTCTTTAGACTGTCTTGCATCTGTATCATGTTCAATATATATTTGTGTATTGCCTCAAAAATTAATTAATTTCATTTTTTATCTTTGTGTCTGTCATGATGCTGTTACCATTTGCAGAAATAAACTCAAATAAACTGTAACAACTGTGTCACTGTCCTCTATTAGAGCAGGTTTGTGGGAGATAATGATTATGTCTTGAGGTTGAGAAAGCCCAGTGCCATGTATGCCCTCCACTGGTTTAGAACAGGAAGTAGACAGAGTCCTACAAATACACTGTAAATAGGACCTCTTGTATGTATACTTATGATATATAAGCTATTTGATATGTTTTTATTTTTTCTTGCCAATAATGAATCATTTTTCAAATAATTTTCCAAAATAAATAGTCGTAAAACATACTAATTGTGCTTTGCTGAATAACGGATTCGGATTTGGCTCTATAAGTTCAACAGAAAGCCTTCTTTAAAGAGGTATTACCTCAATGTCTTTAACCATTCAAGACAATTCAGAGCATCTATTACGGTGTACGGTGAACGCTGAGAGTTAGAAACACATCTTGTGTGAGAGTTAGCTGTGGGTTTGCACACAGATTCATCTCTGTGAACACAAATTTAAGAGAGTTCATAGCAGGAAGTCCAGTCAGAACAAAAAGCCACAAAAATTTCTCTCACTTCCCATAATTCAGGTTTCATCCATAGAAGGCACCATCACACTCACAGAGAGAAGGGATTGTGCTAACTGCTGCCCAGAAGACAATGAATAACACCTCTTGTCCTCGTGTCAGCTTTAAATTTGAACACAGATTCCTGCCGCCTGTTTACATCTTAGTGTTCATCATTGGTCTGGTAGCTAACGGATGGGGACTGAAGTCTTTACTGCACAACTGGAAGAAGCTAAAGATCATCAATGTTTTTGTTCTCAACCTTGGACTTACAGACATTTTGTATCTGCTCACACTCCCATTTCTGATGGTGTACTACTATATGGGGAGTAAATGGATCTTTGGAGATGCATTCTGCAAGATAACAAGATTCTGCTTCAACCTGAACTTATATGGCAGCATTGGATTCCTTACTTGTATAAGTGTGTACAGGTACCTGGCTGTTGTCCATCCAGTGAGAGTGATGGGAAGAATAACTCTGACTCACTCTGTGGCTATCTCGATCACAGTTTGGCTGCTAGTGAGTGTGCAAAGTCTTCCAGGTGTTTTGTACACCAAAACATTTGGAAACACGTCTGGGAAATGTTATGATACCACCACTAAGAGCCATGTTGAGAGTTACTTGAAATACAGCCTTGGATCGACACTCACTGGGTTTTGCATCCCATTCCTCATCACACTGGGCTGCTATGGACATGTGATTATCGTTCTCTGCCGCAGAAATACCATTGACAAGGTACTGAAACAGAGAACTTTGAAATTGTTGCTCATTTTGATTCTTCTCTTCTCTCTTTGTTACATCCCCTATCATGTATTCAAGAACCTCAACCTCTGGTCAAGAGTTCTGAGCAAACAGCGGATGTGTCGTGAATGGTTTAATGGAGTCTACATTGCTCATCAGATAAGTCGTGGCCTTGTGTGTCTGAACAGTGCTCTCAACCCTCTGGTTTACCTCCATGGAAGTGAAGATATTCCTGCTCAGGTCAGACAGCTGCTCCAGCAAGCTCGTCAGAGTTTCAGCCGTTTGTCTTTGTCAAACTCCGGCCATGTGCCTGAGTCACAAATCATGGATGAAATTTAAAATAAGAAAACATGTTGGTAATTCTGCTAAAATAATGCTGTAAACATCTGTACTGTGCGCTCGCACAAATTGTAGATGAAGTTTAATAACAATGTTTAATGACAAATTGCTCCAACAGCTGATCTTGCAAGTTCTTTAGACTGTCTTGCATCCGTGTCATGTTCAATATATTTGTGTATTGCCTCAAAAATTAATGAATTTAATGTCTGATTTTTGTGTCTGTCATGCTGCTGTTACCATATGCAGAAATAAACTCAGATAAACCACAACAACTATGCCACTGTCCTCTTTTAGAACAGGGTTGTATGGAGATAATTAACATAACATGTGGTTGGGGTTGAAAAGGCCCAGTGCCATGCACGCTCTCTATTGGTTAAGAAAAAAAATGAGATAGAGTGCTAAATCATTGATATATACTTATGATATAAGCTATTTGACATGTTTGTATGCTTTTTTTAATTTCTGAAAACTAACCATTTTTGTATGAAATAAATAGGTTATTCATTAAACCTACTATTTGTGCATTGATGAATGCCGGATTCGGATTTGGCTTCACACCTAGATGCAGCATAACACATTTTATCTCTTTCAGTAATCAAGCAAATCTTCTAAGTTCAACAGAAAGCCTTCTTTAAAGAGGTATTACCTAAATGTCTTTAACCATTCACAACAATTCAGAGCATCTAATAAGCTGTACGGTGAAGGCTGAGAGTTAAAGACACAGACACATTTTGTGTTTGCACACAGATTCATCTCTGTGAACACAAATTTAAGACATTTCATAACAGGAAATCCAGTCAGACAAAAAGTCAAAAAAAATTCTCTCACTTCCCCTATGTTGTATTTCTCACAGAAAAGAAGGAATTGTTCTTTCCAGATAACAATGAATAACACATCTTGTCAGCGTGTCAGCTTTGACTTACTGGCAGATTCATGCTGCCTGTTTACATTATAGTATACATTATTGGTCTTGTAGCTAAGGATGGGGACTGAAGTCCTTGTTGCAGAAATTGAAGAAACTAAAGACAATTTTAACATGTTAAAATGAATAAAATATAAGTCATTTAAATTAATTAATCTTTGGTTGAGGAAATCCTACAACCTCTTAGCTCATGACACCCTTTAAAACCCGGTGGAATTGCCAACCTTATGGCAAGAGTTTCATCAAAACAAGGGCTGTGCCTTGAATGGTTCTGAACAGTGCGCTCAACCGTCCGGTTGGACAGCTGCTCCAGCAAGCTCGTCTGTTTCTGTCAACTGCAGAGGAAGTTTAACAGAAGTTAAGATTTTAACATCACCTGTGTAATTACAAATTACAGCTCTCTCAACTTTGTCAGGCAACTGTTCATCAAAACATTTGTCTTATAAATACGCTGTGAACAGGTTTGACATTGTATTAGCTTCACTGACTCTGACAAGCCTGCATCAACTGCAAATCATCAAGGAGAAACAATCTCTGATACAATTCTGCAGACGTCCTTGAAAATCACATGATTCAGATCTCTCACAAAAATAAGACAGACTTTCAATAAAGAAAAGAGTTAGTTCAGGCTGAGCACTGATGTTGCGCATGGAAAAAGATGTAAACATGTTGGTAATTCTGTTAAAATAATTCTGTAAACATCTGTACAGTCCATCTGAACAAATTTTAGATGAAGTTTAATAACAATGTTTAATGACAAATAGCTCAAACAGCTGATCTTGCAAGTCTGTCTTGCATCTGTATCAATATTGTAAATATTGTGTATTGCCTCAGAAATGTATTCATTTGTTTAATTCTTGATCTTTGTGTCTGTCATGGTGCTGTTAATATATGGAGAGAAAGTCAAAATATAACCCAGTATAAACCAGAACTCTTAATGTGTCACTGTTGTCTTTAAGAGCAGGTTTGTGGGGAGATAGTGATCATGTCACGTGGTTGGGTTTGAGAAAGCCCAGTGCCATGTAATCTCTCTATTGGTTCAGAACAGGAAGCAGATAGTCCTGAAAATACCCTGTAAACCTGATGTCTTTTATTTATACTTATTATTCAGAACATATTCTCAATTACACCTCAAGGTTTTTTTTTAACCTACAGAATCTATCGTGCTGGGATGAGTTAAAGAGTCTGATGCCGCACGGTGGAAGACCTCAGCGGAGACAGCATCCTTTTTTCTCTGTCCCCGCCTCCAGAGAGTCCAGCTCAACTCCTCCTCCGATCACTGCCTCTCTGCCTAACTAACTTGTTGACCTTCTGGGCGCCTTTCGTCATCATGCTTCGTCCTCAGCTCGCTGCAGCATAAAAGGTAGCCCCGGCCACCACAGACTGGTAGACCATCTGCAGCATGTTGTTGCAGATGTTGAAGCCTCTGATTTTAATACTTAATATACAATGTTGTTAAGAACAGTTCAATAAATAAATGATACTACACAATAATAAAAGCTTCAAATAAACACTGTGATACTGTTTCCAGCGGCCCCAAAAATCCTGATCGGAGCACAATTATGCAGTATTAAAAGTTGTTGGAGAACGAAATTTAAATTCATTCCTAAGAAATTTGAAATATGGGGAGGTCTTTGTTTAATCTGTCCATTGATCAAGTTCCTTTATTCCAAATTCCACTAATTGTCCACTCATTACTCTCACTTGCAGCATCAGTTTATTTTGTTAAATTTTTGCTCACCCAGAACCACATATGATGACCTTTCTGCTTGCACCCACCTCTCTCATACACACAGAAACACACACACACGCACACACACACACACACACACACGCACACACACACACACACACACAACAGGGTAAATTATGTTGCACTGCCACACACATCTCTTTCACTGAAGTGCTCCTAACGTCATAAACCTTTTGATATAGGTTTGCTAAAACCTTGACTTTGACACCACCCTCTGGCCGATTTTTACAGTAACTGCACTATTACTGCTAAGCATCAAAAATTAACTTTTGACCATGACTTTTATCCATCTAACATTGTGTTTTTTTAATTTATAATGACCATTACATCTCACAGAACAACCAGTGTGGCTGGAGACTTTTGTTTTGTTTTCCAGTTTACTTATGTAGACCTGAGACTCAATTTCGACTTCCCACAAACAACTTAAGAACAGCAAGAAATCTTCACATGTATTCAACTTCCAAACTCTCCTGCACAGTTTTATTTTAGATATAAAAGCATTTTAGATGTTTAGTGAAGTTTGCATTTGCAATTTGTATTTTTTTGTTGTGAATCAGTGGACCATAAAAGACTGTTAACAATGATAAAGTAATAAAATGTAAATATAATTAAGTATGCATCTAGGCATAATTCTGCATTGTGTATGAAGAAAATTGTGTTTTTACATGTAAGATTTCAATTTCACTAAATCTGTTAGTCTTATCATGTTTTAATGACTTGGCTTGATGCTGAATTAGGAACTCTACCACCAGAGGGTGACTCTTACCTCCTGTATCACCCAAACTGTTCACACACCAATATGTCATGAATAATGCCATCAACCTGTACTTAAACATTCAACCCTAGACTATTGATTTATCTTTGTACCGACTTCTCTCCAGAAGGCAGAATGAATCAAACCTCCTGTCCTCCTGTCAGTTTCAACTTTGAACACAGATTCCTGCCTCCTGTTTACATCTTAGTGTTCGTTGTTGGTCTGGTAGCGAATGGATGGGGGCTGAAATTTTTGCTGCACAACTGGACAAACTGGGTAACGTCAACGTTTTTGTTCTCAACCTTGGACTTGCAGACATTTTGTATCTGCTCACGCTCCCATTTCTGATGGTGTACTACTATATGAAGAGTAAATGGATCTTGGATCCACCTCCAACAAACTCTGGTTGTGTGCACATGCAACAAATTACAGATAAAGTTTGACACAAGAAAAACATGTTTACCAGTAACATGTTAAACAATATTCTGTATACATTTATAAAAGTTTCCCTGAAATAATGATTATGTTTCATCTGTCTTATATTTGTTGTCTTATCAGTAGTGGTTTTGTAATATAGAGCTCACGTACACACCAAGTTTGCAAACTCAACAAGCTTGGGAATCCATCCAATAGCCTAGTTGTCGAGACATTTCACTTAAAACCACTGTGAACTGCTCGGGAAGCAGTCCACTGTTGAGAGAAATGGCTTGATCCGGGGCATTGAGATGGAGCCAGGTCTTGTTAAAGATGTGGGCACAACAGTCTCTGATTTCCCATTAGTTGGACAGTGATCATCTCAAGGACCGCTGCTGTTAATCTAAAACCCACGCTTCATTTTCCAGTGCCTGTGAGTGTATGTCTGCGATTGGTAATGTGTTCCATCAATAAAGCCGAAGAAAATAACAAAATTAAAATTAATATGTTGACTGTTAAAATTTATTTTAAAATTGTAATTGTGCTAAACAACATTTTTTTCTGTTACTTTAATGGATTACAGTTACCTTTTCTTTTGTATCCTAATTACATAACGCTGTTCCATGTATTCCATTTCTCCCCAAACCCAAGTAACAGCTTAGATTACAATAACATGTAGCTTGAGGCCTCACAAGTAGATTTTCTTTCTTTTTCCGTTTCTTCTGACGATACCTTAGGAGAAATGGAAACAAAAGTTTAGCTCTAGTTTTGTAGCCTACATTTCTAGCACCATTTATAACAAGAGAGTTTTAAAACTGTATGTTATGCTTATTATATTTCTGTGTCATGTAGCCACCAGAGCTTCTATACTGCAGGACTGCATGATAAATGTAAATTTACACTCAGTATCAGTAGCCAGACAGATTCTTTCAAGGAAAAGAAGCATCTTTTAAAAAATAAAAATAAAACGTTTACACTTTATGAATAAACTTTATAGTTTGCAGTTTGTGTTTTAGAAACAAACATTCTGCTGATGGGTAACCCCTTACTGTGCAGTAACAAGTGGTTTCATATACCTAAAAGGTTTACCACATCCTGTAGTAACAAACTTTTCTGAACTGATCGCATTAGCATGGATTCACTTGACTCTGATTTTATATTTTCAATTTAAAAAAACCGACGAACCAGCCAACCGATGTAATTTCCTGTATAGTGGCAGGTGCAGCATCTTAAACAGAGGAGGGGTTTAAAACAGGAAGTCTTCTCTGAACCACCCATGTTTTAATTCAGTTTTTATCTTAGAAAACACCATCACACTCACAGAGAGGAGGAATTGTACCAACTGCTCTCCAGAAGACAATGAATTACTCATCTTGTCAACGTATCAGCTTTGACTTTACAGGAAGATTCCTGCCTCCTGTTTACATCTTAGTACTCGTTGTTGGTCTGGCAGCGAATGGATGGGGACTGAAGTCTTTACTGCACAACTGGAAGAAACTGGGTAACTTCAATGTTTTTGTTCTCAACCTTGGACTTACAGACATTTTGTATCTGCTCACACTCCCGTTTCTGATCGTGTACTACTTTATGGGGAGAAAATGGATATTTGGCGCTACATTCTGCAAGATAACAAGATTCTGCTTCAACCTGAACTTATATGGCAGCATTGGATTCCTTACTTGTATAAGTGTGTACAGGTACCTGGCTATTGTCCATCCAATGAGAGTGATGGGAAGAATAACTCTGACTCACTCTGTGGCTATCTCGATCTCAGTTTGGCTGCTGGTGAGTGTTCAAAGTCTTCCAGACATGTTCTACAGCAAAACATCTGAAAACAACACTGAGGGATGCTTTGATACCACCAATGAGAGCCATGTTGAGAGTTACCTGAAATACAGCTTTGGATGGACACTCACTGGGTTTTGTATCCCATTCCTCATCACACTGGGCTGCTATGGACACATGATCGCTGTTCTCTGCCGCACAAATACCATTGACAAGGTACTGAAACAGAGAAGCTTGAAGTTGTTGTTCATCTTGATTCTTCTCTTCTCTGTTTGTTACATCCCCCATCATGTATTCAAGAACCTCAACCTCTGGTCAAGAGTTCTGAGGAAACAGGGGATGTGTCGTGAATGGTTTAATGGAGTCTACATTGCTCATCAGATAAGTCGTGGCCTTGTGTGTCTGAACAGTGCTCTCAACCCTCTGGTTTACCTCCATGGAAATGAAGGTATTCTGGCTCAGCTCAGACGACTACTCCAGCAAGCTCGTCAAGCTCTCATGCAGCTGCTCTTCACACCTAGTCAAGTTCCCCTGGTGTCAGTGATTTGATATGTGAAAGAAATGTAACAATTGTATTGCATCATCTGCCACTCAAGGTTGTGATCTATGTGGGAGTCATATTACTGTTAACATGCTTAAAAAAGAATTTCACTTAAACAATTCAAGAAAATGTGAGTGTTTACATTCAAAAAAGGTTTGCTGAGAGTATAGGACCATGTATTAAGGTGGGGAGAATTAGTGCTATGCAGGGTCTCTCTCTATAATGTAAAAACAGGAAGTTGATGATGTAAATGTATGAAAATAAACAGGATATCAAGTTTCTGAGCTTCACTGACTGCAACACGCCTGCAGCAACGGCACACCAAAGAGATACACAAGAAGACCATAAAATAATAACGGCAGATAAATGTGTCAAGTGGTTCTGGTAGTGTATGTATAACACCTTTCAAACACAATGTGCCTTCAGAAAAAAACAAGACATATTACATTGTTGTGCAAAATCTCTTCAACTCTGGTGGTTTCACTGTATGGGAATAGTAATATTTTTGATCAAATATGTGTTGAGGAAATAAACAACCCACTGGCTGATTAAGCCCCTTTAAACGCCTTTGGATGTCTGGGCTATTTGGTTCCTTAAGAGTTGACATTTGGGAGACACAACTTTCATACCTGAAAGCAGTGTTGGAAGAAGTAATCAGATACTAAAAGTGTCAAAAACACAGTTCAAAATGACTCTGTTACAGGTGAAAGTCCTGCCCTTCTACCCTCACTATGCATGTGGACAAATGCAGTGAGCTAAACACACTTTGAGGTTTTCCGTGCAAGTAATTCTGAAACAAATTCAATGATGATGAATGCAAACAACAAGATAACAAGATAAGGTGCAAAAATAGATACATAAACGTATTGTAACAAAAGAGTCTACAGCCATGTTAGTGGCTCTGTGAGGCTGTGCTTTGAGCTAAATGCAAACGTCAGCATGTTCACAGTGATAATAACTGTGATTACATGGGCAATATTTCTTCAATCTGAAATAAATAATTCTGATTAGAGATTGGTTATGTGAACGCTGAATAAAGTGATGCGATAAGATGTGCGTTTACATGCCCCAAAGCATTTAATCACAATATGACTTTTTTGACGTGTGCAAAGTGCCTCTCTGTGAAGCTTTTGATTTGCCGGAAATCTAACAGAAGAAGAACACCCACCCACACACACACACAAATACACAAATACACACACACAGCATATTTACTTAGGGCACATTTGGGGACATTACATAGACTTATATTTCATTCCTGGAAACTTATCCAAACCCTTACCTTAACCTAACTCCAACTTTAACCACTGACCTTAAAATCAGCCTTTTTTTCCAAATTAGGGACACATCTTTTGTCCCAAATTGGATAAGCGTCCCCTATTATGTGGTTCTAAGTCTGAAATGTGTCCTGAGAAGTGGCCTAAGTCAAACCCACACAAGCTCACGCACACATAAGGCTGATGTGCTCATCAATGTCACTTTTCGTGAACCAACCAATCACAGCCTGGATTGGCGGGACATTCAATATTATATTAATATTATATTAACACTATACTTTTTATTTAATGTCATAATACTATGCTGATATACTAATTTATACTTACTACTCATCCAGGTTGAGGATAATGTATCGGCAATTGAAAAATTTAGACTGAGCCAGGATGCCAGTGCCCCCCCAATTTTGGATTATTTTAAGAGGCCGAAGTCAGGGGAGCTAGATGTGTTGTTGGGCCAGTCTGAATCAAAAAGTCAAGGGGCATTTTTCATTCCCAGTCCATCTTTGGATGTTGAGATATTTCACAGAATAAGTGAAGACTTTCAAAGTATCAAAAGTAATAGTACCCATTATGAAAAATGGCCTCAGACTGTTATATTATTCAGTAATTATTACAGATGCATTAACTTGTAAGCAGAATTCTACTGTTACAGATGGTCAAAGAAGAGCTAATTTGAGCATTGAAGGGTTGTGCTCTTAGCAGTGTAAAAGCACCTTTGAAAAGTAAGGGTTAAAATCTCCAAGAAAGTGTTAAAATTCTGTGTCATAATAGACGTGATCAGCAGAAACTTGACAGGCACTTTACAAGTTTATTAAGACCTAAAACTTAACAAAGACTTGCCCCAGTCAAGATAAAAACAGCTCTGTGCAGTACTGTGAGAATTTGAGACTGAAACCTCATAGTGACATGTGTCAACTGGCTTTCACCCACTTTGTTTCCTTGGTAGTTTGCAGAATGAAATGGTATTTTACATGCACTACATGCATCTGCCTTGTGGTAGATTGAGTTATAAGATTCTAAGATAATAAAAGTTTGAAAGGAAGCAACTTTAAAGACGAACTGACACAGTTACTTCAACCATTCTAGGCACCACAGCGTACTTTCTTTACAGTATTTGCTGCTTTTCAGGAGAAAGAATGAATAACACATCTTGTCCTCGTGTCAGCTTTAACTTTGAACACAGATTCCTGCCGCCTGTTTACATCTTAGTGTTCATCATTGGTCTGGTAGCTAACGGATGGGGACTGAAGTCTTTACTGCACAACTGGAAGAAGCTAAAGATCATCAATGTTTTTGTTCTCAACCTTGGACTTACAGACATTTTGTATCTGCTCACACTCCCGTTTCTGATGGTGTACTACTATATGGGGAGTAAATGGATCTTTGGAGATGCATTCTGCAAGATAACAAGATTCTGCTTCAACCTGAACTTATATGGCAGCATTGGATTCCTTACTTGTATAAGTGTGTACAGGTACCTGGCTGTTGTCCATCCAGTGAGAGTGATGGGAAGAATAACTCTGACTCACTCTGTGGCTATCTCGATCACAGTTTGGCTGCTGGTGAGTGTTCAAAGTCTTCCAGACATGTTCTACAGCAAAACATTTGGAAACACGTCTGGGAAATGTTATGATACCACCGGTAAGATCCATGTTGAGAGTTACCTGAAATACAACCTTGGATGGACACTCACTGGGTTTTGTATCCCATTCCTCATCACACTGGGCTGCTATGGACACATGGCTGTAGTTTTATGGACAATGAAGAGAACTGACAAGGTACTGAAACAGAGAAGCTTGAAGTTGTTGTTCATTTTGATTCTTCTCTTCTCTGTTTGTTACATCCCCTATCATGTATTGAAGAACCTCATCCTCTGGTCAAGAGTTCTGATAAAACAGGGGATGTGTCGTGAATGGTTTAATGGAGTCTACATTGCTCATCAGATAAGTCGTGGCCTTGTGTGTCTGAACAGTGCTCTCAACCCTCTGGTTTACCTCCATGGAAGTGAAGATATTCCTGCTCAGGTCAGACAGCTGCTCCAGCAAGCTCGTCAGAAGTTCAGCCGTTCGTCTTTATCAAACTCCGGCCGTGTGCCTGTGGCACAAATCATGGATGAAATTTAAAATAAGTAAACATGTTGGAAATTCTGTTAAAATCATTCTGTAAACATCTGTACTGTGCACTCGCAAAAATTGTAGATGAAGTTTAATAACAATGTTTAATGACAAATTGCTCCAACAGCTGATTTTGCAAGTTCTTTAGACTGTCTTGCATCTGTATCATGTTCAATATATTTGTGTATTGCCTCAAAAATTAATTCATTTGTTGAATTCTTGATCTTTGTGTCTGTCATGGTGCTGTTAATATATGCAGAGAAGGTCAAAATATAACCCAGTATAAACCAGAACTCTTAATGTGTCACTGTTGTCTTTAAGAGCAGGTTTGTGGGGAGATAGTGATCATGTCACGTGGTTGGGTTTGAGAAAGCCCAGTGCCATGTAATCTCTCTATTGGTTCAGAACAGGAAGCAGATAGTCCTGCAAATACCCTGTAAACCTGATGTCTTTTATTTATACTTATTATTCAGAACATATTCTCAATTACACCTCAAGGTTTTTTTTTAACCTACAGAATCTATCGTGCTGGGATGAGTTAAAAAGTTTGATGCCGCACGGTGGAAGACCTCAGCGGAGACAGCATCCTTTTTTCTCTGTCCCCGCCTCCAGAGAGTCCAGCTCAACTCCTCCTCCGATCACTGCCTCTCTGCCTAACTAACTTGTTGACCTTCTGGGCGCCTTTCGTCATCATGCTTCGTCCTCAGCTCGCTGCAGCATAAAAGGTAGCCCCGGCCACCACAGACTGGTAGACCATCTGCAGCATGTTGTTGCAGATGTTGAAGCCTCTGATTTTAATACTTAATACACAATGTTGTTAAGAACAGTTCAATAAATAAATGATACTACACAATAATAAAAGCTTCAAATAAACACTGTGGTACTGTTTCCAGCAGCCCCAAAAATCCTGATCGAAGCACAATTATGCAGTATTGAAAGTTGTTGGAGAACGAAATTTAAATTCATTCCTAAGAAATTCGAAATATGGGGAGGTCTTTGTTTAATCTGTCCATTGATCAAGTTTCCTTATTCCAAATTCCACTAATTGTCCACTCATTACTCTCACTTGCAGCATCAGTTTATTTTGTTAAATTTTTGCTCACCCAGAACCACATATGATGACGTTTCTGCTTGCACCCACCTCTCTCATACACACAGAAACACACACACACACACACACACACACACGCACACACACCCACGCACACACACACACACACATACACACACACACACGTGCACACACACACACACACACACACACAACAGGGTAAATTATGTTGCACTGCCACACACATCTCTTTCACTGAAGTGCTCCTAACGTCATAAACCTTTTGATATAGGTTTGCTAAAACCTTGACTTTGACACCACCCTCTGGCCGATTTTTACAGTAACTGCACTATTACTGCTAAGCATCAAAAATTAACTTTTGACCATGTGTGTATGAAGAAAATTGTGTTTTTACACGTAAGAATTCAATTTCACTAAATCTGTTAGTCTTATCATGTTTTAATGACTTGGCTTGATGCTGAATTAGGAACTCTACCACCAGAGGGTGACTCTTACCTCCTGTATCACCCAAACTGTTCACACACCAATATGTCATGAATAATGCCATCAACCTGTACTTAAACATTTAACCCTAGACTATTGATTTATCTTTGTACCGACTTCTCTCCAGAAGGCAGAATGAATCAAACCTCCTGTCCTCCTGTCAGTTTCAACTTTGAACACAGATTCCTGCCTCCTGTTTACATCTTAGTACTCGTTGTTGGTCTGGTAGCGAATGGATGGGGGCTGAAATTTTTGCTGCACAACTGGATGAAACTGGTTAACGTTAACGTTTTTGTTCTCAACCTTGGACTTGCAGACATTTTGTATCTGCTCACGCTCCCATTTCTGATGGTGTACTACTATATGAAGAGTAAATGGATCTTGGATCCACCTCCAACAAACTCTGGTTGTGTGCACATGCAACAAATTACAGATAAAGTTTGACACAAGAAAAACATGTTTACCAGTAACATGTTAAACAATATTCTGTATACATTTATAAAAGTTTCCCTGAAATAATGATTATGTTTCATCTGTCTTATATTTGTTGTCTTATCAGTAGTGGTTTTGTAATATAGAGCTCACGTACACACCAAGTTTGCAAACTCAACAAGCTTGGGAATCCATCCAATAGCCTAGTTGTCGAGACATTTCACTTAAAACCACTGTGAACTGCTCGGGAAGCAGTCCACTGTTGAGAGAAATGGCTTGATCCGGGGCATTGAGATGGAGCCAGGTCTTGTTAAAGATGTGGGCACAACAGTCTCTGATTTCCCATTAGTTGGACAGTGATCATCTCAAGGACCGCTGCTGTTAATCTAAAACCCACGCTTCATTTTCCAGTGCCTGTGAGTGTATGTCTGCGATTGGTAATGTGTTCCATCAATAAAGCCGAAGAAAATAACAAAATTAAAATTAAAATGTAGCAAAGTTTGACTGTTAAAATGTATTTTAAAATTGTAATTGTGCTAAACAACATTTTTTTCTGTAACTTTAATGGATTACAGTTACCTTTTCTTTTGTATCCTAATTACATAACGCTGTTCCATGTATTCCATTTCTCCCCAAACGCAAGTAACAGCTTAGATTACAATTACATGTAGCTTGAGGCCTCACAAGTAGATTTTCTTTCTTTTTCCGTTTCTTCTGACAATACCTTAGGAGAAATGGAAACAAAAGTTTAGCTCTAGTTTTGTAGCCTACACTTCTAGCACCATTTATAACAGGAGAGTTTTAAAACTGTATGTTATGCTTATTATATTTCTGTGTCATGTAGCCACCAGAGCTTCTATACTGCAGGACTGCATGATAAATGTAAGTTTACACTCAGTATCAGTAGCCGGACAGATTCTTTCAAGGAAAAGAAGCATAATTTAAAAAATAAAAATAAAACGTTTACACTTTATGAATAAACTTTATAGTTTGCAGTTTGTGTTTTAGAAACAAACATTCTGCTGATGGGTAACCCCTTACTTTGCAGTAACAAGTGGTTTCATATACCTAAAAGGTTTACCACATCCTGTAGTAACAAACTTTTCTGAACTGATCGCATTAGCATGGATTCACTTGACTCTGATTTTATATTTTCAATTTAAAAAAAACGACGAACCAGCCAACCGATGTAATTTCCTGTATAGTGGCAGGTGCAGCATCTTAAACAGAGGAGGGGTTTAAAACAGGAAGTCTTCTCTGAACCACCCATGTTGTAATTCAGTTTTTATCTTAGAAAACACCATCACACTCACAGAGAGGAGGAATTGTACCAACTGCTCTCCAGAAGACAATGAATTACTCATCTTGTCAACGTATCAGCTTTGACTTCACAGGAAGATTCCTGCCTCCTGTTTACATCTTAGTACTCGTTGTTGGTCTGGCAGCGAATGGATGGGGACTGAAGTCTTTACTGCACAACTGGAAGAAACTGGGTAACGTCAATGTTTTTGTTCTCAACCTTGGACTTACAGACATTTTGTATCTGCTCACACTCCCGTTTCTGATGGTGTACTACTATATGGAGAGTAAATGGATCTTTGGAGATGCATTCTGCAAGATAACAAGATTCTGCTTCAACCTGAACTTATATGGCAGCATTGGATTCCTTACTTGTATAAGTGTGTACAGGTACCTGGCTATTGTCCATCCAATGAGAGTGATGGGAAGAATAACTCTGACTCACTCTGTGGCTATCTCGATCTCAGTTTGGCTGCTGGTGAGTGTTCAAAGTCTTCCAGACATGTTCTACAGCAAAACATTTGGAAACAACACTGAGGGATGCTTTGATACCACCAATAAGATCCATGTTGAGAGTTACCTGAAATACAGCTTTGGATGGACACTCACTGGGTTTTGTATCCCATTCCTCATCACACTGGGCTGCTATGGACACATGATCGCTGTTCTCTGCCGCAGAAATACCATTGACAAGGTACTGAAACAGAGAAGCTTGAAGTTGTTGTTCATCTTGATTCTTCTCTTCTCTGTTTGTTACATCCCCCATCATGTATTCAAGAACCTCAACCTCTGGTCAAGAGTTCTGATGAAACAGGGGATGTGTCGTGAATGGTTTAATGGAGTCTACATTGCTCAACAGATAAGTCGTGGCCTTGTGTGTCTGAACAGTGCTCTCAACCCTCTGGTTTACCTCCATGGAAATGAAGGTATTCTGGCTCAGCTCAGACGACTACTCCAGCAAGCTCGTCAAGCTCTCATGCAGCTGCTCTTCACACCTAGTCAAGTTCCCCTGGTGTCAGTGATTTGATATGTGAAAGAAATGTAACAATTGTATTGCATCATCTGCCACTCAAGGTTGTGATCTATGTGGGAGTCATATTACTGTTAACATGCTTAAAAAAGAATTTCACTTAAACAATTCAAGAAAATGTGAGTGTTTACATTCAAAAAAGGTTTGCTGAGAGTATAGGACCATGTATTAAGGTGGGGAGAATTAGTGCTATGCAGGGTCTCTCTCTATAATGTAAAAACAGGAAGTTGATGATGTAAATGTATGAAAATAAACAGGATATCAAGTTTCTGAGCTTCACTGACTGCAACACGCCTGCAGCAACGGCACACCAAAGAGATACACAAGAAGACCATAAAATAATAACGGCAGATAAATGTGTCAAGTGGTTCTGGTAGTGTATGTATAACACCTTTCAAACACAATGTGCCTTCAGAAAAAAACAAGACATATTACATTGTTGTGCAAAATCTCTTCAACTCTGGTGGTTTCACTGTATGGGAATAGTAATATTTTTGATCAAATATGTGTTGAGGAAATAAACAACCCACTGGCTGATTAAGCCCCTTTAAACGCCTTTAGATGTCTGGGCTATTTGGTTCCTTAAAAGTTGACATTTGGGAGACACAACTTTCATACCTGAAAGCAGTGTTGGAAGAAGTAATCAGATACTAAAAGTGTCAAAAACACAGTTCAAAATTACTCTGTTACAGGTGAAAGTCCTGCCCTTCTACCCTCACTATGCATGTGGACAAATGCAGTGAGCTAAACACACTTTAAGGTTTTCCGTGCAAGTAATTCTGAAACAAATTCAATGATGATGAATGCAAACAACAAGATAACAAGATAAGGTGCAAAAATAGATACATAAACGTATTGTAACAAAAGAGTCTACAGCCATGTTAGTGGCTCTGTGAGGCTGTGCTTTGAGCTAAATGCAAACGTCAGCATGTTCACAGTGATAATAACTGTGATTACATGGGCAATATTTCTTCAATCTGAAATAAATAATTCTGATTAGAGATTGGTTATGTGAACGCTGAATAAAGTGATCCGATAAGATGTGCATTTACATGCCCCAAAGCATTTAATCACAATATGACTTTTTTGACGTGTGCAAAGTGCCTCTCTGTGAAGCTTTTGATTTGCCGGAAATCTAACAGAAGAAGAACACCCACCCACACACACACACACTCACACACAAACACACACACACACACACACACAAACACACGCACACACACACACACACACAAATACACAAATACACACACAGCATATTTACTTAGGGCACATTTGGGGACATTACATAGACTTATATTTCATTCCTGGAAACTTATCCAGACCCTTACCTTAACCTAACTCCGACTTTAACCACTGACCTTAAAATCAGCCTTTTTTTCCAAATTAGGGACACATCTTTTGTCCCAAATTGGATAAGCGTCCCCTATTATGTGGTTCTAAGTCTGAAATGTGTCCTCAGAAGTGGCCTAAGTCAAACCCACACAAGCTCACGCACACATAAGGCTGATGTGCTCATCAATGTCACTTTTTGTGAACCAACCAATCACAGCCTGGATTGGCGGGACATTCAATATTATATTAATATTATATTAACACTATACTTTTTATTTAATGTCATAATACTATGCTGATATACTAATTTATACTTACTACTCATCCAGGTTGAGGATAATGTATCGGCAATTGAAAAATTTAGACTGAGCCAGGATGCCAGTGCCCCCCCAATTTTGGATTATTTTAAGAGGCTGAAGTCAGGGGAGCTAGATGTGTTGGTGGGCCGGTCTGAATCAAAAAGTCAAGGGGCATTTTTCATTCCCAGTCCATCTTTGGATGTTGAGATATTTCACAGAATAAGTGAAGACTTTCAAAGTATCAAAAGTAATAGTACCCATTATGAAAAATGGCCTCAGACTGTTATATTATTCAGTAATTATTACAGATGCATTAACTTGTAAGCAGAATTCTACTGTTACAGATGGTCAAAGAAGAGCTAATTTGAGCATTGAAGGGTTGTGCTCTTAGCAGTGTAAAAGCACCTTTGAAAAGTAAGGGTTAAAATCTCCAAGAAAGTGTTAAAATTCTGTGTCATAATAGACGTGATCAGCAGAAACTTGACAGGCACTTTACAAGTTTATTAAGACCTAAAACTTAACAAAGACTTGCCCCAGTCAAGATAAAAACAGCTCTGTGCAGTACTGTGAGAATTTGAGACTGAAACCTCATAGTGACATGTGTCAACTGGCTTTCACCCACTTTGTTTCCTTGGTAGTTTGCAGAATGAAATGGTATTTTACATGCACTACATGCATCTGCCTTGTGGTAGATTGAGTTATAAGATTCTAAGATAATAAAAGTTTGAAAGGAAGCAACTTTAAAGACGAACTGACACAGTTACTTCAACCATTCTAGGCACCACAGCGTACTTTCTTTACAGTATTTGCTGCTTTTCAGGAGAAAGAATGAATAACATATCTTGTCCTCGTGTCAGCTTTAACTTTGAACACAGATTCCTGCCGCCTGTTTACATCTTAGTGTTCATCATTGGTCTGGTAGCTAACGGATGGGGACTGAAGTCTTTACTGCACAACTGGAAGAAGCTAAAGATCATCAATGTTTTTGTTCTCAACCTTGGACTTACAGACATTTTGTATCTGCTCACACTCCCGTTTCTGATGGTGTACTACTATATGGGGAGTAAATGGATCTTTGGAGATGCATTCTGCAAGATAACAAGATTCTGCTTCAACCTGAACTTATATGGCAGCATTGGATTCCTTACTTGTATAAGTGTGTACAGGTACCTGGCTATTGTCCATCCAGTGAGAGTGATGGGAAGAATAACTCTGACTCACTCTGTGGCTATCTCGATCACAGTTTGGCTGCTGGTGAGTGTTCAAAGTCTTCCAGACATGTTCTACAGCAAAACATTTGGAAACACGTCTGGGAAATGTTATGATACCACCGGTAAGATCCATGTTGAGAGTTACCTGAAATACAACCTTGGATGGACACTCACTGGGTTTTGTATCCCATTCCTCATCACACTGGGCTGCTATGGACA
The DNA here is from genome assembly GCA_031216445.1 of Lateolabrax maculatus. Lineage (NCBI taxonomy): Eukaryota > Metazoa > Chordata > Actinopteri > Acropomatiformes > Lateolabracidae > Lateolabrax > Lateolabrax maculatus. Next base: position 24,271,028 of record CM062201.1, on the reverse strand, counting down.
CATGGCTGTAGTTTTATGGACAATGAAGAGAACTGACAAGGTACTGAAACAGAGAAGCTTGAAGTTGTTGTTCATTTTGATTCTTCTCTTCTCTGTTTGTTACATCCCCTATCATGTATTGAAGAACCTCATCCTCTGGTCAAGAGTTCTGAGGAAACAGGGGATGTGTCGTGAATGGTTTAATGGAGTCTTCATTGCTCATCAGATAAGTCGTGGCCTTGTGTGTCTGAACAGTGCTCTCAACCCTCTGGTTTACCTCCATGGAAGTGAAGATATTCCTGCTCAGGTCAGACAGCTGCTCCAGCAAGCTCGTCAGAAGTTCAGCCGTTCGTCTTTATCAAACTCCGGCCATGTGCCTGTGGCACAAATCATGGATGAAATTTAAAATAAGTAAACATGTTGGAAATTCTGTTAAAATCATTCTGTAAACATCTGTACTGTGCACTCGCAAAAATTGTAGATGAAGTTTAATAACAATGTTTAATGACAAATTGCTCCAACAGCTGATTTTGCAAGTTCTTTAGACTGTCTTGCATCTGTATCATGTTCAATATATTTGTGTATTGCCTCAAAAATTAATTCATTTCATTTTTTATCTTTGTGTCTGTCATGATGCTGTTACCATTTGCAGAAATAAACTCAAATAAACTGTAACAACTGTGTCACTGTCCTCTATTAGAGCAGGTTTGTGGGAGATAATGATTATGTCTTGAGGTTGAGAAAGCCCAGTGCCATGTATGCCCTCCACTGGTTTAGAACAGGAAGTAGACAGAGTCCTACAAATACAATGTAAATAGGACCTCTTGTATGTATACTTATGATATATAAGCTATTTGACATGTTTTTATTTTTTCTTGCCAATAATGAATCATTTTTCAAATAATTTTTTCAAAATAAATAGTCGTAAAACATACTAATTGTGCTTTGCTGAATAACGGATTCGGATTTGGCTCTATAAGTTCAACAGAAAGCCTTCTTTAAAGAGGTATTACCTCAATGTCTTTAACCATTCAAGACAATTCAGAGCATCTATTACGGTGAACACTGAGAGTTAGAAACACATCTTGTGTGAGAGTTAGCTGTGGGTTTGCACACAGATTCATCTCTGTGAACACAAATTTAAGAGAGTTCATAGCAGGAAGTCCAGTCAGAACAAAAAGCCACAAAAATTTCTCTCACTTCTCATAATTCAGGTTTCATCCATAGAAGGCACCATCACACTCACAGAGAGAAGGGATTGTGCTAACTGCTGTCCAGAAGACAATGAATATCACCTCTTGTCCTCGTGTCAGCTTTAACTTTGAACACAGATTCCTGCCGCCTGTTTACATCTTAGTGTTCATCATTGGTCTGGTAGCTAACGGATGGGGACTGAAGTCTTTACTGCACAACTGGAAGAAGCTAAAGATCATCAATGTTTTTGTTCTCAACCTTGGACTTACAGACATTTTGTATCTGCTCACACTCCCGTTTCTGATGGTGTACTACTATATGGGGAGTAAATGGATCTTTGGAGATGCATTCTGCAAGATAACAAGATTCTGCTTCAACCTGAACTTATATGGCAGCATTGGATTCCTTACTTGTATAAGTGTGTACAGGTACCTGGCTGTTGTCCATCCAGTGAGAGTGATGGGAAGAATAACTCTGACTCACTCTGTGGCTATCTCGATCACAGTTTGGCTGCTAGTGAATGTACAAAATATTCCAGGTGTTTTGTACTTCAAAACATTTGGAAACACGTCTGGGAAATGTTATGATACCACCAATAACATCCATGTTGAGAGTTACTTGAAATACAGCCTTGGATCGACACTCAGTGGGTTTTGCATCCCATTCGTCATCACACTGGGCTGCTATGGACACGTGATTATCGTTCTCTGCCGCAGAAATACCATTGACAAGGTACTGAAACAGAGAACTTTGAAACTGTTGTTCATCTTGATTCTTCTCTTCTCTGTTTGTTACATCCCCCATCATGTATTCAAGAACCTCAACCTCTGGTCAAGAGTTCTGAGGAAACAGGGGATGTGTCGTGAATGGTTTAATGGAGTCTACATTGCTCATCAGATAAGTCGTGGCCTTGTGTGTCTGAACAGTGCTCTCAACCCTCTGGTTTACCTCCATGGAAGTGAAGATATTCCTGCTCAGGTCAGACAGCTGCTCCAGCAAGCTCGTCAGAAGTTCAGCCGTTCGTCTTTATCAAACTCCGGCCGTGTGCCTGTGGCACAAATCATGGATGAAATTTAAAATAAATAAACATGTTGGTAATTCTGTTAAAATAATTCTGTAAACATCTGTACAGTCCATCTGAACAAATTTTAGATGAAGTTTAATAACAATGTTTAATGACAAATAGCTCAAACAGCTGATCTTGCAAGTCTGTCTTGCATCTGTATCAATTTTGTAAATATTGTGTATTGCCTCAAAAATGTATTAATTTGTTGAATTCTTGATCTTTGTGTCTGTCATGGTGCTGTTAATATATGCAGAGAAGGTCAAAATATAACCCAGTATAAACCAGAACTCTTAATGTGTCACTGTTGTCTTTAAGAGCAGGTTTGTGGGGAGATAGTGATCATGTCACGTGGTTGAGTTTGAGAAAGCCCAGTGCCATGTAATCTCTCTATTGGTTCAGAACAGGAAGCAGATAGTCCTGCAAATACCCTGTAAACCTGATGTCTTTTATTTATACTTATTATTCAGAACAAATTCTCAATTACACCTCAAGGTTTTTTTTTAACCTACAGAATCTATCGTGCTGGGATGAGTTAAAAAGTTTGATGCCGCACGGTGGAAGACCTCAGCGGAGACAGCATCCTTTTTTCTCTGTCCCCGCCTCCAGAGAGTCCAGCTCAACTCCTCCTCCGATCACTGCCTCTCTGCCTAACTAACTTGTTGACCTTCTGGGCGCCTTTCGTCATCATGCTTCGTCCTCAGCTCGCTGCAGCATAAAAGGTAGCCCCGGCCACCACAGACTGGTAGACCATCTGCAGCATGTTGTTGCAGATGTTGAAGCCTCTGATTTTAATACTTAATACACAATGTTGTTAAGAACAGTTCAATAAATAAATGATACTACACAATAATAAAAGCTTCAAATAAACACTGTGATACTGTTTCCAGCAGCCCCAAAAATCCTGATCGAAGCACAATTATGCAGTATTGAAAGTTGTTGGAGAACGAAATTTAAATTCATTCCTAAGAAATTCGAAATATGGGGAGGTCTTTGTTTAATCTGTCCATTGATCAAGTTTCCTTATTCCAAATTCCACTAATTGTCCACTCATTACTCTCACTTGCAGCATCAGTTTATTTTGTTAAATTTTTGCTCACCCAGGACTACATATGATGACCTTTCTGCTTGCACCCACCTCTCTCATACACACAGAAACACACACACACACGCACACACACACACACACACACACACACACACACACACGCACACACACACACACACAACAGGGTAAATTATGTTGCACTGCCACACACATCTCTTTCACTGAAGTGCTCCTAACGTCATAAACCTTTTGATATAGGTTTGCTAAAACCTTGACTTTGACACCAGCCTCTGGCCGATTTTTACAGTAACTGCACTATTACTGCTAAGCATCAAAAATTAACTTTTGACCATGACTTTTATCCATCTAACATTGTGTTTTTTTAATTTATAATGGCCATTACATCTCACAGAACAACCAGTGTGACTCAATTTCGACTTCCCACAAACAACTTAAGAACAGCTCTGCACAATATTGTTAAAGAAATCTTCACATGTATTCAACTTCCAAACTCTCCTGCACAGTTTTATTTTAGATATAAAAGCATTTTAGATGTTTAGTGGAGTTTGCATTTGCAATTTGCATTTTTTTTGTGAAGTAGTGGACCATAAAAGACTGTTAACAATGATAAAGTAATAAAATGTAAATATAATTAAGTATGCATCTAGGCATAATTCTGCTTTGTGTATGAAGAAAATTGTGTTTTTACACGTAAGAATTCAATTTAGCTAAATCTGTTAGTCTTATCATGTTTTAATGACTTGGCTTGATGCTGAATTAGGAACTCTACCACCAGAGGGTGACTCTTACCTCCTGTATCACCCAAACTGTTCACACACCAATATGTCATGAATAATGCCATCAACCTGTACTTAAACATTCAACCCTAGACTATTGATTTATCTTTGTACCGACTTCTCTCCAGAAGGCAGAATGAATCAAACCTCCTGTCCTCCTGTCAGTTTCAACTTTGAACACAGATTCCTGCCTCCTGTTTACATCTTAGTATTCGTTGTTGGTCTGGTAGCGAATGGATGGGGGCTGAAATTTTTGCTGCACAACTGGACAAAACTGGGTAAAGTCAATGTTTTTGTTCTCAACCTTGGACTTGCAGACATTTTGTATCTGCTCACGCTCCCATTTCTGATGGTGTACTACTATATGAAGAGTAAATGGATCTTGGATCCACCTCCAACAAACTCTGGTTGTGTGCACATGCAACAAATTACAGATAAAGTTTGACACAAGAAAAACATGTTTACCAGTAACATGTTAAACAATATTCTGTATACATTTATAAAAGTTTCCCTGAAATAATGATTATGTTTCATCTGTCTTATATTTGTTGTCTTATCAGTAGTGGTTTTGTAATATAGAGCTCACGTACACACCAAGTTTGCAAACTCAACAAGCTTGGGAATCCATCCAATAGCCTAGTTGTCGAGACATTTCACTTAAAACCACTGTGAACTGCTCGGGAAGCAGTCCACTGTTGAGAGAAATGGCTTGATCCGGGGCATTGAGATCCAGAGCCAGGTCTTGTTAAAGATGTGGGCACAACAGTCTCTGATTTCCCATTAGTTGGACAGTGATCATCTCAAGGACCGCTGCTGTTAATCTAAAACCCACGCTTCATTTTCCAGTGCCTGTGAGTGTATGTCTGCGATTGGTAATGTGTTCCATCAATAAAGCCGAAGAAAATAACAAAATTAAAATTAATATGTTGACTGTTAAAATGTATTTTAAAATTGTAATTGTGCTAAACAACATTTTTTTCTGTAACTTTAATGGATTACAGTTACCTTTTCTTTTGTATCCTAATTACATAACGCTGTTCCATGTATTCCATTTCTCCCCAAACCCAAGTAACAGCTTAGATTACAATAACATGTAGCTTGAGGCCTCACAAGTAGATTTTCTTTCTTTTTCCGTTTCTTCTGACGATACCTTAGGAGAAATGGAATCAAAAGTTTAGCTCTAGTTTTGTAGCCTACACTTCTAGCACCATTTATAACAGGAGAGTTTTAAAACTGTATGTTATAATTATTATATTTCTGTGTCATGTAGCCACCAGAGCTTCTATACTGCAGGACTGCATGATAAATGTAAGTCAGTATCAGTAGCCGGACAGATTCTTTCAAGGAAAAGAAGCATCATTTAAAAAATAAAAATAAAACGTTTACACTTCATGAATAAACTTTATAGTTTGTAGTTTGTGTTTTAGAAACAAACATTCTGCTGATGGTAACCCCTTACTGTGCAGTAACAAGTGGTTTCATATACCTAAAAGGTTTACCACATCCTGTAGTAACAAACTTTTCTGAACTGATCGCATTAGCATGGATTCACTTGACTCTGATTTTATATTTTCAATTTGAAAAAACCGACGAACCAGCCAACCGATGTAATTTCCTGTATAGTGGCAGGTGCAGCATCTTAAACAGAGGAGGGGTTTAAAACAGGAAGTCTTCTCTGAACCACCCATGTTGTAATTCAGTTTGTATCTTAGAAAACACCATCACACTCACAGAGAGGAGGAATTGTACCAACTGCTCTCCAGAAGACAATGAATTACTCATCTTGTCAACGTATCAGCTTTGACTTTACAGGAAGATTCCTGCCTCCTGTTTACATCTTAGTACTCGTTGTTGGTCTGGCAGCGAATGGATGGGGACTGAAGTCTTTACTGCACAACTGGAAGAAACTGGGTAACGTCAATGTTTTTGTTCTCAACCTTGGACTTACAGACATTTTGTATCTGCTCACACTCCCGTTTCTGATGGTGTACTACTTTATGGGGAGAAAATGGATATTTGGCGCTACATTCTGCAAGATAACAAGATTCTGCTTCAACCTGAACTTATATGGCAGCATTGGATTCCTTACTTGTATAAGTGTGTACAGGTACCTGGCTATTGTCCATCCAATGAGAGTGATGGGAAGAATAACTCTGACTCACTCTGTGGCTATCTCGATCTCAGTTTGGCTGCTGGTGAGTGTTCAAAGTCTTCCAGACATGTTCTACAGCAAAACATCTGAAAACAACACTGAGGGATGCTTTGATACCACCAATAAGATCCATGTTGAGAGTTACCTGAAATACAGCTTTGGATGGACACTCACTGGGTTTTGTATCCCATTCCTCATCACACTGGGCTGCTATGGACACGTGATCGCTGTTCTCTGCCGCACAAATACCATTGACAAGGTACTGAAACAGAGAAGCTTGAAGTTGTTGTTCATCTTGATTCTTCTCTTCTCTGTTTGTTACATCCCCCATCATGTATTCAAGAACCTCAACCTCTGGTCAAGAGTTCTGAGGAAACAGGGGATGTGTCGTGAATGGTTTAATGGAGTCTACATTGCTCAACAGATAAGTCGTGGCCTTGTGTGTCTGAACAGTGCTCTCAACCCTCTGGTTTACCTCCATGGAAATGAAGGTATTCTGGCTCAGCTCAGACGACTACTCCAGCAAGCTCGTCAAGCTCTCATGCAGCTGCTCTTCACACCTAGTCAAGTTCCCCCGGTGTCAGTGATTTGATACGTGAAAGAAATGTAACAATTGTATTGCATCATCTGCCACTCAAGGTTGTGATCTATGTGGGAGTCATATTACTGTTAACATGCTTAAAAAAGAATTTCACTTAAACAATTCAAGAAAATGTGAGTGTTTACATTCAAAAAAGGTTTGCTGAGAGTATAGGACCATGTATTAAGGTGGGGAGAATTAGTGCTATGCAGGGTCTCTCTCTATAATATAAAAACAGGAAATTGATAATGCAAATGTATGAAAATAAACAGGATATCAAGTTTCTGAGCTTCACTGACTGCAACACGCCTGCAGCAACGGCACACCAAAGAGATACACAAGAAGACCATAAAATAATAACGGCAGATAAATGTGTCAAGTGGTTCTGGTGGTGTATGTATAACACCTTTCAAACACAATGTGCCTTCAGAAAAAAACAAGACATATTACATTGTTGTGCAAAATCTCTTCAACTCTGGTGGTTTCACTGTATGGGAATAGTAATATTTTTGATCAAATATGTGTTGAGGAAATAAACAACCCACTGGCTGATTAAGCCCCTTTAAACGCCTTTAGATGTCTGGGCTATTTGGTTCCTTAAAAGTTGACATTTGGGAGACACAACTTTCATACCTGAAAGCAGTGTTGGAAGAAGTAATCAGATACTAAAAGTGTCAAAAACACAGTTCAAAATGACTCTGTTACAGGTGAAAGTGCTGCCCTTCTACCCTCACTATGCATGTGGACAAATGCAGTGAGCTAAACACACTTTGAGGTTTTCCGTGCAAGTAATTCTGAAACAAATTCAATGATGATGGATGCAAACAACAAGATAACAAGATAAGGTGCAAAAATAGATACATAAACGTATTGTAACAAAAGAGTCTACAGCCATGTTAGTGGCTCTGTGAGGCTGTGCTTTGAGCTAAATGCAAACGTCAGCATGTTCACAGTGATAATAACTGTGATTACATGGGCAATATTTCTTCAATCTGAAATAAATAATTCTGATTAGAGATTGGTTATGTGAACGCTGAATAAAGTGATTCGATAAGATGTGCGTTTACATGCCCCAAAGCATTTAATCACAATATTACTTTTTTGACGTGTGCAAAGTGCCTCTCTGTGAAGCTTTTGATTTGCCGGAAATCTAACAGAAGAAGAACACCCACCCACACACACACACAAATACACAAATACACACACACACCATCTTTACTTAGGGCACATTTGGGGACATTACATAGACTTATATTTCATTCATGGAAACTTATCCAGACCCTTACCTTAACCTAACTCCAACTTTAACCACTGACCTTAAAATCAGCCTTTTTTTCCAAATTAGGGACACATCTTTTGTCCCAAATTGGATAAGCGTCCCCTATTATGTGGTTCTAAGTCTGAAATGTGTCCTCAGAAGTGGCCTAAGTCAAACCCACACAAGCTCACGCACACATAAGGCTGATGTGCTCATCAATGTCACTTTTTGTGAACCAACCAATCACAGCCTGGATTGGCGGGACATTCAATATTATATTAATATTATATTAACACTATACTTTTTATTTAATGTCATAATACTATGCTGATATACTAATTTATACTTACTACTCATCCAGGTTGAGGATAATGTATCGGCAATTGAAAAATTTAGACTGAGCCAGGATGCCAGTGCCCCCCCAATTTTGAATTATTTTAAGAGGCTGAAGTCAGGGGAGCTAGATGTGTTGGTGGGCCGGTCTGAATCAAAAAGTCAAGGGGCATTTTTCATTCCCAGTCCATCTTTGGATGTTGAGATATTTCACAGAATAAGTGAAGACTTTCAAAGCATCAAAAGTAATAGTACCCATTATGAAAAATGGCCTCAGACTGTTATATTATTCAGTAATTATTACAGATGCATTAACTTGTAAGCAGAATTCTACTGTTACAGCTGGTCAAAGAAGAGCTAATTTGAGCATTGAAGGGTTGTGCTCTCAGCAGTGTAAAAGCACCTTTGAAAAGTAAGGGTTAAAATCTCCAAGAAAGTGTTAAAATTCTGTGTTGTAATAGATGTGATCAGCAGAAACTTGACAGGCACTTTACAAGTTTATTAAGACCTAAAACTTAACAAAGACTTGCCCCAGTCAAGATAAAAACAGCTCTGTGCAGTACAGTGAGAATTTGAGACTAAAACCTCATAGTGACATGTGTCAACTGGCTTTCACCCACTTTGTTTCCTTGGTAGCTGGCAGAATTAAATGGTATTTTACATACACCACATGAATACGTCTTGCGGTAGATTGAGTGATAAGAGTCTAAAAATGACAAAGAAGTTTCAAAGGAAGCAGCCTTTAAAGACAAACTGACACAGTTACTTCAACCATTCTAGGCAGCACAGCGTACTTGCTTCACAGTATTTGCTGCTTTTCAGGAGAAAGAATGAATAACACATCTTGTCCTCGTGTCAGCTTTAACTTTCAACACAGATTCCTGCCGCCTGTTTACATCTTAGTGTTCATCATTGGTCTGGTAGCTAACGGATGGGGACTGAAGTCTTTACTGCACAACTGGAAGAAGCTAAAGATCATCAATGTTTTTGTTCTCAACCTTGGACTTACAGACATTTTGTATCTGCTCACACTCCCATTTCTGATGGTGTACTACTTTATGGGGAGTAAATGGATCTTTGGAGATGCATTCTGCAAGATAACAAGATTCTGCTTCAACCTGAACTTATATGGCAGCATTGGATTCCTTACTTGTATAAGTGTGTACAGGTACCTGGCTATTGTCCATCCAGTGAGAGTGATGGGAAGAATAACTCTGACTTACTCTGTGGCTATCTCGATCTCAGTTTGGCTGCTGGTGAGTGTTCAAAGTCTTCCAGACATGTTCTACAGCAAAACATTTGGAAACAAGTCTGGGAAATGTTATGATACCACCAATGAGATCCATGTTGAGAGTTACCTGAAATACAACCTTGGATGGACACTCAGTGGGTTTTGTATCCCATTCCTCATCACACTGGGCTGCTATGGACACATGGCTGTAGTTTTATGGACAATGAAGAGAACTGACAAGGTACTGAAACAGAGTAGCTTGAAGTTGTTGCTCATTTTGATTCTTCTCTTCTCTGTTTGTTACATCCCCTATCATGTATTCAAGAACCTCAACCTCTGGTCAAGAGTTCTGAGGAAACAGGGGATGTGTCGTGAATGGTTTAATGGAGTCTACATTGCTCATCAGATAAGTCGTGGCCTTGTGTGTCTGAACAGTGCTCTCAACCCTCTGGTTTACCTCCATGGAAGTGAAGATATTCCTGCTCAGGTCAGACAGCTGCTCCAGCAAGCTCGTCAGAAGTTCAGCTGTCCACCTCCAACAAACTCTGGTTGTGTGCACATGCAACAAATTACAGATAAAGTTCGACACAAGAAAAACATGTTTACCAGTAACATGTTAAACAATATTCTGTATACATTTATAAAAGTTTCCCTGAAATAATGATTATGTTTCATCTGTCTAATATTTGTTGTCTTATCAGTAGTGGTTTTGTAATATAGAGCTCACGTACACACCAAGTTTGCAAACTCAACAAGCTTGGGAATCCATCCAATAGCCTAGTTGTCGAGACATTTCACTTAAAACCACTGTGAACTGCTCGGGAAGCAGTCCACTGTTGAGAGAAATGGCTTGATCCGGGGCATTGAGATGGAGCCAGGTCTTGTTAAAGATGTGGGCACAACAGTCTCTGATTTCCCATTAGTTGGACAGTGATCATCTCAAGGACCGCTGCTGTTAATCTAAAACCCACGCTTCATTTTCCAGTGCCTGTGAGTGTATGTCTGCGATTGGTAATGTGTTCCATCAATAAAGCCGAAGAAAATAACAAAATTAAAATTAATATGTTGACTGTTAAAATTTATTTTAAAATTGTAATTGTGCTAAACAACATTTTTTTCTGTAACTTTAATGGATTACAGTTACCTTTTCTTTTGTATCCTAATTACATAACGCTGTTCCATGTATTCCATTTCTCCCCAAACCCAAGTAACAGCTTAGATTACAATAACATGTAGCTTGAGGCCTCACAAGTAGATTTTCTTTCTTTTTCCGTTTCTTCTGACAATACCTTAGGAGAAATGGAAACAAAAGTTTAGCTCTAGTTTTGTAGCCTACACTTCTAGCACCATTTATAACAGGAGAGTTTTAAAACTGTATGTTATAATTATTATATTTCTGTGTCATGTAGCCACCAGAGCTTCTATACTGCAGGACTGCATGATAAATGTAAATTTACACTCAGTATCAGTAGCCGGACAGATTCTTTCAAGGAAAAGAAGCATCATTTAAAAAATAAAAATAAAACGTTTACACTTCATGAATAAACTTTATAGTTTGCAGTTTGTGTTTTAGAAACAAACATTCTGCTGATGGGTAACCCCTTACTGTGCAGTAACAAGTGGTTTCATATACCTAAAAGGTTTACCACATCCTGTAGTAACAAACTTTTCTGAACTGATCGCATTAGCATGGATTCACTTGACTCTGATTTTATATTTTCAATTTGAAAAAACCGACGAACCAGCCAACCGATGTAATTTCCTGTATAGTGGCAGGTGCAGCATCTTAAACAGAGGAGGGGTTTAAAACAGGAAGTCTTCTCTGAACCACCCATGTTGTAATTAAGTTTTTATCTTAGAAAACACCATCACACTCACAGAGAGGAGGAATTGTACCAACTGCTCTCCAGAAGACAATGAATTACTCATCTTGTCAACGTATCAGCTTTGACTTTACAGGAAGATTCCTGCCTCCTGTTTACATCTTAGTACTCGTTGTTGGTCTGTCCAAGTCCAAGGTATAAGTGTGTACAGGTACCTGGCTATTGTCCATCCAATGAGAGTGATGGGAAGAATAACTCTGACTCACTCTACAGCAAAACATTTGGAAACAACACTGAGGGATGCTTTGATACCACCAATAACATCCATGTTGAGAGTTACCTGAAATACAACCTTGGATGGACACTCAGTGGGTTTTGTATCCCATTCCTCATCACACTGGGCTGCTATGGACACATGGCTGTAGTTTTATGGACAATGAAGAGAACTGGAAATAGTAATATTTTTGATTAAATATGTGTTGAGGAAATAAACAACCCACTGGCTGATTAAGCCCCTTTAAACGCCTTTAGATGTCTGGGCTATTTGGTTCCTTAAAAGTTGACATTTGGGAGACACAACTTTCATACCTGAAAGCAGTGTTGGAAGAAGTAATCAGATACTAAAAGTGTCAAAAACACAGTTCAAAATGACTCTGTTACAGGTGAAAGTCCTGCCCTTCTACCCTCACTATGCATGTGGACAAATGCAGTGAGCTAAACACACTTTGAGGTTTTCCGTGCAAGTAATTCTGAAACAAATTCAATGATGATGAATGCAAACAACAAGTTAACAAGATAAAGTGCAAAAATATATACATAAACGTATTGTAACAAAAGAGTCTACAGCCATGTTAGTGGCTCTGTGAGGCTGTGCTTTGAGCTAAATGCAAACGTCAGCATGTTCACAATGATAATAACTGTGATAACATGGGCAATATATCTTCAATCTGAAATAAATAATACTGATTAGAGATTGGTTATGTGAACGCTGAATAAAGCAGTTAGCAGTAAATCATCTCAGCCTGGTGAACCTGAAGGCAGCGGAGAGGGGAGGGACTGAGCCCAGTGATACCAGTTCAACTGTTGGTCAGCGTTTTGCAGCTGAAGCAGTAAGACAGAAGACAACGGGGAAAATATAAGTGAGGTTTGGCTCACTGGCTATTTAGTTTTAACTGGTGGCTTTTGTTGAAACATGGTCAACTTTTCATAACGCTGATGTGTTTTTCAATTTCTATTTGTGTGAACCAACCAATCACAGCCTGGGTTGGGCGGGACATTCAATATTATATTAATATTATATCAACACTATACTCTTTATGTAATGTCATAATATTGTACTAATAAACTAATTAACACTAATTACTCATCCATGTTGAGGATAATGTATCGGCAGTAGACTGAGCCAGGATGCCAGTGCTCCCCCAATTTTGGGTTATTTTAAGAGGCCGAAGTCAGGGGACCTACATATGTTGGTGGGCCCGTCTGAATCAAAAAGTCCAGGGGCATTTTTCACTCTCTGTCCATCTTTGGATGTTGAGATATTTCACAGAATAAGTGAAGACTTTCAAAGTATCACCAGTGAAAGATCAACATATAGCGAACACACACAAGGAATACATGAGTTCTAGTAAAATACACAACAGTCAGTAAACTAACAGTTACTTAGAGGTTGCATTACTTTATTAACAGATTTTCATAAATTTGATATCAACAATCACAAAAAGCTCTGATAAAAAGACTACTTACAGATAATGCTCCAACAAGGGAGTTTGGGGAGCAGGTGAAAGTCGGCCATCAGTATCTGCTCAGTCACAGCTACAGAAGTGTGTGCAGTGGTGGCTGCTACTAGGAACAGAATGTTTAACTGAAACCAATTGCAGCAAAATATACTTCAAGTATTAAAGTACAAATGCAAAATGGCCTCAGACTGTTATATTATTCACTTGTTGTAACAGATGCATTAACTTGTAAGCAGAATTTTACTGTTACAGCTGGTCAAAGAAGAGCTAATTTGAGTTACTTGGACATTTTATAACAACTCATATTTAAAAGGCTGCTCATATACAGTTGTGTATTACCTCATCCAGCAGGTACAACAACTTTAGTATTCATTTGGGGTCTCATTTCTGGTGCAAATCATTGACCTTTAGTTTTGTTTTGGTCTACTCCTAATGGAAGTATTTGACTCTTTAGCTGCTAAATGCTCGGCTGTGTTCTCCAACTAGTTGCTTAGTTGCTTACCTTTTCTGTCTGCTAGGTGAAGTAGTGTACAGTTGGTTTATCAGAACTTTTCCCTTGTAAACAGCAGCCTACTGTGGCTGAAAATGAATGCAAGGATAGAGGTGAATAGAACAGTGAAGTTGTAGGCAGAAAAATGAAAACAATGACCTGAAAGAGGCTATAAAGATCTGTAGAGCTGAGGGGAAATTCAGGGTCAGGTGATAATTCTCTACTACAAGTGATCCCTTTCACATTACACATAGTAATTTGATCATTTGAATACTGAAAACAATGTTTTATTCAGGGCCTCTGCAAAGTTACACTCTAAAGTGCAAATCATTGACCCGACTGGACTAATCAAGCTGCTTCTAGTGCTGCAGAACTTCTGTTTCATTTATTTTTACAAGTTTTGTATTAGAAAGCATTGAAGGGTTGTGCTCTCAGCAGTGTAAAGGCACCTTTGAAAAGTAAGGGTTAAAATCTCCAAGAAAGTGTTTGTCTTAATTCTTTGTTGTAATAGACGTGATCAGCAGAAACTTGAAAGGCACTTTACAAGTTTATTAAGACCTAAAACTTAACAAAGACTTGCCCCAGTCAAGATAAAAACAGCTCTGTGCAGTACTGTGAGAATTTGAGACTAAACCCTCATAGTGACGTGTGTCAACTGGCTTTCACCCACTTTGTTTCCTTGGTAGTTGGCAGAATTAAATGGTATTTCACATACACCGCATGAATGCTTCTTGCGGTAGATTGAGTGATAAGAGTCTAAAGATTACAAAGAAGTGTCAAAGGAAGCAGCCTTTAAAGGCAAACTGACACAGTTACTTCAACCATTCTAGGCAGCACAGCGTACTTGCTTCACAGTATTTGCTGCTTTTCAGGAGAAAGAATGAATAACACCTCTTGTCCTCCGTTCGACTCTAAGTTTGAAAACAGATTCCTGCCGCCTGTTTACATCTTAGTGTTCATCATTGGTCTGGTAGCTAACGGATGGGGACTGAAGTCTTTACTGCACAACTGGAAAAAGCTAAAGATCATCAATGTTTTTGTTCTCAACCTTGGACTTACAGACATTTTGTATCTGCTCACACTCCCATTTCTGATGGTGTACTACTATATGGGGAGTAAATGGATCTTTGGAGATGCATTCTGCAAGATAACAAGATTCTGCTTCAACCTGAACTTATATGGCAGCATTGGATTCCTTACTTGTATAAGTGTGTACAGGTACCTGGCTATTGTCCATCCAGTGAGAGTGATGGGAAGAATAACTGTCACCCATTCTGTGACTATCTCTGTCATGGTTTGGTTCTTGGTGAGTGTTCAAAGTTTTCCAGACATGTTCTACAGCAAAACATGTGGAAACAACACTGAGGGATGCTTTGATACCACCAATAACAGCGATGTTGAGAGTTACCTGAAATACAACCTTGGATGGACACTCAGTGGGTTTTGTATCCCATTCCTCATCACACTGGGCTGCTATGGACACATGGCTGTAGTTTTATGGACAATGAAGATAACTGACAAGGTACTGAAACAGAGAGCCTTGAAGTTGTTGTTCATCTTGATTCTTCTCTTCTCTGTTTGTTACATCCCCCATCATGTATTCAAGAACCTCAACCTCTGGTCAAGAGTTCTGAGGAAACAGGGGATGTGTCGTGAATGGTCTAATGGAGTCTACATTGCTCATCAGATAAGTCGTGGCCTTGTGTGTCTGAACAGTGCTCTCAACCCTCTGGTTTACCTCCATGGAAGTGAAAATATTCCTGCTCAGCTCAGACAGCTGCTCCAGCAAGCTCGTCAGAAGTTCAGCCGTTCGTCTTTATCAAACTCCGGCCGTGTGCCTGTGGCACAAATCACGGTTGAAGTAGAAAAGATGTAAACATGTTGGAAATTCTGTTAAAATCATTCTGTAAACATCTATACTGTGCACTCGCACAAATTGTAGATGAAGTTTAATAACAATGTTTAATGACAAATTGCTCCAACAGCTGATCTTGCAAGTTCTTTAGACTGTCTTGCATCTGTATCATGTTCAATATATATTTGTGTATTGCCTCAAAAATTAATTCATTTCATTTTTTATCTTTGTGTCTGTCATGCTGCTGTTACCATTTGCAGAAATAAACTCAAATAAACTGTAACAACTGTGTCACTGTCCTCTATTAGAGCAGGTTTGTGGGAGATAATGATTATATCTTGAGGTTGAGAAAGACCAGTGCCATGTATGCCCTCCACTGGTTTAGAACAGGAAGTAGACAGAGTCCTACAAATACACTGTAAATAGGACCTCTTGTATGTATACTTATGATATATAAGCTATTTGATATGTTTTTATTTTTTCTTGCCAAAAATTAATCATTTTTCAAATAATTTTCCAAAATAAATAGTCGTAAAACATACTAATTGTGCTTTGCTGAATAACGGATTCGGATTTGGCTCTATAAGTTCAACAGAAAGCCTTCTTTAAAGAGGTATTACCTCAATGTCTTTAACCATTCAAGACAATTCAGAGCATCTATTACGGTGAACACTGAGAGTTAGAAACACATTTTGTGTGAGAGTTAGCTGTGGGTTTGCACACAGATTCATCTCTGTGAACACAAATTTAAGAGAGTTCATAGCAGGAAGTCCAGTCAGAACAAAAAGCCACAAAAATTTCTCTCACTTCTCATAATTCAGGTTTCATCCATAGAAGGCACCATCACACTCACAGAGAGAAGGGATTGTGCTAACTGCTGTCCAGAAGACAATGAATAACACCTCTTGTCCTCATGTCAGCTTTAACTTTCAACACAGATTCCTGCCGCCTGTTTACATCTTAGTGTTCATCATTGGTCTGGTAGCTAACGGATGGGGACTGAAGTCTTTACTGCACAACTGGAAGAAGCTAAAGATCATCAATGTTTTTGTTCTCAACCTTGGACTTACAGACATTTTGTATCTGCTCACACTCCCGTTTCTGATGGTGTACTACTATATGGGGAGTAAATGGATCTTTGGAGATGCATTCTGCAAGATAACAAGATTCTGCTTCAACCTGAAGTTATATGGCAGCATTGGATTCCTTACTTGTATAAACGTGTACAGGTACCTGGCTGTTGTCCATCCAGTGAGAGTGATGGGAAGAATAACTCTGACTCACTCTGTGGCTATCTCGATCTCAGTTTGGCTGCTAGTGAATGTACAAAGTCTTCCAGGTGTTTTGTACATCAAAACATTTGGAAACAAGCCTGGGAAATGTTATGATACCACCGATAAGATCCATGTTGAGAGTTACTTGAAATACAGCCTTGGATCGACACTCACTGGGTTTTGCATCCCATTCCTCATCACACTGGGCTGCTATGGACACGTGATTATCGTTCTCTGCCGCAGAAATAACATTGACAAGGTTCTGAAACAGAGAACTTTGAAATTGTTGTTCATCTTGATTCTTCTCTTCTCTGTTTGTTACATCCCCCATCATGTATTCAAGAACCTCAACCTCTGGTCAAGAGTTCTGAGGAAACAGGGGATGTGTCGTGAATGGTTTAATGGATTCTACATTGCTCATCAGATAAGTCGTGGCCTTGTGTGTCTGAACAGTGCTCTCAACCCTCTGGTTTACCTCCATGGAAGTGAAGATATTCCTGCTCAGGTCAGACAGCTGCTCCAGCAAGCTCGTCAGACGTTCAGCCATTTGTCTTTATCAAACTCCGGCCATGTGCCTGTGGCACAAATCATGGATGAAATTTAAAATAAATAAACATGTTGGTAATTCTGTTAAAATAATTCTGTAAACATCTGTACAGTCCATCTGAACAAATTTTAGATGAAGTTTAATAACAATGTTTAATGACAAATAGCTCAAACAGCTGATCTTGCAAGTCTGTCTTGCATCTGTATCAATATTGTAAATATTGTGTATTGCCTCAAAAATGTATTCATTTGTTGAATTCTTGATCTTTGTGTCTGTCATGGTGCTGTTAATATATGCAGAGAAAGTCAAAATATAACCCAGTATAAACCAGAACTCTTAATGTGTCACTGTTGTCTTTAAGAGCAGGTTTGTGGGGAGATAGTGATCATGTCACGTGGTTGGGTTTGAGAAAGCCCAGTGCCATGTAATCTCTCTATTGGTTCAGAACAGGAAGCAGATAGTCCTGCAAATACCCTGTAAACCTGATGTCTTTTATTTATACTTATTATTCAGAACATATTCTCAATTACACCTCAAGGTTTTTTTTTAACCTACAGAATCTATCGTGCTGGGATGAGTTAAAGAGTTTGATGCCGCACGGTGGAAGACCTCAGCGGAGACAGCATCCTTTTTTCTCTGTCCCCGCCTCCAGAGAGTCCAGCTCAACTCCTCCTCCGATCACTGCCTCTCTGCCTAACTAACTTGTTGACCTTCTGGGCGCCTTTCGTCATCATGCTCCGTCCTCAGGTAGCCCCGGCCACCACAGACTGGTAGATCATCTGCAGCATGTTGTTGCAGATGTTGAAGCCTCTGATTTTAATACTTAATATACAATGTTGTTAAGAACAGTTCAATAAATAAATGATACTACACAATAATAAAAGCTTCAAATAAACACTGTGATACTGTTTCCAGCGGCCCCAAAAATCCTGATCGGAGCACAATTATGCAGTATTGAAAGTTGTTGGAGAACGAAATTTAAATTCATTCCTAAGAAATTCGAAATATGGGGAGGTCTTTGTTTAATCTGTCCATTGATCAAGTTCCCTTATTCCAAATTCCACTAATTGTCCACTCATTACTCTCACTTGCAGCATCAGTTTATTTTGTTAAATTTTTGCTCACCCAGAACCACATATGATGACCTTTCTGCTTGCACCCACCTCTCTCATACACACAGAAACACACACACACGCACACACACCCACGCACACACACACACATACACACACACACACACACACGCGCACACACACACACACACGCACACACACACACACACACACTCACACACACACACACGCGCACACGCACACACACACACACACACACACACACACACACAACAGGGTAAATTATGTTGCACTGCCACACACATCTCTTTCACTGAAGTGCTCCTAACGTCATAAACCTTTTGATATAGGTTTGCTAAAACCTTGACTTTGACACCACCCTCTGGCCGATTTTTACAGTAACTGCACTATTACTGCTAAGCATCAAAAATTAACTTTTGACCATGACTTTTATCCATCTAACATTGTGTTTTTTTAATTTATAATGACCATTACATCTCACAGAACAACCAGTGTGGCTGGAGACTTTTGTTTTGTTTTCCAGTTTACTTATGTAGACCTGAGACTCAATTTCGACTTCCCACAAACAACTTAACAACAGCAAGAAATCTTCACATGTATTCAACTTCCAAACTATCCTGCACAGTTTTATTTTAGATATAAAAGCATTTTAGATGTTTAGTGGAGTTTGCATTTGCAATTTGCATTTTTTTTTGTGAAGCAGTGGACCATAAAAGACTGTTAACAATGATAAAGTAATAAAATGTAAATATAATTAAGTATGCATCTAGGCATAATTCTGCATTGTGTATGAAGAAAATTGTGTTTTTACATGTGAGAATTCAATTTCACTAAATCTGTAAGTCATGTTTTAATGACTGTTCAGAAAGGCTTGATGCTGAATTAGGAACTCTACCACCAGAGGGTGACTCTTACCTCCTGTATCACCCAAACTGTTCACACACCAATATGTCATGAATAATGCCATCAACCTGTACTTAAACATTCAACCCTAGACTATTGATTTATCTTGGCACTAACATTTGGAACTGTTTTTTTCTTTCTTTTTTTTTTTACATCTTAGCAGATCACGTGGCTTTCACTGTCTGTTCACACCCACATGAAGAACATTTTAAAACAATATGTTTAACAGAAAGTCTGCTTTTAGAAGGCACCACGGTTTGTATAACCAAGAATCCACATCCCAGGTGATACGTCGAAAATATTTGTATATAGTGCTTTTCAAATGATAGAATAAAGCACAGTGTTTGTGCACCAGCAACCAAATGGACTAAGCTTACATGTACATGTGGAGATGTTCAGTATCGATCTATTATTTAACTCAAATCTACAGCTGAGACAGCAGGACATCAAACAGGAAGTGTTTTTTTTTCACTTCTTATAATGCATGTCAGAGGAAGCTTTGTACCGACTTCTCTCCAGAAGGCAGAATGAATCAAACCTCCTGTCCTCGTGTCAGTTTCAACTTTGAACACAGATTCCTGCCTCCTGTTTACATCTTAGTACTCGTTGTTGGTCTGGTAGCGAATGGATGGGGGCTGAAATTTTTGCTGCACAACTGGAAGAAACTGGGTAACGTCAACATTTTTGTTCTCAACCTTGGACTTGCAGACATTTTGTATCTGCTCACACTCCCGTTTCTGATGGTGTACTACTATATGGGGAGTAAATGGATATTTGGAGATGCATTCTGCAAGATAACAAGATTCTGCTTCAACCTGAACTTATATGGCAGCATTGGATTCCTTACTTGTATAAGTGTGTACAGGTACCTGGCTATTGTCCATCCAATGAGAGTGATGGGAAGAATAACTGTCACCCATTCTGTGACTATCTCTGTCATGGTTTGGTTCTTGGTGAGTGTTCAAAGTCTTCCAGGTGTTTTCTACAGCAAAACATTTGGAAACACGTCTGGGAAATGTTATGATACCACCAGTAAGATCCATGTTGAGAGTTACCTGAAATACAGCTTTGGATTGACACTCACTGGGTTTTGTATCCCATTCCTCATCACACTGGGCTGCTATGGACACATGGCTGTAGTTTTGTGGACAATGAAAAGAACTGACAAGGTACTGAAACAGAGAAGCTTGAAGTTGTTGTTCATCTTGATTCTTCTCTTCTCTGTTTGTTACATCCCCCATCATGTATTGAAGAACCTCAACCTCTGGTCAAGAGTTCTGAGCAAACAGCGGATGTGTCGTGAATGGTCTAATGGAGTCTACATTGGTCATCAGATAAGTCGTGGCCTTGTGTGTCTGAACAGTGCTCTCAACCCTCTGGTTTACCTCCATGGAAGTGAAGATATTCCTGCTCAGGTCAGACAGCTGCTCCAGCAAGCTCGTCAGAAGTTCAGCCGTTTGTCTTTGTCAAACTCCGGCCATGTGCCTGTGGCACAAATCATGGATGAAATTTAAAATAAGTAAACATGTTGGTAATTCTGTTAAAATAATGCTGTAAACATCTGTGCTGTGCACTTGTACAAATTGTAGATGAAGTTTAATGACAAATAGCTCCAACAGCTGATCTTGCAAGTTCTTTAGACTGTCTTGCATCTGTGTCATGTTCAATATATTTGTGTATTGCCTCAAAAATTAATGAATTTCATTTCTGATCTTTGTGTCTGTCATGATGCTGTTGCCATATGCAGAAATAAACTCAGATAAACCACAACAGCTGTGTCACTGTCTTCTTTCAGAGCAGGTTTGTGGGGAGATAATGATCAATATGGTTGGGTGTGAGGACGCCCAGTGGCATGAATGCGCTCTGTTGGTTCACAACAGGAAGTAGATACTGTTTTAAAAAATACTCTGTAAACAGGATGTCTTTCATGTATACTTATGACTTTCCTCAACTCACAGAAATCGTATCACCTGCATTTTGAGTGATACCTATGCAGTATAAGCAGTTCTTCCATCCTTAAACTGTGATAATCATGTCTGCAGGAACTCCTTTGATTGTTTTATTTTCCTGGTGTCTCAGTATGTACTCTAACTGAAGGAAGCTTTGTCCATGACTGTAAGAGGGCTTTGATGGTGAAGTTGTGACAGTTTAACCAATTATCATTCAAATTTGACAAAACAATCTCAAAGGTTTTAGCAAAATATTTCCACGGTCAAGAATGAACTATGGCTACATTTTACTTTTTTTTAATTTTATTTTTTAGAAACAATATTTCCACTACAGAACAAGAAAAAAATGCAGATTCATGTGTCAATAATCATTGTGTTCTTTTTATATCTTGTCACATATTATGCAAGTTGAAGAAATATTTGTAGAAATGTTGTTTAGATAAAGCTGATTAATTTATCTCCAGTGCATTGAGCAAATCTTACACTCTAAGTTCAGTCAGGACCACTATGACAAAAATACTTGATCTACATTCAGTAGATATACTTGCAGTTATTGTATTTGGCAGTATGCTCTGTTCTGGGACCTCCCTGCCCTTCCAGGTGCATACGTGGAAGCTTTAAGGCAGGGAGAGCAGCTGCAAGAACCCCTCGTAGGGTCCAGAACAGAGCAGGCATCAACGACAGCAGAAATGACATTGATAAGTTAAACACAGCATGAAGGGAGGAGCTGGGGTGGAGGTGGGTTGTGAAGCAGCTTGCAGAGGAAGCAGCCAGGATAGGCAGGCTGAAGCAGCTTAAATAGGGTGCTCTGAATGAGATTGCCAGTAGATGTGTAGAAGGGAATCAGCTGATCCATTAGTTGATGTGGCTCCTGGATTGCATTGGTCAGCTGATGTAGCTGGGCTATTGAGCTGAGCTTGACTCCGTGGCCTGCCTGAACTAACGCAATGCTCAATTTGTGAAACCCGTCACTGAGTGGTGGCAGCTTTTGAAAACCCAGTGAGTCAACTGAAAAATTGTGTCCAATCATAAAACAGCCTGTTTTACTTAGTCATTCACATTAGCATTTGAGAAATGCAACCTTTACATCTGAAAGTGACACTGTAGTATTTTCTTTTATGGTAGATTAAAGGATAATTTCGGTTTATAACAACTTGGTTTTTATTTTCCTAGTGTCATCATTTAATAACACAATTGTAGAGTTGTGGGGAAATCGCCACGATTGTCATGTTTATAACTGACTGTTTACACACTACTATGCAGTTAAGTTTTTGTTTTTTCTTTTATATTAGTTTGGCTAACCTGGGGGTTTGCTTAAACCTAAATATTTTCTGAATTCTCTGTAATTATTCTTTAATCTGGTCATAATCTCAACATTCCCCAAACACAGTACGACTCTTGGAATTTCAACCAGAAAGACCCACAAAATTATTCCACCAGAAAGTGGTTGTTACATTTTCAAAAAGAACGGAGAGAATAATGCTAATAATTTGAACATTTTAAAGCTCTTATAGAATTAGAATTTTGAACACTTTCCCATTAATATATTCATGTCAGTCATGTATATTTTTCCCTGTTATTTTTCAGTAGTTTCTGTACCACTGTGAATTCCTGGTCTGTTTTATCTCACCCTCATCAACAGTTTCCAGCTTGCTTTATCATGAAGTTGTCTACTCATTCTTGGACTTGGATGTCGACTTCTTGATGTTTATCAAACAACCAAAGAGGCATCTACAGGAAATGCAAACTAATGCAATGATTAACAAACCAATTGCAGCAAAGACTGCCATCACGTCTAGACAGTGATAAGCATACCATGGCATCTTATATGAGTCAGTGCGCAGATGTGCGGCGCCTTTGTGCCTCATGACGTACTCCATCCAGAAAATGGCACTGTCTATGGGTTTTATTGGTTTGTCACGATGAAGCTGTGACAGTTTGAGCATATTCTGTTTGTATGGCTTTTCTTGGTCCACAATATTCTTCAGAGTACTTGTCAGAGACTCAACATCCAGAGTTGTCACTTCAACAATCTCAGCCACTCCCCGGGCCTTCAGACGCACAATGTTGTCATACTGGTCAAAGATAAGAGGAATGCCCAGAACTGGGACACCATGGTAGATGGCCTCGTAAATTCCATTAGTACCCCCATGCGTGACAAAAACCCTGGTTTTAGGGTGACCTAGTATATCATTTTGAGGCAGCCATTCAACCAGCATGGTATTGTTTCCCAGAGTGATGGGTCTTTTCCCGATGTGTCTCCACACGACCTTCTGAGGGAGGTTGGCAAACGCTGAGGCGATGATCTCTGATATCTCAGGGCCAAGGTCGCCCAGCAGGGTCCCTAGTGTCATGACCACCACCCCATGTTCACCAGAACTCTGCACAAATTCTTCTAAATCCGACGGAAGAGGTTTGGAGGGCTTACCCTGGAAACCTCCAATGTAGACGACATTGGGCATAGTGGGACGAGGGAACTCAAATGTAAAGTCAACCCGCATTAGCCAGAGATCAGCTCCCTGGATGAGAGACATGACGGTGACATCAGGTCCAAAATAGCGATCGCACACAGCCTGGTAAGGCGGATTTGAGACATAATGGTACATGTAAACCATTATGCTATGATAGATAATATTATTGATTCTTTGGAAAAAGTCCATCTTGTCAGAGTAATGGGAGAACAATTCAGGGACGTAGGACAGAGGAGAAGGAGCGATGGCGAAATGTGCCTCTCCACTGAAAAGCCAGCGCACATTGAAAACCATGGGAAGCTGCAGATAGTGTGCCAACAGGACTCCGGCTGGAAATGCAGGGTCAGTCAGAAAAAGATCATATCCAGTTTCGTTCAGCTCCTTAATCAATGTCTTATTCTCAAAGATGCTGATGACCAGTTTTGCCACAACTTTCTGGTTCTCCCCTATCATGTTGAAAAGGTTCCTATAAAATTCCAGAAACGCCCACAGTGAGCCATTACCCCGGCGGATCTCTATTGACCTCTTCAAGAAAGAGGTCATGAAATCTTGGCTCTCTATGTTTTGGGACTGTTCCTGGGTGATGGTGATGGAGGTGTGATGGGGTGAGGATTCGGAAACGTACCAGCTGGTGGAGGAACGTAGTACCGTGATTTGATGGCCCTGAGAGTGAAGCGCCTCCACCAGGATTTTCATGTTAAGCCAGTGGCTCCCATCCACAGGGTAAACCAGCACTTTTTCACCATCACAACTGAAGGAAAGAGTTACTGAAAACAGCAGGACGAATGCCAGGGCTGGATGTGACGCCATCACTGTAAAAGAGACACAGAACTTACTGAACAAATATCTGCAGTTCATACAGTGCTCAAGCTGCAGACAAAGTCCACACATGTTCTCCAATAGAATCATCTTAAACGGTTGTCACATTGTGTCAATTTAATTGCCAATTTACATATCCAGCAGAGCAACATCAGCATTCATTTGGAGTTCTTTAGAGCACACTCTCACTAACTTTGTGTAGTCTGGGTTTTCCTAATGTTAACACAACTAGTAGCTCCTGTTTTTCACGTATGTGTAATGTTTTAATCCGTATAACGGCAAATTGTTGTTTTGTGTTTTTTTAAGGATACGATTTGGCTCTGTCTGCTTTGAGATGGACACAGTTCTGGTCCACCTATTTTAATAAAACTTACCCGGCTTTGTTCCTATGAAAGAACTGTTAAGCCTCAGAGCTTTTCAGATTGTTCATTGCTTCACTGTCAGTAGAAACTGAATCAATAACGTAGGTAAAAGGGATAACCAGAAGTCATCACTCAAAGTATCATGAGGCCAGGAACAACATAGAAATAAGCTATCTCGCATTGTGGTTTGTGGTAGTATTTATACCCCCTGCTGCACACTCACCCACTCTGCTGTCAACTCTGCAGATAGTTTTAGTGTCTTAATTGTTGTGGCTCTCTCTCACTGCTCTCATCAGCCTTGTTCATAACAGGGAGCTGTTTTTAGCCCAAAAAAAGCTATAATAAACCCACTGTAATACTACTGCCCCAGCACCACACAGCAGACCGACCCAGGTAGAGACTGGCCCAGTAACAATTGACAAACGTGAACCAGATGTGTCTCTTTTAAACCAGACAGGGGTGACTTTAAAAAAATCTATGTGTGTGTTTGTGCCTAATGGGGCCCATGCGTTGTACTTTATGCCCTGCCAATGTGTCATGGCATTCTCAAGTTGATCTTCACTCACTACTTCTTTCCCAAATGTTTCAGCTACTCTACATCTGCAACATTTTTTTTGCATACTTTGCATACAACGTACTCTGAATCAATGTGTCGTGTGTTTTTGTTCATTCTGCCACCCAAGCCACAGTCTTGTCTTTTCTAAATCTGACTATCTGTACATTTGCTCTTTGTCCAGTGTCTCATTTTTTCCTGGAAATGTCAATGCCCACACCATTAGATTAGACAAGTCAAAGTTCTTGTGCACGTGATGACGTGAAGTCTTATTGCAAAGTCTTTACAGTGTGCATAGCATGTTATTAAATGCAAAATATTAAAATTATTTAAAAAAAGCAGACGGATGTATTGTGACAAACATTGCAGTTTTCAGAATCTGAAAGGCTGCATCTTACCACATCTAAAACTTTAATTTAGGGCACAACCACACATAACTGCAAAATATAGTACACAGGATATAGCAACACCATAGCCTGTGAGCATTATCTGATTGAGCTGTACAGTAGACCCAAAATTAAATGTCAACACTCTGTTCTGCAGCCCTGTTTATGTGAAGAGACTAACTGTTGTGTGATAAATGCCTCACAAACGTGCCTAACAAGCAGCAAAGCACACAAATAGCTACTCACCTCAGAAATCTGCAACCACAGTCTACGTGAATTCTTCCTCAGACTAAACAGCGGTGTCTGAGGTTTTCATGCAACAGATGAGTTGCAAGTGAATGTATAACTCTAGATGTCCCTGACTGAACTATTCCATTCTGCTGCCTGTTTGTCCAAGCAAATGTCATCATGCAGGAGGACCCCTCTAAACCCTCCGCCCAGATTTTTTCCTGTTACATCTGTTTTGCTTCTTTGTTCAAACACCATCTGGATATTATTGTAAAAACTCCCAGAATGCAGAATTTCACAGAAATATTAAAGAGGTGCTTAAGTCAACAAGTTTAATGCATTAAAACCCAACTACTATTATAGCCTCTGCTCTCTGCCAGTGCACACCACAACACTTTTTTGATTTAATGTATGTATTTAGTTCTTTTTTAAAAGAAAGAAAAAGTAAGAGATATCCCTCTTCCCAGTTCTGCCCTCCACACACATACCCAATGAGAATGAGGAAAAGAGTAGAAAAAAACATAAACATATATGGTTAATTTGTTATACTACTGTCCAAACAATGTTTCCTTATCAAATAATACATAGTTGTTCTGGTAACTTAGTTCCAAAGAAAACAATGTGATGTCGCCATATGTCTGTGGATGACCTTTGAGCATTAGCTTGCATGACCATTCAACTTCACTCAAGCCAATGGTTAACAATTAGCACTGTTAGTGTTTTCCCCATTAAGTGGCAGGATGATATTTTGCCTGCCGAGTACAAAGGCTAACCAAGTTTATCTTTGATCTTGATAGTTTCAATACCCAAGATACAAAGGAGGAAGAGACTGAATTAGATCTATGTTATTTTAACCTGGAAGGTTTGCGACACTGTGCTCTGAACCACAAGAAATACAAACTTCTGGAAGGTTATTGTTAAACTTGCGTAAGGAGTGGGTGTGATATATTTGTGCATGGTCTATTTATACTTCAGCATTTTCTAAATTTCATTAATTCACCACTCAGGTGGTTAACTGAGTGTTGCTTACGCTCATGTCTGTGGATTTGAGACTCTTTGAACACTTCTGTTTTTCTTTTCTCTGCACTCATTTACACAGAAAAAGAAAGCAGAAGTGTTAGAAAAATAATTATTGGTTTGTTTATAAGTGTTGGGGAGTATCACTGCTCATGTGAAAAAGTGATTAAACCTTTTGTGGCTGCAGAGGGAGCAAAGTCTGATAAATGACCTCAAGAGATGTCACTTAAGTCAGCATTGTTTGTGGCTGAACTTCAAGCTAGAAAATGAAAAATAAAATCTGGGGTTGTGAAGTTAGAAAGAAGTGAGTTTCCCTCTGTAACCCACTCATCTCTGCTCAAGACTGGAGACTTCCTTAGTACTGGCAGAGTTAACCGGAATCTCTGTCGGTGGTTGAGTTGCATTGTGGGTAATATAGGCGCCAGGTTTTTTACAAGGAAAAAGAATGCGTGGAATAAAAAAGACGATATCTCTAGTTCCACTGCATCCATTTTCAACCTTTTTTTAACTGTCCATTGTGAGTCCGACAGTGTTATAGGAGCGCAAAGCTAAAAAAAGAGGAGTACTCTTTTATGTCTGACTCGAGTTCAAGTCTTGAGTGTCAAGTCTTCAGCTCTCCGTAAACTGACACGTTTATGAATTCAAGTAGATATTTCTGAGCAGGCCTCACATCAAGAATGTCTCTTGAGGCTGTCTGCTACGCCTCGAGGCCACAGCTGAAGGCAGCAGTAATGTCACGCCTGTCATGAAGATCTGACACCACTCTTACCATTATTATTAGAACACTTTTGATGGTCTAATGATGTAGCAGGCATTCAAGAGTTGTTTTAACTTTATTTATTAGTATTCCCTTGTATATCTGCATTAATTGGCATGTCGCAAATCCATATGACATACTTACTAGTATATATTACATATTAATTGACAAAGTTTACTGTTTGTGAAAGTTACATTTACCATTTTACATCAAAAGGAAGTGATACAATACATGCAACGCCAGATGTTTGTGTCTGCTATCCGTGTGTGTGCTGTGCTGGAGCCACATTCTTCACACGTTTTACAATCTACACGTATCTGTAATTTGCAATCATAATTTGTATTTACTGTGATTTTTTGTCTGTTCTGGGAGAGTGATCCCTCCTCTGTTGCTCTTCCAGGTTTCTTTCACTTTTTCCCTGTTAAAGGGTTTGTTTTTGGGTGGTGAGTTTTTTCTTATCTGAATCAAGGGTCTAAAGATAGAGGGTGTCATTTTCTGCAAAGATTGTAAAACCCCCTGAGGCTATTTGTGTTTTGTGATATTGGGCTATATAAATCACATTGACTTAACTTGACTTGACTACTTTTCAACTCTGAGCAGCTCCTCCATTTCTTTTGTGCATTGCATTGTGGGGGAATAGTCACCTCACCCCAAATCCATACTACATACTAATTCTAAGCACAAGTATACTCAAACCGGAAATGTGCATACTAAATACAGTCTACACACTATTCTACCACAATGCAATGCACAAAGGAAATCGATGAGTTGTTCACAGCTGAAATTTTTTTAATAAATTGTAGGCGGCTGTGAGTCATTTGGTATAAGGTAGGTTGATTTGTTTGTATATTAACTGCTAGAACAGTGTATTGTGACAATTAGTATGTACTGTAAAGAATTAGTAGGTAATATGAGTTTTGAAAATGCAATATGTCTTCAACAGTCAGTATATATATTTAATCCACCATGACTGTTTTATTCTAAATGCTCTGTAAGCATACATATTGCCATGTCTCCCTGTGCAACAACAATCACCTCCTTATCGACCTTTGCACTTGCTACAGTATGACGCACCCTCTGAGTGCTGCTTCTCCCTCTCCATGTGTGTACGTTGTGAACTCCAGCCCTGGCAAACATTAAAGGACAAGCCCAGTCTGCTGCTATCATATGTCCGTGTGTCGTGAAAAGAGAGGGCTCCGAGGGGGTGGGGGATGGGGTGGGTTGAGAATACTTGGGCAGAGGGGTTTAGTTTCTTTAAAAAGAGCATCAGTTCTTTTGCCACTGGCCACATAATCCAGTGTGTCGATTGTGTCGACGGTCTTTAGCCGCTCTGCTGGTTGCTTCATTGGAGTGTAGCACAGAATGGAGCTTCCCCAGCTGGAACATATGAGGCTCCGCAGGTGTGACAGCGCAGGTGAGCTCACCGATGAACTGCCTCTGCAGAGAGCATGCCAAAACAATACACAGACGAAACCCTGCAGCAAGGTTTCTACTGATGTGTGCCACATACAGGCCGAGATACATCCATTCTGACTGAGTGCATGACATGAAAGAGTAAAAATAGACTCCATGTGTTGTCATATGATGCAATGATGTAGCTTCCTTGTTAAGTGTAGCAACTGCACAAATAGCAGATACATATAATTAATAAGAAATAAACAGGAAGTTTAGACTGTTGCCCGGTTTGCCTGCTATTTTATTTACTTAATTTTTGATTTTCTATATTCCACTAACTTGCTTTGTTTACAGGTAATAAATGATTTGCAAGACACACTTGCATGCATGAGTGATAACGATAGGGAGTGACTTTATGAGACAGTAAATGAGGCAGGTACCCTAACCAGGTCCTGCAACACGTGCTCACAAGACTTGATTCTGCAAGCTGATCACCAGAGAAAGAGGAGAAAGATCTCCCCCTTGAGGGCCTGCTTACTTGTACTTACTTTCATAATTTCATATTCCTTAAAAAAAATCCTCTAATGTTATTATTTTAGTGTAAGAACAGAATGTACGTGAGAGAAAGGGGGATAGAGGGAGAAGTAGGGAGAGCCCCGACTCCAATCCCCCGGGGTTTTCTTTGGCAGACGTGCTGAACTCCTGCCAGGGCAAACACACAACAGAATAGCATGTACCTTCTCTTAATGGCCGAGCATATCCCAAAACAGGAAACATTGTCCATTAGTGGCTATCACTACCTTGCTAATCACTGCCCAAGAGTAACTGCCTGTTAGACTTTGAACCAAGGCCAAAACTGGGTAAATGATGTTCTCTGTTTGAAGTTAATGGTGACATTAAGGTTTTAGTACTGTGACCTGTCAGTTCAATACAGAGAGCCCATGCAGCATTATGTATAAATTAGGTTTCTTTTGTGTTTAGCAAAGAAAAGAAACTTACTATTATAATTATTTCTACTTATGGTGTACCAGTACAGTACCGATACATATAGGTACAAGGGAATAAGATGTGAAGAACAAGGGGAATTTAAAAATAACTTATATTGTAGGTGTTTTAACTACTGGGTACCGAATCTGTTATTGCACAGTATGACCTACTCAGTAACAAGGCTAGAAGTTTAGGGGAACGTGGCATAATGAGTTCTCCTAAATCTGATGATTTATTTCAAAATGACCATACATCTTACTAACACTGGAGGGTTACAGGTAGTAACAAAATGAGGGACATAGTTCCTGAATAACTACGGGTACATTTGTGTTTTGAACAAACTTTGTAACAAACAGGTGAGTCCAAGGAAAAGATTATTGTCAGGAACATGCTATAGGCCTATAGCCCATGTTTTACTGTTTATGTTGTAAAGTTGGCCAACTTATATGGTACTATAATAGGGGACTTACAGGCAACTTCAGCAGCCTGAGGTGGTGAAGGTTTATGTGTATTGACAAAGGATGCTGTTCATTATTATTAAGGAGTAAATGCTCTCGCCTAATGAAGTTTCTGGAGTAAATACGGCAGAACTGAAAGCCAAGAGTGTCCATCTAACAGCCAAGGCAGTTGTAGAAGAGGAGTGATTAGATATACTGTCACAGTGTAACAGTCATGAACAGTGAAGGACACTACAGTCTCTTTAAAGACTTGATTGAGAGTGTTGCACAATATTAAAATTAAAATACGATAAATAATACATTAAAACAGCCTCTTCTAATTGTAAATTAACTTAACACAATTTCAACTTGCATGTAAAACTGACCAGACTTAAACTACAAACCACTGGCAATATCTAGGCCAGACAGCTGCTGATTGTTATCCCCTTATATCTAACAGTACATCTTGTTCTGTCTTACCTACATGTATTTATCCGCGTGTGCTTTACTGCTACAATGTTAGAGGCCTGCACATAATTACACTGTAAACTGAAGTAAACACTGTAAAAGAATTACGCTGTAATTTGCAATCTAAAGCGGTACCGATCAATTTTAATGATTCTTGTAGATTAAACTAGCCAACAGTACATTCACATAACATAATAATACAATGTCATCAAAATGCATTAAATACATTTATGAAGTTAATTTCACTAAAAATTCATCAACCCTAGTTTAAACAATTTAAATTCACTCTCCAGTGTTAATTTGTGCATCCACAATGGAGCAGGTGGTGTCACGTAAGCAGCCTCTCTGCTAATTACCTGTTTTTATGAATGACAGCTTTACTGAGATGAGTCATTGGATTTAGCTGAATTTCACAGAATTCACAGTATTTTTATAGATTCTAGGGAAATGGCGTGACTAACATGTTACTTACATTAGTTCAGTGACAATTTAACACCCATTAACAATAGCTGTGACTTCCTGGAGTATGGCAGAGTGAAGGTTAAGGGTTAAGCTGCCCTCTAGTGGTAAAAAAGGAGAAGTCCACTCCACACTTCTCTGTTTGATAAACAAAGCCGACTGTGCTCATCTGAATTCATGAGAGGTTCCCACCTTTGTTATACTTGTCTCACATGACTCTGTTGCTCTTACTCTGACTGGGAAACCAGCTGTGTCGCCACAACACATGCACAGGACGCTTCTCTGCTCTCTGACATCACCACAGAGATTTTGGCAGCTCCCCCTCAGCCTCAGGCCTTTTAAACCATGAAACAGACGGAGAGGCAGACAAGCAGCGTGGCCTCACGTCCTCCCCCCTCCTGCCTACCAAGTGCCTCTCCTTAGCAACAGTCAGCTGACCTGCAGTAGGTAGTGTTCAGTGAAGCACACACATGCACACAGACCACAGAGCTGTGCGCCTTTCAGTCGCTCACGCTCACTCCTCCACCTGCCACTCAGGCCTCATGGCTCTCACCATTAACACCTCCACAGAGCAGAAAAGACTCACACAGACTCCTCTGCTCAAGATCTGGGTGCCATGGATGGGCTGCAACTTGAACCGCAGGAGGGGATGTAAGTGCAGTGAAAGCCCGGCTGAGCTTGAGTAGAAGAGGACTGGGATACATATCTATTCTGTCTTGCTGCTGTTTGTTCTGCCTCTACTTTAACTTGCTGTTTCAACAGATGAAGCTACTGTTTGATTTGACACTTCCAGCAGTCATATGTGTGTGTTTCATACTGCCTGTGCTGAATCCTCTGCTCCTGTCGCTTCGGGACTGAGCTCAGTCCTGTCGGCAGGATGCAGGTAGGCAGGCAGCAGTCTGAGAGACAGAGGAGTCAGCCATGGATGAGAGCCATGCTGGACCAAGCCAGGTCCGAGTTGGCTCTCTGTTCAGTGTCTGACGTGGTCCTTTGAGCATTTTGCTGACGCAGCATACTCCATTCATAATCGAACAGCCTGGAGGCTGACACTCTCCGTGTCCCTGTATAGACACACACAGGCCACCCGGGTACTTTTTTGGGGGGGGGGGCACAGCTAACTGGCAAGCAACCCTGCAGTCTGCTTTTTAAATTACTGGCATTTTTTGACCCCAGAGACAGACAAGCATGCAACAACTGAGTCATGACTGGGTAAGAGACGCACAAATGCTTTTAAAGGATGTTAAAAAATGTTTAGGTTTCTGTGGAGATTTATGGGCAGGGAATGCTGATGCATCTCAAGTCATTGAGCATTTGTCTTAAACTTTTTTTTTCTTTTCTTCACTTGAGCTTCATTAACCAACTGTGAGCAGTGACACAGTCTGAACTAAAGCCTGAGATTTATCCAGTAAGAATAATGATGTCATATTGGGAACATGGTTGATTTGTGACTATCTGCAGGAAAGAGACTGACATATTGACACACTTGGAGATTAGGAGTGTTTTGTGCTTGTGATTGTCAAGCCATATGGCACAGTGCTCTGTGCCGCTCTGGGTGTTTCTAAGATGTGATTACCTGCAGGAGGAGAAGCATCTGGTTGGTAACGGTTGTTCTTCACTTCTTTAAGGGTGTATTTCACTATTTGCAAATGAGCATTTTGTTGTTTTTATTTCTTTAGGTGTGTTTATTTGATTCTGATTGTCGAGACGTGCTTCCAAAGACGGGCAGATAAGCCGTGTGACTCACTACACTAGTTTGCAGACATTTGATCTGCACCTCGGAGCTCTTATTCTCTCTCTTAATGAAGATTACCTTGGCAGCGACACACACACAACACATGTCCCAGAGCGCAGATCCTCAGAGAGTTGTGCGTGACTCTGGATTGCATTTGACTATTTGAACACCAGGCTGATGCTCTCCTGGTGAATGATGTATCACATTTGCAACAACAATGCATAGATTTCAACATCAGCAGCATTCAGTAACTATTACTTTATGTAACTGTGTTTTTTTTCTTCATCTCAGCCTCGGTGCCTCAGTTCTGTAACTCTCCTACAATGATTGTGATGGTGGGTTTGCCAGCCAGAGGGAAGACATACATCTCCAAGAAGCTCACTCGCTACCTGAACTGGATCGGAGTGCCTACAAAAAGTCAGTTTTTCAATCCTGATCATGTACATGTATGAAAGAGACAAGGAATTGAAAGTGTCAGTGTTAACTGCAATATGAGTTCATCATACATTGAACACCATTGGTTTATCTTGCCCTAAAAATGAATCTATATTTTTCTAACCTCTCTGTTTCCCAAATCCAACCAGTGTTTAACGTGGGCCAGTACCGCAGGGAGGCTGTCAAGATCTATAAGAACTTTGAGTTCTTTAAACCTGATAATGAGGAGGCCATGAGCATCCGCAAGTAAGAAGGATGATAAATGTAAAAACAGACGTAGATTACGCAAAATGTTTGAATTATAGTCACCTAATTCTCAGAGTCATCATGTGTAATAGTCATTTGAGATTTATGTGCTCTGATTTGTCGTCCACTGTCATTTTCATGCCGAGTGTATTGTAACTTCTCTCTCAGGGCCTGTGCAGCTGCCGCCCTCAAAGACGTCGCAACCTACTTCACAAAGGAGCAGGGACAAGTAGCCGTGAGTAAGAGGACAACTGAAACTGTCCCTCCAATCACAATAAAACACAATGATTATTTATTTATTGTGTGGGTGTGTGCGTGTGTGTGTGCGTGTTTTACTTCCTCAGCCAGATCTAATTAAGATTAAAGGTGCACTCCACTGATTTCCCACATTAAGATCAGCTTACTGGTCATTGAGAGCACTACTCAGCAGCGGCGGAATGTAACTAAGTGTACTTAAGTACAATTCGTAATAATCGTAGTAATTTTTCATGCAAAAATACAATTTTATGGCAATAAAAATGTGAGGATTTGCTATTTTGCCTTTAATTATTTAAAATTTTTAATCATTTTGAGGTTTGGACTATTGTGAAGCATTGTGAAGGTGTCACTTTGGGTTCTGGGTAATGTCTTACTATTATCTTAACTTTTACCATCAATTAATAATCAATAAAGTAATCAGATTTTGATCATTCTTTTTAAGCTCAGTCTCTAACAAGTCCCCTAACTATACTAAATCCCTAGAGTATCTCTTTAAGGTGGAGATTACCGTCACTTTGGAGAGGAGCACTCAGTCAGTCACTGTATATTGCCTTGTAACTGCAACACTGTAGTGAAGGAGGCATTAAAAAAACAAGTTTTATTGCAGGAAATTATAAAATTATCATTTTGAAGAGCTTTGTTGTGTGCTCTGCTCTCTTTATTTGTAATAAAATGTAATATATAGAATATAACTTGTCTAATCTATGATGTCATATAGTATGATGTTCTGTGTTCTTAATTCAGATGCTTGATTGTTAATCAAACTTACTTACGGAAATATACTTTATTTGCCAATTTATATGTATGTATTGATAACACATGGGTCCTGTCCCTTCCAGGTATTTGATGCTACCAACACCACCAGGGAGAGGAGGGCAATCATTATTAGTTTTGCGAAGGAGAGGGGCTACAAAGTAAGTACATTTTGGGAAATATGCTTATCCGCTTTCTTGCCGATAGCTACCACCACCTCTTAAGCTCACTGATTGCTTTAATCCATTCAAAAGCCAAAGTGTAAAAATGTAGGAGTGGTTAAAAACAAACACGTGGTCACAAGAGGAAAAAACTGTATATTTCATAATGTCTTGTCATTTAATATATCAAACTTTTGAATGACTTCTTGTATGCAGGTGTTCTTTGTGGAATCAATTTGTGATGACCCAGAAATCATTGCAGAGAACATTAAGGTGACAAGCGTCTTCACACCGCCTCATTCAAGGATATGCTTTTTTTTTTAATTTTTTATATAAATGTTTGCAGAGGCTAGGATGTAGTGTTCTCAGTTCAATTCCACAACTGTCTTTCCTTTCCAGCAAGTAAAATTTGGGAGTCCAGATTACGTGGATCGTGACATAGATGAGGCCAAAGAAGACTTCATCCAGCGCATTGAGTGTTACAGGGCACACTACATGCCTATAGACGATGAGAAGGACAGGTACTGACCCATGATGCTTTTCTCCGTGTGATATTAAAAAGGGAAGTGGATGGTGTTCAGTCTTTTTTTTTTTTTTTTTCAAATTCCTGACAAATTCATTTCGTTTGTTTTCCCCGATGCTGACTTTGAGCAGGAAGCTCTCCTACATCAAGATCTTCGACGTGGGCTGTAGATACCTGGTGAACCGGGTCCAGGACCACATTCAAAGCAGAATAGTCTACTACCTCATGAACATCCATGTCACACCGAGATCCATCTACCTGAGCCGCCACGGGGAGAGCGAACTCAACCTGTTAGGTCGCATTGGTGGAGATTCAGGCCTCTCTCCTAGAGGACAGAAGGTGAGTAGATTACAGAATACAGATAGACATTTACATTTAAAACAACATTTAAAGCAGTAAAACATGAATCTACAACTGTTTTAAAGTTTACAAGTTACACTCATTGTCTCCAGTATGCCAGTGCTTTGGCGACTTTCATCAAAGGTCAGAACATCAGTGACCTGAAGGTGTGGACGAGCCACATGAAGAGGACCATCCAGACTGCAGAAGCTCTGGGAGTCCAATATGAACAGTGGAAGGCCCTCAATGAGATCGATGCCGTGAGTTTATAAAGTGCATCTTACAACATAAACCTACAATAGATGAGGATGCATATACGGCTAATTTTGTATTTCTGGATGATTTTTTCAAATGTTCTAACATTCACACTCGGTTGAGGATTACCTGATCTTTTTACGGTGATGTTAATGTCACTTTTTCTCACCAAGGGAGTATGTGAGGAGTTAACCTACGAGGAGATTCAGGAGAATTTCCCAGAAGAGTTTGCACTGAGAGACCAGGACAAGTATCGTTATCGCTACCCAAAGGGTGAGGTAAGTGCTACCCTGAACATACTATGACTTTTTTTTATTACTGGACGTTTTCTCAGGATCACACTCACACAGCTACACACACATTCACACCTGGAGAGCTCCCCAGTCCAACCACAGTCTGATCTGCTGGCCAGTGAGCAGCTCCGGGAGCAGTTTTGGGGGAAATGCGCTATTTGCTTTCTTGCCAAGAGTTACATGAGTAGATTGGTACCATTCTGATATCTGTCTGTTAAATATAAAGCTTGAGCCAGCAGAGTGTAGAAATACTCTGTTCCAAGTAAAAGTCCTGCGTTTAAGTAAAAGCAGGTAATTATTAGCATCAAAATATACTTAAAGTACATGAATGAAAAAGTACTCATTAGGCAGACTAGCCCATTTTAGAATAATATATATTATATTATTGTATTATAATTATTAATGCGCTGTATAAGCATCACTTTAATGTTATGTTTGGCAAAGGTGTGGCTTATTTTAACTAATTTACATGCTGCTGGGTAACTTAATTTATAATAATACATTTTAATGTATTTGTTCTTCATATGTAACAGATTATGATATTTAACTCTCACCAAGAAAGCAAATAGGCAAATTTCCTAAACTATTCCTTTAAGAACCTCACTCAAGGGGTACTTTCCCCCACCCAAATCTTTCCTGCCATGTCGTCCTGACATATGCATTCTAAGGGAATCTGAATAAAGTCAGGTCGGGTCAGTCGTACAGTGAGTCTGGTTAAATAATTGATGAACTTTTCAATTATTTTTGTGTCTTGTCCAGTCTTATGAGGACCTTGTCCATCGTCTAGAGCCGGTGATCATGGAGCTGGAGAGGCAGGAAAATGTTCTGGTTGTCTGCCACCAAGCTATAATGCGCTGCCTGCTGGCCTACTTTCTAGACAAACCTGCAGGTACAGAAATCCAGGCTCATCGCTGCATGGACTGGCTTCTCCTCCACTTGTAATACCTTGACACAGAAGTATGTGATGTTGTTTCCACGGCTCAAACACTCCTAACAATCTTATTTTCCTCCCTCTGAAGATGAACTGCCTTATCTAAGATGCCCCCTACACACGGTGCTCAAACTCACACCAATAGCTTATGGTAGGTTGTCAGGGTCTGAGTGTGTGACACATCCAATCTTTGTAAATCTTTCCCTGACAGTCTGGCTTTCTTCTCAATTGTAGGGTGTAAAATTGAACCATTTTTCCTCAATATCGAAGCAGTCAACACACACAGAGAGAGGCCAGTGGTAAGTTTCCAAAAACCACACATTTGTCGTAATAGATACTTAGCGTTGCCAAATAACGGTCTGTGGTACATGACACACATGTGATGGCAGGCAGTAATGTTTTATAATTTGTTTCTGATGAAATTAATATGTACAGTGCTGAGGAATGAGCAAATTTATTGCTGAGCTGATGTTTTTTTCTTTTTTTAGTTTAGAATGATTAGAAACAAAAAGTAAAAGTAGAAATCTCCACCTCCTCCAGCTTTAAAGCGAGACTTTGTAACCTTTAAAAAGAGAAATATCAAAATTTTCCTCTTACGAATGAAAAGCTGAATTCATAAGCAGTAAGGATCATCATTATTCAGATCCACACACTCAGGCGTTTTGCTCCTACAGCCTCGCAAAAAGAAAGAAATAATTTCCCCAAAGAGACTAATAAAAACTAAGTCTGTGCTGTGCAAATCCGTACTACATACTAATTCTGTACAGTATTACACACTAATCGTCATAGTATACTTTTTTAATTGTTAGCATACAACTCACTTTTGTTTTCCGAGATCTTTCTGGAGCTGATTAGCTGCCATCCACAATTTATTTCAGTTTATTCCAGCTGAGCAGCTCTTCCATTTCTTTTCAGCATTGCATTGTGGGAGAAAAGTGCACCAGCACCCTCAGAAACTTGACCATATTTTGCATGCACGGTGTCTGGTTTGAGAATACTTAATTTAGTCACACACTATATGCTAAAAACCTGTTTAGAATGAGTATGTACTATGGATTTAAATGGACTCTCAGTGTCTGTGTTGCTGTTGTTGCAGAATGTCGACATCAACAGAAACCCAGCTGAAGCTCTGCAGACGGTTCCTGACCACATATAAATGCTGTTTTGCGAGAAAACGGCTGCAGACATGTGAAAGTGGATGCGTTGCTACTTATTTTGTTTCATTAAATATCACAGATGCACTCCAGAACAGAACCAACAGAAGAAAGGGGGGAGAAGACGAGTTGGTAGAAGTGGGAGTACGATGACCAGCATGTTTATTACATGGAAGCATCACTGCAGAAGCACACAGACTCTCCCTGCAGTGACTGAAAAGCACATAAACTATAAGCTGGTTATGTTTTCTGTGAAATGTTCCTGTGTCTTATCTGACTAGAGTTTGCTTTTTCTCAACATTTTGGAAGTGTCACATTGTTTATAAATGATTTAGAGAATAAACACAATGCTCTGTGTACTGAGGCTGAGAAGAAAACGTGTAAAAAGAAGTAGGGAGGTTGACATTTTTAACTTGGGCCCACATGCACATGTAACTGTTGTACAGATATCATTATGTGTTGTTGATAATATAATTATAGAGGTTTGAATCAGCACCATGGACAGCACCCAAACAAACAAAACATTGTGTTGTAGATTTGGGCTCTTGTCTGTTTGTAATTTAGATAAGACCCCGAACTCCAGGCGGGTTTGAATGAAATAATGTAAATAAATGAAAAGCCTCCAACATTTCATTGTGCAGGAAAATAAATTCACATCACAAGAGACAAATTGGTGTTTTCTTGGCAGCTATGTTATGTTGTTAACTCCCCCATAGAGGTGCTAAATTGAACACAATGATTCCCCAGCAGACCAATGTACTGTTCCCTTCAGCCATAATGGGTCTTTGTGAAAGAGCACTCAGGGGAAAGGAAAACTCGCATTTGGGAGTCATTTAAGGAATAAAACTCAGACTGTAGAACTTCTTAGGATCACTCCCACAGAGAGGAGGAGGAGGAGGAGGAGGTGTTTTGGTTGGGGTTTTCCTCAAATAGTGGAGCAGGGGTTAATAGTCCCTCATCTCTCGTGCACCTCGGTGGCAGCAGTCCGCGAAATTTCCAGTATGCATGCACACGATCCGGGAGCTGCTTTCCTCCAACCCCGCGGGGCTCACGCAGCTTTCTGACTCAACTTCACGCTTTTTCGCCATCTTTTTTTTTTTTTTTTTTTTTTTGCACAGCACCCCGCGGATGTTTAACTCTTATCAGAACAGAGTGTATATATTTCCATTATCACTGCAGTGGAGCCGTTTAAACTGAGCTGAGGTGAGGGAGGGACTGGTGTAAAATGTGAGGTGTGTGCTCAGTCCCGCTGACAACGTGACACCACTGAGCAATTCACTTCATTTTGGATCCTAAAACTGCGAATTATTATGGACATGATGCATTTAAAAATTCAGTGCATTCTAGTTTTCCTCACTTTTTATGTGCAAGAGGGATTATCAAGGGATTATGAAGCAAACCTTGGAGCAAATATTCTTTTACAGGTATATTTTCCTTTTCCTTTTTTTTTTTTTTTTCAGTTTTGTGTCAAAAGTCATTGAAGGCAACAGTTCATGCTACTTTCTGAAACAAACCCCTTTGTTTAAACAGGCTGAATCAATGTACAGTAAAATACAGAATTTTATTTTTTATTTAAGAATAGCTGCACCTCAACAGCACCTCAGTCACACATATTTGGTAACTGTCAGTCTGAAAAATGCTGTTAGTGATCGTACCTTGAACATTTCCATGAAGTGAGCTTTTGCAGCTCTAATGCAACTAAAACAGTCCCTCTCTTAAGCAGAACATATATTCCTATTTTTTATATAAATTATAGATTTTTATGTTTCCTATAAAAGGTTTCCACTCTTAAAGTTATTTGTTTATGTTAAATTCCCAGCATGGGCCAGGATATGTGGTAATATATTGACACAGCAATGACTTGTGTACAAAATTAACATTTGAGACCAAACTGTGCAACCCTCACTGGCCCTGTGTACAGTGAAAGCATTTATTTCCAGTTCCACTTCCCCTCCATTCATGAATGGCTTTGATTCAGACTATTTTGACACAAAATCTTGACCCAACCCTCAAATAGGCAGATTGTGGCGATTACTTCAGAAAGAAGGCATTTTGTACAAACTATGGTACTAATAAATGGTATTATGCATCATAACATAACAAAGTACCATTGGCCTCTACATAACTATCCCACTTGTTTGACTTGCTGCCTTGTTTCTTTTCCAGAGAGTAAAACGTCAAAGCAAACCAACAAAACCAGTGGTAAGTTTTTGCAGTTACGGTCATAACATGTAATACATAAAATGCCAAATATTGGAGCTCCTTATGCGACAAAAGGTTCTCAATTCCTTAACTCCTGTTAAACATTTATTATATCCATGAATGCCATTTATGTGATAGGTGACATATGAAATGAGTATAGCTACTCATACAAAAATAATACCTGTAGAACTAAATAGCTTCACAGATGCAGGGAAACAACCATCTATACCTCTCACGGTATCATCAGTAGCTCCACTGTGGTTTCCCCTCAGCTTGTTTCTGTGTAAACTGTGAAGCAATCCCTTGAAAACATACAGTAATTCAGTTTGCATGGCACAAACCACAGCTTTCCGAAATACCAGTGAGCTGGAGGGCTGATGTGGCTCTCTTCCTCCTGCCTGTCGCCTCGTGCTGCAGTAATGTGGCCTGCGCTGACCA
Source organism: Lateolabrax maculatus (assembly GCA_031216445.1). Lineage (NCBI taxonomy): Eukaryota > Metazoa > Chordata > Actinopteri > Acropomatiformes > Lateolabracidae > Lateolabrax > Lateolabrax maculatus. The sequence continues at coordinate 24,229,660 of CM062201.1, read as the reverse complement.
GATTGGTCTCAGCAGGCGCCGGCATTACCCGAGTAAACAAGAGGAGGACAGAGGCACCATGCAGGGAACTGCTTTGTGTTGTTTCGTTGACTCGTCAGAGCGATGCAGGGCAAACCGTGATATGGGGGAGAAAATAAAAAGTCATATGTGAAGTTTATGTTTTCCCTACACGTCAGGGTAAGACAGCGGGTTGAAGTAAGCATCCATGTTTGTCTGTTAAAGTCAGATTGGTGGTGTTATGGTGGAGTAAATGTGATATGAACCCCCAGTTATGATCTGTGGTGATGACTCCAGTTCAAATCCACCATGACCCCCATTCTTGCATTCTGTGGATCACAATATTGTGTCTTGTCCCTCCCAGAAAAACAGTGCTGTGCTCCCATGTGATAAGAATCTCCCATGAATCCTCAACTTCAGTGCTTTCTCTTTATTTATACATGTGTTTTTTATACATGTATTTGCGATAGCTGAAGGTGACAGACTACCATGTGAGGTGTTCAGTGGTGTCCCGCTATGCTGTTACCACAGTCCAGAGCTCAGTATGGAACCAGCTTCCCCTCACCAAGGAGGCTGCCTTTGAGGTGGACCTGCCCTCCTCTGCTTTCATCTCCAACTTCACCATGTAAGTCAGTCCTACATTGTCTTTCACTGGCTCTCTATTGCCTACAGTATACAGCATTTCTAAATTGCTTACTTACTTCCTGCATTTGAACTACTAGTGTCTGTCTTTCCATTTCCTTTACTTCTAATCTCTAACTAATCTGGGGACTTTTTTTAAATTAGAAAACAAGTATACAAACTTAGTGAATCAAAGGTATGGACATTTCTTGCCTGTAGAAATAATATTTTCCAGTTATATGTTGAGAAATTGAAATAAATAAAAGTAATGTTCGCGTTAATGGGCAAAATCCAGAAATAAAACTTCAGAGGAATTATGTAAGGAACTAGAATTCCGGTCCGGAGGAGATGCATAATTTGATTAGTAAGAGGTTTGCTGACCGCTCCTTCAAAAATGCTAAATATAAACAAAACAAATAAGTCAACATTGCAGGCCAAACACCAAGCCTGAAGCTGGATTTGGGAGCGGAAGCAGGTCAGGAGGAGGGGGAACCTGAGCACAGATGAATACCAGGCTTTGTAAATGGAAGTCAGAAAGTTAATAGAGAAAATGACAGGCGTTTGCCCAGTGCCCCTTTTCTCCCCCGCACAGTTTACTAAGGCAGCCTGCCAGTTTAGATACGCTACATAGACATGCCTGCATCTACTGCATGTATGCGTGCCTACATGGACGTGGACGTAAACTGTAGATTCTTTAAAGTATGTGTGAGTCTGGAACTTGTACAGCTTTTTGCAACCATAATCCTCCACATCTCTCTTTCACAGACACGCACACTTACACATACTTATTTTCACACGCACACTCAGAACATATACAGCCGTCTGCACATCCCCAAATACCCAGAGGGAAAAGGAAAAAAAAGCCGTGGCAAATGTGTTGCGTTAGTTCCTTGGCATTTCTGTGTCTGAAACTAAGAACTCTGTGTTCTGTGTACAGGTCACTGATGTACAGCCATTCCTGAACCCCCCTCCCCTCCCCTCAGCCAGCCACACATATAAATACAAGCGCCTCCATTTTCCACCCCGCTCTCTCAAGCCAGTCTGCTCTGTTTCTCAAACAAGAGCCGCTTCAAGCCTGTGGGTTTATTTTAGTTAGCGCTTGATGTTTTTTCTCTTTGGATATATTTGTTCAAAGGACTTGACCTTAATTTAGCACCCTGTCACGTGACATCAGCGGTCACCAAAGTCTAGGAAGTGCACTGTGTGAATTGGATCCCATTTGGCAGCGGTGGTTTTGGTTGGGATTTTGCTGGGTGTAGCACACAGCGGCACTCCCTCGGAGCGTCATCGGCCTGCAAGATCTCTCTTCATTAATGCTGTTTTTAGAGGGAAATTACTCTTTTCCATTCACCCTGTTTATGACCCCACATCCCCTTCACATGGTATGAACTCCATTTGTAAACAAGCATGATGTGTGTTTGTGAAGCAGCTTTGTGATTGCTCTGGAAATACAAGGAGCAAAATAAAGTAAATCATGCTCAACAACCCAATGCAGGCCGGGCGTGTTTCTGACTGAAATATAATCTGGCTACTGTGAGTCACACAGAGAGCTATTTCTTCCTATTTTCTCTATCCCATCAGCACCTCCAATGGCAAGGTGTATGTGGCCCAGGTGAAGGAAAGAGCCGCTGCCAGGAAGATTTATGATGCTGCTAAGAAGCAAGGAAAAACAGCCGGACTTGTTGCTACCAAGTCAGTTCCAGGCAACTTCCACAAAATAAAACTTTGGAATGTGATTTCTTAAAGAATCAGTTTAATTTGCAATGTCATGCTGCATGTTTTCTAACACAGTTTTTAACTGACATTTTTCTTCCCTTTTACCCCGCGGTGTTCCAGAGAGAGGGAGATTGAGAAGTTTCGTGTGGCAGTGAGTGTGCCGTCAGGAGCTCGGATGTTCTTCTCCCTGTCCTACGAGGAGCTGTTACCTCGGCGTCTCGGCCGCTACGAACTCAGTTTGGGCCTGAGGCCAGGACAGCTTGTGCAGAACCTCACGTTAGATGTCAGTATAAGAGAGCAGACGGGCATCAGTTTCATCAAAGTCTTTCCTCTCAAGACAAGCCGACTGCTCTCCAACGCTGCTCAAGGTAAAATCTGTGTACGCTTTTAGTTTTTGTACAACTTAAACAACCTAGATATAATGTTAGGGGTGCTTTACAAGTGATTTCCTCTTTCCTACAGGTGATGCGGATGCCCCTGCCTCCACTCATATTGAGCGGAACGCTGGCTGTGCTCGAGTTCACTACAGCCCCACTCTACAGCAGCAGAACAGCATCTCCTCCAAAGGTCTTAACGCAGACTTCATCATTCAGTATGATGTTGAACTCAGAGACCTCATGGGTGAAGTCCAGGTCAGGAGAATCTCGTGTTTGTCAAAATACAAAAAATGTGTTTTTGGTATTGTATTCCCCCCTTTATTTTGTATTTTCTTTCCTCTCAGGTGTATGATGGCTACTTTGTGCATTACTTTGCACCTAAAGGGCTTCCTGTGGTTCCTAAGGATGTTATATTTGTCATTGATGTCAGTGGCTCAATGATAGGCACTAAGATAAAACAGGTAAAGTGGACAAACCTCATGGACTCCCTATGGCTAGAGCTGCAGTTCTAAAATGAGAAAACTTGCTAAAATATAGCAATATTCTGCAAAGATAATGTGGAAACTTTTTGTCAATAATTCAAATAATTTGCGTCAGTAGACGAAGCAGGCCATGAGCACCATTCTCGGGGACCTTAGAGAGGGCGACCACTTCAACATCATCACCTTCTCAGACAAGGTTCACACTTGGAAGAAAGGACGAACAGTGCGTGCAACTCGGCAGAACGTACGAGACGCCAAAGACTTTGTGAAGAGGATTATTGCAGAAGGCTGTGAGTTGAAATGTGATATTGTTTGAGCTGTGGCATCGTAGTTTTTTGTTTGATCTCTTCGTTCGACACTCATTCTCCCCATTGTTCCACTCTTGTATCAGGGACCAATATCAATGCAGCTCTGCTTTCAGCTGCCCAGCTCGTCAACCCTCCTTCCTCTGCCTCTTCCAACCACCTCTCATCCCGTCGTGTCCCTCTGGTGATCTTTCTTACTGATGGGGAGGCAACCATCGGAGTAACAGCTGGCGACACCATCCTTAACAATGCCAAGAAGGCTTTGGGCTCCGCCTCTCTGTTTGGCCTTGCCTTCGGAGACGATGCAGACTTCCTCCTCCTGAGACGCCTGGCTCTGGATAACCGAGGCGTGGCCAGGATGGTGTATGAGGAAGCAGACGCAGCCTTGCAGCTGAAGGGCTTCTATGACGAAGTAGCCAGCCCTTTGTTATCAGACATCCAGCTGTCGTACCTGGATGACCAGGCGTTTGATATCACACGCTCCATGTTCCCAAACTACTTTCAAGGCTCCGAGTTAGTGGTGGCTGGGAGGGTCAAACCAGGGATCAAGGATTTTAAGGTGTCAATATCCGCCACTGATTCAAAGCAACGTATCAAGTTGGACAACGATGTGTTCATATCCCATGTAAAGGAGAATGGAAGTGCAGATTTACTAGACTGTTCAGGAGACTTAGAAGGAATGTCTAACTTTGTGCACCGTCTCTGGGCGTATTTCACCATCAAAGAGCTGCTACTGGCGAAACTGAACGCTACCGACCCTGCAACACAAAGGTTACTGGCAGACAAGGCCACCAACTTATCCCTCAAATATAACTTTGTAACCCCAGTTACTTCTTTAGTTGTAGTCAAGCCAGATGAAGATGAAGCGGCTCAAACTCCGACCACTGCAAAACCCACCACTGCAGCCACTATAACCACAACAGCAACGACTTCTGCTACCGCCAAAAAATCAGCTGCCGGTGCTGCGAAGAGGCTCAGCTCACTCTCTAACCCCAGGCCTAACAAAAAAAAACCAGACCCTCCTCAGCCACCCCCAAATACACCACAAACTAAAAAAATCTCATCGCCAACTTCCACAGCAAAAACAGTTGTTTCACCGTCCAAGAAAACCACAACAACCGCAAGTCCCAGCTCGGTCAAAACTGCCCCAGCACCCTTCTCTGGTAAAAAGCCAACTCCTTCCCAAAATGAGTCCAAAAATGCCTCACCTCCTCCTGTTGGCAAGATAACCACCACTCTGCTCAACGCTCTAAAAACAGCGCCTCCCCCTGCACCTGGAAAGATCTCCACCCCCCAGCCCGCCGCCTTGAAAACAACCCCTCCCTCAACAACCACCACAATGTTAACATTCACCACCAGCACAACACCTGCACTCAGTTCAGTCAGAACCGACCCTGCACCCCTGCCCGGGAGACCCATTACCCCTCAGCCCAGTACAGTGAGGACAGTCCTCCCTCCCGTCAAAGCCACTGTGCCCTCCACAGAGGCAGATAACAGCACCGCATCTGCTCCAGATGTTCCTCAGCCTGATATCACCACCCCTCTGCCCGAGCTGCCGTCTCCGCTCACCCCTCCCACCCCGGCACCGGCTCCAGCCCTGGAAGACAACAACACTAACTCAGAGGCAGACCTGAGCATTGCCACCTTCGTGTCGGCCACCTTTGCTCCCATGCCTGGCGTAACAGATGGGCCACGACTGTGGGAAGCAGCAGGGCTTCTGGGTAGGTTGTACACTGCTCTGTCAGTCTAATTTGCAATCATAGCCGTTCTGTGTCCTGAGATGTTACAAGCTGAATATTAAGGGGTGCATTATTTTGTATATTTATTCCTAATTGAATGTTCTTTATCTCTCCACTAGATGTCTCTACTTTCATTCAGAGAAAAGGTGAAACTGAATTTTCTGTCTATATTGCAGTGACAGACCACATTTTTCTGAGCTTTTAATTACATTTTATCTGGAAAAAATGATTTCAAACGTAATTAGATACTCTGACAGCTGTTTATTTATGACATACCATGATAATCAGCTATCTTATGTTCCATCTATTACAGATATTGACCTTGTGAAAGGTGAGAAATGCTTTTTATACTGTCCCTCCCTGTAAAGTCAAACTTCCTCTTTCAGCAGCAAACTGTGCCCTGAAATTAAGTTTTGTTGCTTTCTTCCATCTCCCAGACTATGATGCAACCTATGACTATGACTATGATCTCAGCTATGATGCTTGTAAGTTTTAACTGCTCCTTAGAGGCAATTCTGTACTGTAGTTGCTTTTTATACCTTAAAAGTTTCATATCAAATACGTTTTCTTACTTATTTTTTAGGGGATGATACTGCTGACACAGGATCATTTGGTAAGTGTTTAGTGGTGGTTATTTACAGCAGTATGTCTTAAAATAATATGCCATTTATTGTAGTGACACTGTTTGCAATACAGTAGTCCTGTCATTGGTTTCAGTGCTTGGGAGTGAGGCGGACTGTCCTTTAGTTGAATGTTTTGTGCTTTTAGAACCGCCGTCCACATTGAGCACCATCCGGGTCTTCTCCTCATCAGGTCAAGAACTTACATTGTATTAATTTAGTTTAAATGACACTGTCAAAGTCATTTGAATATTTTATGTACTGATGTGTTGTATTAATGCTCAGTGTTGTCTGTTGTAGTGGATGGAGATCCTCATTTTGTGGTCCAACTGCCAAAGCTGCATCAGAACCTGTGTTTCACAGTAGACGGCAGGGCCAATGATGTTCTCAGACTGTTAGAGGACCCAGACAGGGGTATGCTTAGAAACACTATCTCTCATTTAAGTTAAATGTATAAATATACATGTTTTAAGATCAACTTCATGTTACTACACAGTCAGCGTTGACTCTTTAAGTGTATTACTGAGTGTGTGTTCACTTCCTCCTCAAGGGATCATTGTCGATGGCCACCTAATGGGGGCTCCCTCCAAGCACGGTGTAGAAGACCGCTCCCGAACCTACTTCGACCAGCTCACCATTTCCTCAGCCACAGGCAGCTCTGGTGACATCATGATCACCCTCTCATTGGACGCCGTAGTGGTGGAAGGGGAAGGGCGGGACACCCTTCCCGTCAATCAGCAGGGATCAGTGACAAGGCAGGGCGTGACGGTTGCTGTGGACAATCATCAGAGCTGCTGGATCGAGCTGGCCAAGGATGTGCGGTTCCTGGTCCTGTTCCACCACTATAAACACCCCAGCTACCTGCAGATGGCCCACCTGGGTTTTTATATCACAGATGGACGGGGGTTGTCTGCTTCAACCCAAGGCCTACTGGGTATGTACACATCAGCGCTTCACTGTCTGCTCTCACTGAAACTTTGTATGCAAGAAGTATTGATATCCTTTACTGAAGTAAAATACCAATACAACAATGTAAAAATACAAGTAAAATACCTTCATTCAAAAATGGCCCCTGTATATATTATATATTATTGTATTATTATTATTATATTATAATATATTATCATATATTATTTTATATGACATTATTAGATTATTATTGATGCAGTTGTAGCATGTTACTGTTGTAGCTGGTTGAGGTGTAGATTATATTATATGTAGTTAAGTAGTAGAAGTAAAAGACTTTTTAAAAAAGTAGTTATTGAGAAGTACAATAGTTCCCAACCTGGGGGTCAGGCCCCCTCCTACTGATTAATTCAGTAGGAAAGAAGAGTTCAGAAGAAAAAACAAATTGTACACTTTCTTATGGACATTTTCTTATCTTTGCCTTTTTCGTGAAACTTTTACCTCTTTGGGTCTTAAACAGTTATTTAAGTGAAATCAACAGCTAACAACTCGTAGACAGTAAAACATGATAACAGGGCCCCATATATATATGGGGCCCTGTTATCATGATGTTCACCTCTGAAAAGTAGTGGAGCAGAAGAATTAGAATTGAAAAATGTAAACTAAAAAAACTGAAGTACAAGTACCTCTGTTTTATACTTTAGTACTTGAGTAAATACACTTAGTTACTTTCCACCACTACTGTACTTTATCTGTCTACAGGCCAGTTTCAGCACGCTGACATGAGTGTAACCGCGGTGAAGGATTATCTGGATGGAGGTGCTCACAAGGAAGCCATTTTAGCCAGGGGGATCCTCAGGTGGGGATCAGAGCACATGCCAGTCACCTTGCAAGACAAGACGCTGAAAGACACGGTGCGGAAACGCCACATAGGCAAGTGCTGGGTGGCACCCAAGGCAGAGATAGAGAGACTACTGGGTCATCCATACGAGAGCTACGTGGTGGATCATGTGTAATTCTAGCCGGGTCAGCTCCACCTTGTTGCCTCTCTGCTGCACGGCTCAGGTCACAGCAATTTTCATGGCATGGTTATTGGACAAAGGATGAGCAAGAACTGGGACTCCATGAGGATAAAATGACATGTTGCCACAGTCTCTGAATGAGATGTAATATTCTGTAAGGAGCAGTGAAACGCAGGTGTGGTTATAAAAGAGGGGGTGACAGATTAGAGACTACAGGGAAAGTGAAAACTGCATATAAAGGAGTAATGGTTCGACAAATATAGTGAAGGATGCTGCTGTTCGCCATCACTGAATTTGAATTGGATGGAAGCTCTGTGTTCTGTATCTGTAACAGAGACGCAATGTTCTCCTGTTCGCATGGCAACCACAAAATGTCCATTTGTGCTGCAGCAGTTTGCGTTTGCTCCAAAATGTCTTGCACACTAACTCTGTTCACAACTTTATTTAGATATTTATCAGATTACTCTTATATTTCATCATGAAATAATTATTAGGCAAAGCCAGATTCTTCTACTTCAGAATCATATGTAATTATTAAAATTGTATCATTCTGTAAGTGTATATAAAATATTGTTGTATGTATAGATAAACTTCCCACAAAAGGTCACTGTCCTGGATGTAGTGATTGCATCTCCAAAAACGGACACAAAACAAAATCAGGGTCTTTCCAGGTTTGCCATGTGCTTTTTATTTTTCTATCATTTAATTCATAGTTTAATTCATTTTAATTGTTACACAAGACATTAGGCATTGTTCACATACTAGTGATCAAACAAGGACAGTAAGTTTTCTACTACTCAGCCTGAACTATTTCTTTTGTCAATTTCAAGGGATAGTGTCAATAGTGGTTTCCAAAGGCCAAACTGGATGGAAATTAAAACAGTACAACCACACATGAGGCTTTTGTTTTCAATAAATAATAAAAGAGATGACAGCATCTGATGCTGAGGGAGGACAGGGGAGGGAGGGCTTCAAATATATCTATGTTCAAGAGTAAACAGTATTCCAGTTTTTATCAGATAACATGTTTCCAGGATGAAGACCACAATGTTGAATGATGCACAGTGTGAAAACTGTTGTGAACACGCAGCTGTTTAGATTTTGATTTCAGCTCCATGACTGACTGTTGCTGTTGTCCTTCCATCAAAACCTGTTTCTTAGGAATGCTTATAATCATATTAAATCATGACGCAGCACTGGTATGACCACTAAATAAGGTGAAAACATAACACATGACACAGCAAATAACAAACAAAAACAAATAATTCCGGTGTGCATCACTTTTAAAATCCATTTTATCATCAGAACATAAACTACTAGCATAGCATATTCAGCATTTGACATAAACCTTTCCACAATACGTCAGTGAAACTGAAATAAATAGAGCATAACAATAAGACACGTCAACACCCCAAACACGCGATGACTTTGTTTAGAGTTGTTAAGGGATTTGTCGGGATGGATAAAGTGAAACGGAACTGCTTCGGTGTTTGCAAGAAAAAGCGCGTCTCGACTTTTTTGTTGTTGATGTGCAACAAGACAAGCCACAGATCAATCTGGCTGTGAGTGAATGTGCACTGCAGAAATACGAGGAACTGCCTCGGCTCAGGTGTACAATAACAGCCCTGATTTGGTAGAAAACAATATCCCTTCTATAGTATTCAGTCAGATCTGCAGAGCAACATACACTAATGAACTGCAACATTGTCAGTAAGTTTTGCCAATAACAGCAACACCATTTTTGGCACAAGACTGACCTGTCTCTAGCGGTGAGTTAAAACAAAACAGTCCATTTTTGAAAGGGCCCAAACATTTGAATAAGACCCCAAATTAAGGCTAAAACCAAATAAAAGCATCTTGGTTCATTCTTGTGGGGCGGCACCTGTTACTGTGGCTTCATACCTTTGCTATGCTACAAAATCTGTTAAAGTTATGGGAGTATCCAGCTTTTCCCTCTATTTAACAACTACAATTTTTCATAGGATTTAGTCCCTAGGGGGATGACTTATCTAAATGACATACACAAGGGTTGAAGCAACCAAGACACAATCTGGTGCTTTCACTATGAGCCGAAATTTCAGTCTTCACCCTCTTCACTCAAAAGTGAAACTTTCCAAACGTCAAATCCAAAACATTCCCCGCATACATTCTGTTCCCTGTGGCACACTTCCTCGCGTCTCAACAAGCATCATTTGCCATAATAAATTTGTTCTCATCAGTCATTCCAAATCTTCCAGAACACTTCACAGAAAGCCTCATCGAACACTAGAAGAATCCTCTCCGTGCCTCGTTCGCGCCTGTCATTCCCTTTTTTAATGTTCAACTTGAAGACCACAGTTTCAACCTCAGATCTGTAAACTTCATAACTTCAGCCAGTGAAATGTGCACCAAATATATAGAAATAAAACTCTTCAATAATTTAAAAATGTTAGAAAGTAAACTATTTAAATTCAAAGTTGACATCACACAACAGAGACAAACAAAGGAACTGTTTTTTTTTTGGGGGGGGTGACAGTTAATAGCCACTGGTTAGCTTGCCTGCTAGCAAAGGGAACACAACAGCATTGCAAAGTGAGCACTATCAGTCGACAGAACAGCCCGTTTATATGTCATTTTTCATCACATTTTTTTTTTTTTTTTCTTTTTTGCCCGACCAACAGATTTTGCCAAAAAGGAGCGGCGTCTTTTGAAGTAACACAGGTAGAAGACCAAGTAAGAGAAAAGTGAAAGCAGGGTTGACAGGAGCGATGTGTGGAATGGTCCAGCCTTCATACCGCAGTGTCATTTGCGTCTATGTACAATACTACAATGTGTGTAAAAGATGCATGCATGTCAACTGGAGGTGACCCTTCCAGAGGATACTACACTAAGCCATTACAGATCTCTCATGTCAGAGCTCGCAGTTCAGACCTCTCAATGCCGTCAATCTTCCATCCGGCCAACTTCTGATATGAGGAGAAAGTCGTTACAGAAAGAATGAAATGCTTTGAAAATCGCCAACAACAAGTAATAAATTCACCTCTAATGATAATAGTTAAGACATGATTATACTGTAAATTCTACAATGGAATGAAAGACCGTATCAACCCTGCTTTTCGGTGACAGAGATAAGGAGTGTGAGTGTTTGAACAGTGTGTATGTGTGTGTTTGTGATCATTTATGTGTTTGAACGTGTGACAAGAGAGAGAGGGACGCAAGGAAAAGGAGGCAAACGGCCGAGGGCAGGCGGAGCCCAGAAGCACACCCTCTCCGCCACGCTCACACTTCGTTTTCTTCCCCCCCACCCACTTGTTTTTAAAGCACTGCTCGGGCAGCCCCGGCCCCTCTACCCCCCCGCCCTTTCGTCCCGCCTCCTCTCCCGGCCCCGCCCTCTCTCGGAGGCCCCTCTACCGCTCACTGCTCATCCTCCCCAAACACGTCGTTCTGTTTGCGCTTCATGTTCTCAAAGTCAAAGTCGCTCCCGGTCATACGTTTGTAGATGTCCTTGATGTCGTTGCAAGTGGTCTCGAAGTGAGTGGTGGCATCATAGGACCTTGAGGCGAAGACCTGGGGGACATAAATTAACAGGACTGAGAATCTGCAGCCAAGCTCTGTGAGGCTGTACACAGGCACAGCAGGTAACGTACCATGCTGAAAATAATACTTTAGCCTGTTGGCATGCTTACTTCACCAATTAACACTAAACATAAAGCTGAGGCTTGTGGGAATGTCATTAGTTTGGAGGTTTTTCTTTATAGACCTAAGTACAGAGCAAATTAAAATATTGACCAGATGATGGTGCTAGAGGGAAAGTCAGGGTTCACCACAGGCATTAGATTTATCCTCTAGTGAGCTTAGATTTTCTCAGGTAATAACTTTTTATGCTTGCAATGTTGTTGGAGAGGAAAAGTGCTTACCTGGCTCTCAGTACCATCATCTGTGGGCTCATAAAGGTCACTAATCGCCACAAACCTGTCAGAAAAAACACAAAAAACAACTCCATTAACTAAACCCAGTTATTTATCACATGGTTGACAGACCGTAAATGCATGACATGTTGAAATGCTGACTTTTGGTCGATGGGCTCCAGCAGCTCCAGGGCCGGCTCTATCTCAGCCTCGGGCTCGCTGGTTTCCACGGTGGTGCTGACGATGGCGATGTACTTCCCCTGGGCGGCCACATTGTGTGCATAGGAGATCATGCACACGTAGATGTCTGGAGAGTTGAAGAGGAGGAGAAAGACAAATCAGGATTACCTAAAACCTGCATTCACTGATTTTTTGGCCCTCTGGGGCAGTGGATCAAGCTGTTAAGGCAACACTATAATTTTATCCTCATAAAAAGTTGTGTTTCTGGCCACCTGATGAATATAAATCCAATATTCGTTCTCTCCTTTTGGCTCTGGCTTGGTCTCTACCAACTCCTGAGATAAATATCCGGCTCTTCAGCTCTTAAATGTTTAACTTTTTTCACCAAAAAAGCTGATGAGAGCCGTGAAAGTGAGACAGAACGGTAAAGTTGTGGGTTGGAAAACCAAAACAATGAACTGAAAGATGATTAAAAAAAAGTAGAGCTGAGGGAATCATGTGATCCACTGTTAATATAAGAACATTGTTTAACCGCTTTAAGAGTTAACAAAAATGCTAGCATGTCCATATTCAACATGGACTCGATCATGAAAATTTAGAAAATATGTATCACTTGATTAGTCCCCATAAAAGTGCTCCTTGATATCTCCAGGGCTTAAAATCAAATCAGTTACATTTAACAAAAAAGCCATCTTTGTTATTGATCGTACTGCTCCAATTTCTAAGAACTAAACTCTTAGGAGATTTGTTGAACAGTGACAACATACCTGAGTTGCGGTTAACCTGATTCTGAGGAATGATGATCTGGCAGGAGTTAGCATCATTAGTGTTTTTGATGGGGTGGCTGAGGATGCAGATCACGCGGATCACCTGACCCGCCTTACGGACGCGGTCCGCGATGTAGCTGGGGTCGCAGATGAGCTGCTTACAACGAGCCACCTGCAGCAGGAATGAGACGGCAATGTACACGCAGCATTTTTTAAGGGTATTTTTGGATGAATAAACTAAATGGCATTGTTAAATAAAATCAGCATGGCCGTACCTCGCCCTCAGACTTCACTCCAATCACGTGGCCACCTTCCATCACTATCTCGTCCACTGGTTTGTTCAGCATGTAGGTCCCTCCATAGATAGCACTCAATCTGGAATCAAAAGTAAATAAGAACTGTTAAATCATGGAGTGGGTTTGTGCTTCTGTATTTACTGTTAAAGACAAGCTGTTATCTATCAGGTAATACAGCACTTAAGATAGACAATTTATTACAACACCTGGCAAATCCCTGCGGCAGCTCTCCCAGACCATACAGTGGGTAGAGGTAGGGGCTCTTCCCGTACCGGGCCAGCGATTCACTGTACAGCTTGATACGATTGATCGTCTCCAAACAGGGAACATCAAGATAGCTGAAGGAGACGAGAACACCACAGAGGAAGATGATAAATAACAGTACACAGAAATAATATGACACCTCTCATTCTGTGTGCATCCACAGCCAAAAAGTGAATTAGTCTACATAAAATTTAGTAAAAAAAACTCATTGCTAAGTGATCAATTCAAAATGTTGGTCAATTACTACATTGTAGCTTTATTAAATATTTATTAGAGAATATATGCTTCAGTAATTACGTGTTAAACTTAAAATGCAGCTTTGAAATTAAGCAAAATGGAGCTATCACAGACTGTAATGGGTTACATGTCTGACATTGTGCTGCTGTTCTTACTCATCTGTCCTGTAGAGGGCCAGGGCGTGGCCAGTGAAGTCAATGACATCCTGGCCGAGGTCAAACTTCTTGTAAACATCCCTCATCGTTGTGGTTTTGGGGTCCACACCCTCAAAGGTCTTGGGGTCATTCTCATCGAAGTTGGCCACAAAGACTAAGAACTTCCTAAACCTTCGCTTCTCGAACATCCCCATCAGATCTGGAGATTCAAAAAAAGGCCTTTATGTTGTAGCACCTCCACGATCACTGAGATAAGATTTAAATGCTCCAGATAACTTTGCTCATTAAGTTTGATGAGACGTATTAGAGCGGCTTACTTGAAGCTAGTGCCTCAGTCTCAGTCGACGGCACCTTGTAGATCTTCCCTCCTTTGTAGACGAAGCTTCCCTCCACTACTTTAAAGTCCAGGTACCGTGTCACTTCTGTGTATAGCAGCATCTTCACCAGCTGACCTGCAATCACACAGACAAACACCCGTTACATCAACCTTCACCAATCAAACACTCTGCCTTGACAGCATCAAGATAGAGAATGCAACTAGTTAATTCCTTATTCCTCTGGCTTTATCAGTAATACTAATTATGTACTAATTATCCCCCTTAGTATATGACGAGTGTTGCCAGAGAGTTTCATGGGGATATATTCATCCCAAAATCAGTGATGTGGGACTGACCGTTGGCCATGAGGAACTTGGGGATGAGGTCAACGTTCCAGTCCCTTCCTCTGCCCATTGACTCGGGCGGAGTATCTGGAAGATTGAAGCGCTTGTACAGCTGTGGAAAAAGGACAGGAAAGAGAACACATAAACTCCAACCTGTCGTGTTGAAATCTATGACAGAATCTGAGGCATTACGGAGGACGAGGCGGTGAGCAAATGAACAATAAAACAATAAAAGCAGCAGCTGATGCACAATGGCAATTACAATGGAAGTAAAAATGAGATGTACTGAGGGACATAAAATATATTGATTGGGTTTTATAGATCCCAGGAGCCCTTTACCTCCTCCAGGGGGGTGATGGAAGAGCTCTCGCCACCATAGTAGGGGTTCCTGTCCATGTGCAGAACCTTTTTCCCGTTCACAGACATGATCCCGGACAGGATGCATTCCTGCATAAAACAAGATTTAACATCAGATTAATTTGGAAATGAATGGAAATAAAAGTGACTTGGGAATGAGGTCTCTCAAAAGGGAAGGGAGAGATTTAATAGAAGACATAAGGGGAAGTTGAGAGGTTTTGACAGAACCTGCAGGGAGGACAGAAGGAACGCTGTGCGCATGCGCGACTGGATCGTTTCACCCTGTTCTGTAATAATAATAATAAACACAATAATAACACTGTGTATTCTTGAGAACAACATCCAAATGACATTATTACATCATAAATATGAATTCTTATGGCTATGCATTGACAAAAGGACATCTGACACCTTTTAGAAAACTAGTAAAATGTCGACTTTAATGCAAAACCTGGATTAAAACCCCATAAAATGTATCGGGCATATTTCTGCCGCATCGGGTGTTGGTAAGTGAAGGGAACTGCGGAGACAGCGGCAGCGGTGAGGGGCTCAGTCGTTAAATAAACCCGTGCTCAGGCCTGCGCCAACCTCAGGATGGAGGCCTGTCTGTGCACAGAGGACCATGACACACTGGGGTTACGCCTAAAAGATGCTACAGGGTGTAACACAACACCGAGCCGGCGGTGGGACCGGAGAAATAACTCCTGCTGCACGGTCAGCCTCCCGCCGTGCGCACGGCGGCTCCACCGGCACATTATAAGGGCGACATTTCCAAAGCGCGCATCTCTTATCACAATTTTTTTAATTTTTTTTTTTTTTCTCATGTCACAAGCACACGGGGATGCAGGAGGCTTTCACTGCTGGGCTCGGAGAGATGGAGGACAGCCGGGCCCGTGGTCTGGCTTTAGTGATCCCTCCGAGGTCCGCACAATCAATCCCGTTCGTTCACCGTGCAAAAGCAAACGAAGCGCGCAGACTTACTGTGAGTCCGGTGCCCAAAACGATCACATCATATTCCTCATCCATGTTGTATCACCGCCTCTCCCGTCTCGCCCTCTTTTTGCCTTGAGAAATGAAGGGTATTGAAGGAAAGAATGGCAGTGAGTCCACAAAAACCGGGTTTTTTTTGCTCCCTTTTGCTCTGCCCGGGTGCTTCCAACGGCTCGTCCAAAGTTGACTATTATTTATTAATCATTAGGCTTTAATGACCAAATGGAATATACTGTCCACACTGTCACCGGCGAGGACGACCAAAGATGGCCCTGATCGTGGAGTACTCTAGAGCAATGTCAGTGCGCGACGGAAAGTAGTGCGCATCCTCCAGTCCTGTCTTCCCATCTTGCCACACAATGGGCTCAAACTGGGGAGCCGGCTGCGGCAGGAAACGCGTCTCTGCGCGGGCTTTGTCGCGCAATTGCGCACGCGTTGAGTCGCGTTTTGGAGTTTGGCTCGGAGTTTAACGTGTTGTGCGATTTTATAAACATTTCATGTCCAAGTGTTGTGCCTTCCCTATTTTCTTTTTCTATCCTTCCTGCCGGGTTGTAGGCGCAGCGTTGCGTGGACGCAGGCGGTCTGTATCCCTCCGCCACCACAGCTGTGTGGATGGGAGTTGCTCTCGCTGACTGGCCGCACGCAGGCCTCTCCAACAGAGACTGTCTGCAACTTTTATCCATTTTATTTAGTCATTTTTTTTTTGCTTTGTTTTATTAATTTTTTTAAACAGAAATCAACTGTTTTAAACTGCTTATAAAAGCCTCACACGTGGCACATGATTACAGTAGTAGTGAAAAGCCCTAATTTAAGAGTGCATCAGCACCATGGACAGTTGCCAGTTGCACCTGTCATTCATGAACACGTCGCACAGTCACACCTGTATCACACACACACCACGTGTCTGTCTGTGCCCAAATATCCAGAATCATCAGCAGCTTCTTGCACCAGATGTTCAGCTCAACAGAAGAATCCACTAACTACCATCAACAGCCCTGACAGGAAGGTCCCGGCAACTAATACCAGCGAGCTCTGTGTCCAGGCTGAGAGGAACTAAACTATTCTGCAGTTTTATTTTTATTTATTTTTCACGTGACAAGAGAAAAACAGGGCAGATCTGCAGCGTGTCGCGGCGCAGCCGTGGGCAGGGCGGCGCACCTACGGAAGCCGGAAGTGTTCGCTCTCCTCCAGACCACATGACTGTCAGCTGGGGCGCGTCACGTGATCACGGCTTTGCGGAAGAGAGAGAGAGAAAAAAAGAAAAATGGCAGGATCGATGTGCTCGAGTAGAGGGCGATTAATGGCGTTTATCGCACTTTTATTCGCCCTGTTCGCCACAGGGAGCTCCACAGCCCAGGTGCCGGTGCTGATGTGGTCCAGTGACGGGTAATATTTCTGTTTTTTGTCGCGTTTATTCGTTAAGTGAGACTCGCTTTCACATTCACTGCTAATGCTAAAAAGCGTAGCTGACTGCGGGCTTACTTTCATGCAGGGAGACTCAAACTCATAAGCCTAAAAAGTCTAAAAGGAAAATATTAAATGTTTTGTTTTGACGCAGCTGTTTTGGTGCAATCGTCGAATTTAAAATTCCTTAGTTAATTTCTCACAATGAAGGCATTTCTTGGTGCTGCAGTGACTTAGCGTTTGTGGTCAAAATAGAAAAATGCTTTCCTGTATCAGCCTCAGGCGAGTTAATCATCGAGCTACGGTCATGTGAAGCCAAACAGGATGTTTTATAGGTTGTTAGTAATCTTGCAGCATTAAAAATAGAATTGAATGCACCTGTGAGATGAAGTATTATCGTTACTCAAACACAGTCACACTGCACTTTATGCACAGAAGGCCACACAGTTCCTTCTTATGGAGAAGACAGACATTGGACAGGGACAACAGGCCCACTCACACTGCTGTATGTGAGGTGGTGTGGACAGAGGGAGAGACATCACAACTAGTGGAGAGTTTCACTATGACAAAGAAGATTTTTGTGTAACGTAAAGCTGTGAGACAGGAGCAACTGGCAGCGATTTTCTATATGGAGACATTTGTCTTAAGTGTACCATTCAGCTGGCTGTAGAGATAATAGGATTTTATTTCAAATGTAATTAGAGGATAAACCCCTTCAGATGCACCATCTCGTTCTCATTGGGGTCCTCAGGCACCAAAACATAGAAATTAACAGACATTTATACAACAAATGGATGCATAAATTACAGTAATGATAATGAATTATATAGTATATCATAGTAACATCTACAAGGACATACACATAAGGGCTCTCCCACAATCCATAACCACAAATATTACATCTGTTACTAGTGTTGTCTGCACAAAATTAACTATATATATATTATATGACTCAATTCCCTTTTAAGTTTGACTGTCTTGGCTTAAACAGTGATAAACAGAACGGTCATTTTGGTGGTTTTTTACTGGTTAATGACTTTATTTACTTTTGATAAATTGATGTGACGATTGTATTTCATGTTCTGACAGCAACACACTGTTTTAACAATGGAGAACAATAGTATGAGCTAGATATCACAATTTGTCTCTATCTTTCCTGCATGTTTAGCTTACCACCACTGGCCTCACCTGCAGCCGGTCACATCACGTCCAGTGACCAGCTGACTGCCTACCTCACCTCTGCCTTTGGCTCTGGCCCCCACACTGTGCTGCTGTTTCTGCAGGACAAGGTCAGTACCTGAGACGTGAGGACTATGTTCCTGCTGTGCAGCCATGTTAACAGATTGGAGCTAAGGGTGAGAAGTGTTGAAGAGAAGGACATAGCTTGTGCAGGGAGATAAATTTTCATAGATTTCACTGTTAGATAGCTACTCCTTGGATATGTAGGTTGTGTAAAACGGGGTAGTAGTGAGTATCATGTGACACTGTGTAACCGTCTTCTCATCCTGGTGTGACTATGAGCTCTGGCATTGCTTCCCTTTTCACACTTCCTCCGTAAAACATTGTTTGGGTCTTTTTTCTGTGGTGGATAGTCTTTGTTGTGAATGATTAATGTAATTGATTGTTTTAGTTGTATTTGCTAAAATTCAAATATTTTCCACTTCTCTGCTCATTTAGTTAATTGTGATATCTTATTTGTGTTCAGTTAAGCAAAGATGACTTCACGGTCTTCGGTGGAGTGTTTGGAAACAAGCAGGATAGTGCCTTTCAAAACCTTGAGGTAGGTTTTTATAATGTAAACATTAGTCCAAAATGAAGATGATTTTGTCAGATTAATAATTCAGTCCACTCACTCCTCGTCAGGCTGCAATGGAGTCGTCTTCCTCGACCGTGACGCTTCCTGCTTTAGAGTGGTCGGGCTCCTCTGCCATCCTGGCTCTGCTGCAGGAGAAGCTCGGTGTCTCGCCTCTGCTTGTAGACGCAGACACTCTGTCACATCTCAGCATCAACAAATCTGCCAGCAATCTACTGCTCATCAACCTTCCTTATTGTACTGGGTAAGACTTGTGTTCAGCATTAGTGAATAGAAGCATTATTTTTCTATTTTTAACTGGGTGACAATGACCATTTTTACTCTTTTATAGCTTGCACCAGTCTTGCAAGGAAGTCCTACAAGACAATGGTAAGTTTTAACTGTTAAGGAATTTCATAATGTGTAAAATTATCAGCATTTTGGTCGCTGTATAGTTGTAGTCCTGTACCAGTTTCTTTACATGTGCGACGTGTATTTTGCTTTCAACAGATGAGATTATTGGGAAAGTTCTGAGCATCATGAAAGACAAAAATGCCGCATACACTGCGATATATACAGGACTCCAGCCATCGAGAGTAAGATATTCTAACTAGCACTCATAAAAGCTGCTACATTGTGTTCAAGAATTATACTATACTATACTAATGATTTCCATCCTCACCCAACATCATATACAGTAAAGAGTCAAACACAAGTGTTGTATAAGGACATATTGTAAAGCATTACAGTGTTAATTTTGATTACGTATCTCTGCAGGTGATTTCAGAGACGTCTCAGTCTAACCAGCCGGCGGGGCGGTCCCTGCTCCAAGCTGTTGTGCCTGATGTCAAACCGCCCATTATGTTCAATGTATCAGGTGGCCCTTGCATAATGCTTTGGGCTCAGAATCTCTTCGTCAGCCTCTCAAGCACTTCAGAATGGATCGACCTTGGTGCACAAACGCCTTCCTTAACAGGATCCCTGTGTAACGGCAGCAGCTCACTGTGAGATGTCCAGCATATTTTTTTGTGCATGTTGACAAGAACTTCAATTTTGTGTTATTTAAAGAAAATAAGTAATTTTAAATGTGTTCTTTTCTTTGTAGGCTTGTCCTCACTTATGCATCAGGCTTCACACTGAGGTAAGACAATAAATTGCTAATTTAAAGGAATAGTTAGACATTTTTGGAAATATGCATATTTTCTTACTTATCAAGAGTTAGATCAGAAAATCAACTCCCCTCTTATATAATTCTGTTAAATATGTTGCTACAGCCAGTTGACTGGAAACAGAGTCAGGGTTAGCTGTGAATACCAGTCTTTTACATTGAAATTGTTAAGATATTCAGCAACTCTCTTCTCTCGACCCCCCAGTTTTGCCATGAGTCAACGGTTTTTTCCCGTGTCCGGAAGGAACTGGTTCACCCTGGACTCGGTGCAGCTGCAGTCTAACGGTCTCACGGCATCTTACATTGGGAGCCGCAACATCTACGCCCCTGCAGAGTACTCCTTCCACTGCCAGTCTGTCCGCAGCTTCCAAGATGCTCTGCTAGTGCCAAACAACACCAACCAAAACACCTCACAGTGGCGGCTCAATTTTAGCGACTTCCAGGTACAACTGTAGTGCTGCATTTTACACCCTGCCAGCGCCTCAAGTATTTTTGAGTGTTTTTTTAATAATCAGGTGCCTGTTTAGTCTTTCTGTTCATTGAGTGTTTTATGCATTTCATTTTATGATACAGATTCAAGGCTTTGGTTTGAACAATGGAACAGATTTCTCCTACGCCAGTGACTGTGCAGGCTTCTTCACACCAGGGATTTGGATGGGGCTGCTTACCTCCCTGCTCATGCTGTACATTTTCATGTACGGTCTGCACATGATCATGCAGCTAAACACCATGGATCGATTCGACGACCCCAAAGGTCCATCGATTTCAGTGCCTCAGTCGGAGTGAAGCAGTCCCAAACGCGCACAATCCTGAGTCCTTCAGTGCCTCCTAGTAGATCATGGACCCGGGAGAGTCCCTCCTCGTCATCTAGCTTTTGTACATTTGGGCCTTTTTTCTTTGACGATATTTGTCAGGCAGATTGACCTCCCCCTTGATGTTCTCTCCTGTAGTTTTCTTTCCTGAATTCTTCCACGGCTGTCTGTGGGATACGGTTACCTTGCCAGGCACATTCCTTTTAATCTCGCCAAATTTTCAAGTCTCAAAAAAAATGAATGCACCTTTTTATATGAGCGGATTTTTGAGTGCATGTGCTAAAAGACACTGTTGGCCAGACAAAGTGGCTATTTTCCCAAAAATAATTTTGCAGTAATTTCTCTTAGCAGGGGAACTCCTTGTGTGCCAACATGACTGTGCTGCTGGATGCTGTAGGACCATTTCAGACCTCAGTTCTTCCTTTTTTTATTTCTCCAACTTAACTGTAATTTAAAGACTACTGGTTATGAAGAAGTGCCTGTATATAAGGAGTAGATTGCTGTTTGTGACTGTTCTGAAGTGTCGCTGTGTTGGTATTGCCTTACCTTGGATTTAGTTCTGTGCTCTTCACAGACAAATCAATCAAGTGCCACCACTTCAATCCAATGTTTGATTGACAAGTAATTTATTGTGTATATATATATACAAAAAAAGACTTTCTCTGCTTAAACTACCCTTAAAGTTTACCTTCACTCCAGGTCCATCAACTAATTTAACGACAGTGCCTCAATTCTGCTTTTGTCAAACTAATAAATGTGCAATTGCCTCGGTATGATGATTGTCTTTAAATTGAAAAAAAAATAAAGAGATCTATAAGTTGTGATTTTAATTGTGTTGTTTTGAATGCAAGGACACAAAGCAACGTGTGACACGGAAATTTCACCGATTTGCATAATTTACGTGCCAGGTGTCGGTTGCCATCGTTACTGCAGGTCAAAACACGACGACGTCACGACAGGTGGAGACGAAGCTTCTCTCACCTCCGCTCTCACTTCCTCCTCTGCACCGCTCACAGGTCTCCAACGACAACAACAGAAATGTCAGCAGCGTCCTTTCAGAGAGTGTTGTTCGGCAGCTCGCAGGAGAGGAAAGTCTTCCCCCTCCATTATGCACCGGACCGGCTGGGAAACCAGGTGTCCCAGCAGGGGGCGCCACACGTCGGCCCCGGCAGCCATGACAACCACCAGGTCTGTCCCGGTGACTCCTGCAGGAGACGGCGTGTCCTCATCACTGCCCTCACTGCGCACATGGATGTGTGTGTTGTGTTTAAAGCATATTGTGCATTGCCTGACTGTCCCGCAGGTCGGCACCATCCTGTACGAGCTGGAGAGGACCCGGGAGAGTAAGAAGGGATACGGGATCTCTGCGAGGACTGCAGCGCGCTTTCCGCCCGACAACAAGGTGGATACATGCAGGCAAACTGGTCCCAGTGTCTCCTGCTGTGAGCCGTGCAGTGAGGGCACCACTGCAGGAATACTGCCTTCCATTAAAAAAAGAATTGAATGAAATTAATATAATTGACACAAAAAACAATGTTTTTTTTCAATGCCTTCATGCTGACTTGACAATATTAGTGAAAATTGTGATTACAAAATTCTACTAAATTGGTCTCATGTAGCACATTTATTTTGATTGGTAATGTGTAATTCGGATTTATGCATTTTATTTACTTAACATAAACATTTCAATAAAAAATAATGGCTTTTTCTTCAGTAGCTTCCATGTAATGTGACTCCAAATCCGTACCAGAAGTTATTACTACACAGCCACACAGGATACACCTCTTTATATTGGATTTTAGTGCCTTTTCTATTTTCTGGAAATTGTAGCTGTCAACCACTACTGCTCTGATTTGACCATTCTTTTTAAAATATCTCTCTTGTGAGTCCCCCAACTTTTTGGAAGTGCGGTACTAAATTGCTGGAATCCCCCTTTAACATGTCAGGTTTAATTTAATTATTTAACTTTTTCCCTCCACCAGACAGCGACCCCGTCCCCACAGCAGTACCAGCAGGATCAAAGCCAGTCCAGAGTCCCCCCTCCTGGCAAAACACCTTTCAACTCAACCTCACAAAGGTTCGCAAGCATTTCGCGTACAGCTGGCAACAATCCAAGGTGAGACACACACACACACACACCGACACACACCTCCAACATAACAGTGCTGAACTGACAGATGTTAATGTTGTGATACAGCCCTGGGACCTACGCTCAAGATGCAGTGACAACCAAGAAAGTGAGCTGGCCGATGTGCTTTGGGAGGCCAGACTGGTCCAGACTGCCTCAGCTGGAGAAGAAGTCACTCCGGGTGAAGGTGAGTGAAGAAAGTTCCCACTCTGTCAATTCAGTGAAATGCCCTAAAAGGTTCGACTCAAATGTAAAAACAAACTGAAAGGTGAAGCCTGTTCGTACGTGCAAACCCATTTCTATTTTTAAACTAAAACCAGGAATACAAGATTTGGAAAAAAAAAAAAACAGCATGAAGATATTTTTTAGACTATGTGAGTCACATTTTAGGAAATGCTTATTTGCTGAGATTTAGATGAGACCACCAACACAGGTCTGTGTTGTTTTAATGCAGGATGGTTTTTTGTCTCAACGCCCACTTAGAGTTCCTGGTAGACAAATGATTTTTTTTGGTTAGTTGTGTCCACAGATGTAAGAGCGGCCTCTATAGTTTTATACTTTAGACTGTTCTTGTTAAATAGAGCAACATCTAATGCTCTTTCATTTTTTCCCCCCTTTCAGCTTAGCAATGAAAAGGAGTTCCTGAAGCACAGGAGCAGAGTGGCCTACCTGAGTTTGTATTATTAACTCTAAAGCTGATTGAAGACATGGACAAAAGATGGTGCCTTTATCATATTATTTTCCTGAGCTTTCACAGTCAACAAAACAATGGGGAAAAAAAGTATTTACTAGACTTTAAATGTTAAATTGGATATCTCAGAATTAAAAAAAAAAAAAGAAACTTATATTTCTTTATTCACAAAATGACTGGATTCCTGTACGGTTTGAATGATGTTGCTTACAAAGTGACATTACACAAATTTTAAACAAAGTGAGTACTTGCTGAAAAAATGACGGTTAACACAACACACAAAAAAAAAAAGTTATCTTCAATAGAAGTCAGTGAGTATACAAAAAGCCAACAGTAGCGCTGGTCCCGGCTCACACCGCAGGCTTCAACGCCGGGCCTGAAAGCACCAAGCACTGTGGCAAATGTGAGTCTGTTGGTTCATGTGGATCCCGGCTCATTTCTTCCTCCTCACTTTGGGTTTCTTGACCGGCCGGAGGTACGGGTTGTCGATTACGTTGTCCTCAGTGGCCTTTGCGGAGGGAACGACGCCGCTGGGAGGAAGCATGGAGTTCTCTTTGTCAGCTCCTGGATCATCCTGAACGTGGGAAACAAAAAAAAACGCTGGAAGTGAGTCATCATTGTACCATACTCGCACATCACATTTAAAAGGAATTTAAAGAACATTTTAGGAGATATAAGAGATACAGAAGTTTTTTCTTTTGAACTATTGCTTTAAATTCAAATTCAACCAAAATTAATTCAATGAGACCATAAAAGTCACTCAGAACATATAAATAACTGACCTTGTGCACTCTGAACTTACATCTTAAATAGTATAAGCACATTTATTTGAAAAGGCAAATTGCATCCTTTAAACTCACGGGACCAGCAGTATATTCCAAGGAAGCATTGGTAATCATTTTAAACTTATGGGAAATCTGGGAACTCAGAGAGAGAAAACAGTGACTTTATCACTGGGCAAGTTCCAGTAGTGAGGACTTACACTGATGAGGTTTCCTGCTGCGTTCTCGCTGTCTGTCTGCTCGTCCTGCTCAGAGGAGTCCGTCTCCTCCAGAGTCTGCAACTCCAGCTCCGAGGGCAGGAGGGCGCTCAGGTATGGGATGGTGGTCGGCCGTGCTGCAATCACTGACAACACGTTCGCAGGGATTAGGACTCATGTAAATAAAACCTGCTTTCAGTAGCACAACAGGCATGAAGGCATACATGCACACAGAAAACGAAACAGACTTGAATGTGTAAACAACATATAACCAACGCTTTGTAGAATCACTCACGTGGGAAGGCAGTGATGTCGTCTTTAAAGAGGCTCTGGGTTTCGCCAGTTTTGGCCATGAAGCGTGTGAGCGCTCGCTCCACGTCCCTCCTCTGACTTGCTGCCTTCTCTCTCACCACTTGGTAGTCTGAAACAGGCTCTCTGAATGTCTGAGTGCAGAAAGTAAAACACTCAGTAAAACACCTCACACACAGAAGTGTATCTGTTACACATAATGAAGGCCTTGCTGGTTGGTGTCCTGATAGCAGAGGTGAAACTGAAGGGTGCTGTACATTATACAGAATGGATTATATTTTATCTTCATATACAGTATTATCACATGAAATTGGTAATAAGGAAATTTACATTATTTCAGGGTTTGAGGATCTCTTTAACAACCAAGAACAGTTCTGACTCACAGGTGTTTTGATGTAGGTGTGAGGGTCGGGGAACTCCGGGAAGTGGCTGGGGATGTGAGCCGGATGTACGCGTTTCTGTCCGGCTGACAGTGCTTTTGGAGTCACAGGGGGATTCGTCACCGGAGCTGAAATACAAAAAATCCAAACACAAAGAAATAAAGTTCACAGCTTTGTCGTGAAGCTAATTCTTTAGTTATCATTTTAAAATCCATGTACAAAGTGAGACTGCCAACGGTGGAGAGCAGAGTGCCTACTTACGGGCAGTTATAACCATCCTCTGTGATCTCTTGGCATACACAGGCAGGGTGTCGGCATTGAAACCTGCAGTGACAGAAACAGATTAAAGGATGTCCTCTGTGTTACCTTGTGTAACAATGTATAATTCATATGTTGCTGTCCCTTAGTACTTACCCATTTCAATGAGTGTGACCACTGTATCTGACAGGGTTGGGATGCTTCTGGCTGTGTGTTCACAATAAGCTTTAGCACACCGACCTATTTCAGTTATATCTGTACAAAAAGGGACAAAACATTGCAGTTTAGAAAAGGTATCTGCTTATGAACACTGAACAATTTGAAGATAAAAAGGAATGGATGGGTTATTGCAGTTATCATCAAGAAATGCAATTGGTAGCAGTTCCTGGTACTCGGTACAACACAAGTACCAGTGCTCTCTTTGATGTGCCACGCATGGCTGTCTTTTGACCTAAGATGTAACGTCAGTCCTGATTTTATGAACCACTCTTCTTTATCAAGCTTTGTTACACATGTAATACAACATTTTTGCTCAAAATGACTTCCTGACAAAGTGCAAAAAAATTTATTTTAGAAGAACTGTACTGCATCAGCTTTTGGTAACATTAGTTTCACAGTAAAGGTCTACCATTCCTTTACATTAAAATGTAATAATTGATAAAAGCACATGCATGAAGCGATGTATCAGCTGTAGCTTAAAACTTCAAGATTTGCCCACAGCAGCAAATGAATGGAGCACAACTAAAGCTGTATTTAATGTGGATCTGTCACATCTGGCCGATACATGTTATAACGTCAGCATCTGGGCCCATTCTGATCCAACAAATTGGCTCAGGGCATCAACAATAATGAAGAAGAAAGGACTAAAATATATCTACAAACAATGCAGCGAAAAGGAAAGTTCAACTGAGAGCCTTCATCTCCTCAGCTGACATGTTTGCTAAAGATCTGCAACCCATCAGCAGACGAGCTGAAAAGGAGATGTACATTATTCTTATGGTCCACAATCTGTCCCTAAATTTGTGCATTTACAAAAAAAAAAAAAAAGTGAACACAAAAGTCCATCAAACTTAAAGCATGTGGCATAACTCTCCTCCAGTGTTTTATTTATATATTTGTGTACTATACCAAACGTTTTCAGCTTTCTCGCCTTCATCAGGGTTGAGTTTTTTCAGTGTTACTTTCCCATTTCCTCACACACACCTCATTTATACAGTACACCACCATAGATAATTCAAAATACCCTAAACACCACCCTGATGAAGACATCTGGTGAATGAAGCACGGTGCCCAGAGGCAGAGCAGAGATGCTTCCTTTCACTGTGATACACCACACCAGCCTGAGTGCACGGAGGCTCCAGCTCAGGGTTCACACTTACAGCTCTGCATCATCTCGGTGAGCGTCTCCACCGCCGCCTTCTCTGCGCTCTCGAAGCCGCACTCGGTGAGCAGGGCGCTCACCACGACCTGCAGGGTGCGCCTGCGGGCCAGGTGGTAGTTCTCTGCGGGGCTGGTGGCCGCTTTGCCCCCGCTCCCCCGCTGGGTTAAAAAAAAAAAAAACATACAACACATAACAGATCCAGTAAGAGAGGATACATGAGAGACGTGCAAAGCCACTGCAGCGACTTTAACACAGCATCACCGGGTTGTGTAGGTGACAGGCTTCACTAACAGGAGCACATGTACGCCTTATTAAGGATAAGAAATGCAGATATAGGAGCCCAGGCTTACAAATGTACAACACATCGCATGATATTTACAGTCAGCAGGTTACAGAGTCTGTGCAGAAAAACGCAAACGCAAAGGTAACGTCAGCTAACATTTCCTAACGGCGGGGGATTGTTCGTTCATTAGCAGAGAAATTAACAATGTAAATGATAACTAACTAACCGTGTGGTCTGAAACGAAGTACGGCAGGTTCATGCTGGGTTTCAAGAGTAGATAGTTTAAGTTATTTAAGACACGTCCAGCGCAGACGAGCCCTCTTCCGACACACTGGTCCGACCGCTAGTTTAACGTCGCAGAGCCGGATAACGTTACGTGGAGCGCCCGGCAGAGAGAATAAAAGCCGCTCTCACCGCTCCGGCATTCAGCGAACCGCCCGACGCCACCGCGGGATCCGCCATATCCGCTTATTTGGACTCTACTCGCTGGATTAAGCTGATTTAACTCTATAGTGACAACAACTTCATATGTCGGGCGACCGTTTAGCCGCCGTTAGTAAACACGGTGTGAATTTATGTCGTCACTTCCGTCTCCGGGCGGATGTTGACATTAACCCCCCGCTGTATTTACTGCCGCCCCCTGGTGTTCATATGTGGAATTACACCAGGTTTACTCACTATAATATATAATAATATAATATATATATATAATAGAATATAATGTGCTGTAAATACTTGAGGGAGATGAAGAAAGAACATTACAGAGAGAGGAAAGTCATAAACGTATTATTGCAAGGATATGACTGGATATGTGTGGATACTAGTCTAGTAACGTTAGGCAGCTACTGTTGTTTATAGTTCCTGCTTATAGTCTTAGTAGTATAGTATAGTACTTACATTTAATGCACAACTCGACCTGTATAATATGTACATACTACCTCGACCACTCAGTCGGTTTATTTTCACTTATATATAACGGTTCCATTTTAAAAATGCTAATTTATTATCTGTAAAATACTAATTTATTATCTGTATATCGGTACTTACTACGTATTGCACTTCTGCTTGGATGCTAAAGTGCATTTTGGTTGCTCTGTACTTGTACATGTGTAATAACAAAAAAAGTTGAATCTAATCTAATGCATGTCCTCTCATTAGTAAGGTGCATGGGAAAAGAGTGGCAATGTTAGTGCACTAAGCACTCATTTGTCATAAAGAAGATCCAATTAATCAAATGTGCCATGTTTAAATGCAGTTTAGTCCTTCTCTTGATTTACAAATGTATGCCATTTCATTATGAAAACATCTGTTTGAGGAATGATTTTTTGCAACATGTACAAAAGGCTATGTTACGATAAAAATCAAGACCTGAATCAGTTGCCAGCTGAAAAATACCTTTATTAAAGTGCAAAATGAATCTAATCACACACGTTTTTTTCTCCAACACATTCATCAAGTCAAAATCATGAGTATCTGCTGCCCAGCAGCCAGACATTACTGTACCCTGCAGCTTTCAGTGTATGTACGCATCTCATTTTTTTCCAGGGGCAAATTGCATGTTTAACCAAATCTGAAATAAAAGGACGAGTACAAAGTGACCAGTTCAACATGGTGATTTAATGTACCACCATTACCATCAACATTGCAAGCATTTTGTCCATTTACATCGAGAGTGGGGGGGTTTCTTTAAGAGGCATATAAACGGTTGGCTGAGCTTCTCCGCCCAGTCGTCACCAGATGTTTGGCCTTGCCTTCGATCACTGCTGTCTCCAGCACGTCCAGAGCTTCAGGGCGAACCAAGGTCGTGTGTGACTTCAACACCTGCTTCTTCTCCTTCTTCTCCTCCAGGATCAGCTCTGCTGGTGCGTCCTCAACCGTCTCCTGCTCCATAAATGGCAGCAGAACTGTTTCCACCAGTCCGCCCACGACTCCGAGCATCGCCACAGTGGAGCCGAGCATGTAGATCTTCAGCATGCCCCGGCTCGGTCTCTGGTTCAGCATCTCCTTAGCGAATGGGATGATTTCGCCAATGGTTTCCATGTTGTGTTGTTTGTTTTGTCTGTTGACGGAGAAGGAAAAATCGTACACAGATGTTTTGTTAGAAAAAATTGTCCAAAAACTCTGTTGATTTAGCACTTTGGATTAACTGAAATCAATATTTCCACTATACACATCAAATACTGATAATGATAGGCAAATACTCACTTTGAAGCACACCCCAAACTCTTGACTTCTTCTCAGTATTTGGCCAAGTCAGGCATTTGCAGGCAGAGAGACGAGGGCAGATCCTGCAATTTAAATACAAGTTGAGCCTGGTCAACTCCCACCGTGGTGACAAAATGCATATTCATGAGGATACTGCAATTGGCTTTTGGAGATTAGGGCCTGTTTGGGTAAGAGGGCATGGGTTTCCAGGAGAAGAAGTGAAGCAAATATTCCCTGTAGGGAAACTGTGCATGTGACATCACATGAGGTCTGTATGTGTTACATAGCAGATACAGTAATGCTTTAGCATGTTTATCTATCTGTCTGTCTCTCTCTCTGTCTGTCTGTCTGTCTGTCTTTGTAGTCCTAGAGATAAAGCATGTAAACATTCAAATACTTCTTGTTTATTACTTGTTACTGAACATTGAACAACACGAGTGGTTGTTGGTTCGTGTTGCGTGGCCTGTTACCATAAACATTGATCCTCATCAGGAGAGCTTGAATAGTGTCCAATCACAGTATGTGAAACTGTGGAGAGTTTTTATTGACTGGAAGGCATTGTTTGACAACTGCATGGTTACATATGGAATAACCCTTATTGAACACTGAGAGATAAGGTTCAATAGAAGAAAAGGTTCAATAGAATCCCCCTAATCATGCAGCCCTGAGCTGCTCTGGCTCATGTTCACTGTCCGAACATGGAGCTGACAATGAAGCAGTGAGAGATTACAGGGGTAAACGTGTGTGTGGATGTGTGTGTTTGTATGTGTGTGTGTGTCTTCGTCTGAAAGTCTCTGCCCTTTGACCTCGTTCCCTCTCTGCAGGAGAGGAGGCAGTGAAGTCAGGCAAGTGAGTTGGGAAATGTGTCTGATCTTTGTCACAGAGAGACATGTGTCATCAGCTCTCAGTGAAAATGGCCAACGTCACGCGACGTCTGCATGGTGATTCAAACTGGTCTGTTGGTTAGTCTGTTTGTCAGTTTACCACTTTGATCCAGACTGAAAAATCCAATAAACTATTGGATGGATTACCATTTTGTACTGACATTCGTGGTTCCCAGGTGTTGAATCCTGCTGACTTTGGTGATCCCCCTCACTTTTCCTCTAGCACCACAACAAGGTTGACATATTGTTTTTTATTGAAATATCTCAACAACCATTGGACAGATTGTTGTGAAATTCGGTTCAGCCTTCATGTCCTGCTCGTGATGATTTGTAATAACTTCTGTGATCTCTCATCTAGATCCATCATGTGGTCAACATTTCATTTTGTCCAGTACTTCCGTTTCCGAAAAAGCTGCAAAACTCACACCAACATGCTAAAGAATGTGAACATGGTAAATATTATATCTGTTAACATCAACATGTTAGCTGATAGGAAGATTTACTTCACTTACAGCCTCACAGAGCTGCCAGCATGGCTGCAGACTCTTGCTCATCTGGGACCAGTGTTGTTTTAAAGATAGCCAACAATGACTTGAAATGAGTAAAATGCCACAAAGGTTCAAAAACATACGAACAATACTTAACACATATTCTATTGCAAATTACCCACAATTGCAAAATATGCAAAAAAAAAAAAAAACAACAAAAAAAAAAAAACATAGTTGCAACAAGTAGATGCTTTCAAAACACAGAAAAGAGAAGAAAAACAAAAACATATTCTACTATACAACTTATGGTGCAATTATTCTTTTGCTCAGCCGTGATGAAATGTGGCTAAATTCAAGAACAACCTTTCCCCCTGTTTTTGGAGTGCAGATTTTCCACAAACATTGGTAATATCATGATAATCATACTGTCAATAATGTTCCTCTTTGAGCAACTCAGTTTGAATTCTGGACATTTATGGTTGCCACTGCTGGGAAAAGGTTGAGACTGTTTGGAGACCTTTGCCCCATATTTCTGTCTACTTCTGCTTGAATGGACGGTCTGTCTCTACACTGGACTTCATCAAGTCAATAATGTTGTGGTTGTGGGGGGTGAGGAGGGTCTTCTGTAAGTATAAAAATCAAAAGGAATGACACACACGATGGTTTTCAACTGAAGCAGAGTGTAGAATCTGTTTTTTTTTTAATATATTATATAAAGTTAGGCTCTTCCTATCGTTTCCAGTTTAGCACAGGATGGAGATTCAAGGCCAGGGCTTATAGTCAAGTGCAGGACAGGGAAAATTGAATATGAAACTAAAATAACAGTTATAATGGCAAATAAATGTCCAAACATTGGCAGGATTTCCAGCTCCTGATCCAGATTCACATCCATGTTTTGATAAAAGCTGAAATTTTCCATTTGAACGGTTATAAGGACATGTTTTGTGTCTTTGGCTTACTGTAGGCTTAATTTACTCTGGCTGAAACCTGCTGCTCTAAAGTCACCACTCCTGTTAATCCTGGCTGTGCTTGATGAGCTGATGTGTCATCTAATCTCCTCAAGAAGTACAGCCTGGTAATTGGTTTGGAGGTTAGTTTAATTTAGGATACTCGGTCAGGTCACACAATCAGGTAGAAGGAGTTATTTGACCTATATATTTTGTTTTAATTTCTCTGTTAAATAAGCAAACATTTACTTAGAAATGTAGTTGCAGGAAAAAATATAATAATTTAGAGTTGTGTTATGATTCAACACTAAAGTTCACATTTCACTTTCACTTTGTTTCATAGACCTAAGACATTATTTATAACAAGTGGGTGCCATTTTTTTCATATGTTTTTGTCTGTAATTTCAGTCTATACTGTAGTTATTTCTTTTCCATTTCACACACTTCTTTTAATCCACTTGTCCATTCTCCTGTGGAAGGTGTTTCCTCACTGAGCCAATGTGCAGTTTTACTGTACAGGTTCTTGCCTTAAAAAAAAAAGAAAAACTTGTCCATGACATTACCAGAAAACATGTTAGTAGTTATTGTGTCAACCAGGAGTTATTTTTACTGTTTTGTTCTGGAGTAAAAACAATAGCTGTTGATTACTTTCCATTTATCCTTCCTTTATCCTCCTTATCCTTTCCTTTATCCTCCTTATCCAAAGTAGTTGCATGAGTAATGGTGCATGTACTGTATGGACAACCATTTCATTCTCAAAACGTTGTCTGAGCTCAAATTCCCATTTATTTTTTAACTTGAAAAAAACAAAAGTGCTGTCTTGAGCCATAATGACATAGCTTGATAAAACTTTGATACTGATGTATTTATGTATTACTTCCATTCTCTTACAATTCTATGTATCACTAATTGAGCATTGCGTTAGTTACGGCAGGCCACGGAGTCAAGCCCAGCTCACAATCCCAGCTACATCAGCTGATGGATCAGCTGATTCCCTTCTATGCATCTATCGGCAATCTCATACAGGCGCCCTATCTAAGCTGCTTCAGTCTGCCTATCCTCGCTGCTTCCTCCGCAAGCCGCTTCGCAACTTGCCTTGCTGCTGCTGTCCCAGAACAGAGCCATACCGGCAAATACATCTTACTGCAAATATATTTTACTGCATGTAGATCAAGTTTCTTCGACAAAGTGGTCCTGACTGAAATGTATTGTTCAGTGTTTCATGTGGAGTTATTTTTCCAAGAAGAAAGAGAGAGAATCAAGACAAATAAAATGGCAGCAAAACTAATGCAGATTCTGTACAGGCTTTATTTATGAGCATACATGAACCCCACCATAACACATAGACTAGATCAGTATCAGCTGAATGCATCAACACAAAGTCACATACAGCATGACAGACATAAACCAGACTGTGCTGAATGAACCACTGACAGTGGAGAAACATCTATTACTGTGAATATAAATAATATTTTATATTCTAGCAGGTTGATGAGTTGGCAAGTTATGGATATACTTGTGGCATTTACACTGGTGATGATTTGTCAGTTTGAACACATATTATGTTTGTGTTAGTGTTTTTTTCTTAACTCGTCTGTATAGCTCTTTTTTTAATCTTTTTTCTTACATTTTTTAAAAAAGGAAGCAAATAATTTAGAAAAAATAAAACAGAACAACAAGCAATTAACACAAGGAGCATAATAAAAATAAAAGACAACTTTACCAGAATAGATTATACCAGTGTGACTTATTTGAAACAGTAAGCATGCAGTTTGTCCATATATTCTATTGAGCCTGTAGGTTGGCTAAATTATATTATTTTACACATGATGAAATACAATAGTTTGTCTTATTGCATCGTGTATATTTTCTTAAGCAACATGTAAACTAACCTGGACACTAAGTTAATTAAACTCTCCCTGATCAAAAACAAGGAATTGTGATATAAAGCCATTGTGACTTCAGAGGACAGGGACGGCTTCACCATTGATGAGCTGGACATTGGAGCCCGGCAGCAGGTGAGCGCATCGCATCCCCTTATAAGAGAGACAATCCCTTTAATACTGTCCGAAACTGTCCTGTTTAACTGAAGTATACCCTGTGCATCTGAGTTAAAGTGAGTCTCGTGCGTCTGAGTGTGTGTGTGTGTGTGTGTGTGTGTGTGTGTTCTTCTGTGTGGTTGTCGGGAAGCTTCATAGGCACTCTTTCCAAAATAAAATGTCCCGCTGACTGTTTGGGCGTCGCGGACCGTTAAGGTCCGTCAGAGGATCAACCACTTCTCATTCTCAGTACCGAGGGACCTGCTGACACAAAACAGCTGCATGCTGAGTCAGCAAAGCAAACGCTGACCTGCAGAGGGCAGAAACACACTCAGGTGAGACACACACACATATTTGCCTGTAATTAACTGAAAATTAACCAAAACATGCACAGTGAGATGTAGTTGTTTTGTTTCTGTCCCCCTATGTCTCAATACTATTCCCTCATGGTGCAAACATATATTGATGTACAGTACATTTATATCAAATGTTTATATACTGCTTATTAATGCTAAATAGGGGGACATAATGTGTTGCCATTTACGTTAATATATCTGATGCAGATTTTCTTTTTCTTTGGATAATATCCTTTTTATTTGTGTGTAATTAAAAGAACTTTGCACACTTGTTTACTACAATGTATTTGATTTTGATATGCAAATTCGTTACTTGAACCTACCAAGTAAAATGCTTTATTCCACGTAAACCTCATGCAGCCTTCACATGACTGAGCAAACTCCAGTCTGCAGAGGCTTGCCATTATGGTTTTTCCCATACCTGAAAGCAAAAAGAGAAAAAGCTTTGTCATGTGACGGTCCTGCAGTGATATCAGAAATTCAAAATTCACAACATCAGATAAAGATTACACAAACCCGTTCAGGTTGGAGGGCTCTGAGTGGTAGGCGTTCTTGCCCTGCTCAGCCATAGTGGGCGCGTGGTGTGCGCTGCTGTGACTCTGGCTGGCCTTCAGTGGGTGGTAATTGCTCTTCAGGTCAACATGGCTCGTGGGCAGGGACATTTGATTTGTCCCGTGTACCTTCCCGTTGCTCTCCGCCACCTTGGGGTCGGGTTTGTCCGGGCTGAGACGTTTGTGGTTCTTTGTTGGGGAGGACAGGTCGACCACCTTGATGTCTGGGATACTGGTCTGCCTCAGGACCAGCTCTGAGTGGGCCTGCTGCAGCTTCTTCATGTGGTTGATGGCTATAGCAGCGTTAAAGGCTTGCTGTGAAATCAACATAGACAAAAGGTTCAAAAAGAGATCGGAGGGCCGTAAAGACCACACACAGCTTCACTTTAAGTGCTTGACAGACTGTGCCTCTGCTTCACCAAATCAAGTATACAGTAGATTGTCCAGACAATAGATTCATGTTTTTTTGTTGTTGAACAATCAAGTGCACTTTGGTTCACCTGACAGTAAAAGCCCTTCATCAGCCATCAGTGGCCTTGATTACTGAACAATATCTTATTAAATTGTCCTTAATCAGGAAGGATTTAGGTAGGAACCCTATTAATCTACTATTAACTGCAGGTCTATAATAAGCTTACCACACCTAAGCCAAGGAATCAGTGAGTACTGACCTTCCACTTGGACTTGGCGAAGTTCTTTTGGATCTGAACGCTTACAGAGTAGTAGATGTCCTGGCTCCGGGCCGTCTTTCCGATGATCCTGGAAAACAGTCGACAGGACACAACTCTTAAATTTATTTCAAGGTAGAAGTTAATCCTGAACCCATCTCTGTGACCTAACGCTACGTGGATGCACTGCTGCCTCCTGTGCTGCATACCATTTCTTTCATGAATGTGTTTGTAGTTTTATAGTGTCACTAAAATGTATAAATCTAGAGAGACATTTTAATGTGAAAATGAATGAAGAACAGTCTAACTGCTCAGGAAATGCAACTATAATGCGAATAATTATTTACACCTATTATAAAATGAGTTTAAGGGTAAAAATATGAGACAAGTGAACACTTTAATAGATTAGTTTAATACATCATAACCAATATTCGTATCAAACTCCTCCCGTGATACACGGCTGATGTTTGACACTCACCAGGGATGTCTGAGTGCTTGGTCAGTGCTGTAGCGCATGTCTGGATTCTTCTGCATCATGTTACGGATGAAATCTTTAGCTGTAGATCAAAAGATGACACACGCATTAGGGCTGGGAATAAAGCAGCTGCAGCTGGCTATACAACCTGTCTGTGCTGATGCTCAATGTACTTACCAGATTCAGAAATGGCATCCCAGAAGGGCGAGTCAAACTCATACTGTGCCTTCATGATCTTGGAGAACAGTCTAGTCTCACTTTCTTCATAAAAAGGGGGATATCCACAGAGTCTGCAACACGAGCATTTATCATTGTAGAAAAAAAAGGTGCACTACAGAAATGTTCCACAATAAGGTGCATGTTTGTGTACTAATGTGTGCAGGTAAACAGTATGTACTGTATAGTAGATGCTCACTAGGTGGTGCTATGCCTCAATCACTGCATCAGTATTCTGTATTTAAGTAACTGTGTCATGCTAAACACATACATGACCAGGCGTGGCTTTTAATCTGAAAATCCTGCCACTTAGTGAAGGTATATCTGGAGCTAATCCTTGGTTTAAAGGCCTCTTTCCTCTCTATATCTCGGTCTACTCTCGGCTTTAATACTTACAAGATGTAGGTGATAACTCCAATAGACCAGCAGTCCACTGCCTTGCTGTAGGGCTTCTGTGCCAACACTTCAGGAGCTGAAAGTGAGGAGGAAACAATGTCAAAGCTCTGCCAGTGATTCCTGTAACTAGGCCTGTGTGCAGAGAAACACAGGTATTAATATTACATATTATCTGTACCGCCTTGGTGTTACAGCCCTGTGTGTCTTATATTTCTCTGACCCAGGTCAGTAAGTGTCCATACATCATTTATTACACAGACGTGTTTCCTTACCGACATATCCTGGGGTGCCACAGGCTGTTGACATGATGTCTTTGTCTACCATCTTGGAGAGGCCAAAATCACTGATCATGACCTTGGAGTCCTCATCCTGGCTGTAGTACAGGATGTTCTCTGGCTGCACAGGAACAGACAGACAGGAGAGATGTTCACACACTGATCCTCAAAGAGTTACCTCACCTGTGGCGAACAGATTCTTAAACATTTCACTTTCTGTTAAGGTACCACTGCTGTAAATGGAGCAGCACTAGTCAAGTATGGGCTTATTAATGAGATTTGAATTTAGAGGAATAGTTTGACATTCACTTTTTTGTTAGATGAGAACTTTTTACAGGTTATAAATGTCAATTAGCAGGTAAAATAAACTCTGAGAATTCATATACTTTTTTATATGTTTAGTATATTATTCTAACAAAGCAGAATACTATATCAGATATCAAATTTAATGACATACATAAGATCCTGTAATGTGGCTTGATCCCAAAAGAGCACTTGAGTAAAAACACTTTTTAACATTCCACCTATGTTCCAGTCTATGTAAATGTATGATTTTGTGATATCATCTGATTTATACCTTGAGGTCACGATGCACTATGCCGCTTTGGTGCAGATAGCTAACGGCCTGCAGCACCTGCTGGATCACGCTGCTCGCATCCTTCTCTGAGTACACCCCCCGGTCCAGAATACGGTCAAAGAGCTCACCGCCTGAAACACTAAGAGGACACCGCTGCTGTCAAAATTTGATCTTAAATCCCATTTTAATTAAATGATCTGCTCATTTCAATAATAAGATAAAAGCTGAAAAACTCACAGCTGCATGATGAGATAGTAATTGGTCCGACTTTCATAGAAATCCTCCATCCCCACGACATTCTCGTGTTTGATTCTGTTGAAATAACAAGGTACTTTCATTGGGATGTTGCAATCATAATCGCACAACAGAACTCACATATTTTTCAACGTAAACGGCAGCTGAAAGAGAAAGCTGATCAATGGGAGTCCTTCCCACACTGACTACTGACAGAATAGGAAATGAATGTTGAAGGCTCATAAAAATTCACCTTCTCAACACAGCAATCTCATTCTCCAGATTGATGTCTCTTTTCTGTTTCTTCTTCACACACTTCATGGCAAACATCTTTCCCGTCTTCTTCTCCTTCACCATGTACACCTCTGAGAACGCCCCCCTGTTAATTAACACACAAATACATTGAGACATGATTCATCGATGATGCAGTCACTGATTGCTTTGAACCATCACAGACAGAGATAACAAGTCTCCCAGTAAGAGGAAATGAGTCTTCTCTCTTATTAGAATAGGGGAATTGTTAATAAAATACGATGACAGCACTGAGTATTGGCCTCTTGCTGGGTCTACTTTTTCATTTTTCTCAGCCAATCAGGGATCGTTTTTGCTTGAGTCCATTTCTCTTCTTTGTTCATACGTCAAATGTGAGGGATTGTTTTTCAGCCAAGAATTTACTTGCAGGGCTTCAAATACATGACTTAGAGTGGAGTAGAATGAGTCCCATTTGTCTGTACGGGTAAATGTTACACAATTAGTTTGGCATTTTAGGAAATACACTTATTCCCCTTTCTGCCAACACATGAAAAAATTGATCCCACTCTATCAATCTAGTTTAGCTTAGCGTAAAGACTGGAAACAGGGGGAAACAGCGAGCCTGGATCCATACAAAAAGTGTGAAAACGAGAATAGTGCGGGACTGTTTCTGACCCACCGTAAAACTACAAATGATTGTTTTAACACTTAAATTGATTGAACGAGACATTTTGAGATTTTGTTACCCTTGGAAGGACCCAGTCGAGTAACATTTAATTTGCTATTAAACTTCAAATAAATTACAGTTTGAAATTTGCCTCCAATGAGACAAAGTGTCTCTTCGCTGTTGTGTAACTTTGTGTAATTACTATGGATTTTCTAGTTTCATCATGTTAATTTGTTTTTGCCCTACACCCATCATTCAGCGATGGAAACGGCCTCAATTTCTTGGTAAGCATCATGATTCAAATAAACACACAGCAGAAATGGCAATATCAAGGGGGTAAATTAAGATCTACTAAAGATCTCTGTGGCTTAACTATTCACAGTTCAGAGGCTTATTTTCCGCTCTGTGCTGTGTATCTTCAGCGTTGTCTGGGAATAGTTGTTCCACCAGGTGGATTAGGCCCTTTATCCCTGACGCAATGGAAACGGCAGCACACAGGTCAGAACTGAGCATGTGCGGCGGAGACCTTGGGAACAATAAGCTCCTACATACAGTGCAGACCAGGTCACAGACAGGTGTCAAGGGCTGCAGGGTGATGACACTGACCCAGAAGGATGAAGGAATGTGCTCTAATGGAGGTCAACACACACTGCTGCTGGAGGATCTGAGTACCTCTAATAATGTTCATTTAACAGCACAATCTGAGTCACAACTGCTTTCAGTTTTGTTCCCCATTTTGCATGTTTTCTAATAAGTGTATTGTGTTGCATTTAGAAGGCAATGTTTAAAATGCCTCTCTCACACACTCAGACACACTGCCTGGTGCGACTCAGGGAGGCAGACAGGAACAAGTTGCCCCCACAACATCATCACAGCACTTCACATCTCGTTGCTCAAATTATTTCTCCTTGGTTACCAGAGCTCATTTTATTCCCCGGGATCTCCTTGAAGCTTATTGCGACCCTTAAGAGAAATCATCAATCAAGCTCTGAACATGAATGCCACACAGCATCCTTTTTTTTTCTAACCCTTTTTTACAAAAAGACAAAGGGCCATCAGAAATCACTGGTGCACCAACTTGAGTGTGTAAATTTGCAGGCTTAACATTCAAAATATTGACCAGAATAATATTGCTCTGTGCTTTTTGAGACACTCTGGGAGTTACATGTAACCCTGAAGAGACTGTGCTGATTGCCAGGAAGCCATTAGGATGTTGTTTACGCTGTGAGGCCCATTGGGGGCGGCTGTACGTGGTGTCCTATGCAATCTCCGGTCTCTTCTGGATTCTCCTCGTTTTATTGTAATGAAAGACAGGAAGAATGTTTTTTTGACATCTTCAACAGATGTGAAAGCAGGCCGGCAAAATCACTCAGTGGCTCAGACAGTAACAGTAATACTTTGGCATGCTTTCCTTGCTGTCTCTCTTTAGGTTCCTTGTCTTTAATTTGTGCAAACTGTATAGCATCATTTTGCACTGAAATTGATTGTTTAATTCTTTAGATGAGGTAGAGAAATAAACTTATCACAAGAAGTGCTTGTATGTGTCTTCGCCCACTTTTCAATAAAACCCCTCAGAAGTGTTTGGGGAAATAAAAGTAATTGCTGCAAACAAATTAAACCCCATATTAGATCAAGTGCTGTACTCAGGAGGGCCGCGCCTCCTTCACAGCCCAATCACCGCTGTTGTGTTCAGCTAAAACCTCTCTGCTGCCTCCTCGGCCCCTCAGCACAGATCCGTTCTGTTTTCCAGCAACACGCTGACGTCACTCTGGCAGCGCTCGCATGCTTGCACCTTTATTTACTGTTGGCCTCTGAACTGCTTCCTCTCCAGCTGCTGGCTAAACGCTGTAGCTGGAGAGTGCTAGAAGACCTGCAGATTATCGATGATGACCTCACAGAAAATGAGGCCAAGAGACTGTTCACTTTGTATGTACAGCATACAGTTACATGTTGCAAAACATTATCTTCATGATCTTTTTCTAAAATGACTGCAGGTGAACTTTGAGATCAGCTTAAAAAAATGCACACCTGTTATTTAAAGGGTGCAACTAACTATTATTTTTATTACTGATTAATCAACTAGTTATTTTCTTCATTCATCGATTAATTGTATTGTCTATAAAATGTCAGAAAATTGTGAAAAATGGCCATCACAATCTCCTAAAGCCAAAAATGATGCTTTCACATGTGTTTGTGCAACCAAGAAGCTGGAACCTGAGAATATTTGCCATTTTGGCCTTGTAAATGATTAATCGGGTATAAAACAGGTTTTGATTATCTTTTTGCCGATCAACTTATTGATTAATTGACTAACTGTTGCAGCTGTACTTGCTTTCTCATCAGATCTCTTTTTTGAGAGCCACACAATTCAGTGAGACTCTAGAAAAAATGATTCAAAGTGAAACAAAATGTTGTTAGTTTCGTGGGTTTTTTTGTGAATGAATTGCTAAGCTGACTTCACAGCCAGGTCACACTAACTAACCCTGGAACAACTTGCTGTCTAAGACTTCAGTAAAGAAGGCCTCCTCATGTCAATCCAATCAAAGAAGTAACCGGTCAAACAGGATGCTGAGGGTCTAATCACGCCATGTCCAAATGTTTTACTCTAGTTGCCCCTAATATCACTAAAACAAAAC
Source organism: Lateolabrax maculatus (assembly GCA_031216445.1). NCBI lineage: Eukaryota > Metazoa > Chordata > Actinopteri > Acropomatiformes > Lateolabracidae > Lateolabrax > Lateolabrax maculatus. The sequence goes on along the minus strand of CM062201.1, from coordinate 24,188,630 downwards.
ATCCAGCAATGCAACATATCCCCAGGTGTACGAAGAAACACAGGAAGAAATTCTAAAGTATATACAAAAACTGATCAGGAAATGAAAACCAGTCAGCTCAATAAATATTAAGATTTCTGGAATGAATCAATACATTGAATGTTGCTAAATGAAGCTATTTTACATTTAGTAAAATGTACTTACGATCCCAACTCCTCCATGACGTCAAACACCTCCTGGATGTCATCAGTGTCCTTTTTCCACACATAGTCAGGCTCTTGACGACCCATGTCTGCAGACGCTTCAACTGCGATTTCTGATTGAGGAGAAAGAAAAGACGCAAGAATGGAAGTCAGCACCCAAGTTCCACAGTGCTCCGGTTTCCTCAGGGTGTCTAACTTCTGCAATAATCCCGGTTTAATGACCAGACTCCCTTATCATCATAATCATAAACAGAAAGCCCTTTGGGATTATCGAGGAGACATGACAAAGCAGTTGGTTGGTGTGTCTGCTGCGCTGCTCAGACTGTCTGCAGGAGGACGAGCACATGAGACAGACATGAGTCTTAGTCTGGCAGACAAAAGGTTAGAGCACTAATCCGTGCTGTAACTAGCACACAGGAAACTGTAAAGCAGAGCCAGGCCTGGCCCACTCTGTATCAGGGCCAAATGACACTGTACGAGACTTCAGTGTATGAATAAAACTGACCAAATAATCTGTCGAACGTGAAGAAAAGATAGAGGGCTGTGTTGCCTTGACTTTTTACTGCATTTACCAGATAAGAATGTATGAAATAGAATATGTAGAACTGTGTATGTGTATAAATTAATTATCAAAGCTGTCTCCAAATTATTAAAAGAGCTCCCTGCACAACTCTGATTCTCATACAGTGATATTCAGTTCTTACGTTAAGCAAAATACTTTTTTCTTTTATTAAATAATCTATAAGGATCAGAAAATCAAGAAGAGTGGTTTATCCAATAAAACTGAAGGTACTGGAAAGGATTAGGAACACTTAAAATGAGCAGGGACCCAATGTGCTGCCCTCTTTTCTCTTATATAAGGGATTAGTAACTGTTGATCTGGAAGTCCTGACCTTGTCACAGGTATAAATATCTGACTAAAGCCTGGAACAAATAACTTTAAATGCCAAATAAACGACTTAACTCCCACAAAAAAAACAACCTGTTGCACATCCTGTATTTAAGCATATAAAAGAAAGACAACGAAATCTGATCCAATCAATTAATAATACGTTTTTGTGTCCACATTAACTCAAATGTTGCAGCACAATACATTTAAGACATGTCATTTGTATTCTAATGCATCTCTGAAATGCTTTGCAGAGTATCCCCACACTGATGAGCTCTGAGGGTCCGGTGTTTCCCGCACACGGCGGAAGGTCCCGCACCGTCTGTTCCCCTGCAGTAATTATTTATTTCCCCGCAGCATCGTGTTGTGTTTTTTAGCAGCGCAGGTCAGCACATGCACCAACACACTCCCATGCAGAGAAAAAGCCGCTGAATGCTGGGGAATATGCCCACAGCCACAAACGGCAATGCAAAACTAATTTGCACAGACCAAACCTGCAGCAGCGACCCACGTTATCTTTATTCTGCTCTGCCCTCACCTGCGGGTTTACAGGCGCGCCACGCGTTTCCACCCCTCACGCAAAAACACGCGTCAATGCGAAGATAAAAACGCAAACAGAGCCGCTGATGTGATGGTAACTGACGGATGCATCTCTACTCTCGAACCACCAGCGAGAACGAGTTGTCTGCGGCATCCGTCCGCGGAGAGATCACTCTGCGGCAAATGATCAGATATTCAGATCAAGCCCGAAGCGCACGGATCTCACACCTGAGCGACAGCGCTGTCAAACGCAAGCAAGTTTGTCCCCATGAAACTGAGTCACGGTGCTGAATGTTAACGCGGCGACACTCGGATCAGATCTACCCAAGTTACGCACAGAATACAAATGAGGCTCCGCCGGCCCTCCGCCTGCTCCGCGGCCGGCACGAGAGACTGCAGCTCTGCTGAACAGCAGCAGCGGCAGCGGGTTGAGTCATGCAGATCCAAGTCATTCACCTGATCAAGAAGCGGCTCCTTCACTTACCTCGGGACGCTGCGCCGTAGGAGCTCTTCTCAGACTCTCCTGCCAGAAGCTCGCCGAGGTCTGGACGGATTACTTTGTCTGGGACCTTACAAGTACCTGTTGTCAGGTCAGAGATGACATCCATGGAGAGAGCGGACGGGAGGGGCCGCAGGCTCACAGGTGCTCATTGGGACTTAACGCACAGACTCCAGATCGGGCTGCCGCTGCAGCATCATTCATCTTTCCACACAGCTACAGGTTTTCTAGATTTCCTGCGCAGAAATGAGCAGCTTTTACAAAACTGCGCGATTCCTTCATGCATGCGCACGTACACGCACATCAGTTGGGCAGGCTTCCCAGCACTGATAGGAGTGGAGTACCATTTTGAAATGACCTGCAATGATATATGGTGGTCAGAATAACATCTGTGAATAATTCTTCGACAACTTTCTAATAAGCCTCTCTTCAGTAAGGAGTTATAGATTCTAACTAACTGATTAATTAATAGTTACAGTGCCAATTAAAATATTTTATTGTGACTTTTTTGACACTGATCAACAGAAAAAAATAATTTAGTGTCAACAAAATACATCTCAACAAAATTACCTAAATAAATTGTAACTATAAAATACAAAATACTGTGTGTTTGCATAAGTGTTTACCTCCTCCAGGTCAGCATTTGGTAGATGCACCTCTGGCAGCAGTTCAAAAAAAAAAAAAAAAAGCCCTTTGATTCAGTGTAAGACATGAAAGCTTCCAGTTTAATTCAAATTGAATACTTTTATAGGCACTGCAATAAATAATGAACTAATGATTTATAGATCAATTAATATAAGGTTGTGAAAAATCCCTTTTGATGGTGTTTATAATTTCTAGTTGGTCATAATGTGGTTATAAATGCTGCTGTAATGCATTCACAAGCATTCACCATTTTTATTTTCCAATAAGTCATTAAGTAAAGATGTACATAAGTCATTAATAAAACATTTTCACAGTAATTCATCAAATCTACAGTTGAAAATGTACCAGGCAGCGGCTGTCAATAAGGAGCTAACCAAAAACACAAAACAATTGTAACGCTGGAGGAGGATAAACACCATCTAGAGAGGTTTCTCATTCCCTGGCAACCCACAAGATGCTCCTATCAATGACTTATTAATGATATATAAAGCATTGGTAAATGATTTATGATGAAAGCCATCTGTTATATTTTCTAAACCCTTTAAAAAAGGACACCGCTTATAAGAAAGTGGTGCACGGACTGTGATGATTGCAGCGTTCGGCTCTAAGCATGGCATTAACAGGCTTATGCATCAATCTGCATCAGGTGCTCATTTCACCTGTCACACAAGGAGCCACAGTGTATGCAGAGACTTGATTACACGGCTGGCCTCCTCTGTTCATGTGTTTACTGCACACAAAGGACGAGGACACAAAACAAACAAGCCTGCTCGTGACAAAATGAATTACACACAAACATTTCTAACCAAAAGGCACAGCTGCAGCACTGCAGGCATGTCTGTAAGAGAAATCAAAAACGGTGTTGTTATGGTATGATTTGATCTGCCATCAAAGACTGCAGTGTTGACTCCATCTGCCAGCATGAGTTTCAGAGCTTCAAAATGCAGCCTACCTGAGTTTTAGGCAAGTGTTGTAAATAGAGAGACAGAATATCAATACCTGGACAGGCACATCATGTTGTCATGGATACTGGTTCAAGAGGTTGTCACAGTCGTCTTCCATTTCAGGTGGTTTTTTGTTTTTTTTTTGTTTTAGAGGTAGAATGAGTGTTTTCCAATCAGGACAGAAGGCACCGGCAGGGCCGCGGGAAACAGCAGCTTCTATAATGAGAGTGTCAGGTTTGATGATGGATGTTAAACCGCACCAAAGCAGCACAGTCACTGGGTCACAGTTATTACAGGATGCAATTACAGAGCGTTTGAGCCGCACTAAAGGACAGTTACAAAGACCAGGACCCTTACTATCTGTGCTATGATGCAAATACGTGATATTCCAAAACATTACATCAAAATATATAAAATTCTGTACTGTTATGGCCCTGCGATTAAATACATAAAATTATATAAATGCATAATTCAGTGATATCATTAACGTGATATGTGTGCTTAAGTTACACTCAGTTATTAAATATTTAACAAAAGGTTTCAGGAGTGGATCCAAAACATCAGTCTGATTAAAACATATTACAGCAGTGTTTTCCTGCAAGATTACTGAGACACAATTATATCACATCTTCTGGCTTAAGAGCATCGTAGAGTTGTACATTCAGTTCCCTGACAGAGGCAACAGTCACATTACCAGAGCTGGGAAGTAACCAAGAACATTTACTCCAGTATAATATTGAGTAGTGATATTAGTAAAGTCGAGTACAGGACGACAAAAAGTTTTTTGTTTCACTTGTTTGAAGAAAATAATAGACTATAACTGCTATAGTATATAAAGTAGTAAAAATAAGCAAAACCTCAACCAACTACAACAGTAAAATGCTTCTCATTCATTAATGCATCAGTTATAATAATCCCATAATATTATAAAATAAATGTTTACTGTTGATCATTTAAATCAATTGTGCTAATAGTATTTTTTTAAATGCAGGTCTTTTACTTGTAATAGAGTATTTTTTGTAGTACTGTAATTCTTCCACCAGTGAACATTATACAACAGAGTTGTGTCTATAGAGACGATAAAGCATGGACACCAGGCCTGACTCGTGTAACCTTACATCACCAACAAGCTTACAAGAGAAACAACAGGATCAGTTGGAACTTCTCAAACCCTGCCAGCGGGATTATCCAACACTCCAGCTTCAACTTTGTCATTGAAGTGATGTAAAACAAAGCCGTCCATTCACCTCTGAGGAAAAACAAAGCAATTAACATCGCCTCAGGCTCTTAAGATCCATTGCGACTAAGTAAAAGGTCAATGGGCTTACACTAACGGGATCACGTAAATGTTCAATGCCTTATATAACTTGATCTGAAAGTGAAAGGAGTTCAGCTCCTGCATGAAGAATCATCACATCTATAGACCTTCAAACAATGATTCAACAAAGAAGTTCAGGATTTAAATCCACTCAACAAAAGTAGGTTATCTAGATGTAGATATAAAGTGTTACATAAAGTAATTCAATCGGTGCTGAAACTGTTCATTGCTCACAAACAAAGAGATTAAATTGATTTGTGCTTGCATGAAACTAGTGACCCATGTGTGACACCTGAACACAATCAAGGTTATATAAAGTCATTTATCACTGGTCCATAACAAGACATCACATTTTTTTCCTCATCTTCATGAAAAGAGTGTTTGAGTGTTATACAGTACAAACATTAATTATAATCATGTGGGCAGTCTTGCTGTACTCATCTACTGTAATTATTCACCTTTAGGCCTCGTTTCAGAACATCCAGAAATCGTTCTCATCCTCCACACAGTAAGATCATTATGTCTGATTAATATTTACAGTTAGTCATCAGACATGCACGTGTAAAAATGAGTTCATTTCTGAGGTTAAAACAATAAACACTTTTCAAATTAGCTGCTTTGATAGTGTCCACACACACACAGCTTGTTTTTTGCTTTTGCATTTGAAGAGTTAATTTTCAAAACAGCCCTTTAAAAATAATGAATAGGTTTATTATCCATGGCGACACAATTTGAACACAATGTGTTTTCAATTATTTAAGGTAACTCTTTGTTTAGCATTTTAATATTGTTAAAACCTTCATGAAGACTTCTTCTCTAAATGTTCATACTGGACAAGAATTTGATTCTTCACATACTTTTCGTCTGAGTAAGAAATTAATGAGAACCTCAAGTAGCATCTTGTACCCGTTATTGTCTTGAAAGATCATTGTTTAAATCAATAATAATTACTGTAGAGTCGAGTAAAAAACAACAACATATACCATATATAAGGTATAATCTGCAGTACTGTACTTAAGTACAATTTTGAGATATTTTATACTTCACTACATCTCAAAGGGACATATTATACTCATTAAATACGATATAATTTCATAGTTTAAACTACAAACAGTATGTAAAACAGTTAACATTAGCTCTGCCTCACCTATCAACAACATTAAATTGCTGCTTACAAATTGATGGATCAGTAATAATATGAATAATAATCAATATTATTATTATTAATATTATTACACTGAACAGCACTGAATAAGTACATTTTGCTGACACCACTTCTGTACTTTTACTTGAGTAATGTTTTGAATGCAGTACTTTTACTTGCAGTGGAGTTTTTTTTTTTACAGTGTGGTATTTCTGGTTTTTAGTTTATAATAAAATATGTGAATACTTCTTCCGTGTCTGATGAGCTGAGGAGTTTCTGTCTTATTAAACTTCACTGACAATCGAGAGGGACACGTGTGCACCCTAGAGGTCAGAAGTTAGAATAGCAGCTTTTATATAACTATAGTTCTGTATAGCAGTAACAAACAAAACACCTGAAAGGACTGGAAATTCATTTGTTACATCACTGAAGACTTCAATGTATTATCAAAAACATGAAAACTAAACCATCAAAGTGCATGATCTTTATTTGATATACTGTGAAGTGCCGTCCAGGCGGCACAAAATGGCATCAGAACAATGAATATATAAGGCTCCTTTTCACTAACAACAAACTGGTCTTTGTCTTGGTTTTGGCTATTGTGCCAGCACATGAATAGGAACACCTGCAAACGATAAAATGATGGCATTTATAAATAGCTGAACCAGTCCGTTAAGTCTGTTTTTCATTTACCCCCAAATCCCCAGTGTTCATATAATACACCACCACAGAAAGAGCAGCCGACTGTTGAAGGCCATCAGTGAAAACCCTAACTCTGATCCTAGAGGACTGAACGATACACCCCTGAGATTAACTATCCAACATGCTATCAGGGAAGGACTTGGTGAACAGCAGGAAGTGCTACAAAAGTCATAAAATCCATTAATGAAAAGTAAACTGAACAGTAAAATTAAATCATGAATACTAATAACGGAATTTAATCAGTCTAACATTTTAACTACCTCTTTGTTTTTATCCTCCACCATCATATTTCTAGAATTTATTCAGCATACAAATACTAAACATAGAATCATGATATGTATATTATGTCACTGTGTATAGTAGCACTTATTCATGATGCCACAGGTAAAATCAACATGAACATCAAAGTATTTTCAAAAACACTATCCATCCTGTGTTTTCAACTTGGATCCATCTCTAAGGCTCCAAAGCCAGTTCCCCACCACTGTAATTTTATGCTGCTTAGTCTTGGCTTTTGCACTTGGGTCACATGTTTCTGACACCAAACCAGTCCCAGGGTGGGTAAAGATTATCTGCTGCGTGGCGGTTGTTCAATAGTGCAGCAGACACTAGTAAGGGTCCTTTTTTCATATGTGGTCTGTTGCTGTGACCCCACTATAATGGCAGGCAGGGCTAAGCCGGAGAGTTGTTGGACACGTAAACTCAAAGCCTCGGATCTCCAGGCTTATGTCTCCCTCTAGGGGCCGGATTGCAACTGATATTCACTCAGCCTCTGGAACATAAGCCTGAACTCTTTATCCAAGTAAGGAGGAACTGCTTGTGTGTGGGTTACCCTCCGCAACGTTTCTGCATCATCTTTGGCTTTTCAAAAGTTACGTTTCAGGTTCCAAGTCTGAAAGCAGCAAGCCTCATACCCAGTAGATGTGAGGGCATCTACTGTGCAGCACACAGAGGTTCATGCTGAATATGTGTGTGAGTGAAAGCCTTACGCCCAGTGAACCTGAGCTCCTGCCTTCGAGTGCCGTTTAGCCTCCCTGATGGAGAAGGCCTCTTGCTCCTCGCTGATCTCCTTCAGCCTCTTCTCCTCCAGAAACGACACCAAGGAGTCCCTCATGTCCACCACCTCGATCATCTGTTGAAGGACCCGCTCTTCTTCTGCCTCCTGCTCTGGTGTCTTGTCTGCCAGACGAACACATATGCACACTTTACAGCGGCTATCGATATTTTTACAGTAACAATGTATCAACGATAATGTGAAAACAACATGACAATGTAAAAGGGGTTACTCATAGTGATAAAGCTAAAGAGAATTATCACTTGAATCTGCAGCTACCCTCGGCTTTACAGCCAACAGTAACATTTTCGGCTGCAGCAAGCAGCTGTTTTCAAAAAAAACCCACAATATACAACTTGCTCAGCACCAAACAGCAGACAGACATGGTGAACATGATGGAGCTTTGTGCAGCTTAAGAGCCACATATTTCCCTGAGGAAACCAAAAACAGCGCTGAAACATGAATGTAAATAATTTATAATGTTGCCCTGACGTATAAAAATAAGTAGCTTTTTGCTTACAAGTTTGCTGTATTAATTTGAAAGCTAATGATGTGTCAGTTTTGTGTTCATAACTTGTTTTTCGCTGCCCCCATGTGGCAAAATAAAATCCCAGTTATTGCAGGTTTAAACAAACACTGCAATGATTGTATGCAGGATTGGGTGAACAGGAGCACTGATGTTCTCATTAGAAGAGGAAACAAGCAATAGTTGTCTCAATAGCCCAGGCTGAACACAAATGGAGCTTGTTTCTAAGTTGGTTGCTCTCTTCTAACTGCTTCAAAATCAATCGGCCTGTTCAAGAAGCTTCAACAACAAACGTGCTTGTGTGCGTGCACCACAAAGTACACACCATTCAGCTCCATGTATTTCCTGAGCTCCAACTCCAGCATGCTCTGCTTGTCCTCGAGTTCCAGCTGTCGGGACCTGAGAGAAAAACAAACATCAGCTGAGTCCTGCCAACATTACATCCTGCTATAGCTGCAGGTCATCATAAGGCCGTATGACAAACAGAGTCTGACCGTAAAGAGTATTAGTTGCTACCATGGTGAGAACAAACAGTATCCACAGTGTTCTGAGCATCTGGTTACTGTGTCACTTCTACTCTGCACAAAAGCTGTGTTGTATCCCCAGCGTGACTACACAGGCTTTTACTGTGTGTCACTGTTTTTGAATTTACTAGTGAGCCAACAAAGGTGTGAACTTACGCCACCATGAGGTCCGACTCCTCAGAAACCAACGCGTTCTTTTCGTGGACGAGCTGGATCCACTGCTCGATCATGTCAGGAGAGCCGCTGCTGCCTGGAGGTGGAAAAATACAGTGCTTGGTTATGTGCGTGCGATGGTATGTTTGTTAGTTAAGTTGAAGAAAAAGAGGAAGACATGTTTGTATGGAAACTCCAGATATAGTGTTGTGGAACAAGACATGTGTGTGTCTATATATATATATATATATATATATATATATATATATATATATATATATATATATATATATATATATATATATATATATAAATAAAACAATAAGGGTATTTTTCATTTAAAAATCAAAAAAGAAGAAGAAAACAAGGAGTCTTTAGTATATCAGGAATGAAAAATCAAGGGTCGGCTGTTAACATTTGGGTCTTACCAGCCTCTCCTCGCAGGGTTCGCTCCAGCTCTACACCCTTCTCCTCCAAGTCCTTGAAGGTCACCTCAATCTCCTCCAGTCTCCTCTGGATGGACTGTGAACCACAGAAACAACAAAAGAGTAAGAAAGGTAACTTTAATGTATTTGTCAAAATTTGCACAAGTTTTTTTTAGTAAATCAAGCCCAATCTATGATAGTATTTATGGTTGCCATTTTGTTTCTGCAATAGCAATTCAATATAAATACATTCCATAATCATTTATCTATAGAGTAGTTTTTATTGTTAGTGGCGGAGTCCGCCATTCCCACACTAGATTTAAATGACCTACCTAAGCACAAGGAATTCAGGGAAATCTATGCATGTATGTAAGCCAGCATTAATGTTTTTAATTCTATCTCAGTGATGTGAGCCTCAGTCTTTATTATTCACTCTACCATACATGCAGCATGAAATCAAAACCATGGTTTCTCATGGTATGATGGAAGAAGGCAGATTACTGACTGACCTCTTTATTAAATCAACTTCAGTTTCTTTTTTTGCCAGAATGCTGTGGCCTGTTGTATTTGTAGTATTAAACCATACTTGCTGTTACCACCAGTAACCACGGGTGTCGCCAAATCAATCAGGAATTAAATCCTAATTATATATTATAAATTTAACATACAGAAAATTATTCTGAAAACAGACGAAATTGCTACACTTAACCTCAATGTGTTGACAAAGTTCCAGGCACAATGAGGTTTATCGTTTCACTGAGTGAAGCTGAAGAAGCCACTGACCAATAAAACATAGATGAGCTATGAGTATTGTAACGCTGTGAGAGAGACACTGACCTGGGCATTGCGCAATCGCTGTAATTCGCTCATCTTGGCTCGCCGCTCCAGTGTCCTCATCTTCATCAGCTCCAACTTCTCAGCCTCAACAGGGTCTGATGGCACTGTCTGAAACTAGAGGCAAAGTGTCATTATTGTACGTGTACTGCTGCTAAAAATATAGCAGCTCACGGTCATGTAAAATAAAAACCGCAGCTTCATTCCTCTCCTTACTTTCTCATCAAAAAGGTCAATGTCGTCTTGTTCAAACATCTCATCGTCGTCGTCGTCATCGTCCTCATCTCCATCGACACCCTCTTCTGAGGCGCTGTGAGCATGTCTGAATGTTGTTTCTGTGGAAAAAAATGCATAAAAGATCTAACAATTGTAACAAAGACTGGCCAAGATCTCAGAAACACCAAAGCGAAAGGTTTTTTCCCCCTTTGTAACCATTTTCCTCCACCAAAGATCAAAGAGGAGATGAGCCCTCAGCTTACCCACTCTCCCTGGAGGATTGATGAGGACGCTGAGCCGGGTGTCTCTGCTAATCCTCGGGGAAGAGAGATTCCAGGGGGAGAACTTGGATCGTACTCTGGTCTGCCCGCTTGGCATTTCTTTTCTCCTGAAGCAGCGCCGATTCCTATTATCCCGGATGTGACTAGCAGTGCTCCCACTCCAGTAGCCCTCCTCGTCTTGCCCATCCAGGCCCTCTGGTTTAGGAGGGCTTTGGCCTCTCGCGGTTGCAGAGGAAGAGGAGCAGGAGGAGGATCCACCGGGGGTCTCGGAGTCTGAGTCCGCACTGAGGCTCTGCAGATTCACCAGCTGGGTTTTCTCCTCATCGGTCAGCTGAAGCTTTCGGAGTGATTGCTTCGGACGGGAGGCTGGCGCTGTCTTGGAGTTGTCTTTTGTAGGGGTTGGAGATGAATGTTTTTCCGGAGTTGAGGGGTCAAAAAGGTGGACTGTGCGAGGTTTTGCTATTGGAGGCGAGGGCTGAGGGCTGGGTGCGGTCTGCCGAGAGATGCGGGGCTTGGGGACAGGGACTTTGAAAGAAATCTCCTCTGTCTCCTCCTTAGTGGGTGCTGCAACCTCAGTTTTAGATGGAAGATTTTGGGGAGTTTTGGACGTATGTGGTTCTTGGGACTCTTCCTTGGATTCAAGTATATGGTGGTCCTCTCCTTCAGGTTTAAGTGACTGTGTATGAGTAGAGGGACCACAGTCCAGAGAGTGCTCATACTCCTCATCTGATGGAGACGGTGTATAATCATCACTGGAAAGCCCGTTCTTTTCACCCGTCCCTTTGTGATTTCCTTCGCTATCCTGAAAAAAGAAAAGCCATTGAAGAAAGAAATCCTTGTTTAATATCTTTTGGTCCGGCTACATATGCTTTGACACAAACATTAGTTGTGCGTAACTGCTCCGAGCGAGGCAGCCCTGCAGGCTGATGACATCGGACCAGGCACCAGAAGGATGATATATCATGCAACAGAAGATTGTGTAACACGAGCATTACGAACACAAGCACTCAGCCAGTCTGGATTCATCAGCAGCAAGCAACAGAATAGTTTACGTCTGTTCTGCTCAGTGACCCACCTTACAAAATGTTTCAGCGCCGATTTCCAGCTCCAGATCTTCAGAGTGCAGCTCACAGTAAAATCTCCCTGAGGGCACATCACAGATAAAAACAATAAAAGGAGTTGAAAAGTCAAAGACAAGTGAATGTTGACATGTTCAAGGAGAAAAACCCTGCTTTTTCCTTAAATTATTAATAACCTTTCTAAATGAAAACCTCTTTAAAGAGAGTCTCAGTGCAAATTATTAATTACACAAATAAATAAATAAGTGGTGCTTCGCTTATTGTAGAAAAACCTTATTCTGGCTTTGAGAGAATATGTTCTACCACAGGTGCAACAGCCGTTGAAACCAGAAATACAAACGCTTTATGCTCAACAATCCAACATCAAGTGCTTCAATCAAGGACGGCTGGATTAGCAAACAAGAGGCTGCTAAAAAAAGGATAGCACAAGACTGGATCCCACACTGAACACGAACAGATACCTGGGAAACCCTGACAGTTACTGTTTTGAATGGGGGTTTGTGAAGATTTCTTTCACAAAGCAGGCACACGGACAGTAAGCACTCACCTGTAGTCGGGTCAAAGGTGTATCCTCCCAGTCTGAGTGTGATGCTGCACTGATGGCAAGTGAAGCAGCTCCGGTGGAAGAACTTGCCCTCAGCACTGATGCGCTCCAGCACATAGACCCTCTGACCACAGAAGTAACACTCCTCGCTGTTCGTCATCGACACGCCAGCACCAGGCTCGGGCTCGGGCTCGGGCGCTGGATCAGGAGCGGGATCAGGTGTAGGACTGAGCTCAGCGGAAGCAGGAGACACCACCGTCTGAGGGAAAGGGTCAAGGCAGGGAAAATTCAGTGAAGAAGCATTGGCAAATAAACAAATAAAAGAGGATGAATCAGTGCAGAAAGCTTCCAAAGTAGAATTTGATTAGTTGAACACAACTCACGCTGTCATCATCTCCCATCCTTTTCTCTCTTTCTCGTACTCGTTTCTCAACTTCCAGCTTTTCCTGCAGAGTAAATAAGAAAAACTATTAGCTATCGCATGACCTAATTATGTTGATTAAGTGGACATTCAGACAAACATCCAAACCATTTTAATGACTAACTAGAAACGGCCTCCCTTGAATTCACATCTAACAATTTTCCCCTAAACCGAGAATTTGCAGACAAAAACAGATGTGAATCACAGACAGCACAAGAACACAGACCGAAGGCCCAGACGTGAACTCCGGCCAGCAAGCCAGTGTGTTTGAAATTATCTTTATCAAACATTTCTCGGTGCTGTGTAAACAGTGAACTCCAGTCACAGTGGGCGTACCTTGCGTCTTTGCAGTGAGTTGTGCTTCAGCTTGTTCAGGAAAAGGACAGCTGACTGTGTCTGGGAGAGAGTCAGAGGCTTGGACAATGGCAGGAAGCCTGCAGGTTCTGTAGCCAGCAGAAAATGAAAGAAAGAAAAATGTCAGGGAGGGACACACACCAAATTCACTTTATCTTACTATTACAGGCTGCAGACCTAAAGACACCTGAACGTTGCTGGCCTACTTGCAGCTTTGCACACAGCTGCTAAAAATATTCAGATTGTGCCTTTTTTTTTTTAAAATATGTTCTAGGTTTATCCTTTTATGTTGGCTACTCTGTCAGAAACATAAAAAATCCCTCTCACTTGTATTTTCTGTAGCGTCAAAGCAGAATCAGCTGAATTCAACTTGTCAATCCCCATAAAAAAAAAAAAAAAAACTCTCCAGCTCCAGGTCTGACTACCACTCCCACTCTTTCATCATTCAGATAAGGTTACCGGAGAATGACAGCTCCCTGCACATCAGTCAGCGGATCCCAAGCAGAGCAGCACAGCATCACAGACACAGAGAGCGTACATCACACCCACTTCAGATCATTCAGTGCCTCCGAACGCTGGGCTCACAATTACACTGCACAAACTCCTCCAGCTACAAAGACTGTAAAAATACCTCTGCCACAAACAGCCGGGGAGAAAAAAAATCCTCCGTCGGTGCAGGAATAGTAAGATCCCCTTCAAGAGACGTTCGTCCCACCAGACCCCGATGAGCCTGGTCCACACCGTGACTGTCTGCTGCTGGGCTGGCTTAGTGCAGGGGAGCAGCACAACCAGTAGAGGCTGGCTCTGAGCACAGCACTAGCCACTTAAGTCAAATGAATTGTGGGTAACGTGCTCTTAAAGAGACAGCAGCTTCTCAACACCAAACACATTTCAGTGGGAGGACATCTGACCCTTTTATGGTGATGCTAATGCCGTGCAGTGTCTAAGCAACCGAGTTATGCAAGAGTGATGCTGCTGTCACCAATAGCTATATTCAAGATATATCAGAGCATAAAAGCATTGAAAAGGACATAATTAATGAAACAATGTACTGGGGTATACTACAAAGTGCTTTTTTGGCTTTTCAGTGTTGCCGTGGTTGACAATCTTTTCACCCCTCCAAATAATACAGACCCAAACTTTTACCTTTTGCTGACACAGTGAAGGCACTTTGGACCTGGGTGAGGTAGAGGACCATGGACAACTTGTCTATCTGACCGCTGTTGGCCAAGTCACTGGCAGACATGACAGGTGGGATGCCCAGCTCCTTCTCCAAGAGGCTGAAGGCCAGTTGGTTGTTGTGAACAGCACTGGACTCATCCAGGGAGGACATGTCACTGTGGAGGAATTAGAAAACTTGGATTACACTACGGTATTAGAGTAGAGATGTGCAATACATTAGCTTTTGGTTATGGTTTAGTTTTATTAATGTGTTAAAAGTAAATACCTGATGCAAATTTCTTTCAAAGAACTGGGTCAAATTAACCCCATTAAACCACTGCATAATTATACAGCATCCTACAGTGTCTCATTAGTGGTTTTGTCGGATGAAAACAAAGGTAATGCCAGGGGAGTGACTTACATGAGCGGAGGTCTGAAGTGGTGGATCAGAGCACACAGAGCCAGCCCGGACTTCCAGGACTGGGTAAAATCCTTTACATTCACATTTTCATAACCAGCTGTGTGTTTCTGGCACCATTTCAACAGCTCTTCAAAACCACTGACTGAATCTGAAAGGACAAACACAGACAATTCATCAGACAATGTTTCACAACCTTTATTGTGGTTTCATGGCCATAAAAAGTAGCCCTCTGTGATATGCAAATATTGTGTGTCTATGCCACAAAACCACAGAAGGCTTCCTGCTTAGTTCAAGCTAAATATAAAAGTGAAAGAACAACCAGAGCAACCATCACACAGGCCTTCAGCCTGCACAATGAACAACAGCTGACCTTGACGCATGTGAACCAACTTGTTCTTCTGTTTCTTGCTTGATGTATTGAATTTATCAACATCATATAGGTGCTGCACCTAAATGAAGTGACAGGTAGATTAGTCAATACATTCAGAGATCACAGACTAAGTTAACCTTTTACAAGATATTGTTTAAATGCAAATCAATACATTTTTTGTTATTTACTGTAAGCCATCCGAGGCTCAGTTATTGTTTTATGTGGAAATCAGAACGACGTTACTGGCAACAAATATATAAAACACTGAATATTGAAGAAAACAGCTATTAAGCAGGTTCACATTACACTCAGAGTCTCAGACCAACGTTTATTCCCTTACAACAGGATGTCAAGCCTGTTTTGTAAACAGTTATGAGACAATGATAATGTGATAATCTGCATCTTTAAATAACATCCATGATGATTCAAATCTATGTTGAGTGAATACAGGATTAAAGTCCTGACCTGGTTGTTCTGGATGGAGGAGAGGTTGACTCTCGTGTACCGTGTTTTGGGGTCGATGCTGTAACCAGCGTAGTTTTTGCTGGTGTTTTCCGGTGTGGTCTGGGACAGCACCTGGTAGATACTTTCTCTGTACATTTGTTAGGAAATGAAAACAAAGACATTCAGAGCAAAGCACAAACCCTGATCAATCAACGAAGGGAAACACAGCGGTGCATTGAAATGTGAAAGAAAAAAAAAGAAACAGACACTAATAAAGAAGAGGTATGATGATTCAACTACATGAGTTTAGAGCTCACACGATCATCAGGCTCAATACAACAGATTTAGTCTGATTTAGTCCAATCGTATTCAAAGACTTTTTAGTAACTTTTCATAACAGTCTTATCTTGTTTATGGGCAAAACGTGACTTTTTTCAAACACCAGAAGTGTCCGTGTTTTATTCTTGTCACATCAGGGAATCAGCGTGAAATTATTTTTACACTTATGCAATCAAAACAACTATCCGTCATACTAATTATCTCAGGATGGGAGGTGTTGCAGATGAGGAGATCCACACGCATACTGATGAATGTGGCCACTATATTTTTACACTTTTATTTCAGGTCATCCATTAATTTTGTTTAAAAAATGTTTAAATCCTTATCTTAGTTTCCATGAGACCAATTATTGTACTACTAATACTGTAGTATAACCTACGGTTTTCACTGTGTGTCTACGAAACAGGAAGTAACACTTTCGCTTTTTTAAAGTGCACCATATTAAAAATTTCTCATGTTGTAAAGATGAATTGTGATTGTCTGCACTGTGTGTTGTTCAGTAGTTTTATGAAGCCGGCTCACCGTTCAGCCAGGACCTTGAGATGCGGGACCCCCATGCCCCAGCTTCTCACCATCCACGCTGTGTCGAAAGCGGCTAGAAACCCACGGGCGATACCTGTACCCAGAGGCCAGAAAGGCTGCAGAGAACAGAGCATAACAACTCGTTGTAGCACATTAAGATCATCTCATCACAATTAATGGTAAGTGGAGCAGACATATTTCACACAGTGAGTGATTATCACACCAAGAAGGTGTCACTTATAAAAACTTTTGGGACGGAAAAAGAAACAGCGGCCCAGCTTTTCAGCTTTTCAGCTAAATGCTACCATCAAGATGCACACATGTTCACAATTGCTTATTAACTCTAAACAGGTACAGCTGAGGCTGATGGAAATTTCATTAGTTTTACACGTATTTGGTCATAAACCAAAGTATAGGACACAATAAAATCTTGACCTGACCTACAATGCATCTTGAGGGGGACATGAATGGGGAAAAGTTGTCAACACGTCCTTTTTATTCCATCATCTGGCAACCAAATGTTTCTTATTTTATACTTTCTGCCAATTTATTGTGTAGCTGCTGAGATATTTCACTGGATAAGTGAAAAATTTGACCTGCTGGTGGTGCAATGTGAACAGTCATCCTATGGGGACCATAAATGTATGTACATGTTATTTTGCCAAAGCATCCATAGTTATTGAGATAGTCTCTAGACCAAAGTGGTGGACCAACTGACAAACATCACCATCCCTAGAGCCACAGAGGGAACTAGGGGAACTTTTTGCCAGATCACTAAAAATGTTGCCCCCTACCTCCACCAGGCAATCTCCAACAAGACCCATCAAAAGCTTCTTCCCCTTCCTCTCCCTGACCAGAGAGGCATTCTCAGCACGGTGCATGCAGGTGAAGTCGAACATGGCCACGTCGCGCTGGCCGGCATGGTTCTGAGCAAACTGGAGGTCAGGCAGTTTGCCACCTGTGGAGAAGGAGGCAGCATCATGGGCATAGCGGCACAAAGCCTCATGATCCACGTTTGCAGAAGCCAGCAGCTGCTCTGCATCGCTGTAGTCCTGTAGAGACAGAGTAAGAGGTGCGATCTGATGAGTCATGGCACCTTTTCCATTTCTGAGTGGCATGTCTTATACTTGGTTTACTGCATTAGCTAAAAGGGCCAGGATGCAGATAAAGAAGAGATGATTGACAGTTTCTCTCTTCACACTGGTGCACCTGCATGGTTGTTTCATCCATCTGGTTTGTTTCTTCCTCTTTACTGGCCAGAGATGCAGCTGGTGCCAACAGGAATCACACTTTTTCTTGGTAATGGATGTGTTGTTCTCACCTGTTTAATGACCCCCTTCTTCAGCAAGCTCTTCTTCTTGGCAGTCATGACAAAGTAGTGGGTGTCGTCTTTGTAGTAGACAATATTCTCCAGATCAATACCTGGAATGGAAAATGGAGAGAGAGCATGGTGGAGAATCAGGCAGGCTGACTTCAAGAACATTCTTTATTTCAGATTGATATTTTTCTATATCATAACTTGTTTGCTTACGCGTTTCTACTGGTTTTATTGGGGGGTGGTGAGACACAGAGAGGTCAGTTTGAAATAAGAAGTGCAACTAGGGTTATGATGGTGACACATAACAATAAGCTTTGTTGCATTATGTGCACAGTAGGTTAGAAAGGAAGGGTGGATTTCATCACAGTTGCCGTCACAGGAAATTAACTGAGAACTACAATGTTGTTACTCGTTTCACACTTCACACTGAACCTAGCCTGACAGAGCGAACATTCATTTCATGCCTTCGGGGTTGCATTCACTAAGGCACAACAGCAGAACGATAAAATGAAAATAACAGTGCTCATGTTCTTATTAGAAATGTTATGGTTCAGTAACTCTACTTCATAATTCATGTTCTCACTTAGTTCACGCCATGGTATAAAATAATCTGAAACCACTGACTTCCTCTTTTCTTGTTGACTAAAATAGAGCAGCCAGCTGCTTTGCAGCACATCCAGGTGTAGTCTTCCATCCACCTGAACATGACCCTAGAGGTCATATAGATTCCTACCTGTCTCAGTGAGCAGCTCTTGGAAGAACTTCTGGTTGTAGATGCGGGCCACACCGCTGATCTCTGCTACATGGGCCTCAGCCGCTGTGTTCCTGTTGATGAAGTTGGCTGTGATTCCGATAGCCAGCTTGCCCCTGAGCTCCTTGTGCTTAAAACCTGATAGTTTGGAAAATAAATAAAGAGGCTGATAAAAGCCCACTAATTGAATACGGCTTCAGGAAGAAATTTGTGTTTTGTGGTTTTGTTGTGTAACGGGGTAACACATCGCCACAAAACACAAACTTCCTCCTGAAGAAGTGTGTGTTACACACATGTGCTTGTGCCTATTAATGCAACAGTGGGAATGGAAGTGATTCAATAGTACATGTGTGTCTGTCTCACCATCAGGGATAAACCTTCCTCCACCAGCAGAGATGAAGACATCGAACTGGAAGGTTGCAGCTGGATGAGACTCAGGCTGCAGCTTGGCCATCCAACCTGTCAGACACACATGAAACTTTTATGTGCCCTGAGCCTCAGCACATTTCATAATAACATTACTGCTTTACATACGGCTGGTTCATAAATATTGTTGGTTCATAAAAACAACAACTGATGATGATGATATACCAAGCAAAACCAGTAGGAAGAGTGATTGCTGGTTGGGAAATGTAAATACCGTTTTCTCCTGAGGGCTCAATCAAGCCCTGAAACTCCACTCCGGTGTGCACCTCCACCCCGAGGAGAAGTGACACTTTCAGCAGAATCAATTGGAGCTGACGGATGCCTGAAAACACACACGTATATATATATATATATATATATATATATATCATTGGAAATGTGTGTGTGTGTGTGTGTGACATAACCAAGATATTAAATATACAGATAGTAGATGCAAACATAAAGTTAAAGGGAGCTGGAGCTGCAAATAATGATGGTTTTCATTACTGATTTATTAAAATGCTCATGACAATTTCCCAGAGCCCAATGTGATGTCTTCAATGCCCTCGGAGAACATAGAAAACTACAAATCTCACGTTTGAAAAGCAATTTCGGGTTGAGCATTGACTTAAAGTACTGATCAATTATTAAACATGTTGTTGATTCTGGTAATGACCAAAGTAAAGTAACCTTTAAGGTTGTGTTCCAAATATTCCACAGTGGTCTGTCAAGGAGGAATTCTCAAAGGCTTTGAGTGAGCGTCTAAAATCTATTAGTTACAAATCCAAAAAAGTATTCAACCAATTGAGCACAACATTGTCGGATTCACGATGGACTGTTTTAATAAAATCGATAAAATCGATGCAGGAGAACCAGAGACATGTTTTTTTTTTAAATTCCATTCATCGTCTTCCTTGTCAAACCTGGTGCCTACATTACCCACAATGCAACACAATCAACAACAGTTTGGTCTGGGATTCTTGTGCGTTGCGCTGGCAGCGACTGATGGAGCCTCGAGCTACCAGGCTTAAGCAGAGATGAGGAGCGGGCTACAGATGTCTGGTAAGCTCACTTCTTTCTAACTCCACAACTTCACATGTTTTTCATTTTCAAACTTGTAGTCTTAAACCCCAACCGACACTCCTTCTGGAGCCACAAAAGGCTATTTTACTTTTTTGTACTCCAAGACCTGTTACCAGACTTTGATGTGAAAAATCTATGAAGTTCCCCTTTTAGTGCATCACATTTAGGTGGTTGAAACCTGAGCCTCCGTCATAAAACCTATGGATTCAAAACGTTTGGGAACTTTATGAGATAAAGCAAATCACATATGCACTGAGGCTCCAAAAGCCCGACATGCATAAATTAAAACACAATATAAGTAAAAAAATGTTGAAGATTAAATTTCAGTTGATCAATTAATTGATTACTGATCCTTTCTGCAGTGACGGGCGCATTTCAAATCAACACCAGACCTGGTTCACAGTAAAGGACTGTCCACTCAGCACAGTCATTAGTGACTCACTGATGTGATCCAGAGACCCGGTGCAGAATTTGCCGTAGAACTTCTTGGCTCCGAGCAGGCGGAGGTCAGAAATGGTGAAGGGCCACAGGTGGAGAACATTGTTCCTGGAGAAACTCTCTCTCTTCTCCAACACCACCACCTGAGCCCCCAGCAGGGACAGTTCGATGGCCGTCCTCAGCCCACATGGCCCGGCTCCCAACACAAGACACTAAGAGAAGGGAGGAGGAGGAGGAAATCAGCATATAGGAAGCATGGATGATACAATCAAAGATTCAAATCAAAGCATGATGAAATCAGACACACATACAAGGAATTTACTGTGGTGTATTGGTGCATAACACAAAGTTCTTTCCTGTGGGGAAATTAGTGCAAAGTTAAAAACAGAGCCATGTGATCAGGTAAGTCCTGTTTTTTTTTTTTTTTTAAACGCCCAAACATTGTGTGTCACAGAAAAAAAACAAAAAAACAAAGAACCCTCCATAAGCCAGTCTGTAATTGCTGGAAAGGAATATTTACAACGTTGGACTAAATTTGATCAGCAGCAAATCCAAAGAAATCTGCATGATAAGGACTGATAAGGATAAGGACTGGAAACCAGACGAATCCGCAACAGATATTATATATTTTTAGACTGGAGTTGTGAGACATTTTGCACTATTATTTATTACATATTGATATTAAAATCTGATAATTATCTTGCCAGATAGGGGTTTTCAGTGTTTTCCCCAGAATAAAAAAACAAAAAAGCCTCAGCATTTACATCATGGGATGACAAAAAGTCACTGTACCTGTTTAGTGGTGGGTGAAATTAAGTGCATTGTCATTATGAAGAAGTTAGTAATTATTTTACACAACTGAACGAAGAAAAAAAAGAAGGAAGGACAGAAATTTGACTTAATTAAAAGCCAGTGTACATCCAATAATCATGGATTAAAAATAATTATCAATAATAAATATTATTCTACCAAAAAAAGCCAGCAAAGACTACCTTCCACATAATTGTAAGATACAGGAAAAAAAAAGAGAATCACAAGTTGCCAGTACCTTGTTTTTGGTGCAGGCTTTTCCTTGCTGGTAATCAGGGTGAGATGCCCTTTTGTCCAGCTTCGTCCACACGGTTTTGGCCTTCCAGTAATTCAGTCTTTCCTTTAGCTTGGAGTAGAAGCTCCTGAAATCCTTAGGATTGATGTCCAGTTGCCTGCAGAGCTCAGCAAAGGTTTGCTTCACATCCTTACAACTCTGGGCTTGGATGAAGAGGTCAAATGTAGCATGCGAAGGGTTAACAGGGTCCTGGCTCGCCATTGTGGTGGATGGTGGTGGACCCGGTCCTTCAGTCTCTGGGGTTGTCTGTTATCTGTGAAAGACGAGGTTAGGTCATGGTTTGAGAACGTCCTACCTGGAAACAACGGGGCTGTAGTTTACTGTAAACGATCAAAGGGTTACAAAGTCCTTGTTGCCCTTGTTGTTGGCATTTATAGAGCTGGACCACTCTTGTAAATCTTCTACCTTCTGTGCAAGAGGAACTCTCCTCATGTGTCCTAATTATAGGAAAGATGTTTAAACGTTGAGAACTTCCTTGTCACCTGGTCAGCTGAGTCATTACTAACTTCCTCAATCTGGCCACTGTGGTCTCTGTATCTTTTCTTTTTACGACTGAACAGCCCGCCCACCGCTGATGTGTCATTCTCACACATCACCCCAGGATGTATGCCTGAGTGTAGTTATAGTACACAGTTTAACAGAAACACATGGCAGAAAAACATAGTGAGAATGTAACATTTTCCATACGTTTGGACTGAAATGACTGTTGTTTCACATCACAAAAAAAAACTATATTTTACCTGGAGTTGGGTGATACGGTTGGAGTTAATATCCAATATTAGTAAGAATGTCGTATATTGACAACTATCACACTATGGCAACTGTATGCAGTGTTCAGTGTAATGAAACCACATGTTTTGGTCTAACTTTAAAAAACAATGAAACACAATTTATTACAGCCAAAGGTGACGTCTTCAAATGTATAGCATGCTTGTACTCCGGTATGTACATTGGAAATTCCTCATTATTAGTAATATCTGGTGTACAACATGAGCTCACAACCTATTCCCCAACATTTACTTAAGGTGGGTTATTTTCAAAAACTAGTGGCTCTGCAGGCAACATGCAAATCTTTAACGTCAACATCATATTCAAACAACAAAAGCGCTGTTTAAAGCACAGTTCTAACAGTACACACACAGCAACACTTTTCTAGCAGCAACACCAAGTTGTGGCTGACATTTCCTGTAACAAACATGCATGCATCACTTCCTGATGATTACATTACTTTCACAACAACCCCCTTCCCCTGCCCTCCACCTGTGACACAGTCTATAATTACAGACACACACCCCTGCAGCTTGTGTGTGCATGACGGTGCTTGAGTGTGAACCTGATGGAAACTGTGGTTAAACTTCTGCTAAGACCATCGTTCCTCCCTCTTTTTTTAGCCACTCACTGTCTGTAGACATTCACTGAAAGAGAACATGGTGACCCAGCTTCCGAACATACATGACAAGGTGCTAAAAGTCTTCTTTCACTCTGTTGCATATGGTTCAAATCACTCACACGGAGTTACAACTACAATAAATACAAAGGAAAACAGTCAGAGGTGTTGGATTAGTCTCCATGGAGACCCAAATGATACTGGCCTAACACAGAGGCTTCGACATGAAAGCATAGCTCAGGGGGACATAAACCAGCTTTGATGCAAACCGATATTTCTATCACTTTCGTACATTGGACCATTTTCTGTTTCTCTATTCTTTTATTGCAGTGTGGAGAGCGAGCAAATAAGCCTCCTGACATGTACAGCGTGGAGTTTACTTTGGTCTGAGATGATTAATCAAGGTTGCAACACAGTGGAAGTGTCCTAACAGGCTGCAAATGGAGCCAGTGTTCTACCAGAGAAAACACATTTACCAAGAATCAAATGGCCTGTGAAGACAAGACAACCTGTCAAAACTAAAAATAACTTGAGATAACTTTTATCTAATTCCCAAGGAGGCTGCTGTATTTATCCTCTGTGCTATATTTTCTGTTTTCAACCGGCTTGAAAGCATTTAACAGAAGCACTAAAAGAAACATAAAAACATAAAATAGTTCCCCATGGTTAAAATCACCTTTTGCAACACTGCTAAATATAGTGTGAGGATGGTCATGGTCATGCTGAATAAAGTGTCCTCTGTGGCAAAGGTAATGTGTACACACACACACACACACACACAAACATCATCTGACTTGAGTTTAGCAATTCTAAGAATGAGACGAGTTTTGGCAGGAATGCAGTAGACAAGATGAGACAGAAGTAACCAGGATTTAAAGGTGAATTGACCTGATTTTCCTCGGAGCCAGCGGATTGGAATAAGCTGACCCACCTTATTACATATGTAAGCCGTGTGCAGTGTGTCTGGCAGCGCTGTGGTGTATCAGGATGTTGGATCGAACACTGATCTCCAGCCTGGCAGGGTTTTGGAGAGGGACACAGACACAAAAAGGGGAGAACGAGAGCGATAGAGAGACGAAAGAAAATAAACGGAGATGTAATTTTATGAGCTTATCTGGCTCCACACACACCCACACTTTGTACTCACACATTAAAAAAATACCCCCCCCCCCTTGCAACATAAGAAAGGAAGCTGATAAAGGAACAGGAAGGTGTGGCACTGAATGTGATCTGCTGTGCCAAAGCAGGATGCAGTCGCAACATGTTACCGAGGGCTGGCAGCCAGATTGAAGAGAACACTGAAATGCAATGAGCGCTGACATATGTGCACCCAGAAAACACGCTTTCAAATAGACCCACATGACGGAAACACACTCATTCATTCATTCATTCATGTGTTTTCCAGTGGAAGTGAACAACAAAAGACTCCTCAGTGTCACCACTGAGCAGCAGCACATCATCCGGCGACAGAAACCCAGCGAGAAAGTTTTAAAACTTATTCTAAAGAGCAAT
Source organism: Lateolabrax maculatus (assembly GCA_031216445.1). Classification (NCBI taxonomy): domain Eukaryota; kingdom Metazoa; phylum Chordata; class Actinopteri; order Acropomatiformes; family Lateolabracidae; genus Lateolabrax; species Lateolabrax maculatus. The sequence continues at coordinate 24,164,100 of CM062201.1, read as the reverse complement.
AAACACACACAAAAAAACCCAAGTCTCCCAGCACCATGGAGACAGAAGTGCGTTACACAGAATGCGTCCTCACCAGTCCGCCAGGAGCTGCAGAGTCCAGCGCGTCCCGGCGTGTTGTCGGCTCCGGTCTGCGTCAAGCTGCGTCGCTCTTTGTTTACAGGTAGAGCAGTGCGGGCTCACGTGCGCCTGCCCCCCCACCCCGGTGGAGTCTCTTCCGGGACCTTCTGCACGGGCGCGAGCGTCTGCGCGCGTGACTGCAGGGTGGCTGGGTGTGCATGGTGATGTGGACACCCTGAGGGGGAATACATTCAAAAATAATCATGATAATAATAATTTACCCTACACATTAAATCTATATATTCTCTTTATGGCTACAGGTAAATAATGGTGGAAAGTAATTAATTACATTTACTCAAGTACTGTACTTGACCACACCCTTTTATTGACAATGGCGTTACCTCCTGGTATTTCATACTGTCTGTGTTAAAATATAATAATAATAATATTAATAATAATTATCTGAAACGATTAGTCAATTAATCAATTAGTTGATTAAAAAATAAGCCAAATGTACCTGAATTCTATGGTTGAAGCTCCTCTAACATGAGGATTTGCTGTAATTTTGGGATAATTGGTCGGTCAAAACAGGGTGTTTTGAGAAGTCACCTTGGGAAACTATGACAGGCATTTTTCACTGTTTTCTGATGTTCAATACACTAATGATTAATTCATTAATAGATGAAAAAAAAAGAATCAATAGATTAATCGACAGCTAAGATTATCGTTAGTTGCAACCCTGACAATAACTGTAAAATCAACTTCTTATGAACCAAACTAACAGATGTTCAGGGTTTGGGAGAGTTAAAGTTGTGTAAAAAGTCCATTGTATTAAATCATGTTTTATAACTGGGGTCTCTGAGACCCCAGACAGAACTAATGCACAGTATTTTGTATCTGACTTCTGAAATGAGTTAAAGTCCTGAAGTAACCAGGTGATAAAACAACCCAAACACAACAAGAGGATTATATGCAGTTTTGAGGTACTTGTACTTTACCTGGGTATCTCTATTTTATGCTACTTTACACTTCTACTACTTACAGTTGATAAACAAAAACGTAATTTTAAACCTAATAATATTTCTTTGTGGATTTGGTCTGATTGTCCTACTGTGTTTGTTCATATCACTGTAAACACATTAGTGTTCCACAAATTACTCTAAGATTATTGTGGATTTAGTTCACAATATTCATGTTACTGCATGTGGGAAACATCTGATAAAAATTCACACCATCACTAAGGCAACTATCAAAGCTGCACAACGAAAGTAAAAAGTAGGTTTGTTGTCGGTTATGACCTTTAATCAAAGTCTTATTGACTTAGTGAGCCAGTGACCAACCCCTGATAATAAAAACAGATTTCGTTCAGTTGATAAACAAGATAGGAAACAGTTGGCAATATACAAATTTTATTCAAACGTACTGTCAAATTTGAACAATATTCAGTAGAATTTACCAAAGAGTTATTTATCTGCAAATTCCCATTGAATACAGTAGAAAAGAGTATATATATATATATATATATATATGAATATCACAGATATAAAAAAATATCTGCATAGCCAGAAAGAAGACCCACAGAATCCCACAGGAAACATCCTTGGCTTGTAAGCAAGACTGCATACAGACAATATGACATTTTTCGTGCAGTTTTTCCACACTTTTGCTCGGAAGCGTTCAGTGAGACAGGTCAGGAAAAGAAGGGGACGATGCCAGACAACCCGACTGCACCCACGCAGGTCAATGCATTCATCGTGGCATAACCCATGTCCACGGGACACAGCAGACGCTACAAAGACATCAAACTCCTTCCATTTGTGGCAGTCACGTCATCTTCTATATGGAGTTATTTCATCAGTAGTGCTTTAAGCTGGAGACGTCGATCACGGAAGTACAGGTGATGGCAGCATGCACACACACACACACACACACACACACACACACACACAAACACAGACACACACACCATGCTGTTCAGGTGTATTCAGAAAAACAGTAATGTTTAACAAGAATGACGCTTGATTACCTGCTCATTTACCAGCTTCTGCAGAAGCACCAAAATGATTCAGAAATGATCACGATGTAAACAGTTGTTTTGATTGTATTATGGGGAAGAAGTAATGCTGGTAGATGATCAGTATCTGGCAAGACAGAACTGTTGTCAGCTCCGTAATTGAAAATGTACAACCAAGATAAAGTTCACAGAAATACGTGCACACACACACACACAAAAAACATACTTATAGTGTAAAAGTGTTTCTATAATATATATTTATATCATTATTGTCAGATGTTATTTAACCCATAAAAGTACCATAAACATTAAAGTTTGAATGATGAAAGCAAAATAAACAATTGGGTTATTTCGAAAGGAATAAATTATAAAGATGATATTTACAAAAAAATATTAGCATTAAGGATATTTACAATTAAGTTTCAATATGCCAATTTATTTGCTATACATGCTGTTTAAGGGAGGGTTTTCTGGTCTGCCCCCATCGGGCTGGAGAGGGGCATAACCACACTCACACAGTATCACTCTGTTGCTCATTTATCATATTCACAGAGAACAGACACATAATAATATCTCCAGTGTGTGATTGTGCTCAAAGATGCACTAATTAGGGAAATACTGAGGCTAATTAAAAATAGAAATCTTCAAATTAATGAAGGTCAGAGCTGAAAAGAGACATGAAAGAAGATTCACCTGATTTTAATTTGAACAAATCAGCACCATGAAACCATGCTTGTGAGCCGGTTGGTACTGTGCACAGGTGCAGGATCTCAAAACAGTGGATTATCCTTTGAGAGGAAGAAACAGCAGAACCTCTGCTTGCACAGCTCAAACTTCAATTAAAGAAAAGTTCAGAGTAGTAAAATACGCGATTATACAGTAGAAGAGAGTACAAAAGAGATTTTCATTGGCACAAAAATCCTTGCAGCAGAATTCTAGTCTTCTCCATCCTGAGATGACCATTAGTGATCAGTAGCCATTTGTTTGTAAGAAAAGTCACAATTAGAAAATAGAGAGACAGACTCTGGCTCTTCTCTTCTTTGTGTTGAGCTGTATGTTGGTCACAGCGATAAACCAATTCGTCCAGCTAGACCGAGCGAGACCACACACCCTGATGGGAGTCAAGGGTGTCAGTCTCATACAAGGTCTCACAGCAGTGAGATTAACTAGCCTCAAGGTTGAACATGGGAAGCGTGTTTAGAAAACAAAATCATTCACCTGAAATTATTCCAGTTGATCCAGGTCTAACAACAAAATAAAAACATTAAGACCCACAATATCCAAATTATTATACGTCTCAAACCGTTGCTTCTCAAGTGGCAAAATGGAAGACAGAGTCTGAGTATGTGTTATTTTAAATCCTTTATAGTAAATGTAGTAAAAATAGACATCCTGAAGTGGCGCTTTCAGCAGGACAATACTTGCATCCAACATTCATTCTCTGGACTCCCATGTTCCCACCCATTTGCAGTCTTTTATGTCATATAGTCTGGTGTCACTTGCAGTGTTGAAGCTGGCAAACTACAAGATGAGTCAGGTGAATTAACACAGGAATGACACATGGGGAATGAATATTATTAGGGCGCCTTACAAACACAAGGAAGGTAGAAAAACCTGCTTGTTGATTTGACTGACGAACAAAATAACAAAGTACTGTATGATAAACTCAAAATAATACCACAGTTTAGTCTCATCCTTTGAAAACAGTCTCTCTCTGCTCACATGTTGGAGAACATGACACTGACTTTGGAAAGAGGCAGGAACTGAATGTAGCTGATTGGTTTTTATGTCCCACTGACACACCTTGATGTCAGGGAGTTACTGATTGTACCAAGAATGCAGTCGGCTTTCTGCCCCAATATACTGTACACACATACCCTCATACATACTTGTCCATGCACTCTGAAGTAGATGCACATGCTCAGTTTTGCACATGCATGACACATGCACATTTCCACGTTCAGCCCAGTTACAGGTTCTCTCCTGGCTGGTACTGAGGCTCTGTGGAGGTGAAGTAATCCTCCAGGAAGCCCTGCAGGTACTCGAATGTGGGCCTCTCCTCGGGCTCTTTTCTCCAGCAGGTCAGCATCAGGTCATGCAGAGATTCAGGGCACTCAGCTGGGCACGGCATCCTGTAGCCACGCTCCACCTGGTCTAACACCTCCCGGTTCACCATACCTGGGAGAACAAGGACACGATGTAGGTAGCACATAATCCCAATTTGAATCATATGATTGCTTATGACCAATAAAGTACTGGTCATAAATCTTTATGCTGATGAGTCCAGGTGGTAAAAGCACTCTCTCTCAGACTGAAATATGGTCTTAAGACAATGATCCTTGCCTGGATAGGGCACTCGGCCTTTAGTGGCCAGTTCGGTCAGCAGAACCCCAAATGACCAGACATCGGATTTGATGGTGAAGCGACCGTACAGAGCAGCCTCTGGAGCTGTCCACTTGATGGGAAACTTGGCTCCTGCAAGAGGACAGGTTTATCAGCAAGCTAAAATTAGATCATTGTAGCACAGACTGAAACAAAAGCGCGTCACATCAGCTGCATGAATCATACAGTGTCCTGGAGTCTAACGCCTTATAATCAGAGGTGCTACATCAGCTGGTTCCTAAATCTGAGGGGTCATAAGATGATTAAAAGAATGGAAAAGGAAACAAGTATTTACCTCTATTACATAAAATAATGTTTATTTTCTCAAACTCTTTTCACATTTTTTTTCTTTGAAATTCTCGATAATTTCACCTCTTCAAATCAGACTAAGGGAAAAATCTCTCTTTGGTTGAACTGCTCATAACTCACAAACACGCCACCACAACCGGTGGTGTGGGGTCACAAATAGATATGACCTAATTTTAGGAGGTCATACACTAAAAACCGCAGGTGACCACTGTTCCACATCTAGAAACGGTGTAAAAAAAACACACACACACAAATGCTAAAAGTTAACAACACCCTCCTGTGGTCTTACCTTGCCTAGCAGTATACTCATTATCCTCAATGAGGCGAGCCAGACCAAAATCAGCCACTTTGCAAACCAGGTTATCTCCCACCAGGATGTTAGCAGCTCTGAGGTCTCTGTGCACATAGTTCATCCTCTCCACGTAAGCCATCCCTGAAGCAATCTGAGATGGAGACAAAGCTTTGTGACTGTCTACACTGAAGAAAAACACCCCAGATACAACACTGAATGGATTTAAGGGATGTGTTATTTGTGCTGACCTGTGAGGCCATGTCCACCAGTTGGGGGAGGCGGAGCATTTTACCCATGTCACCTTTCAGGAAGTCCAGTAAGCTACCTGTTAACAGGGACATATACTGCAGGTTAGAATAACACTGTTGTGCTCAAATCTGGACATTAATTTCTTGATGTGCTACCGAATTAAATCTTGTAGTCTTCTGTTTTTGTACATACATGAAGAAATGTATTTAATAACATTACATTGCACTTTGTTTTAAGAAAATACAACATTTAAATAAAATCTAGGCTACAATTATTTAAAAAATGGTTAAAATGGTTATATATGAAATTGAAAATGCATGCTGACCTTGTCCCATGTACTCTGTGACGATGTAGATCGGTTCCTCAGACACCACAGCATAGAGCTGAACCAGTTTTTCATGTCTCAGTTTCTTCATGACCTGAGCTTCCTGGAGGAAGGCCTCAGGGGACATCGTGCCGGGCTTCAGAGTCTTTATTGCCACCCGCGTTGTACCATTCCATGTTCCTGATTAAAGTTTTTTTTAATAAAAGAGAAATGAGAGTCATATCAGTATTAATTGTTACAACTTGATTGATATCAGCTTCCAGCACAGAGTTATGTGAAACACAGACGGAGTAATGTCTGTTCCAGTTATTTCCAACCAGTAATACCTGTACTTCAGCCTACTGCACATTGTTGCAACTAGTAATTCTATTATATTTCACAGTGTGTGAACATTAGGAAGCAAACAGATATATTTAAAAAGTCAGCTAAAAGTAAAATGGATATGTGGTTAAATTAGATAGCGATAGAGCGATAGATAGTAATGACTAAATAGTTGAAATGGCTAAAAGCAATGGACACATGGTTTAAACATCTAAACAAATATTGTAACAATATCCACTTTTATATCATTAATAGATAATATTAGTTATCAATGAACATTTGGAACATGAAAGGTGGTGTTGATATGAGGCTGTTGGGGCGCATCTGCTGAGGTCAAATTTTCATTAATCCTAATTCACTCATTTAATAAACTGACCAGAACAATTAAATACAGTATTTCCCTACTGAGAGGGGAATGTCAGCTCTGAGCTACAGCAATAAATAAATAAATAAATTTAATAGGAAAGAAGGAGATCCAATGCACTTTTGGGTAAAGATTTTAAATAGTATGAAAGAATAGAACTTCTTTATACACGTTGGTCTTCACACAGTTTTTCAATATTTTACTTTAGGAGTGCTGCCTTTTTTTCAGAGAGAAATAAAAGCATCTTCAACAGAGAGACAGAAGAAGCACTTTCTGTTCTCATAGTTTTGGGGTTGTTCAAGAAATGGATCAAAACCCAGCTTACCCATCCAGACCTCTCCAAAGCAGCCCTGTCCAAGCTTGAGGTCAAGGCGGAGGGACTCTCTAGGGATCTCCCAGGCATCCTTGGCTAAGCCTTGAGTCTGAGGCTTCAGTACAGGACAAATGTCTGTTAGACTGTGACACAGCCCATCAGCATGCTCTGGGGGACACAGGAGAAGACAAATGAATCCAGCTTCCTTTCTAAGCACAGAATATCTTCTGAGTGTACAAGAAACAGAGGGAGTGTCTGATTTAATTAACAAATATGAGAATATGAGAAAATAAAAGTGTCCTTAAAAAGGTGAATAGAAGCACTGCATTCGTAGGGAACTCACTGCGATAGTGATTGACAAGCTGCTGCAGGTTGCTGAACTGTGTGCGTGATGTGATGTAGAAGCCTCCACTGTCCAGCTTCCTGATCTTGTAGTGCTTCACATTCAGCCCTTTGGTGTTGTCATAGTCCAATACAGACAGACAGTAGGCACCTGAGAAGGATGAGAGCAGGTATGATCATGCATGATGTGGAGAAATGTACTACAGTGATGTTTTATTCTAATAATCGGAGGAAAATAATCAGAAAAATCACAGAAATATCAGAGCAAATTTAATAGGGTGCTAAAACTGTTTACAGGATGTAAATAAGAGATATTATACTTAATTTATTTTGCTGACAATGTGCTCATTACGCCACCAGAGGGCAGCGTCGGTCAGGTGAAAAAAATAGCTGGCCGGTGGCGATGCCTCCCCCTTCTCTGAATGTTTGAACTGGGTGATATGGCCGGTGGCTGTACAGTCCTCAGCCTCAACTCCACACTGACCCAATTCTGTCGGGCTCACCCACCCAGTACCTCTGCACTGCTCCTGCTCACTCATCTGCTCACTTTTCCTCCATCCCTCCCCACCACGTCCCTGTTCTCATGTCGCAGAGCTTACATTATCCGATAATAGGAAACAGCGGTATGTGATTTGTGTTCATAAATCACACACATACACACAGAGCCAGCCGAGCCCGTGGGGACTGTGTTGCTGCAGCGGTTGCAGCAGCAGCAGCTGCATATCAGAACTATCTCCAGACCGAGTCCCACAGGCATCACATCCAACCGTTTCCCATCTGCCTGATTCGTTTCTCCTCTGTACCCACACTGCCACACGACTAACACACCGCAGCGGGGCGCACAGTTATCAGCAGGGGGTCATGTCGTAGTGCTAGAGAGAATTTGCTTTCTTCTCCTTTGTGCATTTTAGTAAGACATGTCGTAGAATTCAAACTGAGCTTCAGGTTGAGATCTGAACATTTTACAAGTTCATAAAAAAAAGAACAAAAGAAGCCTACAAAAAAAAAAATTCCTGGTAATCAATGGTATAAATAAAGTTTCAGAAAGTACATTATTCACAGATTCTGGGGGGAAATGATCTCTGGGTAGGATTGTTGATCAATATCATAGACTGATTAATAATAATCTTCGGTTTAAGGTCCTGAGAGTTCTCACCTTTACAAACTTAGTTTCCCCCATACTCTGTGTTAAAGGAAAAAAAAAACACTCTCCATTGGCACATCAAGAAACCCCTGGGCTGTTGTGAGAGGACGTCATAACACTCCTCGAAACCCGTTTAGAATAGTTCTACTGTTTATTACGGCCGGGGATCGTTGGAAATTCTTGGCTACTGGTGCAATATGATATCTGAGTTTCAAAACAATATCACAGTGAGACCTGAAATCAGAATTAGAATCAGAAAAAAAATGGTCTTAGTTTGGGGAATATTGTATTATACATGTTTATCTACAAAACCCCTTTCTTCGAGTTTTTGATACTTGATGCTAAGAACACATTTTGGTTGAGACTCGAGACGTTTTGAGGTTTCAGCCCTGCGGTCTAGGGAGTCAGAGTTAATGATGAGTTTGCTTATTTGTATAAAGGCTCCACACACTCACCTTTGGTGGTCTCACTCTCTCGCACCAGGAAAGTCCCTCTCCTGTTCTCTAAACTTAGCAGCAGCCTCTCAGAGTCGCGGCGGGTGATTTTGCCAAAGTACCACCTGGTGAGGTCGAGAGAAAAAACATGGGACACACGGGAGCAGGTTGGTGAGGGGAAGGAGATGCATGTGGGTGGAAGAGAAGGAACGGCGAAGCGAGGGTGAGTTTTTTTTGCTTGTGGTTTCAGAAAGTTCAGTGAAACTCTTGTCTTTGCATTCCAGGTGCAATGCATACTAATGCCTACGGTGCAACAGCTGCTTACCTTGACTCTACAGTCAGTCTGAGATGACTGGAGGGGCAGGAGGCAAAAGTGAGAAACGGAGTTGTTATATAAGGTTGGTTTGTGTGGCTTGATTGTACAAGCAAGCAGGTTAGTATGTAAAGATCAGCGAAAGAGAAAACAGTAAATGTACTACAGTCATTTAACGAAATGCTTCTACATCTTGGGAAAAATGCTGATTTGCTTTCTTGCCCGAGACTTCGATGAGCAGATTGATACCACTTATCATGTCTATATGGTAAATATGACACTTCAGCCAACAGTCTGTTAGCTTCGTTAACCACAAAGACAGGAAACAGAAGGAAACAGCTAGTCTGGCTCTGTCCAAAGAAAATCTGCCTACCAGTGGATCCTGCAGGGTTATCTGTGGGACTATTTTTCAGCTGTGCGCTGTGACTTCAAGGAGTCTTGTAGTCAAGGCCAGGCAACCAGCTGAGACTCCAGTAAGTTACTGTGCCCAGCCAAGAAATAGTCCCACACAACACCCCCCCGTTAAACCACAAGTTGTTGTTTTTACATTTCAGGTTTTGCATGGATTAAACAAACAAGATATATTGTGTTCATTAGTGAGCTTCAGAAGTTTAGATTTCGTTGACTATGAACAGAGGCAAGGATAGCTGCCATATTTCCAAAGAGAGGAATCGATATTCTTATCTAACTCTCGGAAAGTAAGCAAATACGCGTCAAACTTTTCTTTGAATGCTCATTTCAAATTCACATCGAGATAAAAAGCAAGAAAATTTGAGTGTTGAGTGTCAATTCTTTCATGTGATTGGTAAAAGACTGATACATGAGACAGAGTAAGAAAAAGAAAAAACTCTTCTTACTCTTCTGCCTGGATGGAGTCGGATGGAGCCACATAATTGCTGGGGATATAACCGCTCTCTCCAGTGGTCAGGGAGCGCGCCAGCCACCAGTCCCCTTCTCTGCACAGATGAAACGATAACACACAGCTTCAGCAGGGCTCATCACACATCCAAAACACAAATAAAACAGTCTTTCTGACTTTAGGGGTTGGTGTTTATCAAGCATCTCAGGGCATAAATATATTGATGCTGATCATTTTGCTTTTTCTGTAGCCACTCAAAAGTTTTTTTTAGTTCCCACAGTAATTGAGCTCTTGGCTCCTGGAGAAGCTTGATAAATGCAAGCCCCAGTATCTCTACCGTGACACAAACAATATTCGGACGTCATGTAATTATAAACAAACATGCATTCATGTGGGTGTGACAACAGGGAGGGATGGTGCTTGTATGCTACACTTTATCAGGGAGTGAGCTGCTGCAGCTTTGCAGCACTGAATTCACTTAGAGATTCGAAAGTAAAATTGTAGTTTGTTTACATTAACAGACTCCAGTTGACCTGAATTGATTATAGTGCTGCAAGGCTTCACACCAACTTCCTTTGTCTACCAAACTGAGGGTTCATGGGGTATGGGCAGAGTTATGTGGTTTGTGCATTTCTAGTGAAGTGGTATTACAGTGCAAGAGTACTATATATGCTTTAGGTGATACAAACACACAGGCAGACAAACAGCACATTCACATACAATTCCAGAGAAGCTTCACAAACCTGCAGTTCACCTTCCTCCTATAAAAAAAATTGATGGTTTGTGATGGAGAAAGGGAAAAGAGAGATGAAAGGGAAATGGTGGAAAAGAAAGGGGTTAAAGAAATACAAAGAGCATGTTATGAGCAGTGGAAGAATAGCAGAGTACACAGAACAGACTCACAATATGACCGATACAGTGCATACGCTAAAGCTACAAATCTAAAATATTTAAACCATTACATAACTTGAAATGAGGGGAGGCACAATAATGACATGCTGAGGGCACAATTATCATAACACTGTGCATGGCTGTATCATTTAACTGTACCAATTGGAAAGCTAAGACGAGTCTGACACCTAATTTGACTGTGATAACCCGTTAACTAATCTTAGAAATGGTTAATGGATTCTGGGTGTACTTGACCCAATAATGATCCAGGTCTTTGGCTTAAGGGGCCAGATGCAGTGATAATCCACTATTGTCCCCTGATCCCGCCTTCTAGGTCAGCAGTTTGTAAGTGGGCAAGCAGCATACAGTATATGGTTCACTGCACCTCTATTGATTAATAGAGCAAGCCCCTATTTTCAAAACAAGCATGACGCCCCTTAAACAGGTTACATTTGTACTGAGTAACTAGGTCTCACACTGCGTCTACTTGTACCATGTCCTTACTGAGGTGGACTGAGCGGCGAGACGTATTTAAGCTTTTGTGAATGAAGCAAAATCTGTGCAGAAATGTGTAAGTCGACACAAAAATCAGGCTCTACTGAGGGAAGCCCATTCCCATGGTTACCGGAGGTTTCAGAGAGACGACAAGTGACATGCACGTTGGGGTGCAAAGCAGCCAGTCAGACAACTGTGCAATAACTCAGACAGACAATCTGCGGACTTGTCTATGTGCAGTTATTCCTCATCATTCACACAGTTTATGTGTAAGAAAAAAAGTGTTCTTTCTATATATTCTTGAGTTTACTTGTGTGTCCATGTGTCCATGAGAGGTGACATGTCATGGTTTTCTGTGTTTGCCTTACGTGTTGTTGACTATCTGGAGGCGTTCACCCTTCCTGAAAGACAGATCTGAGGCTGTTCTAGACTCATAGTCATACAATGCCACAAAGGTCGTCACGCCTCCTATAAGGAGAGAAAGTTTGGTTATTACCAAAGACATACTATACATACAGGACATACAGTTAAAACAACCCAAACAACAAACCACAAAATCTAAAAACTAAGGCTTTGAGTTGAGATTCTCACCCGCTAGTGTGATTCTGTTAGGAGAGGTGACACTATTATTGTCCACGCCTCCAAACAAGGCCAGCTCTGCGTTATTGGCCAAAGACTGATTGCCACTGAGACCTCCATCCATAGTAGGGCTACGATTGGGTGTTAAGGACTGTTGATTGGAGTTAAGGTGGTGGCCGCCAGCCCCTCCCCCCGAGCTGAGGTTGCCATCAAGGCTGCGGGTTCGCTGGCCTACATCCTTGGGCTTACTCTTGGATCCCCCCATGGCCAAGCCCTGTAGTGCATTCAGGGACAGAGAGAGAAAAGTCTGTGAGACCGCAGGTAAAAAAAACTGAAACTTAATTGAAATTACATTTGAAGGCACTGTAAAAGATAAACTGCATAATAATTTTGCATCAAACAGAATTGCTTTTCTTATGTCATTTTCTTAGGAGACATTCTCTGGACAAAATTCCTCTGACTGCCACAAGACCAGATGCAGAAACCAGAGACGCAATGAGACCCCGACTCTAAACCCACTGAGACTCTGTGTCATGTAGACCACATGAACCAAAGCTTCCCCACGGACGGTGGAGCAGCTGCCACTCCTCGGATTCAACACAGGCATGAGATCCACTTCACCCCACTGCCACCAGCAGAGCACATACACACAGCAGACATGTCGCACATGCCTGCATGCACATGTGTCAAATCCCCGTTCATGACGCATAGCTCATTTGAACCATTGTTAATATTAAATGAATGATTATTTTTGACCATTAAAGCTGCACTAATTAACATTAACTGATAATGAATCATTAGTTGCAACTCTACTTTGCAGCCACTGAATCATGTATGTGCTCCAAGCGGATCATAACACTTACCAGCACTTGAACGTAGCTTTTATTTTTTCATGTTGCTCATTGTTAAACAGCATCAGTGAAGTAGCTCCTGAAATACTAAATCAGTGATGGCATCAGTGTGAACATCAGATGAACATTGGTGAGTTTTCAGTAATGGACAAAATGTGAGATACTCTACCAAAGCCGAATGAGAACAGACTAAAAAGGTCAAGAGGGCAGTTTCTTTCATTGTTGAAGCTTTTCTCTCTGTCTCTTCATTTCTGAAGCTTCCCCGCCCATTTGGGCTCATGAAGTAGCTTTAATAACAGCTTAGTGAAGGGAAATCATTACACTAAGCCAGGGATAATTTAGGGACTCAAGCTGGTGCTACCACGGGTAGATATAGCCATGGGAGTCTGTAGGAAATGCTAATTTAAACACTAAAACAGTAAGGTGGGGTGTCTTGGGAGCCAGCCCTCCTGATAAGCAGAGGAGGGTCAGAGTGCTGATGGGTAGTGTCAGGCTTCTCAGACTTCTGCTGACATGCCCTGCTTGACTGTTGCTATTTAGGAGGCCATGCATCTGTTGGATCTACCATTGGACTCAGCCAGTGCATGAGCTCACTCTCATTTACAAGCAAAGAGTCAAATCCTGAACAAGAGACAAGCTACAACACACGGCACGCTCGCAGTCAGAGTGACATATGGTGGAAAATGCACAAAGATGAGCACAGTTTGCTAACCACGCAAGGGAAATTAGTGAAGCCGTCACTGGTTCATGTCGGTCATCTTGGATGCTTCTTCATTGACCCCCCGCCCTCCTTATTTTAACAACAGAATGGCAAGCTGCTAGGAGAAGGGGAAGCAGAGGCAGCATAGGAGATAAGGGCTTACTGGTGTGTTTTCAGTGAGTTTAGGAGATTCCTGTGGATGCACAGCATGTGCAAGTGCACTTGTGAGCTCATCCACAGGAGCAGAGGAGCAGCTCAGAAATAAATATTAAAAAAACAGACACAAAGCAGCAGCAGAAGAGCAGAGCGAGGAAGGGGAGGGGAACATAACATGGGGGTTAATTTCTTGGTTGGCATCAGATGGGGGAGGAGGGCGAGGAAGTGAAGAGGGGTCAGTGGGGCCGAACAGTCAATATCTTGCTCCAGGGCATGTAAAGGGGGTCGCATCCCAGCGAGGGTAACAGTGCGTGCAGCTACACACACACAGACACGAGAGAGCAGACACAAAGATGACGGGTGGCTCAGGGAGCTGCTCTTTGTGCGATTTGTGCTCTCCCCGAGCAGACGGGTGTCATGGTTAATAAGCCATTGGAGGCAGAGCACAGCGGAGACGCAACCTCTCTCATCTCCAGCCGCTGGATGTGTGAAAAGCTGTCCCTGTTCCATACATGACACTCTCACTTAATGGACGTCGCCTTAAAAGAGATAACTCAGATGGTGCTTAAATAATACATTACGTGGACAGACACTTTGCTAAATAATGGTGACTTCTACGAACATGCTGAATATGCTTGCAGGACAGCAGCTGCGCATGTAACTCAGCATCTGAACAAATGAAAAAGACCTATTTCGGCCTCTCACAAATTTCAAGGTTGAATAGAATTTGGTTCCTTTGGCCAACGGTGTCGTAATACTCTGACCCAGACTGCGAACCCAGACAAATACACTGAAAAATCCCAGAAAGGGAAAAACGAACCAAGTAAACATGAAACAGAGCATTAACAGTCCGGAGCCTTTCATCACACTCAGTTTCCAACAAAGCCATCTTTTGTCAGCTCGCAGCAGGCGGCATAAGCAAGACACAGAAGTGGCCTGTGGCTTGCGGGCTGCCAGATCATTGCGTGTTTTAACTCTAACAGCCAGCAGGAAATATGGAAATGAAGGAAGTCATGAAGCCAAACAATGTCATGTTTTGCAGGAATTGTGTCCAAGTGTGTATCATCAGTAACTAATGATAACGAGAGCCTGTTTCTGGCCAAATAGGTTTGAGGTACTGTAACAAGCAACTACTGTCTGAGAGGCAGAGCTGCATGGAAATCCCTCTGGCAAGGCGGGGGGCTGTGGCTGGGTGAGTGGGGGATTTGCTTAATTATGCATAAGATCTGACAATGAATTCCAAATCCTTCAAGTCTCCTGGGCTTTTGGCAAATAGGAATAGTCTTTTAATATTGCTGCCGGGGTTGTTTTCCCCCCTACAGGATGCTGCGTATCCCGGTTTTGCTTCTTTTTCATATCATATAAAAAGAAAACAATTACAATCTCATTGAAATAACAGAAAGAATGTGGTGTCATTCATCTATTAACAGGCTTTACTGATGGAGTCTTTGTCAGGGCAGGATCCTGACACTGGTCTATTTCCCCAAACAACACAGGTTTTGTAATGAAGTCTACCAAAAAAAAAAAATCTTTTCATCTTTGGGGAAAGATCAAATAGTCATGAACATCAAAATTGAAAAAGCTTGCTTCAGATGTTTTGTATGCAGGCTTAATGAGAGATTTCCCACTACGAAGCTAAAGCAAACTCACGGTAATTCTGAGGGAGACGGTGAAACTCTGCTATGTGAAGTGGCAAGTAAAGACTTGTATGTTGCGATGACAGCTACAGTAGACCCCTCACTTACTCACCTCACAGTGCTTATTGCTATTGGCCTGTGGTCTCATACATGGATCAGACATGTTCTGACAATCTACCCCCACTAAAACAAACCTGAGTCTTTAATGCCTCAGGCGACAGGTTAAAGGTCAGAATTAATCTTCTCCTGTAATGCAGCTGTAATTACAACAATGAAACTGTTGTATTGACACTTGTAGGAACAACAAGTGCATAATGACAATTATTTCCTTTCTCCCTGTTCACCTATGATGATGGATCACTCATGGCAAGCAACGTGGGATTAGTCTAAAGCCTGCTGCATTTTTGATCTGACGCTACCAGAGTAAGATAAAATACCTACAGAAGAAGATAGAGTCCTTAATTTAAATGGAAAAATTATTCTGCTGGTCTTTAATAAATCGTGACATTAGAATGATATGATTCTGACTTTTTTTTTTTATAATCAAAAATGTAAGTTATTAAGAATTTGTGTAGGTTTATTTTTACTTTTATGCATTAAGGGGCATATCATTTTTAAAACAGTGATTATAGTAGTTACAGTCCAGGCCCGACACTAACAATGGTGACCCAAGCCTCACCTCACCAGAAGTACATCTGTGATCATAAAAGAGACCCAAAGCCTCCATGATAAGATCCTGAAAGTGCAAAGGTGCAGGACATGTCCCGGACATTATAAAAGAGACATATTAACATTTGGTCTCCATAAGCCTCCACTGCAAGTCCTCTTAAGTGAGCCGGGTGAACAACAGGTGCCAGACTGCAGGGAGATATCATCCTGTTTTTATTGCATTTGCATAAGCAGACATCAAATGTTTAAAATGGTGTGTGTGTGTGTGTGCGCGTGCCTCGTGTGTGTGTGTGTGTGTCCTGTTCATGTGTGCTGGAGACCTCAAGTGCATGTATGAACATGCTGTACTCAGTCAAAACTCAGAATAACGAAACCAAACTCATTGAGGAATTTTCCATTTGACAGTGGTACAGTTAAAATGAAAGTTAAGTAGTAAATGTAGTTCAGGGGACAGGAAATATATGTGTGTCAGCAGGGAGTGTATACAAGTGAGTCCATGTGATGCTAATGTCAGTCTGGTGGATATATTTCTTCATCTCAATGCTCTTTATGTAATTACTGGGGGGGGGGGGAGTGAGGGGGCTTTCGGCTCCTGCGTCACCAGCCACCAATCGTAGCATAATCCAGCCCTGCTTGTTCTGTCCAGATTATCAACATCCATTCCCTAATCTTATTCGCCAAACGCTGGGATGACATTCCATCTGGGGCCTGCAGACAACACGGGTGCAGCAATGATAAGACAGGATAGACCGGTCAAACCACTTTCACTACTACTGCTGCTTCAGTTTGTGTTTCTGCTGCTAGCCCTCCAACCACTTCTCTTATCCTGTCTCAACAAATCCATCTGCTGTGGGAAAACAGAAAAGAATCTCCACCGAGAGCACCTAGAACAGTTTACAAGCTCGTCACCGTTTGATTAAGTAGCGTAAAACTCATCGTGTACCACAACAGGTCGGCTGGTTCCTGGTTCTGAACAAACATTGTCTACAGTCAAATGTCATCTTGTTTCTCTTCTCCTTCAATAAACAAAACAAACTAAAAAAAGAAAAAGAAACGGCTGCTTGGATGTGTTTGCACACCAGTGCTTCCCCCGCACAGGTTTCAGTGACTGATTAGTATCAGTCTTCCCCTTTACTCACCCATTAGGTTGATCATTACAAAGAGCTCAGATGAAGTAACACAGCAGAGAGTATGTCATAAAGCCCCTGACATTTCACCTCTTTTGTATTGTAAGTACACACTGAATCAAACTGTGCAGCCCTTCAGAGCCAGAGAGCCCCTGCATGTTTGGAGGTCTGAAGGTAAACACACGCCCCCGATGGCAGGACTTTGCTGAGTCCTGGATAAAGCATGTGTACCGATGTGCTCCCGTCACGGACAGACACAGGGATGGGGAGGTGGTGGAGTCAATATTTACCGCTCCACACACACTCACGGCCTGGCCGTTGCCATGGAGGCGATTCCAAGCATTCCCCAAACCAACAAACTGCACAGATGTAGGATAGTTGCACACAGGCTTTCTGGGCCAAAACACTCCGAGGAACTCTGCATGCCTATCTGATGAAGAAAAAGGCAAGATTAGCGGAGGCTCCGTCTCTCTAAATTATGTGGGATGTCACTTCCTGAAAGCATTTTGTGAGGGAAAAAACTGAAAGATGGGGGGGGGGGGGGGGGGGGTTAGAAAGAGAGAGAAAGTGACAGACAGAGATGAGATCTGCTGAAGAATTTATTTCCATTTTGTTGACGTTTTCACTTATACCACCGGAAGATTCCCATAAAAAACATCATGTTTACCCATTTTCTCAACCTCTCAGGAGCCTGCAGAGCTTTGGCTACTATAATAGGATCAGAGACTGTGAGCCCTTATCCCTTTCACTGTGTGCTTGTGGGTATGTGTGTGTGCATTTCTCACCACTGGTATTTGTGCTAAAAAAGCGACCTACAGTGTGTTCAGATCACCTTTTGTTTGCCAAATGCCACAGCTAACGCGACCTTAAAATCATCATATGACAACTCTGGGCTCGTGGAGCTGAGCAGCTGGCCGCTCTATCTTAAACCCTGTGCTTACAGAGGAATTTTTTTGTCCACTTCCAAACAACAAACACTGCTGGCACCGACTGCAGGTTCATGGATTTTCTGTTATCCCCTGTTCCTAATCTGAGTATGACATATATCAAATTATTTTTGGGATTGAGGCTCAGTAAGAAAATATCTGGGCCATTTTAGATGAGGTGATGTCTTGGCTTCTGCGAAAGGGAGCCGTGAAGGGAGAGACCCAAGGAAACATGTTTTTGTTAAAGGAATAGTTCAGCATTTGGTCAAATATGGTAATTTAGATTTCTTGCTGCAAGGTGAAAGGATATCACTTTCACGTCTGTGTGCTAAATATAAAGCCAGAGCCATTTAGCTTAGCTTAGCATAAATACTGGAAACAGGGGAAAACATCTAGCCCGGGTCTGTCTGAAGGAAACAAAATATGCTTTCCAGCACCTCTTAAACATGATATATGTCGTTTGTTTAATCATTAAAAAAGTGCAAAAAAAGTACAATCTGTGGTTTTATGGGGGATTGTGTTCTGGACTACTTCTTGGCAGGGAAACCATTAAACAAGTCATTACACTTTCTTGTATGGATTAAACAAATAGGAATAAACAACATACAGTATAAATAAATGTTAATTAGTGAGCTTTAGAGGTGCTGTTATCTGCCCAGTTATGAGAGTGGTATATATATTCTCATCTAGCTCTCAACAAGAGAGTGAAGAAGCATTTCTCAAAAAATAATGAACTATTTCTTTAATACAGCAGGAAGAGACGTGGACTCTACCAAGACCTTTGTCCTCTGATTTTAATTAATCTCCAGTATCTTCCTTTTTCCCATCTTCCTTCTTTTCCTTCAGCTCATCTGACAGCACCCACTCCACCCACTCTATCCCCTACATTATGTCAAAGCCCACACAGCAACACATGAGCCCAACACTTCCCAGTTTCACAGGCAGCACTGTGATTAAAAATGGAGAAGAAGCCACGTCACGGTGGGTCATACAAAAATTTCCCTGAAAATCCAAAGCTCAAACCAGTACAGTCACATGACACATATCTGGACCAAGTCATACAGTTCAGAGTCAGAGTCTGTGTATACCTGTGAGTGTGTGAGTTACACCTACACACACTGTGGTTGTCTATGTCCTCACCTCACAATCATTTTTGATGTAACAACATAACTATAAGTACACCAGTCGATTGTGTCCTGCTTTGAAGCCCTCACCCCCGAGATTCTTGTAACCCTCGTCACTATGTTACCTTACTAGATTAGAAAGAGACCTTCAACTAACCCTCCTAGACTGGGTGTGACGGGTATTGGTTCAACGAGACAGACAGAAGGCATTACTGTAATTTCCTCCGCTTAGCTCATCAGGTTTGTTGCAAAACAGCAAATAAACTCCAGCACATTAACCAATAGTTACCATTACACAATTCAACATTTTACTGTTCGATGTTCATAAGGAAGAGAGAGCATGATTGCAAACGGAACATTAAACAATTGTGAGCAAATGAACCTCATGTCAAAACACATGCGTGTGTTTTATGGCCCACAGTCTCTCAGCTGTTCCCTTGTGAATACAGACTCGCATCCAACAGCGGCAGCAGCTATCTCTCCCCCTGAAAATCTATGAGATCTGAGGCATCTGTGGCATGCACGGTACAGTGACTGCCATGAAGGGACCTGCGGTGGTTCACAGGATTGTGTTGATAGTGTGAGAATCCGAGTTATTGTTCCTCTGTGGCGTAATAAATTCCAAGAATAGACAGAATAGTTCACTACTGTACTGGCGAAATCTGCTCTACTGCTTCTGACAAACATCCAGGTTGTGTTGCTTCTGGGCTTCACTCTGACATCAGCCTCATATCCTTTTCTCTCTGCATCCCTGCTCTGCTGCTCTCGTCTAAATATGGTCATTATGTGAACTGAGACTGATGAGCTGTGGTCATGTGTTCAAACAAGAAGCGGAGAAGAGAGCGAGGGAGAGCGAGAAGAAAAAGATAATCCTCAAGGGCTCTGGCTTTCTTTACCCCCCACCCCCCCCAAGTCTTACTCCCTCACACTCGGTCTATCCCCCCTGTCGCACTCTTTTCCCCATAATGTCTCCAATCCTTTCAGGAGATTTCCAGAGGGAAATGGTGGAAATAAAGGATTTCAATTCCTCTGATGTGTCAGCCATGTGTCACGTGAGGAGGAAATAACATCCTTTTTCTGCTTCCCAAACATTAGTGGACTGGTAGTCAACTCAAAGAGGCGAGGAAACACTCAAAAACAGAAGAAAATGCTGGAAGGCTCCAAAAATAAAATGCAAGCTCTATAGCTGGTAATGCTACAAGACAGACATTAGGGACGCAGCATGAAATTCCACTTCAGATCTTCTGCAATATAATATGGGCTTGTTTTAATGCTTCACAGTAACTATGTGTTGCTTACAGTGAACTCAGGCTCTGTGATAGCGAACCCTTAAATTCACCCCCTCTCATCACATTTCAAAGAGGCAGCATTTGATCTGCTCAAGTCTGTAGAGACTCCCAAGTGCCTCATGCTTCAATAACTAAGGGCTTTCACCGTTTAACTTCTCATCTGCACAGCCAGGCAGTGGGAGAAATCCCTGCAGCCCAGAAATCTAAGGCCTAAACCAGGGGGAATGTACTGTATGTATAATACATAGAAGAGCAGAGCTGCTAATCAAATAAAACAGAAAATGCTGGATGACTGTATATACAGCGACATTAAACATAACCATGTAAACATGTTCAAAAAAAGAAAGTGAGCCAGGTGTGCATGTGCGATTGTGTGCATTATGGCATTCCCGGGTTTGTTTGCAGCCCAGTCATGGTTGAGGAATGCAGAGTGGAGGAACAGACGAGTTTAAACTCCTCTCCTGCTCGCACGGCCCAAAGCAGGAATGTACGGGGAGCAGGTAGAGACACCGTCAGCCTGGGATGTTCAGATGCCCGGGCTGCCCCGAGCCACGCATGCCACCCACCCCAACACATTCTCTTTACCATCTGTCAGGGGAGGCAGCGCCGAGCAGCCACATTGTAGGAACAAGAATGCGAGTCAAGGTCGCGACACACTCTGGTTGTTCATCCTGCCATGAATAAGCTCTGGACCAGATTGTGTTTAATGTCAACACAAAATTAAGTGCATGCTGAGAGTGTAATATGCTGTCATGTGCTCTGATCATCAGCTGAGTCTAGCATTTTTGTATCTCTATTATTATTATTATTGTTTGAAAATATAGAGTTTGGGCAAATCCTACAAAAGATTTTAAGAGCAGGCGAACAGTACAGCCTCTGTGTTTCTGTGCAGATGCAGAAGTATAAATAAAGCATGCTGTATCAACATTTCTATAGCTGCTTTGGCTGAATTCAAAACACAAAGATCCCAGTAATGGGGCCTTGCTTCCTTGGAGATAGACAAATAAGAGCAGCAGAAACAATCATACACACCCACCCAGGGTTTGCCATTAAAATTTCAAAATGTGCCCATGTCACGCTTCATCATCAAAACATGATTGCTCCCATGACATTTCCATAACAGATTGGAGGGCAGGACCCCCAACACAGGAGCGATTTCCTCCATCTCTTTTAAACCACCCCTTTGTTCAGAAGGCCCTGATTTCAATATTCAAATGCAACTCAGCGGGGCGGTGAAGCATTGAACGAGACGGTGACTGCGAGGCAATCAGTAGAGAGCAGTGAGTTGGTGGTGTGGTTGGAGCTTTCGATCAGATATAGAAGGGTGGGTTCAGTGAACTGCCCCTGCTGAGAAAGAGGAAGAGGTTCTGTATCTCATTCAGACTCACATCAGGACAGACAGGGGTGACGCCAGAGGTCAGAGGAAACAGATTCTGTTCTACCTACAACCCCTGTCAGTTACAACACGGACAGGTCACTGGTACGGGTTTGCTGGCCTAAAATTAACACAAGTAGCAGTAAAGTCCCATTTAATACATCAGAGTTCCAATACAAAAAAGGTACAGCAAAGAGGTGATGCATTATAATGAAAATGACTGGAATATTAATACAGCGTTTCATTTTAATATATGTGTTGAGAGTGAAAATGTTGGTTAGTTGCACCAATGTCCATTGAATAACAGCTAAAAATAAAGTATAATAGACATATTTTAAAACAGCAATAAGTGCAGAATTTCTGCTCCAAAACCGGATATGAGCTGTAAAGGCAAATTTAAAAGTGATAAATCACAGCACTTGGCAAAGTAATCACTGACTCATTGGTATTGTTTAGCAACCTCCCACAGATCTATTATGGTCATTCTCTGATATGAGACAGTAAAAACATCACTTATCGCACCTTTTATATTGCCGCAAGGCCGTGAATCTCAACTACCTACATACATTAAGCATGTAAGGCTGCAACTAATGATTATTTTCACTGTGGATTATTCCAACAACTATTTTCTCGATTGACCGATTGTTTTACAAAACATCACCGAGATTTCTCAAACCCTCCACTTACTGTATGTCTTTGCAAATGTACATTTTTGTCCAAACAACAGTCCAGAACCCAAAGATACTCTGTTTACTATCACATTAGAGAGATAAAAGGAGCTGTAAACCCGGTAAGGTTTGGCACTTCTGCTTATTTTAAACTGATCAACAAATCAAAAACAAATGATCGATCTAGTCAAGCTATTTGTGTTATGACATGACCATGTTAGGTTACAGTACAAATTTAATTCAGGCAGATTTCTGTTCATTCTGATTCGGCTCTTCAATGCGTCATGCGACTCAGTGAGAGGATCTGAGATCATATTGGATAATGACATCCATTGATGCATATTTTGATTAGGAAATTCCACACAAATATGTTCCTGTTATCTGGTATCAGATTATAAGAACTGCCCCGGTCAGAGGTTGAGTCTGACAGGGTTGATCATCTCTGCAAGTACACGATCTGCATAAAAACTCCCATGTCAACATATCCTGCAGGGATTCTCAGAGGATGGAAAGCCTCACGTTTTAAGAGGGGAGGGAGAGCAGCATGTGCTCTTCCCAGCATCTCATCATCCTGACCAGGCTCGCACAGCTGCGCCTACACAAAGCCACACATAGAGGCATCTTTCTAAATGCCAAAGACGCTTTTCCTGTCACAAGAATTGCGCACGGGGCAATGGGAATGAGGGTGTGAGAGCGATCGCTTTTCCACAGAGGCAACAGTGGGTGGATTGAGCGGAGATGCGTGGCCTGTGTCACCCTGGCCCGTTCCCAGAGCAGAGGGACAGGAAGTGGCCAGGGATCCTGGGAGGATACAAGCCCTCCTCTGTTTGTCTGTATCAAACCACTATCAGATACTTCATTCAAATGGCGAGCAAGCACAGGCCCCTCTGACAGAGAGCTTGGAGGGATATGTCAGAGCGCTTCACTTCTGCATCGTTATCATTCAACTGCCTTTACTGGGAGCAGTGGACTGGCTTTGTGGCTTCATGTTTGAACAGTGTATACATCTACTTCTCTCCGGCGGTCACCAATTCAGGCAGAAGTACAATACAGCGTGGGCTACAAAGTAGACTTAGCGTGGAAGTGAAACACACAACCTTTGGGTTAATGGCTGGCAAAGTATGCACTGTAAAGAAGACCTCAGTGACTGACACAAAACTAGGCCACCAACATATAAAGCCTAAACAGAGACAGACAGGCAGATAAAACCTGACAGGACGGGAGAGATGTGAGACGGGGGGGGGGGGGAGTGAGAGAACAGGTGGCACTGGCATTCCCATGCTCAACCGTATGCTCTTGAAAGTAGCTGGGCACTAATTAGCACCAAATCTGGGCCAGAGCGACAGAAGTCTGGTGTCTGCCACATGAAAAATTCAAAGGCGTTTGTCAGTGGGAAGCCATCACAAATCTAATGCCCCTCTTTTGTGTATGCAATCTCTCTCTCTGCGGAGTATAACTCGGCAAACTGCAGAGGGGTTGATGCTGGCATTAGACAAGTGTTTTGTTTGTTAAGTACTCCAAAGCCAAATGGGAATAGTGTGTTGTTTTAACAAAGAAGAGGGGCACTACTACTACTACTACTAGAGCCCCGACTCGTTTACAGTCATCTTCCGTTCCGCAATTTGTGAGCCCTCTGTTTGTTCCTGTTCCTTTGGCCAATAAGCTGGTTCCTCTTTATAGTAACACAAACAATTACAATATGTCCTCAGTGCTCAATGCCAATTAATCCTCATCTGACCTAAAGGAAAGTGGGGCACTCACTAGATCAAATGATGAACTCAGCAAACCTCCAGCTACAGTGGAGTCTGTTCAATGCAACTGCTCAGTTCGCTACAGTGCAGTTAAAAGCTGAGGCAAATATACACATCACTATCAAAAAGCTTGGCTGGGATGCTTGAGAAACAGTCTCTCTATAGACCACCCCTAAACGGTTCCCTTCCATCCGTCTGAATAGGTGCACAAAGGCAATTTTGAAAGTGAAAGCAACTTGTCTTAAAGCCGCCGTTTTTCCAGGGCTTGGATAGCTGTGGAAACAAGCAGTTCATTGATGCCAGGCCCAGTGTATCACCCTGACGGACAGACCACTCCAGTATAAGGGGGAACAAAGGGGCCAGTCCACAGCCACGTTGCCAATTAGCGGGAATTTCGGCCTCAAGAGCCACTTTCCACCAATCTCATTGGAGCTGACATAAACATCTACGGCTTTCACTGGAGGGCATTCATGGGATTCCTAGGAGCATTAGGTCCCCACCGTGGAGCCTGAAATCTGGCAGTTAAATAGTACAATGGACCATCTCGTACCACTTTGAGAAACACTCACTGGTTGCACTGCTCGGTATAGAATGGATGCTGATAACCTGGTGAAAACGGCAACATTTTGGTGTTGATGAACAGTATATCCCTTTGTAACCATGTGTGAATTGAGCAGAATGTGATAAAAACAAACAGTGGGTGAAAGTGGGCATCATGCGTGCCC
Organism: Lateolabrax maculatus; assembly: GCA_031216445.1. Lineage (NCBI taxonomy): Eukaryota > Metazoa > Chordata > Actinopteri > Acropomatiformes > Lateolabracidae > Lateolabrax > Lateolabrax maculatus. The sequence goes on along the minus strand of CM062201.1, from coordinate 24,139,419 downwards.
TGGGGTGTTTATACGCAACAGGGCTTCATTGCCGGCGTCAGTTTGCACGTCATTGGCCCAACAAAAAAAATAATAAATTAAGGATATTGAATCCATGGGATATAATATGTTTTGCCTGCCAGCAGCCAAAACATCCTAATTCCTCCAGAAAAAAAAAAAAAAAAATACAAACACAGGCAAAATCTGTGGAGGATTACTCTTATGCACTACTCATAATCAAATGTAATGGCAATTTTATTTTCATTTAAAAAGTTGATGCCTTTCTCAAATATGTATGAAAAAAACAAGCTGGTTTATACACAATATTAAGGACAATACACTGTAATAGTGGTATGGCAGGTTCAAGTGTGTGTGTGTGTGTGTGTGTGTGGGTGGGTGTGTTTGCCGAGAGAACAAAGAGCTAAAAAGTTATATTTCAACTGTCCTGATAGCAAATGTGCCAAACAGTGACGGCTCGCACGGACTGACAGACCGATCTTTAAGTGTCTGAGAGTAAATCTGGTCTAGACGCTAAACCGGGGATTCAGTTAGACGACAACAGGCTAAGTTAGCAGATCTGTGCGCTGATCCTGGATCAGAAGTCTGGCTGTGGGAGTCAGGACTGATGTGTACAGTATATACAGCCCAATGAATGGTCACGATGTTAAGAGACAAACAACGTGGAAGGATATGGACTGTATATATACACACGTTCAAGGGCATGACTTATCTCAATAAATTACAGACTATACAATTACTTTGAGTTGTATGCATACTGCCTGGTCTTTTTCTATTATTAGTTACCACCACATTAGAGTCAATATTTGGGCCTTTGACTCACGTTGAGTGGGAGAGACTAATCCCAAGCATATGACAGTCGTGTCTTTTAAGTGTGTGGGATCCTGTGGAAAAGGAAAATCTGTGGCATTTTGAGTGAACAAGCACAAAAAAAAAGTGGTTTAAAGCAAATAATATTCATCTGCTCTGATCTTCTCACTCACACATAAAAACAGCACAAGTACAGCAGGTAGCCCATAAAAACTCTTGCTGCAGAGCAACCAGAGCTGCCAGGTTTCAGTTTGTCCTGTGAAGGCGTCCACCCAGGGGGCCATTTCTCTTAAAATTGAGGGTATGCACAGTGAAAAGCGGTGTGATTAAGCTCTATACCTACTGCAGAACAGGGGCTGTATAGTACAGTGTGTGGCCTAAATCAAAGGCTGCAGCTTGGATTTTACAAAAGCTCTGATGAGTCACTGTAACTCTCAGACTGGTACTGTTGCAACCGGTCATTTCTGGTGATTTACTAAGTGAGAAAATAACAGGGTGACCATCTACTGATCATTATTGGCAAAACTATTATATTAGCAAATATATTACATAAGGAGCCAGACATTAGTGATGATTTAAGTCACAGAGATGCAGGATTTGAGTCTAGAAGGAGGGTAAAGTAAAGTTTATGTCCATCTACATCCATCTGTAAACAACATGGTAATTTGCTGCACTGTTGAGATCGAAGCCCTCATTAATTTATTTTAATGAACCCCTGTCTGTCCTCCTGTCAGTGCTCAAGTCACTCTCGCTGAAATAACAAGTTCGGGCGACTTACCCTGACGCGCAGGCTACCACAGATTTGGCGTCGTCGCTCTTCTGCCGATCAGACAGGCGGATATCGCATCAAACCATCAATGAAGTGATCAGAGAGACCAAAAGCTCGCAGATCCTAAAATCGGGGCTTTGGAGCGGCGGCGGAGACGGTCGGTGCCAAAACGAGCGACAGACAGAGAGGCGGTGAGGGATCCCATCAACTGGAGGGGCGGCCCGGTGAGGTCATGACGGGGAATGACTCCGAGGCTAAGAGAACATTTTCCCCCTCACATCTACCTCAGATCAGCTGGATGAAAGCAGAGAGGCAGCAGGACGCACAGGGTTTGCCCGTGACACATGTGAAGCTTTGCGCGCAGGCACCAGAGCGACAGGCGGCTTCTGTGCACGGACACCAGATCCTGACCAAAACACCGGGCTGGGAGCCGAGAGGCAGGGGAGGGGACTCCGGCGCACTGCCGGGCTCTGATTGGTGGGATTGTTTTTACGCACAATCGAGCTCTAATTTGGCTGAATGGCGTTTCGATGGAAGTCCCTCCTCACCTGAGGGCGCGGGTCTCAGCGTGGCCCCCCGAGGACGGGTTTCTGATGCAGGCCAGACATGACTGTCAACTTCACATCATGCATGGCCTGCATTGAATATAAAAGTCAGAGCTTTTTTTCTTGTAGGTCAATTAAGATCAATTAAATACTTAAATTAAATGAAACAAGTGAGAAGCATTACTACATCTGAACCGGAGTGCGAGACAGTATAAAATGTGATAAAAAAAAAAAAAAAAATCCTATATAATAAGCTTCCATGTGCGTCCATCCTCCGACACAATGCTGCCACCTACTGTTCAAATGAGGCCATTAACACACAAGCACTGGGGGCCAACACACACTTCTGCCAACATCAGTATTTGCAAACTCACAGTAGAACCATAATGCTGCATAGTACAAACTATTGTGTGGGGCCTACTGCTCTATTATCAGTTTCTTACATAGAATTCTTGTATAAGCACTGCATGTTGGTGCCGTGTAGTATTGTGTATTGTTTATTGCTGTCAGTGGCTGTAGAAGTGTTCAGATCTTTCACTTCCATTCACAATTTCCTTAAGTCAGAGTATCAGATACAAAATGTACTTAAAGTTAAAGTGCTCATGAAGCAGCATGGCCTCTGACAGAGTTTGTGTATTGCAGTTTAAATGCTGTGGCTGGCCGAGGTGGAGCTGTATGGTATGTGTTTTTTGTGGTTTTCTGATTACTGTGATTTTAGAAATAATCAGTTTATCAGTTTAAGTAACAAAGTAAAAAGTATTATATTTGCCTTTGAAATATAGCAGAGTATATAGTAGCAACAAATGGAATGAAGTACAAATACCTCAAAATTGTACCTCATAATTCTACTTTCCACCAGTGATTGCATTATATTTTCCTTCTGCCTGTGTGGAATGACACCATACACGCCATCACTGGTATTGGGTGTCTGCCATGTGTGGACTATGTGTCTGTTGACTTTGATTGTGTTCAATTTTGTGCCAACACTGCAAACCAATTTCCCTCTGGGACTTTGGAAGTTAAAATGAAAAGCGACAATAAAACAAGACAGATTTCAGTTTAAATCCACTTTAAGGAGAGAAATAATAATTATAAACAGCTATGGACAGCAACTGCAGTAATTACAAGCACAATAATGCTATCGTCAATGTCCAAAAGTATTCAAAAATTGCATATAGAACCTCAAGGAGTAGGAGAAGGACAATTAATACATCATAATTAATATGTGGATGCTGGCAGTGCCAGAGGGGGGAAATATTACGGAACCCAACATAATTCTCATAGTTTGCAACGTCAAAATAATCAGTGGATTACGGGTCACATTTTAGCTTAGATAGAAATTCCATTTAACCTTTGGGACATAACAAAAGCAGAGAGCATCTTCCATTAAGTGACGATGGTTAACTCCCAGGAGCACATGACATCAACAAATCCATTAAAACGTCTGCAGAGGTGAAAACATCACTGTGCTATTGGATCGTAAGGACGCCGTGCTTGTGCTCTTCACATATTTCTTTTGTCATATAACATTTTTCACATGTCTGATTTACAATGAATCTCAATATGTGACTGTTGTAATGCTATAAATCAATGTTCTGCTCAACTTTATGAGTTTTACTGCGTTTCTGTCTATAAATTGGACTTATATTTGATATTCTGTGACCATAATGCATTTTATCCAGAGATAATTCATTTTTTGTTGGATACATTTATTTAATATGAATACTGATCCTCTCATCCTCCTCTCCTCTCTGTGTATTCTTCAGTTTTATCCCAAAGTACACTGCTACCAAGCAAGGCTGCATTTCTGGGAAGAAAAAATAATCCCTTTTCTCCTCTGTATTTTGTTTATAGAAACATCTCCCTCTCTCTCCTCTATCTATGTTCCTCCCTCCTCTCCCCTTGTTTTTCTGACACTTTCTTTCTCTGTCTCCCTCTCTCCTCTTCACACCTTCAGTCCCTTTTGTAGCCTCCCTCTGTCCAACAGTGTCAGTCGTCCATGTCTCTGGTGTCAGACCCTATAGGGAAGAGCATATCGCTCTCTAAGGAGAGGTTGCTGCCCAGGGCGGCCATGCGGCTGCGCAGCAGAAAGTGTGTCCTCCTCTGCAGCAGCCTCTGCTGCTCCTGCTTCAGCTCCACGTAGGACCGCGAGAACGTGTGGAAGATGGAGGTGACGGGGAAGGCCATGAGTAGGATCCCGCTCAGGATGCTGCTCAGAGCCACCACCTGGCCCGGGATGCTCCTTGGCACCATGTCCCCATAGCCCACTGTCGTCATGGTGATGACGGCCCACCAGTAGGTTGCAGGGATGCTGGTGAATTCCTGCGTGGTGGCCATTTCGTTCTCAATCAAGTACAGCAAGGGGGAATACAGTGCGATGGCCACACACAGGAAGAGGAGGAGCAGTCCAAACTCCCGTGTGCAGCGGCGCGCTGTCAGGCCCAGAGTCTGCAGGCCCAGCGAATGGCGAGCTAGTCGCATCACATAGAGGATACGCAGGGCTCTCAGGACGCGCAGCACCAAGCCCACTTTGTCCAAGTAGCTGCTGCCAGAGCCCAGCCGCTTCTCCCCTTTGGAGGTGCTGTCCACCAGCAGGGTGATGTAGTACGGCAGGATGGCCACCACATCGATGAGGTTCAGGGGCTGTCTGAGGAAGGTCAGCTTGCTGCGGTCTTGAATGAAGCGCAGGGTGAACTCCAGGGAGAACCAGGCCACGCACACCGTCTCCACGATGAAGATGTTGTAGCACATCTGGGAACATGTGCCCTGGTAAAGAAAAGACACAGTCATCGTCAGCATGTGTGAGTGGCAGCTGCAGTCACTAGAGGGAACCATTTCAATGTGAAATCCAGGAGCACTTTGTGCTTTCTGCAGCAGTGAACACTTCAGTGTGCAAAATATTTCTACAACCAACAAAATAAGGAAAGGAGAAGTATTTGCCCATCAGAGATCAAGCTCACATGCAAAATGTGCCTGATTCAATTATTTGGACTAATGTGACGGAGAGAAAAGTTTTAGGAAAGTCAATTTTAAATTCATGTGTGATGTGTGCCATAAAATAGCAACTGGTACGTCAAAACTTATAAAACATCTATTCTGTTCTTCATGATGCATGTTTTTTTGGATCAGGGGGGTGTTTTTCTTAGACGCAGTAATGACGCTGATTCAGTGTGTGGCAGAAAAGGTTCAGAGCATCTCAAAGCTCTAAGTACATGGCACAAAGCCTTTGAATGCAGTCCATATCAGGGAAAAATGTCATTATGAAACACACTTCCACAGAGGAGAAGATGGTTTAAGTAGACCCATACAAGCACCTGAAAACTCCAGCAAACCTGTTCTCACTCAGAGACGGGAACACTTTTAATGCAACACTTTCTTGTCTGGCTGCAAGAAACTAGAGGCGGCGGAGCTGAATGCGATTACTGGCACTTTTAATTAAACATACTGAGAAGACTGAAGTGTGAACCCAAAGCAAGTGTGTTAGATCAAATATTATATGGTGACTTCATCAGATCAAGTGCAGTCATTCTGTTTCTTTTATTTAGTTTTCACTATCCATTTTATTTTCCCCAGAACACCAATTGTGATTGGTTTAGCAGTGTGACTTTGGGACCGCGCAAGAAATGATCTTTAACTCATCGCACGTTTAATCGTTGAACGTACTTGAGCTCCAAGAAGCCACGTACAGTCACAGTACAAAATTAAAGAAGGCCTACTGGAGCTGAAACTTGAGTCAGCAGCATGAAATGTGGTTAGCAGTAACTTTCAAATAAAAAAAAGCAAAAAACAAACGCTGGTTTTGCCCTCCACCCACCCACAGTACCACACATAAAGTATCTGTACTTCATTTCCTGAGTAGACACGAGTACAAGCGAAAGTAGAACATTTGAAAACCACTGAAACATTGCTTCTAAAACAGAAAGTGAAGTGGTTGCAGTTACTCTAAATCTCCATCCAAAGTAGAAATTTCATCCAAACCATTTAAGAGAAATTAATCAATTAACCAAAAACCTGTTTGCACTGTACTCCGCAAGAAAATTATGTCTGGGGCTCAAATGTTCCATTTTCCTTTGATTTGACTAAAGAGGCCAGTGTGTTAATTATGGCTGTAATTGAAGTCAGACATAAAAGTGAAAAGCCTTTCAAGAAAGCAGACTGAGATGTCTTCAAACATATATTTTTTAACTGGGAAAAACAACTGTCTCGCTCTCAGCAGTTTTTTTTGAAACGACAGATGAGACATGCCATCATTAGACATTTGTAATGACTGCTTTTCAAAATAACACGTCAATTTACCTCAGTTTGGCTTTTGAATACAGCTCAAATCAAATCTGTTAAAGGGACACAGATAAATCCAACCTCACCACAGTGTGGGGTTCAAATGTTCATTGTCAATACTTTGGTGCCTCTTGATTTGGTTCAACAAGGAAGACAAATTCCCAACAGACAATGAAGTTGTGCTGGGTCATGTCTTCATTTTCACTTTTCCTCACTGACATGAAGACACTTTTTTGCTTCTTGGCAACATGTTTTTGTATGCAGTAACCTTTTCCCCCTCAATATGATATTTTTAATGCCATTAGTCTACTCACCGCCTCCTCCTCCTCCCTCATGGCAGGCATGGTGCTGATGGACAGGTTGACGGCAGTGATGGTGACAAACAACACTGACAAACAGGCGAAGATCTTCCCGGGGAGGCCTGAGTGAGGCCTCTCCACCATGTCTCTCAGCTTGCCCATGCACTGATTGAGTCTGGACTCGGCTGCATGCTCCTTGTGGCCACTGTCCGAATCCAACAGATCCTCCAGGAGTTCCTCCTCCTCCTCTGCCCTCTCCATCGCTTCAAACTCCTCCACGCGCTGCAGCAGACGGCGGCGACAGCACCACTCCAGGCTCTCCTCGGGGACCCCCCAGTAGAGCAGCTCCTCCCTGAAGGAGAGGGCGCACATCTCTCTGAGGGAGCGCAGCTTACCCGCCCGCAGGAAGGTCAGGATGGTGCGGAAGGCACAGGGGCTGCGGTCGAAGAAGAACTCATTGTGTGCAACATCATAGTCATCACAGATACGCATGATCTCGTCGAAGCTGCTGCAGAGGTGCAGCTGGCCCAGGCGGGACAGGGGGAAGTCCTCTAAGGTGGTCCAAGGCAGTTGGTAACGCATGCCACCCACGTTGATGATGGCGTGGAGTTTACGGGCGCTGGACAGTAGTGTGTCATCGTGGACGGAGCCGAGGTCAGGGGCACGCTGCGCCCTCTTGTAGAAGGCTCCCTTCTGAGCCTCCTCCTCCTGTAGGGGCGGGGGGTTGAGGGAGGTATCAGAGGCACAGCTCAGGGCACTGTAGTCATAGTCGGAGCCATCACCCGCCAACAGGGTCATCTTTACTGGTCTGCTCACATCCCTGTGCTCAATCTGCCACCATCACACTGACACCTGCAGGAGGAAAATAGAGAATGAACAGATTAGTGTTATACATCATAAAGGGTCCTTTTTTTCAGATTTTTCACATCATCGTCTTATTTTACGAAGTTAATTGATTAAAAGAAGGTTTATGCCTTTGATTTATTGAAGAGCACCCATTAATAGTTTATTGTAAGCCTACTTAAACTCATAGGCACTTGTGGAGTTAAGTTGGAGCACTACTGACACTGTTTCTTTAACATTATGCCAAAAGAGAAAACATCTAAAGTGGTTACCATTTTTCCCAGGAATAAGTCATACCACAATGCAACATCGCAGTAAGAGGTACTTACATCATTTGGATTTTAATTCTAATGGCCACTTGTCATTATATGAAGCCATTTCCCTGTGTAAACAAATTCTGCCTCCAGAAACACCCACTCACTGAAGAAATGTAATGATAACATGAAACCTGCTTGAAATATTTCACCACAAAGACTATTTTTTATATTGTTAAGATACAGCGAGGAAACTCCAATTAGCCATGTATTAATATGAGTACTAAAGCATTGTGAAGAATTTATCTATACATTATTTTCATTAACTATTGTAAAGTCTTCATTTAAAATGTTATTATGACTTATACTCTATTAAACCTAAAAAAAGATGACAAATAAGTTAACAGATCTGCTGTTGACCAGTTGCCTGGCACTTGAATAGCTACTGGCCACATTATGCTTGGGTTGAGAATTAGTTTGTCCATCCTGCAAACAGAATTAAAATCCACCCATGAACATCAGCAGCCTGCTACACAATCTATCCTCAACTCGACTTTGGGTACATTATGAAGGGTTAACAGACTTAATCAAAATGTTATAGGCTCAGTGTTTTCTCAAGCCAGGTAGGGCAGAGGCAGGTGATGAGCCTTTTAATTTATAATTTATCTTAAAATTAATTATTCATAATTGTTATCATGATATGCATCAGAGTGCATGAAATTGCATTTCACTGTTATGCATCCAATTGATTTGGTTTGGTGAGTCTTAATAGTTTTTGAAACAAATCAAACTAAGTTACTTTTTTAAATACATTTTCACCTGAATTGTTACAAACTTAAAGTTCTTCAACATTGAAAACACAAATAAGCTTTGCTATGGTAAACACTGAATTACATACCTCGACAAGAACATGGATTGTTGTGAAATGCACAATTTATATTAATCAGCTAATATTTCCAGAAGCCAACCTTCTTCCTTTCTCTGTGTTAGTATAAAAGAAGGTAGATGGTTGCCTACTACGCTCTACCATTGTGTGATGAAGTCACAAGGTACAAACTGTGTGTCTCAGGAGGTGAAATGAAACTAGTGACCGTTAGGTTCAAGCTGCATTCAGTATATATAGTTAGTTATTTGTGTTGTTTATTTAGGCGAATCACAGCCCACTGACACATCCAGCAGAAACAGAGCAACATGTGCGTCCCACTGGAGCCCTTCAAAACAAACGTCCACCTAAAAATGTGCAGTAGATCCGATATTCACTGGCCTTACAGGTCTACTTTGATTCACTGATAAAAATATCTGGGTCTTTAACTTGCTGTGCTTGACTTTTTTTCACTGGTGACTTATTTAATTTGGCTATGCAGGTATGGTACAGTTAGTTTCTGTATTATATCACACTGTATCTAAATATCAGGCAACATCAGACAATCCTTAATGTGATTAGAAAACATAATTATAAGTCTGGAAAATTCTGTGGGGTTCCATTGGTCCAATATGTTTCTTTAAAGGAACATTTGCTCACTTTGATCATGTAAGTCAAGTTATTTGCTTTTCAGAGTTTGATTAGAAAGATTCACTGTCCACTTAACTGAGCTTCACAACTGCTGATGCACAGATTTTTGGACTTTGAGATAAACCAGGTTAACTCTCTCAGTCCTTCAGTCTAGATGCTAAGCTCAGCTAATCAACTTTGGGTTCTAGCCCAATCATTAGTGTACGGATTAGTGTATCCATCTTCTCATCCCTTGGCAGGAAAGTGATTAAACGCACTCACCAAAATGTCAAACTATTTCTTTACTCTTGGACAAACATAACACAGACAAAAGAGAGTTCAATATTTTGAGTCAAAGGAAAACAGTGGTGCAGCAACAGAAAACGTGTTTCTTGTGTTTGAGATTTACCGATCACCATTATCTGTCCAACATATCCCTCCCATAAAAGCTAAAACTGAAAATTAAATCAAGCTTCTTTACCTACAACCGTCACACCACAAATTGGCTTACAAAAAAAATATGTACGTCTGTGCCATAATCTTAGCAGTATGAATATATCATTTATGCATCATTTAACATGATCACTGATGTAGATACATCAGGCATTGAGGGATAACAATTTCTCTCCCAACAGTGTGCATGAACATCTGTTACCCACAGCAGCAGGGAATTATAAATAATGGCCTGATGTTACACTGGCTGTTGTTAGATAATTCACTGATGTAACGGCTTTGTGCAGCTACTAAAGAAGCTATATTTGAACATGAAAATAGTCGGTCTCTGTGTGTGTCTTTTAAATCTCTCTCAACAATTGGGGTTGGGTGGCTTTCAAACACACTAATTTCAGTTAGGTGCTGGTTGAGGTGTGTGTACTGACCCGCAAACACACTGTTAGGCAGGTTCTACTGAGAGCAAACACACACTGAAACCAATATGTCCACAGTTTGCTGAGATTTTCAAGCAAAGTCTAGATAGATGGATCAATAGGGAGAGTAAAGTATCTAAAACTAGGAGCGGTAAGGTAAGAGAAAATGTTTACTGGATATCACCAGTGCAGTGAGGACCTCGTGGCCTGTGTCCAAACTAATTGAATCAATTACAGTAATTTAGAGGCAGGCAGGTTAGCCAGTCAGGAATTAAAATGTCAGTTCCTGGATTTGCTACACCACCAATTCTGGGTTTAGGATGGAGGCCTTGGCTTCTAAAACGAGGATGCGAATGCGTCACAGAATGGTTATTAGGCACCTGCACTGTCAGCCTCTGTGAGCCACTGATTACAGTCAGCACCATCTTCCACCCATGAAATTAGAGCAAACCCACCCCGAGCTCCATTCTCCAACACTCTGCCTGGTTGTATTAACCTACAATACGCCTTGATGGTGTTTCATTTCAGGCATTATTGGATAGTTCACATGTGAAATAGGCCAGGAAGGACTGCTCCTGTTTGTAGTGTGATCAGTTTAATCTCTACAGAGAAAATAATGTAGAGCACTGAAATATGTTTCTAGTAGAGCCATATCTGCACATTCACATTTTCCACATTTTGAGTGCAAGTATCGTCTATCAAATGAACCCTAGTGCCGTTTTGCAAAACCAAAACACAAGAATGAAAATTTCTCAAAACAGTGTAAAATCCCTCCTTTTTGTTGCTACGAGTCTGTAAATTCTCACATTCTCCCTCCATGCGGCGGAGGTTATCGATACGCCTACAATGCATCACCAGTGTGGATGTGCACAGGCCTACGCCACTCTCCTACAAGATTAAATCACACTTAACCCCTTGAGGCTGATTGATTTCTCACTTTGCCTTTAAACCGATTGTGCTTTTGCCTCTCCACAGTCACAGGAGCATTTTTTAAAACTGTTTTTTTTTTTCTCTTCTCCGCTCTGTTGTGCCTCAGATGCCTCCTCTGGGGGACGAAGTCTATCTCGGAAGGAGAGATGAAACACTCCAAAGACAGCGAAGGCTGTTCTCCCCACCAGATCGGCTGAGGTCTGGCCTCTCTCTGTGCCAGCGTTATCACAGCTAAGCCACAGGGCATGTTCTCCAGATTGCCTGGTGAGTCACTCGGGTTGTGAGTCTCTGTTGCCTGACTGCATTGTGCATGCATTTCCCACAGTGCCCTCCTCAAGAGTCCTTGGAGAGCTCCGCTACCACCAATATTGCTTGAGATGATTTTAATGAGAAAAAGTATGACAACGACCATTGCAAGGTCAAAGCAGAGAAATTTTTTTAAAGAATTCTAAAGTATTGATGTAATATTTTATTAGTCTGGTGAGAAACATGTGCAACATTCCTGTTAAATATAGATTCTTTTTTGTGTGACTCTGATCTGATAAAGAAATCTACCATTTAAAATGAACATGTGCAGAGTATGTGTACTACAAAGAGACATGAATAGCTCATTTATTAATGATAGCTATTTATGGCTGCAAATCTGCATATTGGTGGAAGTGCTGTGCAATTAACAAAGAGTCAGAATTGGACAGATTTTTCCAATCTGTCTCTGAATCAAGGATTTGCAATTCAACTTGACTCAGTCTGTGAAATACAAACACATGGTAATTAAATGAGTGATCAGTATTTCTGATGAAAATCTGAACCTAAGAGACAGAGACAATTACAATGAAGCATATTTAACAGCTGTTAACCTTCTGGTGGCAGCTGTTCAGGGTGTCGGGTGCTGTCGCATTTTCCTGCACATTTATTCTTATTGGCATAGCAATAACATATCACTGTAAAACTATGCTCTTTATCAAGATGTTTCCGAATGATAGACGTCACCTGAAAATGGAGTCCATCCTGTACTTTGTCTCACAGGCCAAATGACCAGTCAGACCACATAATGTCCTTATGTTCTTCCCAACAACCAATTCTCTACCCATTCCCTTAACAGCTCACTGTTCTCTAATGGACTCTATAAGAGGGTGGTTTTTCCAGAAATGGATCTGAAACCACAAAACCTGCCAAGACCCAACTTTCTGTCTCCCCCCCTCTCTCTGAAATCTGGTTAAACACTGAAACAGTCAGGCATGCCAGAAGCAGTTCTACCCCCAGAAGACCTTTCATTAATTCCAGCAGGAATAGTTGTAAACAAAAATGTATTTTTTTGTTGTTGTAAGTGGGCGGTATTAATGCATACTGAAAACCCTGGAATAAGCTATAGCTCCAGGACAATAACTGTCTCCCTAACTCTGTCTGTGGTCCACCACAATGTGCTTCTGTTTCTGAGGCACAGAGAAGTATTCTGCGGTATTCTACATAATGTACTTCATAATGAGCTATGTTACTCTTATGGTTGTTTATTTTGTGTTCTGTAAATAATTCAGTTGCATTTGCAACTCTCACATGCATTTAAACGTGTAGCAGAACTAATGCATCTATCTAACATCATCCTTCTTTTTTTTAAATAGCTTCATGATAATATATGAAATGCTAAAAAAGACAGTAACCTTTTGAAAATGCCATTTAAGCACTTTTTTCATCCCCCTCTTTGAGTAAAATGTCTCCCAAACAAAGAGCAAATGAGAAGCATCACACCTCTGTCATTTTCTGTCTACAGTTTATTTCCCAGCCCGTCCCGTCTGTCCGTCCTCGTAAAGCACTCTATCCCCGAGACAGGGTCTGAGCCGACCCACCAAATCCCCACATTTCTGCATCACTGCCCCACATTATGCCTCAGCACTCCTCATCCTTTTAGCCCGAGCAAACTGTGACATAAACAATTTAGTCAGCTCACAAAACATCTCATCATCACCTCAACTTTACACCTATACACTCACATTCACTGTATACCTAGAATATGTCTTTTTTCCTTTTTTCTCTTCATCCCAGGCATTTTTTCTTGCCTGAGTGGATGATTATACACTCTCACCGTTTAAAAGTGCTCTACTAACTTGATTACATAAAGATTGCATAACATTAAGTTCACTGCATTGTCTGCGTGCATTAACCAATACTCATGTTTCATCTTTTGATGCCCTTTCCCTGCTGAGCTGCAATCATCCAGGACACTTAATCGCTCTTGGCTATGTAAACAATTTCTTTTTCACAGGTAGCTGATAAAAGTGGTGCTGAGGCCAGGCATGTGTGCAGGCAGGCACATCCTCATACTGCTGAAGACCTGACAGTCTGTCACTCTAGACAGAGAGGGTTTCAAAGGATCCCCGGGCCAGGAACCAGAGCAGGTCCCTGCGGGATGTTGTGACAAAAGGTTACAAGCAATGCCCGATCAAAGATAGGCGAAGGGAAAAAACTCCACTCTTAACACTATTACATTGTGAGTGGAAAAGTACTTTAGTTGATGAGATGGAATTAATGGACCAGACAAAAAACCACACAGGGCTTTCTTTGGCTCGGCTGATGGATGTGAAGGGAGCTATCATGAAAAAATAGGAAATAAGATACGTCGCTCGATGGGCAGTTGTTAAAATGTTTGTTGTTGAGTGCAGAAAATAACAGCTTTCCTGTTGCAGGATATGACAGGCCATGCCATAGGAACAAGATGCAAGTGACAATTGGAATTTGGTGTATTTTTTGCACACTGTGGATTGGTTAAAAGTTAATTAGTTCCTTCGATTTAGAAGAAATGAGTGACAATCTCATTAAAACATGGACCAAATTCACAACATCCAAAGTCTTTGCAAAAACCTGTGATTGTGCAAAGAGAGAAAAGAACTTTATCCTACTTACAATTTCAAAGCACATCCATCACTCAATATGTGTTGAGTCTAAGCCTTGAGTGAAGATCTCTTTGTGTACCCACGAGTGCTCTGGGAAATAGTGTTGCTGGTGGGACCGTGACTCTTCGATCTGCTTTAATGACACTTCAGGATGTGCATCTCAGATACCTTACACATAAAGACACCTGGGAATAGCAGATTATAATTAGTTTTCGGACCCTTCTTTGAGGGAGAGGATCAGACAGCCACTATTAGCTGTTAGAACGGGAAAAAGTCATTAGTTCATCTCATTATAGTCCCAATTACCTGGAGGAGGGAGAGAGGATGATCTATTACATATCATATATTACTGATCCAAAGTCTTAGAGAGGGATTTGCGTGGTGGACTCATAATAATATTATGGGGCATAATCTCACATCCTCTTCAACATGTGGCCATGTGCTGTATTGAAAATCATCTCTTATGAATTTACTGAGACATAACAGCCATGATTCACTGTTTGAGGACTTGAAGTGGCTCTCAGATTCAAAAGTTTCTCTTACATCGATTTTCATTTGAAAAATGTGGTGAAAAAAAAAGGGTTTGCAATTTCAGTTGCCTCTACAAACATATGCTGTATCTATCCCTGCCCATAGAGCATGGCAGAGATATTGGTCTCCCTTTAACAGTGAACCATGTCTCTGATGAGATATCAGTAAATGTTGACAGATCATTACATGCCATAATGTAGCTGCAGCCTTGTTACCATGGTGTACGTGCAGTGTATCCAGTATGCAAATCACATGCAAGACATATTGTAGATGGGTTGAAAGATCCACATTTAAAAGTGGTGGTATAAGTGGAGTCAGCTCAATCTTACTGAATTAAGGCAGTAAACAATGAAAGCTGACTTCAAGTTGGTTTTAGAGGACTGAGTGCACTGCATACTTGTACTGATGCGATTAGTGGTAATAAATCCGTAGGCTGAGATCTCCAATAACACTCACTGAGTAAAAACATTATACAAACAACGCTCCTGCAGTCGACCCTGCGAAATCACAGCTAGAAAAATGTCAGTCAGCCCTGTCATTAACAACTTCTTACTGTGAAAACACATCCATGTGACAAACTCTCAAAGTGTGACTTACAACTACAAAAGTGTGTCTTAATGTACAACAAACCTCAAGTTTGAATCCATGAATCACGTAAAATAAAAAATGAAAATACTCACAGTTCTCCTGGATCAGTTCCCCAGCAGCTGTCAGTTTGCTCAAGGCGCTGAGAAGAATGCACATGAAGGAAAATATGAAAAGTGTTCTCAGCTTCTGCTGCTGCCTCGTTTACCTCTGCTCCATCCATGCACGGGCACTAGGCTTGTGGAGTACGAGGGGGTTATTTGATGATCATGAGCAACAGGCTGCCTCCCCTTCTCTCCTCTCCCCTCCGCCTCCCCTCCCACCTTCCCTTATTCCCTCCTTCCCTTCCCTTTGCCCTCATCTCTCCCTCTCTCTCTCTCTCTCTTTCTGTCTCAACTCCTTCCTCCCCCTTTCCTCCAGCGCTGACATCAGAAGTGGGTGTGCCATTATACCAAAAGCTTTTGAGAGAAATCCATGGCAACCACCATCCAGAGAGCCGTGCTTCCCCTCCACCTTTAAATGAGAATAATCACCATCTTTTGATTGTAGATTCACACAAAGGGTTATATTTGTCCGGTGGGTTACCCGGCTGAGCGAGGAGGAGGGGAGGGCCGCTGTAGGCTGGCTAAGACTCACCAGGGTGTCCAATTTTAGACAAGTGGTGGGAAATGTTATCATGAGGTATGTTGATAAGGAGGATGGCATGGCTCATACAGAGAATGTTAATCATCACCAGAGCACATGCTGCCGTTAGGTTTGTACTTATGCCTGTAATAATTTTTTTGTTCCCAACGGCCTCTGAAGTGATGCCTTGTCTTTAGATGATATGTTTTCTTTTGCTTTTATCACAGTATAGCACCACCAGAACAAAAAGTGAAACTCAGTCACCAAACATAGTGTTTACATTCAGAGAAGGAGATGCTCATAATGTCCAAAGTGATTGAGGAAATGCCATTCAAAGGAGAAAACAATATAAAACAAATTTGATATGTGTGCATAATAATTGTGTTTTAGTATGTGTGGCACGTCTACATTTTGTCCACTGGGCATTACCTCAAAACTGTGTTACCTGCTTCAGGGTCTATTTTCCTTTTATTGATCTACCTGTCTTGAAATGAATGGAAACAGCAGGGGTAAACACACAAGACAAGTCAATCTCAGTACATTATTTTCACTTCAGTGCTGTTATGACCCATAATGGCGAAGTGAAAAAACCTAAATGTGCATCATTTTTTGGTGCGCGTCCAATTTTCCCACAGAGTCAGCTCTGTATGGCTAGAGTGTTTAAAAAATGATTCTTATTTTACGGCTGTGGACCGAGCACAGAGCATGTTTTCACAAAGAGATTTACTGGGGAGAAAAGGAAGCTTGTAATTCCAGTGAGCTATTATGTCTTCAGAGTGGAGCAGCACAAAATCATCATAATGACCCTTCTGCATGGGAAAAAATGCTGATTTTATATTGAGCGACATGAGAGATTATTTTTTTGGTCAAAACAAACAAACACAGTTAAGTTATTATCATCTATATGTTATATGCTATATATATTGCATCAGCCAGGCTGCATGTTAGCTTTGTTTTGACTGAGCTTACACAGAGCCAGGCCATTATGGCAAACCAGAGTACTGTATGATCTATGATCATGTCCCATGATATCAAGATTGATAAGCACCGCTATGTTCTAGACATCCTTCATAATTGAGATGAAAGTGCTATAATGAAAAGGTGAAATACAAAGAATGGGAAAGGTGGGACTTTTCTAATATCGGTTTGAAATGAACAAGACTCAAGTCTAGCAGCTCTATGAGGTGTACTTAGGCACAGCGGTGCTTTGAGTTGAACTCAAAGTACAGCTGAGGCTGATGGGAATGACATTACTTTAACAGGTATTTGGTCATAAACCAAAGTATTGGACAAATTAAAATGTTGACCTACTGGTAGCACTAGAGGAAAGGTCACAGGACAACCATGAATGTCTGCACAAACGTGTGCCCATCCCCTGCTTTCCCAAAAATATGTACTATCTTCCCTTGAGCAAAAATTTTAAAAACATAACCTTCTCCCTTTTTAAACCCCCCTCCCCATTTTAATTTTCACACAGTCCATGTTGGTGCAAGAGGAAAAGTCAGTGTATCATCAGAGACAAAGGGCTTCATCCTCTGGGCTCCATGAATGTCTGTACAAAATGTCAATCCATCCAATATTTGATGGATATTTCAATCCAAACAACAACATTCCCATTCATAGAGCCATGCCACTAGTGAGGCTACACATACCTGCTCACTTTTATGTTACATGTTTTATGTCTGAAGGCAAGATTGTACATTTTTGCTTTTAGATCGAAGATGGCCTGTTGTTGTTCATGACAAAGTTTTAATATATGCTAATCTTCACTTGACACTTGAGTTGGCCAGTTTCTGGGTGTTACCTGAGCTTTATTTAGATTGCATGGCACAAACAAGGGGTCTAAATTTATTCAGAAATTAGTAACAAATCTACCTTTGCTGTAGCCTATTTGCAATTCATAATTATAAATCCCAGCACATTAGGATTTAGACATGATGTGTTTCCTAATACAAATCAGTTACAAGTACTATGCAGAATAGGAAAACAAAAATGACAAAACAGGAAGGAAATATAATTTTAAGAAGCAAGAACTGGATGTTTTATGAAGAGTTTTCCCCAAGTCAGCAACAGCAGTGATTGCGCCTACAGGTGTTCGCCTGCTGATTGTTGATTGCTAATTACTGATACAACCAATTTTGTTCTCAGGCTCTCTGTAGCCTTTTCTCTGCCAGTTTTCTCCATGGTGATTTGCTGTCTTTCCATTGCATCTGTTTAAAGAGGCCAAATGTTCAGCCTTCCCTAAAGGGTCTTTGATCCTCCAGTGCTTAATAATCAAATACTAATTTCAAAGGCACCTTTTATCTCCAAATCTTCTGAGATGATAAAAAAAAGAGACAAAAAACATGTCAATCGGACCACTGCCTTCCTGGCAGAAACTAATTTACTTGTGGTTACAAATGAAGAATGCAGATGCGGCTCAGTTTCCGTGGAAATTACTGATCGCGCTACTCTACTTGTTAAATGGAGACCAAACTGTTGTTTTTTCCATTCTCACATTATCTGAATAGCATGTCCACTCTTAATCAATGTGGCCTTACAGGAAATTATCGGGATCACTGCTGTTTTCCTTATGCAGTATGTTTAACAGACATGAGAGTGGTATCAATCTTTTCATTCAACTCTTGGCAAAAACTAGAACAATCTTTAGGGCAGTTTGTATGCAGTTGGTTATATTTATTAACTCTCGTTACTCTGCTTGTATATCCCTGTTTTGATGAATGTTTCTTTAAATCACATATGAACTCTGCGTGGTTATTTTTATGGACTCTCCATCAGCTGTAAAGAAATAATTGTATAAAAGCTTGTGGTTCTCATTAACAAAACCTGCTGAGAATCATTTAAATGTGTCCAAATGTCTCTGTAGGCATAGACTGAGTTCTCATTCAAGAGGGTTTACGTCTACTGTTTAAACCATGAAGAGAGAAGGAGGAGAATACTTTGTGGGAGGCATTCTTTGAATAAAATGGACAAGTTCTTTATTTCCATGCAAACAGACAAACAAGCTCTCTCACTCACATACAGTAATTGCATGGGTTCAACAGCTGTTGTTCCCTACAATTGTCATCAGAGTAACTGAAATGGCTTTCTTTGTTGTTAGCAGCTCTTGGTTATGTGCACAGTTGATGCTGGTTGTGCAGCAGTTCTGATGACATTAATTAAAAGAAAAGGGCATCTACAGCAAAAGTCAGACAACGGTCTTGACTTTAATGAGAATTACTCTCATTATCCCCTTGTTTTTCCTAAAGTTTTGACTTAATGGCAACAGGAATTGCTGCTCGGGCTTCTCGTAATGATGCTCAGCATACCCTATCCAGGCTCAGATGAATTAAGAAACTGAACAAGTGTAGGAGGTAAAAATGAGATTGATCATCCAATTTTCTCATTAGCTGACCTGTTGTGCAGCAGGAAAAAGTATGTTATTCTGCCAGGAGCAGCACAAAGGTCGATACAGCAGCATCGAGGTATTGTGCAACCCGCGGCAATGAGCAATGACATAGGACCAGAAGTACAGTGGTTTTGCTTTTATGATGAGATGTTGAATACTTATTGTAAAAATACTCCATTACAAGGGAAAGTCTTGCATTCAGAATCGTACCTCAGAGAAAATACATAAGTGTTACCAGCTAAATTAAAAGTAGATATTCTGCAGAGAAATGGCCCCTGTGACTGATATTTTATATAGGCAAATATTACATGATTAGGTTGTTGATACTGGTGCATCAATGTAGCATTTTACTGTTCCAACTGGTTGAGGTGGAGCTAGTTTTCAAAAACTTTTCTCTAATCTTTTCTTTTATGGTGAAATATTGAATAATTTAACCTCTTTTGGCTTTAAATAGTTATCTAAATGAACCCATCAGTTTAGAGGGGAAATGTCTCTTGGAACTGATAACAATTTATAGACTTCTGACACGTGACAGGGGACAATCTCAAAATTATACTTAAGCTTAGTACTTGAGTAAATGTACTTAATTATTTTCCCCAACTGGTGGTTTACAGATACTTCCCATTTTATGTATTACACACTACACCATGTGTGCTGATAGAGGACTGCAAAGGTCTGTAAAATAGCTAAAAAAAGCCAAATCAAAGTGAGGTTCAGGTGCCAAAGAGACACAGCTGTGTCTGTTTGACTGAGAACAGTCATAGTCCTTTGGCATTGCAAGTGTCAATATTGTAACTTCTTTCATTGTGAGGGGATAATAAAGATAACCTCGGTATGTGCTGGAATCCAACAAAAGGAGAATGACTATACAGTACAGTATAGCGAGCTATCACAAAGCGGAAGAGTTGGAATGTATGTATGACATTGTGGAAATGTGTGGGAGTTGCCTGTGACCTCAGCCTATCTCTCACAGCTGTGAGGCCACAGCGTTTGTTCAAACAACACACTGTTCATGCCATTCACATGTGAAAAACACTGAACACGTCTACCGAGGCTGTATATTCAGTACAAAGGTATGTGTCTTTGTTTAGCCTGTTCAGCGTACACAGGAAATCTTCCTGATATTAAATGTCCTGGAAAAACATTTAAAAATCTTTACTCTTTGATTATTTGTGTGATGACACATTTTCACCCTTGAAATTTTAAGTCGTCCACCTGTATGCTCTAAAAATTCTATCTTCCAGAAGTAGCCCAGGGACCTATTCCAAATGCTTTTTTTTGGCAGGTATAGTGGCCCATCTGTTGTGTGAACCAGTTTGGATAGTTTCTCTAAATATAGGCTCATATTGAAAATTCTCCTCTTGAAGTAATGGCTGATTAAGCAGCATTAAAGACTCTGGTGAGCACACAGTGGGCTCAAAAGGCTTAAAAGCAGCCAGATCCCAGCGGCTGAAGAGGTTGATAAAGAGGTTGGTGGTAGAAAACACTGACAATCATCTGATTCAAGTGCAGGGTTTCAAATAATACCTATTAGTTTGATCAGCTGTGAAGTTGCGTGTTACGAGCACAGATCTGAAATGTTAAAAAATATCTCACATACACACACACACCTCTCCAGACACACATCAGTGAAGACCACAGCTGTCATTTACACATGTGATTTAAAATACCTTCTGTAAAAATCCCACTCATCAAAGTGGAAAATTGCTCCTTTTACATAGTATCCAGTTATTTCACAGTCCATATTTAACATTTATCAACACTCTGAAAGACCACGTGGTGCCTCCAACTTTATTACTTTTTTAATAGAAAGATTAAAGTGAAGACTGGGGAACCGAAGAGAACCATTTAAAAGGAAAGTGAGATTAATCACATGTGAGCGAAGGCACAAGTCTGCCATAATCTCTAACCAAGCAGACTCATGGAGTCATTCACACTTGACCTTCTTAATATAACCACTTTTTATTTTTAAAGGAAAGGTTTAGTACATAGCAGCAGGTAAAGTTTTAATATAACTTTAATTAATTTAATTAATATAATTTCAAAGTCACATGAGCAGACATTACAAAACAACACAGTAGAGAGACTAGAAAAATGTGTAAACAAATAAATAAACTCTATGTCGGAGAGATCGCATCTTAAAAACTATTTTGATCCACTGTGCATGACAAGAAGCATCAAAGCAGCCTTTAAAATCTGGAACCTTAGGGATTTTCCTGTACCTTAAAACAGCTGAAACAACCTGTAAACACAACATTGACATATCCTTTTTAAATTGATGTGGACTGAACAGACTGATCCAACTAATGTACATCCATCCATACAATGCAGTAAAAGTTCTTACTTCTGTTCTGCATTTCTTCTCCCATCTTCATGGAGTCTTAATGAAGAATGATCATATCAATGTATTATTTTATACTGTGTAAACGTTCTCTTTCCTGTCCTAACATATTTACCACATTCTGTCAAAAAGCCTCAATACAACTTCACCCATGACGCATGTTTTATGGATTACAGATGGATGATGCATTGTCAACAAGCCCATTCAAGTCACAATTGAGCGTAATTTTACATGCCACAAACACATCCCTCACAAGAAATTCTGAACATGTGTACACAGAGACCTCTCTATCTATCACCAGAATATAACATGTTTCCACTTGCAGTGTGATGGGGGTGAGGGGGGCCTATTCTTGGATTACAGAGTACTGCATCATTATTAGTTCAACATACAATAACACACTGAGCAATGGAGTTTAAAAGCTCACGAGGCACATTTCATTACACGCTGACCATGAAAGAGGATATCTGGAGATTGATTTTTGGAAAGAATTTAGAAGAATACCCTCATAGTACCAAAAACTCCCACAGTTAGAAGCCGTGCCCTTGCCTTTTAGTTTCACAGTATGACTAAGCGCACCTTCGTCTCTTCTCACCAACGCTTGAAGGTTTTGTTAGCCAGGAGAACAGACCTCCGAAGGTGAAAAGAGGAAGTTTACCAGTTTCTTCTTTTTCTGAGACTCTTTGATCGAGTCTTCAAAAATAAATCAATGAAGGGATCAGGACGTTTCAATCACAAAACAGAGCTCAAGCAACAAAAGGGGGGTGAGCTGTAGAGAGCAGAGGCAAAATCACGAAAAGTACAAGGTGTAAATCCAGTGAAGTGGGAAAAAACACTCTTTTTGTGATTTGCCTTTGCCATGCAGCTGGATTTTTTAAAAATTTTAAACGACACTGCGTCATGACAAAAATAAATCCAAATCAAAAGTGAAATTACAACCACTTTACAGAAAAATAGGCTATTACATGAAGAGCTGCACTATGAGTGCATTACAGGTCTTTTTTGTGGGTGTTTCTGCAAAGCAAGATGAGCGTTTTGCTGTCACTCAGACAGCAGAGGACGACCTGCAGATGACAGCTTGATTGTGTTCTGGCCCATTTCTGAGGCAGACATGTTTCTGTATTTTGCTTATATGAATGGCACTTCAAAGTCCAGGCCAACCTCAAACATTCACGTTTGTTCCAGGCTAAGATGATGTCTGTATGGCATATTAATGCTCTCCGACTGCTACTGTGAAGAGAGAGAATTACAGGTTGTGAATGAAAGAGTCTGAGAGTTGAGAGGAAGCTGACAAACATGTTGTGAAGAAAATGTCCTTCCTGTAAGAGAACTTTGTTGGTAATGAGACTTTCATCTTTAAGCCCCATTTTCTTTTTCTATTTCTAATATCCAATGGCAGTTTTGACCTTTTCTTTCCATCACGTCACTTGACAGCCAGCGTGTGACTGTCAAGTAAGGATATGATCTGATGTTTCTGTGATTGGTTTTTGATCTTTTCATCTTGTATTGTATGTACTTTATGTAGCACGTATGTATGTATAATGTATGCATGTAATAATAGCCATGTTTACAATACTTTATAATTAAGCCCCTTCACTGAGTGGCTATAGCTTCAATCAATATCACTCTTCTACTATAGAGGTGTTTAGTACATGTACGAACAAATCAACAAAGTTTCAACGTGAACTGAACAAAGGTGCGTTCACTTACTGTTGCATGCGCTGAAGTGCCATTGAATGGTGACGACGTTTACCATTCATTTGGTAGAAAAGGTTCTGCTCTTTGAGGGAGACTCCAGGGAGTCACTGTGCCGGACCCATAACCCTCCGCAAAACCACCACGAGTCGTGTTGTCACGACCCGTAGATACACGTATATGTTGTGTTCATATATATACGTAATATACACAAGTATATATATGAACATAAACACAACAACAATGAGACAAGAAATACAGAAATAGTGCAATGACGTAGAGTGCAAAGATGCCTGGATAAATATGGAGAGATGGTCACAGGATACCTTAACCTTACCTAGTAGTTACTTTTTTAACCATGATGATGAACATCTGCTGACCTTAGTCATTTCAATCCAAACCACAATGTTTCCTTAACTGTAACCAGTAGTTATTTTTACTTAAACCGTGATCTTTCCCGAACACTAGTCAAGTAGTTTTTGTGCCTAAACCTAATCAAACCTTAACCATAACTCAGCTGTTCTATTTGTTCTTTATTTGCAATGGTTTTGGAAAGAAAGAACAGAAGTGAACTTTTTTCACATTGGTATTCAGTTATTCTTTTTCAAAAGTGTTTCTGTCATCAGCAGGCGAGCATATTAATATATAACAGCAAAAAGCTGAGTTAACAGAACCAAAAAAAAGAAAAACTATTTCCCCTGCAGAAGCTGCTAAAGCACTTAACATTCAGCAAGAACAGAACAAAAGCATGAGTTAGAAAATAATTAGTACTTCAGAGTTTAATGAACCGAGACTGTAATTATAGTATAATCTCATTCTGCCCCTTGCTACCAGCAGAATAGTACACAATTTAAATATAATGTTGTAAATCCCTTTGACCGACATGACACCGTGAGAATATGTATAAATGCACTATCTTGGAGAACTACAGCTGATGATGACTGAGTGCAATTATATTACTGCCTTACATAAAATAAAGCAGAAAATGCAGTTGGCATGGTAATCATATCCACATATCTGCCGCTTCTGTATCACACATCCATATGTCAGGGGTTCACATGACTTGATACCAAAAATAGCATTAGGTTTCTGTCTGCTGCCGAATAATGATTTCTGTGTTCATCACTGTGTTACTGTGGCTGTGTTGTTTCCGTGGACAAAATGTCTCCTTTACTTCCATCCTTCTCCTCCAGAGACTGTGTATTCAACCTGACCTGCATGACTTCAACCTTAATTCCCTTAGCAGGCTAATCTTAGCGCTTCGATTGCTCTTAAAGCACACAGTGCCATTAGTGGGATGATACACAGAGTGAGGTTTCAGATCTGCATATGCTGTTTATGCCAATATTGTTTCCCAATAATTCATCTTAGATTTTGGTTTTATCATGAGGAAACATTGCCATCAGGAATAACAGGACTCTGTTGGAGATAATGATGATAATCTGCAAGTTTTGGATGTTGGACAGCTGGCATAACTGTTCCATACTGTAATCCTTCTTTCTACACAATCAAAGCCCTCAGCTCAGACCAATTTAAATGCATAACAACAGAAACTCTGGAACTATAGACCTTTTTCACAGACATTTTGATTTATCATAGCAGGAAAAACTAACTAACTAACTAATATTAATGTCTCTGTTCCACTAAGTGTCACAGGAAGCCTCTTCAGTGAGCCAGCAGCCTCCATTAATGTCAATAATTAGAATTACAAATACAATTGTGTTTTTCCTGCTTTTCATATGTTATTTTTACTGGCATCGTTTCTAAAGCTGCTGCACGTTTCTCTGGATGGAAATGTTTTTAGCAGTTGTTGATTCCTACAGTATATATACACTGTTCAACTAATCTCGGCTAGACACATGGTGATCAGTCAGCAAATCCTTATTTATGCTTTGTCACATTCATGTAAACATTGAAAATAACCATCTCTACGAAATCTCAGAGTTTAACCTGCTAGTCGAACATTGCCTGATTTACTATTCCTCAGGAAATAAATACTTTCTTCAGAACAAGAAAGTGAGGCTTCCAACTGTGCAGCCGGCTTTTAAGGCTCTCATCCTGCCGACGATGAGCAGCTGATGACCTTTGGCTTCGCAGGGAGCAGCAGGACTCATCCCTGTGGAAACGCTGTCATCTGATCACCGGGGGAGTTGTGAAAATGAGAAATACGTAGTGTACATCCTCTTGAAAATGGCATGATAGGTCACTCTGGTGCGGAGGTGAGTGACCAGAATGGCAGAGAGAGTGTTTTCGTCAAAATACCTGAGCAGTTTCTCTGAAGATCCAGTTGTTCAAAGCAGCAAAATGCACTTGACATTTTCTCACAGTCACAGTCTCTATCGGTCGCGAGCAGCACACTGAGCCCTGTTTTGTCAGAATGAAGGTGTTTTCAGAATGACAGGGATTGATAATGAATTATGAGACTTTATTTTGATGTAATTATGCAAATATTGCTCTTCATTTGCACCATCCATTGAGTGCCATCCCAGTTTGTGACTCTGCCATGGATTAGAACAGTGGCTCAGAGCCCTGCTGACCTTTATTCTAACCATCTAATCAAGGAGCATTTTACACCCAGGAGGCAAGGTGGATATGATTATTGAGCGGGTAGGATATAAAACAGCTGTATTCTGAATCCCGAGGATAAGAGATGAAGACCACAGGGTTAAAGGAACTTCATTTATTCAGGCGCTGGAGATTAATCTGCCTGTGTGAAGGAATGATTGCAAGCAGCAACAGTCAGGTGCAGAGTGCAGCCCCGTGTCAGCCTACTTAAGTCTTGTGAATTTCTTTTCAGGAATGAATTTTCAATCCCACAGATTTAACCAACATAGATGAGACGTCATTCAGCAGGTAAAGACTCCGAAATTTCCCTCAGGAGTTGGTGGAGACCAAACATAGAGCCAAAAGAAAGTGAACATGGGACTTATATGCACCAACTGACAGAAACACAACTCCAAATGAGTGGTAATGTTGCTCTTTAATTGCTGGATGTACAAATAATCCTGTCATATCTACTTAAAACGTGATAATATATCAGTTTTCTTTTTGTTTAAAAATCAGTTATTGCAGTCAAAGCCTTATTATGCAAGAATTGGAACCCTACGGTTTTGTAAAGAGTGAAAATTGATTCACCACACTTGTCTTTTGCTTCCTCTGTCAGTATGCTCAACCCATGTTACATAGTGCAAAACAGGCGTTCAGGTCTGGGGGATGAAAGAGGTGCTATCTCCCAATTACAGGTCAATGTACCATCAAAATGATTTTGAAGCTATTATTTCAAGGTAAATTAACTGCATAATATTGCTTGAGTTCAAGTTCAAATTAAAGACCTTTATTTGTCCCTGAAGGGCAATTGGTTCTGCTGCAGTAGCAATAAAAAAACAACTCAGGGTGAGATACAGAAGATAAAAAAACCCCAAAGAATTTAAATCTGTTAGTTTTGGCTAATGGGAGCCTGAGGCGGGAAGCAGAAGGCAGGAACTTAAGTTCTAAGCACAGGTGATGGGTACTGTCAGATATGATGGATTCTGTTTTTTTTTAACAACTGTTTGTTGTACACTTAAGACACATTTTTCCACTGAGTGCCAACTTTGTGCTACTGACTTTCATCACCCTTGTAAATTAGTTTTTCTGTTTGAGTTTGAGAGATGCAGAGTGGAGGATAAATGAAAAGGTGAAAACTGACTCACTAAAAGATTAATAAAACAACGTCTGCAGGGATCTGTCAACCAGGAACTTGGCTGGCTTCCTCAGACAAAAAAGACGCTGCTGGCTTTTCTTCCTCCGCATATCTGTATTACTATCAAAGGTCATCTATTGTCAATTATGATGCCCAACTACTTGTAAGGCTCAACAATCACAACATCTTATCCATTAGTGTTCGCAGGAGTTGGGTGGTGATGTCTGAAATCAATGCACATGTCCTTTGTGTTTGTCACAATCAGCTTTAAAAAGGCTTCTTTGCACCAATTTAAAAAAAATAGTACAAAACAGGACCATGACACATTTCAGCATTGTTCAGCAGGCTCACTATAACTGTATCGTCTGCAAACTTCACGTGATGGTTTCAAAAACTCACGACAACAGTCATTGGTGCAGATGACCAGTCCAGAGAGTTGGAGTCCAAAATCCAGCCCACAATTTAAGGTTCTCAGCTGGATGGTAATTTGTACATTATAACGTCCTCTGACAACTGACAAACGTGTGAAACGATCAAAAGCTCCACTAGTGTTATTGAACCAGTCTGGCCTTGTGGTGAGATTATTTAGTCACCTGCTGTTTCCAAGGTCAAGAATCACCTTTACTCTCGTGTGGCAACGTGTCACAGAAGCACATGTGTCAAGAATAGACCACAGTTGATTATCCTCTTTGGATTTTTAATATGACTGTCTTATAATTAAAACAGAACATGACTGAGTACACGAGTCAGCTCTTCAAATAGTGCAATGGCAAACACATCGAATTAGCTTTGCAAAATGAGCCATTCCTATTTAAAGAATTCTTGTCGCTGGAGATAAGACGTAAATATCCTTTGTTTTAAGTTTAATTCAGTTTCCATGGATACCACATTGTTGCTATGTGACGGAGTTGAAAGATGAGTTGAGGAGTGTATGTGGTATGTACAGTAAAGGCATGTGACGCATGTCCAGTTTATAAGCGTTGATGATTTTTGATTATGATTATAAAAGGAAGGTATATTGCTGTAGAATAAGTCTATTGGATGCTCTTTTAAAATGTCTAGTGATGGAGATTACAGTATAGACCATTGCTATCAAGTTATTTCAGTAATATGTTATAACACTAAGTGCAAATCTTTCTGCTTTCTACTGCAAATATTCACCTCAAATCTGATTTGTAATTATACTGAAGTGAATGGTGAGGATTAACCATTCCTTAGAGGCTGAACACTGAGTATGACCTGTTTGTCAAAGGGCTTAGATTAACTGAATACCTAATTAGTCACGGTTCATTCATTCAGTAGAGCCGGTTCTTGCTTTCGTCTTTTGTCCAGCATTATTTGGAGCCCCTTTGTTTTTGTGATTAGGCTTCACAGACTGATTAAAGAAAGAAAAAAAAAACACTACAGAGGAAAAAAACACACATTTATGCTGAAAAGTCTTTTCTTTTCTCACTCACTCGTTCTCTTTCTTTCCTTCTGTTGCGCCTCTCTGTAGTCTGTAAGTCTTCGAGTGTGAGAAGTCAACGTCTGCTGTCAGTGCTGAGGAGATGTCAGCTTATAACTTAGCAGGTCTGCTGATCACTATGGCTTTGATTATAGCTGTGCAAAATAACAGCTCCCCTCTCAGTACAATCTGTGCAGGCCTATCTGCTCTGCTGTGTGCCATTTAATGGGGTCCTTTGTTTCTCTGATGTGTTTCTGTGACAATGATTATTATTAACAATGTATTACTGGTATAACAATGTTCTTTCTTCAAGTTGACTGGTTGGTAATTACAGCCAAACATTTATTAATGAACAAGGTGTATAAGTGTATGCTTTCTTCTTCAGTATTCTAACAAATATCCTTCAACCGTGCTCTCAATGTGGAACTAGCACCTGGTGATGGATTATATTAATATATTATCATTCTTATCACTATTCCTGTAACTGTTGAGTGCATAATAACCTTTCAAAATAACTCATGCATAATAATAAAATCCCTGGTTGTCAAGTTAAAAACTCCCTGAGATACAAGGTTTTAACTCAACAGTGACCTTATATCATTATTTAGTCATTAAATTATTCTAAATTTGAACTCTAAACTACATGTTGTGCATAAATTTTGCTTTGGCGCTTGTTATCTGACCAACCGATGTTTCTCATGGGAAGTTTGCAGAAGCGGTTTGATTTCTTTCTAAACACATGGCTTCTGACCGTCATTAAAATGTGTTACTTCTTCATGTACAAGGTTACTCACACCATTTGCTTGGATTCATGCTATCAGACACAGTCTCTGCTAGATGTAAATTAGGTCTTGGACTCAATGTATAAGTGAGACGTAGCAACAGGAGGCCCTCGGAGTCTGTTCTCATGTCGGCAGATGGATTTTTCTCCAATTTTTTTCAGTCTTTTCTCAAAGGCAATATGGAATTTCAGAAAAAGGGCACTTGTATTTGTAATGAGAGGAAAGTCCAAATATGAAAGAAATGATCCATAAATAAATACTTAAAGTTCATTACAATTCTCACCTCAGCCAGGAAGCAGAACGAAACACATTTTAAGGCTGTGAAAACTGTACAGAAAGCCAATACAGAAAGATATGTCTTTAGTTTGTTTCTACACTGTACTATTGTGTAAATTATAACGCAAACCATTCATGTGATCAAGTCAGTAGGATTCATCCTCTTGGGGATCATGAATGTCTGTCTTTGTACAGTGTAGATCAAAGTGGTGATCGATCAACTGACCGAAATTGTCATCTCTAGCACCACACCACTAGTATGGTTAAAAAAAACAAAATAATGTTAATAACTGTCTTTTATTCAACATAGTTTCTGGCTGGCTGAAGAAGACTGAACAGCTTTAAACAGACTTTTAAAAAGAGATTCATAAGGCTGGATTTGGAAATGGCAGACATTGATAATCAAGGATTTTACAGCGTCATAACACTTTTATTTGGTGAAACAAACAACAAATTCTCTTTAGTTTAAATGGGCTTTTCACTTGAAATATGCCTGTGTATGTGTGGTGATGATGTGGTTTAATGTGCCTGTGTGTATGTGAGGCAGAAAGAGATAAGGATCGTTATTGGTCTGCGGATATGAAGAAAGTAGTTAGTAAATGGTTTCATTTCGGAGATGAAACCATCGATGCCACTTTCCCTGCAACTGAGTGCTTGTGAAATATGAGAGGATATGAAGACAGAGTTCCATGTAATTTGACTTACGGCCAGCACTTCATGCTGGACCACCAACTCACATGGTAACACGAGACACATGAAAACACCCTATAAATATGATCCTGCCTCTGTGACGTCCAGAAACTAATTGTTGAGCTGTAAACAAACAACAATTAATACAGTGGCTACCCAGACAGGTGAAACAGCATTGATGGCTGACATTGAAACCAAATTGAAAGCGATTGTTATCTTTAACGTTGAATAAATGTGTTCTGCATCACATAGAAGTTATTTAGTTTCCTTTGTTATCTAAACCCAAAAATGCTGCATTAATCACAGTGAAGAAGTGTTTTATTTAAAACAAATGTTTCCCCCCCACCTTAAAATGGTTGTTCCCCAGTCTTTATTTAATTTAACATATTTTGGTGGTAAAGTCGGCAGCAGGCGCATTCAGACAATGAACCTACCCCATCTAACATCTAAACAGTGACTGCTGTAGAAATGTGGATTTAAAGTTGATCCTTCAACCTCAACCATATACCAACCTTTCTGATAACACCATTATACACTAGACTGACAGCTGTACTGGTCACATCACTTTGTCAATAAACAGCATTGCTTCTGAGTAGCGTGATTTTATTACATCTAACATAAGAGTGGATTTAAAATAATCAGAGATGGGGAAATTTAATTAATTATTGTGTGCCCCAGCAGTCACCCTCTCCCCTCCCACAACAACCAATGTTGAAGTATGTTTGTGCACTTAACCTCCAACTGACCTTGTGATGCTGTTCAATGACCTGCAGCGTTCTTGGCAGATTTGTTAAAATTAGCATTTATCAGCAAGGACATGTTAAAGTCACAATTAAAGGAAATTGCACCCTGTACTTGTACAAATGAGAGTATCCATCAAATAGATGTTCAGATATTTTACTAGTCAAGTCAAAACTATTTTATTCATATAGTGCCAAATCATGACAAAAGTTATCTCAAGACACTTTTCACACAGAGTACGTACTCTTTAAAGTGATGAATGAAAACTTTAAATTGCAAGTAACGCTAAAGGAAAAGTCAGGGGATTACCCAAATCTGTAGGATTCATCATCTGGAGTACATAATGTACAAATGTACACAATTATTATAATATATGTATAAAATGTCATGCATGTCAATCTTTGGCCATAGTTTTGGAAATAGTCTGGCTCAAAGCCTTGGGCCTTGTCATCGGCCCGGTTAAAAAGAGCAATTCAGAAAATCTATTTGGATTCACTATTTTACTCTTATAATTGACAATTAAACAGACAAATCCACCGCAGACCAAGCAGAGACACTCATTTCTCCATAAACAATGCAATGTAACTATAAGACACTTTATGTTTTGTGCAAGGCCGTCATGATACATATGGCACAATGTTCACAAACTAGTTGACTGCCTTGCCTGCGCCCACGCACATACACCCACCTGTGATTAAAGGCATCAAGTTCACACCCACTGCTAGTTGCTAAAAGTCATTCCGGTAAACACAGGAAATTGCAGTACAAAGTGAAGTAGCAATATGAGACATGTTTAGGGGAACTCGGGGCAGTAAAAAAAAAAGAAAGAAAAACTGCCGTAGTACAAGGAAGGTAAATTTATGATGTGATAGTTTGAATCAGAGAGTGTTATTCTTACTATAATAAAACATCACACTGCCGTACTCTAAATGTAAAATGCCAATGCACAGGCTTTACATATTCCAATATTCACATATACCATACATACCAATGAGATAATGATGCCTTTATATGAATTAGATAGTCATAATTTTTTTATGACTATCCTCGCAATTACTCCCCTTTCAGGAGTGCACTGCAGAGAGAAGGATGCATTATGTAAATGCAGGAACTCTGACACCGGTGCAGGTGGAGGGAACTAAAGAAATGAAGTATGGAGCAGTGTGTTGCTTGTGTTGTCGGTGGTGGGCGGCAGCTGTATTTACCACTGGAATCTGTTGTTTCCTCTCACTTAATGAGCATCAGGGTCCCCTCAGAGCTGATGTCACCGTTCACCTCTGAGTGAGTGTCTTTTCACCAACTGGTTATAATAGATTATAATAAACCATTACAACAGTTTGGACAGTTTGTACGGCTGTCTGCGCTTTGTGCTTTTGTTTTGTCACAGTAAAATGTAAGTGAAAGTGTGCTCTGCATGAGGACGTTTTATCGTTGGACATTTGAATACTTATATATAAGAATTAAAGGGCTGCTACACATTATTCAATATTATCACTGTGTTTCTTATCTACAGTATTATTATTGTGTTTTGATTTATAGTATTATTACAGTTTATCAAATACAGTATTTTTCTCTGTATTTTTAATTAACCAGTATTGTAACTATGTTTCTGTCTGCCTGTATCCTGATGTGACATTCATCCAGCAGAAGAAAAAGGCTATAGACATTATCAAATGTTAACTTATCACGATTTATGGGGAGAGCTGAAAACGTAAGCCCTGAAGTAAGTTAATGTATGTTCAATACAAACTCTATTTTTAAATGATGCAGAGCAAAGTAATGTGGATTAAACTTGGAAGCTTTCCATAGCTCCTGTTCATGTTATCCCTTCAATTAAGAATATATTTTTTTGTATTTGTATGTGTGTTTATAATCCTTACATGTGTAACTGTTTTCTCTTTGTCCGTCAGTTATCTCGGTGCGCTCATTGTTCATGCCTGTAGCTTCTGATTCGATCCTCAGTTCATACGGAGCCCAGAAACAGCTGCATTACTTTATTGTGCCGTCAAATTATGATACAGTACGATCTCTCGTCAGACTGTTCCCCACAAATGCAAATTGTGCTTTCAAAACACACAAATGACTGTGCACCATCATCTGAACATAAAGAGACTCTACAGTGTTCGTCAGATCTGTTTTTTCCTCTTTTGCTTCTTCTCGATCCAAAAGAAACTGTGCCTCTGCTTCTTTTTTATTTTATTTTTCATGTTGCATTTAATGGGTCTGCATTTAGCAGACTGATTATGTGCAGCTCTATCTTTTCTATTTCATTTCAACTTATAAAATGGTTAAATATAATATCAACATGCTACACTAGTTTAAATGTTAAAATGTTTTTAGGAAAGTTAAATAAAGCACACAGCTGTTTTGTCAAAGGAGCTTTTGTAAGCTGCCTACATGTGCTTCATTAGATTCAATTTGCAATTCTGAAGTGACTTTTCCAATTCAGTGGTAAAAATACAGTGTTGAAGTATTCCCATTACTCCACAGAGGATGCACTCCTGTTCTATAACGCAGCTCAGTAATTGTCACTTGATTCGGGTGGAGTGCTGTCAAACAGCCTCTTATGCTTCTGAATTACATTCACAAGGTCTTGTCTCCCTCTGCAGGGCGTTAGCAGAGCTCAACACTCACTTTTAGTTTCCTCTCGCTACACTAGTTGTCACTATAATACAGGCTATGAGCATACAGCAGTACAATCGTACACGCAGTGCTTCCATGTCTGGTTTTTTATCATTCATATACAGGTTATAGCGAATGATCATCACACTGTATTCTTCATTTTCCCTCTTAGTTGAATCCCCAAGCTTGTGTTTTTCATTGGTCAAAGCGAGATTATGTTAAAACTTTTGAGTTTTCAACTCCACTAAATTAGTAAATTGCATATTTTTGTATTGAAGGGAAGACAGCAGATATACATTACCATCATTCATCTCTAAGACTAGCATATTTAATCATTGCCTTTATTTGGATAATGTATTAATGCAAATTTCCTCCATCTGTGCTCCACCTATAAGTTAAATAAGACTACCCAATTTAGCATTCAGCAGGGCATTTATGCACCTGAAGCCCAGGAAACTGACTCATGTCTCTGAGAAAATGATGTGGAGTTTTCAGAAGTGTCTGCAAATGGACAATGTCATCTTTATTCCACACAAGCGGCCCATTATACTGTTGCTCTGCCGCTGCCCCTGTCGCTTTTTAATACTTATTTTAATAATTTTCCTCACTCTTAACACCATATCAAGACACCCCAGTGGTGGAATAACAGGCTGGTACAACAAGTAATAAAAGTTCAGTTCAGCTTTGGACACGATTATTCAAAATCTGAATTCATGTGTGGGATTTAATTTAGATTTAAAGCAGTGCTAATGTTGTGGAAAGTTAAGCTTGATGCCCTTTGAGTGAGGATGAGCTCAGTCTTTTCTTTTTCCTTTTTTCTTTTTTTTTAAAATGACACAAAAGCGAGCTGAATGAAATGCCGAACTCATCATGTATTTCATTCTTGCAGGATTTCTCACAGTAAATCTGTTTGCGGTCCGAACACATTACACCATCCAGTGTTAAAGGGCGCATGAGTCATCGTGGCATAGGCTATCTGTACGAGTGGGCTGTATGAGACGACTCATGCGGAGAAGCCCACGTGTTGCTTTTTCAGCCGTGATGATGTCATAACCAGAGACTTCCTGAACACAAGGTTCATTCACAGAGGCCTCCCCCCCCCCCCCCCCCCCCCCCCAGCACACGGGGACCAAGCACCAAACAAGCCGTCTCCATAGCAACTACAGCCTCCGGGCATGTGAGTCCCCTTCTTGTTGTTATTTGCTATTTGAGGGAGGAAATGGGGTTTGAAAAGTGTGTGTTTGTGTGTGTGTGTGTGTGTGTGTGTGTATGTGTGTATATGTGTGTGTGTGTGTTCTGTACGTGGACATGAGTGCCAATGTAAACAGCACATCAGTTTTACTAGGTTAAACTTTCTGAAACTTTCTAACCCTAAGTTCTGAATATTTTTACGGTGAATAAATTATAAACATACATTTGGGTCTGTCTCAGGACAGGAGTGGGGCACTTGATGAGTCACTGTCTGGTCTGGGCCTACTAACTTTCAATTTTCCTCTCATAACAGGCAGAATAGAGAGTGAAGAGACACCTTTGAGCTGTCTTCACTGCACACACTGGCAGTACGATCAGACAGGACAGGAAACTCAGAGACCCGAACCCGAAATGTTTCGGGCTCAGCACCTTAAATGCATGTTAAATATTCATTAATTTGTTAATTAGAGTAACTGCAGAGGAATGATATATTAAAACAAGGACAATCATGATGTATATGGTTGTTATTTATTGCTACTTTTAAGGATACAAAAATAGCATGAAACAGAGACTTTTTAAGGAGGCACAAAGTGTAGTAGACTCAAAATCACTATCAACACAGAAAAATAAAATAAGACCGTATTAATAATCTTTTCATTACCAAAGAGTTCTTGAAAGATTGTAAAATAATAATAACAAATGCATAAACAAAAATATAACCTATTAACGGGAGACTTTAGGTAATGTATCATAATTCCCTTCAGAAAAAACAAAAAGTTTTAAATTGTAAACAGATAAAAGATACGGTGATGACTATAACATTGTGTATACTATAAACACAAGAGACAGGTAAAAGATACATGACAGACAACACATGGTTTCTATTTTAATCTACTCAAACTTTATCGTTACACATGGACAATCACACTTTGCATCTAATATTTACAGAAAAGGGGAAAAAAAGCTATTTAATATAGATTACATTCAAGAAATGTCAAATGCACTTGTGCTGTACTGGCTCAATGAGAAATATCATTTATAGCGCAATATGAGCTTTACTAACCTTACAAAATAAAATCGTATTTAATATCAAATAGGTCCATATCAAATACACTGAGATTCAGTTTTACTTTTTACTTCTATTATTTATTTTTACCACTTCTCTTGCAACATTTTTCTCTTTACAATCATTCATATGGCACCTGGTACTTTTAATGTACTCCAATTCAGTCAGTGAAACATATTATATTACAAAAATATTTTTTTAAACTACTTTTTTTCATCAAAGCAAGCCACATTAGCACATGAGTTACACACACTGTATTTCCCTACTGTGCTTACAGTGTGTATAAAGTATAGTAACAATTAGAGAAAATGAAACATAAGCTCTTTACATCAGCGAGCATGAAGCCTCTGCATAGGCAGGCATTTATCTTTGAGTATACTGATTGTCATTATGGATAGAGTCAAAATTCAACTATACACACAAAACAATACACCCAGTATAAGCTTTGGAATAATATGTTTTAGATTGTGGAAGCAGCCACAGATGTTATTACAATCACTTTAAGAGCAATACAAATAAAATAGACAAAAAAAAAACTTGATTAAAAAAGCAAAAAGACCATTTTTAAATTTGAGAGTACGAAATCTCTCACTTCAGCTTGCATGAGACGTCAGATACATTCTTAAATAACTTTCAATGAAAGATTGAAAAAAAAAAAAAACTTGAGCACAGAAATCATTTAAAAAATGTAGACCTATGCTATCTCTGTAGCATCACAGGCCCCGTGAAGCCACTTTGGCATTATCACCTGAATATAATGCTAATATAAAATGGTACATTATTCACATGACTCAAATATTATATAAAAAGTAATAACATTGACCCCCTGTTATTGAAAACAGTGCATATTAGGAGGTGTCACTATAGTTCATTTGTTTATGGTTAAGGCAGAGTGCGCTTCACTTCAATTAGAAAACTGCACTTAAAATGAGATGATCAGCATTTAAGCTTCGGACAATCTGTTCATGTAAAACTGCATACGAAGTTAGACACAGACAAAATACACACTTTGTACAAGACAAATTAAAAATAAAATGAAATAAAATAAAATGACAAGCTTTTGGCCACAAGAAATATTTGATTTATCGCATGTGGGTTGAATTTTTGGTTTGACATTAAGCTGTTGTTGACCAACCAATTATCCTGTATACGAAACGAAAATTCAAACTGCTGCATGCTACATAACCATCAGTCACTAGTATGAGGCAAACATGTGGGAGGCAAACAGGGGTGAGTTTATTGCCTGGACAGGACGGCTAATGCCGTGACAAGTTTATTATTATTTATGCCCATTTTATCTCTTCATGCCTTCATAAAAAAAAAAAATAGAAACCAGAAACTAAATCAAAACAATAAGGCACATTCCCCAGTCGTTTCTCATCGGTTTGTTGGAAACCTGCTGCGTGTTGGTGTTTTTCTGTTTGCCAAATGTAACTGTTTATTGCAGGAAACCATCCAAAGCAAACACACAGCAGCCGGGAGCAGATATTTCTATTTCTATGGGTAAAGAAAATGGGGAAGGGAAGGTCTGTTTGTTGGTGGATGTGCGTCACCTCACTGGAAGGTTGAAGACTACGTGTGTCCGTCTGTGTGTCGGGAGGGTGGGGGTATGTTGTCATTTCCTGTTTGGGTGCCTCCTCTATGTCTGCCCTCTAGCCTGAACCCCGGTCAG
Source organism: Lateolabrax maculatus (assembly GCA_031216445.1). NCBI lineage: Eukaryota > Metazoa > Chordata > Actinopteri > Acropomatiformes > Lateolabracidae > Lateolabrax > Lateolabrax maculatus. The sequence goes on along the minus strand of CM062201.1, from coordinate 24,102,118 downwards.
ATCCTTTCTTATGATCTCATTCACTGTAAAGCAAAGAAAAAGAGAGGGATGTCAGATGGTGACAGGATCAATTCAAGTGTTTGTCACAACATAATTCAAAAAACAGTGTTAAAAACACAGAACCCTTCAGCCAACATTCAAGAGTGAAACTGTCAACAATATTTCAGGAATTTAATCAGAGAGATGTCATGTGCAGGACGTTGATGGAAGGCATTTAAAGACTGCATTAATGTTGAGTAACCACTAGAGGTAGAACTATACAAGGGCCTATAAACGATAACTTCCTGTTGCTGGGATGATTACAAGTGTGTGTATACACATCAACAGAAGAGGAAGGGGGCTTGAAATGGAAACTTTCAGTGTCATATTTCTAAAAATAGAATCACGATGTGCACAAAACGTGTGTCATGCATTGCAAATAAAATTAAATGTAGAATTATCGATGTGAGTAATTGTTGATAATTTACATCCTCTAATATGAATACGTGTTTAAAGCGTTGTCGTGTATGTGCTTATAAAGAACCACAGGCATCCAAGAGACAAAGAAGAGGAAGTGCAACTACCTGTGACTGTGACAGAGACAGCCACTATACTGCTCACCACTGTTTAAACACAGTCAAAAGTATCACTTTCAACAACAAGTTATGTATGAAGCAGTTAGGAATGACAAGCATGGGTAACATCTCTCCAGATATGCCACACCGTCTGTGTCGAGCCCTGGTGTTTCTCTGGGAGCCCGAGGCCTGGAAGCCTACTGCGCGTCTGTCTGTGTACACTGGCACTCGGAGACATTATAGGCCGGTGCCACTGCTTCCACCAGGCCTCGGGGAACTCATTAGGGTCGATGAGTAATGTAACTATTTCAAAGTGGGCCAAAAAAGCTTTTTGCCTGTAACCAAGTCATTACAGAGCATATCGTGTCTGTGATTTTGTAGCCATGGTAATGGGCTACACTCTGGGATTGGGTTATTCAAGTAAAGTTAAAAATGGATGTGTTAAAATCTGATCATCAGTACTGTTGGTTCATTTGTAAGTTAATGGCAAAGTTTGTTTAAAAGGTTTGACATTTTAGTACACGCTTTGCTTTCTTGCCAAGAGTCGGAGGAGCAAATCGGCAAGAAGGCTAGTAAGTCGAACTATTCTCAAACATGATGAATGAAAGATGAAAAGTGTTAAGGTACTAAGATGATTCACTACTGAAAGAACCAGCAGCTGTACAAAATACTGAATGCTGCTACCTCGCACTGCCTTATTTTAGAGGCACAGGAACTTTATTCAGTTGCCGTTGTAGAGCTCTATCTATCTATCGAGCTTCAGCTCTATTTAAAGCCTTGATTTACATGCAGCGAGACAAAGGGTGGAACTATTAAAACATGTAATATGAAATTATCCAACACCCAGTCACCCACACAACAACACCTCTAAGCACACGACAGAGGTTAAAAGGGCAGAACAGTTCACCACAAAATTTTCTAAAAAAAGGAACTTCTATATTCTACTTTTACTTCTTATTTAAGACTAGTAATCAATGTATAGTGAATATTATTTATAATCTAAATGATGAAGTAGCACCCAAAACTGCAGTGAGGTGTTATGAATCATAATTAAGTAATGAAATAGAGATTCTCTTCCATCCGACAAACCAATCTTTGTCCGTCTCTCTTCTCCTCTGTCTCGCCCGCTGCCTTTCTACCTGATCATTTGCAGATGTGAAGGAGAAAAAACCTGTTACAGCAGCCCAACACTGAGCACATTTTATAGCCAGAGCAGCATCTGAGAGTTGCAAAACTACAGGAGCAGCCAAACTGGGTGCTCTGCTGTCGTCACAACATCAGCACCCCTGTTTATTTTAGTCTGTAGTGGAATTCCCTCTGACACCTAATGCCTTAAAGAAACTTTCATCTCCCCAGCGGTGCCACAGGATTTTTCCTGAGCATAAAACAAGCTTAGAGAAGCAGCAGGAGCGCCACAGTGGGGCAACATACAGTGGGGCTTTACTGAATCTAATGAAGGGTTGGCACGGACTGGCTATTTGAGGCTGGCCCGGGGAACACTCGGGCTACTCTGTTCAATAGGTGAGTGTCTGGCTCCTGAGTTCTGCACCAATGAGCTGCACTGTTTACCGACGGTGGGAGGAGAGAGACAGACACCCTGTACAGTAGCTGAGTCAGTCGCTGCACACTGCCTGCTGCGAGCTGGAATGTGTGTGTTTGCGTGTCCGCAAGTATTTGCATGTTAATACAGTGTGTTTGTGTGTAGGAGGGTGTGCAGTATGTTCATCAGCTGCGTACGGCGGGATGGATTCGAGCGAGACTGATGTGCGATTGTAATGACAGCATGAAGCTGAAAACCATAGAGAGAAAAGAGAGAGTAGAGTAAATGGACTGACAGCTAACCACCAAGTTTACCACAGATCCGGTGTGTCAGTGTTTTTTCTAATCTGTCTTCAAACAATGCACACACACCCATGTGCACACAGTTATTTGTCACAGTTATTGCTCCTGTTCTCTATACTGGCTGTATGATCCATTTTCTAAAATGATTCCAATGAAAGAAATGAGGGATTGCACTAATAAAAACTAACGTTGGAAGATACCCACTACATGTGATTAACCCAGACTGCTGAAGTATCATATCAGCTTCAGATGAGCTTGTAAATACACTTTTAGCCACGGCTCCGGGGATGGCATTGTCTTGGTGGGTCGGTCGGCCCAACACTTTGGTCCAAACTAAAATATCTCAAGCATTATTATGTGGATTGCATGGATTCATACAGACATTAACGGTCCCAGAGGATGAATTGTCATGATTTTGGTGATCCTCTGACTTTTCCTCTGGCACCATCAACCAGTCAGAGTTTCAATGTGTCCAATACTTTGGTTTATGACTAAATACCTGCAGTTAATGACATTCTTATCACCCTTAAGAGGCCGACGAATACAGAAATCTACCTTACTGAAACCGCTCGATCACTGTAAATTAAACAGTGCTTTAAAGCAGTTGTCATAAAGCTCATCACTATGGTTGTAGCACCGTCTGCATACGGCTAAGTTTGTGTATTTGATCAAGCCTTTCAAATGGGATGGAAGTGAACTGAGACTAATGCGTGACCACCAGGCCGTTGCTGTGTGCTTTATCTCTCCTGCCCTGATCTCTACCTGCTGGAACAATTTCACCTGCTCCACTGCCTCTGGGCTTTATTCCACACCCACTAAATCTGCCACTCTCAGCCTTTGTAGGCTTCGCCAGTGGCTCTTTTACTGTTTTCACAAACTGTGTGGCATGCGGTGAGCTGAGCCAGACATTCTTGACCTTTGTGGTCCAGAGGCAAGGCAGTCTGCTACAGGTATCTTTTTTCTCCCATTGAATGGATAAAATAAATAAATACAAATAAATATTTATCAACAGACTTTGTTTGCGCACCAACAGGAGGCATGGGAACTTGTGCGAGATACAAACCCTCTGTGTGGGAGAGATTATGAGCCAAGTTTTGGTTTTAAAACGAAATACCTGACTCTCATTTGAACACTCTTCACTAAGGTTGACACAGTTCAGGCACCTCAGAGATGTGACAGTTATCGACCACAACACTGTGACGATACCAGGATGTGGCTTCACCCTTCTTTTCAAAAATGACTACAAACTGAAACACGTATCTCGATGAGTAATGTTGACAATCTCACTTTGGTGAAAATGTGTTTGATGGTCCCAGCTTAAACGATTGATTTGTGGTCTGGATCATACTTCAACACTTTTGCAGTCAAACATAGGGGGATTTTTCTGACCACGCTTATCTTCTCACCCTTTGTCTGGGAAAAATATTTTGAATATCGGGAAGTCCCCCCTTCTTTCCTCATTAAATGATGTGAGTAGGTGGATTATCACCTGTAGGAGTGATAAACAGGGGGCACACCATCCAACTGTGACTGCTAATGCGTTATAAATAAGCTTTTAACATTCAGGGATATGGTATTATAAAAGTGCTAATCAGTATATTGTAGTTTTAAAATAATAAAATCGCCTGTACTCACTCTGGATAAAACAAGGCAATTAAAAATAAGTAACCACTAATCTTGCAATTAGTTTTATGAGATTTCCAGGGAAAAGGCAATGTGGTATTTGAATAAAAACTAAAATTGAACAAAGATGCAAAGGCACCATGGGAAGATGACTGGCCGTCATCACCTTATGAGGATGGGAGGATCAAACAGGAGGCCCAGTTTGACTGTTCCTCCAACTCCTTGTTAATTCACAAACTCACAGCCCTGTTGCTGTTTACTGCGGAGGGAAACCCTGCGAGTTCCATCCAAAAAAACACAAATTCCATTGCTGGCCTTTTTTCTTCGTTTCATTTTTTCCATTGAAACGCACACATACACGCACAGCCCCTTCCCTTTTCCTGCTAACTACCCTCCACCCTCCCGCTATCTTACAGGGATCAAGCTGGATTTCTGGAGGGGAGCAGCTGCAAATAGGAATTTCTTGTGCCAGATTGGCAGAATCTCGTGGTCGGAAAAAAAGCTAATCCTCTGGTGGGTTCCCCCACAGAATCGAGGGGCATAAGGCCAAGGAGAAGCCCTGGCCAACTATAACAAACAAAGAGGCTTTCCCCAGCTCTCCCAGGCAGCCCGTTCCACTGTTTGACAATGGTTTCCATGGAAGTTGTTTTTCACTTCATAACAGTGTCAACATGTCCAGGCGGTCAGGAGAGTGACACTTTTTTTCTCCCTCCCTCTCTCGCTCTTTAATGCAAGAGAGGGAGAAGAAAAAAGAAAAAAAGTAATTTCCGGATGTGTGGTGGTGCCAGACGAACCCCCGCAACCAGCAGAATGAACATGCTGAATGAGAATGAGTAGCGTGATGACAACCTCACTTTGCCTTTAAACCTCACCTGGCTGACACAGATTAAAGAATAGAAAAATACCCTATACTGTATCAGAGTCATTTTATTATATAACATCATATAGTTTAGAGAACCTTTAACTCCAAAGAAAGGAAAAGGTTCAACCTCCTGCCTGCTGCTGGATGTGGCCTGACATTAATTCTGTCAGAGGGTAATGGGGTTGACAAGCATAAGTATAAACATATGACTCATAATCCCTGTTATTTCCACCTTGAGTGGAACATAAGTACACCTCCTGGCGTGGATTGTTTTAACAGTGTGAGCTTGTTATGTTGGCTTTGTTCTGAGGGATACTATAGCACATAGATCAAACCGGGGTTTGTGCAAAGGAGATGGCGCAGATATTACAAATATCCTTGAATTGTTCTTAGGAAAAGTCATATCTCTGTTGGCGGGTTTTATCATCCATCTCTTTCCAAAAAAAGGGCATTGCACATATCACTCGTCTTCCTGCTTTTTTTTCTCATTACACTTACACTGATAAAAAAAGCACACACTGTGAATGACGCAACCAACCATCCCACTCACACAGAGTATAAAAGCATTAACTTACACTCACCATCATCTAGGTAGGCCTGGTCCAAGTTCTCCTCCTTGACCGTCACCCTCCTCTGTCCATCTCCTGGAGCCTCCATCTGCCCCGTGCCAGGGGGGGCCCGGCCTTTCTGCGGCCCCTTCTGCGCATAGGGCTGCTGCTGCTGCTGCTGCTGCTGCTGCTGCTGCTGCTGCTGCTGCTGCTGCTGCTGGATCACGGTGGGATAGGGCTGAGGGTGGGTCACTGCTGCCTGAGCCAGGGGGGGTGTGGGTGAGTGGGCGACGGCGGCCTGTGGGGAGTAGCCATCGCAGTAGATGATCTGCTGGCTGTCGGGCTGCGGGGCAGTGAGGCCTTGGGGGTCTCCTGCCCGAAGCAGTTGGTGGTTGGTGGGGGAGAACTGGATGATGGAAGGGTGCTGGCCTGCACCGATGGGACCTACAGACTGAGCAGGGGAGCCTGTGTGGACCAGGACCGAACGGTGGGGGTCAGGCATCATCCCTCCAGCCTGCTGATAAAGACCAGGGCTGCCGCTCAGACCCTTGCCCCCGCGGGAGTAGACGATGGCCGGGCTCTGCTGCTGGAAACGTGCGTCTTGGCTTGGAAGGCTGGAGCTGAGACGCTGGCAGGAGGCCAGGCCGGAGACCAGGCCGTTGTCCGGGTGGAGGATGCCGCGTGGGTTATGGTAGTAGGAATGAGGGGATAAGCCCAAGATATGCGGCATGGCAAAACCCATGTGGTCTGCTTCATACTCATCTATAGGCTCTGTCTTGATGGATGGAGCTGCAAGAAAGTTATAAAATCAAAGAGGTGCATGGACGTAGTGTGTACTTCATCATTTTCTAGATATTCAGGGTACGCACAATAATAATAATAATATTTATCTCATCCCTTTCAAGTCCCAAAGCGTATGATTTAAGCATACCACAAAGAGGCTGAGCAGCATTCTTACATGTCAGAGGCGTGTAGGTGAAATGTTGAGGCTGGCTGCGCTTCCTCTTGCCGTTAATCACGTAGAAGTTCACTTTGACAGGATGACAGGCTGACGTGTCTCGGTAGGACGGCACTTCAACAAACAGCATACTCTGCAAGACAGTTGCTCTATTATGTACTGAGACTGATCTTCTTTGTTTGAACTGAACTACTAGATCGTGAGAACCAATTTAGTGTGTTTTGCAGGTATCATACAAGTATTCAAGGAGCAGTCTGGTGTATAATACGTACAGGCTGGCTCTTATCTTTGTCCACTGTTGCTTCCATTTCCCAGATTTGCTGCCCATCTAGAAAATAAGTAAAGAGAGAAAGTGAAAACCAAATCTTAAACAATGTGGTAATTAACTCTGCAGGAAAGTAAGTAAGGTTGATTGTCTCAAGATGTACTCAACGGTGGCATAATTGTGCAAGTCTTTAGCCTGCAAATTTGGAAAATGTTGAATCCTAACCAATCAAGAAATCCCTTCATTCTGAATTCTTGTTTTGTTTTATTTCATTTTACTAGTTCGAATACAGTTACATACAGTCGATATTTCAGGCCACCATGATATGACATGTCTCCTATTTGATTTAAATTTCATGTGGACAGAAAAAGCCTCTTTGTGCATGTAGATAATATCACTTTTAAAACCACTTCCTCTTACACCACCAAACACACCTAAAGGTAGAGATGACCAGTAGGTTTACTTCCCAAAAAAAACTACAGTCATCCATTAATCAGACTGACTGCTCTCGAGTGCTGACAGAAATGCAACATAACGACTATAGTTTATGTTATGTTATCACATTTCATCAGATTACATTTAAGATGTCATTTAGGCGAAAAAGTATAAAACAAAATGTGCTTCTACATGCATACGCCCAAACACATGACACGACATGTGCTGCTGTGAGTTCTGCCTGAATGTTGCTGTAGGTGGGAAACCCTCTGTCAAATTGTACATTAAAAACACATGGTTTAAATGAGTCAGCAGGAGCAAGGGGGATTCCACACATCTTGCCAACTTTTCTTCTTTTTTCTACTTTATTTTTATGATCAACTCTCTCCACGTCTCCCACAAAACGTGATGACTGCTGCTTTCTCAGCGTTTGTATTTGTTTGCATTTTGTTGCAGTTCTACACTAAGGGATACCCCGACTCTTGTTCTCCCTCTGGAGATAATTGTGTGTGGAGGTGGAAAGGGAGAGCGAGAGAGCTGGAGAAAAAGCCAGAGCAGACTTGACTTGGCCTGGGAAGCTTTCCTTCCCTCCGTACAACCCTCCCAGTCCGAGCACAAGAGCCAGAGGCAGCTGTCTCTCATTCGGAGGGATTTCACAGCTGCACTGGTCCAGAACTTTGTGTCATACAGAAACTCTCCAAAACAATGGCAATCCCTCTTACTAAGATTTCTTTTTCCGTCTCTGTCTTACTATCCATTACTGTGGTGTGTCGTAACACAGCGGCAGGGAACCCCAGAGAAGCAAAAAAAAAAGGCTGGGGCATGTCAAGTTGGGGTAGCCCGTGGAGTGCCTGCATTTAAAAAGCCAAGTGCTCCACTCTCAGACAGCAGTGGAGTCAGTGAGTCACAGTATCAGACAAGTATTTTAACATAACTGTCCACCCCACAGAACCTTTGAGCAGCAACTAGAGGTTGAGAACTGAGGATTCAAGTAATAGCAGGGTGATTGATCTTTCACAAAGACATGGTTAAATTAATCAATTTTGGCTTCTTTCAATAGAAGATTTTAAAAAATACTTCAATTACCCCAACAAACATTACATAATACTAACATTACATTATAAAAACAGTATTTCACTGCCAGGAAGGGATATTCTTTCATTCCATCCAGATGTGTTCAAGTGTCACCCAGGGGCGTCAACAGACGTACAAGAAACAACCTTTCATGTGACACGCAGAACCATTAATCACACAACAAAAGGCCCATCTGAGTAGTGATAAGACATCATGGAAGTCAGTGAGGGAGAAAAGGGCAAAAGGAAGTCAGGCTGCACTGTTATCATTTGGGTCATGCAAATAACTCATGTGGATTCATGTATACAATGATGGTGGTGAAACATAAAGGCTATGAACTTGCTGCACAGACATGGTTACTAATGAGTCATTAGGTGTCACTTGTGCTATGATGTTGCTGTGACACTGTTGCGCAACTGCAGAACTAACAGATGCACAGGCCATAAAGATTTCATAGATAGAGTTGTGGGTTTCCTGGGTAACGTACGTAATTATGGTTAACTTAAAGGTTGTCAAAAATCTATAAAAAAACGTCTTGTTTTAGAATAGAAAATGATATTATGGTGATGATATATATATATATAGTCATGCTGTGGACGATGTCATTCGATGCCACTCACCCTGGTTTTTCTCCATAAAAATGACCTTGGAATCGGAGCTGAAGTTCTGCCCGGTCAGGATCATCTGCTGACCTCCCAGAACGGAGCAGCTGTCCATGTCCTGCTTCTCCACCATGGGAAGCTCATGTGCCGAACGCTGGGCTGCCGGGACACACAAAGGGACGGCGTGTTACGTTCACTGTCTATCTACTGTCACACACTCACACAGGAAGAACATTAAGCTCATGAACCAGCATGTTACTACAGTAGAATATCTTTGGGCTTTGGACTGTTGTTTGGACAAAACGAACAACAGACGAACAACAGTCGACATTTGAAGACGCCGCCTCCGGATGGGCATTTTTTGACATTTCACAGATTAATAAATGAATCAAAAACGTGATCTACAGATAATGAAAAACAATGATTAGTTGCAGCCCGAAGCTACAGTGAGAAAGCATGGAACACTTCATTTGAAATTTTATGTACTGATTTCCCACAAGTGCATGACTACCTATTACCAAGAAGTGACGGCGTTGCTGATGCTGAGTCATTCAACAATAACAACACTCGCTTTCAGTTTTATTAAGCAGCAATATAAATCTGTGAAATTCTAACTTAACCAAAGAGGTTGACTAGATCTACATACAGTAAAGCACTGTACAGGAAGGGGACAACATTTTTTGTCAATCTAACAAAACAATCGTGTTCTGCGTAAAGTGTTGCTTTCTCATCTTGTAGCTTACTGTCACCCATTCGTTCAGCTGAAACTCCACAGTCACGGAGGCGAGCTGAGGTGTCGACAAACAACCCCCGCGACCTTTGATCAGGTTTGTTCGCCCTACCACACCGCGAGCGGGAAAACAAAGCGGATGGCACCAGCAGGGGCCCTGCCTCCTCAAGCACACCGTCCCTGACACAGTCTGCTTATCAACAGCCCTGACAGATGTGTCACAGGTGTCATTGTCAGCAACGTCACGCTTGACTGGTTTTCACTGACACCGATTGTTCTGAGGCTCATATTGCGACAGACAGGCACTAACTATTGCTCTGCCCTTTCTGTGATCGGAAAACAGATGCGAAACGGCAGTTACAAAACGATAATATATTCTGCATCATGATTTTTTACAATGACAGGAGCATATTGCATGCAGCCTGTGTCACACTGGTATTATGGATGATGTGTCTTGACCAGGGCGTTGCTCAAAGCTAGATAAAGGGCCTTCTTGTTTGATTTTTGATTACACCAGGTGCTTTAATAACACTGTGTACACATGCACTGATGTACCCAAACACAGACTTTACTACTGCGCACATACAAACAGGATCACAGACACTGGCACATGCAGCGCCGACCTACTGGATGGAAGCCCTGGTTGTATAAAGACATCTTTGTGCACAGGAGTCTGGACTATCAGCCCAGCTCCAAGCTCATTTGAATGTGGGTTCCTTTTTTTATGAAGTTTATTTTGTGTAAAGTTTTGTTAACTGATGAAAACATCAGCAGTTTGACCTAAACAGGAAGCCTAAACGGGCACTTCATAAACCCTGCACTGTGTCAGGACTCAAAACCATTTTTAAGAGGCGGTAAAAGAATATCATAACTGTAAAAGTGTTTTATGTGTAGCTGCTTACAGCACTCGATGGGATGCGAGGCCACTTGGAGAGACACGTGCTGTCCACCCGGCTGAGGTATGTGCACGCGAAACACAAGGCGAACGCGGGTGTTTTTCCGACCGACGTCTGTCTCGCCCTTCCTCAGCTCGATGTCGGCGTTCCTGAGCTTCAGGATCCCAGCACAGTCGATTCTGTGAGAAGGGATACATATGTCAACAAAACTGACAATGGGAAATGTATTTAAAAATAAATAAATAATAGTTTTAGAGTTTGAAGATGTGAAATTATTTAGAAATCAAATGCACGTTATTATATTCTCACATTGCTTTCATGTTGTTCTTTGGCTCCAGGGGGATCTCAAGGACTTTGGTGCCGCTGATGATCTTCTCAAAGCTGGTGGTCGTTACGGTCTTGCCGGTGATGCGGTGGACCTGATAAAAGGCATGGGGCTTGAGGATGCGCTCATCGGCTGTACCGATGAAGATCTGCAGGCCAAGTGGCTCCTTTCCTCTGTAGCCATGTAACTGCACACACAAAAGAATCATAAAAACAGACTTTTTTTATTTTGAGACAATAAAACAGAGATACAGTACGAAGGAAACGTTTGAGTCACTTTAAACTGGTTGTGTTTCTCCATAGCCGCTTGTTCTAACTCTGCCTTTCCAGATGTTGTTTCCCCCAGAGGTGGCTAATCAGTGTCAGACCCACGTGTAAAAGCATGAGTCTTCGTTCTGCAGCCTTGAACAGAAACCAGACGCCTTGTATTAGCCCTTTCGTAACTGGATGAAGGGTTTAGCAGGGGTCATTGTCTTTTGCTGAGAGAACTGAAACTGCTGTAGACATCCAACTCGACATGCACATTTGACATTAGACCTATTTCAATGTCCTGCTGCAGAAATGAAACGTTTCGGATGGGCGAAACTGTGAAGTGGAGATACATAAAAAGGCAAAGAGAGAGAGAGAAGTTAATTTTAACCTGAGAGTGCCTCCTGAGGAAACCTGCAAAAACCACAAAGCATCAACTTGCATCTAAATGCTGTTTTTGTGCAAACAGTGTAGTGCATAACCTTTATCATGGAATATAACGATGCACTGGTTGCAGAGTGATGGAACAAACTCTGTAGGTAACTGCACTTTTTTTCAGTGACTACACTTCAGAAAATGTCACAGCAGAAAGTCTGATAGCCTGAGAAATACAGTTTATTAAAAAACATATGTATTTCCACATTATTTCTAATAAATGCTTAAAGAGCTGCAGAGGGTATTTTTTTCTATTGACACTTTTAAAATTAATCACATCTGAGAAATATTTATCTCAATGGATGTATATGAAAAGACTTGACAGCAGCTGCTGAATGTGAGCAGAAACTATGGCAACATGAATGAGCACGCTGGCTCCATATCCAGGTAGCTGACACACAGAGTGAAACAGAGGAAGCTGACTGCAAACACTCAACAGGCCATGTGAGCAGTCGGCCGGTTGTCATGGCAGTGGCAGGAGCAGTGAGTCATGACAGAGAGCAGCGTAGGAAAAGTGGAGGGTACGAGGCTCAGAGAGAGAGAGAGAGAGAGAGAAGAAGAAGGAAAAACAGAGGGAGCGAAGGAGGAGGAGAGGGAGGGAAAGATGAGGTGAAGGAGTGCAGCCGTGGCTAGCCAGGCCTGACCATCTGATTGGCCTGGCAAACCAGGCAGAACTGACCTCAGGGTGAGGCCTGTGGGGACGGGCAGAAAATGGAAAAGAAGCGAGAGTAGCTTTATTTCCAACAAGTCCCTACTATCACCAACAAAAACAGCTTTGAAATGTTGCCACGGTAACACAAAGAAGGGGAAGTTGAACCTATTCTTGGACAGTGTAGCCGGCCATAAGTGTGTCACAGCTAATTTCAACATGCTGTGTTTGAATTCCATGTTGTGACTGCAAGAGGAATAATAGCAAACTTTTTTCCTGATCTACAATTATCTTAACCACAGGCACTATTCTTTTTGTTTTTTCTGCACGTGTCTAGAGAGGCTGAGTTCTTCAATTCAGTTCAGCTTCCTAATACGAGACCCACACAGTCAACAAACCAGTGTGTTTGAGGAAGTTACAGACAACACGAACACAGATCTGTTTGTGTGGTTAAAACCATGGGGGTGAGGATGCACAACGGCAGACTATTTCAAGCTGGGAGGCTGAAAAAAGAGAAAGCCTGTCCCGCTGACTGACCCGAGTTCAATTCTGAGGGTTGTCGTGAGGCTGCGGGGGGTTTACAGTGTGTGTCATGTGTCTGGTATTACAGCATGCTTTATGATGTGTTTCAGAAAGTGAGAAATATGCATGGTTCTATCAGAGTAGCCAGAGTAACTGGCACAGAGTCATTTTCATACAGCTGGCCCTGGGCAATAACACCACTGAGTGCATAATGAGTAGGAAATGCCATTACACGTGAGCCCTCCCCTCAAGGCTGCCTGAGGCCCCCAAACTGGAAGGTTAGTTTAATGGACAAACCTGACAACATGCCTTCATATGGTCAATCGGCATTTTGAACTGCAGCGTTAAATTCGTGATTCCATACTGATTTAAATGATATCAAGTGCTTTGTTTGTTTAATCCTGTTTTTGGCCGTACCTGCACAACAGGATGTCCTCCTGTGGGAGCTTTGACTGCACCCCTGCTTCCTTCCGTCTCATAGTGAGCTCTGTGGTGCGGCTTGGGCTGCACCTCAATGTGGAGCTCATACTGGTCCGTGCGACGAGGGATCGGCCATTCCAACGGGGGAAGAGAAGCCACAGGGATGCTACAGAACATGAAGGATACAGAAAGGGATACAATGCATGGAAATCATTCAAGTTATGCTTATCTTGTGTAGTATGTGTGAGCCGTAAGCACAAGTCTTGGCCTTCCTGCTTATTTACCTGCAGATGCTGGTGACCATTGGCTTGGACCAGATTGGGGGGATAACAAAGAAAGGCTCTGCAGCAGGTTTGTTTTTTATGTCCTGGTCGCAGGACACCAGGTAGTTCCCTTCTACGTGGTTCTCTGGGTACAGAGTGTAAACCTGGCTGGACGTCTTGACTATTTTAGTGGGCACCAGGCCTGGCTGACCGGTGCCAAAACCATTCATGGCATCAGCATGGCTGCTGTGTGTATAGTGGGCACCTATGGTGTGATCTTCAAGGCCGCTGTGGGGGGAGGGACTGCGGGAGCGGTGCCCCGGGACTAAGGTTGGATTCCTGTACATGTCGTAGGTGCGTTTGCCCTGCGGGGAGGTGGAGCGGGAGCCGGGTCTGGGGGAGGGTGAGCGGGGCCCCAGGCAGCCGTCCTCAGCTAGGCTGGTGCGAGGAGAGGTGCCCGGGGAGGTGCGCGGGGAGCCAGTGTGGATGTTCTGTAACCTGGGGCACAGGTCTCCGGGGTTCTGGCCGCTGCTGGGGGAAACGCAGGGAGACGCCCAGGGGGAGTAACTCTCTGAGTGCCAGCTGGTGGAGGAGTTGCTGCTGGCGGGACTCAGGCACTGGGGCTCACGGTAGGCAAGGTTTTCATGGCCAGGCACAGTGAGGGTGGGTCTGGGGCTAATGTTCAGGTGGTGGTTCTGCAGGGAGTCCCGGACATGGTTGTAGTGCTCACGGGAGGGGGTGATTTCGATCCGCGGGCTCAGGGCCAGGCTTACAGGCCGGGTACTGTCCAGGTAGTTTCTGGCCTGCTGGTTCTCATATCCTGAGAGAACCTCAGTGTTGTGTTCACTGTAGGAGGGGCTGCAGGACTTGATGCCGTACGGGGAGGCCTCCCCCAGAGGGAAAACCTGCTCAGACTCAGGGCTGAGGACTTTGTGAGAGGCAAGGTTGGGGTCATCTGCAGGGGAGGAAAGATGAAAAATCATCACAAAACACACATTTCAAAAACACTGTAGTCGAGTTTAAAGTATGAAGTTGTATAAAGCAGCATGTAACAGAAATAGAAAAGTACTACAAAATTGTACTACAGTACTTGACTAAATGCCAGAGATGTTTCCCATTATTCCAATAATAACTGCAATTTATCTCAATTCATCACAAAAGTTAATGTGCATCACTTTAAATGAGACCAATAACATCATCTGTAGACATAGATCTTGTTTTAAAAAAGTTCATTTTTAACTTCAAGTAAAACACACATCTTTCTGCAGAAAAAAAAAAAAAACGTCCTCGTGTTGACATTTTCTCTCACATGGCCACTGCCTGTCAGAACCTTCATCAATAAGCCTGTCAAACGTGCTTCCTGTTTCTCTCTTTCATTCACTGGAATAAACATCGCAGCTCATTAATCAACTTTGAGCCCAAAAATAACCAAGAGAGCGAGAGGAGTCGACCCGGGTCGCCTGAAAGCTTCGGACAAACCTTGATCTCCTGCAGCGAAGTCGCTGCCAGGCGTCTCATACTCAAACAAGTACTCAAACTCCAAATCCTCATCAGGGCAGTTCACTCGACTGAGCTCTTCCTCCAAGTCTTTCTCGTCGTAAAAAGAGGTCATCTGTCTAAATTGCTTTCCTAACGACTCGTCCGGGTCCAGGCGAAGCGGCGGAGACGCGGCTGAGGTCTTGCGGCGCTGATGTGGATTTGGGGAACCTGCCTCAAGTGTCAGATGATGCATCGGTGAGCTGCAGGAGGTGAAGTTTCCTGTTTCAGCTCGCCGCAGTTATTTTCAGATGAAGGCGGGTCTGTTTTCACACTAAATGCGGGATTTTCGACTTCATCTGTGTGTCTGGATCACGCCTCCTCTGTTTGTTGATGCCGTCGAAGATGAAAAAAAAAAGAAAGCAAAAGTGCAGCTTGGGAAAGATGAATTAACTGGCCCATTCAGAGAGATTACCGGGTGTTGTGACAGCTTGTGCAGCCTGGTGCTGCCCCCGGGTGTCTGACAGGCTGCAGTGACACAGCGGGGCGCATCACCTCCGACTGTCCGTTAAAACAGTTTTTAACAGGTTCGTGTGTACGTACGGGTAGGTGGATGAGAGATTGGACTGCAGCGTGTCAAAATGTACCCTGCCCCCCCCCCCCCCTCAGTCAGCCGACGTGTCGATGCGCTCTTTTACGGTTCGTAAAGTGCGCACAGGTTGGGGCTCCCGGGGGAATCCCCAGGATTTACGCGCGGCGCGGCACAGATCCCAGCGCGCTCCTTCAGCTGCAGACCTGCACCCCGGGGTGGTGGGGGGGGCTCCTATGTGCTCCGTCAGCAGAACAAACTGGCACACTTCATGTTCCCTATAGAAAACTAAACTTTACGTTTGTTTTCCTGATCTTTTTGGGGGGTGTGGTCTCAACTCGACTACAGTACAGATAATGGGTTCATTTGGGCACGCAACCCAAATAAACTACAACCAGTGGCAAGAAAGTAGCATACCATCTCGGATAGGATATACAGCATAAAGTACACGACGAAGTATTCCAGCTGTTACTGTGTACTCAGATGACAACAGAAAGTTATTGGCGGAAATGTAATTTGAATGAGCATCACTGACACCTGGGACAGAATCTGGATTACAGTCACAGCCAGTGTGCAGCGGTCAGGCAGGCTCAGGTGATCCGTCCTCATGTCACACCCCGGTGTCATCTAATGGACCTCTACAGTCTGACAGCATGTCACACCTCACTTTACTTTTTTATTAACATCTGTCATATTTTGCACCGATAAAATACACTTAAACAGAATATTTTACTATTAATTACTACATTACATGTAATTGGCTGCCTGCCTGCCCCTGACACACACACACACACACACACACACACTATCTCCCCCGCGCTGTGCGCTGGTCAGCTCTTCCCAAACATCCCAACCATCTCCGACAGGACACACACACCACAGCAGCTCACATCACTACAGCCTCAAACTGCGCTGCACTAACTGCTCTATCGATTAGAAATCAAATGGTTTGATTACCAGATAATCACAACACTTCAGCAGTACCTTGATCCATCGACCTCATGGTGTGGTACTGTGCCAGCCTCCAAGTCTCTCTAAACATCTGGAGAAAAAGCGAAAAATAAAAGGAAAGGAAAAAAATAAAAGAAAATTACTTTCCGCTAATAACCATAGCAGAAGAAGCTTTCTCCGGTTGAAAATGTTGAAAAGAGACGAAACAGCAAAAAAAAAAAAAAACCTTCTGTACACGTTCAAAAAACTTCAAGCTGCGACACAGCAGCTGCGCGCAAACTCCCTTTCTGTTCAAAACACATGCAGCCGCATCAGCTCCAGCAGTGGTTCTGGTATGAAGTCCCCCTTCCTAGAGCTCTATAAGGATTACTTGAGTATCAAGAGCGGCTTCCTTCCCCGCTCTGGGTGTTTATAATGGTCCAATGCTGTAAAATAACGGGATTCCCTCAGTGTTTCCTCCTGTTTGTGCGCCTTTGCCATGGAAACCTGGAGCCGGTCCATGTCGGAGACTCAGGGCTTTCCTGCAAAGCCCCACACTCAGGAATCCATGACGTCTCCGGCTCCTGCGCCAAGGCATTTCTGCGGCTTCTCTCAGACAGTAGCACACAAGAACTTCATTGTGGGGATGAAGAAATGACTGTAGGACGCTGTAGAAGAGAGAGAGAAAAAAGAAAACTAGTTCTGAAGTTTGATTACAGGATAAACTACATGAAATTTACTTAACACATCTTATTAGACCCCTCTGTCCAGCAGTTCAGTCTCCCTTCATTTGTGATTGATTGTAGACTGGACCCTGTGAAAGCTTTATTTGTTTAGAGTGAATTTAAGTGGCCATGGTTAGTTGACGTTTTGAACATGGAATATAGAGAATCCCATTGTTCCATTGGAAGAAGCTCCAGTTCTTTTCCATTTCCTAATGGAAATTTGCAGCATCTTCTGATATTTGACTGGAAAAAACGGCTGAACAAGACCACTACATAGGCTGACCCCAGTAGTCAAGAGGACACATTCTCCATCACAGTAAAAAAAAAGTTACATAAGGAGGCATCTGAGGAAAAAAAAGAATTCTGATACTTTGGATTGTGCTGAAGCCTTCTTATGTGAGTATGTAGTTTCCTGTTGGACATAAAAAATACAGACTTTTTCATTTCATGTGTCAAAACACGAGTACCTGAGGTCGCTGGAACAGAAGCACTTTAAACTCGTGGAGTCCCAGACTGGAACTTCTTTGAATAAATCCATGATGGTCATATTTTTTGCAGTAGACTTCCGCATTTCATGGTGACTTGTCTCATACTTCTTTAAATCACACACCGACCTCGCTCCAGTGTTGGCAAACAATCCACGAGTAACTCCTATATACACCTCTGAGTCATGTCTCAGACCACGTGATGTCAAGTATATTAAGGACTCTCGTCACTTTTAATTTCTAAACAGATACCGAGGTTACAGTTCTAATGCCTTAAATCATCCGGTAACATTAACAGGCCCTGGTGTGAGAGCTGAAAGGAGAAGTCTGAACCTGGGAGCAGCTGATCTTTATGTGCTTCATCTGGCAAAAGTTTATAGATCACTGCTTTTAGTAAACTGCCACTGTTTTACAATCAGAAGGGATGAACTGAGGTGTTTTCAGGTAGTCGAGAACACACACAAATAGGCTAATATTTATCCTGAATGTATTTGAGTAAGTCAAGAAACAGGAAGCTGAAACTGTTCAAGAGAAGCTGCTTTAACATCAGCAAGTTCACATGTTGCCCAGGAAGCTGTAGAATAAACCGTCCAGAAGAGCCAAGTTTAACCATACATTCAGTGCAGTGCTTTGCTTATAGTATAGATTCCAAAATAAAGGTTTAAAAAAGGAGATTGGATTTAGCAAAACCATTTCCCCTTTATGAACTTATCCCAGTTGGGAATCAACTTTCCACAATGTCACTGCTGCAGTACTGTGACACTTACAGGCCATTTACACAGTGTGATTTGGTTATAGCTCTTAATTATAAAATAGATCTGGTAACCAAAGTTTGCTCTAAAATTAGTGTATTAGAGTATTAGTGTTCTTGCCTGTGTAGTTGCTGTGGCTGCTATGACATATGACAGTATACTGCATTAGTATAATGTTGCCCAGCATTTAGTTTGAAGTCATTTTATAGATTGAGTTTGACTGAATTGCTGCACCACTGACAGAGTTGACACGGCAGAACACACGGCATCCAGTGAACATCAGGACAAACCGCAAAAAAACAAAACATTTATTTTGTCTCAGCCCAGAGTGAAACATCTTCATTATGTTTCATGTGCTAAGCCTTCTGCATAGCCTCAGTGACTGCTTACATCAGTCATGTCAGACTCAAGGCCATTCATAGGAAAAAGTGTGTACTTTGGGGGGGTGGGGGTGGGGGCGTGGGGGTTGATCAGAGGATCTGTTTTGGATTGAGACGTGGATTAGTCTGAGTGAGGGAGCCTGTGCTAGACTGTTGGGTGAACAAGGTGACTGCGATGAGTCTGTAAACCACAGCGGTGGCCAAAGCCCTCGTTTCGGGGGTAACCGTCCAGCAGCCTTGTCTACCAGATGTAAATTCCTCCACTGTTACGGAACACTTATGCAACTCAAATTATGAATGAGTAAATGAATACGGCACACGCTTAAGTAAGGAAAACCGCCTGTGTCCAGACGGCCGAGTTTGCACTTCCGTCTTCCACTTTTTCCAGGTTCGTGCAGTATTTTCCATCACTGTAAAAACAGCTCATTGAGGCAGAGTTGTCTGGGTTAGAGCATTGCCCTGTTTGAGTTTTCCAAGTGTAACATGTGTGATTGAGCTTTTAAATCCAAGCAGTGGAACTTTGATATGGAAATGGTTCATTGCATCGTGTCTCATGGAAATCTCTCTAAGGAAATTCAGGGGGCAAAGGGAAGCATGGACTTTTGACTCCCTTTGGGTCTTTTGATCTGGTCTCTTATTTGCCAAGTGCATGTACTTTTCTCCTTTGCAGCAACTCTGATTAAACCTTTTTTAGTCGTGATAATGTTTGGAGTAAAGCATCCATCCATTCACCCATTTTCTGTACTGCTCATCCCATTCAGAGTGGGGCAGGGGGGCTGGAGCCTATGCCAGCGTGCACTGGGTGAACAGCAGGGTACACCCTGGACAGTTTGCCGGTCTGTCACAACTAAACCACTCATTAGTTTAAGTGGTTACAATAATCCGCTTTAAAGGAACAGTTCGACATTTTGGGAAATACTGTCCTTTAAACAATAAACTGTATCTGTATCTACTCTCTCCCTCAGTAGAGATCCAGAATCTATTAATGTGATAATAATTTTCACTTTAAAAGTTTAACTACTGAAGATATCTCTTACTTTATTGAATATTAAACATCCAAAGGAAGTAACAAATAAATAAAACACATTTCTGAGTGGAGGGCAGCTTTAACATTAGTACTAGAGTGGTTCGATTTAAAAACAAGCGGTTTTAATGGAGTGTAGCACACAATGCAGGTATTTGTGGACTGTATTTTAATGGTGAAGCAGCACAAGAACATTTGGTTGTGTTTCTCAGTAGATGTTAGACAAGCAGCGCTGTAGCTGTTGAGACCACTACTGTCAGGATTCCAGTTTGGGCAGCGCTGGCATGTCGTTGTGCAATAAGGAATCTTATTTCCTTCCTGCCACAACTTGAGAATGGAAAACATTTTCCCTCTTTTTCCAAATTGTACGAATGAACTAATATGTTCCATCAACATGGAAACTACATACATCCACACTGGATGAAACGGCCTCCTTATGTAACAGGATTCTGATCGATACTCAAACGCTTGTAGAGAGAATCTAAGTGTCTTGAGTCCAGTGGAAAAGTGGCGGACCAGCTCATGGATTTTTCCCATTATGACATCCCATGAAACAATATCCCCCCCCCCCACCCCAGTCTTGTCCAGGTTTCCAATTCCATCCTACAGTATTTCATAACTTTAACATTTCTATTATCAGCACAATATAGATGCAATAAAGGTAGTATCAATATTTGGTAGTCAAAACAAAGTGGAACAAACTTATTCAGGACCTCAGCTGAGAGGAAAACTCACTCCTCCCATTGCAACTTCATTCATAACAACAACAACCGACTGTTCGGCCTCAACAATCACAATTAATCACTTGTTGCACCAGTCTAAAAATGTATTTAATCCAGTCTTAAAGTGATTTGGGCGGTTTCGTTCGGTTGTTTTGGGAGGCATTAACAAGTGTCATTAGAGATCACAGGGAGAGGCAGGGAGACACATCTGCAGCCCTTCTTCAACCGTCATGTGTGCTTAGACAAATCAAAGCATTCCAGGCCCGCACATCTATAAATAGTGCCAGAGGAGGGTGTGTGTTCATGCTTTGCAATGTTTCTGAGAGGCTTGTCATTGCCAAAATCCAATGTTTACACAGAGCAATAACAGTGTGTAGTAAACAATTCATCTGCGCTGGCTTGTTCATCATTTGGTGTCATTCCAAATCATCCATCAAGTGTTTCTGTTATTTCAAAACAGCGCATTGCATCTAAGCAGACACGTTTTATGTGGCCTACCATCCGAGGAGCATCATGCAAATGAGAGTGATTGGGAGTGAGTTCGTTAGGCCGTCGACCAATCAGGTGTGACACAGGAGCACGGCTGACCTCCGGCCCGAGCTGTGCGGCGGCGGTTCAGCGTTCTGTCCGGGAACCTGGCGAAGGCCCGGAGGTTGGATACGGATCCCACATGGTTCCATGCTATCATTTGTAATAACTGTTCCAGTCAGGACCCTGTGACAGTTTGTATTCTGTAGCACACTCATGGTAGTCTCTCTCTCTCTCTCTCTCTCTCTCTCTCTCTCTGTCTCTCTCTCTCTCTCTCTCTCTCTCTCTCTCTCTCTCTCTCTGTCTCTCTCTCTCTCTCTCTCTCTCGCTCTCTGTCTCTCTCTCTCTCTCTCTCTCTCTGTCTCTCTCTCTCTCTCTCTCTCTCTCTCTCTCTCTCTCTCTGTCTCTCTCTCTCTCTCTCTCTCTCTGTCTCTGTCTCTCTCTCTCTCTCTCTCTCTCTCTCTCTCTCTCTCTCTCTGTCTCTCTCTCTCCCTCTCTCTCTCTCTCTCTCTCTCTCTCTCTCTCTGTCTCTCTTGCACTGTTCCATTGGCAGCAGCATGTAAGATGTTTCCAAGCTGGAAACAAATTCTTGTCTTGAAGCGCCAAAGATAAAATGCACCGACCTTGTAATAATTAGCCTGCATATGTTACGTAACATCTGTAAGCTACCTCTTTTTAAAGCCTGAATATCCAAACCTCGTAAAATGCAATGTAAAATTCAAAATGTACTTTGACTGTGATTGGATTGTGGATTTGGCAGCCGACCAGAAGGGGCTCCATAGCTGGCTTCAAGAGAGGAGGAAAGACCAGACTGTTAAGGTTAGCAGGCAGCTCTGTTGATTCTGGAGTGGAATTTCACTTTTCATGGGACTGATTAAGTTAAATGGTTTCTTTTAATGGTATAACTTACGCATTTGGCCAACGGAACAAGTAGAAAAAAAAGGTTGGACATACACTGTTGTTTTAATTTGAACATGCAGTACTGAGGGGCTTGACTGCATGTGAAAAAAAGGAAAAGATTTTATGACTGAGAATCTAGTCCAACTGAAACCATCTCTGGGCTGAAACGCCGTGTGAGCTTCAACACTTTTATAACTTGTAACCTGCATGGATCATTAACAAAGCTCCTTCTAAAAACTAAAACCAACTCAAACTAAGCGTGGACATTAATTTCAAAGACAAATGATGAAATGTTGTCCATGAAAGGGACTGAAGTCCCATACTACTTGTTTTTTGATTCCTGATTATGTTTAAAGTTAAAGTTTGAGATTGTGGATAACCTGGGACATGTAGTATGTGGCCGTGAGTGAAGGAGAGTGAAAACAGCATCTCTCGGCCTCAGGGACTCCCTCCTCTGGTGAGAGGGTGCCAAACAGCCAGGCTCCTCGACCTGCCTGCACAGTTATGTCCTGTGTAACTCGCACCTCATCAGAAACCGGACTGAAGTGGAACACAACCATAATTGTTTTTGCATACAAACTGTGGATGATGGTCTCAGTCCAAATTTAGTTTCCATGTATGAGGAATGCCCTGGGAAAATGAACATATTAGTCTTGTTTCATTCAGAAAAATCTGGTTTTGTTTTTACTTGCTGTTCTTATCGCACCGTGTCTACGGCCACATTACTGGGCACCATCGGTTATTATTTCATTTGGACTTCGTCTGAGGCCACTAAGCCATGTTACGCCACATTAGGCTCAACTGGTTCCACTTTATAATTCATGAAATGGTCATTCAGCTCCACTATTACATTTTGTGGCTCTCTGGCTAAATTGTTTTCCTCAGTTATTTTTTGCCTTCTGAAAGTATGAAGTCTGGAGATATTCGGTTTTTCTTATTGTGAACAAATCCCATAAAAAGACCAAAAGCAACAATGAATCCTGCTAAAAAAGTGTTGTCTCTGTATCCAAAGGCTGATATATTTTATTCCTCTGTGTCATAAAACTCAATTTTTGTCCACAACCTATGAAAAACACATCAACGTGCCACGCTGTTGCACCCGGTGACATGTTCCTTTTTTACCATGCACATATCCCACATACTGTGCATCATCCTGCTGCCATAAATATTCACTAGAGCACCAAATGTGTATTAACCCGCAGCTGAAAACAGTCCCCAACAAATGCTCTTATACTCCTGTTTGAGTTTGTTTGTTAAAAACTACAGTGCCCAGCTCTCTTTATTTACCATTAAAAAAAAAATAATCAAAGCATATATTTGTAACTTGCTCTTAAAGATTTTCTTCTTCAATAAACATATATAAAATAACACCATCTTATCCTGTAAGCTGTTTGGACACGAGAAGAAACAATGGCACAAGAAAAGAAAACATGAGATTTATTAATCATCATCACAACATTGACATCAACACAATTCTCCCTTTTTGTTCTGCTTAGTGCAATCAACACCATTAAATAAAACATGTTAATAAATAAAAAAAACAGGTTATTTACAAGCAACCAAATAATTTCACCATCATTTATGTTTTGCACTTCTATTACAACGTAAAAATATAATAATCAGTTTTACAAAACAAAATTCTGTGCAAACAGCTTGCTGAATTCAGTGGGGATTCCAACTTTAGTTGATCATATTAGAGAAATGATTACTCATGGCACCAAGGACACATTAAGATTCATCAAGTCACATGAGAAAAGTAACCGTTTCTTTTACAACTAAATTTAAATCACTTTTTGAAGTTGTTTTGAAATAAGTGACAGTGTTGTCATGTTGTTCTGTAAGTTGCTAATTATTTACATCACGCCACTAGTGGAATGAAATATGAGTAGTGTAGCATCACATCAGTTTTAATATGTAGTGTTATGTAGTATGACAAAATTCACATTGCATTTGACTGAGGAGAGGTGATTTATCGCTTTTTTTTTTCTTTCACAGCTAAACTGTGGAGGTTAGTAAAAGCGAGGAGTGAGGGGGCCCTGGATTAGACGACATGAAAGGGGGCAGCTGGATGCCGGTCACCGGGGTATTTTCAGTTATGGCTTTAGGTCACTGTTACAGTGAGTCATCATGCAGTGCTGAAGCGTGGCCGGTGCTGGCCCTGCCGAGCGGCCACATGAGAGGGAGGCACATTCCCCCGCGGACACACAGCCAGTCGGGAGCCCCGGCGGAAGGTTTTCGGCTGCAAATAACCAACACTTCTTTGTGGCTGTTTTGACCGCGCTCCACAAACACTAACAACTCAGGGTCCATACAAAGAGACAAAGACAGATTTAACATCAGACACCACAGGTCATGCTAAAATAAACAACCACACCACCTCTGCCGTGTCGGGCTGTAGCATCGCGGTGACGCATAAACAAATACACAAACTTGCAGACGTGTTTTATGCAAAGTCTAGCCAGTAAACCTTCTTTTTAACCATATAATTCTCAAACTCCATTTAGAAATTACTGTTTAAGGAGCGTGTGAATCAAATCCTGAGTGAGAATGCTACGTCAATTTCAGTGTCTAACGATAAAAACGGCTTTACTATTTAAGATGGAACTGGAAATAAGAGAAAATTTGTTTCCAGTCCAAACGACACATCTACAGAAATGAGTCATCCAACTTTTCCACTCCTTCTCGATGTGATTTTTGACATTATAAAACAAACTGGACCTGCATAATTTACTGAACGGATTTCGTGCCCCAATTTATTACATACAGGCTGAATAGCCGCGTGTTGTTACATTACATATTTACATTTTTGTTCAGGACATATTTATGTTCACAATTCTGAGACGACAGCTGACAATAAATAAGTCGGTTAAACTAACTCAATCTACATTTCAGTGCAGGTGTTTCTCCACACAGAGAAATCATCAGCTAGTCTTTGCAGCAAACACGTGTAGCAAGTAAACACTGCTTTTTAACTCAAACTCTCCCTCTCAGTAAACAACCTGTCCCTGACAAAAGTGTCCGTCTGTCACATGTCAAAGTGGAACATTTCCGAACAAATTAAAGGGGATGAATCCATGTGTGATTCTCTGGTCTAAGCGCAGGCTTTGCTGGATGAAGACAGGTGCACCTATCTGTTTTCCCGCAGTGAATGTAGCTGGAGGCTCCTCTCAGTCTTTAAGTTGTCAGCTTGGAGTAGCTGGGCGGGGAGAAGCGTCTGCGTAGGTACTTGAGGATGTAAAGGGGCAGACAGCTCACCAGCGTGATGACAGTCACCTTCCACAGGAACGATACTGTGGTGATGAAGTATATGTCTGGCATAGAAGAAGAGTCAAAGGTCAGAATGAGGTTGTAGGATACAGACATACATTTGTCAGCATCATGTAACAGTTGTGTGGAAAACTTTTTTTTTTTACGCATCATGTAAAATTTTGGTACTGGCTTTTATTTATTTATTTTTTTTTTATAATCTCACTTGGTATAGACCAGGGGTTTTAAAAGTCTGACACTGTGGGCCACCCACACACAAAACTGAGACAACTGCCCCCCTGTTCAGTTTAGGGGATAATGATGCCATGGAGACAGTTAGCTGTGGGCTACAACTCTAGCTTTTCTAATCCTATATTTGTTTATAATTTGGGAAATGGACACCACTAAAAGTATGCCGAATTAACTATTAACAGTTCTTGTTTACAATGTATTCATGACTGTACAGACAGTGGTCACTGGATTACATTGATGCTGAAGAAAACTTAAAAACGTGACGATTCTCAGTGAAGTTTGTTTGTCTATGATTTCTAATTGGATTTATGGAGATGTATTGGACATCTGGAAGTATAAGTCAAACTGAATCTAAAAAGAAAATGTCTATCATTTCTGTGTGTTCAGATTTGACTGAGTTATGACTCCAAGAAGGAGAATGAATTTTGACACAAGTTGCAGCAGTCAGGTGCCAAGCTGTGTGTGAGAGCCACCGCTGCAGCGCCAACTGTTGACTGTCCAAACAACAATAACTAACTTCCTGTTGTTTTTAAAACACCAGCATACAGTGTGTCTCACAGTTTGAAAACCTTTGGTATAGACTGTCCATGTTAAAAGTGAGTAAAAGGTAAAATATAAGTTCTATAAGGAGTTCTTGACTAAATGAGTTGGAACCATATCAGTCCTTGAATACAGGAGACAGAAAAATGAACCTGTAACAGTTTCAAACTAATTTCCTTGGAAAATGTCCAATTAAGTGTAAACTGCAAATGCTACAGAAGAATCGCCTTTAAAATCTATTCCAGTCTGACTTCAAGAGGGAGGAAACGTGTCCAAAAAGGGTACACTTGACCACATGCCAGTCATGGTCCTCAGTGGTCGAGATTGTAGGCTGAAAATGGAACTCCACACCCCACATAAAGCTGAAAATAAAGGCTTGGAAAGCTCTCGGTTAGAGTATTGTATATGTCACAAGTCTTAATATGGCACAACTAAAATTGGCTTATTTTTTGCCACCTCAAGTAAACAAATGTCCAATAGCCTGGCAACATTCATGCTGTAATAGAGTAATATACACCAACAATACACCCTTCTTCTGCTATAAAAGTCGTTTCAGACTTCTAATGGCTCTGAATCTGTTTCTATCCAACACTTAGCAGATTATTATTTTTGGCCAGTGTTTTCTAACACAAACACACCTTTACTGTGATAAACATATGAACCTTGGAAGTCCACAGGAAACAGGACTGTTGGAATTTCCTCTCTGATACTACGGTATGCCTGAGCCTCTTCCACACCAGGACAATTTGTCTGCCTTCCTAATATCCAGCATACCACAGCTTATTGTACACCAGAGGGATAATACGAATAAGTAGGTCCCCCTTACTGCTGAATGCTGACGTACTATTTCAAGGTCGGCAAAATCCCAACAACATCAATCAGGCTGCTACAAGCTCAGAGTCACGTTCTGTGTGGGTGAAATATGAGTTCATGTACGTGCGTTTGCGTTTACTCACCTATGTACTTGTGCAGGAATACGAGTGAGGCGACGTAACAGGCCAAGCTCAGGAGCTCGCCGACTATCATGAGCCAGTGCCACGTCTGAATGGTCAGGGCCACCATCAGCAGCTCAGTCAGGATAAGAGAGGTGAAGGAAATGGCAACGATATGGACGAACTCTGACTCGAAGAGCAGCATCGCCCCGTACATGATGATGCTCCCTGGGGAGTTAAAAGAGGACACCGCCTGAGAGGGAGACCAACACTTCACAACAGCAACATTTAAAGATATAATCCATGATCCACATGAGATGATCCGACATTACAGTCAATCTTTAGCCTGAAAAAGAGTGATCGAAGAGTGATTGAAATACCATCCCGCAGGATCAGAACTATGGAGGCCTGGAACGATGAAAGGCAGTAAACAGAAGAGTCAAAAATATAAGAAATTCTTTAATAGTGATGCTACAGCAGTATGCAGTAAAGTATAAGGATGATTAAAATGACGTGCACTAGCTGGTGTAGTTTGATGAAAGTTGGATAGGTAGC
Organism: Lateolabrax maculatus; assembly: GCA_031216445.1. Classification (NCBI taxonomy): domain Eukaryota; kingdom Metazoa; phylum Chordata; class Actinopteri; order Acropomatiformes; family Lateolabracidae; genus Lateolabrax; species Lateolabrax maculatus. The sequence goes on along the minus strand of CM062201.1, from coordinate 24,074,831 downwards.
TAAAATCGAGGTTTTTAAGTAAACTAGGTGGCCACACAGTCCTCTCAATTGCTTCACTGATGTTAAACAGACACACACACACACACACACACACACACATCGTCCTGGAGCAATCCCTGGACATGGCCATGTCATTATCATATAAGCATGAGGGAAATGGGAAATGTTGTGTGGGTGAAATTAGGGAATAGATAAATCATTACTTATACGCCAAGTCCAGCAAAGTAAGGAGCTGAAAAATAAAAGTGTCTAGTGAAGCAAACACAGAGGAGTAAAGCAAATTAAGTTTCAATGTCATCTTATCACATGATTGGAGGTAGATGAAAAGAATTAAAGGTTTTCTCTATTCTCTACTGCTTGGATGTTAAACAGGGAGTATAAGGCATGCTATTTCTTTTCAACCTCCATTTCAATAACTAACAGTATTATTTAGTGATGTCTCCAATTATATTTTTGACCTCTCTGATAAAACAACTGCCTTTTATTTGTTTATGGCCTTCATACAGTGGGTGATTCACTTTTTTGATTTAAAAATTGAACAACAGCCCCACCCAGGATCAGTCTTCTGGCAGGTGAAGTTTTTCCTTGTTTGCATATTTTTTCTCACCACTTCATACTGACAATTCCTTTGAAAAGCTTTTACCACTAATGATAACAATCTTCTACCTGTAGGCATTTCATCCTCCTTGATTATACAAAGAGGAGGTACAGCAGATCAAACTGTGAGTAAAGTGATACCAACATACAGAGCTGTGGGTTGGAAACTAGGCCCCAGTACTTGGAAATATACAGGAGCTTAAGATCAGTTGTAAAATGGAAGGTTCATGTTTTGACAGAAATAGATAAAAGGTTTCGGGGCGTAGCTTATGATGCCCCAGTAAACGCCTTTTCACTGCAAATGGCCCATGTCGGAAAGTTACCTCAGGCTTTTTGACAAACAGCACACAGAAATAAACTCTTAACAAATTAAGAAGAAAGTGTGTGGGCTGTTAAAGAGTAACGTCTCACGAAGCAGATATCTTCTTTTATCTTTGTTTGTCAGGGTTTGATTTGTCTGTCTGCCTGAATTGGACATCTGCTCTTCATCTTGGTGTCTGATCTGATGCCTTGTACATCTGCACACGAGTCTGAGTGCTCCAAAACAATGGCTGTATGTATGTAAAGTGGTGACTCTTTGATACAGTATGTTTGCATTGTATGTTTGTCTATACGTTTGTTTTTCATTTAGGTTATCAGTTTGATTAGACTATTCCTTACCTTGATAGATACTTATTAAGACCCATATTAGGAATGTCTTGAAAGATAGTGGTCGACCCTGTTGAAAGAAAACAGTAGAACAAGACATCAAATTCACAATTTTCCATATATGTTTCTGAATATCATATCTTGCTGCATTGTAACAGTCAGTATACATTCATTCATTAAATACCTTCAAGAGATCTTTGTACAATTCTGGGTACAACATGGCAACCTCTGACTTAACATCTTTGTCCAACACCAGGGAGAAGACAGGGAACATAGTGTAGATAGTGGAGTAGCTGAAAAAGACAAATTCATGCGTCCTCAGTGTGGGGAATATGCATCAGAAAAAATGGCACACGGACAAGAAGTTTCACACATATCATTGTTAGATTAAGCAGTGCAGAGCAAATGGATCAGTCCAGTAGTCAATACTTTCATATTTTCCCCTTCTCACATTTCAACAGTGCTTTAACAGAGAGGAAATGCCAGGAAAACAAGGCAGCCAAATGCTCTCTTGATAAGTCATCGCCATTCAGAGTTTGTATCTCACCCAATAATCAGAAATCCTTGGTAGAGAGGGACTGAGGCAAAGTAGAAAACAGAGGAGAAGACGGCCTAGGGAAACAGAAATAGAAGAATCGAGAATGTCAGTGAGCCATGATTTTTTTCTTCTAAATGGCAATACAGATGATACTGGAAGAAACCAGAAGCATCACTTTCCAAATGCCAAAGAGTCCATTTTTACATCACAGAAATACAAGAACAAGAAAAGACATAACTTTAATGTGGCATGGTAACACAAATCAAAAGGTGACCACACTTTGACTAATCAATTAGCTAAATCCCACACATAAAAAGCAACACCGCAATAATCCTCACTCTACCGCAGCGCTAGTACGTGTCTTGAACATATGGATGATGCCAATATTGAGCTGTCAACAAGTCAGCCTACCATCCAGGCGGCCCCAAACCCAGACAGGTCACAGCAGCGGCTGTGGTTGGTGTTAATGTGAGACATGTGGAGGAGGGCCTCCCTGAAACCCCAAAATCCATGATGCAGTGAGTCATCACGGCGGGGGCTGAGGTTTGACTGGGACATGGGAATTGAACTGGGGACGGTGTCGGGCGTGTGTGGGGGGGCCGGCTCAGAAGGGCACCACGGCTGACTCCTGTTAGTCATCGTGCACCCCACCCTTCCATGACCACCCCTGAAACTTCTCCCTGCCTCGCCCCAATCATTTCTTCGTCACGTGTAGATTTTAGGCGTTGTGGACAAACATAGCCCATCACCCTGCCCCAACTTTAAGAGAACATTATTTTTCAGACATTCTACAGTATTTTACAGCTGGTTTGGGTCAGAGTTTCAATGTGAAAAACTCTCAATGCGAAGAGCTGTTTAACTCTTACACCTTTAAACACAAAATGCTGTCCTTAAAACACTGCAAAACACTAAATGACATTATTCAGTCTTCAGAATACAGCCACCTGATGTAAGTTTCAATGCTTACTACTAAACATACAGATGACTTAATTAATAATATGTTTGCATGTAATCATAAGGAAAGAATTGCCAGACTTTTGACATGCAAGCAATTAGCAATGCTGCGTGCAATGTAGCTCATCTGGGTATTAATGTTAAAATAATGGGAAATACTATCAAAATGTTAGAATGCACTGAGTGTCTGTTACAGAAGTGTAAACTGTGGTTTAATGCAGTATGCTTTCCAGCATGACAGTATTGCTTTATTTCAGTTTAGTAAACTTACAGTTGATTGAAACATCAACAACACAAGGTTTGACATATTGAGTAAAAACCTTGAACAGATGCAGTGAAGTAAAATCTCAATCATTTTGCTCTGTATGAATGTAGGACTTGCTGTAAAGTCAGACTCTGGGCTTTAATATCTATATTCATAATAATACAGCATATTCAATAAATAAAAGGAACATTTTCAAAAGTTCTTTCTTAATTTACAAACCTTTATTCTTATAGCTATTTGTGGAAATGACTGTTCCAGACTTAGTTTTGATGAGAATTAGTTACTGAAAATTCACATAAATTATTGTGATGCTTAGATAAACTTAGTATTAGTATGTTAGTATGTTTTCATGTTATGTGCTATGTAAAATTTTGAGGGCAAAATGAGAAGTAAAGCATTTTGTGAGTTTTGCAAATTGAAACTCTGTTATGAAAATACTTGTAATTCAAAGGTATAATTTTAACACTCATTTTAACACTCACAACAACAGACTCATGAACACAGTCCTTAATGGCACCATGTTTTAGTTGTACTCTACCTGCATGGTGCTGATGCACAGGCTCCTGTGGATGACAAACTGGCTGAGGGCTGCAGCCCTTTTGTAGCTGTTCCGACCATGGACCATGAGGAGACGGCCCAAATGTTTGAACTGAGTCACCGAGAAGTCGGCAGCCAACGAGGCCTGTTTTCCTTCCTGTCAAACACACAGCACAGAGGGCAGTAAGGACAAGCTACAAGAAGTGTTTGCTGACCTGAAAAGCAGGCTTTTAGGTGCTTATCATGCATTGGTCGTACGGTGACAGACACATAGCTCAGTTATTTGGAAACACAAAATTCAGACTGAAAGTGGACAAATACTCCCAAATATAACATTAGTAAAACCATCTTTCAGGCATCAGATCTGCAGATTTTAATAAGGTAAGCAAGGTAAGCAGAAAATGGTTATTTTTACACTTGAGTTTTTTGTACAGATTACATAAATAAGATATCACGTGTTAATTAATAAGTTTTAGAAGTGCTAGTAGGCAGATCTTGATACCCTCGATGGGGGCCATGCCAGCGGTTTCACGCTGTTTCCAGTCTTTATGCAAAGATAAACTAACTGGCTGCTGGCTCCGGCTTCATCTTTAACAGGCAGGGTGAGAAGAGACTCTTACTTTTACTCAAACACAAAAGCATTCTGTCATCTTTGTTTCCTCTACTCAGACAATAGATCCTCATAAAGAGGAATCATCTGTGTGCACATCTCTCTACATGTCTCTGAACGTGAGAGAAATCTTGACAGGAAACACAAAGCGAAAATCTGTGAGAGCGGCACGTCAATGTGCGCCGATGAGATGGAGAGAGTCTTACTTTTCCCTCCACTCCCACGCCACAGTCGGCTTCCTGGATCATGCTGACATCGTTTCCTCCATCCCCTAAGAGAAAACAAAAGCCACGGAGGTGTCAGGATTCATATCAGTGACTCACCAATATAAACTGTTAGTGAGAGTATTGTGTTTTACACAAGATACTCCTTATTAAGAGATAATAACTAATAACTACATCCAAAGAAAGGAAAATTACGTTGATGATGACTGAAATACACTAGAAAAAACAATCTGAATAAAAATATTTTTCCAATAACAAAAATGTTGACACTGATTGTTCAGTTGAGTAAGTTGAACTCCACTGTTATGATCCACTGTTGATTTAGTTAGTTTGAAGTTGGAATCACTGATATCAATCACATAATTCTGTAACAAAATAAAATTATATGATCGTATCATGATATGATTCTAGTGAAAAGCAATAACAATAATAGGAATCCTCCAGCCCCTGCTGTCATCATCATAAAGGAATACATAATATATATGCATGAATGCACATTTAAATCAGCTCTGCCTAATTGTGGCATTCTATGTTTTAAAGAGAACGTGGAGAGGGAAAATAAGCTGTTGAAAGCTGAAAGCTGTGCAGACTGAATGCCCCCATGAAAAAGCTGTTGGGCTTTTTGCTGTGTTCTACTCACCTACAGCACAGGTGAGTTTGCCTGTGCGCTCTTGCAGCAGCCGGACTATCTGAGCCTTCTGAGTGGGGGTACATCGGCAGCAAACCACAGCGGGACACTGACATGCAAGCTCCATGAACTCATACTCGTAGTATTTCAGACAAACCTGCAAGAAACCCACCCGAATGGACAGGTGAGCACCATGAGGCCACCGCATATAACCGATCTCAACTGTGGATCTTTAACACCTCAACTTAACTTACAGTTTAATTCCTACTGCGGTTCAGAAAGTGACTCTAACCACAGATACCACTTCCAGAGAGGCTTCAGTGGCAGCGATATTATCATGCATCATACAGAAAACAAGTCAGAGTTTCATAAAGAGAGATAAGTCAGACAGAGGATTTAGACAGGGGTTAGGCACCAGAGACGCACTCAGAGTTTACCTCAAGCGAGTCACCCGATATCACCAGCGCACAGTCGTGTTTTCTCCTGAAAGCGTTGAGCTCCAGGTGGGCTTCCCCTCGCGTTGTTACCTATGGCAGTGGCAACCACATTTATAAATGCACGCGTGTGCAAGCACACAAAAATACACTCTCACAAGAAAAAATAATCAAACATGACAATCTGTCTGCCTTTGCATCCTGAATGGTATCAGACTGATACCTTTTAAGAATGGCAGGTCATTTCCCTGCAGCTGCAATGACGGCAAACGTTGGAGCAACCAAATACCTGCCAAACATCCAAACTAACTAGATGACAAACTGATGAGGCTGGATGATATGGCTGGACTGAATACCACAATATTAAACAGGGCATTTTTACAATATTAAATGGGGATGCACCCATCTTTTCTCTCCCGATAGTGATTCTGATATCTAAAATCTGTTTAACACTAATTACTGCATGGGACTCATTGGGATCATTCTTATGTATCATGTAAATTAACATGAGGATGTAACCTTCATACACCACCGTTCTTTAAAGCGCAGGCATATTTTCCTGCATTGTTATAATGGATCAACCTTTGTTAAATTCTTAGAATTTGCTTGAAAACATTGCACCAACAAGTGAAATACTAAATACTTATATAAAACAATTCTATTAATAACTCGGTAACACTTCAACCCCCGTCACTTAGCATTTATAAGTAGTATATAAACATGTTGTGGTTTATGGTGTATGGTAAATGTTTTAGAAACAAATAATATAGCTGTAAACAGATATTAGTGCTTATTAATTTATCTGAACAACTACACCTCCTGTGGGCACCTCTATTGTCATTCATTGTCTGTTTACACACTATCCTCCACTTATAGTAATACCCAGTTGTAATAATTTAAATATTATTGGTGTTATAAACGCTTAATTAAATATTTATGCAGTGCTTAAAAATGCTTAATTGGGAGGGTTAAAGTAAAAAGGTCCCAAAATCTCCACTGGAATGGGAAACTGAGAAAAATATACTGTACTATAAAATTCACTGGAAGTCCCAACAATTGTGTCAGGTTCAAATATAGACTTAAAAATTTTTCAAAAATGCTGCACTGACAAGGCATGGTGTTAATCTGTCAACAAGAGTTATGCTCTGGAATGAATATCCTTCAACGGCTGACTATTCATACGTCAATCCAGATCAGGCCATTGGTGGACACCAGGAAACTAATCCAGATGTATGTGTTACAGGCCCAGTCAGCACTCCCCCGTCCACTGGGACCGAGGTTTTCAAGCCGTGCCAGCCATTGTTATTCTCTTCCAGTAACCGCAGTTCTACGCAAGTTGTAACCTTCCTATATGGCAGGCGTTCCTTCTGCTCTGGCACGGTTCCAGACGGGAAGGCAGAAGGGGGACTATCAAAGCGGCGAGAGAGCCTGAAACCTGCAAAACAAATTAGGAAGTGAGCCCTCTGCATGTTCCCTCTGGGAGTGGTTCAGCTGGGTTCTCCTCTCTGTTTGAGCGAAGGCCTGTTTGTTCTCTTTGACAGTGGCTTGGATGCTTTCGCTGGTGGGAGGTGATTTATTCAGCTGTGCTGGCTTGAGCTGCATGCGTAGTTGTGTGGGTCTCTGTGACCACAAGCTAACGGGCCTTGGTCGCACAGAGGATGGATGCTCGTAGGTCAACGGAGTCAGGAAATTGTCAGTGCAGCATTGAACTGGGACGAACCCTGTGGTACTAAAATCAACTATTACCACTTCATATGCATATAAGAGGAAGAGGGGTCCTTGTCCTGCACTTACGGGTCTGAAGATATGGATGTCCTGGTTGCGGGTGATCAGATGGGCGTTCTTAGCGGTGCATGTGGCCGTTTCAAGCTTATCTCCTGTAAGCATCCAAACCTACAGAAACCAGAGAATAACATGTAGCAAAGATAATTTTGGGATTTATAAGATGTGCTGATGTTTTTAACTACGTGAAACAAAATGCTTCCAAAATCTCTCTGTTAAATCAGTTTATAAAAGCTAAATTCCAGGGATCAAAGCCTCTAATCACTCACTTAATCACGCAACCTGTAACTACTCTGTCTGGGAGCCACAGCTTGTGAACTTATCTTATGATCAAACACCGTTTACCTTATTGTAGCACTTGTGCTTCAAACAGAAGACGCATAGATTGGTATCACAGTCTCCAAATTCTGTCTCAGACGGACTGTTAATGGAGTCGTTGCTTACAGCAGGTTATAGCAGAGAATTGAACAAAAAAATATTTCTGAACTGTTGTGTTGGTTTTTGGTTTTATTTGCTGAAGTCTTGAGTATTCATCACAGAAGTTTTCTTCCTCCACTGAGATTGAATGGAAATTAATGAAAGTCAATTTCTGCCGCTTATAGCATTGCAAAAATGACATCTGACAGCAATAACACGCCTTTAAAAAACCACAGCAAATAAAAACTAAACCCATCTTATCAGCTAGACACCACTAGAGCTAAGTGAGAAATTATTATCATTTTTTTGTATTTTGGGTAAACTGAATATTTAAATAAAAAACAACGAAGGGGACTATCTGCTCAACTTTTACCAGTCACTAATCAGCTTTCTGGTTCCCCTCCAGAAAACCAATTGCTCAATTCCATAAAAATGTGTGATAACCAACAACCACTTTTAATTCATTCAAATTCACGAATGTCTTGGTTTTATACTTATAGGAGACACTTGGATGAGGCTTGTTCATGTAGGTAGATATGAAAAACATATGTACTTGTCTATGTTTTGTTTTCTTAGTTTGTTGCTACTGTGAGCTATGAGGCTGTCTGTCCCCCAAACCTTGATGCCTGCATTGCGGAGGATCTCCAGGGTGGGCCTGACATCAGTCTGGAGCTGGTCCTCAACGCCAGTCAGACACAGCAGCTCCATCTCCATCTCCAGACTCTCAATCACTGTGGCAACCTTCAGAGACCGGTCATGGACGCTGAGCTTGGCTTGGACGTACCGTGCCTGGGGAGCAGGAGACGGATGGGAATATTTTGAGTGGGAGGAGATTAAATTGGTATAAATAAGACAATCACTGACTCAAAGAGGGGAAGCAGCCAAGAACAGAATGAGAAAATATTAATATGGACACCAGCTCATGACAAACACAGAGAGAAAAGTATCAAAAACTGCAACAGGACTGTCTCCCAGTGTGCATCCATTAACAGCCCACACAGAGATTCAGCTGTGTGCAGCATGAATACACTACCAGGTGTTTGCTTGCAAGCAGGCCTTAAAGCTATAATGTTTTAGAAAGTTGGAGAATAGACATGATCAATTGGTTAACGCCCATTTTCAGTGCTCCAGCTCCAGGGCAATTTGCGAGTGAGATAAAGCAAAAACAATCTGAGCATGACTCATACAGGAACACAAACTCTGTGTGTGACTCAGTTGGTGACTCACTGCTGCCCACCAGCTCTGCTCACACAATTATACACTTCAGTAATGGGCCTGGGGCTGAAGACTGCAGGGGAGACAGCCCTGCCCTGCTCAAACAATGAGTAGGGCCTGGGTGTGTGCGTGGGAGGGTGGGGTGCATGGACAGGACCCTCAAATTACCCAACAACACACTTTGACATTTAGAAATTCTGAACATGTCTGCATAAAATCTCATTTTGTATCTGTGTGTTTGTCATAAGAGATATCTGTCACATTGTTCATATTTCTGCGGTTTACCAGCTATAGTGGCTTTATCAAACATAAGCCAGACAAACTAAATGTGTAAGTTGTGTGTAAGTATTGTCTTGTTCTAAGATGAATCTGAGACGCTCAGTTAGGCCTCAGATCGCTGTGGGTGACCGCCACAAGAAGGAATTTACTTCAAAATCTTGATACTGCTCCTCTGTCAGGGATTTTTTGGAGACCACAAGGACCCTCAGGCCTTCCCTCGCCATGTTTCCGCACTAGAAAACAAGAGTCAGCAACATCTGGATTCAGCAGGTTTACAAACTCTATTAGTCTGTGAGTTATTTATAACAGGAATAAAATCACTGCTGTTACATCTTCATAATGTCTTGTGAAAAAAGAAGGAAATCTACCTCCTCTTCCAGCCAGTCATTATACTGGACGATGCCTGCCATCACCACATCCGCACCCTTCATGTAGAAAGTGATTTCTCCTGTAGATTCATCCTAGAAAAGATTTATCCCCAGCTTATTCAGTGTGAGACATAAATAATATATAAAACCTGACTTATACATTAAATACCCAAGTATGTTCCACTCAGAAGGGATTTCTAGTTCATACCCACGTGAGGTGGTGCACGTGCACTATTTTATGATTTTGTGTTGCCTAGGAATGCATAACTTATTTTGGTATTCACAAGGGGTTTCAAAACGCTTTTCAAAATATTATCATGAGGAAGTCAAGTTTGAAAATCACAGGCTTCCCGAGTTATAGACCAGCCAATAAAAATAAAGTTAGTCATCAGACTTAGTCAGAGGTTATTATAAGGTGGGGTTTTCTCAGGTTTTCTCAGATAATATGCTTTAGTATTAATCTGTTTTTCTTTTGTTCCCAAGTCCCAGTTGCTCCCCTAGCAACAAGCAATGACCTACATTGTTATAGAAAGTAATATTTAAGCAATTGGGCAAACTAGGAAATCAATTCAACTTCTTTGGCACAACAGTTACTGCAATTTAACTGATTTAAGACAACATTAACCACAAATAACAAAATGATGGCACTCACTCGCACTATGATGCCCATCCTCTTGCTCTCATAGGTGAAGGGGAAAATCTGCAGAATGGTGAAGTTCAGTATTTGGCCAGTAGGGGTCCGCAGCTGCATGGACGACTGGTCTCTTCCCACCAGTGTCAGACCAACGCTCTCAGTCCACTGCACCAGCGACACCTATCAACACCACATTGTAAAGGCTTTACTGGGTGGTCATTAGATTATATATGTGGGTATAGTGGAGGAAAAGGATGGTCAGGCTGCAATATTTATTCTAATAGCTAACAGGTCATGTTTTTAACAAACAATAAAATATAAACATCATTCAAGGAACACACAGCAAGAGAGGAAAGTGGCCACTGCTTAAAGTGTTTATTATTTTCATGGTAAAGCCATAATGTCAATATGATGTTCCATTATTTGAATTACCAAGACAACAGTGAAGGGCACTTTGGACTGAATAGGATGCAGGAGAACACAGTAACCATTCAGCCTTAATCAATACCTCAAGCATTTTCAGCACTCACAAATATTGATTGATAAACTGGGGAAATGTCCATTTCTGAACTGAAAATATTGTTTTTGCTCAATCCTTTCTGAAGGACACAACAGATGACATCCATTAATACAAATGCTAACTTGTGTGTTTGTGGGTCTCTGTGGGGAGAAAAAGAGGGGAGATGACATTGCCCAATAACTTCCAGTCCAGAGGCCAGATCACATACCCAATTCGTCATCCATCTTCTGACAGGTCTAATAGCTGAGCGGCCAAAATGGACACAGATGAGAGAAAAGAAACAAAGATTGCCATGTTCCAACTCCACAGGTTTTGTGGTTCTGAAATTACTTATTTTGGAAATACATGACCATGTAGTCTGGCAATGCCTGGCCAGGAGCACTTTAACGTCAGAAAAGCTCTGACTACCGTAATGTTTGTCATCCAGGTTGGGAAATATGAAGATTGTGCTTAGTCACAGTCTAGAAATAGTCACTGTGGAGGCATTTTTGGATCTGGTGTCTGCCACAACAGCACCACCTTGTAATAGCAGCATCTGGGTTGGCTGCAGATTTCTAACTGGACTGAATAATGCTGAATCCAGCTGGCCTGACTCAGAACCACCACACAGCTTTTTTATGAGCTGAAGAGAAATGTGATTCAGATATCAACTCTCCGTGGTGAATCACATATATTAGAGGTCATCTTTTTGATTATTATTACTTATGCATAAAATTATATAGATATTCATATATGAACAAAAAATCCTAGTTTCATTTGCATGGAGATAGCTTTCAAAAGTTACAGGTATGCAGTTCAATGTCGGTTTTGACTGCATTGGTGAAACCATGCATTTAACAGTCACTGACATTGTGTCCTTAGTGCTCACAGCCAAAACCAGATCTATATTAAGACTTCCTGAAAGCTGTAGGAAAGCAAACTGAACCTCTCTCTAGATTGTATCAAACTGATACAATGCACCTTTCAGGGCTCAGGAACTTAAAAAAAAGTTTCAATTTGTATCCAGCGTGACCTAAAAGAATAAAACGGCTCAGTTTTTCTTCCCACAGTATAAAACACAGATCTGTAATCACAACAGATGTACTGGGCTCTATTAAAATATTCTATCAAAGAGGAAATTCAAAAGGGCATAAGTGCAATGGGCTAGGGAGCACATTAAGGAAATCCGTATTTACACCGCAGGAAATGGATCAAGTCAAATTCCGCAGCCCTCTTCCTGATGTTCAAAGAATTCCTACTGATCAAGGACATAAATGGGGAATGCCATATGGCTTGTGAATGTTCCCTTCAAGTAAGAAGGCAGGGAAGACACTTAAGATAAGAGCCTTTACTGACAAACTCTCCATCTTGAGGTCAGAAGACTGTTCTCCTATCAGGCAGGTGCCTTATTATTTTTTTTTTATGCAATTTTATTCAGTTTTTTGTTTACTTCCCTCCTTTTTATTATGTATTTAATATGTGTTTAAAAAGGTTCAACCAGTATATAAATAAAATGTTTAAATCTTAGTTTCTCACAAAGTCACGTACTTCTTGCTGTCACATTTAGTAAGAACAGAGAGCGCTGAGAACATTTTCCAAGTCCAATAAAAGGAAAAAAAAATTTTGAAACATCTTTAACAATAAAATATTATTCTGAAATTAGATGTTATATGATGATTAGATGTTAAATAATAAAATAAGATCCCCTCCAGGCATGTTTTAAGACATAAAAATACTCTGCTATGAATAATAATTTGTGTCTGGTTGTTATGGTTTTTCCACAAAAAAGTTCACCTTGTTAAAAATTCTTAAAATGGCATCTACTCTGACTTCCTGTGAGCACAGAGAAGCGTTCTCCCGTCAGCAGATGAATGTGAAAACAATCTTCTAGTATCTAATTAAATTCTGCACAGTGAAGCTCAAATATCCAAGTTAAGTGACAATAAACAGAACATATTTTGTACTGGAGGGGGATTTTAAATCACTGAAGTTCTTTATGATACATTTTAGGGTCTAAATATTAATAGTATTTTATTCGAATTCAAGCCAAGATAATTGGCGCTATTACATTTTCACATCAGCACAGGCCCTGAGGGTTTTGAAAAACTGAATTTTCTCAGTCTACTAAGGAAGAATTGAATCCTTCTGTTGATAAAAATAAACTGAATGTCACTAAAACTGGGGGAACATGTATATGGTTCTGTGTGGCTGGCCATCATACCTCATCTGGGCTGGAAGCCTGGTAGACTCTGCACGTGTCTTCATAATGCTGCTCAGCCTCGGCCTGGTCCGTCACACCATTGGACTCGTACACGGGTGTCACGTTGTGCACCAGGGCGATGGCCTTCACAGCCTCATGTACTCTACTGCTGATGGTCTTGCGTACCTTAGTGGCTGCTGGAGCCCTGGACGCTGGAAGGTCATGGGTGGGCTGAAGAGAAATACAGAACGTAGTGTGATTAAAAAGGAGGCCGTACAGGAATCTGAAAGGAGTTATAACACCGTTTTCTTAAGGGGTTCTTTCAGTTTGGTCAAGGTTTTTCTTGAAAGAGAGTGGGCAGCTATTGTAGCCGATAGAATTAATAATCTGACCGTCCACAAAAAAATGGCGTTAAACTGAACAATAAATAAGCTGTACAAACACTTAACAAAGACACATTCAAGAAGCTACTTTGAAAATAGAGATTACTAACTGGAGATATGTAAGAGAAACTAACTGCTTCACTAACCCCAGTTAAAATCATTGCTGTGATAGTGGCCTGTAAACATAACCAGATGTGTAAAGTAAATATGAACAATTTGCTTTTGCATTGTGGCCTTGCTATTTTTAGAAGGGTGTGCGTTCCAGGGGTTAATGGTGGCGTCATTAAAGAAGTCCGGTCAGTGCTTCGCTTGTGGGCTAATCCTGTTTCCTGCTTCACTAACCTCTGGTGTCAAGGGGGACAAAGAGTGTCATCTGAGGTCAGGAAGCATTCAACCAAACAATAATCACAAACTGATATGTTTCTTAAAACAATGTTCCTGTCTGTTTGTTTTTTTTTCCCCTTTCACGAGATTTCGGGTTTGGTTTGCTTTCTTAGTGTGGTGAATTTGTTAAATTCTTTTCTTTGACAGACATGGAGCACTGCATACACACACGCATGTATTTTTGTACCTGTGTGTAGGCGCTGAAAACATGGCTCTGTACTTCATCCATTGAGTCCATCCCATAAGCCACAGTTCCAAGATGGAGCCGCCTGAACACCATTTCATTTTGAGTAAGCGTCCCTGGGAAAGAGTTCATTACAGACATTTAATTAGTGAAATTCCTCCCAAAAAATTACATTTGAAACAATTAATTTCAAGATTGTTTCCAGGATGGTGCATAATGATTGAGGAGCACAACATATGAAATGGTGTTTTAGATTTTGGTTGTTAAATGAATTTCATTGTGGAAACTAACTCTTCTAGAATCATTATCTGTGAAAGTACTTCTACACCTTTCATGGGTTGGGATTTACAAACATTAATCAGTTACATAAAACAGAGTTTACATGTCACATATGGTGATGGGGGGGGGGGAATGGTAAGAAAACCAGAAGCCTTCCCTTCAACACTACACACAACCTCCATATCCTCACACTCACTTTAAAAGCATTTTCCACCAGTATATCAAAAAGACCTCAGGGGCCTTGCACGTACATTAGCCTGACCTGCAGACCCCACCGGCCTTATCACGCTCTGGATGGGGAAATGGCTGATCATTTTATTGGGCATGAGGGCTATAAATCTGACGTGTAACACCTCGAGCCTGAGGAAGTGCACTGGAGGAGGTGTTGTGCTCTAAAGGTGTGTATGGATGAGAGACTTTGGGCTTTTTTTTTTTTTTTTTTATGATTTAAGGGTCCAATAAGTAGCAGGTCTCAAGGAGCAGAAACCCCACCACAGAGCAAATGCCCCCAGGGAAGGAAACGACTTAACTCTGTCCAACTGGATACTTCCTTGGCAAATCCCCAGCACTATAACCTTTCATTTTAGTACTCCACACGCTGGCTTCAGTGATTCTTCTGGCCACACAACCATTTTAATACAAAGTATGCTGCTTTTCACAGCCATTCCCTGCAGTCTAACCTGTTTTGTCAGTCAGCAGGTAGGAGATTCGTCCAAGCTGTTCAGGTATGGTGCTAGCCCTCACCATTGTCCCGGGGATCTTGGAGTCTTTCCTAATCATCCAACTGAAAACCATCTTTCCCATATCCAGATTGACACGTAAACTGCATTAAATAAAAACAGTAAATGAGTGCTTTTTAACTACTTACATTTAAATACAGTGCAACATTATGTGTGACTTAGAAGAAGAGGATCTTAAGATGTACCTAATGGGAACAATGTGAGAGAACAGCAGCAGGAAGCGAAAGATCTGGAGATACCAACGGCCAGCAAAGTGCTGGAGGGCCACCATGACCAGCGACACCACCACAAGGGCCGAAAACAGGATCTTAGTCAAACAGTTCACTTCCAAGTCAAACAAACCCACCTATCATGAGCAACAGAGGCAAACAGCATGAGTCAAAGGCATGTAAACACGAATAGTCTATATATGTACAATATGTAGGTCTAAGTCAATCAATGAATCAATTCAAAGTTGAATAAATACATCTACATGCAGACTAAATGATCAAATGTTGGTCTTCAGGCTCTGGTTCACACTACTGTACCTTGTGCCTTGGGTTGGAGGTGTTCATGACACTGCGCAGCTCCTTGCCTGTGTAAATCACAACCCCCACCACTGTGCCTGGAGTGAGGGAGAGAAAAAGACCTCAAGAAACTGCCTCAGGTCAATATCATAAAGGAACAACATAAAACATAGTATGTCAAGAAGATGTTTCGCAGACTTCTAATCGTGACATGAATATACTTTTTCTAATGAAGTATGTCATTTGAAATATAGGACACAGATTTCAAATTTCTTGATGGATAACAGATGTTTGCGTGGTGGATTTAGTCTCCTGTGGAAGAAGCACAAATTCTTTACCATTTTGTTTAGCTGCTATTTATACATCAGCAAAATGTCTAACTGCCTCATTATGTTTTTCTGTGTGTGTGTTTTGTTAGTCATCAGATCAACAGTTGTGAAGGCTGGTCCTGGTTACTTCCTGGGTATTAACTGCCTCATCGGCAGAGCTGCACAACCAGTCAGATATTTACCTGAGGCAACAACGGTGCTGGCCCACAGGGTATTCTCAATGCTGAGACTTTCGTTGACTGGAGGGTCCCCATCTTCCTGTAGCAGTTGAGATGACAAATACACAGAATAATGAGGAAAGACAGAAACCAGTCAAATAATTCCTATCTTTGTTATATAGAGGTTTTGTAAACAGAAAGCAGTGTTGCAATTAAACGCAAAGCCCTTTCCAGACATGGAATATGTGACATTAGTGTCTTCATCTATGTGTCAAAGTGATGGCTCACGGCCTTATTCAAACACAACAGGATTTGTGCACTGAGCCACAATGCCTCGCCACATTGTGAAATATTTTGGACCTAGTGCATGAGGGGGAGTAGAGGGAGAGAGAGAGGGATGCTCACCGCTGCTTCTAACAGTGAATCCATGAATACATTTCAATCAGTTTCATCATTTAACGCCATTAGAGAGCAAATTCTGCTGCCTGTTTTATAGTATCTAAAGCTTTGTGTGACAGGACATTATGTTGGGACGTCCTATAAGCTCACATGCTGTATGTAAATATATGGAGAGACTGTTGGTTCAAAATATTACTGTAAATTATTTTATCTCAGCCACACCGCAAGAGAAAAAATATTTTTATAGGCTGCTCTCGTATGAAAAGAATGTCAAACTTTATTAAACAGATACTTGAGATGAAGATTGAAGTAATACATGTATTACAGTGATCTTAGAAGGGGGTTCAAGGCACCCAATTCTCTCACTCTCTCTCTGTGCATGTTATTTTTGTGCTTCTGTGGTCTTTAAGTTTATCTGATGGCCTTCAATTTAGACTTTCGCCGTGTTGATAGTGGTATGGATATGTTACTGGGTCCAATCAAGCAAGATTGCCGTCATGACCTTTACGTAAAAAAGTGAATCAGGCACTTATTCAGATACAAGACTGACATGTTAAATTGCCATCACATTAGCATAAAGGGGTGCATGTCTGAAAGAGGATTAGGGTTCAATAAATAATTACGATCAGTAATATAAGCACTCACCCTGGTGAAAGTTCCGATAAAGTTATGGATATCAATGTTTGGTTCTTCTGCGTATACATATGACCTGATTTGTAGAAGGTCCTGTGAGATATCAAAAACATGGTTTAGGATCAATGACACAGGAAAAAATAAATAATGATTAACAATTGAAAATAGGACAAGAACAAGCAATGCTTTGCCTAACTTGCTCATCAAACATTATGCAACTATCTCAGATAACGTGACTTATTTGAACACCACACTGTTTTATATTTAGAGTTAATGCAGCTGCAGTTATGGTTTTGCATTGGCTTTGCTTGAGGATATAATTAGTAGACAAACTGCTATGACACAGTCAGAAAATAAATATTCCCAGACTTGTTTGACGAATAGGGTCGGTTATTTCTTTTTCATTATCTTGTGGATCCTGAGGCACATATTGTTTTCTCTCAAAACATGCTGTCACCAGGGACTCAGAGATCAGGAGACGACAGAAG
Organism: Lateolabrax maculatus; assembly: GCA_031216445.1. NCBI lineage: Eukaryota > Metazoa > Chordata > Actinopteri > Acropomatiformes > Lateolabracidae > Lateolabrax > Lateolabrax maculatus. Next base: position 24,057,519 of record CM062201.1, on the reverse strand, counting down.
GAGCACAGGTGGGAAAAGTAGCAGTTTATGGTTCAGTTAGATCCAGGGCTGCAACTGACAATTATTCTTATTATTAATTAATCTGCTGATTATTATTTGTATTAATCAATTAATCATTTGGTCTATAAAATGTTGGAAAATAGTGAGAGATGCCTATCACAATTTCCTGGAGTCCAAATTAACATTAGAGGATCAAGAAAACCATCAAATATACACATTTGAGAAGTCGGAATCAATGATTATTTTCGGCACTTTTAGTTAAAAGCTGACTTTTAAATCGATTATCAAAATAAATCCCATTGAATTTTCAATCGATGGATTCATTGATTACTCGACTAATGATTTCAGCTCTAGACTAATATATCAGTTTGCCAATAGCAGCCAATATTAGGCTTTTACTACATATCAAATGACAGCAATGCAGTCCACCTATGATTAAATGCCACAAGTTTTATCTAGTAATTATTTGTCACGATTATTGCAAATTAATTCTTCATTATAGGGCCCAAACTGCTTATCACTCACCAAGATGTCAATATTGTAGATAACAGCCAAATATGAACTTGAAAAAAATACTGCCTTTTAAAACCCAAACAGGTCAAACACTGAGGAGCTCTTTGGAAAGTACGGGCTTGAGGTGAACCTTTGACCTTTTACTCATGACATTCTCTGATGACCAGGCCACCCTGCACTTAAATTAAATGAGTACCCCGTCCTAATGAAAGACTTGTTCTCTGAGACCATAGTTGGCATGTGCAATTACTTGCATATTCATCAGTTCTTATTTCACGAAATACGACGGCAATAAACACAGTGTTCAACATACAATTTCCTCCTGCATCCGTACTCCCTCTCCCTCTTTAGTTTATGACTCACGGCAGCAGTTGGCAGTCTCTGTGTGCAGGCCACTGGGAGGCGTAGTTTCCAGTCTGTCTCTCCATCCAGCTGGTCAGTCCTCAGGAAACAGGAGCCTGGGAAGGAGAGGACAAGCGCTACCACTGATGCCAGATAGAAACACATTCACCCATAGGGGGCAACAATAGATAGGCTTTTAGTTAAAGGAAGGACATCGCAATCTCTATTCGTGATGATGGCTTTGATTGTGAAAATCACTCCATTTATATTTTAACAGATACTGAAGGCTACTGTTGCTTGTTTCTGACTGTATTTGTTCTAATGCACGAAAACTCCCAGTTTGAAAGAATACATCAAAAAGGACAATAAAACAATTTAGCAGGGAGTCACCAATGAAAAGCAGCAGCTTCTGTGAATGGGACTAAGCTGCATATTACTGTTGGGATAGAAGTGGAGGCATCCACCAAAGCCCATCCCCCCCACTGGCCTGCATGCGTCATCCTGCTCAAAACTCCCCATTCCTGGCCTAGGCTCTTCATAATTGACCTAATGGCCTCCACATGGAAGAGAGATAACCAAGTACTATTTCCAGTAAAACAAAGCTGCTGTTTTTCTTCCCCCGACAGGAAGACGCAACATCAACATGCATCTAGCTTCTCTTACAGAGTCACCTTTGGGTTTCTAGAAGCTGAAGTTTTTTGATACGCTGTTCCTTAGAGGTTGTTATTTTGAATGGACTTGTATGTATTTTGTATATGTGCAAATAAACAATGCAATTCACTAAGTTGGTGTTATCACTTACAAATTTTGCCCTAATCCATATTTGAGTATTCAGATAAGGCATCCTCCTCTCATGTCTCCTGTTTTCTCTTTGCATTTGATTTCTATGTGTCCCTCGATTTTCCTTTTCATTATCTTCTCATTTGAAAGACAAAATTAGTCATAGACAAACATTAAGAAAGAAAATTGTTTTGTCTACAGTGCCCATCTCACCATTACATGGAGTAGAAACTCTCCACCACACCACACTTTGAGTGATAGTTAAGTACTGGACCCAATTACAATTTAGACATTGTAGGACTTCCTGTCCTGGCTCAGGGCTAATCCCTGCACCTCAGCGCCTTTTTAAACAACTCATTTCCCCAGCCAGCCAGCCAGGCAGCCAGCCTGTTGTGGAGTCCTGGATGAATGACCAGCAGATGTTTACCATTTCTTTCAGAGGTCCTTAAAAAGATCATGTCAGCAGGAACACGCTGGTTCTACAAAGAAAGGCAGAAAGAAAAACATGAGTGCAACATCACTTCCTGATCCTGCACTTCTCCTGCTCCTTCCTCTGCTCTTTAACTGTAGAAAAGTAAGACTTTTAGCTTTTAATGTGCCACATTACCAGCAGCCAGTCAGTCAAAATAATAAGCCCTCCAGCAAATCATCCTGCTGTGGCCTGAACGGGACCCTGACCAGGTTTTACACTCTGTCTGACCTGGTCCCTCCACTACACCAGACAAATTCTCCATTCAATTCATCCGGACAGCTCCCCAAAAACTGAACTGTGCATGGATTATTGCTAAGTGGTCTAATAAAAATGTATTATAGCTCTTAAAATGCAGGTTAATTTAAAAATTACAAAGCTTCCTTTTTGTTAGCTACTGGTTTCACCTTTGCTTATGAGTTCACATTTCTGACTTGTAACCCAAATAACTTTAAATCACTCAGTCATATTAGTGAAATGTGCCGGACAACATGTGTGACCTTTCCATCAGCTGCTCTGAAATGAGGATTCAAAAAGAAGCCCTCAGTTGGAAACTGAAGACAGGGCTCACTTCTCATATTTCATGTACAAAGACCTCAAAGAATCCACTCTGTCCACAAGAAAAGCAACACAACAGATTCCCCTGAAAACTCAAACTAACTTGGATATTTCAAACAACTACAAACTATAAATGGGGTTTCAAGCAGAAAAAAAATTATATCAATAAATAGTACTTAATTGAATTTGTGTTTAAGATCTAATTAAAGGCATTTTAGGTTCCTGTCTGTTGTGTATGCATTGAGTTTGACAGGCCGAGGCTCAGCATTGATCACAAGATTACAAAATCTTTACTAACTCCTTTCACCTCAGTCACTAGTGGAGCACAGAAGATTAACAACCCCGTCATTATTCGCTGTCATATAAATGGTAACTTGACATTCCTAAAAAGCAAAACTACAAAACTATTCACAGGTGTGGATGAAACAATCTTTAACAAACCTTTTCCACGATAATAAGATCTCCAACTTGAATACTGCTGCTTTTAACCTTCACTGTGCCTGAAATACAAGACAAAAGTGTTTAGTAACTTAACTTATTTGATGTGTTGCAAATGCTGAAAATATATTAAATACAAATTCGCCAATAATGTAGTTAAAATCTTCAATAAATATGGACTTTCCATTTCAGTAATTTAACATAAATATTTGAGCATTTATGGAATCGATCATTCAAAGATAATGTTTGTTTTTTTTAAATCAAATATGACTTTAAAAACACGAATGTCTTCTTTGGGTGAACTGTTGTCCTGCTTGCCTCACCAGTCACCCCAGTGAATCTGGGAAAGCAATTTTCCTTGCAGATTTGAAAAGAATGCTGGGGGAGTTGAGCCTTTTCTCTCATTTCATTTGGAATGAACAGGCAAAATTGTTTGGAAGAGATCACTGACCCTCGACCTCTGCCGTGACCTCTGGGCTTTGCATATGTAAGACATTAAAGCACATTAATATTGCTATGCATTTGGGCCAAATGGACGTCACATTAGTGCTCTGCTCCAACTAAAGCAAAAACATTTTACAGATTACAAAAGAACAGGACACAGCAGCTTACTTTATCTAACATAAAAGATGAAGCTTTCATTAATATAAGGAAGTGTTTTTATGTCAATATCTCATGCACATTTGTTGCTAAATATCAGTTAATTGGTTAAATCGATCGACAGAAAATTGTCCCTAACTATTTTGATAATTGATTCATCTCTTTAGTAATTTTTTTTTTATTCATATGTGAAGATTTGTTGCTTCTCTTTGTCATCAATAACAGCAAACTGGAATTTCAGCAATTTGAATACATCTCCTCGAGCAGTGTAAAATTATAAGAGACACTTTTCACTTTCCTTTTTGACATTTTATAGACAAAACCATTAATTGATTAATCCAGAAAATAATCAGCAGATTAACATGTGATTTAAGAAAACGTCAACCAGTTTCTTCCTATGCTAGAAAACAACACACCAAGTTCTGACATCATAAAGTTTCTATGAACCACAAGATATGCACGGGGGCCGCTATCATGGAGGCAACCAGTCATTGTGTTTATGGGTAAAACAAGCTGCCACATCAAAGGGGCAAAGTGATGGAAACCACAAGAGGTCTCCTGCTTTTTATTGCTGGTAGCACTTTATACTAAGGCCTCTTATGTACACTTTTACATCTCTGCTTTGAATTACCCACCATTTCCCCTAGCCCCAATAAGTTTTAATAGGACCAACCTCCTACAGTTAATAGACGCTGATGCTGAGAAATAGGCAACATGGTTCAGATATCAACAGAAAACATAACCAATGTTGTCAAGGCTTCTAGTTCTTACCTCTTGTTGACAGCTTGCTGTAAATCTGAGAGTTCATTTCTTTGTCTCGAACGTAGCATCTTATTTCTTCAATTGCCTCTCTCATGATGGTAATAGTCAAGACAAGACCCTGGAGAGTGAAATGTCAAAATTAAAAAAGTATTTCTCTCCAAAGAAGAGAACAACAAACCTACTTTACATATGGGAGTGCTGTAGCAACTATGTTTATGATGAACATTTCCTTCAAAAACGTACTAAAACGCACTGAACACAGATCAGGTGTGAAAAAACGCAATTGATTGACCATGATAATATAATAAACAACAATAGAGAACAGAGCTTTGTGAACATACCAAAGGGACCCAGTAGGTGTAGAGTGCACCTAAGCGTAGCTCGTTGATAAATTGAGAGCAGGCCAAAAGCAAGAAGTACAAGTTGAAGAAGTACTTGAACTGATTGTACAGCACCTGTGAACATAAAACATAGAAGCACAATGAAACAAGTTGTTGTACATATGACTGTATCTGACATTTGGTGCTAGAATTTACTTTTTTAAGTGACTGACGACAGATTTCAACAGAAAATGTATTCAACACCACTGGTCTCCAAGTGCCTTGTTACAACGTCATCTAAGCGTCTATAAACATAAATTGAGAAAATAAAAAACGACTTTGTTTGATTTAACACAATTTCAGTATTTTATGTTTAACTATGTTTCCCGGCTCTGTTGACAGAATATGAAATCCCAGCAAACATATCGAGTGGGCAATGTGGATAAAATCCTCTGTCACTGCATATATAATATTCTATTCTATAGTTATGTATCGTAATTACAGCTGAAACAATTAGTCGATTAATTAAATGTTAAATGGCAAATATTTTTTGAATCCATTAATCATTTTTAAGCAAAAACGTCAACAATTCACTGGTTGTTGCTTCTCAAATGTGAATATTTGCTGCTTTTTAGTCTTCTATTAGTGTAAAGTGAAGATGTTTAACCTATTGATAAACAAAACACCTTGGCACACCTTCTATGGCACTTTATAGACCAAACAATTAATTGATTAATTGAGAAATTGTAAATTCTTTGGAAAATCTAATGAGAAACTGTTTTTGTGAAAAAGCCAGTGAATTAAAAAGTTGACAAATCAAAAAACCTCATGAAATTGATGCAAAAATCATATTAAAATCCAAAATTGTCCAAAATGATTTGCAACATCGTCCAAATTGGCCTTATACACCCAGAACTGTTTGAAAGGATAACTGAATATAAACGGCACACCAAAACCTCTGACTGTTGACATGTTTATGCAATCTCATTGTACATATAAGTATATCACCCATCCCTGCTAAAAGTGAAACATTTTCAACCATATATAGCCCAGTTTTAACCGAGAAATCTTTTCACAAACCCAAGAAAAATGGAACAATATACAAACACATATAGCAGCTTTTCCTCCACTGTGTCATTCTTAAAATTAACACTCATGCAACAACTTCGCTCAATTTCATTACCACCAATGTGCAAGATGACTACAATGGGAAAATGTGTCTTCACATTGCTACTGTATGTCATTTCCAAAACTGCTGCCAAGTGGAGAGTGGAGAACATGAAACCACGCACAGAAACATAAAGACTACAATATGTTCTAGTGAATTTCTTGACATGAACCAAAGTAAATAGAAAGGATCACAATTTGCAATGCAAAAAGGGTTTGCCCTTGTCTTCTGCTTTCCAAACAAATTTGAGCTACTTTTAATGTCTGACTTCGTATACAAAAAAAAAAAAGTCTTAAGATCTTAAGACAACTGAATGTCTGGAAAACAAATGCACATGTAAATCAGTGATGGGAAAATGCAGGGTCAAAAACACACAACTTAGTAACCGCTGCCTATGAAAGAAATATCAAACCGGTACACAGTGCAAACTGTGCATCTGTCAAAAAATAGCCAATGGCAAAATATATTAGTAAGAGCAGAGGCATGATATGTAGTCGTTTGGGATTAGGCTGACTATAAGCAAACAGGACTACAGTATTGTTACATTAGAAAGAAATGCAAGCCAAGAAAGACAAATAATATTCAAATTTGAGGTACGTATCTGCTCTAGAACTGAGACAATCAATTGGTCGATCCACAGAAAGTTACTATTATGATAACTGATTCATTGTTTGAGTCCCTTTTCAAGCCAAAATGCCAAACATTTGCTAGCACCAGCCTTTTAAATGTGAGTAAATTATTAATCGATTAATCTGGAAAAAAAACAGATTAATCGATGATGAGATCGTGTTGCAGCTCTAATGTGATATGAGCTTCAATGCCATGACCACCCCCATTAATAGCAACAGTGAAGAGTACAAGACGACAACAAAGATGAGTCCTAATATTGTGATTGTCTTAATGGGAAAATGTGTCAGAAGAGTGACAGTGACTCAGGGCCAGGCTGAGAGAGGTGGGTGGTGGTGACCTTTGACTGACACTAACCGCAGGCAGGAAGGTGAAGAAGTTGTACTTCTGGTTGTTAATGACATTCCTGGGGTACCTCTGCTCCCTCTTTTCTGGGTGGCCGAGCCACACGGTGCGGGGACGGAAGTCACCCATGCCACAGCATCTCGACCACGGGCAGCACCTGAGAGGACGAGTTAAGGAGTATCACATTTAATCTCACCGTTTAACCCTTCAATCTCAACAGAAGACATGCTGAGAAATAGACAGTTGCATGAAAAAAAAAAAACATGAACAAAATATTTAGGACTTACCTGTTTAATTTAGGCTATTTCACACCCTTTTATTGTAGTTTGACCCATAAACCTGTGTTGTATTGTGTGGCGGCTCCATTTTTAATGAATTTCTTGTCACATCTCTTAGTTAATGTGTTGCCTGTTGTAGCTACAAACCCACAGAACAGACGAGGCTGAGCAAAGGGTCAATGACCTGGGAGTCTGGAGAGATTATGCCCTACAAAATAAATATTAACTTTATCTGTAAAAAGGTGGGCACTCCCTTCACTCTACACAAATGAATCACTCCATATCAATCATCAAGAGCCCGGTGATCTCATTAATATTAACTGAACTACATGGTATAAGAACACTGACTATAAACAAAATATAGGCGTGGCAAATATAAAGCCTCTATTACTGTAGCTGCAGACAAAATGGCTCCATTCAGACAGATGACACACCAATATTCACATTTCAAAAGCCGTCTACCAGGCCTGACAACTTTTCTACTACAGTTAATTTACGGTTTATACTGCAGAAGATGGGACACCGAACACATGGTTCCTCTCGCCATTTATACGCTGGGTCTGGGGTGCCTCATACGCAGGGAGAAACCACACATGTGGTTCTGTCAGGCCCACATATGAAGAGATATTTTTGTTAGAATAACACTCTTCGACATGTAGTAGGAAATGCACAGGAGTAAATAATCAAATGAATGATGGCCGAAATCTATTTAGCTGGTTGGGTTTCAGAGTCCTGGTGTTGTGCATGCTGACTCACTGTCACGCTGTCATGCTTTATTGGCACAGCTGAATAGAACGGAGCCATCGTTGACGTTATTAGTTGCGCTTGGTGCTTTTCCTACTACGACAAGTCAAAATATCTGCTGTGCCCCTTTATTTTTGTAATTTAATATTCTGCCAAATAGTTTCTCGATGAATTGTTTAGATTATAAAACACCAGCCCAACACGTGCTGAACCTTGTTTTAATTTATACAAAATATCATACATTTGTCGGAAAGGTCCATTAACATTCCCAAGCTGACATATTCAAAAGTCTTGTTTTGTCTATCTGATAGTTCAAAATCTGCAAATCCTCACATTTCAGAAGCCAGAGGCAGTACATTTTTTGAAAAATAAAATTAATTTTCAAATTGACTGAAAAATGAGTCCACTTATTCAGCTTTACTGCAAATCATAATACTACCAAAGTGTGTTTACTTATTAAAATATTTATTTGCAGTACACTCCTGCAATAAATCCCACATGAAGGTTATACTGTGCAGTTTAAACTGTTCAAGAGAGGTGATGATTCAACTTTATTATTATTTTTGGGTTGCATTATAGAGACAGGTGTTTCTGTTATTTTCGCATAAACTCACTGATATAAAACTGAACTAAAAAAACGCAGCATCATAACCTTCAGGAAGGCAGGGTTCATTGCAGGACTGTTGCATTAGACTGCATCAGTTTCCCCCCCCTGGTGTACCTAATAAACTGGCTACCCCGGTGCACAACTACCCATGTCAGAGGGTGCACAGGTGGAGTGGATGCAACCATCACACTGCACACCAGACACTGAGCAGCGAACAACACACGTCTGCACCAGGGCGACTCCACTCTTGTGCACTGTGTGTGTTTATTACAGGAGGTGACATCACCATGATGCAGCCTGATCAGGCTACTGGCTGCATGTCTGCACAGTCTGTGTGTGTGTGTGTGTGTGCATGTTTTCTTCATCCCTCACCTGCACCCTCCTCCTCCTCCTCTAACATTAACGTGCAAGTCAAAACAGGGAAATCAACCAGGACACGGTTCTTTTAAAAGTCAAGGGGCCTACACGGCTGCTTTCTGCTCCAAGTCAACCGAGCAAATATTGACATGGGCGTCCAGTGCACTTGCTCCCCGGAACCCGGATGTCTCCCGGAGCTCAACCCAGCTTATTAAAAAACTACAATAAATCACCACATATTTATTTTACCAGCATTAATGTCTCCGTTGGTGGGGGTATTTTTTTACCCCTCTAACTGCTCTTCGTCTCTCCCAGACCCCGCCGCCGGTTCGCCGGTTACCGTCGACGCGGCTCCGGTGATCAGTTCCGCGGCGACACGAATAAAAAAAAAAAACACGCAAAACAAACCAAAAAAATAAAAAGGCTTCGTGTTAATAAAGCCATCTTACCCATTTCTGTGCTTGCTGTCGTTTCTCTTCGGCCGTCTCACGGGCTGCAGCGGGATATTATCGGTCATTCCTGCGGCTCCTGGAGGCGGGCGGAGGCTGCTGGCTCGTCCGCCTGGATGTAGCGTCTCTCTGGGCGGAAGCTGCCCGGCTGTCACTCAGCGCAGGTCGGTCCACCGGGCAGCGAGGTGCCGCTGTCTCACTGAGACACTGACACATTTAATCACGTCATGTTTTTATTTTTAGAATATTTATTTTATTTTTTTTTATTGCTATGGGGCTCGTTATTAGAAGGGAAATTATAATAGTTATGGTTTATCTGTGTTATTTATTATTTCTGGTGTTTATCAGTATGCATGTCAACCTGCAGGGGAAACTGTGGTGGAGAGTAAAGTGCAAAAGTCAAGACACAGAAATAGAAAATGTAGCAATAATACTATTTACAATGCAGAATGTGAAAGATATATGTGTTTTTAAAATGAAAAAAACTGTACAGTTTGTGCAGGGAATGTGCAACGAGTATAAAGTTCACTGTAATGATCAAATATGTTCAAAGATGAGCATTAATTGTTAACTTAAGTGTTGCACTTAAGTACAGTTTTGAGCAATAGTGGAAGTATTCAGGTCTGTAACTTAAGTATAAAGGTACTAATACATTCATGTACTTCATTGCAAGTAAAAGTCCTGTATTCATACTCCTACTTAAGTAAAAGTACAAAGGTATTATCATTAAAATGTCCCCTGCGACTGATGTCTTATATGACATTAGTTACTGTTAATACTGACGCATCCGTCCAGTTTGTTGTGGTAGCTGCTGGAGGTGGAGATAGTTTTAAACACTTTACATACAGGACAGGTGGTTTAGTCCAGTGGTTGCCAACCTGCAGTCAAGATACATTTGAGGAGTCGTGAGATGATTCATGGGAGAGGAAATACAAATCTATTCATTTAACAGTTGTTAAATTGAAACCATCTTAACATTTTAGAGGGGAAATGTGTTGACTCACAGACATGTGAAACATGACAAGGGACCCAAAAGTTCACTGTAATGATCAAATATGTTCAAAGATGAGCATTAATTGTTAACTTAAGTGTTGCACTTAAGTACAGTTTTGAGCAATAGTGGAAGTATTCAGGTCTGTAACTTAAGTATAAAGGTACTAATACATTCATGTACTTCATTGCAAGTAAAAGTCCTGTATTCATACTCCTACTTAAGTAAAAGTACAAAGGTATTATCATTAAAATGTCCCCTGCGACTGATGTCTTATATGACATTAGTTACTGTTAATACTGACGCATCCGTCCAGTTTGTTGTGGTAGCTGCTGGAGGTGGAGATAGTTTTAAACACTTTACATACAGGACAGGTGGTTTAGTCCAGTGGTTGCCAACCTGCAGTCAAGATACATTTGAGGAGTCGTGAGATGATTCATGGGAAAGGAAATACAAATCTATTCATTTAACAGTTGTTAAATTGAAACCATCTTAACATTTTAGAGGGGAAATGTGTCGACTCACAGACATGTGAAACATGACAAGGGACCCAAACTTTGTAAGAGGTCATAAGCCAAAGAAAGTTGGGAACCACAGGCTTCATCTTGACCAACGCATTTTATGAGCTTATCATTATTTCTCATGTAAACTTATACTTAATTCACACATACTTTTGCTAAAGTAGTTATTTTTAATGGAAGACTTGTAGCAGATTATTTATACATTTTGATAGTTCTACTTTTACTTAAGTGAGAGATCTGAATACTTCAGAAACACAAACATATAAATTGCAGTCCAGCACAGCAGTTGTGACTTGACTTGGTATTTTTAAGTTTATCTAGGTCTTCTGTTGGATTGTATCATATTGTAAACTGCTTCTAATATTTTTAAGTCTCTGTTCTGTAAAGGCGAAGTGAGGGGGACAAAATATTAAAAACACTGTTCAACACATTGCAATCCAATGGTCCAGGCGTTTGAGCATGCAAGAAACCAGCATAGGTACAGTAGGTACAGGTACAGTGTAACACTAAGCATAGTCAAGAATTTAATCAGAATTCATAGATATGGCTCTTTTGGATCTAAGTCCTTGGAACCGTTTAACAAATTACATAAGCTTCTAACAACAGGTGTAAAACTTGTTAGATGAAATAGAGATGGTGAATATACACTACTATAGCAAACATTTACTATTTGTATAATGCATGCCACAAAATTGACATAAGTCTGTGATGTGTGAGGGACAGCAGTCTTTGTTGATTTTATGCATAAAACCATGTAATTTATTTAATTTCAGTTGCTTTTTTTCTTTGTATGTCCAGGTCTTTTGTATTTAAGTGTGTTATGTCGCCTATGACTATGAATAATTCTAGTGATGTCGTATTGAAGTACAGGTGTATCACTGCAAGCCCTCTTAGTTTCATTGCCCTACAATGACAATTATGCAGAGTATTGTATCATGTCAAAATTGTAAAGGAAAAGGAAGCTGTATAGTCACATGATTGGAGAACTCCCTTCAGTTGTGGATGCAAATTGTTTTTCGTTGAGGATGCAAAATGGCTTCTGGTGGGACATTAGAAGAAAAGATAATACTTAACTGGAGTCATTTGAAGGTGAATTGATGTAAATCAGATATTATGTGCTTTCTCAACTTGCCTGTGCTGGCATGGAAATTAGCATAGGGGTAGGGTACATTTCAGTGGCTAGGGCAACACTGTCCAATACGTTTCCAGCCTACTGTACGCAGTCAGGCTGCTGTTGTCCACAACTATCAGCTTTGTTGTTAACAAGGTCTTCTATGATGAAGTAATGACAGGAAGAATTTTGAAAAAGTCACCCTGATTTTTATTTTTCAAAATCAGAAAACATTTAGGTGAAGGAAACATTTGAAAAACAAAAAAAACATTTACATTGTAAACAGGACAAATTGGCTCAACATTACTTGAATTGTAGAGACAACTTGAAAGCAGTTTTGACATGGTTTGCTAAAGAAAGGCACAACTTGGCAAATGCATATCGATAAGGAATGTACAGCAGGGGCCTACAAAGTACTCTGACCATTCTGAGTTGTGTAAAGTGTCCAGTGATACATTCATTACTGTTCAACTCAGCAGGTTGAGAATGAAAAATCTTATCCCATACTCAAGAATGTATCGGAAAATGTACAGAGCATTGCGTTGAGTAGGGGGCGTGGAGGACAACTAAAATATAAACGAGGTAGAATTTACCCCCTAAACTCAAGCATTGTGTGTGTATTATAAATAAATTAATGATGCTACAAGTTGATAAGGTAACCTAGAGAAAAAGTTAAGTCTGACAATTACTCTGAATGGTTGTTTCAAACAAAATCTGACAGGAAGGAAAAGTTAACAAAATTGTTGATTTGCCCTTTCCCTGTTCAGCCATCACAATAAAAGCAGTGAAATGTAACTATAAAATGTAAATGTGACTTCAACCTGAAATAAAGTGCAGGCATGAGAACATTAAGCATAAAACAGCCTTCAGACCTCAGCCAACTAATTTTGACTCTGCAGATTTACAAGTGGAATATGTTTGGGGTGGGGGGGGGATTGACTTTTGTAAACCGGTATGAAATACGTGTAATGCTACACGGTACAACACACAGATTTATCAGTCTAACAGAGCCTTCATAACAACCTTATGGTGCAGTGAAAGACAACAGCAACATGTACAATTCAGGTTAGGCACTTGGCGAAAGGTTTGAGTCATTAACTATTGTATGTTAGCACTGATGCAACAGAGATGAAAGCCTACTTTATAATCTACAGTATCCAAAACTGATGACTGAACTGTTGCACCTTGATTTAATAGACAAGACAGTGGAATAATCAGTCTGATCAAAAGCCCCTTCAAAGTGAGACATTTACCACTACAAAAATGTACGATGTCATAAAACCTATGGCACACAAAAGGAGGGAAAGTAGTCATTATAGATACATACCGTTAACTACACCATTATTTCTGAACACTGAGACATGGTGTCCTTAAAAAGTCATGCCCTGAAACTTTTCCTATTAAAGTCAAAATCCTTCAAAAAAGTATCAAGGAGACAGTCTGAATTAAAGCAGTTTCAAGTAAGTTATACATTCAAACTTCTGGATAGACAGCAAAACAAAACGTCACAGGAAAAAAATACCCGCATATATATTTATATAAAATAAAATACAACTACAGTAGTTATATCAAGTTCAACTAAAAATAACACTTGAGAAATTTTCAGATCAGGAGAGGAGAGAGCTGCAATGAAGTTACTGGAAAAATTCAAACAAACGATCTAAGCAGAATTCTACAAAAGTTTCCTCTGAATATTGATTGTACCTCATTCAAAAAGGAGACATTCAAAAACTGAGTTCAGGTGACAAATTGACTGACGGCTAAAAGGCCTAGTTAACTGCAATTTTACCCTCCTCCATGAAATGTGGGAACTGCGATTTTGGCACACTGTCGGAGCTGTTCTTCTCAATTTCGGCCATGGTGGCAGGCAGGCCAGAGTGGGACCCATCCATCTTCATTAGGCCTCCAGTGGATCCGATCATAGGCCCGCCGGCAGGGCTCCCAGGGAGTGGGATGCCACCGGCCTGGATGACAGAAATTTCATTGGTCTTCATGGTCAGACCGCCACTGAAGGCAGCAGCATACTGGTTCCACAGAGACGAGTCAAAGTTAATTTGTGGAGAACCCAGTTCTTTGGGGGCCTGCATCATTTCTGGCAGCATCTTGGCGTCGGAGCTCATTGCCATCAGTGCCATGGGATTATCCAGAGACAGACGCTGGCCACGTCGTGACGAGTTGTTCCACATGTGAGTGCCAATGTGCACCTGAAGAAAAAAAAGAATTAATTAGAGCCCCATCAAAACGCTTCATATTTTATTCCCAGGTACACACTTAAAATGGACTGAAAACGGCCGATTCAGCACTTTGTCAGACAATGATGACTTACCTTAAGATTTCCCTTGGTGGTGAAAGCCCTGCCACAGATGTTGCAGGCAAATGGCTTCTCCCCCGTGTGAGTGCGCTCATGGATCTGCAAGGCGCTGGCGGAGGAGAAGTTCTTGCCACAGGCGTGACACACGTGCTGTTTGGTTGATCTTCGCTGTGTGCTGGAAATGGAGGACATGGCTGTTCCCTGAGGCATATGGGAGCTGAACAAACCATGGTGGCCCAAAGGATTCTCTGGAGGAATCTTCATCTCCAGACTGGCCAGGCTTGATGGTATCCTCATGAAAGACATGTTACTAGGAACTGTTGGTACAAGAGGTGGAGAATTAGATCAGAGGTACCAACATGACAGCATTTAAAATACTTATAATAAGTAATATTACTAATAGACTCACCATAGTCTCCATTTGTGAATGGAAGGCCGGGTTCTTCTTTGATCACTTTCGGGGTGAAGCTGCTGGATGCTGTGAGGTCAAGGGCTCCACTCGTCTCAGTGCCACCTTGAGCACCACCATCAGACTCTGGTTTTGACAAACTGCGGGCAAATTCATCAACAGCAGACTCGGGAGACTTGCACATGCTCATGTTGTTTACTGGGGAAGACGAGTGAAACGACATGGCAGAGTCAGAGATGGCAGGACTACGGCCATTCTGATACTCCTGCTCTCTAGGCGCCGACGGGGATTCTTTGGACGTTCCCTCACTTTCCGAAGCGGTGCTACTCTGTCGTTTCAGTGCAAGAGCAGAGGTGAGATTCTTCAAAACGTCTAGGCTGGAAAACACGGCGGGGGCAGCATGCTTCTGTGGTTGTTCCTCGGGGGCAGATGGGAGGGAATCTGGGGTGTCGTTTGGCTTCTGGGAGTTCAGCTCTGGCTCGTGATCCTCCATGCTTGTTTCAAACCCATTGCTATCCATAGGTGTCTCCTCTGGTAGAGAGGACTCCATTGCTTCTGCTTCATCAAATTGGTTTTCTGGCATCGGGGTGTTGGGGATCTGCCCACCCATGTGCATCCGAATGTGCTGCTGCAGAACCACAGCGTTGGTGAACTTCTTCTGGCAGATGGGACACGAGTGCTGCATTTTAAGGGGAGTGTTAGCCCTGTGCACTCCATAGTGGGCCTTGAGGTTACCCTTGGTGGAGAATGCGCGGCCACAGATTTTGCACTTGTAGGGCCTCTCGCCGGTGTGTGTGCGGTAATGCATTTTGAGCGAGCTCTGGCAACTCAGCACCCTATGGCAGATTACACACTCGTTGGGGTCACTGGTTCGCTTGTCCAGGCCATCCACCATCTGCTGGAGTTTTGCAGTTCCAGAGCTTTGTTCTCCAGGGAGGGCACTACCATTCATATGATGCAGTGCTCCCAGCAGTTCTTTAGCATCCTTCTGAGTCGGATCCAGTCCCGTCTCTTGGCCAAACGCATTAGAAGAAACCGATGGGGAGCCATCACTTGTTGACGGGGAGGGTCTCTGGGAAAATGGGTTCTCTGGAAAGCTGTCAAATGATGTCTTCAATGCTGGCATGGATGACTGAGGGAAGCCAGTAGCAGGATGGCTTAGAACAGGCTTAATTTCAGTCATATTTGACTCATCCATGGGCACGGACATGCCAAAGGGAATGCCACTGCTGGTGGGAATATTGTCAAGGTGCTCTGGCACAGGGTGTGGGTTCATGCTGATGGTAGGATACTTGTCTTTATGCCTCTGGAAATGCACTTTGAGGTTTCCTTTGGTCGTGAAGCGGTTTCCGCAAATGTTACACTTGAAGGGCCTCTCGCCGGTGTGAGAACGCAAGTGAATTTGGAGAGCACTGTCATTGCCAAAGGACTTTCCGCAGTACTTACACTTGTGCCTGTATAATGAGTCGCCATTCTTTGATTCTGGTGGGAGGCTCAGAGTCTTCGGCTTCACTTTTTTGGAGGACTCGATCCCTGCTTGGATACTACTGAAGGTGCTAGGGAAACCCATGATACCTGGTGACTGTGGCAGTAGTGCTGGTAAACGGCTAGCCAGATCTGGAATGCCCTTCAAAATGTCTGTTTTAGAAGTAATTGAACTCAGTCCTCCAGGCAGAGAGGTAGGGACGCCAGCGGGCAGAGGTAGTTTACCTTGCTTCATCGTCTCCATAGATAGGCTCTGACTGCCGGTCCTTTTTCCAATCAGAGCTGCTGCAGCAGAAAGCTGTTGAGAGAGATGTGCACCCAGGGCTTTCAGAGGGTCCATTACTGCCCCTACCGAGGACCCGAGACCCTGTGGAGTCATCATGGCTACCTGGATTCGAATCTGTTCGGTGAGCTGGATTTGCTGTAGCTGCTGTTGCTGGAGGCACACTAACTGTTCCAAGATCATCGGGATGGTCTGCACGACCTCCTGCGATGAGGCCAGAGATGTATTATTTGAAGAATGTTGCGAGACGGCCACCTTGGTGTCTGCCATGGTTTCAAGGGTGACATTTGAATCTTGAATTTTGAGTGAGGGGTGGAAAGTCATCTCAGGGCTAGCAGCCATGTCTGCCTGATCCTGTTGTCCCGAGTCCTCTGCATTAATGCTCGACTCATCCTCTGTTCTGTCCAGTTGGTCTGTATTGACATTTGATAGGGAATGACTGCTGGACTGGCTATCATCATGGTCACTCATGAGGCCTTCAGGAGAGCCATGCGAATATTCGTCAGGCACGTCGTTGCCATCTCCATCCCTCATGATGACCACTTGCTGACTTTTAGTGCAATTCTTCTCATGCTCAAGAAACTCTGCCTCATCAAAGAATTCGGCACAACACTTCCTGCAGACCCTGGTCTCGTCCATTCGGAGCCGCTTCACTTCATGTCCAGTCTCCTCAGCGCGGTCATCCCGAAGAATCCCTGAAAGAAGAGGATACAGGATTTAAAATAATGCTCTTCATATACACTTCAATATCTGACCAATAAAATTGATAGTTTTATATTAAATATAGACTTGCCCATTGAAACAAAATTATCATTAGTGTAAGTTAAAGATAAGTCAGAACTGTGGTAACATAAAATATATTGCAACAGGTTCTTGTTTGTGAGCCATTGTGGCAAGGTGTTGATTTTATTATTTGGTCATTTCAGGCTGTAATTTGTTGTTTGAATAATCTTGTATGATGTTAGTCTTATTTTGTTCACTCCCTGCAGGTCACTGCACTGGGCAGGTGAGGACTTTTTCTGGCTGTTGCCCACAGGGCCAGCAGAGGGCAATCCTCTGCCTTTGACATTATACATAACAATGTCCAGAAAGAGAAAGAGCCATGGGCATTAAATTACATTGTTTCTGAAACAGGCCTCCA
The DNA here is from genome assembly GCA_031216445.1 of Lateolabrax maculatus. Classification (NCBI taxonomy): domain Eukaryota; kingdom Metazoa; phylum Chordata; class Actinopteri; order Acropomatiformes; family Lateolabracidae; genus Lateolabrax; species Lateolabrax maculatus. The sequence continues at coordinate 24,039,910 of CM062201.1, read as the reverse complement.
AGCACTTGCTAAAAATCAGATCAGTTTCCACTGCCACATGTGGAGCAAAACTTGTGACCAAACTGAAATCCAGTAACAAAAAAAATGAATCCTGGGTTCCACAATAAGCAATGAATATCAATAAAATTAACTTTCCTATGCAAAGATGGTTAAAAGAAAAGAAAAAAAAAAAAAAGGGTGGTAATCTTATGTTGATTGCCTTCAAGCATTTTCACAGCCTGTGAAAGGCTGAAGTGTGCATTTTAATTTGTCTGCAAACCAAGAGGCCATTTCACAACTGGGTGTATTGTTAAATGCTAATGCGCCAGAAAGGGGGGAGACCACCTGTTTGCATTCACCAAAGGAAACTGTCCCACTTGTTAATTGCTCACCAGGAGGCATTGAAGCGGTGTCACACACAAATAAAATTAAAAAAAAAAAAAGTTACAAACTGCATCACATCCAGGTCTGAGAGGAAACACTCACCATACAGTACCGCTCTTATCTTAATACAATTAACGTAGATAGAGACAACACACGCCAGGTGTTACTGAATATTTAAACTAAGCACTCTTTCCTAATCTCCCAACCAAAAAAAAAGAAAAAAAAAAAATCACATGTCGATTATGGAGTAAAAGGAGGAGGCAACGCTCCGGTTTGCCGCTTGACGGCGCATGACCTGTACGTGTTCACCTTTAGTGGGGTACATGACACGAGGTCAGCCTGCACACTCAGTCCATGTGCATGCACCAAATCTAACGTTTCATTTCACATCAAACAGCTCTATCCTGACGGGCAGATAGCAAATCTCAAGGTTCTCCAAAACAGTGTTAAGGGAAAAAAAAGTTTCCTAATTATAAAGTGAGCTCTACGGCAGCGCAGCAGTTTCATATGGCAACACCAAAACGCACCCCCACCCAGTCTCCACACACACACACACACACACACACACACACACACAAAGAGAAGGCCAGTGCTCCATCCCCCACCTCTCCACATATGTACGAAAGGAAACAGTCATGCATTAAACTGGGGGATTTATTGCCTTCAGGTCAGCTTACTGCAGAGTCGCGTTGCATACAGTTTCTGGGAACCTTTGTTTAAAACCTCAACGCAACAAATGCCACCCAAAAAAAAAAAAAAAAAAAAAAAAAAAAGCAGTTATCACATCTAACGTTGTTACATTACATACAGCAAACAGTAATTCCATTTGCAACCCAGTAAACAGCTGCATCTGCTACAATAACCATCTAAATCCAGTCAGAGCTCTGAAGTTACGCACCAACATTTGCCACCAATTAAAAGTGAAGTGTCATGAGAAGAGAGACCAGTTAGTGTCCGAATGAAATAAAGAAAAGAGAGAAAGTTACACACACACACACACACACACACACACAAAAAAAAAAAAAAAGCCAGTCTGACCAGCAGAAACAGTCACTCTGCCACAAAACTTCCTCCGCTGGTCTACACTGTATCAAAGAGCCGCAGGATCATCGAGCCCCGATCAATCCTCGACCAACCTCCAAGTCCTCCATTCACCATGAACAGCATCAATTAGTTCAACATAAAAACCACATAAAAGTCACAAATAAAAAGGATGCGATTCGGTGACTTTATCGACAAAAGCAGAAGCAGAAGGAGGTTTACTGTGCGGTATTTTGGACACGACCGTGGCTCAACACCTGCATTGTGTTTAAAATAACGCTGAACGTGTCGCCTCCCGGGACCGAGGCTGTTTTCACTCCTGCTCAGCTCACACGGACGGCAACAGGTCAAAGTGCCAAAGACAACCATGCGAGAGGCAGCACCCCCCCCACCACACACACACACACAAAAAAAAACTTTGGGATAAAAGTTGGATAGTTCGCAGCGCGGCGTGGCGCGGACACACGGTGCGTTTCTGGAGACCGACTCTCTCAGAAACCTTGTGCGTAAACTCACCTTTTCCCAGCGAGCCGGGCTCGTCGGAGTTGATGTGCTGCGGCTTGGCTTGCTTACGCCTCGACATGGTGCAACCATCGGGAGCAAAGAGTTGCAAACAATTTTCCTGCCCTTCTTCAAGCAAATTCTTCGGCTTGGGAAAATTAGCCCCTCAAGTAGAAATGCGCATGTCAACGTAATTATTATTATCAATAATGCATTGCGATTTATCACGGTCCTCTGACAGCTGATTGGCTCCGGTCCAAGCGCTCACACGTTATTCAAATGCGCTCCCATTGATGAGCGGCGCGCCGCGGCGGGAGGGGCGGGAGGAGCGCTGCCACTGGACGGACGGCAGGATGGAGGCAGGGTCAGCAACACCCAACACCCAACTCATCGCTCCTTTTCCCTTGTTCACGGGAGAAATAGAAAGAAAAAAAAAGCGAAAGAAAAAAGAAAAGAGAAGACGCACATAATGTCGCCGACTGACACAGGATGAGTGGAGCTGGCAGTCTGCTCGCAGCCTGCGGCGCTCCTCACCCCAAACACCGGGATATTGTAATGATGTGCCCGGATGTGTTTAGATACTAACCGTGCGTACTAAGTGCTGGTATTTATTTTATTTCCTAGTATATCCTGTCCTGCAGGGACACACTGTGTGTTTGCATGCGACCCAACTTTCCAGGAAACTCGTCATCATTTTTTTATATCACAGTAATATATTTATGTTGTTCCTGGAGGCAAATGTGGTGCATCTGTGGTAAGGAAAAGTCAGTTTATGGTAATTTAATCATACATCTGTGTATACAAACACACACACACACACACAGGGTATCACTATTATGTTCTCATCATATTCAGTGAGGAATTTATAGCTCTACTGGGCTATTCTTCTAACAAACATCATGGGATCACTGTTTATTAGTAGTAAGGGTATAAATGTTGACATAAACTCTCCTAATATAGTCAGAAGTTAAAGCAGTTTTGTGACAGGAACGTACAGATATAAATATCTTTATAAATACTTATGCTGACCTAAGTATTTATGATGTAAGTTTACAAAAGACATCTCTGCCATCACAGAAAATGGTAACAAACATTAAGTGACATTAGGTGTATTTTAAGGGATAATAAAACCAAACACACATGCTTTTTTTTTGTTCATGGTGGTTGTTATTGCGACTGGAAGTTGTTGTTTCCCCACTTTTAAATGCACAACTGTGTCTAGTTATTTATGTCTCTGCTCCAAAATGTATCCTTCAGTATTATAGACAGGGATCACTTGTTTCTTGTGATGCAAACAATAATAATCCGTTACACTGGTGGTTTTTGTGGAAAAAAATGATTAATTAATAACTTTGTTGCATCCACTCCTTGGAATTTAGTAGTGTTCATTCTTCTAGATGAAACCTCTAACCGTTGTGAGACATTATCTACTTGCAGTGATGCGTTATTTATTAATGAGGCCGAATTAGTCACATTGTTCGTCCTGTGTTTCCTACATGTCAGCGCCCCAAAATATACCGTTATGTCAGAAAGAATGAGAAATGTCACCCCCATCATCAAATTACTAGTCATCAAATCCATAGTTGCGTTATGGAATAAGGAAAACGCTGGAATAATGCAGCCGGTTCTGCCTGACATTAACATTCACCTTGTGGACATAGTTGGTGTCGCAAAAACATTCCAGGAAATTCACAACACATCACTTAGGAGAATTTACACAAGGGGAAAACGTTTATTAGTGCAGTAATCACCTCCTGCATAGTTATAAAAAAAATACTTAAAATAAAAAAGTGGTTCAGACAGGTGTGGCATAACAACTGAATGGATTATCAGCTAATATTTTATTTTCTCAGCGTGAAGACATAAAGTATGCTTGTACAGTACGTCTAACTTGCCCTGCTTGCTCCTTTCTCGCTCTCAGATTACCTTATGCAGACAGGAATTTATTTTTGGAACGTGACATACCAAGGACATACCACGCTGCGAACAAATGCTGCTGTAAAGACACTGAGGGGTCACTTGGGGTGTCACATTGAAGTGTGGGAAAATCTATTTTGGATACATATTCATTATACATGAGATGTAGAAGAAGAGAGAAGGGAAAATAATCCTCCTGGGACACTGAGATATAACAAGAATGATGTTTTATATAAAACTTCCCCCGCTGGCTTTCAGAGAGTAAACAGTGTGAAACATATGGAGTCAGAATAGTGTAAAGGGTATAAGGGGATTAAACTGTGAGTAGACACACAGAAAACTTTATTTTCTCAATAATGCAGAAACAAGTAGTCTATTAGACAAGGAAAGGTAAATGTATTTATAAAGCACAATTCATACAGGAAGCTGTACGTAGAGTAGAAAGTTTCAAACTTTAAAAGAAATTGGAAACAAACTTTAAAAGATTGAATAAAAGAGGGAATGTGAATATTTATACACATCCGGAGGCAATTTTAATGTAAAACCTTATAATGAACCAATAAAAACAAATTGTCAATGTCATTAGATGCAATGTTAATTTTACTTAATTTAAACTGAAATCAACTGTAGAACCTTTAAGTAACCCTACATTATACACGATGTTGGTCCTTTTTCCATTTTATTTCAGTTTAAAATGCCTCAACATGTGTTATATAATGCTACAGCTGATAAGTGTGAGACAAAGAAAAGCCAATATATTCAGATAAACAAATGCTCTTTAAGGGACTGGCTGAAGGTGAAAAAGAGGGGAGTGCTGTCTAGACGGTTTATTGCCCCAATAAGAAACTATGCTTGAATACGCTGTTTCTTCTACGTTCAATCTAAACAACTCAAACGGTGCACAGTCGTAAAAACTGCAGTTGTGGGAACCAGAGGGATATCAGCTACATTTTTGAAAATTAAATAAGACCTATACAGCAAATTTCAAGCAACAATGAAACATAGCAGTGACATGTATAAGATAAGATAACTGAAAAATAAAAATCAGTTTTCACCCTGACACACAATCAATGGAGACAATGATTATGTGAAAGAACAGAAATCCATCTTGCTGCTTCGTACTTGTTCTGTGAAAAGCAATAAACCATACAGACGAATGGATCCTTGGTCCCCCCCCCCCCCCCCCCCCCCCCCCCCCCCCTGCATTTTGTTTAAGTCATGAGGTCCATTGTGATCATTTTGTGCTGATCGATTTCAGTTATGTCATTTTTGAGAAAAGAGAAAAAAACAGCTGTTGTAGTGACGTGTTTGTGTCCTTGACCAGGTCACACATCCGATAGTGAATTGGTGACAGATGAGAGATCTCATAAATGGTTTGACAACAGCCTCAGGACAGTTACTATTCACTGAGTATTTTCTATATCCTTCCTTTATTTCTGATTTCTATCCTGACTTTACACAAGAAGAGGCTGCGAGATGGAGACACGTCGAGTTTCTCAGATGTGTCATTTGCCGAGCTTTACGACAACCTTGCAGTGGACAAACAATAACAGCCCAACACTTGCTGAGGAATTGTGAATTGAACATGTGTTTTTTAGGACTCAGTAAAAGATGAAAGGCACAGACAAACTTGGGAAGGATGAGCTTTTTCACATCAGTGTGACAATCCGTACTGCTAATAAAATAAAAGGCTCAGTTTTTATAAAAAAAGATCCTGCTGAACTCTTCAATGTGTTGGTATGAGAACACAGTCAAATAACTAGGTTTAATCTTGAAGTTTGCTTTTGTTACTTCATTTGAATGTTCTTTAAAATTCTGTATTTCCAGTTTGACACTAGAAGCTTGTTTTCACATCCGTCAGCTGAAGAAGGAATACCGTTACTTTCAATCTGAGTTTAAGACCCGTGCGTACCGGCACGATTTAGTGACGTCACAACTATTTCGAAAGCCAATCACAATCCAATATGCAATTTATACAAGTGAGGTACGGAAACCTGAAAGCTCATAGCACACATACACTGAAAATTTACTTATCAGTGACGAAGAAGACATCCTGTGTCCAGCAGTTTTAACTGTAACATATTTACACACTGTAGACTCAGGATTTTTCAATGAGAGAGAAGGAAAAGGTGTGCTGTTGAGATTTTTTACACCAACACCCAGGCAAAACTTACTGTAGGGGAAAACACAGATACTTGAATTCAAATAGTATATGATCAATCATAGGTGAGAAATGTACCAGGGAAATGCTTAATCACTTGAAATAAGATTTTAATTTTAATTAACTGCCTGGAGAAATGACAAAACAGCTTTTCTCTACATACGGACCTTAAAACACAGCCAGGCGGTTCATTCCCCACCAACAGTGGGACACCACAAACATTCTTTTAATGGTTGACCAGTTTCTTGGTCACTGACTTCAGGATTTCTTCTGAGTGTATTTCCTATATCCTGTTTTATTATTTTATCCTCTGTTGGTTTTCTTCAGGTGCCCCTTAAAACCTTTCCTCCCTTGTAGTCATAAATAACGTCATTAAACTCACACAAAGGACAAAGGAAAAAGTTTTTCTTTTCATGCAAGACTTGATTCCCATGGAAAGGGTAAGTAATGCCGAGGACAGGCAAGCACAAATGAAAACAGCCCAGGTGACCTTTAGTTGTTGCTTAGACTACCTAGGTCCTATGCTTTTTTCCATTCATATTAGTCATATCACAACATAAGCTCTGCTTGTAGGCAACCAATGCCTCTTTTTCTATGACAGCACCGTTAATACTATACAGAAATTTTCCCTGCCACCCTTTGTCCTCAGTGATTGTACAATCATCTAAACATGGCGTTATCTAGCAAATACAAGTATAGAGGCTCACTGCTATTACTATAGTGTCAGACTGTTTTCATTATTGATCAGCAAACACCCTTTCAAATGTCCTCCTTTTCATGAACACATGTATTTAGTTCTTTTGTTTGGTAACATCGGCCTAGAATAAAGACTGAGGGCACTGAGTTGAAAGGTATTGGATGTTTGTATGCTGCACCAATATTGTTTTTTCCCTATTGAATGTTGCTTTTTGGGAAAACATAACCCATATGATTTATACAGCATGCTACATATACCTATTGGTCAACTGGCCACATAGATGATTATGTAGACACAGCATATATAAATCACTCAAATATCTGGGTGCTTATTGTTGCTATACTTGGATATTTGAGTTTCATTCCAAAAAGGCTGTTTTGAAGGGGGAAAGTTCAGGGGGTTTTCGTACGAGCATGATTTTGTCATATCACAATGTGATTTTGTGTTGTTGAAACTTAGATTTTTCAGTGAGGGAAAAGGAGTAGATGTAATTTTAAGATTTTTTAATGAGTCATTTTACTGTTTTTTTGTTGTTGTAGAAAAACCATATCAGACACAACTTCTTATTCAAAGCACAGTGTTTTTTATTTGTCTGAATGTCTTGAGGGGATATTTAAATACAAAATGTGGCAAATAACCAAATCAAACTTGACCGAGCCATTTGCATTATAAGAGTGCAACTTGAAATGGTTTTAACACCTGGGTGAAACAGGAAGCATAAACGACTCTGTCTTTAAACTAGATCTGTGTCTTTAGAGATAACAAGATGACTGCTTATTTGTCTCACACCTTTGACTGAGAGGTTGGGCGTTGGGGCTGGAGAGGAAATTACGTGCCACAGCATTCCACAAACAACTTCTGCCCTGGTCGTGGATTCTTCAAATTTAGTTTTGTATAATAATTCTTACCAAAATTATTGTAACAGCCGTTTATTTGCCATATTTTCTAACATTTTCTTACATGTGGTGACATGACAAAAGAAGCCAATGTGTTTTTTGTTGTTGTTTGTGTGTGTTTTTTCTAGATCTTGGTTTATAGTGACGGTAACTAATCTAGTCTAATATCCTGCCCAACCCTGAGTTTGTGATCTGGGAGAGTGAGTGTGTCTCTGGTGCGGGGGCTGGCGGGTGAGGGGAGAGACCAGTGGCCCACACATGGCTGTAATTTAATGGAGAATTGCCCAGTGGTTCCTGTGCAGAGGTAAACACACCAATAGTCAGGCTTTTGTTATTGCATGACTATGACAACTGCCTCCATCAATAAACAATAGAGTGTTGGGGGGTGGGAGGGGGACAAGGACTCACTGTATGAAGAGAACCCCACTGTGTCCACTTCTCACTCTCTCTTCTAATCAACCAAGCAGTGAAGAAGCGTATGATGAGGCAGTGCAATAACGAGCCTGGAGAGCTGAAGTCACACATTAGAGCGAAAGGAAGGCACAATAACAGATTTAACACTTTCAGGGATGTTTTAAGATGCCAAAAACACCACAACTCTAATATTTAACTGCTATTAATTTACTCATTTCTATATGTTTGTCAAGATGAATTGTATTTTTGGGGGATGGAGAGGTCAAACTTGAAGAATTTGAGACACAATAAACAAAGAGATAGGGAGATCTTGGCAGTCACCATCAAGCTGTGAGTCAACAGGGGGCCAATCCTTCAAATCTGAGATGCAATCTGGGCCAGGGTCATAAACATTTACAGGGTGGGAAGTGCTGAGCAGAGGGCCTGCAGGATATCAGTCCTCTCTCACTTCTAATTAGCTTATGAGAATGGGCTAGTTGTATAAAAGCACACTGACAACCCTTATTTTGGTGATTTCCAAGTATTAATTTCAGTTGAATAATAGAAGTCAATTTAAAGCAACAGAATAAAGTCAAATATGCATCAATATGACACCAAGAGTATGCATGTTTCTTTTAAATTTTCTTTTTTGGAAAAACTGAATTGAACAGCAACAGATGAATAAAACAATCTGATTCATGGGCATGTATGGCCTTCAGGGAAGGTGATTTTAAAACTTCAAATGTTGCTTTAGGTACTTGTAAATTCAAATTTGTGAGTGAATACATAGATTGTGTTATTTTATTTGATTGGTTTTTGAACCAAATGTTGGTTTATGGTGCAGGAAGACACATGTTATGCTCATTTACATTGATGGATTAAGTTTTGAGGAAAGTGCAGCCAGATGGCAAAGTGACCAGAGTAAAGTATGGTGCTGATGAAACATTGATGGTTGTAACACGCCCATGCTAACATGATCTCATGCTGACACACCTGTCAACATATGCACACACACACACACACACACACACACAAAGCTTCTGTACTTGCAATGAAGCAGAAAGTGTCACCAGAATATTGATTGATCACACTCAAAAAAAAGGTCAAAATGTCTGTGAAAGAGCAGAAAATTAATAATAATGCAATGTCAGACACTTTGAAACTTGAAAATCTTGTCACTCACAGACGTGGCAACAAATATTACAGACATGGTACAAATAGAATAACAATTTACCGATTCAAATAATTTTTAAGCAGCTTTTAAAGGCTTAATCTATCATAAGCAAGGAGCTCTCGTAAGTGCCCTTGGGTGTTGCAGGCTAAAAACTTCCCCGAGTACAAAAGAAACACGCTGCATAAAGCACTTGACAGTGAATGCGCTCGTTGTTCTGGGGTTTAAAGACTATAAGACACCTGGTGGGTTTTCAGGCACTTCAATGTAGGTTTACAGCGGACATTGACAAAGACAGCCGCGGACCTCTGAGGTATTGACTGCCTTCTGTGACCGCTGAAAGAAACCCTTAATCCTCACAGTGTCTGCCTACTGTATTCAACAATATTCACTCCCTGGCATTTAAAATATGTTCACATTTCCTGTACGATGAGTAAAATATCATTGTATTCTTGCGACTGTGCGCTCTTGGAAACATGGCAATTGTATCTGCTTCTTGGTACCATAATGTCTGATAAGGTCAACATTTAGATTTCGTTCAATTCAGAATTTTGTTTTTTTATTGCTGCTTCTTGTCAAAAAAGTTCAAAGAATCAGAGCTCATTCTATCATGAGCGCAAGGACATGGATAACAGTGTATTATGGTTGTTATAGCAACCACAGAAATGGCTTCTCAGCTGAACAATAGTCAGATGGGCCTTGGAGAGGCCCAGTGGCAACCCCCTCCACACCCACATCTGCTGCCCCCACATTCAGACTTATGGGATGTTCTGCCGATTATTTTCTGTCCTGCTTCCCCCTTTCAAATCTGACAGGCTGAGAGAATGAGAACGAAATTAGGAATTCTGCCTACATCTGTCCAGGAACTGTGATGCGGTGATCTCTGGTAGCACTGTTTTTGATAGGAAGTAAGAAAGAAAGGAAAAAAAAAAAAGTGACATATGAGGGCATGCTGAAGTTATTCAATTCAATGGGGTTAAAAGAAAGTGTGTGACAAAAGTTCTTATGTGCTGTGCAGGGTTTATAATGGCAAACAATTCCAGGGGAAGAGCCAGAAACATCCAGCTGGATAGGCTGTAAATAATAACAGTGCGTAGCAACCAGGAAGGTATGCAGAGGTAGAATATGAATGCTTCTAGGGCTTTCTTGTGCCTTTTTCTTTTTTTTTTGTGGCTTTTATTGGTGAAACCTAACGGGACATAAACACAGGCAGGTGAATAAACAGAGGAAGATATAACAGAACAAACAAACATCAAGACAACTAAACATAACCAGATATTTCAAAAAGCAAATGACAGCAAAGAGTTGGGCTTGTGTGTGAACTATGAAGATAAATGTGTTAGTATGACGTTGTGGTGTGAAAGTTGATACAGGCTAAAATTTGCACACGGGTCTGTTTAGTTGTCAGAAATGCCATGATGTCTTGCAAATAACAGGATGTTGCTGAACAAAAAGAAAGAATTAATCCAACGGATATGAAGACCACAGAAACCTCACTCTGCTCTCTGATGAGAAATAAATGAGCAAAAGTTTGTGCGAGTGTGTGTGTGAGACAGAGAGAGGGTGGTTTACTTTATGGGAGCCACAACTGTAAATCACCACCTAGACAAAAAGGAGAGAAAAACCCTATAGTGCCTTTGTCCTTTGATTCTTCGTGGACAGCAGCCACGGTAGAATTGGATTGAAGCCACCTGCCTGTCTGCAAAGCCACCGTGCACACGGAATAAAAGAGAGGCCACTGTTGCTCTCCTACATGATGGAGGAAGGAGTTAAGCTTTAGGTGAAAATGAGTGTCCCTATGCCATTCACGCGCAACACATTAAAAGTGTGTAATTTTTTATAGCATTTCCCCCCAATTTGATTACACGGACAACGACAATCTCAAAGCATGTTGATAATATCATGGAAAGGCTCATGATGTTATACGTGCGATTGTCACTGAGAAACATGTCTTCAAGTAGCTAAAAAGTACACTCATGGAAGTCACTATAGCCAAAAATCACAAATTGCAGGGCTGCATGGCATATGACACCCTCTATTTTTAGACCTCTGATTCAGATAAGGGAAAACTCCCAAAAAACACTTCAGAGGGAGAAAAAAGGGGGAGGAAAACCTCAGCAGGAGCAACAGAGGACAGATATGTAATAGATGTTGTAAAGAAGTCTTTGTTATGAAGCGTCCAAACTTGTATTACTAGTTTGAATCCCTGTGCTGATCAGTTGTTTCCTCTCAGGTATACATCCACTTGGTTTACTCACACGAATGCAAACAAAATCCTGAGTTTGCCCCCCTGAGCTTTCCTTCTGACTGCTGATGCATTTAGAGGCAAGAAAGAAAAAGGAGGGGGAACGAAAGACTTCTGTCCGAAGAGGGTATCCAAACCCCCACATCCATATTGATTAAACAAATTTGCCACAAATCATTTTACAAATGCCCAGTGGGGGGCTATAGAGGTTGGTGGAAACACTCCATTCATGCTCCCTCTCCCCCGCAGGGCTGAAGCCTCGACTCTTGGCTCGTTTAAGCGTGCTGACAGCCTCTGATCCTCCGGCCATCTGCAGGGTGGGCTGGCCAGCGCTGAGGGGTCTTTGTGTTTCTAAACTTTAGGAGATTTAACGGTGAAGAAGAAAAAAAAAATCGTAAGATGAAGGATCCCCCTCATAATTCTGGTTCTAGCTCATTTAACTCAAACTGTGAAGTAAAAATGGCATGGAGCAAAGTACTCATAACCTTACTGATAGGAACCACACTGATAAGCATCTTTATGATAAACATTGGTGTGAGGTTCTTTACTGCATTTTCACAATAAAAGTATCACTCAGACTGATGAGTGACTTTCCCTGCAGCACACAGCAGATGCCTGGTGTGCTCTTTCAGTGACAAATTTGGGGAGAGCTTTAGCTCCGCCTCGCTCACCACGCTCGTCTTTGTGAATGAAAATGGGTGGGGACAGCTATGTGGAGAGTGTGTACGTGTGTGGGTGAGTATGTTTCTTAAAAGCAGGCGCGTGTGTGCGTGTGTGTGTGCATATCCTGAGCTGTTGCCGCTGCAGGGGAAAGCAAACAGGCAGTTTGTAGAGACTAGCAGATGTACAGGAAATCTAATTGAGTTATTATCTTCAAAACTGGTTAATTTGTATAATTTCTATGTTTGTATAAATGTCAGTTTATTTCGAATGTATTTATTTTAGCACTGATTGCTTCAGGGTACGTTTTAGTTTGCTTTGCAGATTGTATCTTATTTAGCTCAGATATTTAGCAATAATCATTTTAAATGCTGCATCAGAATGTAAAATTGCTTATATCTAATCAAAACTGAAGCTGTATGTGTTGCATGCTGCCTGTTAATGGCGGAAATGAATGCCAAGGCAGTGAATACAATCCAAACCACTTCCAAAACCGGCCACGCCTGCCGCAGCGCTGAGATATAAACAGAAAATCCTCATAACTGATGGTTTGTCATCACATATTCTCCAGCCTCTAATAATGTTGAAGTAAGCTGGAGCAGTCTCCACTGTGGCTGTTTTGGCTCTGTGTAAAGGTTGGGGGGGGGTTGTCCCTCCCCTTCGTATAACCTCAAACACATGGTCAGCTCCTATTATTTTAACTGCTTCCAGTGACTTCAGATCTCGCTCGACCTCTGAGCGCAATCAGGAGAAGGAATGGCCACATTAAAACAACCAGGCCGGCGACAGCTTAGGTTACCCCAGTTATGAAGGGTTAGATACTACTTTAAAAGCTGCAAATGTTCATAAATGATTGATCAGTGTCTCTGGGAATGATTTTTGGAAGGTTAGAAATATCAAAAGATGCTGAATTTTAATATTTAAGTGACATAATTTTTGGCACTAAATGTGAAAAAAGATAATTCCTTTGCGTCTTTGAATCTTTTACATACATGTACAGATGAATCTGGTGCTGTAATGCCTTTAAAACTCCTGTGTATCATGTATCATGTGGGGTACATGTCTGGAAATGATCTTGCTCCTGTTCATACAGGGGTCAAAAGGGGTATGATGAGTAGGCTCAGAGGGAGCAGCTGATTTGGTTTCTGAAGCGAACAACAAACAGGTAATGCTTACAACAGCTGTGTGACTATTCACGTGTGTATAAGAAGGCAGCCTCTTCCTGCTGAGTGAGCTTTTCACCAGTGGGATCACACAGATACGGAAGCATTTTTATCAATCACAAAGTCAGTTTCATGCAAATACACAGACAAACATGTGCACTGGATTATATGCATATCAAACGTCATATCCAACATTTACTGGGATCTTGAATCTCTTCCTGCATCGCTTTGCGTATAGACCGACCCTGAATGCTTCCCCAGAAACCTAATCCAACAAAACAGCCCATCGCTCATAAAGACGCCACATGAGTGATGTGAGCGGAGCGAGTTATAGTGACCCTGGGACACACAACTCCCTTTTCTCAAACACACAAATTCCACTGATTTGCGCTCATCTGTGATCGCAGGCAGCTCTCACATCAGTTTCAGGGAAACATTTATACTTTTTTTTTTCACAACCTGGTTTTACATTACCTGTAAAAATGCCCGGGTTTGTTTGAAAATAGAAGAGCGGCAGCCTTATTCAACAACAGGCTGCTCATTTCATTCTACTGTCTGATTGCCACTATTGACAAGCAGCTGCTTTTGAGTAGCAAAGACACAAAATCAATGTCTTTTTTTTTTCCCTTGTTTGCTGTTGCTGGACATGGAGGACTGAGTCAATAGTGAGCTGCTGATAATGGAGACACAAAGACAATTTTTCCTTTGAGGATAGCTCGCTAATCCAAACCACCGAGTAAAATATCTGGCAGTTATATCAAACTGTAAAATCTACGTTGGGAGCATGAATATGGTTGTGTTTGAATGTGAAAAAGCAGAGACTGACAGATGGAAAGTATGTAGGTTTAATGAAAGAACTCCCTTTTCTTGAAAGGTCAGGACGAAGCTGATAGTCTGAAAAAGAGATACGTTCTTTTGGCTAAATGACAGCTCTTCAGATGTTTAGGAGCGGTAAGCAGGCCTGCACTCATGTACACACCCCTCTGTGTATCCAATTCTTTCTCGACCCACCTAGTCGGAAGTTACAGAGGTTTCGTCCTCCGCACAATGAGATAAATATACTACTCCGCTCTTGCCTGCAGATTTTTCTCATAAAAAAACCCTTTGATAGTTTAGCCATCTGGCCGGAGCCAAAAAAGTCCTCATAAAAGAGGCCCAAATAAGGTCAGGGGTCACTCCCTCCCTAGGTCAGGGGCCCTGGAAGGTTGTTATAGTGGACTTTACTAAAGTTGTCAGCTCAGATCCCCTTGACAAATTAAAGCACATTCTTCTCTTTTTAACAAGTATACCATTACAGTCAGACTTCTCTGAAGGAAATGTTGTTCATACTTTGGTTTCTTTGTGTGGGGTGGGGTGGGGGGGGGGGGGGGTGGGGGGGAGGGAGGAGAGGTATGCTGCACAGATATGGAATATGAACTCACCTTGGTGGTGTATGATGGGGGTTAAATTCATTATAAATCAAAAAGGTTTGCTTTTATTAAACCATCTCAACCTTCCAGTCAACCAGTGAGAATATATCTACAGCTTTGCAGTTTTTCATATTTATAATATTTTATTATCAAAATCTTTTTATGTATAACATTTGACTTTTTTACTTTTCGGTACAAAACCCCTTATCCATATCTGGACATGTAAACAGCCTTTACTCAGCACACAGTACATTAAAGGTGCAGTGACAGCCTGTCATTAACCCTGACCTGTCTGTGTCTCCGTCCGAACGTCCAGAGGATGAAAGGCTCGGGCTGAACTTATCGCACAGACACGTTGAGCTGGCTGCCGTTTGTGTGTCAGCGCATAGAAATCTGCCTACTAACAGGAGACAGACACAGACAGACAGTTTAGTCTGAGAGACGGATCACAGAGGCCCAAAACTGATGTATTCTCGTTCAAACATTAGATTGGTAAATAGGTCCATGTTATGGAGTTATTATGAAGTAATTTGAGATTTTGGGAAATTATTGTTAGATTTTTTTAACGAGGAAACTGTGAGTCTGGGTCTGTCTTAAGGTACGAAAACATATAAAATGTTAATTAGTGAGCTTTACAGGTGCTGGTATGAGGATTTTATTAGCTTTGGATGGAGCCATGCTATAGCTGTTTCCCCATGTTTCCAGTCTTTATGCTAAGCTAAGCTAACCAGCTGCTGGCTGTGGCTTCATATTTACAGGAGACATGAAAATTATTTCAATTTTCCCATCTAACTTTCAGCAAGAAAACGAACAAGCATATTTCCCAAAGTGTCAAATGATTGCTTTATCCACATAAACATTTGATTGACAATAAAAAAATAAAATAAAATAAAAACATTGGTGCTTTCATGAGAAAAACAACCCAGCTGATTGTTCCAGGGCACAGACAGGAACAAACCGGAGCTGAGCAAGGCTACATCTGTCTTTATACCCTGTGACTTTCACACGCATAAGAATGTGTTTGGTTCCACCCCACATGTATTCAAAAACCCATCTGAAACAGTCGGACAACATGTTCGGCGTATGACAGCCCCTATGTGACGGTGGGAAGGCCTGCACAAAGGCAAGTGTTTTCCACTGCACAGCTGCTCCATTGGAAATTTGTCTTGAGCTCATTGTCTTACTCCTAAAAGTGTTAAAGCTCTCGCTCCATGCTCCAGTCACTTCCTAAGAAAGGTGCAGTTGGATGATACATGGGCAGAAGTGTCCGGTTTCAGGGGAAATGGTGAGAGAATTGGTGGAGGACGATGAGCTCCATTAAACACCACTGAAGAAGTGGACCTCGCGAGGCTGTCTGGAGCAATCAATACTGCACAGGCTACAGGTGGGGTACTGGGAGTGAGGCCACACAACACTACAGTCACATGTCTTTGCTCATAATAGAGTGTGTGAGGGGGTATTATTTGAAGGGTTCATTTGCAGAAACCAATTTCCCAGTTTTTTAAGTAATTATCCCAAATTGTGGTATTTTTGTGTGTTTACTCCTTGATAAGATAGCTCAAATTTCTTAGATTTTCATAAATCATGTTTTTTTTATACTGAATATCAGTCAAACTGGTGTTGGTTTATTCCTTTTAACAATGGATGTTTATCCGTTTTTGCAAATGAACTCTTTGAGCAGAATTTGAGCAAATAATAGCAGCAAAAATGGAGAATCAGAATTTAATAAATGTAGAATTAATGTATTTAATATTGAAAACTATATTTATTTTTGCTCCATTTTCAATGAACTGATGATGAAAGGGGACATGGGGGAAAAAACACTTCAAATTCAATGCAGACAAGAATGCAACGTCTCCAGTTTCTTATAATCAGCATGACTATGGAGGGTGAACATAAACAAACACTTTTTTCTCACAGAGCTTTTTGCCTGAGGGACCCAGTGTGAGGAGGGGCTTCATCACAGCACACCATTATTAATCTTTGTTAATTGTAGGCTTCTCCATTCAAACGTCCCACAGCTGTATTTTTCATCATTAAACCTGTGTTTAGTTTAGTGGCATGAAGCTGACCTACACCATAAGTTAGAGACAATCGAATCTCAAACACAATTTTGTTCAGCTATCGTAAAATAGTACAAATTTTTGTATGTAAACTTCATTCAACTCCCATTATTTACCTTCTAAATATGACGGTGTAAATGAATAAATTTACATTTTGAAACATTTCATACATATATATATTTACATATATTCATACATCCATTTGGCTGTTTGATAAATTAACCTTTAGTGAGCATATAGTAAATAACCACATTAAACATATTGTAAAAGCATTTACTTGTAAGCAGTTCCCCCTCACATATTTTGTTCCCCGCTGTGCATGCAGCATTTAAAGCCTTTCTGAGCACCTGTTTTGCTGTTTCTGATGCACAGCTCTAGTTTTTTCGTGGGCAGTGGGAGGCTGGGACATGCCTTCAGTGCCCATAACACAGCTTGCATTCCATGTGTTGAACAGTGTTGGTATCCTCTTTTGAAGAGGAATGCATCATGGTGGAATAATTGCCCTTACTCCTCTCTGGCCACTTAGTTAAAAGGGATTCAGATAGTTTGGGATCTCTCTCTCTCTCTCTTTCTCTTCACCACCCCTCCTCCCATGGGGCAGGGAGAGGAGGAGAACATGAGGGGGATGGGTGTGTTTGACTTGGGAGAGCTGAATTTGGAAGGGGGTGAGAGCATTTACATAAAAGGCCAAACTGAGTTTTTTTTTTGCCACCATTTTTCCCCTTAAGAGATTTACTGTCTTCTTGTCTAACAACCATTTCTTTAAATTACAGCCGTTCTTCCTCTGTATCATGAACTGGTACTAATGCTATAGCTGGCATTCCACAGAGATTCCTTGAATTAACTTTCCAATAGAAAGTGGCCTGCACAACAGACACGGATATTGGATTATAGTGGCGTTTTAGATGTCACATGATCCTCCAGGATCCCGTAACGACTTGGCTTCTTGTCACCTCTTGTTGGCAGGGCTGTCTGGCTGCCGGGAGGTCCAAGTGGTCCATGCTGCAAGTTTGGTGGTGGGGCGAGCGAACGCATGTGGCCGTGGCTTATCGAACCCTACACATGCATGTTCACACACAACCACCTACACACACACACACACACACCTACCTACCTTGCATTTGTTTAGTGAATCGTGGACGAGCAAGCATAACAGGTTTGAGAGTTTTGCCAATTATATTTGTAGAACATGAATAACATCCTGGATAAGTTGAGGATAATTAGATTCTTATGACATCAGCTATGTTATAACCTAACATCCATAATGTTATGGATCCAAATTAAGGAATTTCCAAAGCTATCTGTAATCTTTTTGATAGCTGCTTTTATCCAGAGCACTAACTGAGGTCCACGACTGATTCCACTCATTCATTGTGAATCAAAAGCCTGCACTGATTCTAGATCTGTCATTTTAAACCATTTAACCACCAACATGTGTCTGTCATCTCCAAGGCTGTAGTGTCATGCTCCTGTGATTTTGTCAACCCTATTGAGTCAGTCTTATGTTTGCAACCCCAACCCCCGCAGTGGGGCTAATTAAAACAATTTCAAGGACAAAGGAGGGGAGCCCATTGTATCACACAACCAGCAGTGCAACGGATATGGTGCCAGAGGGGCACAGTTGTCAAGGATTAGCGCCCCCTTTGCAGGCGCAGATGGATATATCAGCCTCCCACCACTGGTGATGAGTGTCTGAG
This sequence comes from Lateolabrax maculatus, assembly GCA_031216445.1. NCBI lineage: Eukaryota > Metazoa > Chordata > Actinopteri > Acropomatiformes > Lateolabracidae > Lateolabrax > Lateolabrax maculatus. Next base: position 24,021,533 of record CM062201.1, on the reverse strand, counting down.
TAGGACAACTGCCTCAAATAAGCTTTTAGCAGGAATGTAGATGCAGTCAAAAGATTTGACATGAAATAATGAGCTGTGAGATCAAAACAAAAGAATTGGGTCAGTTTCTGATTTACCTGTTGCTCTGAGATTTTTGAAAGCAGACAAAACCTGTTGGACAAGACATATATAAAGCATATTTAGGTCTTGAACAACAGGTTTTTTATCACGCATTATGGTGCTTTTCAAATGCAATATGTGAAGTGAAATAAACATGAAAGTAAAAATAATATTATTTTTCAATCATTTTTTTTATTACTGTCTAACTGCACCACATACACAGAATCTGGTGACTAATTAGACAAGTTAGTTTTATTTATGAAAAACCCCCCAACACCCAGGTTCTTTTTTTATTCACATTCCTGAGCTGTGCAGAGCCCACCCCCTTCCTAAAACAGAGAGATCTGCTGGTGACAAATCTTCAAACCAACTTCCTCTCCTTCCTTTCAACTCAAATAATGGCCCAATGAACTGGATTCTCTCTGTCCTGACTCACATCCTCAATGCCATAATATTTATGCTGCCTATTCAGAAGCTGCCCTCATCAAATTGCAATGTGAATCACACCGCAGGCACCGGCTCACCTCATTACATCCTGACTAATAGTCTGAATATTAGTCAGTCATAATGTGATATCAGACACAATGGCTTACTGGAAAGTCACTGCAGTAATATAACCTTCCACATACATTTATTGTTCATTCTCACGTTCATTTTCTTAGATGGCCACAGCTGCCTGACTGAGCTGAAGAAGCACATTAATCTGGGCAGGAATCTTACAAACTGAGGTGTTGACAGTGAACGTCTCATCCATGCTTTTAAGGGTTTTTGTTGTTATCTCTGTTGCCAGGCCGTACTTATCTCACAGAAGGAACTGTATGTGAGCAGAAACAAAAGGCTTGATTGAGTGCATTCCCTACAAGGTGTTAGGTTACACAGGCCTGGTCTATTTAATAGATGATATCTGTCTGAGACTGAGACTTTGACATGTGATCTTTATCACTTAACTTTTTGAGAAATGGTGCATCATTCATAAACTAATTATCTGGCATGAAGTTGTGAGAACAGGAATTGCCCTGAGGCTGTGTGTTGTGGGTCAGCCACAAACTGGGGTAATATTAGGGAATTTTCAATAAAGAATATTAAGTATTTCATCAGTTTCATGTAACAATTTTCAGAAATTCTAAGTTTGTATATAAGTTTTATTTAATAAACACAAATCCAGTGTTCACAGTTAAACCTAATTCATTTCCATTTGAAGGAAATAAATCTCATCTATCAGTGTTTATACATTTATAGTACATAGACCCACATGCCCCCTACTTGATTTTAAAAAAGCCACAATAATGCAATTAGCCTAACAAAGAACATGGTAATCCATGAGCCAGTATGAGTGCATGGGTGGGATGCATCTGTAATGACCTGAGAATGACTCTGAGGAATTTTCACACCAATAAGCTCCAGGAGAGCCAGACTAAAACTTTGCAGCAACACACATTCATACAGTGCTAATCGCTGGATACTTTTTTGCATTCAAAAACATGCCCTTAACACTTCCTCTCTTTGAGTCACAGGTTAAAATGTAAAATTTTAAATATGACTCTAAGCTGCAACACATTCATTAGATGGTGTGAAACCAGGCATTCACACAGTCTGTATTTACAGATATCAGCAACAGTATGGGACATTATCAGACCACCAGCAGATTCATAGCTGGGGGTGGAATCACATATGCTAATAAAGCAGATGTCCATAGTCCTCATCACATTCCAGGCAGCCTATAAAAACAAAGCGTCTTTCTTCCCCAAGGAGCAGAGCTCCATCTCTGACTGTCACAGACAGTCACAAAGCTTCATATAAACATTTAGAGCAATAATCTGATGATCCCAGCAATGCTCAGTCCCTCCCTGCCACTGTCTCTAAAACAACCGCAGCAATTTGATCCCTTCAGACTACATTTTGGAAGCCCTCTGTGTGTTTGGCCAAGGTGTGGGTCCTTGTCTGAAAACTTTCCATGACACTGGAAGTTTCGGCCATGTCTCTGTGTCCCTGCTGTCCACTGTGCCCGACTCCCGCTGAATTCATCAGCCATTGTTTTCTCTGCACAGGCATTTATGATGTCACTGCAAACATAAGCTTTGTCCTCAGATGAAGGATCAGCCAGGGTTCGTGCCCTTGTGGGGTCAAACAAACAGCAAATATGGACAGGCTATGACTTAGATCATGGGGTTGGGTGGACATTATGGTGGCAGTAAGAGAACTTAATTTAAGGAGAAAAAAAAATGGGCACCAAAGGGATGGAGGCAAAAACATTTTTTTTACTGGTAACAACAAAAAATAGAAGTGACTCCTTTTGAGACCACATTCGTTGTGTTAATTCTAGATTTGAAAAGTCACAACCTTAATCTTATCTTCTCTCTCTGCCCCCAGCACCGTCCCCTCCCTGCACCTCTCCATCCCCGAGAAAAACACCACGCCATATCAAAATGAAAACAAGTACATTTCCTGGGTCTGTCACCGACTGAGCTCCTCAGTGTGCTGAATCATCCCCAGTGACAAAGAGGATATACATGCCAGATAAACTGAAAGTACCTCAGGCCACCCTGATGAATCACACAGCAGCAGTTAGGAAAATTAAATATTTTTTGACCGTTTGTGTGAGAAAAAATATCTTCTCACAACTTTTGTGAATAGAGATTGGCTGGAAAGATGATAAAACTATATTGCAGTGTTTTGAGTATCAACAATAATCCATGTTACACTATTACACACATTACTCCACATCCACCCTGTTTTTTTTGTTTTTTTTTCAGATTGCATAATGATGAATTTGGCCACAGCCGTCTCTGTGTGCATTAAGTGCTTTGAAAACAAGCCAGGTAAACACAGACTTAAGCACAAGCACACACACACACACACACATGCAACAATGGCTTGTATCTGTAAAGATCAGATTTCCATCATGTTTGTTTTCTTAGGATAAGGCATGTATGGACAAAGAAAATATTTTGCTTGCTCATAGCCATCTGTTGAAACCGGAAGAATTCCTAACATTATAAATAGGGTTGTTTTGTTATGCAACAACAATATTCTAAAACCGACCACTGACTGATTTAACACATATTAATTTAAAAGTTCATGTTTAAATTGTGAATTCAACCAGGCACTGGCACTTTTTTTTTGCCTGAAAATGAAGTAAAGCAACTAGTATGGCCTGATTAAAAATATCCACACAAACATACAGAATTACATTACAATTTATCTGTATTGTTATAATCAGCTTTACTATTCCAGTTCTTTACAAGGCTAACTTATATCATTGAACAATCTAATCTCTGTATAACGGCCGACTGGCAATGAAAACAAATGTCGTACCACACAAAAACTGACTGTCCTGCACTGCAAACTATGAGAACGCGGTCAGAGGAAACACAAAGCAACATGCTGACATGCTGAGAATGATCAGAGGCTGTCACAAAACTGAGCATAAAAAAACACAAATCCTGAATCTGTGCCGAGCTAAACCTGATGGCACAAGACTAACACTTAGCCACTGTTCCCCATGCAACTTGCATCCCACAAAATATGGAATAAAAGACGACAATTGAGCGATTGTTTACAGCTTCAATACATGGCACCATGTGCACGGTCAAATCCATGCAAACATTCATTTGTTTAGGGTTAGTGGCACAGAAACAGGACAGGGAAACAATGGCTAAATGTCTTTGTTACTGGATCACAAAAGCTGATAGCTGGTTATTTGCATTCAGAAGATCACACTCAGCGCTCATTGCTAAATGGTGAAAAACACATCGTTATAGAGGACATTGTTAGAAAAGGCACAGGCTGTGTGTTGGAGAGCAGGAGATACTGTAGCATTCCTTTGTCCATTAAAGGACTTTTATGGGCTTTGGCGCTCTCACTCCAGCCATGCCTATTGGCTCAAAATTATACTTATTTTTCTGCCCCCTGAGGACTGGTTTTAGACTGCTTTCAATCATAAAGAAACAACAACAAAAGAGCCTCTCAGGGGTAATGCTTCCTGACAACCCAAGATAGACAAAAAGGACAAAAACAACACCCTAAACACTCAAATGAATACCACAAAAAGGTGACAAAGCTTCCAGAAATGAGCTTAAAAAAAACCCCAAAATAAATTCTGATTAGTTAGGAGAAATTCATGCGTCTCATGTGTAGATATGAGCAGACAATCACTTTAAATTGTGCATGATTTTATTAAAGGAGAAAAATACAATATGAAACATACAACCACACACAGAGGCAACATTTCAAGAAAAATACTATTGATTCCACTGTTGGACACTACAATGGCCAAATAATGTCTTAGCAAATAATCACATTGCATTCAGAAAGGCAAATTAAAGTGTCTTTTTGTGACTTGGCTGTAAAAGGCTGATCAATTAGCTCTATCATCTTGTATTTCTATCACACAGACAAAAAGAATTGAACAGAGGCAAGATAAAAGCCTCCAGTGTACTGAGAAATCAAAACTCACTTAAAATGTCAATAGTGTCACGGCGAAAAGATGCCTGCATTGGAAAACAAATGCTGATCAATACTTTGCCAATCAGTTAATTTCATTAGGCGTTCAATGCCATTCACTGATGGGATAGCAAATTGTAGGCAAACAAAGCAAAGGTCAAAAATGTATTGTTGAACTGAGGGACAGATTGTAGGAGTGCAGAGTGAAGAGCAGTTTGCACTCAGTGGCTGTCTGAAGAATTTATAACCTCGTCTGATGAAAGAAATTAACCGCAATACTAAATTCATTAAAGTTTATTTTACAGCCCTTTGACATTTTCACACTATTTAAAGTACCTGCCCTCTTTTGCGAGTGCTCATGTGTTGATGTAGTTCTGGTTGTTGTCCCTCTATCACCTGGTCCTCTCTGGATCTATTTATGTCCAGAAGGAATGCATCACAACTTACGATTTCTTTAAGCAGCTGTGAGTGGAAATTGCTTTTTGGGAGACATTTATGGCCCCACTGAAAGGCTGACATCTCAAACACAGGAAGGAAGGAAGGAACTGAGAAGTGCCATATCTAGAGGTCCGGAGATCTCCTGCTACCTTTCTGAAAAAAGAACTTTTAACCAGAACTTAAAAAAAACAAAAAAAATTTTAAAACTGAAACTAAGTGCTTAAAATAAAGTGTGTTGTATCCCACCAAGCATACACAAAATAAATTATGTTGTAGCCCATAGAAAAAGCACTTAACCCAGCCATGATGTCACATGTGGAACAGGAGAGTGGGGAAACATGGGCTCTCCTCCTCAAGGGTGCTCAGGATTAGGGCCTGGAAGTCTGTTAGATAATAGATCAAAGAGATACACCGGAGAGCACCTCTTGCCTTTCCCACAGAACGCTCATCTTCATACATAATGGAATTTCAGCAGCTTTTTTGCATTTCCACCTGAAGATCTGGAGACCGACTTTGGTGCCGGAATTATCACACACGATGTTCAAAAGGGTCACCACTGACACCTCGGATCATCGGAGTGATTATAATGTAAATGTGAGCTGGAGTGCCAGGTACTGACAATGCAAGAGCATAACTTATCCCAGTCCAGACCCGCTGGAGAAGCGGAACAAGGTGCTCTTTATGAATGGATTACATTTTTCACTATTCACCTGCTTTATGTTCCTGGTAGTAATTTAAAAGTTAAATTTTCTCTTTTAAATTTCAGATTTAGGAGGATATACGTCTATTCATCCTAGATGTAGGATTTTAATTGCTGATATATATCAGACATTCTTCATTCAGTTCAGTGGTGTATGATGTATTTAGATCCATTACTAAACTAAAAGTAAAAATACACCAATTTAAAAATACTCCACTGCAAATAAAAGGCCTGCAAAAATGTTACTTAAATATAACTATGACAGTATTATCAGCAAAATGTAGGCTACTTGAAGTATGAAAAGTTAAATTGGGGAGCAGAATGGCCCCTTGTGTGACTTATTACATTACTGTATTACTATTGCTGGTGCATTAACATGTAAACAGCATTTGAAAGTTGATGTTGGTGTGAGAGGGGAGGAATTTTAACCTTTAAATATATATGTATATAAATAGTTTGACATTTTGGAAAATATGCTTATTTGCATATCTGTCTCATATCTGAAAAGTTATAGCCAGCAGACGGTTAACTTAGTTTGGCAAAAAGACTGGAAACAGGATCTTATTTGTTTAAAACTGAAGTTAAAAAAAAAGACAGGTTGCAGTTTAAATCTTCTCACCAACCAGGTTATCCATTTCCCTCCACACTAAGCAAACTGGGCCGCAGGCTGGAGCTTCATATTTAACAAACAGTGTGAGAGTGGTATCTATTTTCTCATCTAACACAACAAGAAAGCAAATATGTGTAATTCTCAAAGTGTCAAACTACTCCTTTGAGCTGCTGAGTAACTATCCATAGCTCTGAAATAAATGTAGCACAGTAAAACTTACAGTATGGCCCTCATAAATGTAGTGAAGTAAAAGTGTAAGTAGGGCAAAACGGTAGTACTCTTACTTGAGTAAATGTACTTAGTTACATTCCACCATTGATTTTCACATCAAAAATGTATTAATTGAAAATGTGCTGCCACACACAGGCAATAAATGGACCTAACTGAAGAAAAGTCACCATCAATCCAAATATATACAAGGTGAAAGATGAGTTATTGTATCGGATACATCACACCACCTTTAAATGTTTGGCAACAAAAGGGGTACAGTCTTTATATTCCTCCTGCTATTTGCTGTGAGTACCATTTCCTTTTCCGACAGAAGACAGCTCCCCTTTTTAAACACAAACCAACTCTGAGGTGAAACTTCAGTGCTGGCAAAGAGTCATTCATCAAATAACTACATCTGAGTTCGTGGCCATGCTGAGCCAGAAAATGCAGGAGTCTGCATCAGCGGAGCCATTAGTGCTGAGGGACGGGGAAGAAATCAATGGTCAACTGTTCATAGGAGACTCCTATTAAGGTGCAGCCTTCACTCTGTGCAAATACTAAGTGCTGAAGTCTGAGTGTAAAAATGGCCACAATAATAGATAGCCACAAGCAAAACAGGCACTTTATTGAAAAATCTATTGGGAGAGCAACTTGGCTTTTAGAAACTAAGACCTTGATATGCAGTTAAATGTTTTCTACAAACTTTAAAATATCCCCCCCCATAAAAAAAGAAAAGAAAAGAAAAAGCTACACATTCAAGATATGTAGAATCAATATTTCAAGACTGCAATACTTGACAATTTCAGAGTAAACTCCACCCTTTACTCTTAGATCTCTGCTGCCACCTGAAGGACAAATTGGAGAAATCCACGGCACAAAGGCATTCATTCAATTTCAAGTTCTGTCCACTATACTTACTCTTTATTCTTCTTTATTCAGACTCTTTTCTGAGACGTTGCCTGAAAATAAACCTTATTTTCATAAAATAATGAATCCAATCAATTCATTAAAAATAAGGTTCATTTTAATTCTGATTCCTCCAACAATGAAATGATGTCCAAATGATTGACTTTCATGTTAAAAAGTTGTTCAGTGTTGAAGATGACAACATTCGGGATTGACTTATTTTGCTACCACAACAATTAATTATTCTAAAATCGGGAAACTGAAACACTGATGTCTCCGAAGTCAACAGTATTAGTACTTCAGTGGTTAATGATTACATTGCTAGAAACAAAAAGCTGTTACTGTGAATGGCCTGCACATACGTAACCTTCGGGCCTAAGAGTTCTTACTGGCAAAGAAATAGCTTATGATGCAGTTACAGTCTTTCCGTTTTCAGGAAAACACACGAACCCTCGGCTCACTGTGGGATGACTTCCAGTGTGTGTGAATCTGAGTAGAGTGTGTGAGGAGAGAGCTGCCCTATTGCACTCTGCTGCGTCTGAGCGGACACTATGAGGGGAACGCCGTGGATGACCACATTCTGGCTGCCCAGGCTGATGTTGGGCACCAGCAACGCGCCCTCCTCACAGCGTAAGGCACTCTCCTCGACCGCCCCCGCCGCCTTGGACGCGTCCTCGGCTGGGCCGCACACCATGTCGGGTGGAGCCGCCGCGGCCACCATGGCTGCGTTCCCTTCAGTCACCACTGTAACCTCCGTGCCACCCTCCTGGATCAAGGCGTTGAGGCCCTCCAGCTCAGAGCAGGTCGTGATGAAAGTCTGCGAGCCGCCGCTGGAGTCCTGAGCGGTTATGGCCGTCTGCAGCAGGGCCTGGTGGAGCGGGTTGTTAGTATCGTCGGGGCCGAGCTGTGTCAACAGGACCGTCTGGGGTTCTAGGGTGGCGTCTGCAGTCTGGGACGACACGAGGGGCTGCATGGGTGCTAAAAGGTTGACCTGTTGGATCATGGAGTTGACCACCATGTCCTGGCTTTCCGGGCTCAGCAGGACCATGTTGGTCTTATTGTGGCTGTCCACGCCAGCTGGAATCAGGTGGCTCTGCTGGCTCAGGGGGTGAGACACGATGATTTTGAGCTGTGCGCTGCTGTAAGGAGCCATTGAGTCAGACTGGATGGGAACTTCAAGCTGCGTGCTGCTCTGTGACGTTGTGACGGGAACCAAGTTAACGCCATCGGAGAGCTGGAGCTGCAACACATTCTGAGTGTCTCTGTGTTGCTTCTTGTGGCTCCGCAGGGAGTCTTCCCTAACAAAGGAAGCGTCGCAGGAGTCGCAGCAGAAAGCCCGAGCTGCGTCTAGCTTGGCCCGATACCTCGAGCCGACGGGCTTTGGAGAGTCGCCTCCTCCGCTCTTCCCTCCACTTCTGCCACCGCCGCCCTTTTCCGGCTTATCCGAGTGGCACTTCTTTTTGTGGATGACGAGGTTGCTGCGCTGCTTGGAGGCAAAGTTGCAGAAGTCACATTTAAAGGGGCGATCCTCCGAATGGATCCTGTCGTGGACTTTGAGCGCCCCCTTGCTGGAGCAGGAGTAAGTGCACTTGGCACACTGGATGGGCTGTGTGGGTTGGTGCTCTCTCGAGTGTTGCCGCAGGGCAGTCTTATTGGCACACTGGAAATCGCAGTGCACGCAGCGGAAGGAGTTATCAGTGCCATGTTTGATCTGAATGTGAGACTTCAGGTTGCCTTTCATGGCGCAGCGGTACTCACAAAAGTCACACTTGTACGGCTTTTCGCCCGAGTGAATCCGGATGTGCCTCTTCAGGTCTGAGTTGATTTTGAACTTTGCATCACACTGTTGGCACTGGAAAGGTGCGTCCCCTTGGAAAAAAGACAAACACAAATCGATTTTCAAAGCAGTCTACAAAACAAACATCACCCCACAGTTGCTGACAATTGTGGACTTTTGACTGCCTACCTGTGTGCGAGCGGAGGTGCACGGTGAGCTGGCTGGAGTTGCGGCTGGCGTAGGGACAGATCTGGCATTTAAAAGGTCGTTCATCATAGTGGATCCGCAGGTGCTTCTTCAGACTGCTGCTGTCCGCTGCTGCGTAAGGACAGATCTTACACTTGTGCGGCTTCTCGCCCGTGTGCGAGCGGCTGTGCATGTTGAGCTTGTCCCGGCGACTGAAGCGCTTGTGGCACAGCTCACATTCAAACGGCTTCTCGCCTGCGTGGCGGATGTAAGGAAAACAACAACAACAACAAAACAACAGCCGTCAATATCTGATTCTGAAGTGTCTAAGCAACAGAGAATCACACGTGTAGGGCACTGACATACCGGTGTGGGTTTTGAGATGCCGCTCCATGTCTTTTTGGCCATACTGTGTCTTAAAAGTGCAACCTGTAGATCAGCAGAGAGTGTTGCTTTTACAAAGGTGCGTGCAGCCTGTGTACTCGCAGAAAGTTAATCCAACAGCGTCCTAAATAAGTAAAAGGCTAAAGACACGGGACTTGACTGGTGACCGTTCTCCCTGCTTGGGCGGCTGAAAAAGAAGGAACGTGTTACAGTCATAAACAGCGAGAGGCACCAACCTGAGAAACAGCAGCTGTGTCTCTTTGAAGTCAGGGCAGGTTTTAATTTTTTGGAAGGTGTTTTCTGTGCTTTGGTCAGGGTCTTTTTGACACCTCTCACAACACAGGTCTGGTAGGTTTCCTCGAAAACAAACTCAGCGCTGGAATCTGAGCAGGACGAGAATATGATATGTTTTTTTTTTAGTGCATGTAAATGACTGTAAATCAAGTCTGCATGCACATGACTGAGACTAAATGCAGAAGTATGGGAGTACAGTGTGGTTTTACCTGTGAGAGAGGCCGTTGCAGGAGCGGCTGGTGTGTCAGAGGTGGGTAGGGAGCATCCGTTTTGCTTATGGGCGAAAAAAACCTCAAAATTATTATACTGCTGCTTGCAGAAGCCGCAGATATGGATGTCTGGGCTCACCTCCACCACAAGAGAGTGTCCTGCAGCGACTTCAGAAGGCAGAAAACACAGAGCAGGAACCCATGATTTCAAAGGGAAGATGTAAAGATCTACGCATGTGAAACTGACAACAAGATGACTGAAATATCAAGACTGTGGTCATAGTGTGTGAGGGGGGATCTCGTTAGCAGCTGTTTTGCTTTACCTTCGGCGTTGTACGTTGCCATTTTCGAGCTTGTTTTGCTGCAGCTCAACTCATCTTCTGGCTCCCCGGAGCCTACGCGACGTCCGCCATGTTGTTACGGTGCACCGGCCCGCGGGGAACAAGCAGCCAGCACCCTCGTCGTTACGTTTATCTTCAACATGTGAGATCTGCCGCAGTGTGGGGACACGAGCGGCAGAAACAGTTCACTTCCCCAAACAACACTGACACAGATCGGGTTTTACGACACGCTGCGTGCGGTTTGCGGCAGCCGGATAAGCGTGCGTTTTTTTTTTTGTCCGGATGACGTCACATGCGGCTTTTAAAACTGTGGGAAAAAATAACACTCACACCGCTGAGTGTCGAAAAAAACGCTAAAAGTTTATATTATCATTTCTGTGTCATTACTCACAATAAGTTGCTACACTGCTGTCGTTAGAGTCGATATTTTTTCCTTATTTTTAAGTCGTTTTCCCTCCCTTATTATTATTTGTCAATTGCAAAATAAACTAATCCAAACAACAATTGTAAGCCTTAAGTTTTCCTTGTGTGTTCTGCCAGTCCATTATAAGTTGTCTTTCGGCTGTCTTAATTCACACAAGGGCGAATAAAATTAAAAACGGGGCCTAATTATTTCAGAAATGACACTCGAGTCAGCAACGTGGGGTGTTTACGAGTACCTGAACGCAGCAGTACCGTTGTTGTGTGCCACTTTTGTCCTGAAAATGTTATTTAGTTCTTTTAAAATGAGCAGAATAACTTATTCATATAAAGTGTTAACATGTAAACGACAACATTTGTCTCAGAGGGAGAGAAAATCGGCCAATTTGGGAATTTTCTGTAACTATTACCGTGTTAACGTTATACTGCCACCTGTCGGAGTGGAGGTCCGATAGAAGCCCCACAGCCGTGCATACATGCATACTGAAACTATTTGTTTATTGGACCGTATGAATAATATGTTGGCCTAAAAGCTGCATTGTTTACAGAGCAGCTCTGGGCTGCAAGGTTAGCACATTTTAGAATATATCCATAGCACTTTCTGTGGTACCTGCAACGACTTTAAAAGGAGTATTTCTCCTGCGAGAGGTAAGCTTTCAGATGCAGCAATTGTAAGGCACTTAAATATACATACTCTGCCATCTTTCAAGTAAAGGGCAATTTACTGGGTTGTTGGGGTGAGTGAATGAGAATGCCTCTTTTTTATATGCCAGAGCAGTTGTGCTGGTGTGAATAAGCCATGAAAGTGACTGACATGCAGCTCCATTTTCAGTGGCAGGTCCTTAACTGCCTGATTGCCACTGTGAAGCTCAGGAATTTCCTTACGCTGACTTTCCTGCATGGCAAAGGCACAGGACTGATTCCTTCCCTGCTGAAACAGCAAATCCTTGAGACAGACAGGAGGTGCGTGCACACACACACACAGTCACACACACACACACACACACACACAGTCACACACTCACACACACACAATGCAAGGCCTTTCATGGCCTGCCTGCATGAATCTGACTAGTTGATTACCGCTGTCTTTGAGTTTGATTCTGTCAGGATTGTCCCCGTAGATTCAGATAAATGTATGGTAACAGTTTATGTCATATTAGTCGGAAAGTGCTCTTTTTCTAAGGGCATTTTGAAAATCGATGACTCAGTCCAGAGGAAGAAAAAGACATGAAAGGAGATAAGTAAATAAATAATTAGATCTGACCGAAAACCGTGTAAATCACACGCACACAAATCCCACAGAAACTCAGTACAGTTAAATGTACATCAAAGACCACGCTCACATGTGACAGACAAATGACTTAGAGATGGGTTAATTAAAGAAAGACTTATGCCATCCCTGCTGCCGTGGAGAACAGGGCAGCATGCTCTCTACTTTGATCTAGACTTCACTTTTACAATCAAAAGAATTGTAAATCAGTTTTTTTTTTTTCACTTTTCACACTTACAATTCTCCCCTTTTCAAAAAGGAAGTTTAGTCACCTCACTACAAGGCCCTATTTATGAGGAAACACTGCACCAACAGTAATGTGTATCATTACAGGTATTCCCACTAAGACCGCAACAATTATTTTCATTGTTGATTACGTTGCAGATTAATAAACATTTGGTCTTTAAAATATCAGAAAATAGGGGAAAATGCCGTCACCCTTTCCCAAAATGTAAGTTGACGTATTCACATACATTTTTTATATGACCAACAGTTCACAGGTCAGAGATATTCAATTTACTATCATAGAAAACAAAGAAAAAACCACATAAAAAGTTTAAATAATATGCAAATTACATAAATGATTAATTGGTAATCAAAATTGCTGCTAATTAATTTTCTGTCGATTGACTAATTGATCAATTAACTAATTGTTTAATCTCTAATCTACAGCGATACCAAAATACACTGCATGCTAGTGATAGTGTTCCGCCTATCATTTTAAAACCATAAGCTCTTATCATTTGTTGCACTCGGAGACAAAAAGTATCATTTGGACATCCAGCTGTGCCAATTCTAATTTGTAGACGTGCCCCTTTCCCATTCATTGTGATGCCCGGGAATTCAGTGAGTGATGTAATGTCCCTCTTTTCCCCAATGAGACAAGGGCAACAATAGGGGGGAGTGCCTCTGTCACATTATTTTCCCCCACCGAGGCACGCCAGCTGCTTACAGTTGCTTAATGGCTACGAGCTGTCACAAGGCATCACAGCCCGCTGCCACACAGGAGCGGCAGATGCTTTAATTGCACAATGACTTGTAGGTTGTCAACAGCAATTATACCAGGCTTCCACCTGAGGGCACCCAAAGAACACCGTCTACTCACTTCGCTGGCAAGACACAAGCCTCAGAAGCTGGCTGCTACACATAAACCTGATCTCTGAGTCTTGCTTCTGTCCAGACAAGAGCCGCAGATGGATTCCAAGTCTCCTTTTAGCTTAATGGTTCCGCCATGTGCTGCAGTAACCTGGGCAGGAGTGTCAGACGGCAGGCTCAGGACCCCAAAATCGTATTTAGAAATAAAATATTTATCTAGCTTTGTCACCTTAGGGCCCCGCTGCTCACCGTGCTGCGGCAGGTCGTGGTGTGCAGAGTTTGAGTAATTTTGCTCATTATTAATTCATGTCATTTTTTCCCTTCTCTTTTGCGATTCAGGGGAGGCTCATTCGCCGCTGCCAGTCCTAAGATTATTATCATTAGGAGGAAGCAAATAAAATGGTGAGTTCAAAGCTATGCTGCAACACGCTCACAGCCCTCATTGGTTCAAGTATGTTGATAGTTTGTTATATACTGTTTTGGGAAAATACTGTGCAATGTGCTTAGATTTGTGGTCTATTCTATTTATAGACAGCCCTGAAATTATAATCAAGCAACTCAGAAACCAAACACACATAGCGACCTTCTGTTTCTGTCATGTCAAATTGAATGGGTAAAAGATGTCCCGAGTCCAGCGTTTGTTTTGAGCCATAAGACAAATTATACACACATGTATGAATTCCTTTGGTCAACAGCTGCCATCTCAGCATCAGATAAAACAGAGCCAAAGTCTGGGAACCATCAGATGCCTCCAACACTCCCACTTTATCATATAAAAAGACAGTGTACACAAGCACGCACAGCACACACAAACACACAGACTTGCACACGCGAGCAAGTGCAGCAGTGCTACACACAAAAGGCGCACACATGCTCACACGCAAATCAGCGCTATGCTCTTTGTATCTGCCAACTGATGCAGATGATAGGGCTGCAGATGAGTGCAGGCTAACCAGAGACTAGAGGGTACATGTGGCTTCATAGACAATAGCAGGCCATAGCCTTAGGAGGATAGTGTTCAACCCTACAAACATGCTGAGATATAAATGAAGACAAAATTGCAACCCTTTTTTAATGTGGTATAGAATGATATTGTTTCGGTTTTGATATTGTTAACAATGAAGTTTTTGCTGATACAGAAGCTTGCATGATTGTTAATGTGGCCATAGTGGCAGGTTTGTAAAACATGAGTGTTACCCAGAGGAAGAAAAATGTGCTTTCTTGTGTCCTAATTAAAAGCGCATTTCTATCAAAACTGAAGTATTTTTAGTGGAGTCTGCTTCTGAAGGTGTGGGTTCCTTGCATTTTGCTGTAGTGTCAGCAGGGGGTGTCCAAAATCAGGCTAGAGGAAGAGACTCTGTGCTTGTTTGAAGCAGCTTCCAAAGCAGTGCTCCAGTTTTGTAGCAGCTGACATTTTGGAACCAGTGGGTCAGCAAAATGGAGAAGCTATGGAGATGTATCAAAACCAGCGAGACTTTTGATCACAGAGTAGTTGTGTGTAATTTACTGTGGCTCTTTGCTTTTCTTTATAGAGGGTCCTAATTATGGTTGCTGGGAACTGACCAGTAACATTATTGCAAGTAGGTTTCAGGTGTTGCTTTCCACTCCCAAGCGAAACAGAGCTGAAAATGAAGCCATGGGCCGAACGTTTTGGGTTTAGACGAATCTCCAGAGCCAAATCTAAACAAAAGA
This sequence comes from Lateolabrax maculatus, assembly GCA_031216445.1. Lineage (NCBI taxonomy): Eukaryota > Metazoa > Chordata > Actinopteri > Acropomatiformes > Lateolabracidae > Lateolabrax > Lateolabrax maculatus. The sequence continues at coordinate 24,006,456 of CM062201.1, read as the reverse complement.
AGTGTGCATGAGTGTGCGCCGAACGTGCGTGCACACACGCGTTTTTTTGTGTGAAATTGTCAATGATGTCACGATGGAGGAGGGAATCTTGATCGTTAGACATATAACAATGAAGGCTGGCTTATTCATGCCCCTGCACACACACACACACACCTACAGACACACACACGGACACACACACGGCATCATCATCGTCACAGAGGGAGAAAGGCTCATAATTGGACAGAGGTGTCTGTAGATAATGAAGCCAGACCTCACACCTGCCAAACCTTGGGGATTTCACTTGACTGGCCACTTAAATCTTCCTCACTCTGCGGGTCTGGAGGGCAAGAGAGTGAGTAAGGAACTAATGGAAAAAAAGCACGCGCTACAGGGAGGATCCCTGTCAGCATGAGTGTAGTGTGGACCCCCACCCCCACCCCAGCTAACTCAGCCCCCACAGCTCGTTCCATACAGCACCCACCTCACTTCACTTCACTGTAAATCCTCTGGTGTCAAGGATTTCAGACGGAAATGGGGAAATGCTGCACCAGCTATTTTGTTTCAAACTCTCAAAACACTCGCTTCTCCCAAGTTGTCTTTGGTGACAGCGTTGTGTGCGGGAAGCGTATTGTGCCAGCTTTTAGTGGGGTGTCATTCGAGGTGCTGAAAGGGAAATCAGATAGACGCTTCAACGGAGAAATACTTCTATATAGAAAGTTTACCTGACAGTCATCAGTGAAGGTGTGACACTGTATCAGTGGTAGCAAAAAGCTACACCAATTAGGGATGGAGTTTACCCTGGCAAAATCTTAACAATTTATGAGGAACAAAATGGAATTTCACTCTGTCTTTCTCCATGACTTGATCCATAAATGAGGCTTGGAAATCATAGTCGTTCTGGATACAAATAAGGTATAGATATAGAGCTGGAAGAGAAAATTCACTTATTTATTCTATTCTATTATTCTATTCTATTGTATTGTACTCTATAAAAACACAGCCAGCAGTGAGAGACAGCAGCAGGGTATCACTCTTTGTTAGCTTGTCATGAAGTCAGCCATGTCAGCTTTTACATACGTGGTTGTGTCTGCTGTCAAAAGGTTGTAGTGGTAAATGGTAAGAATCAATAACTTTGTAGTGCTAACAGACACAAATAGAGACTGGTAGCTTTGCCTGTGGGTTAGCTGTATCCAGATGGCCATGGTAGATCTGTCATATTTTATTTGTTATTCTGCAGATATTGGATAAAAAGGATGAACGCGAGCTTGTCAAACTCCGCTGTCATGTGGAAGTTGTTTTGTGCCTCCACTGCTACCCGAAGTCAAGCCACGCTTTAATGCTTTGACTTTAGGGCTCGAGCAAGGTTACCGGGAGAGCCTCAATCATCACTCCTCAGTACTGATACAGAGATGATAGTGGTTTCTGATGGAGATCTGCATACACATCTGTATCTGCTACAGCAGCACACAGAGTCACTCGGAGAAGTTGTTAGGTGTCGGTGAAACTGCACGCAATGCATACAAGCTGGCAGATTTATAGCCAGAGAATGACAGAACTGCACAATATTCAATTTGGAATGGATTCTAAAATCATCCACTTTTGACTGGGGTTCTCATTCAACATGAAAGGAGCCAGAAAACCCAGGCCAGCATAGTAATCTTGGATACTTTCAGTTTAATTTCCCAATGTCCGGGCCAGGTGGGAAGGTAAATGAGCCCAGGTGGCTCGCCTGGCCTGTGATACCCGGGAGGGAAACCTTGCAATCAACAGCAACAACAACTAGCATCCATGGTGATGGATAGTGTCACATGTCCACCTAGTGTGTGCGCTCTAAGTGCTGTGCATACTGAGGTGATAACTCACCTCATCCTCTACTGTGATAGATTATAGATAGCAAAAAGCTGCGTGAGCACAGCCAGTTTTGGGAAATGCGCTGTAACCGTAGACCCTGGATCATCATCGTCCCATCTTTTACCAGCTTAAACTGCCACACAAAGACACTTATAGTAGTCGGGCAACCTTTTCTAATGTGGATCTTCTTTCCAAATTGCGATGATAAGCAACGCTGAAATGCGCCCTGAAATGAAATCACACGGAAACCGAAAGCTTATCAAGATGAAACTGTGCAATAATACAAGAATTATCCATCACCATCCATCATGTATTTGTTTGCAGGAAACAGATTACATGGATCTTAATTGAAATATTATTTTACCTTCATTTGAATTATTTATGGGTTTGCTGACTACATTCATACCTCAGAGAAAAACATGAACACATTGTGTGATGCAAGAATGTGTGTGCGTATTTGTGAGCATTTCTTCTCATATATTATTCAAAGTGTACAGTCGGAATATGGTCCTATGTAGCCATATGAAGGACATCAAACGGCCTGTCTCTGATACAATTTACTTGATATCCACTGGCCAGAGCAGAGCTGTCCATTGGCCTACCATTGCTAATGAGATCAGGGGGTAAAATTGAAAGTGGTGGGCTGGCTGTCATCCGCTAGGTGATGGTTTTAAGACTAAGCAGTGATACTTCATTAATTAACCTTCACATTCTATGTAGATCTGCTCATCAAGATGCAGTTAATTAAAGAAAGGTCATTCCAAGGGCTGCTGGGAAGCGGCATTATTACAATGGAGGGATGGCACTGCTTTGAGCGAGATAACACAGGGGAGGGGGCAGGGAGAAGGCGATCACCCAGTCGCCACTAAAATGGCAGACGACTTGCCAAAGCCTGTTTCTGAACTCCTGACTGTGGACCACCTTCTACCAAATCTATTTTTTAGTTGTTTTTGTGTTTTTATTTCTTACAGTCCTTATTTTTTTATATATAGAAAGATGCCGTTGAAAAGCTCTAATGGAGAAAGCCTCGGTAAAATATTCATTACACTCAATCGAAAGCATCTATCTTTTAGCATCTCAGTATAGTTTTCTACTCTCTTTTTGCAGCTCTGTGTCTTCTCTGCCAATTTCGTGGGTGATTTCTGCTTTCTGTGACCTTGCTCAGTGTACAGAAAAAAATGCCATCTTGAGTAAATAAAAGGCCAGGAACTCAGCGGGATATAAAATAGTCATGCGTCATCTGTAAGTGAAATCCACTTCTGGGTGGTGACTTATTCATTTTGATTTCCGCCTATCTTTCTACTGTATTTATCCATCTTTGTCACTGTCTGCACAAAGCACAGCTCAAAATGTGAAGCCTTGTTTTGGAAAGTGGATCAAGTAGATGCTGTGTTTTTGTCATCACAACACTGGAATTAAGCTCTTATCAGTCAGGAAGTGATTGTTTTTGTGCAGGCCTGCATACTGACATAAGGACAGAGACAGCTTAGTATGAAAGAATACGTCTGTAGAATTGCCTCTCGGTTAATCACATAAGTGAGATCAGACTTAGTGTTACAAATGTCTTTCTATAATGTTTTTGTCAACCACCCCCTCCTCCAGAACTGTCTTGTTGGGAACCTTGGCGTCAGTTTTTCAAAATGTTGCTCCATTGCAAAATTGTTGCGAGACATCAGCGCCTCCCCTGTGTCCACTCAGTCCTCCTGCAGTCATCCCTGAGTGTCTTTTGGCATTGCTTCCAATGGCAGGTGTAGAGACAAACGAGAGACGGTGCGCAAGCGTGCACGCGCATGCATTCAAGCGTGTGTGTATGTATGTGTGTGTATGTATCCCTCCCACCCTGCTACGATACAGTAACTGCTGACCCCGGACACAGTGCCATTATGGCAGACGAGGCAGGGCTCCCCTGGCAGCGGCTGGGGCGGCTGGTTGCTAGGTGGAGAGACATTACCGCGGGCCTCTGCAATAATTTATCCTAAGAGCGCGGCGAGCCGTCATGTAGCCCCTGACAGAGAGCTGCAGTACTTTATCAGCCTGCCTGTAAATCAGCCATGTGTGGGTGCAGACGGCAACATTGTTTGATCTCTTTCAGACACTCTAATAATCTGCTCCCCTCTGATTGATACCTTCACACAACAAAGCACATTACACCAGCAAACCACAGCCGCCACCAGTGTGTGTGTGTGTGTGTGTGTGTGTGTACGTGCATGTGTGTTAATGTCTGTCTGTAGGAAGTGTGTGTGTGTGTGTGTGTGTGTGTGTGTGTGTGTGTGTGTGTGTCCGTCCGTGCATGCGTGTGTCTTTCTGGTGGTCATCAGTATTGCCAGTGGCCTGGGGAGGGAGAGGGAGGGGATGAATGAGTCTTCTGCAGAAACACAGGGTCATTTGGAGTCTCTAAACCAATGACAGGCTAACGGGTTCACAAAACGATCACTGGATGAAGGGAGGGGCAGGGAGAGGGAGGGGTGGGGGGGGTGGGGGGTGGAGAGGCAGTGCCACCAACCTCAACACAAGAAATACAGCAAACAGATAAGGAGCTACTGAAGCAGTTATTCTTTTCTTAAATGGTCGCTGCTTTTGTAAATGAGGATTTGGATTAACGTCTGTAACATTCTTGCCACATCAGGAGGAATACAGTCTCACTTTTGATTTACATGCATGTGAACGTGATATTTTTTTTGTATGATAAACATTTAATTTATGATTTTTATACTTGCAGTTTCAACAAAGAATGTCTGCATTTTCTTGTAAAACTGTACAAATATAGTTGAAAGCAGAATTTATCTCTGTTATATTTCACTAAAGCCAATTTTTTTGCAAAATTAATATATAGTTCACGCTTTGACAAATGCAACAAATGTAACTACACAGAATGCTTGTGTCTTTTGTTTAAAATGCTGATTTTTTTTTTATTCCATTCATGGCCTTCTATCAAATCAAAGTGAATTGCATCCTTCCCAAATTGCCTTCCAACTCCTTGCTTGATATGGCTCATATACAAAGGAAAGCAATGTCCCGTCCAACAATACCCATACCATTTGTGCCGCTCAGCTTCAGAATGTCATTGGTTTGAGTGTGACAGTAAAACATAACTCTACCTTTTCTGCGGGTCGCATTGGAACATGGCTTCCAATTATTCAGCTCCAAATTCAATAGCAATTTTCTGCTCAATGAAATAGTGGTTTCAATCTCTAGAGTAATGTCACTTTAGAGAGATTTTCAAAATGGCATGTCTGTGAGTGAATAGATGGACGCGGGAGGATTCATTTTGCTTGAGGAAATGATACTTGTCTGCTGAAGCTTGTCATTATTGATGAAGAGAAACCCTCTTCAGATACTATAGAATCTACAGTATGGTATAGATATAGTGTTTTTACTCCAGACACGGAATCCTTATTAAATATATCTAATTTTTAGCTTTTAGTCAGAATTTCTAAAAGGATAAAAGATGCCAACCAGATGCATAACCCTATGATTGTGTTTGGTCAGATGGAGCCCATTTTGCTTCCGCGCAGCATTAAAAGTAGCACTGAACAATAAAAAAAAATGCAATTATAAGTGTGTTTGTGTGTAATGTATCAGTAGCCCATCCAGGGCCCCATAATGAATGCAATGCAACGTGCGATCACTGAGCCGTGTGTATGCCCCGCTCAATGCATCTCTGAAAATAAACAGAGCAATGGAAATGGTTCTCATTAGTGTTGTTTTCATATTAAGTCCCTCAGACAAGGTTGACAAACCCAGCTCCCTGTGCCAGGCTCCTCAGGGACCATCGCTTCAATACAGCTAGGGCAAACAACACCAGCCGATACCAACACCATTACCACCTCCTATAGTTACTTATCCTCCCCTCCCTCCCTGTGGAGTGCTCTGTCTACACAGGCCAGAGGAAAATGCATTAAGATCTTCCAGCAGCATAGAGAAAGAGTCCTGCTTTCATTTATCACCATTGCTATTGGCCCTAAAAGGGACAAATGTCTGTTCTCCATCTCTGCGCTATTAGAATTGGAGAAATGTGTGCTGTGTGTGTGAGATGGAAGTTATTTGGTGCTCCAGAGACGATCCACTGCGAGGCTGTTTAGCAGGAAGGGAACAGGTGTGCTGAGCTTCTGGCTTCCACCATGTGTTCCAGTTGTTTCATCTGCACCTGTTTCCCCAAGTCCTATATACGATGATCAAAACACTTTATTAACCATAAAGTGTTCTCATTCGTATGCAGCACTATCTCTGCATCTAAATGTTTCACAGTCACATATTACCATGAAGTAATTAATTGATGTAACAGAGGTCATTGTGTCAAAAATCATGTATATTAACCAGGAAAATATAGCCAGCAAAAAAGATAAACTTCCATTTGCTACTTTGCAAATCAATGAATGGTGATTTAAACTACAGTAAAACCAGCGAATGAAAGCATTGATGGCTTGCATGCATAAAATCATAGAAGTACATTTGTTCTTAGTGAAATGTGAATTTTCAGCATTTCTTTTATTACCACAACCAAAGAGTTTAAAACCAAAGCTAAAAAATCTTTCCACATGCTGTCACCCTTGAGCTACTGCAAAGATTCCCAAACATCTGGTGTAAGGCTGCAACTAACGATTATTTTCATTATCCCTTAATCTGCACAGTATTTATTTGATTAATGGACTAAATACTTGGTGTACAGAATGTAAGAAAATATGGAAAGTTGCCCATCAGAATTTCCTAAAGCCCAAAGTGACGTCTTCAAAGGGCTTTATTATCCAACCAACAGTCCAAAACCCACTTTACTATCATATAAATAAAGAGAAATGTAAATAAGTGAGTAAATCCTCACAGTTGAGTAGCTGGAACCAGAGAATTGTTGACATTTTTGCTTTAAGAAAGTCAACAATTAATCGATGATCAAAATTTGCTGTTTAATATACTGTGGCTCAAATAATTGACTAATGGATTAAAGTTGTTCTTCTTCTTTTGCTTCTTTTTCTTAACTAAATGGCCAGCCTTGTAACTTGAACACAACTCGATACTATGCTGATGGTTAATTTTAAACAAATGACAGAGTTCAGTTTTGTCTTCATGGCCAAAATGGGTTTACTTGCCTCTAAATGTGACCGTTTGCTAAAGTGAAAAACGGTCAAGCTGCTGTCACATAACCCTTCATTAAGGAGAAATATATTCTTCACATTGTGTGCATTAACAGGACCTTATCTGCATTTCAGTTTGTGGCGGTTTCACCAAATGTTTTGAGACTGCTTTGTTTGCTGCATTTGCTGATTCAGCTGGTTCTTTCCTGGGAAAAGTAACCTCTCAACAGCAGCCACAGTGGTTTGTCTGACAGAATTAAAAGCACGTAAGCAGTGTTTGTCACCATGGCTAAACTGAAATACAAAACACTGCCTGTATAGAAACTTGATTAACAGAAAACGGTATGGGCCACGCTGATCTCTGCAAAAGGCACTTAAACCATCACCACTAGTCGCTGATCTTAAGGTACAATTACGTGAATCACTCTTTTCAGTACGTATGTCAGTGTGAGTCATGCTTGTAAATGCGTCTTCGCAGGGTGTCTCTGACACGGTCTCGTCCTCTTCCCAACACGGAGGAGCTCTTTGGCCCACCTGAGCTGTGATTTGGCAGGCCACATCACACTGCTGCAGGCTACAGTAAATATCACCTTTCTTGTTATCTCCAAGACCTGCTTTTCCAGTAAATAGGGGAACATGTAATTCAATATACTGTGTCGGGCCATTTGCTTTCAGAGGACATCTAGGTGACATGACTTAGTGGCCCCGGAATGAACATAAAGATTAATAAGTAATGGCCATATAAAGATGATATTTGCACTCAGATATCCCCTTTTTTTAGATTAATGCTTTTGATCACAGGGAAAGTGGTAATACAAAACGAGCAGCAGACAGCAGAAAGGTATGACATCTCAACACAATCTGGCACATTAGGGTTGTGGAGTGCCTTGCATGGTTGACTCAAACAAAACTTGGGAGCTGTTGATTTTTTCCCCCCTTATTATAATAAGTAATTTTGCTGGTCGCGTGATATTTCTGACAGCGCACATTGTGAATTACCCAAGTCGATCGTACAGCTACCTCATGATTTGATACATGACAGTGGCGTTGATGACTCCAACGAGCTTGCATGTTACGATTTATTGACAATAACGATAGTATTAAACTGCATGTCCCACACTCTAAAATGAAATGGTATTTGGTCGTCTTCTGTAATACTGTTGTTGGTCCCCCTGGCCTTTTGCAATTTGTTGCAGTGTTTGTGTTCTCTTTCACACTTTAATATCACGGTATTGCTTCAATTTTTAGCTGCAAGATAAAGTTCTATTTCATTTTGTGGGATTAACTTACTGGGTAGCTCACGTCTCAAGGTATTTGTTGTGTTTTGTTTTATCTATGAATTATTTAGGAGCTTCAAAAATAGAGAATGGGTTACAAGACTGTGTGCGTCCTGTCTCTCTCAGCAATCTCAGTCAGATGTTTAATTTGGTTTGGTAGCGTGGATAGCACTCACCACGACTGGGATTAGGCGGTTGGCTATGTAATTTCCCTGAAGGAGGAGCATGTTGAATTTGAGAATAATGATAAAGGAGGAACTGAACATTTGAAACAAGGAAATATGAACTCATGATTGCTGCGTGTGCTTGAAGTCGTCATGGATTTTAGCTTCAATATGAAATTCTGTGCAAAAGTAGAGACAGTGTTATTAAATAAAACCACACTGTTCAACTTGTTACTCATTAGATGGTGCTTTAAAGTAAACTCGGTAGCAATGCTATAATCATCCATTACGAGGTAATTTTTCATAATATACCCAACATGCTAAAGTTCACTAGGTCTATTAATGAAAGATTCCCTGTTTTTCTTTATACTCCGTAGCACTTTTTAAAAATGCTAATGGACTCCAACAAGCACCTGAGCAAGGATGAAAGTGCCCTAATTCCTGCTCAAAAGGTCACTGAGATGAGTTATAGTGGTATAAGCACCTGAAAGCTATTCCCTTGTTAGATTTGACAAAGGGAGGCTGCCATTTTCCCCCTTAAAAATAGTGTTGGGTAATAAATGATCATTTGTGGAATGTGGTTGCTACCGGCAGTGACTTTTCCTCTGACATAACTTTACTGCTGGCTGATTTACATCCTGAAAGTTGTCCCCGAAATATTTAAAATGAGCGTTTTATTCATTATGCACAGCAGACGGCAGTGACACACACAAGAGCTCTTATTGTGCTTCTTAGGGGAAATGGCTAATTAGTTGGCCATGAAAAATGCAGGCGTGCCTGTTTTACTATCATCCTCTATTTGACTCAACAACGCTTTCGGTTTTTATAACAGATTTGCAGTTATATGCCCAGAATCAGCTAAATATGAAATATCCGCATGCCCACACTTCCAGTCACTGACACATGCATGCTTCTATCAATTATGAAACATATTTGCCTTCTGTACAGTAGATGCTGTGTGCTCCTCAGCATATGTGATAGTCCTTCTCAGCAGCCCTTCACGGGTCCCAGAAAGGTGCTCCTGGTGTGGATGTGGGGCTGTAGAGCAACGATCACAGTGACAGTTTCAGGTGGAGGAGTCTATTAATAGTTTACCTCTCAGCCAAAGCATTTCATCATTTTTGGTGTCTGAGGGCTTCCTGCTTCAAAAAAAGAGGGTGAAGTTATGCATCTCAATCTACCCCTTCATATTTCATGCTGTTGAGGATTATAAATAAAAGGACAGATTTTGACCTGGGCTATTAGTTACCCGGGATCCAGTGGGTGGATGGTGCTTTGTCTTCTGTCAGCTTCTGGTGTTTTTCCTTCAGAAAGCAACAGGATTACAATCAAAGTCTTTGGGATACAATATGAGATATGGTCCCCGCTGCCTAGGAGTGAAAAGGAGGAAGACAGTAGGGCCGAGGAACAACAAGAGGCAAAACAAAACAAAACCAATCAGTCAAAATCAGCCAAAAGGGAGCATCAGAATGGAACAAGGTGGGGAATTTGACAGTAGGTCAAGCTATGGGTCAGTCTAAAGTACCACTCTGGTGATTGCTGTTTTCCCCCTTGTGTGACTCTCTTGTTTTGACCACACAAACTGTCCGAAAGTCTCCGGAGACGAGCCTCTTTGACAGAGTGATGAGGAAAAATAGCAAACTAGAAAGCTCTCACTCTCGCACCTTCCCCGTGGTCCAATAGATGGGCCCACCATATGCCAAAGCAGCCTGTCAGTGCTTCTTGTTGTTGGACAGACCTTTGATCTTGAACAAATAGAGAGAAGAGTCTCAGAGCGCCTGCCTCTGGGCATAAGGAAATATAGGAATCACAAAGGGTCAAATTCTGGAAGAAGGCAGTGAAATTAAAACCTTTATTGCCATCTTTATGGCTTCATTCCCTATGGCAATTACATTATCTCTGGAAAATGACAGAGCTTTGTTCCCATTATCAGTGAAATCTCGAGCAAGGAGTGTCTGATGTGCTGAAAATGAAAGTGATGTATGTCAGTCTGAATATCTCACAGTGGATGTGGACCTATCCTACTGTGTCAAGGGTGCTACGTTCAGCATTTTAACAAGCTGGAATTTGATCACTTTGTGAAAATAAACACAAACGTTTAGATATAGGACTAATCAAAAAAATAATAGGAAAACTTTTTGCAGCTCAGAGTGTTTTTATCAAATCTAGATTGACAACCCTCACTTGAAATTAATGATTTTATTTTTCTGCGACCACTCAGTCGCTAACCACCCGAAACCCCACACATTGACTTTTCTCCACAGATTGCAACTCATCCATTTTTTAATTGTGTTCATTTTTACCTGGGTCCCACCGGACCCGCAGCGGTGGTGGTCGTTGTCATCCGTCTGCTCTGACAGGAAGAGAGAGCGAGAGAGTGGCGCCACGCCACTTTCCACCCCAAGCTGATGTGTCAGGCTTATCACACAGCCGAGCGATCCTGAGGTGACATCCTCCACTGAATCAGTGACATTTCACGGACGGTGCAAATCTATCCATCTTTGTCAAGCATCCGCCTCGATTTTAGCATTCCCCGAGTTAGCATATTGATCACTAAGAAACGCATGAGTGAGGACTTCTTGTTTTCTTCGCCTTAAAATGGGCATTGTGAGTCCAGTGGACTCCTCAGTCAAAGTCTACTGCTGTGGGCCTTAATTTGCCCTCTTCAAAGTTGCATAAAATATGGAGGGCTTTTGTCATTCAGGATCAAGAGACTCACCAAAGACTTTCTTTGCCACTTTACTTTGTGTCCAAAAACTTGGAGTAAAGTTTCAACAAAGTTTATTGCTGCAACATATTTTTTATGTTTTTTACATTATATTAAACAGTATAACAGAAATCTCTCAAGTTAAGCTACCTTGTCAGAATGGTGTAGGTGTTTTGGCACGTGTGTGTGTGTGTGTGTGTGTGTGTGTGTGTGTGTAGTAAACCAATGAGCTATGCTTCCCTGAGCTGCTTAACTTAACAACAATGGTGCTTCGTTTCCATCAGTTAAATTGATGTAATGCATTACGAAAAAACACAAGAATGAACCCCGTTTATGATAAAGTCCTGACCACCTGGGTCCAGCAGTGTGTAAACTAAAGCAGCCTCTGTTATTTGTGTTAGGGCGTGCAATGTAATAATTGATTAATAATGCAAAGCTTTAGGGAAAACTATAACCCCTAAAATGAGGGCGATGATTGTGCTTGCGCCGAAGCAAATCAACAGCGACAGAATAGCACCAGGGATTACAACATCTGCAGTCTGTGGTGTCGAGGTTAACTTGTCCTGTGATTACAAAACCCATTTCCCGGGAGCAGGTGTTACATTGACACCGTTGCGATCATGTATGTGCAAATGCTGGTGCGAACTGAAGCACACACACACACACACACACACACACACACACACACACACACACACACACAAAAGCTGAAACACCCAATCACACAAAGAGGGCGAGAGAGCAGAAAGAAAAGAATGGCTGCTTCCCCAACCATATGCTTTTGGCCTCTATGCCTGTGAGACCCGTGTGAAAACATGAATGAGCAGCCTGCAAATCGATAGGGACAAGAGATCTAGTGTCTAGCAAATCCAGTGCAGACTGACATGTTCTCCATGTAATCTCCTGCATTGTGCTGCGAGGGGAAAGATTATCCTTCTCTGACTGGCTGGTAAAAGGTTGCTTTGCTGTAGTTCATGTCTGTGTGAAGGGAGGGGAGCATATGCCTCTCTGTAAACGATGCTGGCTCCCCCTCCTCGTCTGTCAGAGGCTGGATTATGTCCAACATTATCCCCCACCCCACCCACACACACACACACACACACACACACACACACACACCCGACTCTCCAATGAAAGGTTTTCTCTCTCCCCTTCTCCTTTCAAAAATCATCGGATTTATGACAGTGGATTTTCGGAAAAGTTCTGCGCCAATTTTGATGCCTGTTAAGTACCCCGGCAGGATTAGAAGAGGCCTCTTGATGTGTGCACTCCAGTGTGTTGAGCAGTGCATTGTGGTCAGGGTTATCAACTGAAGAAAAAAAGGCAGTAGTACATAGTGCATAATGATAAGGCTCGTTATACACATCAAGTGCTGAAAGCAGAGAGTGAGAAATAGCACGTGTGTTTGTTTAGAATCAATAGAGAACACTATCACGTTTAATTTGTCTTGTGCCGCCTTTTCCACCTCTTTGCTTTACGTTCATAAACAGCAGATTGGAAGAGATGGCTAGCTCCACTGTAGCAGCTCCGTTGTGGCAGATTCAGGGGGAACGGCGAAGGACCTGCTTGGATGAAATAGTCGCTTACATTGACTGTAAATTGAAACTTAACACTGCGGCACAATTTACAAAGTCACAATAAAAGGCAGCGACTAGCTCAGGATAGGCTTGTAAAAAAAAGCAGTGTACATGTTGTAAGTTGTAATAATATACAGCAGTGACTTTGCCCTGATCTAGAAACAAACAGGAAAAAGTTGTGCGATATCTGATTCTGGATTTATTGTGTCACGCTTGTATTGGTGTGTGTGTGTGTGTGTGTGTGTGTGTGTGTGTGTGTGTGTTCTTCGAGTCTAGACACAGGAGGCAGACAGTCACCTTCACAGCCAGCTATTCCCCCGAACAGCCCGCCTGCATTTCTCTCTATGATGCTGTTGGGTGGCCTGTATGTGCAGCTGTAAATTCAGAATCGCTGAAGCAGTTTTGACTGGCCGCCTGCCGTCAGACTGTCTGACAGAAGGTCTGGCTTTGGGCAGGTGTGAGACGAGGAAGAGTCAGGTTAGACTCAGTTAATAAAGCCTCAACCAGTTCCTCAGTCTGCCCTTGGAGATCACTTACATCAAAGCACCAATCAAAAACTGGTGCAGATATAATTTGTCATCAGGGATTTCCTGCTGGAGAATTATAGAGAAGATACAGGCCGATCAATACTATGGATTTTCACTGCAGTGGCTGATTGTCCAATTGCCGTGAAACATGTACCGAGATAAAGGGCATGCCTGCCATTTTGTAACAGACTGCCGAGTCAGCATAGGGCTTGTCAGATACTTATAGGCTGCTGTGATAGAAAATTATCATGCTGCAGTGTCCAAGTACTATTTAACACATTTTTCCTCCATGGGACGTGATTCATCACAGATCCCCTCTCTCTCTTCTTTTGAGGGGGCATCACTCTGCGTCATTGTCAAGTGCGGCTCTGGCCACACATGGATGGTGTTTAAAAGGAGCAGACACAGACGGATGCCAGTCCAATGCAATCCCTCCGCTAGAACATGTCAACCAGAATTAGAAAAGACGTTGGAGGAACATGTTAAATCCCCCAAACACCCCTCACTGTGACCATTTAAAGCATTAGCTACTGACCTCAAAAAAGTCCTAATCATTTTAAATTAACCTCCCGAAAAATAGTAGTTATGAGAACAGTATATTGTTGAACATTTCTGAAGAATTTGTGTGTTTTTGAGGACCTGTTGCACACACTGACACTGGCCTCCAGTCTCACCATACATAGGTATGGAAGACCAGAATATATGGCCAGAACAAAACCTTTAGGCTTTCCAATGCCATTAACACAAGTGTGTTAGAGCACTTTGTTATAGAGCCTCTATCTCTTTTTTTCTTAATCCTGACACTGATCATAAAAACTGATGGACCAGAACCACATTACAGCCTTGTGGACAGCAGGGTGGCATAGTGAGTAGCAACACCCCAGGTCCGTGGCCCCAGCATCGACCAGTTCATGTCAAGCAGCGAGGTCAGCAGAAAGTCACATCTCTCTTTCAGGGATGAGTAGAGTACCACAAGCAGGTACATAAAGGCTGGCTTTCGCTGGGTAGCCTCAACTTCTTGCAGTGAGTTTTTTGGCAATGTCGGTCGGTCGGTCGGTCCATTACTTAAAATCTCAACAACAATTGGATGGATTGCCATGAAAGTTTGTACAGACATATGTGGTCCCATGAGGATGAATCGATTCTCCTCTATAGCTACTGTGAGGTTCACATTTTTGGTTTAGAGAGAAATTTCTTAACAACTATTGGACAGATTGCTATGAAATTTGGTACACATATTCATGTCCTCCTCGGGATGAATTGTACTAACTTTGGTGATCCTCTGACTCTTCATCTGTGCCATCATCAGATTAAAACTTTTGTCTGTATAATACTTTAGTTTATGACCAGCTGTACTCTGTGTTTAGTGCTTATTTGCAAGTTAACACACTAAACTAAGATGGTGAACATGAATATAGCTCAAAGCGCCGCTGTGCCTCAGTACAGCCGCAGGTTAATTTATCTCCTGGAAGAACATTTTTGGGGAAATTCCTGTCAGATGGACAATACCTCAGCCCATGTCATAGAATGAAAACAAGCATTTCAGAGTGGGTGGGCCTTGTACCATGGAGCACTAAACGGAGCCCAGACATGTCTGTCTTTGTTGTATATGCCAAGCCAGTCTCCAGACTGAGGGCAGCGACTTACAGGGCGGGATGCCAGGCAGAGAGAGTGAGAGGCTGTAGCTCAGTGACAGAAGCAATGACCCTCAACTCAACCATCTTTTACTGTTTACAGACGTACTGTTGCTATAATGACCCACTTTTAAAGCTGCTCTGCCAGTTTAGAAGATTATATTTTCATGTAATAAGAGAGAGGTGGCAAAACTCCCCATAGGGATGACTGAAAGGTTGAGGCCATATAGCTGGAAAATCTAGTCACAGAGGTGGTTTATCTATTGTGCAGGTCCAGAGAGAGACTGGGGTTACAGTTTAGGACAAACACAGAATTAAATGTAATCAAACAAACTAAAAGATAAAAAGCACACAGTTTTACAAACTCCCACTAAAATAATTATCCAAATCATTTAATATTGCTTTACGCCCTGTAAAGCAAATTTAAATGGTTAAATGACTTCATACTTTTGGCAACCCAAAGAATCTGGCGTGGCTGGGATGGCAAGTGTCAGTCAGTCGGTTGGCCAACCACTTTGTTTCTGAATAACTCAACAACTATTGAAACTATCTTTTTTTGGATGGATTGCTGTGAAATTTGGTACAAACATCCATGGTGCCCAGACGATGACTCTGAATGACATTGTTCCTTCCCTGACTTTTCATCTATTGTCATCAGCAGGACAAAGTTTCCACGTGTCCAGTGAAATATCTCAACATCTACTGGATGAATTGGCACAAACTTTTTGTACAGACATTCATGGTTCCCAGACAATGTATCCTAATCATTTTGCCGATCCCCTGACCTTTCCTTTAGTGCCACCATGAGGTTGACATTTGTGATTTTGAGCAAAATGTCTCAACAACTACTGAATGGATTGCCATAGAATTTGATACAGACATACAGTATAATCTTAATCACTTTTGTGATCCTTTAACTTTTCCTTTAATGCCCATGACAACTTTAGATAGCCCACTTAATTCAATAATTCAACTTCCAGTCTGACGATTTGCTTTCTCTGTTACTTCATGTTCTTTTTAATTACACCTTTGACTTTGGTCAGACAAAACAGGCTTCTTTCATATTTGTTTTAGCACATAGTTTTCACTGTAGCAGCCAAGTAGCCTTGCCGTCTGACAAAACGTCTGAAAAAAAGTGTTGACGTTGACAAGCTGAATTCATGCCATTTGCAACCTGTGATGTAAGCTGAGGTTCTTGTTTAAATGAATTGAAGACTTTGTGGGGAAAATGAACGGGATCTTACTTCTGGGGTGTTTGCCTGATATAATCCCACTACTGTCCCTTTTCTAAAACACATGCTGTAGCACATAATCTGGAATTTTATGTGAAAAACATTGTACATATTTGTATGTGTAAATTCAAAGTGCTACAATCTTGAATCCATGCCTCACCACCTGTTTTAGTGCAAATTGCACTACCGAGAGCCTGAACATTTTGCCGTTCATCTTTGCATGCATAAAACTGCCATGGTTGGCATGCCGCAGAGATGCTCAAATAAAAACTTCTGTTGTAATTAGTTAAACAACAATAAGATCGTCTCCACTAACTGGAGAGTCTGTGTCACTGAACAGGTGAAAGCCTCGATTGTGCCATATTTTTCAAAACCATTATCCAGTCCATCCTGATTGGTGGCCAGAACGGACCAGAAACTAAGAGTAATTTCATGAGTGCCCAAAGCGAATCAGAAGCTGGTCTGGCTGCACTGATTCTTCTCAAAGTCGAAGGACAACCCTAACAAAGTTTACCATTTTGTTTTCCATTCTCTGTTGTCCTACCTGCTGCCTGTCTTAGATGACGGGTGTGGAGATGAGTGTTTTGGGAAATATGCACAGCAAAATGAATTCATACTGTAATGTAATGAGGACTTGCATGAGCTGTAATTGTTATTATTGCCAGACACAAATTGAAAAGCATAACCTGTCTGACACCAGCTATCAGTTGTCATTATGTGGGAAAACATGCCCTCATTGCAGATAGCTGTCTGTTGACACCCAAAGTAATTGAGGAGGTAGTCGAGCTGTTGAAGGCTCTCAAAGGGGAGGACGAACACTTGATCAGAGCATTTTTATGTCTTCGGAGATGATTTGATTTCACATAATGTCTATTTTACAGCCAGATATGCCATTAATTTGCATGATAGCGAGCCAAAATGTGACATTTTTATTTAGACGTCCCCACAATGTTTGGAGAACAATTGGGTGGTGTTTTTTCTTCTGTCAGTCTTTCAGAGCGGTGGCGTCTCATTATATCATATCTAACAGAGCAGTGAATAGCTGCCTCTCTCCCCACATTGCTGTGTCAGGTCAATGTGCCATTTTTTAAGTGGTGACGGGAGGGAAGAGGTGGGGGTATATTGTTGACAGCAAGATGATGATTACACATTTAACTCTTTGTTGTTGTTTACCAACAGCAGAACCTAATACAAGGAACAAAGAAATTAGCCCGCACATTTTTCTACATCCTATACCGCCTGGCCATAAAATGTAATGTTTATTGCAGCTTTGGTGTGGACATCCCACCAGGAAGTACTTAAGCGGGATCCAGTTTGAATGTGGTGACTGCTTATCTGGGAATGTATCTGTAGGTGCAATGTAAAGACAAAAAGTATTCTAGCCTATACATCTGCAACACAGGCTGGTGCTCTCTCTCTTGTTAGCTCAGGCTGGCAAACTGGGCAAGTCTGTGCTTGGTGCCTGAAGCGCTGAAGCGAGAACAAGGGGCTTCTTTTCCCATGAACTGGAGCCAAGTGCCAGCACTTAAGGTGAAGGGCCGAGGCGCTGGAGAAGTAATTTAATCTGAGGCTCTGCCCAATTCCCTGGGCGGCCGAGTTTAAGAAAGGTCACATAGAGAAACAGGCACTGGTGACCCCTTCCCAATTACGGGCGCTACAGCAGAACATATCACAGCACCGTCCAAAGTGACAGTCATTTAGCAGCAACTCATCTGAGGGGAGGAAGTGGGAGATGGATGATAAGGAAATAAAAAATGATTTGCCAGGACCTGTTAGCCACTTCTCCACACAGGCCTGCTGCTCCCCCAGCTCCTCCCTGTCTTATTCACACACACTCATACACTCCCTCTCTCTCCCTCCCTCTCTCTTCCCACCCCCTGCCACCCCTGCTGCCCATCTCCCTCCTGCTCCACAGACACGTGACGACTCCGCATGATTATTGGCGCAATCACTCATGTAACAGCCTGCCCAGCTTTCCGTGGGGGCTCCAGTATTTGTCACTGTCACTTCCCCAAGTGCTCCGCCATTGTCTTGGAAATTGTATGTGTAAGGCAAGAGATGCCTGTGACCCACTTCGACAAGGGAGCCAGCGATGTGAGGGCGCTCATCACACAAAAAAACAGCAGTTTGATGTGTCCTATTATGTGTCCCAGCAAGAGCCATAAATAATTGTGACAAGTTTTTTGTTGCGCGTGAAAGTCCTTGACTCTGCCTCCTGTTCCAGCACCTCCTCTCTCGTATGGAGACGCTGCCAAACACCCCCGATGATAGATGGCACGGTGCAGCAAATGACAACGGGATAGATTTTTAGTTTGTGCTTTGGAAGGGATCAGTAATGGTGCTTTGCTGTACAAAGCAATAAAAGAGAAGGACAAGAGACAGAGGGGGGAGAATGAGGGGAAAACAAAAAAAAGGAAAAAAAATGGATCCATTGATGCCGGAGAAGGAAGAATGATGGTCGGTGACGCGTGATTTTTGGGCGTTTGAGCACTTAGATATATGAAATCAGGGTTTGTCAAAATGGAATGGTGGTGTGGTATTTTGGCCACTCACCGCAAAAACATACATAAAAAATGCATGAAATACACTTCATGGTATTACATTGTCCGCTACCTCTGAAAAGGAATAGTCTTTTCTTCTAACAATAAAAGAACAAATTGATATACCCCAGTACAGCTGCATTGTTTTTGCTGTTTGTCTTTACTTTGGACAAACAGAAGCTGTATGCAGTTGTTCAACTATTCATTTGAGTACATTGTTTTTGCTCTTTGTTCCTTGCCAAGCTGTGATTTCGGACTGCTTAGCAGAGGAAAATTTTCCATGAAAAATCGACATGGACGTTAGATAAAGTACCACCTGCAGGTCCTGGGTGCCAGGCGGGCAGGATACTGGTAGACAGTACGATCAGTCATGGTAATGAGCGCAAGGCTGACATACATGCTTTGAATTATATGACTTTGAGGCCTAGGCACCCTCAAACCAGGCTTCAGCCATTAGTTCAACAATTCTCTCCTTATCTCAGAGTCAAGCTGTGAAGTTTTAACAGCGCCATCATTCCCCTTTTTTCTCTCTAAATTGTTCCACCTCCACAGCAGTGCAGAGTAGGAATGCTCACAGAGGTAAATTAAGATTGTTTGTGCACTTTGACATAATGTGGTCTTTAGTTAAATAAATATAGGGGGTTTCTTCTGCCTGACTTGCTCATGTCAACAAGACAAAGTTTATTTCTTTAAACCTATCGTGTGAATGACATGAAATGAATTGATTCGGTGCTATCAGCAGTTTAAGTGATACAACAGCATGTAAGCATGTTTGTGTTCATGTTTGTCTTCTTTAGTTGACCGCAGATGCATTTGCTAATTGTATTCCGCTTCCTCTATCACAATTATTAATTTATCTCTTAAGACCACTGCGGCAGTGATGATCATTCATGTCGCCGCATCCGATAGTTAAGAAGTGGGCTTCCGTAAAAATCCATCATGTACATCAATGCACATTACTGAGGTAATTAAACAGGAGGTAATACCGCCAGATATCGTAAAATATCAAGGGGTGATCATACGCCCCTTAACACTGTACAGCCTCAGCACATGGAGATGATGCAGTAGATGAGGGATCAGCTGCAAAAAATCCAACACACAAATGTAAATGTAATTTGTCTATTTTAGAGTATCTGTACCATACCCTATGAAAAATACTAATTATTTGAAATATACTGATTGCAGCTAGCCGAGAAAGTGGCATTAAAATAATTACTTGTGAGCCCTCTCAGAGTTTGTACATTTAGCACTGTACCACCATTAGGAATAATCTGTCCAATTAAAGGTTGTGTAATTAATTAAGTGCACATTCTGTGAAGAGGAGAGCGGAGAAAATTTATCAACCTGCTGAAATATGACCTATCTTGTCCAAAAGACTAATATGTTTAAACAAAAGATGAAAATTGATGACAACATTATTTGTAACAAAATGCTCACTGTGCAACTATGATGCATCTGTACTTGGATTCGGCTTCGTAGCATTGTCCTCACAAAAGCTGTGATGTATTACCCCCGGCTGCCTGGCAATAACTTTCAATGAAGGGCGCTTTGCCTATCTAGTGAAACAGTCTGTTACTTTATCCCACTTCACATCTCAGGCCTTCACTGTAACCATCATCTGGTAGATTAAGACACGTTTTCATATGTAGAATTGTGAACATGAATGCCGTTGAGGCCTTCGTAGAAAGATGTAGTAGTGGCATATGATATTGTGAGGAACTGAGGCAGAGTTGGCACTGAGTGGACATCCTGATACCACCACCCAAAAGTGTAGTAGAGCAGAAAACATCTTGCTGCGCCAAACCTGTCGGGTCATTTCTGTTATAGCAAGAAAATGTGAGCCAATGTGTGTGTGTGTGTGTGTGCATTTGAGAGAGTGAGCAAGATGCCAGCAGTTCGTACAGTTACGGTTTGTTGCCAGCTCTACATATGGCCTAGATCAACACTTCAGGGAACAGACATCATAGCCCAACATTTAGTAAAGTACAAGTACAAACACACGTCTAATGCTACCGTGACCAAGACGCGTATACACTGTGGGCACGCTGCAGCGACACATTTATTTAAGTGCCACTTCTGACTCAGGCACTCAGGAGGAACAGTGAGATAGTGAGTAATGTTCTAATAACAGCAGTAATTCAAATACTCAAATAGATACTAAGACAATTAGGTCTGCATTAATAAACATTCTCAGTAAACATTCCTGTACCCAGACGAGAGAGAACAATGTGCAGTCTGTCCAGTGATGTAGAGCTCAGGTGTAATCTGAAAAGTTGGCCAAGGTGACTTTTAATCATCAATGTGCCCAAGTTCTGCTTAACAGTTGAACTATAAACTTGAGCGTTATTAAAATAATTACTCAATTAGTTAGCTCCACAAAAGTATTAGAAGACTATTTCTCCAGATGATTAACTCTTACGTCGTGTTCAGACCAGCATAGCTGTGCAGTGTTTTGGTGTACAGTAAGAATCTGTTGCTCCAACTGCATCCTGTTTCATTTCGGTACCTGAAACAACAAACCCCCAACGACACAGCCACTTGCATTTTTTGCACTACAGGGTCATTTTTGGTCTGAACACCCGCACAGGCTCACTGGTCCAATGGTACAGGGGCTGATTTATGTTTCTGTTCATGATTTTTTTGAAAAACTGCTAATTTCATACATTCGTTTATTTACACAATCTTGAAAAACTAACATTTGGTGGTTTTCTGATGAATTGTATTTACTATCCAGTGATTAATGTTAAATATTCACATTCAATTTATTTATGTATTTTTATTCATTATTTATCAGCTAAGAGGTGACACAAGTGTTACATTTATAACCTAAAGAATGCATACACAAAGAAAATATCAGCTATAAAGACATGTTGCTGTAAAGCTCTTTGCCTTTAGGTGGCGCAAGTGGTAAAATTGCAGCAGTTATTACAGATAGTGTATGAATCCTAAATTGCTGGGATTTCTTCACAGCTTAGAGGAGTTGATTTCCAACTTTCAGAGATTTTAATTTCCCAATACATGCTCCTAATCTATTACACTGATACAACATGATCATGGTCGAACATGTTGCCAAAGTTTGTTACAAAATTTAACATTTCGTGACCTCTGCTGAAGCACAGGGTGAAACCCTCTTTAAAGAACAGAGAGAGAAGAATAGGGCCATATTATGGGCACATTTTCTGTCGTGTAAGTGATTTCACAAAGGCAGGTTATTGTGTGAGCTCTATGAGCCCCCGTGGCCCCTGTGTGCTGGGTGGCGGAGTGCAGTGTACAACCGCACCTTCCCAAACTGCCATCCAGCTGACAGCTCCCAGCCGAGGGAGAGAGGAAGAGAGGCTGAGAGGAGAGGGAGACATAAATCCTATGTCCTATATAAAAAGAAATACTATCCGTGTCATGGAAAGGTGGGATGCCCTAAAATGAATGATAACAGACTCATTAAAAATAACGGCCGCCTAAATGATAAATAGCTCGCCTCCTGAAAAGAGCTCAGGACAATGGCTTTAACAAATTAAGACTGCGGTGCTCTGCCTAAAGGTGTTATTGGCCCTCTTCTCTTTCACCAAAATATCTAGAAGTAATAACACTGTGTCTGGTTCACCATTATGGTCATCACGCTCCCTTATGGATAACTGAAACTATTAACACATTGTAAATACTACCTTCCAGTTCAGTTTGTTGTACTTTCTTTCCACAAAAACACAACATTTTTTGAATATGTGGTTGCAGTAAAATGTGCTTTTAAGAAAGTAATTCATGTGTGAAATAAAGAACTATAAACCACTTAATTTATTCCACATCAGCTGGCATTTGCAAACGAGAGCCTAACAAGGATGCTGCTGGGTTTGGCACTACAAACAGACCACTATTAAACATGTAAACCTGGCACCCTGCTTTAAAAACCAATAGCTAGTGCCTGAAACAGATCTCACATTCCTAATGATGACAGTAAATTAAGCCAAACCATCCCCACGCATCCAAAACTGTACACATCTTCTTCGGACTGTAAAAACTCAGCCAGCGTTCATCAAGTATAAACATTTACATCTGTGTGACATAAACAGATTCCACCGCTGTAAATACTGCAGAGAAGAGACAGAGCCTGGGCCTGTCAGAGGGAATGAAAATGAGGAATGGATGACTCGTGCGAGTCGCTGACTTCTTAACTGATAGATGTCCACTCCCGAGCAGGCTTGATGGGGGCAGACGTGTCCGTGAGTGCACCCTCTCCCTGTCTCCTCTGTAAACACTGGCATTCCACACGCATGAGAACATTATTTAGCAAAAGCTTCGTCAAGAATTCAAAGACCTGCAGTGACAAGAGTTATGTGGCTCACCCAGAATGGTGTGTTTTCTGCAGCTCCATGAATCACGAGAACTCCTCTGTTTAGAATAGAGATACATGTAGTCAGATCTGGGGGGAGTGGGGTGGCAACATGGACAGCTGTTAAGTGGGCTCTGGGCTCAGTTTGGGTGTTGTATGGTTGCAGGGACTGTGGTAGTGACAACTTTTTTAAGTTCAGAATTTTTGCTTTTGGCAAACCTCCCAATACATGAGATGACAGCTTAGTTCCTGGCATTTTAATTCCAGTCTCAGTTCTAGCAGTGCCCGGTACAGCCGAGCTCTCATGTCTGTGTGTACAAACCTGCTCTAAGGACAGATACAGGAAACAAGGCTTTGATCCAGCTGACAGCATTTCCCAATACTATATCTGGTCTGGCAAAAACAAACCACACATACTCGTGTACTTGTGTTAATGTCAGCACAATTTGGATTTCAATATTTAGCGCATCCGCAAAGAACGTCGCGGTTTTCTCGGCTCAGACCACTTGTTGTGGTCCCCTGTTGTGCTTTTATATTGAACTTAACATTTTTATCTCGATACCCGAAAACAAATCTGATCTGTCCTTCAGGGACTCACCCAGTCTGTGTTCAGACAGACGAGTGGACTGAGGGACTTTTCACAAAAGCAGACAACAAACAAAATCCAGCTGAAGTAGGTCATCGCCTGTGAGCTCTGAACAATCGTTAGGTGTACACGATACATACAGTACATGCATGTATCTGAAGCTGTAGTATGTGTCTGAGTAGTTCTTTTTGAATGCCATAAAGCTTGGCTACTACTTCTTAACTGCTTTTTGGTGCGTGAAATACACCACATTGCTTCTAAATGTATCTTCCTTCGTGTATGTTTTGTCGGTTTGCATCGGTTTGTAAATTACTGCAGCGTTTCATTTAGTGTGGTCATCTAGGACCGGAAATGTCACCTCTAAATGGATATTGTAAGGATTTTATCTAAATCAGATATTATGTACTGCATTGTGAGCATTTAAATGTGCTTGCTTTGCTAACAAAGTCATTAAAGTTGTTTAAAGAAAATGGTAGTTTGAGTGAAGTTGTGGACAAGAGTTGCAAGGCAGGATGATGGGGGTTTCTAGGCAATTCAAGCACTTGTACTGCTTGATTATACATAGCAACGCTGTGATAAGGCTTCATTGAAATTTACAACAGGCAATCTCTACCATATGGACTCACCAAATGGAGATCACAGACTGGCAAACGCAATCAGCTTTTTAATTAACAGAATTAACAGTGCGATGTTAAACCATAATGACAGCAATAAAAACAGTTGATGTGACAATCAAAGTGCACCAAAAACATTCATAACCATTATTTTCATTAGCCTGAGAGGAAGACAATAGCAGTGAGTGGGGTTATATTGGAGAGGGATCTCAGACCCCCCTGTAATCACACTTGAATTAGCTGCAGATACTGCAAATACTCCAATAGGCTATAAAACATGGGGTCACAGAGAACACTCATTTGGGTTTATCTTGGACACTTCATTTGATGTTGGCCCATTCTCTGAAGGAGTGAGTGTTGTCAGAAGCAATAAACATCCTGCATTTTGAAACATTTCTGAATGTGAGACGAGGCCCAAATCTACAAAGTTGGCTCATCTACTGAGATTCATCTTCCAAACTGCCATTGCGGCATTACAAGCAGAGAGCTGATCAGCAGCCGAAAGACTTTGGCAGAAAATAGCTGTTTATTGACCATAAAACATGTGCATGTACACATAAAAGCACAAACGCACGCCCACACACTTACACTGACACGGATACAAGTGCACACACACAAACACCTACACATAGAGAGATAAACCATAGCACCACAGCAAGGGCCATACCCCCGGCAACAGCACACAAAAGAAAGTCAAATTATTAGAAATAATGAAAAGCCATCAATAAGAATTCTGCAGAGACTCATTTCATTCTGTTTTCAACAGCGCTTTTCAGCCCATTATTTTCTGTAAATGTTAACATCGCCAAGCCTGCCTATTGATTCTATTATTTTTGACCTTGCATTAGTGTCGGCTAATCTCGCATGCTATAAAATTTCATTTCATAGTGAAAAATACTCCAAGGCCCTAAGGGTGAGTTATACACAGGTTGCGGCACCCCTGGGATTCATAAGTGCACATGCGGGTAAACAAACCGTACATTTAATGTTTCTTAGATGAGTGAGCAGCGCTGGGGGTTTCATTTCTTCCTAAACCTCAGGATTTTTCCTTTTCTTTTGTGTGAGGTGGCTCAAAGTGAGGGTTAGGTAGAGAAGCTCATTCGAAGATGAATGTGAGCATCTTCCAAAACGATATTGTATTTTCACTCCCGTACACAGGCCTGAGAGGAATGCTGATACGCTGAAGCCAAATACCTTTTTTTTCTTCCCAATGCATGTATGAGGCATCGCTGAAGATTGTTACATTTTTCAGATCACACTCAGGAATGACCCAAGCTTGGCGTGGATGGGGGAACAATGAAGCAGCACCTCTTCTACAACCGCTGTTATTCAATTGACACATAATAGTAGTCAAGAGATTTTAAAGAAATCACTAAATGTCTGATGAAAAGTGGTACCTTATCTGATAGATAAGCTAAGAAAAAAAAGGCCTGCATCTTTTTTTTAGAGGAACAGATGCCTGCAGTGATTACAGCTGTAATGTGCAGGGGTCCGGGCCAGTAATATTTAAACCAAACATACCTCATTTGCAACTGATAAATGTATTTAAATTCTGACAATTTAAGTTTTTGCTGTATTTCATCAAGTGAAGCAAATAGGAGAGGGTTAGGGTTAAGCTTCACAAGCTACCAGTTAACTTGTATTGAAACACATTAAATTAGCAGTTTTTAAAAAGTTGATAAAACTTTCTGTTTTTTTTGTTGTTGTTGAAATGATCATGTTTTTAGTGTTATTACATGGAGCTGCGTGGGTGCAAAGGTCCCTTTACATTACAGCATTATATTGTAGGTGTAAATGTATGGTGTGTCTTAACTACCCCCACTAGCTTTTTCTGGAGGTAATCAAAACCCAAATAGCCCAGACTATTTTTCAGTTTTATCAAGAGGAGCTTCAAAGTGGAAGCCAGTGGTAGCCATACAGTAATAAAGTTTAACAACAGCAAAGCAATATGTCTGTAAGAACTTCCTACAAACCACTCAGTCAGCATAATCCAGGTTTCAGGTGTTTGTCTGTCTCACTCCCTGCCCTAAACCATGATGTGGAGAAATTTTGATTATTTCAGTAAAACTTGGATGAACATCTTCTTCTATGTGGGGAAGGGAACAATCCATAGAATAATGCTATACAGTTCTATAATGTACCCCCCCGAGACATTGCCAGTGCATTGCAGTGCCACAGAAAGAAGACGCCTAGGTGAATGCACAAATACAAACAATTTCTCTTTCTTTTAAAATCCCCAAAGGAAGTGGGGCTTATTATAATAGTTTTTTGAATGATAAGGTGTGTTGCCAAGTGTGGGCAGAACTGAGTGAGCATGATGCAAGCGAGCTTAACTCCTGTATGTGGCACACGGAGGTGAAAAATGAGGGCTCCTCTACCTCTTCATCATAAGAAGAAAATCAGTATTTGAATTTGGGACAAACTGAACATACAAGTAGTTGCATGAAATTTGGATTAGGTTGCACAAGTAGCTTGCAAGATTTTTACAGGCTTTTTTTCTTCCTTGTAGCTACTACAGTATAAATTGTGATCGTCTTGAGAGGTCGGGAGCTTTTCTCTTGGAGCCTTTGAGTCGTGGGTGCAGGAGATGAAAACAGTAAAGTGTTGTTTTCCAACTTAAATTCACTGTATTCAGTCTTCTCATAACTGCCCCCATGACGTACGTCGTACCGCTACGCCGTCAAAACCTGTTGATATCAAAGTCTTTCAAAACTATTTAAAGTAGGTGTGTTTCTCCTTTCGACCAGAAATCTGGACTTTTCTTTTGAGCTATAGGATGTACGTCACGGGGTTGTATGCACGGCTGCATGTAAACAGGAATATTAGTGGAATATTAATTTTCATTAGCTATGTAAACACCTTAGTAGGAATATTTATATATATATATTTTTGGAATAAGGAAAAAAAAACTGAATATTCTGTTCATGCAAGTCAGTGTTTCTTCTCTACATACAATGTTTCCCTTCACTTTCATTTCCCTCACAATAGCAATCAGCTTATATGGTTCAGCTGGGCAGCAACCATTGTCCTGGCTGCCCTGCTGACTATGGGTTTTGTAGTCTTTTAATGGATGCCATGATGGTTTGTAGTTCTTGTTGCATCCACTGGGAGGGAATGTATCGCCCCTCTATGGCACTACCTCTCATGACATTACAAAATGTAAGTATGAATGTGTTCATCCGGTATTCCTGGATGATAAGTAAGTGATAAAAATGGGTAAAGTATTAACTTATTATCTTTAATAATTTAATAATCACTCCAGTATATTTCTTTCAGAAACTGCAGTCTCTCAACACTAACTCAAACCAAACGTCTACTTGGAGCTCTTCATGGAATAAAGTAAAAGAAATATTAACTGTGTGTTAACTTATATACAAAACTATCTCACCGTCCAGCCTGTTACAAAGGTCAACAAGTAACAACTACAGTATGCAGCTGAATCAGGTGCTTCCCAGTTTGAGGACAGCAAACTTTAAAGGGAAAAAAAGAGGAGAGAAGATTGATTTGCAACCTTAAATAGTGCAAACAGAGTTTCACTACTTTCTCTTCCTCAGATTCAAAATGGACAAAGACATAAGGTAAACATCTATATATATATATATTGCAGTTTTGTGTTCAGATTTTTAATCTTTAAAGCTCTTTTAGTTTTTCCACCATAAACCAGGCCACAGGGACATTTCAGAATGCAGACAACATGTGTGCTGCTGCAGTTTATGAAGGATTTTATGGTGTATTTTTTTGCGTGTACGTGGATGTGTAAAGTCTTTGGTGTCTGACGAGTTTTAACATTGTGCACAGTGGCACAGTTGATTAGACAGCCAGAAGACAGTGTTAGGTGGTTTTCTAGTGTCAGAATGAGCAAGTCTGTCCCTCACATTGGGAGAACTTTTGAGCGTGATCAAGAGCTGATATTATTTAGGGATGGATCACTCTGTCTGCCAGAGGAGAATATTCAGGATCCGTGATGAAATAGCTGTAGCTCTTGTAGTGTATTTGGTTAGGGACATCCAAGTAAAGGTTTAACACGCCTTCTCCTTAAATAATGTTTTTATTTAGGATCTAAAGGTTCTTCTTAGCTGATTCTGAGGAAAATGCTAGTATGTGTAGGTCATGTAAGATGTATCATGTTATTTGCTGTTGCTGGATCAGTGGACAGGAATGATTGTTGAAACTGGGATACAGTGATCCGCGACTTAAATCGAAAGTGGGCCAGGGGCGTAACGCCGCGGGGGGGGGGCCCTTCCCTGCCCTGCCCTGCTTCCTACCCCCCGGCTTCTGCTGCCCATGCTCGGACCACACCCCTCTCTGCGCTCGGCCTTCACTGTGATCTCAACTACACACCTGTAAAGCTTCGTGCATCTTGCGTGGTTGTGACGGAATCGCGTCTGTCCACAGACATAAACACACAGCCACACGCTGACACGGCTGGAAATAAATCACTTTCCACATTCAGTTTATTTTATTACCAAAATGTCATAATCAACTAAATAGTTAAATTAGTAGTTTATTTTCAGGTGGTGGACCTAATGCATAGCACTGTCTGTTAATGCAGACTCAGCCAGATGGTTTGAGTCTATGTTTTTGAGGGATTCAGAAATCCTACAGTCACATCAATCTATCGGACCAATCACAGATCCAATCTGTCCTTTTATTTTCGAATCATTTGATAAGCAGGGCTGTGATTATCATCCCACCTTGTTCTTTTTTTTTCTTTTTCAGATTAGTCCACAGATGTGTGTTTATCCATTTTTAATGTTCCTCCTACCTTTATCACACTTTTCAATTTGGAACTTTTGACACAAACATGCTGGAGCACTTTGCTGCAGCTCCAAAATTAGACAGCGAGGAAGAGAGTGGGAGAGAAGGAGAGAGACCCAGTGATTTTCCAACTGTGGATGCCTGTGTTCTGGGTGTCACTTTGGTTAATAATCTCCTACCAATCCTTCAACTTGGGTGCACGTTCAGGATGCTTCAAACCATGAAAACAGCTGGCTTTGTGCAGCCCAACTGTCAGAGTCTCCTTTGCTGTCGATGATGGAAATATCAAACCACTGAGGCGTGAATGGACATCTCAATCTGAATCTCTTCAGCTCAGCTAAGCCACAGCCGTCCTCCCACTGATAATTCATGCAACAAACACTCACATTAGGAACACTCTGAACCGTCCCTCCCAGTCCTCTCCTTCTTGGAGTAATACACAAGCAACATTAAGCTCAGTAATTCTGTTCAACTTCAAATGAAATGTTTTTTTTATCATTTCTTAGACTTGGCTATCACTTTGATATACAATTGTCCAAATAGGCATCAATTCAATCCATCCACCACTGGCGCTTTTCAGATATTGAACAAAATAGTGAATATAATGAAAAAGCCTCGGCGATGTACATAAGAGAAAGCATATTCTCACAAAGGACATAGTTACAAAAATGATCTCCATTCAGGGAATGAGCAGTTTGGCGTTGATACCATCAAGTGAACACAACATGAGTCCATTTTCATCTGTTTCTAGATTATAATGTTGCTCTCAGTTGCTTTGCCAGCATGCACTCAACCTCTCCATTTATTTAAATCATCACAGCAAACTAAAAATCAAGGAGTAATAGGTGCGCGTTCCATGGGAAGCACAATCAACATACATGTCTAAACATTTGAGAGTCATTCATCAAATAAAAACAAAGAATGTCTCACATCTATTTAGAGTGCTTGGATCTTAGATTTATTAACAAGCAGATAGGGTGGAAATTAAAACATAGTAGTGCATATATTTTCCACAGAAAACTTGATTGTAGTCGATGTTCAAAAAGGGGGCGGAAGGAATGCCGTGTTTGTTTTTCTTCTCCAGACCACCGTTATGTGTTTTCAATATGATGTGAGTATGAGATAGAATTGTAGAAGTCCCTGGGGCTCATCCAAGTTTAACAAAGCACCAAGGACAGACAACCTTAAGCCCACACAGTGCTACAGCGCTCCTCTCATGGAGA
Organism: Lateolabrax maculatus; assembly: GCA_031216445.1. NCBI lineage: Eukaryota > Metazoa > Chordata > Actinopteri > Acropomatiformes > Lateolabracidae > Lateolabrax > Lateolabrax maculatus. The sequence continues at coordinate 23,976,391 of CM062201.1, read as the reverse complement.
ATGTAATAAATAAATGAGCAGATGAGTTTGGTTCCGACAAGTGAGGGACATGGCGCTCCCTGTGCATTTTTGATAGTGATCTAATTCATCTGGCAGGCGTGGATGTTGATTAAATCAGAATGTCAGCCACTTGACAAGACAAGACACAAGCCGGCGTGGAACCTGTTTGAACAGCATGAGCTGTGCAAGATGGCCAGGGAGATTTGCAATGCCGCGTGGCCGCTGAACTCCACGCACTGCCCTGTTATCATCGCTTCCTACAACACGTTCGGAGAGACAGACAGACAGACACACAGACAGACAGACGGATGGAGAGAGAGGCAGAGGAATCCACCGAGGCCCACCTCTTCTGTTCTCTTTCAGGGCGACATCAGCCCTCTGACACTCAGGGTAAACAGAAGGGTGTGATGGCACGACCATGTTCCCCTTCACTCACATGTGGTTGATGCCTCTATCAAATCTTCTTGACAATCACAGAGCTGGAGGCAAGACATACGTACGTGCTGAAATCACAGGCCCTGTAATTATGGGGAACAAAGCCTCTCTGAGCAGACTCACTATATGAAAGACCATCAATGAGAAATCAGAGCAAAGAATGCTTAGGGTTGGTCCGTCTGCAGCGGCATACAATAGGAGTATGATAAAGGGGGAGTTTCAGAGACAGAAATCGTTGAGGCAGGTTGCTATTTAACTGATGAGTGCTTCTCCAGAATCACTATATCTGTGGAAAACTATTGCTTTCCCCCCAAATTCAACACAATACCCCAACCATCTGCCAAAATATGACAACAGACTGATGTAAACACACTTTGGGAAATGATACACATGGTTTAAGATTCCTTACGCACACCAGACATACAAGTGACGTTTTTGTGAAATTTATTTTACTCTGTTTATTTCTCTTGATTGTTGAATTACGATTCGGCACAAATTGAAACACACAGAATTGGGTCCTTGGGCGGCTCCTCTCCTGCCTCCCGTTCACCTTCCTGGATGCACAGCTCCAAGGAGGTCAAAGTTACATGTAGAGAGTCACGCTACTAATCTTCTTTGTCACTCATAAAATTTACACAACATCTCCCTCATGGAGGCCTGTCAGTTTGCTGCTGCCTGTGTCTGTCAGAGAACACAGATAATTACTCTGAGGGATCGGAAAAGGCCTTGATTATTTATAGGACTGGATGTCTTAAAAGAAAAAAAGAAATAGTATATGTGACTTTGAATGATTCCTTGTTAGTAATAATACAACAATATCACTCTTTTAAAAAATCTTCACTACAGTTATCAGTTTTGTAGTAAAAATACAAAGCAAAAAGCGGTTAACCCTGGAGTCATTTTTTTTGTTTTATCAGTCTGAAACTCTTATTTATTACTCACAACATGAACAATTCTTTTTGTAAAAAAGAAAAAAAGTGTGTGATGAAACTTTTCTAGAACCTCAGAAGAGCAAATTACCATAAAAAATTTGACACCGAGCAGTCAGATATATTACAAACGAATGACATCCTCTCTAAGTGAGCGCTCCTGTCTGTGAATGACATGCTGTCTCTCACACTGGGCCATGACATGACCTGCTGGACGGACATCATGACCGAGATGAACGACGCCCGAGTGTAACAGTCGCTGCCTCGCGGGGTTTTTGTTCACCTTGTTGTTGTGACCTCACCTGCTGTGTGTGTGTAATTCTCTCCCAGGATATAACAGCGTGAAAAGCCCATGAATTACACTAAGCCTCGCGTGAGAGAAAAGTGAAAAACAAGCATGATGATCACGTTACAGTGATGTGTGCTTTTGATTCACCTCGCCTTCAGACCATGAACAGCTCCTTTTACTTTCCATAAAGGATGGTGCTGTAAAGTGCTGTAATGTTTATATTCTCTCGGTTGTTTTGAGGATTTAAAGCCCCTGAAAACTTCAAATATTCAAATAATAAAATTTAATATTGTGACTAAATAAACACCAATTAAAGTAAAAAAGAAAAAACAACTTAAGGTCTTCAACAAAAACTATGACAAAAAATAGTCGATGATGACTAAGATGATTTCCATGTCGAAAACAAGACTAAAACTAAATAAAGAGTAACCTTTGAAAACAAGAATTATGACAAAATATTTTGAATTTTTCATCAGTGAATAAAAACTAAACAGTAAAAGACGGAAATTAGACAAATAAACTGATATAGTACTTATAAAAATGTAAGCTAATGTAACTTTATCAAGTGCTGTGGATGTAACGCTGATGTTGCTTTCAGTCGGCCATCTTTTTATGTTTCTTTGGGAAGGAATAATTCAATCCCACGATTAATCAACCATCTAAATCTTCCTCTAGATGGCCTAAAGAGACATCTCTCTGTTATCCGGTGTTTTAGCTTCTCCTCTCAGGCTAAACCCAGACAGTTCGCAGTATTTTAGTGAACGAGTGAGTGAATCCAGCTTCCGGATGATTCGCTGCTCTGCAGAGGGGAGAACAGGGCGCACTAATCTGCTGGCTGCTGATTAGGACTGTGTGGGTGTGGTTTGATCAGATTCGATCAACAGTGACTAAACATCCCACCAACGGTTGTCGGATTCTGGTTCAAAGCTTGCTGAATGCTGATTGGTGCGTGCAAGTTCGTGACATCACAATTTTCTTTCAGATCCCAATGAGATGAGCACAGAGGAAAAAAGAAACATAAAAATCTGTAATGTGAAATAGCCAAAACGCTTCCAACATGGGCAGAAAATAGTGTGTTCATGTAGGATCCCATAACTTATAGGAAGAAGCTGATTGAAAAAATGTGTTTTTAGGGGTTTTAATCCTGGTTAATTAAACCTCGAAGCACAGTGAAATAGTGCAAGTGACCAGCAACCAAACCATCTTCACGGCTGGTCATTCCTCAAAATACATGTGCCTATTTAATTCTAATACGCTACTTAAATGCCAGCTTAATAAGAGATGGCAATTCCATGTGCAAATCAATTTGATATCTGCAGGGACTGAAAAGTGCACATCACACATTACGAGCCAGGATCAAGCTGGGGGCAGGTGCCTCTCTTCTCAGAATTACAAGGAGAGTTTGCAGACAGATATGAATTTACAATTAGTCTCATCCTGGCGACTCTTTAAGGTTTGTGACAGTGTCTGGGGTTCCACTAAAGGCCATGTGTGTGAAGCCATGAATTTCTTGCGACAGGCTATGATACCAGAGAGGCTATATTTAGGGAGGATAACTAGTACTGCACGGTATAATCTGACATTTGTACCACAAGGGAGTCATACTGCATTGCTCACAAATGACAGTGTCACTGTTGGTTTGTGTCCCCGGTGGAATAGGTTAAAGAGAACAAAACATGTTTTTGCAGTGGAGTGCCGCTCTGCAAGACAGATCTAATAAAACTGTATTTGATTGTGGGGGTATGATCTGACTGTGGCTGTCACTGGTGAGTGAGCCCCCTGAGCGCGGAGACAGCAGCAGTCTGGTTGAAAAGGAACAAAGAGTCCCTGGGAGCGGTCTCAGTAGACTCCGAAACAGGAGTCTGCATGACTGGCCTGCTTTTGATGGCTGACTTCAGCAGGGCATTTCAACGTCCCCCTACTTCTCCGGCCCTCTAACCAGGGACAAAGAGAACAAGCAGAGGCCACCATTGTTCCAGTGTTAATAGCTGCCGATTTTCTTAAAAATGTAAGCATACCAAGTAAAGCATATCACTTTATCAGAGCTATTCTTGAATAAACATCCTGCATATCCTGGGCAACATAAACTGTTATCAATCTACAGATACGTTTTCTATCCGTCCCCTCATGCGGTGTCGTAGTTTAAATTATAACGTCAACCAGCATATTTGAGTACCTGTCAAATCCTTTTAAAGAAAACAAGCATGATGTAATTCTGTTCAACCAGGCAATTCATTAGCCCAAGTCAAACACTCGTCCTTCTGCAGTTGGCTGCTGTTGTCCTCCCTGCGGACGCGGAGAAGCCACTTAGGTCCACATTCACCAAGGTGATCAAACCTGCGTCAGCCTACACCTGCCTCCCCTCTCAGGAGGAACCAGGACAGGCTGCACAACAAAGCTCCGGCGGCACACTTGGGGAGTTCAGCTAACTGCGTCTTCAATCACCACATCTCAGAGCTATCCAAGGATTGCGGGCGTTTTAGGGAGAAAAAAAAAAAGCAGGGGTGTACATGCAGGAGTTTGTTTGGGATGCATACTGCACCGGCTGATTGATGTACGAGGAATATTTCAGCCACTTATCTACTGTAGTCCTCCATGACACCTTGTATTTCCCTTTGCCGCCTTTGCATACTCTTCCAAAGTACCCTGCAGAAGGAGAAACGGTATCGCTACTAAGTAGACATATGGAATATGAGTGTTCAAGACATCTTTACTAGGAGACATTAAAGCCATGTTAGCAGAGGCAGTAGAATATTATACCAGCTAGATGCTCAGTGGAGATTTGGGGATCAGCAATGTGCAGGCTGTTTTTTTCAATGATATGTTTGAATTATTTCTTATGGGTGTGCATAATGGCAATATAAATCTTTCTGGGTGTGCAATTACAAAGACTGGCATGGTCTATTCCCCGCTGGGTGATCGCCTGCGAACAATGACATATTACCGGCTGGCCGGCAGTGGTCATTAAGAACTGATATGGGATTTATGGCCAGTCTTTAAACATGAGATGGCATTAGAGAGATTTGAATACAGTCAAAATGGCACAAAGAATCCTTGCCTGAGCAAGATGGAGCTAATGAACTGTGGTTGGAAAGCAGGGGGATATAAAGTTATTTTGGGTAAGACCAATTTCTCATCAAGCAAAATGAGTCTGATTTTAATCACGGGTTGTCAGAGTCCATAACAAGCTCACTGTGTTATTATGGTATTATATCGGTGAGGTTTTATAGGGTTGTAATGAGCAAAGTTTAACAATTAATATATTAACACACGGTTCAGTTTGTAATAATGGAATGCGTGTTGAAAAGCAGAAGACAAAATATGAAATGTTAATATGAAGTATGAAAAGCACAGTATGATTATATTACGAGAATTCAACATGATACAAACCTTGAGAGGCGGTACAGTATCATCTCAGTCAGTGTTTCTGCATGACGACAAAAGCTCTCTATATAACCATCTTACTAATTTCCAGTGGCAATTAAGGAGTCTTACATTCCACACGATACCTGCTGAGAGAGTATAAGGAGCTTAAACATCAGATGTGTTCATTGGAAAGTGAGAAATAAAGACTTTGCCTCATCATATTAGTGCCAGCCCTTAAAGTGACTGTTTATCATGAGGTAGTGCTCAAGGTTTTAATGAGCTCCCTGCCTGTTCTAGTATAATTCCAATTAGTCCCTCCGTCTCATATAATGGCATGATTACCTTGTGAAGCCTCCATTGTTTTCTGTACAAGCCTTGAAAGGAACCCTGACTATTTTAATCTGTTTCCCAGTGGCAGCACACCTGCCAAGCCAGTTACACCTCCTGCAGAATGATCACAGGTATTGGTTCATTAATACAGAGAATGGCAGTGTATGAATCCCCCCCTCCCCCGGTCACACCTAGTGGATAGATGGGGAAAATGAATGTTAAAATCAGATTTTGACTGCATTTCTCTTTCAATAGCATATTCACACCATTCAAATATTACATTGGAAAAGGAGTAGGGGGAGTTTATAAAAATGAGATTCACAAAACAGCAACCACAGTGTACATATCCATTTCTGTTTGGCTTGTACTCAAACTGCGTGTGTAATAATTCGGTATTTCTTGAAAATCTCAGCTCACTTATTGTAAAGTCTGGCCGGTTTCAGTCATAATGTGATAAAAAAAAATCCCGCAGCTGTGTCATCCTCTAAAGTAAGGCCCATTACCTCAATTTTGGTTGCTACCATTTCAGAGAGAGAGAGGAAAAGGAGCGATTTTTGATCAAAACTCTGGCGAATGGAGAAACAGTCATTAGCAGGAGCCATTTGCACTGTCATCTTGTTTGGACAGCCTGTGGCTTCCACTTGAAGACAGTTCTGGTTCTAAAGGAAATGCCTTGTTCCTCACAGCCTCTGCGCTCTCCACATAGGGCTGATTTACCAAGAAACTCACCGCACAGTCATAATGATGTATCACTGATATCATTTGTCATAAGGGCATGTTGAGAAAATGCATAACGAGAATAGAAATGTGCAGTAACTTCATGCAAACAAATAATTGAGCTAATGTTGTTGATTCAATAAGTTTTGCAACCGCAAGGGCAGCGCGCTCCAACCACACCACGTTGTTCCCAGTCTCTCGGTAATTGATTCAGAGCTCTGAGGACACCGACTTGCACAAGAAATGTTTCATTCAAATCATAATTTAACAGGGTATCAGCAACAACGAGCACAATAGGAGAGGATGGTAATAGCCAGAACCTAAAACTGAATTTAGATTTTCTCTCAGATTTGACATTCGTGCTTGAATAAGAGACAGGAGGGAAGAAATGGTAATCTGCAAGAAAACCCTTAAAAGAATCAATTTGGCAAGGTGTCTGAGAATGTGACTTTATCCGGCACTGTGATTCCGACTGTCTCCTGTAAGAGTGGGATGACTGTCTTTCTTCCCCGCTGACAGGCAGACCCAGGCCAAATTGACAGTTCTTTAAAGCGCCTGACAGAAAGCCGCATTAATTAAGTCATTGCTGGACTTTAATTGTGTTAAGAAGTTGAAAAAAAAAATCTAATATGAGAAAAGGTTACCAAGTCCTCCGTGGTGTCAGATTTTCTACTTTCTATGAATATTAATGTGCCTAATGAAGACAATCTTCGCTTCATCTCCCCATTGTTCTGTATTCAGGTGCCAAGCTTTCACAGCCATTGATTTGTTGTTAAAGAACAAATATGTCATGGGAGAAAATGACTGCCACGTCTTTTATCTTAAATTTATCAAGAAAAACGCCTCTCTTTTCAGTTGAAGTGTGGATTTTTTTTTGTTATTCTAAAAAGGTTTTAGCTGAGTGAGTGTCATGCAAAAGTTGTCAAGGTGTGTTTGGGTGTTAATTAGATGTGGTAAGCCAATTTTGCTATTCTGCTGTGAACAGAGAACAAAAGGAAATTCAGATTTCATGAGGTGCGGTGGACAACAAATAAATACAAAGCCAGCAAAGCAAACCTTTGTCTTTGTCTTTAGCCAGTGGCATACAATTATTTAGCTTTTAGCAGTTAGTACTTGAGCTTATCCTGTCAAAAATACATTTGTTTGCAAAGACAAACCACACTGAATGCTATCACAGTAGAAAAAAGAGTAAACACATTTGGTGGATCAGGATTTCTCAAAGGTGGAGGACTGCTGAGGTGCGACTGTCTGCCACTGCTGGCAGATAAAGTCATGTGATAAGATATTTGATGGCAAGTTACAAGTTCTTTGTGCCTGCCACAGAGCCTGGGGGGAGAGCAACACCAAGAGCTCCCCAAACTTCAATATTAACCGGGCATCATGATTGCCAGGCATATTGAAGAGACAGAAATTCAAATGAACCTCTCTCCTCGTGATAAGACGACCTGAGTCCCTGTGAAAGATGAGCTATGGCTATTTCTGGAGAACGAAGTGCTCGGTCTCGCCACAGGGCAAACCCTGAATAGCCAGGGTTGGAATTACTTGAAAAGAGGGACCGGCTGATGTACTTGGCACTTGTCATTGAAGGAGTGTCTTTTGTTCACAATGCCATAGATCTCCATCTGAGGAAACTGTACAAAAGGACTCATGTATTTGTGAATCCTTTTGTGAAAAATTAACAGACGCATGTTACCGAGGGGAAAAGGATAGTGTCAGAAAATTAATTTTGCAATATCTCATCTGAATTTATTGTTTAAATTTGGGGAAACCTGGCTTGCAACACACCCTCGGTGCATCTTTCTTTCTCTGCAGATGTCCTTGTCTTGGATGGCCGTTGAAAAGAAAGCAGTCACCATAGCTAATTTATGTTGTGGGTTGGGTGTACACAAAGTGTGAAGGATGGGGAACTATGCACATGTGGACGTCCCTTTATTACATCTGACAGAGACGACTTCTTTCTGATGTCATCCCTCTGTGCATGTGGGAGTCAATGAAGTTAAAATTGTTTCCCACCAGAAGAGACGCTCTCACACACACAGGAGGAATCAGTCAAAGCTGTATTGAGATCAAGTCGCAGACATCATCAATTCAAAGCTTCCTTCAAGGGAAACTGTTGTTTTATGTGTTAAAAGAGTATATGGTAATTCAGGCAAAGATAATTTTATTCAGTAAATGTGATAAATTTGTTAGTATTCGCAAAACTTTTCAGCTCAAAAATGCATATAATGTACTTTTTTGTCACTTAAAGGCTTAATCTGAAATCTGTAAGTAACAGAAGTCTTTCAAATGATAAGCTATTGTTATTGTTTTTTTTGCTAGTCATGTTTTTTTGACGTAAAACAATCAAAAGAAAACAAGTCTATTCTTTTAATTATGATAAGACGATTTTTAATCTCCAACTCAAACTCCTCAGTTATTTATGTGAATATACTTAACATTCATGTGGACAAAAAAAAGTGACGGATTGTGGCTTTAACGCCCCTCCCTGTAACAATTTATGTTACATAAAGCAGATTTTTCAAAGGTAACTCTGCAGGGGGAAGTTCTTGCTCAGATTTACTTTAGTTCCCATGTGCTGTGGACCAGACTTGCTTTTATTTATGGGGAAAGTTTAACTTTTGGCTTTGTGCTGCGATGATTATAATCTTGACACTGAGCCACTAGCCAGTTTTGAAATGAATCAAATATAATGGCTATGTTGCATTAATCTTAAATCAACATTTCACAATTTCTTCTTTACACATACATTCCTTATTATTATTATTATTGCTTTTTTGCCAGTTCTAATTGCGAATAGACTGACCCAAAAAAGACACCGGAGAACAAATGAAGAGCAGCATCAGAGGGAAAGTAATGAAACGTCTTTCAACAACACTTTGTCTCCGTTCCTTTGGCCAAGTCTGGGATACCTATTAACATTCCCTTTAAATTATTCATTCTGATGGATAAAACACCTCCACAATTAATTGCATGTGAGCCACCCAGCCCCCTTAAATCTGTTGAAGAGGCTGAGATTCACAGCGTGCACTCGTTAAATGTATAATTTCCTTACACTGGACTTTTAAATATGGAGCTGAATATAAAAATAATAACTTCTGGGTAAATAAAGTAAAATGGATGGCTTCTGATTAATGGGCATAGCATGAAATATTCTCTCTTCCTCAGGACCCCCTTCTGCAATAATACGCCTTGAGGAGAAAGAAAGAAAAAGAGAGACACCCTTCTGATATGAAACTTTCCTACCGTTTGTATATTCTGTTTCATGGACATCACTTTAGAGCAAATGAGTACCACACGTCGAGCACACTCATGTAAATTACATCAGATTCCAAACCTTGCACCATCCACTGTAAAAACGACATTCAGTGTTATATATTAATCATTAACATCATAGATGTATGCAGTATTAATTGTCATACTTATTTCAGATAAAAGAAGATTTGGGGTTCATGTTTCACTGTTGGGAGGTCTTCTCTATCCGAGTTGTTAATTTGTAGATAATGTGTAGCATGGTTTAATTTACTAACCCCTCGTTCATATTTCATTTTATATGAATTCCTACTTTTCACTGTTGACTTGCTGAACTGTGCTGTTGTTTCCACCTGGAGGGGAGTGGATAATACATTTGTGCCTCACATTCAGGGATTAAGCGGGCAGAAACTGCAGTATTGATGCAGGATACAAACATAAAGGCAGACTGATGGCTGCTACTAAACTGATGTTAGTGTCAGTATTGATGCTTTTGGACAATGCCATTTTAAAAAATGCAAACTCAGAGGTGAAAAAAAAAAAGTTATATAAAAAAAAAGTCATGCTGTAAGCAGAGAGGGAAAATAAGCATTGTGTTTTTGTAAAAGTCTGCTGTGCAGAAGCTCATCCAGGAAGAAGAGTGTGCTGCCCAGCTATTTATTGCTATGCTGCTGAATGCAACGCCAGCTCAAAAGGCTTCAAATCATTGGGGAGATTGTTAGGCTTCTGTGAAAATTACGGAAATGCAGGGGAAATGGATGAGCAACACTTCATAACAATTAATCAGGGGCCGCTGATTAATAAAGTTCATTTTTTATTCTCGATGATTCAGGGGATTATCAAAAGGACACTGTCCTTGTCATTTTGATTAACAAACCCATCCTCGCTCTGGAAGAGGACGCGCTGAAGGGAGACGCTTTCTTTCGCCCATAAAATAAATATTGAATGAGAATATTAACTCGTTAACCTTGACAAGTATTTGTAATTTTCATAAGGGGGTAAACCAGCAGATTCAGCACAAAAAATGCTGTGGGGGTTTGAGAAAAAGGCACGGGAAGAGGGGCGGGGGGACGACAACACACAACAAATTAGAGAGAATGAAGAATGCTACTGCATGAATCCTGTCATTTTTATGGGCTGCAATGATTAATTTGTTTGTTCAAATTCTCAATTAAGCCAGGAGGAACTGGCAGAATTAGAAAAGGAGAGCAGTGCAGTGTTGTCTTGGCTTTGCAAGTGCCCAGGGGAGATATAGCCCTACCTGATCTCAGGTCATCAGGCTATTCTGCAGACAGCTCACACAGCCTGGAGCAGGGGTGTGGTGTACGTCTTGGAGATTCATTTCAAACGGCACAGAGAAAATGTAAATCAAAATATTTCGTCAGCCCCCCTGATAAATCATTCTGCCTTTTCCTTTCATTTGTCCAGGTCGCCTTGTCAAGGGTAATGCCCTTAAAATGTCAATTGTCAGTGTGAGCATGCATTGCATTAGACATAAAGTACAGTTCACCACACACAAAAACAGCAGTCAGTCGCAGTGTTATACAGAAAGAAATAAAATATGGAGCTTGCACTTCCCTTTTCCCTGGAGGCCCTGTGCACTTATTATTTGTCAGAGTGACAGATGTTTTTCAAATGATGGTGTCTCATGTGTGCTGAACTTCTACCAAAGCCCTACCGTGAGAGACTGCCAGACGTTATACACCATCTGATGGTGGAAACCTCCACGGACTGAATCCCTCTGCTGTGAGGCTTTCTGCAGGGAAGTCTAACAACAGAGGAAGAGGTTGTCAGGGTGGTGTGCTGAGGTGATCGCGTCACGTCACTGAGTAACAGCAGGCTCGGACCTGGTCCTGACTTACAGTGGCACACATGCAGCAAGCACAAAACCCAGAATCCAGGGTTAGATTTGCTCATTAGAATTAAATTTGCAGAGTGCTGTGGATTTGTTTTTGGTGGCTGCAACAAATATTATTTACAGCACAGACATAAATATTAATATAGATAGAAAACAAATTTGCAAGTAACTCTGCGACTGCTCGGTTCCACAAACTGAGCAGAAAGAAAGAGGTCATTTTGCAATGTGCATTTTTAACTGTGTGTGGGAGGAAAACACTCAGGTAGCATCATAGAGCTAAAATAGTTTTAGCGGGTGGTTGTCGAAATATGCAGTGTCTACCAGCACAGAGAGGGTCAATGAGATATTTTTGCTGCTTTCTTTCTCACCTTCAACTCAAACCATGAAGGGTCAACGACAAGCAGACTGCACATAAATGTTGTTACAGATACTGCCGCACTACACGGTTGTTTTAAACAATATATAAGCTCAGCAGCGCAGAACCACTCATGCTTTAAAATACATGTACTTATCTTGAGGATATCCCAGAGCAAATAGTGGAACTATTTTTGTTCCACTACATTTATGTAACATCTGCAGCACATCGTAAAAGCTACATTTTTCTAAATGTAAATGTAAATGCATGAACTACTGTACAAACAGCCCACCTAAAGAGGGAGGAATCACAGCAAGTGTAGCTGGATCACTGACTCCTAGCTGACCCACTGGTGTGTGGACAAAGTGTTAAGCCTGTGCGTTTTGTTTTTGACACAATGCATTTAAAATCAAGTACTACACTGTGTTTATTTTGCATCTTTATTTGACTGCTTCCACTTCTGCTCAGTAAAGTATTTGTTTACTGCTATAACAGTTTTGTAATATTGAAATCAAACAAAAGGATACGTCTCGCGCATTCAAGTGTAACTTGTCGAAAAAAAAAATAATCATCTGGAGAGAGGGCTTCTGTTCTACATACGCTGCAAATTCTCCAAGCGAAAGTGCAACTTTGTTATTGTGTTTACGACCATTATATGATTTTTGTAATGAAATCACAGTGTGTTTTCCGGACCAGTGGGTGCTTTTAATAGTGTTGGCCACCTTTCTTTTTCCAATTCAAGGTGTCCTCTATACAGTATGTATATCCAGAGCAGCAGCATTGACTAGAGCCAGCACTTGTGAAGCGAAAATGCTTATTAGTCAAACAGTCCCCATCGGAATAATGCCACGGTCAGCCAGTGGTGAGGGATAACTCTGTGTGGATGACACTCTGGAGCCTATTCTGTAGGGGATCTGCTTTAGTACAGCACGCACAAACATGATGTATGGACACACAAGCAGGGAAGCATCATGGGACCACACAATGGAAGAGCTGCGGATGAGTTACTGTAGCAGGAGCAGGGCTTGCATCGAACATGCTCTTCAAAACAATGACAGTATGTTCTAGTTTCTGTTTAATGATCCATTTGCCCCTGCAACCTTGATCAAAGCCTGTCTGTAAAAGTAAAGCAGTTAAAAGTGAATATGGAATGATTATAGGTAATGTTAAAGCCTACGGCCTCCATTGCATCCCTCAAATCCTTAATGGCGTGGTTATAAAAGATGTTGCACAGCGTCTTCAGGAAATAGGTGGTGCTAGAAGCTTGGTGGCGTCTGGGCTTGTTGTTGAGCTACAGTAGCAGCCAAGTTTACGGCTAACACACAAGCAAGCCGAGAACATGCTGGTCAATCACAACAGTTCTCTAAGCTTCTTTCTGTTTTCTCTGTACTGGACTGTTTGCTCCAGCCTGGCATTTTGTTCTCAGGATTGTTTAGTTTAGTTTAGTTTAGTTTTAATTTGCGCACATATACAACAGCATAAAACCAGATACTAGGAATAAAACAGATGTGACAGGAGCGACCACAGGCTTAAACAACGGACCTTCCCTCAAACGAAGGAAAAAAACAAAGAAACAAACATATCTAATAAATACAACATGATTTAGCAAATACAAAGAAAATAAATGACAACAAGAATCACAAAATGAACAGAAGAGTTCACCTAATCAGCAGACAATACTCGTGTAAAAAGATGAAGGTGAAGAAAAAAAGAATTAGACATAATCAAGAACTAATTAGACATTGTGAATTAAATGTGATGACAATTTATTTTTTTAAACTTTCAAAAGGTAGTGATAATGAGTACTTTGTGTACTTTGGCATCCCAGATCTGTACACCACAATACCTGACCGTGTTTCATTTTGTAAAAAGGAAGATGAAGTTGGTCAACCTGGTCTGTTATTAGGGAAATGTGAGGAATGTAGAAGAAATTAAGAAATTTAGGGATGGGAGCCATGGCCCTAAAGTAATATAACGATATTTCATGGTGTTTCTGCATTAATGACATACTTGATGATATGACAAAATACTGAAATATATGTTATTATATATTTCAAGAACATACAGGTTTGAGGAGAGCATAATAACTTGTGCTGTATTAACTGCTGCACCCTGGAGCCGGTAATATTTCTATCTCAGCCACGCTTGTTGTTCCTGTGTGGAACGGTTTGACGTCATTACGCCAACAAGTCGGAATATTGCCACTATCACGATACAATTTATTTTTTATCATATCAAAAACTATACTGGTATTATCGTGAACACAGTTTATTCCTGTCTGTAAACCATGCCTCTTTTGTGGAGCAGTTTATACTCTGACAGTTTAAATAAAAGTGGCTTGAGCAACACAGGTAATAAGCTAAGATCACTCCCTTCATTCTGTCAGGCAGTTATTGGTCAATGCTGCAGATGTTTGTGTCAGAGTTCAACACAACATTGTGCAGCTTTACTTCGCCTCGCGAGTGAATCCAGTATTTGTGGTGATTGCAATGAAACGATGATTTCGTCAGAAGATTTTGCAGTTTTAAATGCTGGTGTGACTGGGCCTTAACAGAGTTATATTTAGTCTGACTTTCATTGCCAGGGCCCTTCAAGTTTAATACAAAGAGGTTTGTCAAAGCATCATATATTTATGTGGAACATTTGCTGCGTATGGGGAAGGGGAAAATCAATTTCCCGCCCCTCCTGATAATTGATCGTTTTTTCTGAGTGTACTAGAACGATGACATGCAGGTCTATCATATTTTGAATGGTAGTAAAGCAGCCAACAACTGCTTATCTATCTATCTGTCTATCTATCTATCTATCTATCTATCTATCTACTAAAAAAAAATTAACATGTATTTACACATATCACCCTTTAAATAAATCCAGCAGCTTTTCTGTAGCCTGACAATGAATTATGGTAATGTGTAAAACAGTAGGAAACATTAAGCAGGGACAGGGTTGTATACTTCACTGATTTAATTCCCCATCTTCACTTAACAGTCTCTAAGACACCTCGTCATTAGCCAGTAAACCTTCTCAAAATAAATCCAATCCCATAAATCTACCTCTGAAGGAATCTGATACTTTTAAAAAGTGACAGTGACTGACCTTGAGATTTATTTTTGTCACACCAGAAACTGTCTCCCTCAGCAACGAGAGATGTGCCTGTCCAGATGGTTTTGTGTGGCATCGTCTTGCTAATTGTCAGTGATGCCATCAAAGGGATGTAGCAGACCTGACAACTTAGCTGATGAGCAATAAGATGAGTATGAGGGGGGAAATTAGAGCCAAAAACATTTGACAGTTATTTTGTGCAGCCTACCTATGCTTTTAAGCACTTTAAGTCCTTTGGCTTTCTTTGTTTTTTGTATTTGTTGCTGACTTGAATAGAGTAGAAAGGAAAGCTATTATTATTAAACTGGGGTTCAAAATAGTCATTTCTGTGTAATTATTATGTCTAATTACATTATGCAAGCTATAAATATCTCTGAAAATATAATAATGCAGAAATAATTGGTCCATAATAGCATGCTGTATTAAATAGGAATCTGAATCTCTCCATGGCAATAATACTGTACGTGTTTTTTGAAGCTATCACCTGTTCAAGTTCACTTTAAAGTTGAATAGGCGGGAGGACAGAAGCGCAGCAGTACGTCCCTGGTGACTGTAAAACATGCAAGACAAAACATATGACACAGGGGATGATCCTGACCTGAGAATGACATGTGCTAAAGTACATTATAGTCATTGCCAGGATAAAGGTCACATTGACTCCTGTTATAAATTGGACAGGACAGCTCCAGCATACATGGAGTGTCAAGTGTGAGGAGGTCTGAAAGAAAATCCCTCGGATGTTTCAGGACACACACACACACACTCCACGGGCGGACGGATAAAAGCGCCTACATCTCGCTCTCACTTGTCATTAACACACTTAATCATCACATTAAAGGAGGAGTTCATCATATAATGGAGATGCAGTGAGTGAGATGCAGGCTCAGGTCTTTCTGTCTTTTCTTCAAACCCCGCTAGTGGTCATCAAAATAATGCAGAAAAGTAGGGTGGAAGTTAAAGTTCAGGGTTTATTATAGCTACTGCTTATACAGCTAATGAATACATTCACAGCTTCAACTATTCTGTTGCAGAAACAAATATATATTTACATGTTCATTTGAGGCATAATAGTCTTTTGACTAAGAATACCCTGCCTGGAACGGCAGTAAGCACAAGAGCAGACTTTTGCTCTGAGATACAAAGGGAAGCGACTTGAAAGGAAATAAGCAAATGAATGCAATGCCTCATTAGGCGGGCTTTATTTGACCGTAGCCAATTAGAGAGCATCTGTAATTTAAAACAGTCAACCTAAAAAAAGACTCAACGAAGAACACATTTCTCTCATGGGACTGGATCCTTTGCTTTGTTTTCATTCAAATTATTTTTTTTACCAGTGACATTTTCTATTTGAACGAATATAAATAATACACCGAGGACACTCAAGTTCAGGAATATGCAGATAGCTAGGCTACTGCAGGACTTTGTAAGATGAGATGAAAGAGCGGGGTCTGAGCGATTTCTCGGAGGTCAAGGTTGCGTGCTGATGTGTTTGGCCTTGCTCTCGGCTGGCTGTGCTGACTTGTTTTGCCGTTGCTTTGTGATCAATACCTCTCCCTCCGTCTTAATCAGCGGCCCCTGCTGAGGTATTTGCGGACCGTTACCTTAATGACACAGAGGTGCGCTTTGAAAAACAGGGCTGCAGTCAGGGCGAGACTGACAGCTGTTAAGCCATGAATCACAACTGAGTGAAGATTAACGTGGCACCCCTCACAAACAGAGATGGCATTGAAATATTGATAGGGAGAAGTAGATTCTGAGGCTTGTGTGAGTGATCCGCATCAAAAGATATGACCAAAACAAGATCACGACTGCTTACTTTGCAAGGGGAGCCTCGTGAAAAATAGTAACACCTGTATTGCTTATACTGGTTGTTAAGCATTGGAATAAAATTTTGTGCAATATGCATAACCAAATGCTGGAATAATGAGCCATCTGTATGTGTGGTCCCTTCCTTGGAGATGCCAAGAACGGCACCATCTGTGATGCAGCTACCAGCTGTTTTCCTTCTTATTACATGTTTATTAAAAGCTGAAGTTGTCCTCTTCAAGAAGAGTAAAAGAGAGCATGGGTGGCAATGTTGGTTATCTGATTGCCTCCATCTCCATTAGAAACAGACTCGAGCTCCGTTCCTGGTCCTATAAAAATACACTAACTGTTTCAACAGAACAGAGGGAGTGCTAATTAAATACTCCTTCTTTTTCATCAGTGACTCGCAGGAAATTAAGAGAACAAACACAAGATTGACTGGCAGCAAAGCAACAAACATGAAAGAGGATGAATGAATCTAATCCACCAGGACTGGAAATAAATAAACAAATGTCACTTACCCCACCTTCGCTTAGCCCTTTGGGTTTGTATTTCAAAATCCCACAGCAGGGTTTACACATCTTTTCTATTTGCATTGTTTTCAATTTTCAAAACCTATTAGCAAGATATCGATCGACCACAATTGAGCATTTATGCACAGCAGGCAACCTACATCCCTCAAGTCAGAATCAGATCACATCTCCCATAATTGAGGGTGGCAGAACTGCAGACCACCCTCTGCAACTGTCAACAAATTTCAGGAGCTCAAACTAAGATGCGTCAGGGATGCATCCCGCACCGAGTGATGGACACTGAGAAGGAGAACTGGAAATGTCCATCAGCATCCTCTGCCATGTGCTGAACAAGACAGGTCAGGTCTGAATAGACACTGACAAACCCAGGGTGGACACACTGTCGACGCAGACTAAAGCAATACCAAGGGACAAGTGACAGGCTGCTCTGATGCCTTACTTAACTGCAGCACACACACGCAAGGAGGCAAAAATAGTGCACGGCGGATCGGACACCCACGTGCACGCACGTCCATATGGGCAGATGGGCCTCACACCCTTAAAAAGCAAATTGAAAGAACTTTATAGGTAGTGTTTAGCCTAATGTGAAAAAAAGTCAGAATGCTGAAGATGGCACAGTATGTTAATATGTGTGATGAGAATTGCAAGTGCAGAATGTAGTCTAAAGCAGCAAATTGATATTTCTGACAGTGCATCCATTTCTGAGGTTAGTGTGTTCACTCTGCTCAATGCTCAATAAAACAAACAAAATGCCATCTATTTCTGTATAAACAATTACCTGCCATAGATTGTAACCTTATTGGATCGAGTGAAATGTTTGAAATAAATCATTAAAGGCGCTGACAGGGCATTTATCTTCACTCTTGCTTTAATGCTCTGTGCACAACACAGTGGATGAAGTCAGTCAAGGGTGTGTGAGTTTTTTTTTTTGTTGGAGTAAGCCGGGCCCCAGTGTGCCTCAGTGTGTGTGCTTGTAAGCGCGCCGTTGCGTGTGTCAATCCTCCTGTGGAGCCATGTTCTCAAAGCTCTTCATTTTGAAATCAAGCATGAATAATTAAGCCATTTCACAAGGCTGCTTTAACGATATATTACATGTGAGGAAATAGGTCAAGCAGCAATGTTAGAAAGATTGTTTGCATGGGTGTTATTGGGTTAAAAAAACTGTGAACAATACTCCCCTCCCCTCATGCCCCATATACTGTACTTACTCTGCAGAATGACTGACAGCTCCAGCTTTAGACTCATTTTCCTACAGATATGGGTTAGGGTTACATCTGGGTCATCGTGCCATTTCACCTGAGATAATGCGTCACCTTTAACCCTGCGACTGCAAGTGATGTCTGCTAGCACACAAAAGGCTTGAGAAAAAGGATTTGAGTTTGCCACAGCACATAAAAGGGCAGAAAATAATTGCATTAGAGTTACTGGAAAGAAACGTCTACAGTCCCTAATAGGATATAAAGAGTTCTTCTGATATCAAACCACCTGAAACACCAAAATTATACAAATACATTTTTTATTACAAATCATTTTAAACCCTTGTATATATACAGTATATTAAGAGAGCATCAAAGGTGTTTTAAACATTACTGAGTTTCCCGCAGCATATTATACTGTAGCAGCATATTATAGTGGAGGGGTCCCACCTCACTTGAAATAAAGAGCACCTCTACTAACGTCAGAAAAACATTATTAAGTTTACAACCTCCACAAATCACTTTCCTGGGGGAAACCCTGACTTCTAATTTTGCAGAGTCTTTTATTTTAATCTTTTATAGCAACTATAATTTATTGCACCAGTACATAGCTACATATCAATGATTTGTGCACATGAAAGAATACCAGTGTATTTTGAGTAAAGATGTGACCTCAGGCAGCTTATTTTAAGTCCAACACCTCTCTTATAATATTCATCACTTTGATATTAATGAATCTATATTGAATAAAGAACCCAAAACAAACATGTTTTTCCAAAATGGTCTCCACAGATGTTACATAGGCACATACTTACCCGTTTTTAATTGATACTTTTGGCCACGCTGTAAACACAAAAGTGACATATTAACAACTTATAAAGTTTATATGGCAAACTGTTAGCAAAGAGGAGTTTTTGTCCATAGCTGATGGATTGAAGTCCAATTTTCACGCTCTTTTACCTCTGTTTTGTTCTCCACCACCTGCCAACGGAAATATCTGGCTCTTTAGCTGCTAAATGCTCCACTATGTTTGCCAGCTGGTTGCTAATTTGCCAACTGTCTGCCATTTGGTGTTGAGAAGATAGTGTACGGTGGGTTTATCTGAGCTTTTTCGTTAAAAAACAGCTGTCTGCTGCGTCTGGAAACGACACTGATGAGAGCGGCGAGAGTGAACCAAAACAGAAAAGTTGTGGGGCGTTAAACCAAAACAGTGAAATGATGCAGAATACAACAAATTAAAAAGTGAAAAACAAGAAAACAGTGGCAGCGCTATGTCTCTGCTTAGATTTATTTTGTCTGACTCCAATTGCAACTGTAATTCTGTTCAAACCGACTCGCACAGTGTGACACGCATTCAACTGGCAAGATCGCTATTACCACCCAATGTATAGGGGCCTTCATGCACACACGTTAAGTATAGCCTTTATTTTGTGTACATTTTCTGATGCACAAAAAGTCCACACAGTACCGGATCAAAAGTAGCCACCAAAATAATGGAATATTAGAAGAAGTGGTGAGGCATTAACACCTGTCAAAAAGAGAACGAGTAGTACCAGCTTGTAAAGTACCAGCATTAGGTACAAACAGTGCAACAGTATCACAATAGTGTCTGTGTCTCTATAGTACACTATAAAATTGTGAAAAGGAGTAAGTTCTGACGGATGTGGAAAAAAAGCTCCAATGATCTCTGTCATCTGTTACATTCAGCCCTGAGGACAAACACGCTGAGTCCCACAAAGCTCCTTTAACTGTGCTTTCAACAACAACAACAACACTACTCACATCAGCTTGTTCAACCTCACCTACTTTCAACTAAACTGTGTTCTTCTTACACAGGGTGGGACCACATGCTATTGTGTGTATAACCACGAAAACCTTTTGCTTCTTTGTGTTGTTGAATGAGTTGTTACATCGCCATCGTTTTGGGAATCTTCTTAATGCCGTCATCAAAAATCTACAACCAAGGCCTCATTTCAAGATGTTTTAAATGGTGTTTGTTATTGGATGATCATAAATTACTACTACCTTGCTTCATGTGATTTGTTATTCCCCATCCTTGAAACAAGTTCACATTAAGCTTACATCATTATATTGCTGCACTGTAGTCCTGCTCAGGGAGATTTTATTTTTAACCGCTTGTCAATCACGCAACTGGAAACTTCTTCTTTTTTTACATCCCCTGAATTAGTAATAGCTCTTTGTTTTTAGCTTTGGTAAGTTTTACAAGTATTACATGAATTACATCTTAAAATCAAGCAGCTGCTTTTGACTGTATGCATATGTTGTTGTTCCGCTTTGAAAATTATGAAACCAGACTTCAATCACAGGCTGTCCATTGTACATGAAATTTCATCTTTGGATTAAAGACAGGTTTGGATTTCCTAGACCGGCCTCCTTTTATCATGACTAGAGCATTATAATTAGACTCCCTATTGTCAAGACTGTGTAAGACTGTGTAACTAAATAGTTCAACCGCATAATATGAATGAGGCCAGTGTTATGATATTGGAAACAGTCTCAGGTTGAGTCCAGATTTTGCTCAAGTGGATAATTGACCAGTTTGGATCCTCAAAAAGCTTTTGTGCTTTTAAATGTTCTGTAGTCACAGAGAGCCTGTAAATCTCATGTGAGCAGGTCTGTGAAGTCTGTAAGACTGTGCTTGTTTGTGTTCAGTTTGAATCACTCTGCTCCTGCACATTGCTGTTTGTCAGATGTTTGCTTGAGTCTAATGCCTTGTCAGAAGAATTTAAAATGAATTTGAAAGATTTACTGTGTTCCACTGCATAATGTTTGTACGCCAAAGCTATATGTAGAGTAATTATTTGGACATTGTTTCCAGAATTACAGTTCTGACCTGGGAAAAAGTGCCCATAAATCTTGTTTGAGAGTTTATGTTTACGAGTACAACCAGGCAATGCAGTCGTTTCAAAATTGTAGGATTCCTGCAAAGATACATTGCAAAAAAGACATTCACTTGGATTTTCTTGAAAACTGTTTTAAATACTTGAACTGTGTGAGCTCAGATCCAACCAATTAGATACTTTTGAAATGTTAGAGAGAGGGAGAAGACGGACACAAATGTCAGACATGAGAAAAAAGAAATACAACAGCTTAATTGCAGTATTGTCTTCCTTCTCATTGCACTGGCTGAAACTAAAGTAAGAGTCAAAGTTCATTTTGCCTTAAGGCCATTAGCTTCATAAAGAAACTAATTTTTATTACAGAAATCTGAAGGAACTCTGTTTTCTTCTGTTTCCGAGAACACATTTAGTCATAGAGAAACATGATTGAAACTGATTTTTTTTACCCGCATTAATTTCATCAACTTTTTTGCCACTTGGGGTGGCACAACAAGCTATAAACACAACATTTACATATTACTATCTCATAAAGATGTTATGACTTATGTGTAAACAGTTGCTTATTTACACATCCAGCATTAACAGTTCCACATTAGCATTCATCTTTGAGTCATGTTTCTGGCCATCTGACAAATTTAAGTCCAATTTTCACTCTTGTTTTAGCTCTGTTTTGGTCCCTACCATCTCCTGGGGGAAATACTTGGGTCTTTACCTACATATTTGCTGAAAAGAGCTGCCTGCTGCGGCCAAAACAGTGAGCTGAAAGAAGCTAAAATGCTCCATAGGGTGGCAGGTATTGCAGAGTTGGGTGATAAGTTATATGTCAACATCCGTCATTTGATAAATCGCTTACATGAAAATATTGATTATCGCAACGTTAAGGTCATTATATTGTAGGGAAAAAGAGAAATAAGCATTTTCAAAATACAATGATCTGCATCTTATTACTGGTCAGTTATGCTGGACAGTTAGGTAGTATTGTTTAGTAGCCGTTTATCTAACATGGTTTGATCCGATGACTGACAGAGGAGCACCCTTGAGGCATTTTTGTAAACAACCAAGATGGCTGCCGCTGATGTGGAACATCCTGTTGAATCTGTGATCACGTCAGTTTTAAACAAACTGGACATTGTTTTATCTAAAAGAAGAACAAACAGCTGCACTAAAAGCTTTTGTTGATAAGAAAGATGAGTTTGCCGTACTTCTGACAGGACGGACGACAGCACAACAATAAACTGAAAGGTTCCAGACTAATACGCGAATTACTCTGGCAATGCCAATGAAACTGACATTTCTTGGATCAGAAGAACCAGAAAAATGTTTCCAGTTAGCATCAAACAGGGTGTCATACATAAATCTGCCCTTTTACTAGTATCTCTGCCATATCAACTAATAACGTAAATAAATCGTAATATCTGATTTTAAGTGTTGGTTATACTGATAGTGTACTCTAGGAATTTGCCTTAAACCTTTGAAATATTGCTTGAACCAGCAAAACAAAACTACAATAGATATTTTTAAATGCAATAAAACCTGTAGGCTTGTATCAGATATTAACTACATTTTAGTTCCAGACACAGACATTACCCAATCTGAATGTCCTGATAACAGTCTGTTTTGTCTGTTGTGTACTTTTATCCCAAGTTATAACACTGACTGTATGTGAGACGAAACATTCAAGGTTAACCTGAATCTCCACTCCAAAAACGGTGTTTCTCGACCTCTGAACGGTCCCGAATAGACTGTGAAGATGAATTGAAACTCTCTCAAAGCTAAAATGAGAGGTCAAAGACACTTTCTGGATCCGCTTTGTTGACAATGACTAAAAGGCTGATTTTGTCGACACTGGAGAAGTACCATGGGCGACTTCCAAAGAATGTGGGTGCATTTTCTGTTTCAGAGCTGACTGGAAATCAAGCTTACATGGGTGTAAAAGCTCAAACAAACATTCAAAGAATGTACAAACTCTGCTTCCCGTTCTTTGTCAGAGAAGCAGCTCCGGTTCTTGAGATCTGAGATAAAATAATTCAGGTTTCGGGAAACATCTGTTTACATTGTTTTTTTAAAATAAAATATATGATTTCAGTTCCACTAGAGGTTTAGCAGCCTGTTATCAAACAAAGGTCAAAGTTCACAGACATTAATTAAGTTCTGTTTCTACTTTCTCCACATGTGAGCTGCTCATTTGCTTCTTTACTGAAAAGAGAGCCACAGGTGGCTCTAAAGAAGCACTAACAAGGCATATGTTTGTCACATTTTGTTACAGCGGAGGATCACACTTAAGTGAAAGCTGTTGAAGTTGTATCCCGGAAAATCCTCAGGCAGCCAGGTATGAGAATTGCAACCATGTGAGGGAGGAAAAAGCTCATCAAGACTTTAGGGATGACAAATTCCACCATCTGCACGTGGATCTGCCACTGACACTGATGCATGAATGGTGAGTAAAAAGTTTGAAACACAAGTGCAGATCACAAAGTTTTTTCAGCGGCGCTTTGGCGAATAAAGGTGTGGGCGAGCCAGTGCGGCGATGCAGATGACGCGAGGATACTGATGATGTGAGCGGCAGTGGAGCACGGCCATTCTGGGGGAGATAAGGTGAGGTGGTGGTGGTGGTGGGCGCTGGTGTAACGCCTGTCACCGCACACGCATGCTTTGTGTACACACGGGGTGTTAAGAGCTGTCAGACAGGTATGGCTCAGGCCTGATGCGAGCCGTGATTGATCGCACGGGTTCAGGTGGAGTTCACGGGAGGTCTCTGGTATCATTGGCAAAATGAGTGACAGACACAAAATAGGGTGATGGAATATTATCAGGAAGCCATTTGTAATGCGGGGCGAGCCTGGATCTCTAAGGGGTGTTGTCTCTCTGAAATGAAGTCATCCATCACCTCTACTTCATATTTGATTAGGTCATGAGTAGCTTTTAAAGAGAAAGAGAGGCTTTATCGTTGTGCTCGCACAGTGTGAGAACTGAAATTAGAGGATGTGGTGTAAAAGATACTCTGAGTATTGTAAACATTTCCATTAAAAGGTAAAATCCAGGATTCCAGATGAAGTGTGTACCAACCTTATAGAAGCGTTTAACTACACCAGGGTGATTTCAGCGCTGACAATTTGTGAAGTCCGAGGTTTGCAAAGTCCTGTTCTGTACACAACTGTAGTAAGTAAAGTGTTTCTCATTGGAAAATGGAAATATCTGCTAGTACAGAGGTAAAATACATGACTTAGAATAAGATTAAATTAGAACAGCTGCAACTAGTTTGATAATAGATTGAATTTTCTTTGCAGAAAAGAAAAATATTCCCCTTTTTCTTCTGCTTCATAATTGTAAGGAGTGTTGGTCAGGGAAAAAACAAGCAATGCGATGACATCATGTTGGGTTTAAGGAAATTGTGATGGACATTTTTCACTATTTTCTGACATTTTATCAATTTAGGTAATCCATTATGGCAATAAGCACTAGTTGCAGCCCTAGATTAAATAGTTATAGTTGGACTGATGCCTTTACTTTGTAACAATAATCAAAAGAGGAAGTAAGCAGATCAGAGATAATTACATGTGAAACCACGGAGAAAGGGAAAAGGAAGGGGATATAAACTGACTTGATGTGATGTTAAACCTAATGTGTGTACAATATCCGGAAATGTCAGGTGGCCTAATTGTTTGAGTTCACATCCAGCTGTTTGAAATGCAATAAACTCGCCTATTTTTTAATAAAACATCATTGAGAAGTTACACAGATGTAATCAGATTACACCATTTAAATGACGTTCCTGGTCAGTTTTAAGTAAACTGTGACATATTGGATTTTTAAAGTAACTTTATTAAGCATGAGCCTTTTTTTTTTTTATCAGGCCTCCCAAGTCGCATTCAGTGTGGGAAATTATCAATGTTCCTTGTTTTGTGTGTCTTTGCAATGCGATACTCCTGGAAACCGCTCAACAGCAGATCGATGCACGGATACAATCTGTTTTATAAAAGCAACCTGTTCAGATAAGAAGCTTTTTATTTTGTGTGTGTGTGTGTGACACCGGGCGTGTTACTCGGTTAAATGTCAAAGCAGGAACCGACGTTCGTGACTGCAGCGGTTCATTCAAATCTGTCGGAAATCCTACAAACTTTACGTCTTTCATTCAGCCAGCGAGGAGGAAAAAGGATCCACAAACAACACAACAACATAAAAAAAAAAAAACCCCGAAAAAAAGAAAGAAAGCTGCATGAAAAGAGGCAGCGAGCACACGGAGCGACAGCGAGCAGCAGCCCGGCAGCACAGCGCCGCGGCTCCGGTCTCTTTTCCCTGGCCTCTGTTCCTTTAATAAACTCATGGTTATCTAGTGTAACAAATGTCTCGCTGCCATCATCAAGTCCAGGCGAGGAGGGAGGAGTTTTTAATGTTCAGTTTGTTCTATGGATCGATGTCTGCTGGCATCGCCTCTCCCCTCGCCTGCACCGTGCGTAATATTCCCGAACCATTACCAAACGCTTTTTACGCGCATTCCCTCCACACATTATCCGCCGAAACGCTGACTGACACGCGTCGATCACCGTCCGAGCCACTGATGGACAAAAACGGAGGGTGAAAGGAGACGATTCGCCCCCCCACCCCGTAGGAGGAGGAAGAACAGAGAAGAAGAAGGAGAAGAAGAAGGTGAAAGAACAAGCCCGATTTAACATCTGTTTCCTCTCCTCAAAACGATTCCTGACTGGATTTTTTTTTTTTTTTTTTTTTTTTATAGTGAGAGAGACTGAACTACTCCGAGAGCCAAAATAAAGACTCCCACACTCCCCCTCTCTCTCTCTCTCTCTCTCTCTCTATGCATGGACTATCGTAGACCGCATTCAGATTTCACCTGGGCACAGTAGTCAACTGCGACTCCAAAAAATGCCACGGAGGAAACAGCAGGCGCCCAGGCGGGCTGCGGGTAAGCGATTTCCTTCTTTTCAAAGAGCCCGTTTCAATAGGAGTGATAGATTTGCGGACTATTTTTTTGTTGTGATTCTGCGGATAGCTCGCCTATAGCACAGGGTTCCCCCCGCAAACTTTTATCATGTGGGACCCCCCGAATAGATTCACGCATCAGACCCCCGCATTTACACACATTATTGTCCCGAGGAGGCTTTTGTAGTTGCTCAGGATTTCGCAGGCTGTGGAGTTATATAACTGTGTGTGTACTGTGGTGAGATATACGGACACAGGTTCATTAGGAGCTTATGGTGAATTTAATAAATGCTGAAATTCAACTAATTCTCATTTCACCTGGGACCCTCTCAGGGGGGCTCCAACAGGGGCCTCGGACCCCAGTTTGGGCACCATACTGCTGTAAGAAAGTCAAATGTTAAAACAATGGGGGGGTTGCAGCAGCATCACAAGCTGCCTCTGCAGCTGAGGGTAAATTAATAAGACTAATAACACAAACGCTGAAGAAAACAGTTAATTAGGATTCAAAAGGAAAGACAAAAGAAGCCGTGTAGTTTTCCCTCAATAAGCCGATAACATGTCACAAGGTATTTATTCATTCATTGATCAGAAAGTTTGGTTTTTCACTCACAGTTTAAAAAAAAAAAAAAAAAAAAAACCCTCCCTCACCGTGTTTGATTTGACCCCGCATGAAGAGTAGAGAAGGGCTGAAAGATGTGGAGCCGCTGTATCCGTAGCAGATGAACTCTGTATGAACTCTTCATAATCTTATGGACAAATGGAGAATGGGTTACACTCACTCTCACACACACACACACACACACAGACACACAAATGCTCTCCATGCATGAGGACTGGAGGACGTCATGCACACACACACACCTACACAACACACAGATTTCACTTATTGTGAGAAATAGAAATCTACCATATGCTTATGTGCAGTCTAGTGTTTGTGTGTCAAATTAACAGACAGCGGATGAATTAATAATCTCATTTTCGAGGAGGCCCTCATACAGCTCAGGCCAATGTGTCAGTTGTAAACTGGCCTCGTGTGTGTGAACGTTTGTGTTTATTATGTCTCTCCATAATGTAATCCTGTAAGATTTTGCTCTTTGGGGACACTGAATCTCAGCATTTCCCCTCGTCCAACAGACTAAAAACATCCCGCACGCAATATCTTTTTATATTCTTTCCTAAAAAAATGCACAACTTCTCCTCAAGAAATGTTCACAAGGTCACAAAATCAGCGTTACCCACGACCTTATTCTCCGCAGTCTTACTGTACTGTGGTTCACATAAATTATAATGTTCCTCATTTTGATGGAGCTGGTGGATTAAAACCAGATTGATCAATGGTATTTCAGCGTATGAGGATGCAATTACTTGGTTGTGGTGTGTTGAGAAGTTATCAGTCTTTATTATGGTTGCGGATGTAGCAACCAGATGGCGATTGTTCTCTGCCAATAATAGCGTCTCTTTATACCCGCTTAAGATACTGAGACCCTTATCTGCCCGGCACACTCTCAGTTTACACACACACACACACACACACACTCGTTGGCATACAGTCGCACACTAAATATTTTTCCCACATTTCAGCCTCCAAAAGCCCTTTTTCTTAAAAACAATGCCCCCAGTTTTTATTCAGAGAACTTTTGAGAAGATGCCTAAGTGATCCCTTTACACGCTCTCAGCTGCCTCGCCTGTACTCTGGTAAATGTGTCAGCCCTATAGAGAAATAAGCCTTCCAGAAGAGTTTCTTCATTGTTGAGGTAATTGTCTCCTCTTTGACAGGCACATTCATCAGTGGCTTAATGGTCAATCAAAAGTTGGCAGGCAGAGTGTTTTCATTCTTTCCTATCCACTACATTAGGAATACTTAATCAAAATGTCTCCCGGTAATGGCTGTGAAGAGTTCATGACTGACTGATCCGTTGTCTGTGCCGATAGAAAATTAACAGCTCGGCACTGGAGAGATGTGGGCCTGCAGATAAACAAATTGTGCATTAATATTTCATCTTCAAGACCTGGGATGTGCTATCAAGCGGTGGAATATTCCTGGGCTGTGTTGTCATTTTTCTCGCGTTCATTTTTTATTTTTTTTTCTCCTGTATTCTTGAAGGCTCTTTGCAGCTGTAACTCATTTCACTTGATGACTTTACTGGGGTTACAGAGAGTGACGACAAATTGATTACCTGGCAGAGCAAGAATGGAGCGAAGAGAGACGCAGGCTGACAGTCATGTTATAATAATATGTTTAATGATGTGTGGAGGGGGAACAAGGAGAGAGGAGTATTGAAATAAGAGCATGGAAGATGCAAAGGAATAGGTTTCTTTCTTTTTTTTTTGTAGGGCTCTTAAAGATGCAGTATCCCTCTCGGTGGCAATAGTATTTGTTAAAAAAAAAACACAATTTCCAGCTCAAGCATCAATTCAGAGGACATTCACGGTGCTTGTAATCTCCTCTGGGGATTGTATTATTAATAGGTATATTTGTAAACGTGAGACCACAGACGCACTAGTAAAGGCCAGTTGTATCTGATTTACTTCCTTTGCATACATGGTTTGTATGGTAATTTAAAATGCCAATTACTCACCGGTCCAGGATAGGATGCACTAAACCTTTGCTTTATCACTAAGAAAGCATCACGGAGACAGAGGGCTATCAGCCTACAGAATCCAGGATGAAATTTGTGTATCAGGTTTATATATGGTGTAAACCTAAAGCCCTATAAGTGCATGGGATGCATTTTTGAGTGAAGGGAGCCATATGTTATTTTGTGGCCGTGGGAGTATTCCTCGTACTGTTTTTTACAATAGCTCTGTGCCTCAAACCGTTAGCCCAATTTGCTGTTAACAAGATAAATTGGAGAACAGACAAAGGCATTAAGTGTTGCAGTGCCAGCTAGTGACTGACAGCAGCTTGTGGGAATTGGCTAGCAGAAATTCCTCCTAAGTGGTTTGTTCAGAAAACATCCTACGATCAAGGCAGATGTTGTTTATCCAGTTTAGGTAGAAAAAGGAAGTCCATTTTGAATGACAAAAGCTGGGAGGGAAATGGCAGCAAATACAAGGGTGTATTTATTTTAGTTTTTTAATACCAGATTACCACCCTCTGTTTTTTTCCTGTATTACCACATTCTTCTTTTGTCTGCAGCCTTTATAAGATTTTTTTTTCCCTTCTGTGATTTACTTAAATTTAGTTAACCATTGTAATGAATTGAGTTAAAAAAGAGAAGGATACTCTCAAAGTGCACATGTGATTTCATGGGTGCTTGTGTTTTCTGAGGCAACATTTGATTTCTGATAACTACAATATAAGGGAAATGATGATGATCTTAATCATTTTTGCCATCAGGTGGACACGACAGCTCATATTTGTGCCATTTTCAGCTTCTCCGCGTACTCCGTGATTTGATTAACCACAAGAAACGAGAGTTCCCATTGGCTGTGGCGTTACTGGTTTAGTATCTAAGTAATCAAGTTAACGACTGAATTATAAAAATGACCAATGGAACAATAATGTAAAAACAGATTAGACGACTGCGTCTCTTTTTTTCAGGTTTTGAAATGTACAGTTGGGAGAGAGTGGAGCGCATAATTTCACTGCTACTCTAAAACAAAGTAACAATACATGAAAACAATGAGGCAAAGGTCCTTCTTTGCCTTGGAAATCATGTTATTGTAGCTGCACAAATATCTTCGGTGTGCCCTTTTGATTATTTTGATACTTGAATTGTCATATTGTAGGAACATTGGCTGCTGTGAGGCTCTTGTTCATGTACTTTTCAAGGCTGAGATAGGAATATGTGCATATTCATCAACTCAGAATACATACAATGAAATGTGAAGTGTACCACTTAATACCAGGTGCTGAGTGTTCGGTCACTTTGGGAGCTTTTTACCCAGTCATAAGTGCAAAACTCTACCTCGACTGAAGTTACCAAGTGATATTATCATTAGTGGGCCTTAAATCTTTGTATTTTTCTCTGCACCGTCTCCCTCCGGATTGGTGTCAACAAGGCAAATTTTTTGTTTTGATCAAATCCCGCCTTGAAATTTTCGTTGGCTTGTGAGCAAACCAAACCATATACTTTCACTTTGTTGCAATGCTTGCAATTTTCTAACTTGCAGGCGCTCCCCATAGAGATACCCTTTAATAACTTTCTCCTCATCAGCTAGTTTTCATGCTGTAAATTTTTACCACTGTAAGAAAAAAAAAAAAAAGAAGAGAGAAATATAAAGTCAGGTGGTTTTTCGTGTGATCTCATTGCGTTTTCTCCCGCATGCCAGTTAGGTGACAGGTGTAGATAGCTAATAGTTTGCGAAGGCTTTTGTTTGCGTGAGAGGCAGACAGGGTGGTGCACTGTCTAGGTGATAAGAACCGAGACTCCTGTGCCCTCCAGCACAGTGATCTCTCTCCTCCGCTCTGCGCTCTCCTGTGTGGAAAAAACAGCCTGTTATGATTGGTCTCAAAGCAAGTGCCTGTGCAGTGTTGCACCCCTCTACAGCAACTGCTCATTCACCTTGCCTTCCCTCTGAGACCTGCACTAGTTTCCAGGCAAATGACACAATTTGATATGCCGTTGGGGTGATTCATGTGGATAATGTTTCCATGTGATCATCACTGCAGAAAAGAGACTATTTCTTGTTATGATTTTTTTTTTTTTTTTTTTTTTTTATACTCATTAAGTCTGACAATAACTAGAATATTGGGAGAGTTTATTGTGAGCAGGCTAAAACTCATTATTTCTGCTAGACATCCCAAGCACAAAAGAAATTATGTTATGGTATTTTGTCCAGGTCCCAACAGATATAATGATTTACAGAGGAAAATGGGGAGGAGACTTTATAGCTTGGGTTGTTCATTTATTTGGATTTAGAGGATAAGAATGCAAGGCAAGTTTACAGTTAATACAGTAGCACTGTGGGCCTGCTATTGATTACACGGAGGAGGTATGGTAACGTTTTATATGGTTTATGGTAAAATGCACTGCACCTCATGTGCTTTTTATTATTGTAATGATAGACATTCCCACCATAGTTTATATGTTTGTAATTTATATCTTCTGCAGTTTTGTCAAGAGCACGTCATCTTTTTTTTTCCATACACGAGCACAAGAAGTTTTAAGTGAGGACATCCATCTTGTAGTTGTTGACCTACATGTATAGTCAGGCAGAGGGCATACATGTTGGCCATATGGTTAGGGGGTCTTTTAAAACAATCACAGCCCGACCAGCTTAAACTAACCTGAGATGCTTTTGAATGAGGTTTCCATGTCATTTATTTATTTATTTAAAAGTCCTTTGCAGTTTTAAAAAAGACTTTGTAAAGAAAATATAAGGCATAATTTGTGCTTTTTCACATTTTAAGTTGAATAAAATATATATAAAACTCATATATCTTACTACACAATGATGCAGAGTACCTAGAATGAATGTGACATGTGAGCGCCAAAAAACAGAGAAAACATTAATCTTAAGTTATCCGCGGTGTACCTGATTTGCTTCTTATCAAATCCTTAATGAGCTTCAATTAAGATTTATTATGCAAATTAACCCTCAGCTGCTACCGACTGCAGGAGCAGGAGCTATGACAATATTGTGCTAATGGTGTGATCTGTAACAATTACAAAGGTAAACTACCTTCACACTGCACGCTCCACAAGTCTCTGAGAGGTCAGTCCACTAAATATGCATTCAGGTGTTCTGGAGATTTGTTTATTAAGACTCTGTAAAGGTGTATTTTAGACAACAGCAGACACAGCTGATAGCATCGCTGATGCAGGACATATTCATAAGTGTTGCTGCTGTTTTCAAGCTGCAGTCTCTATATACTAATAATTATCTCCGCTATGTTAGTATATGCATTTATTCCCCTGTATCTGGAGAAAAACACCTCAAAATGTAGATGCACAACCGAGCTCAGTTTTCTGATCACCACGGTTACCGCACACAGTGAGGTTATGACCGGAGGAAGTGCTCCTGCACACTTAGCTCGAAGCACTGTATGAAGTTGTGAACCTTGCACCTTTTGTAACTTCATTTTGCACAAGGCTGATGGCTTCCTGACAGCTTTATAGCCTACATGTTTTATGAGTCGTCATGCAGCGCAATTACATAGGACCTAATTTGATGAATCAAGTCAATGTTTCACCGGCTCCGTTGACCCCGCTGGCCTGTGATCTTCTGTCTCTCTACGTGGGTCAAACAGAGGCTTTCACACTTTGTACAACTCAGTCACACACTGGCAGGAGAAAAAAAAAAGAAGATCTTGAACTTGCACCTGTTATTACAGCTAATCAAGAATGTACTGATTTGTAATGAGCTATTGTCGGTTTGTTTTAAATGGCTTTGGCAAACCATCAGTCCAAATGAATCAGTTAATCAGCCAGTCAAAGCAAAATAGCGCATTTCTAAATTTCGCCATATTGCAGTTCAAAATGATTCGTACGTTTCTGATCTTTGTTTATATTTATAATACATGTTGTATAGTCTCGGTGTCTCAAAATGAACAAGCTGAAATAATCCCAGTTGAAGGTATTTCACAGTCTTCGCCCCATAATTAACTCCATCTAAAAACCTTTAACGCACCGATTTAAAGTGGTGTGTTTGAGTGACACGGCCATAGAGACGGCATGCAAGAGTAATAAAGAGCAGGTCACATTTAACACGGTGGAAAACACCAGCTTAACTAAACCATCAAAGCAGCCAGTAATATATCTGCTAATAAAATAATTTGAAAGGTGTTTTTTATGTTTTAAAGAGCCAAGATGTTTAACAAAAAGTAGTTAACTTTTACTAACTATAAATGTGAATGTGTTAGACTATCAGATGGTTTAACTACATTTAACAACATTTTGTTTGTTTAATTATAATCCCAGATATTTCTTGGAACAGCTATAGAAAGCTTAATTTGCAAACGGAAAACGTATAATAGTTAAGTAACATTTTGAATTAGTACAAGTAAATTAGAAACCAACCAGCCCTGTTAGCTGGTTAATTGTTCCATGTATTGTTCATGCTTTCAGTGTTGTTATCTAACAAACTCTTCTCTCAATAGAAACACTGATTTGTTGGATAGAAACTCCAGCTTTCTAATTAGCGAAGCTTTCAAAAACTGAATGGCTCATTTGATAATTTTCGTGAGCAGCAAACAAGTTTTAATGTCAAACTGAATGTAAAGTGACAAGAATAAAGAGTTTGTTTTTCCTCGTGGCGGGGGGTCCAGTGGATCATGCACCCTATTAAACACATTAACATTCGGCCCCTGACACCTCGAGGTGCAATTTTGATGTTTTTGCATAAGCCAAAATATAGACATGAATAATGAATGACAATATAGGTGCCGGTTTACTGTTTAACTTTTATATTGTTTTAATTTCTTACTGCGATTCTTTTAATTTATATGCTTTTGATTAAGAGACATCTGAAATGACTGCACAATGATGCAAATTATTTATGTATTTTTGTTATGAAATTTCAGTACCAACAAATGTGGGAAAGAACATTTGAATGATAAAATACTTTATTTAAAATTTACGGTGTGTTTTTTTTCAATATATGTAAGCACCACACATGAACTCTTTTTCAAATTGGTCAAATATACTGCTGCATAAGCACATGCCTGCACAGGAACAGTATTGTGCCTGTCTTGTCATGAATTCTCAAAAGAATAGTGTAGGTTCAGACTTGCAGAAAGCAAAAAAACCTTAAATATATATATTTTTAAGTAAGAAATGTATAAAAAAAAGGCTAATTTCTAAGCGTATAAAAAGATTAAAGTGTATAAAAACCGTGTGTGAATTTAAGTGTTGTGAACTAAAAGACATTTAGCTCCCTTTGATTGTCATCTGAATAAAAATGCCCAACATTTGCTTTGTTTTAACCCTAATCCTGTACCCAAACTACCTAAGAGACTGTGCACCGCGTTGTGTTTAGAGCCTGTTCCTTAGGGCTGTGCCTGCCTGTGTGTGTCTACAGTATGTGCTGAGCTAGTCTGTTGAAACAGCTTAATGGATACTCATTAAACAGCAGTGACAGCTTAGGTGTCCTTGATGAATGTAGAATAATTCTGTTGTACTTACAACTTGATTAAGGAGAAGCACACAACATGTCAGTGTTGTAGCCTATGGCTTGGTCTGTACGCACTTACGAGCTACTTAAAATGATCAGTCTTATTGGTCGTGCTACCTGCAAGCCGCCTTTAATTTAGTCTGTTGCAATTGCGTGTGCCTGAAATAAACAACTTCTCAAACTCTATATGAAAAAGTATATAAAAAAATAAAAACAGCTTACAGTTTATTTGACTTTTGATAACTTGGAGAGTATAACACCTGAGAATATACTTCATTTAAAAATTACGTTGACTTTTCTTTGTGTTTATTCAGCCACAGTCTGGCATTTCCAGACAATAATAAAGTCAATGGATGTCAGGCAGATGAAAAATGTGCATCTTGTATTATTTCAGTTAAAAATTAGAGGCAATTGGAATTGGTTCAAAATTGACTGTCTTTGTAATGAGTGCATGACGAATGGTATAATTTAGAGAAGAAAATGAATGCTGGGAAACCAAAAATATTATTCTGCACCATTTTACATGCCATGATATTCCATGAAGATGAACTAATTTCACTAAATAACCCACAAAATCTACTCACAATATTTTCGTACATTGTCATAGAAACAAATTCGACAGTGGAGATCAGGTCATCGGGGCATGTGGCAGATACTCAAGTTATCATAATGATCTGATTGTGGGTTTATTTTTTTCGTTTGTTTTGTTTTCTGTGACGGCCTCAGAGAAAACACTACATTAAAATCTTTATCACTTGCAGATTTCAAGGCCCGTGTAGCTTCTCGCTTTGCTGACATCTGATTAAACTGATGCTCTGCGCCGTAACAGAAAGAGCCCTTTTTCTCCATTTTTTTCGGAACACATGAAAGAGTGGGAATTTCCGCAGAGGATGGATTTACAACTTTATCCTCACATGATTAATATTACACAGGGAGGTCTTTGTACAGGAAGCAGCATGTCTAATTATGGTCCAACTGTGTCTGACTGAGAGCAAACATGATGCCAAAGGCTGCCAGTAGGAACTGCACTGACACGTCACACAAGCGGTTTACGTGGGTGCGGGGTGATGTCATTGTCACCCAGATTTCATGATACTAAGCCCACAACTGATTGAGCAATGGCAGAAGTCAGGCTTTCAGTGTAGTGCGTCCAGCTGGCAACAACCTTCTAGGAACGCTGTAGGCATATGGGATTTAGCTGCAGTAAAACCCAACAGGGAAGTGTATTTGCCTTTTTTTCCCCCCATGTTTTCAAGGTTACATGTCTACCAAACACATAATGATACCCATGACCTCACTGATGATAACTACAGTATGTCCACATTTGCCGTACTGTTAAGAGCAGATGCAGATTCATCACCCTCCCCCATTTACAAGAATTTCAGGGACTCCATGTCCTCCCACGTTTGCCTGTTCATCATATATCTCAGCCCAGACATTCAAGAGGTTGCGAGCCAGGCCAGCCATAAGTCATCCTGCCTATCAAGACGAGACCGTGTTTCTCGGCTTGATTTTCAGCTGTTACTTGTAAACCAGAACAGCATTCTTAAGATTAACTGAGTGACAGGGAGGCCTCTGAAAGCAAACTATAATAGTACGATATGTTACAGTCATATTTTATGGCCTTTAGTGTGTGAGGCCAAGTATGCGTATGTATGTGTGTGGATGGATCAGCTGAAGGATCTAATAGGCCTGCATTGCACCTCAGGGAGCGTAGAAAATAATGGTGTTGTGTTACTGCTGTTTTTCATTAGGCTGATAATAATAATAATACAGGTATACACGTCACAGGAAACCTGGTTGGACCTGGTCATCCTCACAAGTGCACATCAGATGTGACAAGGTTATTCTTTTCATCCTTTATTTATTTCTTTTTTTCCAAAGCTTGTTTTCAATACGTCGAGTATTCCTTTGAAGAATATGTTTTTGTCTTCAAGTGTGTGTGTGCATGCGTGCTTCTGTGTCTGCCTGCGAAAAAGTCATTGATATAGAACTAACTGTCAAAATAAGTCGTGTTCAATCCAAAACCGTTTAAGTTGTCAAGGACACATTTTCCTCCTTCCCATATCCTGACAAACATTGAGTCAGCAATTGTCTGTTGTATTTTCAGTACTGGTATCTCGTGCTCCCCCCAGGCCATTTTAAAGTTGTAGAAAGTGGTCATTTTCTCTGTGTCAGTAGGAGGTCAGTGCTGTGGCAGTCAGCAAAGCTATTCAGTCTGGTGAAACAGAGTCTATCGGGAACCCTAAAGACATTTTGTCCGGCGTAGTCGCCTCTCGCTGTCTGTCTTCAAGCCTGTCTCATTGTACTGACGGCGCTCATACAGAGTCGAAAAAAGCTTGAAATATTTGTTACATTGTTTCCAGATCTCCAAACTTTTATTCAGACCTGACACACCTAAGGCTACTCAGCTGTCAACTGACTGAAATTTTAAACCCACCCATGAAATTGACATATAGGAACCCTATTAAATATTTTCATTTGCATAGCTGCCTCTCTCTGGGTGGCCATTTGTCCTTCTGTCAAAACTAGTTCTTGTTATATCTAGCTCTTATTCTGTCTGAATATCTACCTGTCCCTCTTGCTCCCCGTCTCAGTCACTCTGTTAGTGACTGACATGTCCTCTCTGTGCTGTATAGTGTATCCCTGGTAACTGTCGCCTGGGGCCCACTCATCCCTAAAATGTAACAGAGGTCACACACAGATCATTGCTTTCGCCAAAGGCCCTGACTTTAACACAGAGTGACCCGCGCAGGACAGCGGTGCAGCGGCTGCTCAGTGATGGATCTGGAAATAACACGAGTATAATCTGCACCATCATCACAATTATAGAGGGTCTGGTTGTTTTTACTTGTGTGTAGAAACCTGCTTCGGATGTGAGGGAAAGGTGAGATTGTGGGATTAACAGTGGTTGAATTATATCTGATTCATATACAGATTTTATATATATATATATATATATATATATATATATATATATATATATATATATATCCCATCTTTACTGCTGTGTTCAATGTTTGAGGGTCAAATGGGCCTAGAATTTATAGTTAACATATTCTATTAGATGTATATACAACTAGTTTTGTTTCGATTACACTATACAAACAACTGTAATAGCAAATTCTAAAATTATATGGATAAAGTTAGTTTACGTTGTAATTGCACAGACTGACAGAACAAGCTGCTGCTCTGCTCTTAAAGTCCGGAGATCCGGATTAAGATGAAAAAGATTGAGTGCTTAAAAGGATTGACTGAAGGATTGTGACTGTTGTTTAGCTGTCGCTCCGTGTTCGAATAGTGGAAAACGCTTCATTGTTTTTTGGCCGACAGACTCATCACTCTGTCGACAAAAAAAGACTAACTGCTAACTTTTTAAATAACAAAAAGATACAGAGTGGCCTTCTTCTCTCTAACAAACTATCTTTTCCTGAGCGTACAGACACCGGCTTTCATGCACGTTTACTAGAACTAATGAAATAAATGTCACAACTTATGAAACCTTGAAATGAGAAGCCTGCTACCAGCTTTGATTCTGCCCTTGATTTAATGGGGGACTGTTGGTCGTAGTGACGGGCCATTGTCACAATGGCATGCTCTGGCTTTAAACCCTGAACGTTGCACCAAATTATTTCTAATCTCACCGTTGGTCTCTAACAACAGGATAATGGGACAGCTGACCTTGTGGGCCAAAACCTCATTAAATCAGCAAACAACAACCTCAACAATGCAAAACAGGTATATCACTTATCACAATCCACTTCATATGTCACGATATGCACTTCCGTCTTTTGGAATGTGGTTTGTTTCCTTCCATTCAGAGCCTCTGCTCTTTTTGCTGCCTTGAATAGCTTCCTTTGAAGCCTGCTATAATCCCTAACCAGGAATTCCTCACTCCCCCAGTGAATTAGTTGTTGATGTGGTGGATCCGTTGCACCCAACTTCCAGGGGGGCACTCCGTCTCTCCGGCCTCACTGTTCGTCCTCGGCTGCCGGCTCATTGTATCTGACCGGTTTTTCTTTTTCTTGTGCCTCGTCTGCCACTTCCTCACATGCCACAGTGAAGCACCCGTTGGTGCCATGCGACTACTCGCAAAGTGTGATAACAATTTCTTCCTTCGTTCTGAGACTTGTGACTGAGGGTGGCTTAGTAGGGGTTGATTAAGCTTCTGTAGGGGTATGTCTGTGAGGGTTCATAGGGGTACGTTTGATTGATTGTCCTGTTGAAACATGAGAATTAAAGCCAGGTGCCACATGGACACATTCCTCTTTTAGTCCAAATTTATAAACACGGTTTCGGGAACATTCGCTTTGTGTCTTTTAAAGACCCCGAGATGACTTTCATACCAGCCTAATTTCTATTTTGAGTCCCTGCCCTTCTACATTCTCTTCACCTTTTTTCCCCCAATTCTGTAAGTTGCGATGAAAGAGAGAGGGGTTGCGAGCCCTCCAGCTAATCAGTCTCTATGTGCACATGCTTGTGTGTTTATGTGCCCTTGCAGTTGTTGTGTGTTTGTGTGTGTGAGTGCCTTTATGTTTGCATGTGTTTCCTACATGCTCCATGGCAGCCCTCACACCCTGGCAGCGACCCAGCCGAAAAGTTCCGGTACTGTCCAGACGCATCCTTTAGGGACCTCATCAGCCCCTGAATTTCCTTCCCCTCACGCCTGAGGGCATCCATATTCATTTCCTCCACTGATTTGGGGAAAATGATGAAAGGCTGGCTTCTTTCCCATCTCTTATTTCCTGCCAAGGTTGTCTGCATTTCAATGCAACGTAAATCTGCAAAGACCTGCAAACGCGTTCCCATTTGGACATGACCAGTTCCATGTTATTAGAATCATGCCATGTCCAAAAGAAAAATAGAGGCTCAGGGTTATTACTCTAATAATACCGTACGCTAGTGTCAGAATCTTTGTGTGGATCATTGCACAGTACAGTATTTTGATCCTTTAGTCTTAAAACTGGCTCATTATTGAATTACTCAAGTTTCACTATTGTCTGTATTTACTCCATGCAGTCTGCTTCTCATAAAATAAATATCTCATCCACCGTGAAGTTATGAGGGCTTGGTGATATCATGGAGATAACTGCATTGGTTTGAAATAAACCTGTGATTAAACTGGTGGGTGGGTATTTACTCTTACCGGAGACGGGAAATGAATGTTAATGAAAATAACAGTCACATGCAGTAATAACCCAACTCTGTAATTATTGACGTGCTTTGATGATGCCATATATACTCAACACACACATGCGCCTACTTAACTAAACCTCAGGTAGACTATTAGCTCCGCTAGCAGGATCCTGCCCTCCGCTATGCACAACAAGGTTGCAGGGCGGGGCGGCCCGTCCCAATGAAGGAGCGGGCTTTCAGTTGCCGAGACAACCCTAAACACACATATACACAAAGGGAAGGCCCCACTGTGAGAGAGGATCATCTCCACCTCTGGCTGGATAAAGAGCGGTGTCGCTCCGCTCGCTGGAATGCACTCCTGCCCCACAGGCGTATACAGCAGACTATGTATATGGTTCGCAAGCATCCGACACTGATCATTATTCATGACACACCATTCATGGAGGTTTATACTTGAAGAACCATACCTAGAACACACTGTTCATGTAACCGTTTCTGCATATTTAGAATTGAAGCACAGCAGCATTATTACAAAACTATGTTCTGCTTGAAATAAGTGAAAATCTTTGTTGATAATTAAAGTAGCTAAGCTACTTATACATGATTTTTACCAAGCATGAAAATTCTGCTGATTTCAAAATAATAAATTACTTAAAGCTACCAATTTGTCTGGATGATTTTCAGTCTGTTTTTCATTCCAAAATTGAAGGTTGGAATCTGAAAACACTCAGTCTGTGGT
This sequence comes from Lateolabrax maculatus, assembly GCA_031216445.1. Taxonomy (NCBI): domain Eukaryota; kingdom Metazoa; phylum Chordata; class Actinopteri; order Acropomatiformes; family Lateolabracidae; genus Lateolabrax; species Lateolabrax maculatus. Next base: position 23,936,494 of record CM062201.1, on the reverse strand, counting down.
GATCTGGACAACTTTATATCAGATACTTGCTTCGCTGTTTTGTCTCTTGTAGTCACTGTGACAGCTCACTCTCAAAAATGGCACTTGATAGTTTTCCCCAGTGGATTTATGGAGCTCAGAACTAAGTCTGTATTGTTGGGCTCCAAATCTGGGCCACATATGATAACAGAATTATCCTTCTGTACAGTAAGCGTGCGGATACTCATGCAACTCTCTGTCATCTGAGGCCTGCAAGATGCAAAATAGCTCGTGGCTGTGGGTGTCTGATAGACCTCAGTTTCTTTTATAGAGCAGCTTTGACTCTACACAGAGAGTGTGTGGGCATGTATCACTCTGACCCGAACACACTTTTCCTGCTGACCGCTGCAGCAAAGTAGTTTGTGTACAGCAGCCAGTGCGTCTCTCATCATGAGGGCAGGTTATATTTTGGTGGACACGGAGTCACCTGTGCATTTATATAATGCAATTTCCTCAACACATTCCACAATTTGACACTTTTACAGTTTATGTTACTGTAGAGGCTGAGCTTTAGTCAGATTTTCTTACAAAGTAAGCCCGCAATCCCTTAGCTACACCATATAGAGCATTTCAAGTCCAGTAAATTTTTCCATGACTCTGTTTCAAAATTAATAAAATTCTTTTTTCTGGCGTGTGCAGGTTGAGTTGCATTGGGCTCATATATAAAGCAGCTTCGCTGTTAAGGGTGAGGGTGAGTAAAACTTAAGCACTGCTATGGGAAACAATTCAGCTAATTGTAACCAGCTGCAGGTGATATCACCCCTCAGACTATAGACAAGGCCGGGGCAGAAGGTCCCACTGAAAAGCTCAGGATTCAAAGGAATACTCGAGTCCAGCCCGACCTACAGAGGAAAATACAAAGTGTCTGTTTTAACAATAAATGATACCAATTTAGTCTGTCCCCAAGTGACAAATGTATTTTTGTGAACAGTCATGCATTTGCACTGCAACGTCCTACAGGCAAAACCCCCACTGAAAAGCCCATTAGAATCAAATGAATGTCAGATTCTGCTAAGTGTTTGCACATGACAAACATCTAACATGGCTAATTGCAGATAAGTGTCAGGGTGAAATGGGTTTTGAGCTTAAGATGGTGCGAAATGGCGTCATGTATTTTTGTTTTAGTACAGTAGTGATAAAGCCTAGGGTTCTGGTAAATGTGGTACAAACAAAAGATTTCTCTTAGAAACTGAGAAACTGAGGTTTTTTCTGCATCCTCAGTGTTTTGTCAGCACTGAATCATAGCGGTTGTTAGGATCTTTATTTCCCTGTAAAAAATAAAAAGACACATGCTACACAGACTATTTATAAACAGGAATAAAAATCCTTATGCATTCAGTATATTATGAATGGAAAACCAAAGAATACTGTGTGTTGAATAGAGCTGAAACAATCAATTTGTCAAGAGAAAATTAATTGGCAACCATAATATAATAAACAATCGTTTTAAACAAAAAAGGTCAAATTTGCATTGATGCACATTTTCACTTTTTTTCTGACAATTGTTGTCGATTGACCGATTAATCGAGAAAAAACAGATGGTCAAAGTTAGTTTTTGAGTGTTAGGTTAGTATTTTTGGTGACTTATTCAGTATTTCACATTGTGTCCCTGCGTCTCCTTGTACTGGAGTTGTACAGCTTCCAGTGTTGCCATGTAGTAGTGTGACTGGGCACCATCTTGTGTCCTGAGCAATAGCAGCAGGCTGTTCCATGGCAGCACACCAGCTGCCTGTAGTAGAGAGGGAGAGGTGCTGGGCCGGGCTATCTCAGATTTGGGTCTGTGAGTTATTGACCCTCTTTGATAAACCCCTCTGAATGACACCGGCATAATTCAGCCTAAAAGTTTGCACTGTCACCGGGATGAGCTAACTGTCTTCGCTGAATATATGGGTGCAATTTTCGAAATAGGTTTATAGCAATTCTTGGGAGAGGAGGGCGAGATAGTGATATTACTGACTTTATCACTGCAGCTGAGCAGCATCTAGCACCTCTCCTCTCTGTATCTCTCTATTCCTCCGCTCCAGAGCAGTGAAGGATCACACAACACATATATTGTAGGTATTACTAAAGAGAAAAGAGTCCAGCTCCTTATGGGGGACAGGGAAATGATATGTCATTATTAAAGTTATGCGGTATTACCCACTCTTATCATAATCTTACATGTTTCTTCTTCCCCTTGGTTGGATTTTACATTAAGTTTAGTATCTTAACTCTGTGTTTGTCTCATTGTTTGTCTTCTCGCAAATGGATCTTGTACACTCGGTATCTGGATAAGCATTTATAGTTTTTTTTTTTTCATCAGATGGGTAATTTTCTCTGAATTAGTATTCGAGTGCAGTTTCTTATGTTGCTATAAAAGTGTCTCACTTCACTGTTTTCCTTCTTAAATAAAGTAATATTTGGTCTAATGTGTAATTTAAGGATATTATCAAAATTTGCCAAAACTTTTTCAGTTTTTTTTTCTTCAGTCTTCACTTTTTCAGTTCAGTTTGATTGGATTTTCGATGATTACCCATCTATATTTGTCCTAGCTATTACTACTTGAAATGAATGAAAGAGAATCACAGTGAATGTAATTTGATAATAATGGGTGAGCTGTTAAGCAATAGACAAAATAATGAGTCATCCTGTCTATAAACTGCACCTTTAATCCCACCTAATTTTTCTCAGTCAGACTGCATTCTTAATGTATTTTCGTCAGTGTAATATGAACAGCTCATTGTTGAAATCTCACTGAATCTTTTTTCTTTCTTTCTCCTTTCATGTGTCGAGACAGAATCCGAACCCGCAAGAATCTAATATACTGAGCCCAGTATAGTGCATCCTATAAATTGATTTTGACCCAGCCTTTGAACAAAAGGAACACTGTTGCATTGCCATCCACGGCTGATGCCACTCCCTCTTTGGCTCACACTGAATACTCTCCTTTAATAGTGTGATGGGTGGTAGCTGGCTGACAAAAAAGTGCCTTATTTAGTTGGTTGAGGAGAGGTAGGCAGAGCGAGGATGGGGTTTCTGTGATTGGCACCGATCAATCACTCTGTGAGGGGAAGCTAATGAAGCAGGCTGTGGTTTATTAAAGGGTTAGCAGAAAAAAGATTACTGCAGGACCTCAGCTTCCCAGAAGCCCGGGGAAGGAGGATACAGTGCACCTCTAATGCTTAGGGGCGAGCCATAAAGCAATCAAGGTGTTTACTCTAAGCTGGCTCCTATTATGCGATCTGGGTGTGAATACAGATAGTTTATAAGTCTGTCTTTTTGGCCAAAGTGAGGGAGAAAATAAACACAGCACTACTAAAGAATGTTGATTATGCTGCAGGTTTGGATGCAGATATACAGTTTGACAGGTCAAATTGTGTTGAAAATGTTAGATAATACAGTGTAAGATAATAGTCCCAACAAGTGTACAAACTGCACTATGTCACAGTGTTGGACCGCAGCAGGTTAGCCCTTGTTTTGGCGTTTGCAAATACAATCCTGATTTTTAGGCTAATGTTCTTCGGGTGAAGTCTGTAAAATAACCTTATTCTGAAAAAATATGAGCACATTGAAACCAATGCACTCTCTGAGATAGTTTGAAAGACAAATGAGTAGCAGGGGAGTGAAAAATGCAAAGCAGATGTTTTTCCCACCGTTTTTAATGGCAGCAAGACATTACTGATGCCATTACAGAGACCTTTTATGGCTTCTTTTAATCCCCTGGCCTGCCTGAGGAAAGAAACCCCTTGTGGTGCAAAGTAGCCTCTTTACTTCAGAACGACAATTTGAACCCATTTCTAACTCACTTCCCTAATCTGCCACAGGGTTTTACATGGCTTCCTCTGTAATTATTCTGCTCTGAAATCAAAGGTAAAGAGGCATTAAAATACACCTCTTAGGTAAACATATGCTGCTCATCATGTAGGGCTCGACTCAAAGTGTCTTTGGTAACAAATAGTCCCAAAATACTGCGGCTCATGCAAATTTTTCTCTCTTCCTGCTGTAACTTATTTTGGTCTTTTGGTTCACTCACATTTTCAAACAAAGCAATCATTGATAATGAGATCCAATAACTACCTTCTAACTCTTGTTCCACATTCACATTTGAATGTGCTAGATTTACATGTGGTGCAGCGTTCACTGTCTGCTTCCTGCATCAGACCCAACCTGTAAAGCTCAGAGGAGCACTTACAGGGGTCTGGTTAGGGGCTAAAAATGAGGAGGAGATGAACTATATGGCTCCATCCCACAGTCCAGCCGACAGTATATCAGCGGAATCGCAGCCGCATGGGCGTGTGTGTGAACACTCTACTCATAAATATCTCCCCCGACCTCCCCTCACACCACCCCAAAGGGGCCTCTCTGATGGTGATGGCGAAAGGATGTCGCTGTCTGGGTGATTGAGTGCTGCTGGTCCTGGCCCTGGGCACATCCCTGCGCTCTGAGCCCGAGTGGGAGGCCTACCGCTGAGCGCTGGCCTGAAGGGACTAGCCTGAAGGCGAGCAGCCGCACAGCAGCAGGATGTGCCTCTCCTTCTGTCTCTCTGACACAAGAACACCAACTTACCGCCGCTGCTTCAGTCGCTATTAACAGAACAGACAATAGAAACTATTAAATTAGCTCGATATTTTCATTCAAATTCGTTTTTAATTTCACACAATATTTCACGTATTCATTTATATATGTTATGTCTGTGTGAACTAGCCTTATCTGAACTTGCACCCCATCTCTCTAAGTCTTTGTCATTCTCACTCACTCAGGAATCTGAAATAATCAAGGCGCAGTAATTAGCCTCACTTGCTGCATTGTAATTGGGGGCAGAAGGAGGTTGCTCATTCTATATTTTTTTCCCCTGTTTGATAATTGCAGACTTTAGCGTGCCCTCTGTTTAATTTTTTTGATCCTCCTAAGCTCGTTCCCATAGATGCCGCTGTTATTTTAATGCAGTGGCTCTTGTGCCTTTCATCAGTCATCTGGAGCTCCGGCGTTTTGAGAAAGGGGAGAGTTCATTTTGGAAACCCACTGTCTATTCCCTTTTTGGGTTTCAGCGCCGTCAGCCTTCCCACTGCCTCCACCATGAGAGCCTTGACACTGTCCAGGTCCGTCCTACTTGGCAAGAGGGAGAGCTACAGAGAAAGGCAGAGTTTATTTCCTGTTCTTGTGAATCATATATCAGTACAATTCCCCTCTGTGCTGTTTGGCAACGGCGGAATGACGGGTGTCATTTATCATACGGACTGAAAGAGGCTGTGGGAAAAGGGATTTGAATTCTTCTGGAAGTGTGTGGACTCTCCTTAGTGGTGAATCATTAAACGGAGGAGTTTTTCAACAGGGATATGAGTAACTCCTTGCGCTGGTACTTTGTTCCCCCGTTTCACTGGCTGGCTCAATCATTAAATGTCTCAAAAATAAGATTTACTAGTTTTATATAAATTGTGAAGGGACATGGCATTTAACTTGTAATTGGGGATTTTGTCCTGCTGAATGCATTAAGTCGCTCTTCAGTCTTTGGTTTGCTGCGTGCTCCCTGGTCATGCTTTGCAAGAATTATATTTAAGCTAATTTGAATTTACAAATTTGATTAGCACTGCATTTGTCAGCTTCTTGTTGTCCTGCTAAGTGATGACAATTTCATCTTCACTATACAGTTATTTTCTGCTCTCGGTTATGTTGACTGGTATTTAAGATTGTGCTTTATAAACATTTTGTGTTCCTTTGGATTTTTCTTTTCACTTGTCAGGGATGGTTACTATTTCCCACACTTTGAGTTGGGTGATCAAAGAAAACGAGTTTTGATAGGCTGTCACCAGCTCTTCAGCTGCACTGGCAGAAATAAACGTGTCAAGCTTTAACTTATCCTCACAAAAACATACTCCTAACCCCTGCTGCTCTAATTGAGTGTAACTCCCAGAAACCTGTGAACACACATGCAAAACTGAGTAGATCATAAATCAGGCTTCTATAGACAGCCGCTGCCCCCCCACTCCTCCCAGAGCCTCCCCAAAGGAACTACTGGTTTCCATGAGCTGGCTGGAAATCAACCTTTTTCTTTATGATATTTTCGTACCCACCATCCGGACGTTTTGTGTTTTTTATCTGAAAGTTAGTTGAAGTCCTCATCAAATGCAAAGTGTCAATAAGGTATTGTATAGGGAAACGGTGCTCGGTGTGTTTCGGCTGTCAGCAACTGTTAGCTGTCTCTCATGTGCAGATCACAAAGTTAAATGTGCTGTCAGCAAGTCCTCAGCTAGAAATAGACGTGTTGAGGTTAGCCTAAGAAGCACTGCCACCCCCTGCTGCCCAGTAGAATGTGGATCCATCAAACAATGTGAACACATATCAAATCTGAGCGTTAGGTGTAATGAAGCACATTTTCAGGTTTCAAGGTGTTAGAATGTGCTATGAAACAAAGTGATCCAGAACTACCTTTGGTCTGTCTTTATCTGCAAGACTGCACATCTGATGTTTATGTTATTTGGTTAAATTTAGCTATGAGACTATGGCAGCATGCAATGCAGAGGTCTGGGCTGCCTTCCTTTTTGCAGAGAGTTATATCTTGATGTTTTCTGAACCTAAGCTCTGAGTGCGTGACCTCTCCCAGAGGCCCAGAGTCCCGGGCCGGTATCTTGACATGTTAGCCTGCCACCGCCTGCTAAAGAAGAGTGTAGATGCCCCTGAGGTAAATGAAAACATTTGGTTCTTGCCAGACCTGTTCACATCTCAGCTGGGCCACATGAGCTGGCAGGTGACGCGTGTACAGAGGAGAATCGGAGACCGCAGCGGTGGCCTACTTCTTTTCTTCCACATAGGCCATGCAGGCCACAACCCAGAAACACGGATGAATATGTTCTTGGCTCAGAAAACACCCCGGTGAAACTGACAAAGACTGACCTCTATCCTGATGAAATTCAGGCTGTATCTTAGCCTTTTTATGCTTAAGGATGTGGTCATCCACTACCTGTAATAGCATAGTGCTGATCTATTTTGGATATTTCTTCTGGGTCAGTGTTTCTTCACTGTAGTGTCTCAAGTTTATAAACTCCCCTTGTTGGGGGTTTTCATTAGGTGGCTGTGCGCTCCTGAACATCCTCCTTTTTGTTCTCTAATTTTCAGAAAATAGACTTGACATTGTGTCACCATTTCATATCAACATCTGCAATTACCAGACAATCCACATTCAGGTCCCATGGGGAAGTATGATTGCAATTAAAAGCGCGGGGCAAATGTTAATTAAGTAAACTACTTGAAACTGGAAAGAGCGAATGTTTTAAATGTTTTTACTTTTAACCTTGCACTTCTTTTTCACTTCCATTTACATTGGCAGCCTGGTGCAAATTACAGTACAATTTTAGAGACGCAATCAACGTTTTTTTTTTCTTTTAATTTCTCTTCATTCTTTGTTTAAGCAGTAAAATATTTGATAACATCTACAATTGATTAAATATAAATCGTAAATGTTAAATTAAAAAAAAGTAATTTGCCACTATGTGTCATGCACACTTTCTCTGCAGTATAATACTGTTGGTAAATGTTGGGATGTTCTCCACTCGACTTGAAGACTTGTGGTGGATAACACTGCAGTTCACCGGGTTATTAAATCAGAGGGAATAACAGGCCAACTTCTGGCCATTCTCGTGATTGATGAGCCAGGCTTTATTTGCTGAGGCGGTGTGTTTGTTCCTGTGTAATTGTCTACCAGATGGCTAAGCTAACTGTTCTTAAATGCCTTCAGACCTGCAGGGGTCCGAGGTCTTAACATTTTCCCTGCTAATGACATTATGCCTGCAAACATCTCACAGTGTTTTTTTCCCTTTACTTTTGTGATCTCTAATGTTCAGGATCAAAATGGCTCTGCAAGGCATTTAGTTCAAATTATTTTCTCTGTACGATTCTGTTTTTAATTTGTTCAAAGTAGATGTTTTGAAGTCGCTCTGTTGGTAAACTCCTCTGCGTAAAAAGGGGGCCACTCGAATTTGAAGGGAGATGAGAGAGCAAGACGGGGGGAGGGTTTGTGTGGGGGGGGGGTGAGAAGCAGGACTCCACTCTACCTGTGAGGAGTCAGATTGGAGGAGAAAATGGATCTAGGTGGCAGTGCGAGTCATCAATCACAGCCCCTCAAGGGGAGCTGCAGCTAAAGCTGCTCTGAAGTGCTATCTGTCAGCTGCTCCGATCCAGCCGGGGGACCAGAGAGGGGCCATATCGCCACCCATCAGCTCATACCCAGCACACAACACACATACTGCCATGTAAACGTGCAGGTGCTACTGTCAAAATAACCCCTGTTCTAGGTCACGAGGTCACGCATATATTCACAAATGGCCAGACCGGCCTTCTCATTGTGAGGATGTGTCCTCCTCCTTCATGTTTTTTTTTAGAAAATATCTCCGGATGCTGCAGTTCCTGTAATAGGTTTTTGATTGTTAACAGTGTTGGGTGGTTTATTGTAATTTAAAAGTGAGTGCACTGTTTTCTACTGCTTTCTTCCTTCCCTCCCATCCCAATCCCGAATAAAGCCACCAAGTGCTTCTCCGCCGATGTCGAGCCGCGTCTGTCAATACCTCTCAAGATGGATAGTTGTTCTGCATGCTTATTGATTCGGCACAGGCCAGAGATATAAGTATCATTTGTCATTTCTGGAATTATTTGGAGTCCTAGTTAAAACCCAGAGTGGGGGGAGATGGCCGTGCCTTGGGGGGGTTGGTAGTTGGTGGGGGAGTAGCGAGTTGTCTGGACTTTGATGAATGACTGCACGGGTTTTTGGTTTTTACTGCGAGCGCCGGGGCCCTTTAGCTGCTATTTGCTTTCACCATGGTCCAAGAAAAACAATGCGATGGGTCCAAGGACTGAGCAGCATCGTCCTGTCATGTAGTGTAACACAGCGAGCAGGGTGGTCCAGGCAGAAGAGTCAGGAGGAGGGTGGGCCTTGGACACTACATGCTGCTTTTCCAAAAGACCCAGTTGGTTGTAAGCCGTCCTGCTGCTCTGTGGTCCCAGCTGACGGCCCCCAAACACATGCTATGAATTTGAATATTTAGCATTCAGAATCTACAGTGTAAAGACAAACAGATTTTTTCTTGTTTTTAATTTTAAAAGAGCATACAATGGGCAAGTGGAGGGATGCTGTTTGGTAACAGTAGCTCCGGCGTATCCCCTGTGACTTTGATTATGTCCTGTTGTGGGCATCAGGCCAGCAGCAGAGCTGGCTTCATTACTGTATGGATCATCTTTTAAGACCATTTAAGATCAACGAGAGCCATTGTCCGTTAATGACAGGGACTCCAAGAAGTTCATTACACTCAAACTCTTTGATTCATTCAGCTGAAGAGTCCATTTCCCTGTTACAGATTTATTTATTTTCTTCCTTTTTGAATCAAATGAGATTGTTTCATTTTTATTTTAGAGTGCGACTTGAAAGTTGAGTCAGAGCGTTTTGGAGTTTGGTGAGGTAAAAAGTGTTTAACAGAGGAACATGTTTAACATCAACAAAAGAGGAGAGAAGAGAAACCTCAGACACATGAATGACAAGTAATTATTTCCCTTGTCCATCAAACTGTGTTTTGATGCAAGGATGCGATCAAACATGATATTAACAACTTCAAGCCTTCAAATGAAAATGATTCTCAAATCGTGCAAAGCCCAAGTGTGAGCTTTTGTGTTGCGCCGCAGCATGAATCATTCATAAACATGCACACACACACATGAACGCACAGATACTGGGCAGGGCAGCCTTTTGCCTGACCAATATTATTGCCACAGCTTTTCAATGCGAGATGACCATTGTGTATTCATTTCCATTTTAGCTTGCCAAAATGTCCTCTCACAGCAGGAGAGGGATGGAGAAAGCGAGAGCGACAGCTTTGTGTGTCTTTCAGTTTTTGTCGGTGAATATCCCCATACGCAGTGGGCTGACCGACTGCCCCCAGTCTCCCCGCATAGCCGTCAAACAGGCCGGTGCACCGGGCCTGCTATGTTTTCATCACTTGTCCTCTCTCACATGGGCAGAGCAGGCTCCCACAAGGCCCCGACAAACACTGTATCCTATTCTCAAATACAAAGAATTGCTTTATTATTAGCAGTTTTACATTGTGCTGCGATTTTTTTACAGAAGCCTCATAAACTGGATCATAAACAAATTTAAAATTTGAATAATTAAAAAAATTAGATATACTGTAGTTTTAAGTATTAATTTAAATACATGCTTGCTACAGTATATCATGAAAGAGGGTATTTGCATTAGTAGGGCAGTCTTCTCCATTTTGTTTGCCAGAGCAGTGAGAGGACAGACAACAGAGGCCCTGCTTAATCCCTTTGGAGAACTAGTGCATGAATTGATAGAGTATATCCTCCTCTTTCTCCGTCTCGCTCCCCTCTTGCTAATGTCTTTCCTAGAACTTGAACAAACAGCCTGTGCGTGTAGGACACATAAGACAGATGTTTAGGATTACTTTCACCTCATTGCTCTATTGTGTGCACTTTAAGGGAGCTCAGCTGATGTGGAATGCCACTCATTCAGGCTCCATGCTCCTACAGGGCTCCTCCTGTTTATCAAAGTGCCATCTGCACTCAAGACAGAACAACACAATTTTTAAGAACGGGATGTTGAGAAGAATAATATTCCTCTGGTGCTAAATATTTAATCCTGTTTTATAGGTGGAAACCAACATGGTAACCTCTGTAACTGAAGACTGCCAGCGTTTAGTTTTTGCCCATTCATGTGTATATAACCCTACAGCTCCTATTTCTGTTTTTTTCCTTTAAAGAAACAAGGCTACCCTCTTTATCCCTGTCTGCCTCTCATCTCAGTTTATGTGTGTGTGTTTACAGATGTAGAAACAAATGGGCCAGACCCACATTGATATTGTTGAGGGGTGACATTATCTTATAGCAGAGCACTTATCTAATCTGGCTGCTGTGGGAAGCTGGAGGAAGTGGCTATGGGACAGGGGCCGGGGATACTGCATCTTTAATTACCATTGATATCGCAATAGAGAAGAGAGGGATAGAGGAGCGTAGCCGGCGGGGGGGGGGGGGGGGGGGGGGGGAGGAAGGGGGAGTTGAGAGAGGGAGAAGACCCGTGTTCACTTTTTAATTAAGGCTCCGTAGTGTAACTCGTCAATGTACATTATTGGAAGAATGAACGTCAATGCCATTGCTTTTTCTCCCCCTCCTTTATCTCTGTCAATGATTCAAAGACATGATTTATGGTTCGTCTCCGTCTTTCAGGATCATCCATCAAGCGCTGGCTCTGCCGCAGCGCCACCCGTTGTAAATCATTCTGAAAGCCTGTCACTCATTTCCATTAACCGTTCCTCTGTCGCTCTGGTCTCCGCCTCCCTCAACCTCCTTTTTTTCTCCCCCCACCCACCCCCATTCCACCCCTCTCTCCTCCCCCTCGGTGCACAACCTACAGCCACGCAGGGTATCAGTTCCGTTCCGCTGCTTCGTCCGCCTACCTTCTTTTCAATAAATTAACCACTTTCTCCCATGCAATGAATAAAAAGGCTCTGCACTCGTCTTGCAGTCGGCACCTACTCCTCCTCCATTACAGCTGAACACCTTACAAATGTCACGCCGCTGACTCGTAGGCTAAATGAGGATATAGCACAGAGAAAATATTTTTGTTGCACTGACTTTTCCAGTGGAAATATTTGAACAGCTTTGATATGTTTGCAGTTGGGTATTAATGAACATATATTCCACACATACAGGCTGCTGCATCTGGTTTTATTATGTTTTTTTTTTATTGTAGGTGACTTGAGGACAATTTGCCAAAATTTGAACACACAATAAAAGCCCATGTACCTAGGTTAGACACATTCACATTGTTCTTTTATGCATTCATTCTGAGAATTACTGTATTCAACTTTAACAGTTAATGGAAACAATATTATGTCTGTAATTATTCCATGTAGTAAAAGCAACAGTAAGTGGGCAGTGCTGCCATTAACTGCTGTTGGTGTTCTGTAAATTCTACCAGTAGTTTAATTCAGACACTCTAACAATGACTGTAGTCTTTAACCAGTTTTTTTTTTATAGAAACAGGTCTTATGAACAGAAATAATTGGCTCAATGGAGTGACTGTCAATCTCTTACAATGGTTGATGTGCCTGCTCTGGGGAGCCCAATTCACTGGCTTCTTTTTTCATTCTAATCAACATCTAGATATCAACACAGCAGAATACCCACAAACAGCAGAAAGCCTGTTTTGAGGGGAAACTTTCAACTATTGGGTGCCAACACATTTCACTATTTGGGCAGCCATTGTTCTCAGAATGGGCTGTCAAAGTGACAATGCGCACCAGGCAAATCCAGAAGTTTGCACTTTTCAGAAAACAGCGGGCCCTAATCATTTTGTGGAGGACACTTGACAACAAATTTGCCATTAAAATGAATCTAAATAGGAGGGAGCAGGGCTGTTTTGAAGCATTTCTGCCTCTCTTACTGTTGCTCGTCTTGTCCCACAGAGCTCCATGTTTGGCGGGCTTGCTTCTCTCCCTTTATGCTTGCCATGAAGCAGCCTTTGGTCCCACTAGAAACTGACAGTACCACGCTTCAGCTGCAAATTCACTCTGTAGCCTCATTGTATTTAATGAAGGGAAAAAGTGGCAATCTACTATTAATGAACTTGGAATGTAAAAAAATGCCTCCCTTTGCTGAAAACTGCATAAAACTGCTTGTACAAGGAAAGCTTTGGCTGGAGCCCATCCAGAATCTAATGAAAGATCCATACAGGGACAGAGCGGGCGGGAAGAGTTAGTGAAATGCAGATTGTTTTAATAGAATACACACAGTCTCTTCCAGCTGCACTATCAGATTCATCAAGGCCTGACCTTGATGGAGGGCTGTTGTTGTTTGGGAGGGCCAGTGTTTAGGGTTCATGCAAAGTTTATGATGCAGGGACTGTATGTACTGTATATACGTGAGCCGATCTCAGGGGAAGACTAAATGGAACACGGTCCGTGGAGCAAAGAGTGAAGGAGACCTGCCGTTGGCTGTGACTTTAATATTATATCATGAAATAACACATGAGATCACAAGGAAATAAATTACCGTTTGATTAAAAAAACAAAACAATTAAAGCCTGGATGTTGCCCCTTAAATGCAAAATGAAACAGAATCATACAGTGAAGCAAATGTTTACAAAGCATCAGACAATGATTGAATTGGAATGGAAATGCTCTTTATTTGGTCGGGCTAGTGGGCATGAAAAACAAACAGCACGTTAGGCGAGTGTAGGCCATCATACCTTTCACTCAATATCTCATAAACTAGAACAAAGGCCTTATGTGTGCAAGGCAGTGGTCCTTTAAACGATGGCCCACTTTCCTCCCTGCTGCCACGCAAACATTCCTGACTGACATTCAATCAGGGAAATTTGAACCAAAGCAAGATGGTCTTTTATTAGTACCGCCCTGTTTGCTCGACTGGTCAGCTTCAATATGCGAAGGGGTTTGAGTGGCACACTGTAAGATGATGGGTTCACTCTCTGATAAGGGTGAATGAGGGGTAAACTGCTATTCTGCAGAAAGGAACCATCAGACCTCATCATGTCGCTCCTGGAGAGCCGTGTCACGGGCTCTTCAGAAACCAAGTGACAGAGCGGCGCGAGGCTGCTCCCCTCCTGCTTGTGGAAAATACACTGGAGCTGAAGCCGCCCTGCTTCTGCTCCGCCAACTGGAACTTTGTATCAGTCAGGGCAGAAAAGATCATCTATAATCTGACAAATATACACTGAGGCTTTTAAGCCTCTTCAGTTGTAACATTATCCTGCATGCTGGTCAAATTGTACATATTTACCTTTCCTTGTTAGCAGAGGAAGACAAATAGGAGACAATCATGCTGCAGTAAATTTTCAACTGCTTATACACTACAGCTTATTCAGCGGCCAGTAATTTAAAGGGTTTGTCACTCAAATTAGAAAAAAGAAACCCAACATATTTTCTCACTTATCTCCAGTGGCGTCTAGCCATGCAGATAGTTTAGGGGATTTTTTGCCCTGGTTTTGAGATATCTGCTGCCTCCTCAACAAACTGGAATTTTGTTTGGTGCTCACAGATTTGCGGTGGTGTAAGACGTGGCAGTACTACTCTATAAAAATACTCCTTTGTATGTAAAAGTCCTGAATTCAAAACTTTACTGATGTTAGATATGTATTAGCAACAAAATGTTCTTATACTATCATAAGTAAATGTATTCATTATGCAGAATGGCCCCTGTCAGTGTAATATTATTATATTATTGGAGTTACTATACTACTGGATAGTTTAATCCATAACAATGCATCACATTTTATAAACTGATCATATGTTTTATATATAATCTTAAAGTGAAAAGTAACTTGTACCTGCAGATGTCAAATAAATGTAGTAAAAAGTACAATCTTGCCCTCTAAAAAAAAAAAAGTTTTGATGTGTAAAATAGAATAGAAAAGTTAAATAGAAGTTCCTCAAAATTGTACAAATGTATTGTACTGTAACGTACAAGTAAATATAGTTAAGTTTGCGCCCCTGCAGATCTCTGAGACCCAAAACACTACAAATGCTCAATATATTATTTTCCAGTTAAACGTTTAGAACATTGTTACCTTTGCATAGGTTGAATTTATGACTGAGCTGTTGTATTAGATTGCATTAGATTTTGCAGGCGTACCTGATAAGGGGCCGCTGAGTGTTTGTCTTTTGTGATTTGGATGAACGTACCCTTTAAAAAATGTCCCACCTAAGACTGGTTCTATGGATATAATATAATAATATATTGTACACGAATGGCAAATATCCACGTGGCTTTGTGTTGCAGGCCTGGTACAGGTCTGTGAGACAGGATGGGAATGTTCTGTGTATTATTTTTTTTCTGCCGGTGCTGATAGGGGACCCTTTGGTGAGATGCAACACCAGGCAACTGCATGTGATGCGGCGGCTGTGGCACGTTCAAAGTGATGACTTAGGTGCTGGAGTGCAGATTGCAATGCTCTCCCACCGCTCACTTCCAATTAGGCAGCGGGCCGACTGATGCGTCTCGGAGCAGAAGCGTCTAGGAGGCATCAAAAGGAGCAGCATCGCTCTGTGACATCATGGAGGGAAGGGGCTCCTGGAGCTTTAGGCAGGGCAATCTGATGTGGCTCAGTAAATATCATGATTAGCATCCGTGCAACATGCGAGGACAGACAGACATTTGTATCATTACATAAAAATACCCCTGTAACTCAAACTAAACATGCACAAAGGCTGTAGAGCTCAGACTGACTGCCTTCGGATATTTTTAGTGTTTGTTATTGTGTTGATTGTGCATTCCAAAGTTTCTCTGTGTTTTTAGTTAACAGAATGTTGGTTGTGAAAACATTTTTGATTAATTGCCATAATTATTGTGATCATTTTTGCCCAAATGAACAGCCAGATGGCAGGATATGGTGTCATATTTGCGATCCTATCATATTAATCTGGCTCTGGGTCCATCTGAACACATTGTGCCGTTTGCTGTGTTCACAATCTGTCCTCAGGTTGTCCATGTCTTTTTGGAGCTGCAAGTTTTTATTTGATTATATTAGACTATTAAATATTAAAGTTGAGGGTGTATGAAAGCAAGGCATTTATCTGCATGAATAGCCTGTGTTTAGTGAAGTAAGTAATGCGCTTTAAGTAACATCTCCTTCATGCATACAAAAATTAACATGAGTGTTTCCGTCTCATGGTTTTGTAGTCAAAGCCTCAGAAAGATCCAACAAAACCACTTTGCGGGGTTTCATGGCTGCTTTTAACCCCACTTTTCATTGTCTGATCCGTGGATTGTCCTTTTAATCTTATGGGAACGCATATACCACAATACTGTTACTAACTATATGATGCATAACACAACATTATATAGACTCATATAGGTTCAGCGTTCTGCATAATTTTCAAGTCTGTTAAGGGCATCATTTGAGTCATTTAAAAGTGTAAGAATGAAATAATGGGTCAGATGGGAACTAATGACACATTCCTATTTAAAAGCAAGTCAAAAACTATTTTATTCTGTGATATCAATTAACCTCCAGACAAATTTTGTTAAAGGGAGCAGCCTGAATGTGATTGTTCTCGCTTTACTCTGCAGTGTCCTTGGGCTCGGGGAGACTGTTTCCTGACAGGGAACAATGAAGAGAGAGGTGTTTACAGATCTTTACAGATGGCTCCGGGGCTCAGAATTAGCTCTTCACCATTTCTCATGTGATTCAGTTCAGACTTAACTTCAGATGTGTCATCAAGACTATCATCAGGATGTCTGACAATGTATCTGTTTGATCTTGACGTGCACTGCTCACTGAGTTAGTCAGATATCACTGTCAAATATTAAACCTTGTGACATGTGTGTCTCATTCTAATGATAGCTCACTGAAGAAATCAAATCATGGTGACTTTTATAAAAACACACCATCTTGTTTCCAACATTGCAGACACAAGAGAACTTCACAACTTTGGAATTATGTTTTGTACACCGAGTACTTTTTGACTGACATTTCACACCTATTTATAACAACAGATGAGCGCGGTGACTAAGTGTTTTTAAATGTACAGGCACAATTAATCCGGCGCACTGCTTACATGTGAGTGAAACAGACGATAGTTCCTGAGACAGCCTGGAGATTGTTCAGTGATCCTGACCTGCGTTGTTAGCGTGTTCTCTGCCTATCCAGCAGGCCTCCTTTTCTTTTCTCTCTCTCTCTCTCTCTCTCTTTCTACATGGCATAAATCCGGGAGATGAAAATGTCATGGAGCAGGTTCATTTTGCAAAGAGGTTTTGATTGCCATGCGCGTGTAATTGATTGTTCCAAGGACAGGGGGAAATCTAGAAATGTCATAACAGTCCTGCTTAGGTTGGTCCCACCACTAGGCAATCAATGGGAAGTAAAAAGAGATATTGATTTGTGAGCAGCAAAAACTGTAGCTTGAGACAACCAGAGAGCGCTGGGGAAAGTGGCACAGACGTGCAGACCTGTCACTGGCACCTATGAATTACCCAATCTTCTCTGAGGATAGTGTTACCTCGGATACTCACAAAGTCCTGCGCTGGGTATTGCAGCTGTCCATTAGCTCAGCTTCTCAGGCTGCTAACTCTCTGTGGCTTGTCAGATTAATATAGGAAATGTTGACCTTCCAAGGGATAAATGTTGATGTTCTCAAATTTACAAAAGTTTCTATTGGCATGTTAACATTGGAAACAGAATGCCCTTTTACACGCTTCTAAAATGATTGACACATTTTGAATTGACTCACACAAGGGAGAGGTGATTGTGCTCTATAAAGATACTAACGCTTTAAGTTGAGTTGTAAATATAATGCCATGTAAGCCTTTAGCACCAATCCAGTAGGACAGCGTGCTGCCATGAATGTAGCAGTAAATATAATCTACTATTTCCTATGCAGTGAGCTGGTTTTTCTAGATGTAGAGAAAAAAGTGTTTTGGCTCAGAAACATGCTGCTCCTTCTGTAAATCCAGGCCTTGCTATGCCAAGAGTCTGTTCTAACGGATAAAGGTTATAAACACTTCAGCTGCCTGATTTATGATGGACACCTCAGGTTTTTTGACCTTTGCATATCTCTGTCTGAAGATATAAATTTGTAGTGACACAGATTGGAGGCTTTACAGCAGTTTATGACATGCTAAATCTCAGGCCAGGCATGCCAGCCTCTTGTTTTCTAAGGCTAGTTAGGCTGGGAGTTGCTTTGCTTGGAATCCGAAACAATATTTTCAAAGCAGGAATTTCCTATTTTTATTTTTTGTTGTGGAAAAAAATGTGCCTGAGAATAAGCAATTGCTGTTCTTCACTTTTGGTTTACAAGACGACGCACCAGTTATATTTACTTTGAACAGCGATGTTTTATGGCGCGTATCGGCAGTTTATTCTGAATTCTTTACAAACTTGTTTGTCATCGCAGTGATCTTTTGGAGGGGTCTTCTGTCTGTGTGGCACCGTCCTTGAATCTGATCTTGTATTAAAGAGTAATGCAGCTTGGCATGGACGCAGTGCTGTGGTACACCAAGAGCTTGCAAAGCACAGTTACAAATGGTAGAAGCAGAGTTAGACACGCGGGTATCTTGGAGTGATCCCGGGCAGAAGGTTAATTGGTGCCTCTGGATGTCTGCTACTTAGGGCATCTGATAGAAAGGCATAGAACAGCAAGAAGGGCAGCTGTTAATCTCTGTCACTTCCATCCCCAAGTACCACGATAAGACACAAACATTCCCATTAAAACTGATATACCTACATGTAAGTGGTTATTTCAAGGAAAACAGTACTTAGCCCTTCTTTGTGAAATGCACAATTATCATACAAAAAGGATAGTAGAAACTGAACTGCCTATATTGGTGAATTTAAGCTATATAAAATATGCAGGAAATAACTTTTACGGGATGACGTATTCCAGGAATTAGCCATGTCTATTAAACCATCACTGGACTGGAAAAAAGCTCGCCTCTCCACTTTGGTGTACTTTCTTACCGGTCCTTCAGTTTTAGTGACGACTTTGAAGAAAGAGGACATCAACTGGGAGCTTGTCATAGCCATCGGTGTTCTCCTTCACTGTGAATACTATATATAAGACTATAAATAAAACATACCTCTGTGCTCTTGACAACTCTCTCCCTTAGCATCAAGGGTGTTTTGGAGGCCATCGCAGATCTCGGTTGGCCAATCAAAACATCTGTCTTGCGGTGGATCAAGGTCACAGCACATTGGGGCTCCTGGGTGTTAGTGTGTGTGCAGGCTCTTGTTCACGAGGCCCCGTTCTCCATGTTTGTTTTGAAAGTCCGAATCCCATCTCCATCTTCCGCCATTAGCTGGCAGGCAATTCACCTCCAGGGTTTCTCTTGAGGCACTTGTGAAATATTGATAAAAAAAAGTCTTATTTTCAGAAGGCAAAGGAGGGAAGACATTCTATGGGCCGCCCAGTGTGGGACTCCTGAGTGCTCAGCTTCAGCCATCCCCTCATGGAGTGCCCTCTATTCAGAAAAGAAATATTAACCACGTGAAATGCATAAGTGCCTGGACAGGGCTGTTATGTCCCATTCATATTTAAACTTAGAGCACATCTGCCACGTCTCTCCCAAAATGCACATTTTCCAGCATGACTATGAGGCGGAAAATATCTCAGATATGTGACAGCACTGACAAACTGCATTTATTTGCAGGATGTCTTCAAAAGATATGCAAACATTGGATGTGATATTGTTGCGTGGGTTGCCGGGTGGTTAGATTTTAAATAATCTAAAACAGTTATTGTCAGGAAGGACACTTCAGTCTTCTGCAGCTGTGTTCATATTATGTCGAGCAGGCCCTGCAGCCACATGAAAAACCCTCTATGCTGAGTCAGAGTTTCCACTAATTGGATGATGGGAAATATGTCAATTAGAAATACTGTTGTTTAATTATCTGTTAATTGAAGCAATAATGTTTGTGCTCTATGAGTTGGGAGAATGAACAGGTGAATAATGAAAGAAGTAATTGCTGTTTATGAGACTGTCAGGGAAAATATAATGATGTGACAGATTGCCTGTAATTTTTTGAAAATGTTTATAATTGTCTAGTTTTAACACTGATAATTGAATCAGCTTTTCCACCAGCATGATCAACATCTTCATCAGCATTCGCATTTGCAACATATTTTTGTTTTGCTAAATGGCTAAATGTCTTCTGAAGTAATGTTTTTCTCATCTTTTTCAGTCTAGCCTTTTAATTTATTGATGGAGCAATGCGGGACATTAAAATGTCTGAGTTTTTGTTAAGCCATTCCTCACATGTGGCTTCAGGGAAGCCGAGGTGTTATCAAGAACAGAAGGCTTACATTTTCATTGCAGTTTTGAGGCATCCATAATCACTGTGGAATAGGTCATTTACAATAACACTTAACAGGCCTCAGAAGAATCAATTTACTTTTGTCACTCAGTGGCCAATGATTGTTGTAAACATCTCAACTTGAGGCCAGAAAAACCTTGGACACAGCACTAAGTCAATGGGCTGTCGTGAATCACACGGTGCTGTTACACCAGAAGCAGTCCGTTAGTAAAGACATTATGTCCAGCTATACTCTCCAACCTCCCAAGGCACAAAGCAGCCACCATTCTGTTGTTTTAAATGGCTTCTTTGACTTCTCACAAAAAATATACTTGATGCTATGTGTGGGTTGTCTAAATATTGTACACAATGTGTTTCAGTGTCATTAATAATAATAATAAATTTCCATTTCTCTTCCTTTTGTAGTGTACATGCCGGATGAAGATGCTGTTCTTCAGGATTCCATCCCCGAGGAAGACGGAGAGAACGACACTCAAACTGAAGAGGAATGCTCAGAGAAGACCAGCCCTAAAGTGTCTGAGGACAGAGAGCTGGACAACAAGAGCACTAACACTTACAGCAACCAGAACTCTCCCATCAGTGTCCTTTCCAATCAAGAGGTAGAGTTGGAGTCACGCCTTAGCGACAGCAGTGACAGACTCTCAGACTTCAAAACCTCCTCGCCACCTGAGAGCCAGAAAGATGAGGAAAGTCGCAGCTCCAAACATAAAGAGGAGGTGGGCGGCAGCTTGGAGAAAATGAGGGCAGCCTATGCAAACTTTCTCTCTGATTCCTACTGGACGGGGATAGGTATCAACTTGAAAATGGGCAAAAACACCAGCAAAGCCAACTGTGACAGCACCAACGGAAGCACCAAGAGTGAGTTTGACTGGCACCAGGATGCACTCTCCAAGACCTTGCAGCAGACACTCTCCCCAAAGCCTGCATCCAAACCTAACCTCTTCAGCTCTGTCCACCTGTACAGGCAAACCACCAAACCCTGTGGCTCGGTGTTCACAGGAGCCAGCCGATTTCGCTGTAAGGATTGTAGCGCTGCCTATGACACTCTTGTGGAGCTGACGGTCCACATGAACAAGAGTGGACACTACCAGGACAACAACCACAGCAAGCAGAGCAATTCCTCCGCTTCCTCCTCTAAATCTAGGAAACGAAATTTTCAAGATATGGAAGGAAAGGAGGATGCACAAAAAGTTTTGAAGTGCATGTTCTGTGGCCACTCTTTTGACTCACTTCAGGATTTGAGCGTCCACATGATTAAAACCAAGCATTACCAAAAAGTGCCTTTAAAAGAGCCAATCCCAGTAATCACACCCAAATTGTTGCCATCAGCAAAGAAACGGGCCTTTGAAACGGTGAGACCTTGCTCCCCCGACTCTACGACTGGTATATCCGGCTACACCGAGGCACAACGGGCCGCCGCCATTTCAAATGCTAACAATAATCGCTACGGCTATCAGAACGGAGCGAGTTACACTTGGCAGTTTGAGACGTGCAAGTCTCAGATTCTTAAATGCATGGAGTGTGGAAGCTCCCACGACACCCTTCAGCAACTCACCACGCATATGATGGTCACTGGACACTTCATCAAAGTCACAAACTCAGCCTCTAAAAAGGGTAAACAGTTAGCGCTTGACCCCCTGGCCATAGAGAAGATCCAGGTTTTAGCTGAGCCTGCTGCCGGTGACACTGAGGGAGAAAAGGTGTCTCCAAAAAATCCTTCCCCCGGGAGCAGTGAGAAGGATAGCCAGGGGGAAGGCACATCAGACAAAATGGAAGAAACTGAAGCTAAAGATGACAAGCAGGAGAGTGAGGATCAAAAGGCAGGCAACGGGGCTTTTAAGTACCCTTATCTCCGTGAGGAGGATCTCGAACAGGACTCAGGAGGAGGAGGGGACATTCTTAAATCTTTAGCCAACACAGTGGCCTCTGCCATCAATAAAGCTCAAACAGGGACACCAAGCTGGAGTGCCTATCCGAGCATTCACGCTGCCTATCAGCTCTCCGGCATCATCAAAAGCGCACCACTCTCTGCGTCTCCCCCCACTCAGCTAAAGCAGACATTTAACCACAAGCTGAGACCGATTGCCCCAAAGGGGAAGTTGTACCACGGTGCTGTGGGAGTTGAGGCTCCCCAGGGACAGCATCAAAATGTGGACATCAAAAAAGAAAAGGTTGGCATTAGCGATGGTAAAGAAAGTCAGAATATTAAGTTTGATCTGGTGGAGAATGATGACAGCGATTGTCAGGATGATTCCTCTTCCTCTTCAAAGCTTGATGCAGACTGTGTGAATGAAGGGAGTGAAGCGATCAAAGGGAAGTTGAGCCCAGATTTCTCTGACAGAGGCAAGACACCGAGCCCCTCTGCCAGCAATGGACGCAGCACTACTTCAGAGCCTCTCAGTGACACTTCGGCTATACTTGGCATAAACCCTCTTAGTGCACTGCAGTCAGTTCTGAACAATCATTTGGGCAAAGCAAATAAGCCCAATAACTCAAGAGTAGATAAACTATCTGCTCGCACCAAGTCTCTTTTTGCTGACATTAACCGCAGCAGTGAGAAACCAGCTTTAATGCTTGGAAATGCTATAAGAAATAGGCCTGATAACAACTTTCTCTTTGTTAGTGACGACCAACCAATAGACCTGACGAAATCTAAACACAGCAAGCCAAGTTCCTCGCTACTGCAGCCTTCCACCCCAATGCCACAGAAATACGCTCTGTCTGACATCGCAGATATGGTTAAAGTTCTTCCAAAAGCCACAACGCCAAAACCCTCCATACCGTCCAGGATCCCGACGATGAAACTGGAATCAGACGTCAGGCGCTTTGAGGACGTGTCTGCCGAGGTGTACTCCGTCCACAAGCGTAAAGGTAGACAGTCAAACTGGAATCCTCGCCATCTTCTCATCCTGCAAGCTCAGTTCGCCTCCAGCCTCTTCCAGACCTCCGAGGGGAAATACTTACTCTCAGACCTCGGCCCTCAGGAACGGATGCACATCTCCAAGTTCACTGGATTGTCCATGACCACCATAAGCCATTGGTTAGCAAATGTAAAATACCAACTACGGAAAACTGGAGGGACCAAATTTCTGAAGAACATGGACACGGGCCACCCGGTCTTCTACTGCAATGATTGCGCTTCCCAGTTTAGGTCACCGAACGCGTTCATTTCCCATCTGGAGTCCCATCTCGGGTTCCAAATCAAAGACATGTGCAAAATGCCAGTAGAGCACCAGACGAAGGTAGAGGAGCCAGAACTGTCCAAGGCCCTCAGTGTCAGAGCCACAGAGGCTTTAGTCACAGAGGAGGACATTGACTCAAAGTTCAAATGTAAGCTCTGCTGTCGGACATTTGCGAGTAATCACGCAGTCAAACTCCATTTGAGTAAAACTCACAGCAAATCCCCTGACAACCATTCACAATATGTGGAAATGGACAAGGAGTAGTTTTTCATATTATTGTCACTTTTTTTCCTTTCTTATTTTAATACACGGGTCAGATATTTCAACCATTTTTCAAATTAGCGTTGTGTAGTGTGCATCATTATGACGTTTTAAACATTTCATGGAGTACAGCAAAGACACACTGGTTAGAAATTGTATAAGGAAACACTTAAGAGATACTTTTGCACCCTGCTCAAATGCATCACCAGTAATGAAATGTATTACTGCTTGAAGAAACATAATTGCTGATGTTTGCATGCAATAGCCCTGGCTATGACTACTATTTATTTGTATGATATGTCAAGTTTCAATTGTATTTCAAAGACAAAATAATTAACTAATTGTACTTTATGACTTCTGTGATACTGTACACCTGCATAAATGTGCAGCTGTTAACAGGTAGCCCGAAAAGTGACAACACACATGCAGACCTGTACAGTGTATTGCTATGTAAAGATGCTTTGTGTTGCAATGATAGAAGAGAGAAAAAAAAGCACTTTAATAAATGTTGAATCACCAGTTTAGACTCAAATTCTGTACATGACTCAAAATAAATAGGATATTTCACATGTAAATATATTTTAGAAGAAAAAAAAACGTGCGTTTCATGCAACAAGGATAACAGCAAGACAGATAATACCTGTGATACCTGCACCTTTTTTTACTTATTCAAATAAAGAGTTAACATTTGATAACAGCTTGTATATCTTTTTTCTTTTTCTTTTCTTTTGAATTGTTTGCTTATGATGCTAGCAGCTTGAGTTTGTTTTTAAAATTATTAAAAATTTAACATTTTCCTGCTTCAAACTGAGATCATTGTTATACGCGCTGACCAACTGAAGAATGATGGACTATAAACATATACTGTATCTTATACCAACAAATCCTACTCAGTATGAACATTTCACATTATGCAAGTATGAGTAACATTTTATTTCCTGAATATTTTCTAGGAAGTTCCCCAGAAAGACTTAGAAACATTCCAATTAAAATTATTACAATTAATTTCCAGTGAAACGTAAAGAATATTTCAGTGAGAGCTCAGCAGGTAAGCTGAATGTGCAAACATTTGAAATTTGTCTGCAGGCAAACATACAGTACAACATATATGCACCATAAAGTTACCAATAATGTATGAATAATTAATTAATATTTATTTTGGTTAAAACTGAGCCTTTCTTTCAAAAAAATCCACAGTTTCCCAATAATTAATACCAAATGATATTGTTCTCTCCTGCAAACTTCTGAGGAAAGTATCAGGAAAATATTTAGAAATTTACGGACCCATAAAATAAAGCGTTCTCATGTTTACATTCCCAGTATCTTCCTTATCTGTTACAAGTTGCTAAATCCACAGAGAACCTCAGTGTGACAAAGGACAACATCCTCATACTGTGCAGTACATAGCATTCTCTTCTTTACCCTCTGACTTTTAGATACACCTCAAAGATACATCTTCTTGTCAGACTTTATTGCTTTCCTTTGAGTGCCGCTGCTGTTGCTGCAAGATGGTATCATAACAATTAAACATATTTCCTCCAGCTCTATTATTTCAGGGCTATTAAAAATAATTGCCTTCTAAATTCATAAACATTTTATGCAATTCATCTCTTTTCAAGCAATCAAGTCCTCAATTACCACCACCCATCAAATCTCTATTTTATAACGGCCAACTGACATTTGATGGTAAATGGGAAAAAGCACATGGGCACTCTGGTGATTTGAATGCTGTGACACCAACTTGCCCCCTATTGTTGGAAATGAGCAGGCAATCACGTTGTTCATCAGATGACTCCTAATGCAGTTAAAGTATTCAGCTATAATTTCTCCCTGCATTTATAATTACTGTCAAAGACCACACACCTCAGTGAGCAGATTAAAGCTATAAATTATTTAGTGCCTTTCTTCGCCGATGGATCTCTGATTTGTCTGTAGGGCCATTATGTTTTAGAGGAGCAACGTATTCTAAATTTAAGCAAGCATTGTCCTTAAGATGCAGCAGAATGCTTTGCAGGGGGGAAAAAAAGTAGGAGGATATTATTGGTTATTTGTGTTTATTTAGTGAAATTTAAAGTAAAACTTTTTAACAACAAAAGGGACATAATGCAGTACAGAATTTTTTATTTTTATTGAAAATGTATATTAATTTGCCTCACTGTTTTCCACAGAAGTTCCCTGTATGTAAGGCTTGGATACAAATCATTATTCAGTGCATATAGAGGCTACAAGTACATTTTGAGGATTCAGCACAACCTAGTAGAAATCCACCCAAGGCTAACCAAAGAAAAATGCTCTCATCAGTGCAATCACAGAAGGAAATTAGTTGTCTTTGACCATAATTTGCTTTAATAAGTCAAAGTCAATGTGGGATTTATTGTTAGTGCACAAAAAAAGCTATATGACTGTAATCTAAATTTAAAGCAAACTTTGGAAGGTTAATATGGTTCTAATTATGCAATCACCAATCACTTGAAGGTGCATAAACTGTAATGGGTGGATTCAAAATACAAATACACTCCCGTTTTTCAAATGAACATAATGCTCTCTAATAAGAATACCTGAGTTATTAAATACTGATACACTTCAGGTAGCACATCGCAGGTAATTAGGTGAAATAAACCCATAATTCTTTTGATGCTTTATATTAATTCATTTTGGATGTTTGGATGTTGCATATTAACACAGTTAATCACACTGTATATCTAACATGTCATGACTAATTACAGAACACAGTCAGCTTTCTGCAATTATACACACACACACACACACACAATCTTGGTTTTAAACTGATTAATTACGATAGATATTAAGCACAATAACATGCTCATACATGGACACACACAGTTTATACAAAAAAGTAAACATATTTTTTTGTTGCAGTACTCTACATTAGCCAGAGCACTGGGCAGATGACATGATGATAAAGCTTGGCTGTATATGTCCCTTCTCAGTGAAAAGAAAAAGATGATAAGAGACAATGTAGTTTAAAATGGATGTAGTCACATCTCAGACCTTTCCTCGCAAAGAAATCACTCTAAAGTAGGGCAGCCAATCAAGATGTACAGCCCACATTATTATTTGAACTATTAGTATAATTGATTTTTACCTGCGTCTGGCTGTGAAATTGTTTTGAAATGTCTTAAAGCTTTGGAAATGTCTCACTGTCTGACTCAAAACATCAAAAATGCTCACATTTGGCCCAGCTCGGAGTTACTTTCTAAAACAGTTCTAATAGCTTAGTTGAAAAATCAAATTATGCACATAAGTTCACTTGCATTGCAGACGCAGTGAAACCCGACCTTAGCAAAATTGACGCCAGCTCGCATTTGCAAACCCTTTGTCAATCTGTCATTAAACATGCTATCAAATAATGATAAGTGTACGCTCCTTGCCTGCACTAGCGTGCCTCTCCCTGATGCTGATGTGCTGTAATAGGGCAAATGTGCATCAGAATTTGCCTGCTTGGATACACACAAAACATTTACACTGTGCCTGACTTTGCTTCGCCCTGTGCCAGACAAGCATGGATTCTCTGCATCATCTGGCCTGTAAACCAGAGGGGGGGGGGGGAGTAGGGTTCAAAATGTTCATCACACAGCAGCCGGGTAATGACTAGCTCATGTGTTTAATGAAGGGCTTTAGAACTTATAGCTATAATGACCCACATCCTAACTCCCTTTTCTCCCATTTATTCTCCCCAAAGTCCTCAGGTTATTACGTCCCTCTGAGAAATATCCCGGAAAAAAGCATTACGTCTCTCCGTTCCTTTTCACTGAGATATCAGAACATTTGTCCTTTTACCTGCAATCTACCATTGCAGATATACTGACATGATATTATTTTATAAAATGTGGACGAGCAAATACTGGGAACATAAAAGCCTGTGAAAAATGATGCACCTTAATGCTGTACCTCTTCTTTTTTTTTTTTTTTTGGTAAATAATAAGCTGTAAAATATGCTTCATAATGAATTCTGCCTCCTGAGAATTTGAGCTCTACAAGACAAAGAGGAATGCACATATGTCTGCTCTCCTACATACATCATATCTTCCAAATAGCCCATAGTCCTCCACTGTTAATGGTGTTGCTTCAAATATGCTAATTAAGCAAAAATAAGTGATGAATGGAATACATTTGATCAATCAAGTAGGCCTAAGCCCCTGGTGCTGCATATTCATTGTACATCATGAATATGAAACCAAAGTCATTTATCAAATATCAGTTGCACATTTGTATCTTATTAATCATACATGCTGAAACTTCTGTCTTGTCAAAAAAGCTGAAGGTTGATGAAGCACTTGCAAAAAGGATTAAACTCAGGGAACCCAGGGTAGTGCTTTAGTTATAATGCATGAGGTATTTTCAAACTTCCAGAATCTTAAACAGTCAGTCAATCCTCGCTCCTGATAACGTTCAGATGATCCTAACCCTTCGCACGTTTGGCTTTTTAATTATATCTCCCCAATTTTTTCTTTTTTTTTTTTTGTCTTTCCCGTCTTTTAAATATTCACTTGTAATGATTGCTTAATAATTACAGATACCGCCTTCCTTTGCAAAGGGTTATCTATTAATTTTACAACTTTTGAGTTTTTTTGTGAGCCAGTCTTTGACTACACACCAAAAAGAACTGGTCAAAATTGAGCCAGTTTGGATCAATGTAGCAACAACACAATAATGGGTTTACGTTACCCAGTAGCCATTGGCATTTTGCACAACTAACAATAAATTAATTTGTGACAATTTTAACGTAAAACTTGAGCTTGTTCTGCCTAACACTGGATCAAAACAACCCATTGGTACAAAGTCAAATTATAGACAGTATTGCATCTGCGCTATATTATTAGATATTATAATTTTAACCCAGTGAGTAAGTGTGTAAAATGGGTATCTGATGGCTCCTTTTCGAATAAATATGTAAATCATTTTATTTTTTTATTAATACAAATCAAAACTGTGACAGTGACCAATAAAAACAAAATATCCTTTTTTTTTTTTTACATGGGTTACAGCGCTGCGTGATAGGGTGAAGCATCATATTCTTGTAGTAGGAGGAGAAACATTTAGCAGAAACATAAATAAATTATTTATTCATAACAAGTGAACAAAACCTGAATAAATAAATCAAATTTCCATCTTTTTTAAGCTGATTTATGATATTATATAAATAAACTGATACCATTAACTGTGGCCAAACCTCTGTGTAACAATGTGTGGAGGTTTTCATTGCCATCATATAGTGGATGAGAGAACTAACACTTGATTGCCAGCAGTTCATCAGTGCATCCTTCATATTTGTCACCCAGCCTGCCTCAAGGCAGCGTGCTAGCTCAAATTGAAGCTGACATCTTCCAAATATGAAAGCAACAAATCACACATTTTTATTGGGCTTAATCTCCAGCCTAGCCCCTTGCAGACGTCAGCACAATCATGGACGCTGCTCTAATTCTTGCCGACTGGCTGCTTGTGCCTCCCAAGCATCTCTGGACTCAGAGCAAACACAAATGGCCAGACACCAGAGACAGGGGTGACACCTACGCTTATTAGGAGGCTTTAATACGGTGGTAAGAACATGTGCAACTCATGTAACAAGATTGTGCTCTGAGTAATCCGCGGATGAGCTGTAAATAGAGATTATATCTGGAAACATGCTCAAATATATTGGATCATGTGAGAGATAAGAAGCGGATGTACATTTGACTCACTGGATTATTCAGTTGTTTGACTTGTACAGTGCATTCACATTTGATATTTTTAATATTTTACATCTGAACTTTGAGCAAGGTAGATAGTATGGGAGATATGATGAAGAGCCAAAGACAGAATTGAAGAGAGAAGTAAACCCACATAGAGGATGGCTAAAAAACTACATTAATGTCAACGTAACAGAATTTTATGGGGAAAAAATAGTCAAGCTCAATATTTTTAAAGCAGTTTTCTGTTCTTCTGTTTCCAAGAAAAAGTCCAACTAAAAGTAATATAAAACTCAGATTTTCTAGACTAAAACCAATTTTCTGTTTCTGTCAGCCTAATAGGAACAAAGGTTTGGCGCCTCATGTTTTAAATAAACTGCAGTGTAACCAGATCATTAATGATTTACACTATGAGAACTGTTACACAGTAAAAGCCTGCATAACGCACCTGAATCTCTGACCAGCTGTCATTGGTCGAGTTGCATTGTGGGTAATGTAGGCACCGTTTTTTTTTTTTTTTTTTACAAGGAAGAGAAGAAGAATGCGAGGAATAAAAAAGCCAATCTCTGGTTCTGCTGCATCAACTTTTATCCTTTTTTTTGCCCAGTCCAAACATGTAAATCAGTGCAGTACTCCTTTAAGATAATCCAACCACAGCGTGAGGAAATTGTGTAGATAAGGCTAGAAAACTACAACTCAGGGTAGATGTAGGTGGCGCTTCCCAACTAAATCCTGTACTGTAAGATGTGTGGACACGCAGCTCTTAAGAACAAAACATATTAAGACTTAATACTTATTAAGACTTTTTGCTGGGAGCAAACAGAAACGCAGTCACTTTCTGTCAGATCCCAGCTAACAGAAACCTATTTTTCGTGGGGCTCTGATACCACAGAGTGTAAGTGTGTGTGACACAGGGGCTTTTAATGTTCTTCAAAGATAAGCTGAGCTCTACAGCCAGTGCCAACAGAAGCAGGATAGCAACTGACTACAGTTTTTCTGAAGGACAAGGCGCCTACTAGATGTGTTGTTGGTGTAAATTCCAGCTTGACATTGGCCACAGTAAGACTGGAATCAAGTGTATTTCATTAGATTAATTAGAGACGTTTGTTGTCACTAACTCTTTCCTACAACCCAAAAATTAGCAATTGTCTTCTCATTTGTCAGGTAAGTAGATATGCTGGTTCCACCACCAACATGAGCGTGTCAAAATGTTGGTTAGGGTTGTGCTGTTTGGATCATGGTGTCGTGCACCGTGACTGCGGCATTTCTTTTTTCTTTTAACCTGCTCTAATTTAGTTTTTTTGGTCCACTTGGGGTCAGCAGAAACAAGTTTTCTTTATCTTTATTCATCTTTAAAATAATGTTTATGGCGTTAGTATACAGTGGGGTCGGGGAAATCAGGATATGACGCCTTTACCATTATGCATCATTTAACCTGCTGGTAATATAAAAATATTGATAAGAGCAGCTTTAATAAATACAGGTAACGTTCATGATTAACAGTAGAGTCACCAAAAAGTGGTGGAGGATTCTTTGAAGAAAATAAAGCAATGCCATTTAAACTGAAAGTGACTGGTCTATTAGAGGAATGCGAGAGTATTTACTTACTTGTTGGATTCTGCTGAAACTTGGGAAATGATGAAACTCACAGCTGTGTCTTCAGACTTTCAGAATTACACAGATGAGCCCAAAGAGGAGCTGCACAACATCTGTTTGCTCATTTAAGTGTCAAACACAAACCATCAGACATGACTGATCGTACTTTGACAAAACTTGGAAAATGATGCATCTCACCACTGCTGTCTGCCATTTGGAATTACACTGATTGGTCTGAGGGGAAATTACACTGCAAAATAAAGTCACACATTTGTTGCTGATTGGCCCAGATGGAGACGTTTTGGGGACAACATGATTACTATTACTTTGTTTTACTAATATAAATTTTCAGAGGGCATATTTTTCTTGCACATTATGGAAGTTTTTAATCATTTTGTTGCATGGACATTCAGCTGCAAACATTTTAATACTTTTCATTAACATCGTAGCGCAGTGAGGTATAAGAATAATAAAACTCACTGAAAGAGCCTGGAAAGAATTTGACTGTCAGCAGTGTGCACAAGGTCGTCCTCGCTGTAAACTAACAACCAGAATTGGATAGGATTGGATTTGGACCCCTCAGATACTGTCAGGAGAATTCAGGGTTTGTTGGCTCTGTTGCAGCCAGCAGTCAACAAGGGCACATGAATGCTTTCTTTTTGCCTCTGTGAATTTGTAGGCTTGCTGAAGCGTTTTCCTTCCCTCTCTTCTGTTCACACCTTCCTATTATTAGAACACTTCCTGACTTGCAGCCGTGTCGGTCCTAAAGCCAGAAACACTTATTATTCACTTATATTGGGCTACAATGTAATAACCGCTGCTACTGCCACACAAGAAACAATGACCTTTTTGATTGACAAGCACTTTTACAATCTGCCATTGTAACAAATAGTACTTGACCTAACTTGGACCCTAACCCTAACCAGATGCAACGTAGTCACCGTGGCGGTGATGCTTCAAAAGTACAGCACCGAATCTGTAACGTGTGTCGTAATACCTGACAGAGCTGTATTATTTTAACAACTGAATGTTCTCATTTTCCCTTGTCTATCAGTCAGCCTGAGTGGATGGTGGCCAGGAGGGGGATGGGTTGATGGATGGATGGAGGGATGGGGGTGGGGGGGAGGTTGAGTACAGAGCTCTCCACCTCTTGCCCTCCTCTGCTGTCATCTGTTGCCCCACAGCAGGCCAGAGGTTGTTGGCGTTTTGCTCACTTGTAATCCGTCTCACTGCCTGGCTGCCGGCTCTCGGGTCACCTGTCACTCAATTTGACATGAATCAGCATTGACGCCAGCAGATTTAAGCTATTTCTCTCAGTCTGTAAACACAGCCTGGGTCCATGGGCCTCTAGCAAAGTAGAACAACAACAAAAAAAAACCACCCCTCACCACCCACCCAAAACTACTGAATGTTGTTTAATGACCCATAAGAGCTGGAATATGGTTAGACATGTTTTGTTTTTTGTGATATAACTCCAATTAAATGTGGGATGGTAATCAGGTTGTGTTAATGTGACGTGACATGCTGCTGCAACTCACTTTTCCAGCCCCAGATGAGGACACAGTTTGATGAGAAAACACAGGGTTCTGGCAGTAAATCTCCATCAATTTGACACACAATGTTTTGACGGCATGAAGCAGATGTAACATGAGGTCCCTGTAATATCAGAAAATGTAATTCTTGTTCCTTTCAAAAAATACACAATCCTCAAGATACAGCGAGTTCACGCCAGTCTGAGAAGTTGCAAAGAAAATACAGAGTGAAAGAAAGTCACCTAAGACTTTTTATATAAACTTTTTATATCAATTTCTTTCAGGTTTTTTGTGGATATCATGAACATGAAATGAATGGTGCCCTGTGGAGTTTTCTTGTAAACAAACAAAAGTTACGTTTTCATTTAGTGTCTCTCATTTAAGCACATCAGTAAGGCCTGACAAATGAGTTGAATGTATTTCTTTCCCCACAAAACGTTTGCAAAGCAGATTTTTTTAAATATTTTAAATCCTGCATTGTTAACATTGCTCCATAGCACTACTAGTGGTAAAATAAACTCTATAGGATACCTTTAACCTCTAAAAACAGTGCCAGAAAAAACATGAAATACTTATTGGGTACAGTGTAAGGAATTAAAGTGGAAACAAATTTAAATTTAGGAGAACCTGGGGAATTAAATAAGAAGTAGAAAAATCGTCCTCTAAGGAAAATTAATGAAATTGCTTTGGCTCATGTTTTTGAAATATAGAGTTGCCAGACTAGTAAATCCATCTAAATCTTACCTTCATGAAGGTTATAATGTTCAGTTTTTCTTGAAATTGGTTTAGAGAGGTGTTGATTCACCTTTATGGTCGTGTTGGCAGCTGTAGTTTGCGGTGCTGTTGAATTATATTGAGTTATACTGAGCGTTTCTGAGAGTCTTTCATATATTAAGTGTATCCTCACTGATATAAATGAAGAGTCTGTCTTTTTACTCAGTAACAATATTACCATAACCCCGCAATTTCCTATAGGTAAGTATTTACAAATAAAACTGGTATAATTAACAAAATTGGTATAATTGGAACAAAATAATTACACTGTATTTTGGCAGCTGTAATGTAAAAAGTATCCCTGGTTTCTTCCTTCATGATGTCGAAGATTTTCACTCATACATGAAATCTGTTACTTAACAATATTCTTCTATTATTCTAAATGAACCCGTTTGTCACACAATGTTGATATTCCAATATGAACACATTGTGGCCTATACATAGGCATGCAGTACAAAACACAAATTTCCTTAGCAACAGATTTGGAGTGAGGTGTAAGATGTGAGTGGACTTCTTCATTGCAATAAAAGCCACTTTCAGGCCTATTGATGATGACACGTGGTAATGATACATCAAGTAAACCACACATGTCAGTTTATCTCTTAACTTCACGCAACCAAACGACCCATTTTGTTAATATTCTCAATCCTCTCAACCCCTATTTGAAATATGCTTCCTCTCCAGCCTGTGTGAATTAATGCCACAAAGTCATAACGGTTTCTGAATTTATGAAAAAGCTACCTCTCCAAGCATGAACAGCAGCTACAGTAGCAGCTCCATGATCCGACGGAAAACAAAACTACACTGGTGAAACTAGATGTACGTCTTGCACACTGAGCACGCTGTAACATATAGAAAATATTGCATGTGTCTAAGGCGAAATAGTAAAATAAAAAATCAGATTTCCTACAGATTTTTCTGTTAGTTTTTATGAAAAACATGCATGAAATACCAGAGAAGCTAAATTGATCTAGTGATGCAAATGTAAGCAACAGTGATGTAGTATGAGCTGCAGAGACAGTTGTCACTGTGGTCAAGATTCAGACATGGACATGTGCAGTCTTAAAAACCCAGCCACTGTGCAGACAGGGAAATCAATACAGCATTTTGTTATCTATCTCTATCTTACAACTTAAAAGAGAAGGATTATATGTCATAGAGTGAGCCCAGGCAGACTTAGGCAGAGATCTATCATTGTAGAGAGTCACAGGCCTTTTCCTGTGTAAATCATGTGTCACATGGGCAGCAAGTTCATTCTCCGGCCATGGAATACATTTAGTCCTTGGACACAGACTTCCATTTTTCACTTTTGATCGAGTGCTTCCCTGCAGTGCTGGGCCTGTAAGTAGATTATTTTCTAACATGACGCCTTCATTGCTCGTTTTGTTATTGCTGTCCATATCAGATCAAACACGGGAAAAATAGCTTCATGTGCTAAAACAAGTGATTGATACATTTTAATTACTGCACTTCTCTTAGGAGTGCAACTGTCAAAGCTGCTGAGGTTTTAATGTGACAAACGCTTGACAGCGAAACAAGAAAGGCAAACGACACACCTGTGGCAAAGTTGTGAAGGTACTGAATTTCTCCCACCTGAGCAGTCTGTCCTGCACATGTCAGAGGCTTCAGTGCAACCGCAGGATCCCCATAAACCAAAACCTCAAACGGAGCCGAGACAGTGAATGATCCGACTTCATCGTTTACAGGACCCTCATCCTTGTGGATGTTTCTGAACCATCTCTCATGTGGAACGTAATGCTGACCGTGCGAGGTGGATAAAGTGAAAAGTAGCCACAGAAAATATTAACTGTCACGCGCTGTAATACATCCTTTCAGGCAAAGATAAAGGGCTCTGCAGAAGATGCTGTATGTGTTAAAGTAGTGGTGTTACGTTTGCGAACGATCCAATTCTTTTCAACGGCTCTTTGGTACGAACGGTACTTCTGTTTTTTTTTTATTGTGCCAATAAAACATGTGAATTTTCTGACAAAGCTTTCAGTGTTTACAATGTTTACAGTGCAGATCGTTGGCATTAGGTCTGGCAATACAGGCAATTCAGTGCTGTTAAACCTAGTCCACACATGCAAAATTAAATTATATTGGTGGGATGTTTCAGTTTGAATCTGATCCAAATCTTACCCTGTCATTATTCTAATAATTATTCTGCAGATGAACCTAGTGACCCCCGCCCCCTAATAAAAACAAAAAAAAGAATGATGAGCCGTTCTTTTAAACAGCTCTCTGAAAAGAACTTCCCAGAGCGGTAATTCCCATCACTATATCAAAGTAACAATCTCAAAAACCCTTGTTTCGCTCTCTTTGGAAGTACCTATGGCGATAAGTGGTAATGGCAGGTGTGTCACAGACCCTAACAGTGTCCTCGCTGGCAGCCACTTTTTTCATTTGCCTTCATCTGAACACTGGATTTGGTCTTTTTCTTTGGATTTTCAATTGTTTTCTAACTTTCATTGCCTATAGTCATCAATTTTTTTGTTTGTTTATTATTCACACACTAGTCAGATTCTGTTTCATTAGCTCCGCCTACCGTCTCTGGTTGACCAACCACTGCCAGCCGATGGAAAATCGCCTTTGCCGCTTGTGATTTTTCCCGGGAATGTTGCCACAGACACCCAGTTCATAAATGCTGCAACACTGTAAATGCAAGGGGCCTCTCATCAGTGGGCCATAGGCTCACCTCATTCAGCGATAGATAGTGACTTAACAGACATTTATTTAAATGAAAGTCTTCGAGATTATAACTTTAAAGTCCTTGATAAGAAAAAGGAAATCTTGTTATTAAAATGTAATATCCAAGCAGTGATAGATTTTACATTTATGACCGTTATACAGCAAACCATAAAACAAAAAGAAATTGATCCCCAGCTTCAGTCTCACCTCCTTAACCCTCTTGCGGTTGGCATAAGAAGCCAATCTTGTGGTGTAGCTACCGAGGTGGGAGCTCTATTCTACAGGTACTGTATATTCTAAGTTATGGGTACAAAGACAGACCAGCAGGTAGTCACTCATTCAAGACATCTATATTACATCTGTGAGATGGGGTCTTCCAGAGACAATCATTCCTACGATTCACTTTCAGCACACAAGAATCATCTTATGTCATGAAAGTATGTGAGCGCTGAAATTGTCAGACAGCTCCCACTTCTAGCTTTCATCATCTCTTCCCAAAGCATTTCGATTTAATTTAAGTGTGCCGGGAAGTGCTTTCATTTTGTTTTAATGAAGTTTTAAAAGTTTGCTGATCTGTAATGTAAGCTTCTGCCGCGGTCCAACTTTCACTTACCTATCATCTGTTCTCCGTGTGATTGCCACAGAATACAATGTGATGACCTGTCAACCATTACACCGTGTGGGGGATATTCCCGAGTTCACTCAGAAGTTAATCACTGGTGCAGAGAAATAAGTCTGTCCTGCAGTTCCTCTGCTATGATTAAGAGGCATACACATATGGAGCTGGAAGTACCACCCTATCTACCCATCTATCTATCTATCTATCTATCTATCTGTCTATCTATCTATATTTTTCTAGGTGGATGAAAATGGCAATATGGATTCTAGTTAAAACTGAAAATTAGAAATATCCACAGTCGATGTCAACATCATGTGCATTAACACAAATGCCACCCTGAATATCCCGGATATCAGCGCACAGTGTGGGAATTTGGCTCTTCAAGTCTCGCATTGCTGAAAGTGACCTGAGATTATGTGAAACAAAGACATAGTAAATGCCGTCATCTACACAAAGACAATGAGATGTTACGTCCAATGTCATGGCATTATGTTGGAGAATTTAAACAAAGAATTGAACCATAGACAATATCTGCTTGGAAATGGAGAAGGGTCTTAGCTGCCACATCAAAACGGAGAAAAAAAGGCATAGCATTTGAAAGCCTAAAGGCTTAAACTAATACAAAAAGTCTAATCAGACTAGCAATCCCTGATGTTAATGAAGGTGTCACACATTGCACAAAGAAAGTTGTGCCTGGCAATCTTCCATTTTTCGGCTGCCTACACCAGTGACATTTCATCTCACATTCAAAGAGCGCTGAGGCCCCTTAATGAAATGCATAATTAACATATTCTAATTGTGCTGAGCACAGTGATGGTTTTGACAGAGCTCACTTTCCATGTCTAATTCAATGCTAATTTAATCTGTTCTTTTCCCGCCGACATGACCTTTCTTGATTGAGTTTCACCGCAAAGAATTTTTTGATGGATTGATTTATCAACCTCTTGGAATGCAACAAAAGTGCCAGTTTTAGACAGACGAGAAGGAGAAAATGACGAAGACGGTGGCAGACAAAATCAGGTGACTGTGGAGAAAAACAATTTGATATTTTAAAATTAAATGAAGCCAGGCGAGCTATATAGAATTATGTCCGATGATACATTGTGGTATTAAAACACTCCCGCACAAAATACAGCATTTTGAATCCTGCAGGTCTAATGGCATCATTTCTCAGTCACAAGCAGAACATTGCTTAAGCCATTCGGCTGGCGTACCTTTAACACGGGGATTAAGAGGAATCTAAAGGCGTCTTTATGACAGAAAGAGCAAAAGATACCAGCACTATTCATGGATCTTCTTAATCTGAGTATTTACCAAAGGTTGATGCTGAGTAGGCAGCTAAGAGTATCTCGGCCCACTCAGCTGTTGAAATTCCCATTCTTTTATAATGGGAAAAAGAAAATGATATTCAACAGAGGGAAAGACACTGGCACATCATATAGGGGACTTTGTTTAGCTTTGAGCTCTGGGTCACAAGTTGTAGGGTATTTGTTGTAAGCAATAATTTACTTTCTGAATACACATACACTTTCCTTTACAGCCCTTAAGATGTCAGATGTACTATTCCAAACGGAAATGACAGAAATTCCCTCCAATGTCTGATTCCATGTCCCAGTATGAGGCAAAACCTAGGTAGTGAAATTAGGCGAGAAAGCTGGGGATGAGGAGGAATGTGGAGCTGTCAGTCAGTCAGTCAGTGGGAAGGGGGATTATGCAGAGCTCAGAGCGGTAATTGAACACCGTCGGGCCCGCCCTCATTTACATCTCTCCCTTCTGCTGCCTTTGATTGGCAGCTGTACATGAAATGCCACATCAGTTGAAAGTATGTTGTGAGCTGGCACTAACAATCCTGTGGCTCCGGGGAGACCTGCCATATTGTAATTTGGTTATCAGGCATGAAGGAAATAATTCTAAGTGCCAGGAAATGTGAGGCAGAATAAATGCTTCATTGCTGCAAGTTGCCCAGGGTGACAGTTCTTATTTAATGTACAAGAGCGTCCCGTTGCCTGTAGATTTGGGGAGCAGAGAAGGGGAAGGGAGATGTAAACTAGGTGGTGGAGAATTTTCACAAAGAAGATGGGTAAACGGAAACCTGCAGAGAATAAAAATACAGATAATCAATAAAAAAATCATTA
Organism: Lateolabrax maculatus; assembly: GCA_031216445.1. NCBI lineage: Eukaryota > Metazoa > Chordata > Actinopteri > Acropomatiformes > Lateolabracidae > Lateolabrax > Lateolabrax maculatus. Next base: position 23,898,195 of record CM062201.1, on the reverse strand, counting down.
TGCATAATTTCGGGGTCAAGTTTCTACTCTAAATAAAAAAAAGTAACAGCAAATGCATAGTAGAATATATTTGTATTCAAACCCCTATTTTTAGGCTCACACATGGAATATCCAGACAAAAGGCATAAGCACTGAAGTAATGCAGATTTGTTCGTGCCGTTGCATCATTTGGTTGACATGTAGTGAAAATGGGTCCTGAACGCAGCCACTTCTCTTAAGTGGCTCGGGCCTTATTTGTTTTGATGCACTGTTTTTGCATGGGGAGTCTTCTCTCTTGAGATGGAGCTGTCACATTGTAAAAAGAAGCCCCTGATGCTGGCAGCAGCCCCCGGGCAAAATGAAAACAAGTAAGTGGCATAGATAAATCATGCCAGCCAACGTCTTGTTGATGAATCAGATAAGACCAGAGCATCTCAGGAACACTGGGCTTAATGGAGGTCCCAGTGGCAGCTGTGGGTGGGTTTATAATGACTGTAGAGAGTTTCTTTTGTTTACTCACAATTATAACACAGATCCGGGGTTAGATAGATAGATAGATAGATAGATAGATAGATAGATAGATAGATAGATAGATAGATATCCAAGCGGTTATTGTCTGCAAATTGTGAAGAAGCAGCATGATGCAGATTGGCAGAATATAAACAAATAGGCCACAGGCTACACACAGGTGTAGATAGATTTCAGTTCGATAATTAGACATTTGGCGAGGTTAATCTTTAATAACTTTTCATCGGTTGTCACCAGATTTGTTGTGCAGTGCAAGATAAAGCTTGACTGACGTTGCACAGCTGTTATTTTTACCTCATGATCCCACACTGAAGCCTGCCACTTTGGTGACGTGTCAGTGGAAAGATGAGAAGTTGAAGTTAGGGACCGTCTCAAAAGTGCATTCAAAATGGCCAAGGGAGCTTTTCCGATTTTCTGCAATTGCGTTCTTTTGTTTTTCCTTCAACACTTCAGACCAACTTAACATCGTACTGATTGTGTTTTCCAAATTACCTTGTGCGAACATGTAATCGCTGTGTGGATTATGTTCACAGGAAACACGTGCTACATATTTGTGCCGCACAGAAGTTGTAAGGAGGTGGTCGGGGTGGGTGGCAGGCGTACAAAATGCAGGGCTTTGACATTGAAGAGCAGGGTTAACATCCTAAGTCCTATGTCTTGATAAGTTTTGGCAACAAAAACACTTTGGTTAAGGTTACGGAAAGACAGTGGTTTCAGTTAAATGTTAATAAAATAAATATATTGCTGCTTATGCTTCAAGTGACTGGTGACCACGATCTTTTCTAAATATAACAATAAGGTTTCATCATGCCTTACTTGCTATGAGCAGATGTTGTATTGCACGACCAGGTACTGCGTAACAACAAATGAAATATGTTGTCAGTGAACATTTTACTGATGCGTTCAGTATCAACATTTTGCAACTTGCCAGATACGTTAATTAATAACATTTCCACACTATATTAATAAAAATTGAATATGGGCGGCATTACCTTTCCTTCAAAACCTATTTGCTGTTGCAAATTACTTGTATATAGACGTTATTTACAGGAAACAGGGTTTGGGCCTCCCCCCAGTCAATACACAAGAGATTGTTTTATGTATTTTTTGGGCCATTTTTACGCCTTTATTACAGCAGACAGTAGACAGAAAGGGAAATTGTGGTTTATGGCATCTGAACCCCTAAGCTAGAGAAAATCATGCAGCATGGCCCAATTCATCTCTGACTTGTATTTTCCATAAATAAAATATTATGTTATTTTGTACATTTTGTGTGCAGCTAAACTTAAACAAGTATGTATTAACAAGGAAAATAAAGCAGTTAAGATGATGAATCTGACAACTCCCTATAGAAATAGATAGAAGTTATATATATAGAAGTTTTGTGAAATAAACAGATACAGATAATATTTTTGCGTTACTCCCTAGATAGATAGATAGATAGATGTGGATAGGATGGTATGATGCAATTAAAATAGTAGTCCTATTTGTTGCTACAGGGCTAATTATTCATAAACTGATAGGGTTAAGAGAAAGTGGCCTCTGCCATCATCCCTCATGTGAACAGACTGACTGAGAGACGTGATGGCTGACATTCCCTGGCAGAGTGCGGATCATTTGTCCGCAGGAACAGGGGCAGCTCAGTTCCAAATGCCATGGTGTGGGGTGCCCAGACAATGGGCTCAATGCTGGGCTATTATCCCCTGTGTCAGCAGGGATTGGCCTCCCATTTGAAGAGGTCCACTCGTCTGCATCCATGCCACTTTGAGGAGCATCATTAGGTGGGCCTGTCAATTTCCAACCCAGTGTTATCTGGATGCTATAAATACTGTGCATCATTCCTGCTCATATTTGCCTTCATACCATCCATCCAACTGACTGCAGTCCTGAGTAGATGGTCTGCTCTGTGCCAAATGATATCTATTTGTTTTTAATCAAAATGGACGAAATAGTTATGCAAACATCCCAGATGATAGCACACTTGTGTTGTTTCTTGATGTGTCTTCTGTGGAAAATTTGGCAAATTACACTTCAGCATGCATCTTTGTTTATAGTCATATTTATTGCTCTCTCTCTCTCTGTCTTTCACTCTCTTAATTTAAGTGCATAGTCCAGCTTAGATAGAGTGACAGGTGACAGGTACTGTGTTGTAAAGCTGATATATATCAGTTTATTTAACACACGTGTTGATCATCTGCCAAACTCCTGATGGGATTCAAGCAGGTAAACACTGCTGAATGTATAGTGAACTTAATGTCACACTGGATTTCTACTGTACCTGATCAAACGGGCCTGTGAGGGGCCAAGACAGGCTTAGACCATCATTAGTCCATAGGGAGGTTGCAGACTACTAGTAGCTACCTCAGCTCATGGCCAAATTGGCTGGATGTCAGTCTGTCTGTGTCTTGTGAGGTGTTAAGAAGCCTAATGATGTCTGGTCTTGGCTGCTCCATTGTTTGGATGTTGATTTTCCTGTGCAGGTGAGGTAGGCGGCTGAATGTTACTGAACTATAATCCAACACAGGGTGAATATCAGTGATGAGTTTGTTTTTTTTATTCATGTTAAATGACACGCCGGTGTGACTTATGGATGTGCCTCAGCGGATACATTTTGTAACGCAAGATGAAATCAAAGGCACTGGATTCACGGTGCAGCCTCAAACATTCCCATTAGTGTTTAAATTTTGCAATTAAGAGAAATGAGCTGGAGCAGGAGTGAAAAGGTGAAAGAGGATTTGGTTTTGTAATGTTTTGTTTGCACAGATTTATATATGGTGCTGTTTTCTGACACATCTCTTACTCACACTTTTGGCTTGTCTTTAAACCTCCCTTTGGCATTGCCAGACTAAGTTATGTGGATTGCCTGTGAAGACGTGATATCTTGGAAGCACTCAGACTGCCCCCAGAGAATTGGCCTGTAAACCATCATTAGCGAGCGGAGAAGTGTAAGTCTTTAAAATGTTAGATCCAGCTGACGTGCCATATAACCCCTTTTATTTCCAGTGACAAACCAAACCATCTAAAATCATGTATAATTATGGCGAAGCAAATCCAATTTACCCCGTCTGAATGTAAGGTTTTCTAAATAAATGAAATTATAGATTTAAAAACATAAAGCAACTGCAGTGTTTCACAAAGAATATCTCTGGATTTGGATGCAATTTTAAGTGATTACTTGATTTGTTTGGAGGATTTGAGATTTGATTAATCAAGCCCAATAGACTTGTGGCAAAGTACTGGGATTGTCTTTCTAGTCTTATGGACTTAAAAAAAAAAAAAGCCCAGACTTGTGATGCAGTCCTGGCAAGACAGAATTTCATATTTAGCTTTGACATCTTTGACAATTGGGGAGAGAGAGGCAACCTTCACAACTTTCAAGCGCACATAAAACTTCAGTTGTATTTTTAAAGGTGCAAAGGGAAGTCACCATACTCAACTGAATCAACATTTCAAAGTCTTCATGGAGCCCTTGACTTTTGTGGCAGATCACAGAGGAGTGGATTGGCAAGACTCATTTACATTGTTCAGAAATCGCTGGCTGGCCTAACTTGAAAAGAAAGATACCCTTTACGGGGCTTTAATATAACCTTTTGTCTCACATTCAACAGAGGAACAAAATAAATTGTCAGGAACGTAAAAAAGCAAGTCATAATTAAAGTGTTACATGTATGCATCCAATTGAAAATCAAGAATAGACAGGTGGAGATGTTAGTGTACTTAATTTTTCCTCATATTAATGTTGCTAAAAGGTGTATAAAAAAGAAAAGAAAAGAAGTTTGAGTGACTCCTTCATCAAGCAGATCTATGGACCTGTCAGTTGATTAGTCCTCTTGATTACCATTTATAAGAGGCCCCAGCGCTCTATTATTTGCATTCCTATTTAGCCATGATTTTGCAGAGGGCACACCATGATTAAACTTGTCAAGAGGCCTGATTGACAGGGTCAAATCTTCACATTCCATGCTGCTGAAATGAGAAAAAAAAGAAAGTAAAATAGACACTGGATGTGTCAGCTTCCCTTCTTTTTCCTTTTCCTCTCCCACCAAGCTCAAGCTCAACAAACTCCCCCTCTCCCTCCATCCCTCCCTCCCTTCTTCCCCCTCTTTCCCTCTTACAATCTCGGTCAGGAATGTTTTAATTTTAGGGATAGATTCTGCCTGTCAAGCGAGGCTGGATGGCCTGTAGTTCAGACGATGAGATGTGATGGGTGTAAAACAATAAAAAAAAAAGAGTAGGAGATGGGAGAGAACAAAGAGGAAAAGAGCTCACTTTATTGGACAGATTTAATTACACTGAATAGAGATTAAGGCAGGCAATCCACTGAGGTGTGAAATTAACCCTTGATTACTGATGAAGCTCTGAACAGAGGCTGAAAACAACAGTTAAAAAAAGATTGACCACTTCGTAGTGGTAATTATTTCACATATCCCTTTTTTTTAAATCTGGATAAGTAATGTTAGCATGCATAAAGGGACGAGGATAGGTAACTACATTATTAACCAGGCGGAAAACGCTAACACAGAAAGACTTGACATGATTTGAAATCTAGCAGCTTGCTTGCATCAGAGATTACTAACCTTTCTGTTAGACTGGGCTCTTTCCCTGGAGGGGAATGGGGCCATGGAAGAAGTGGAAAAAACAATTAAAAATGCAGAAATTAGTTGATGCAATCTGCTCGCTCTAAATGATGTTGCGGACTTATTCTTATGAAATCTCACTGTATGAACTGTATTTATAAAATGGACAGCTGTGAATTGCGGATACCTGAAAGAAATCTCACATTTTCAAAATAAATTATTGTAAGCAGCTTGAAATACACGTATCAAAATATCTCTGGATAATTCTCACTTCTTTGGTGCAATGAACAGAATTATTAATAATAAACTTTATTCGTATACAAAAAAAACAAGGTGGAAGAACAATAACTTATATTAAACAAACAAATTACATAATAAAAGAAAAAAACATGAGAGCGTCATCGGGGAAAGTAAGATTTGTTAAGCTGTGTTTGGAGCACAGTGATGTTTATTCATCTTACCATCGCCACACATTATCAGCCAGTCATCCAGGGGGGAAATGGGACATCCTCTCGTTCAGACCTGATGTTCCCAACTCAGAGACAGCCAAATGCACTGCCCCGACAAGGCTAGCTGTTCGTATAATTAGTGGTAATTAATGAACAGAAAGCGAAGACTCGTTTGTATTTTAAATGATCTTAAATGATCCCATTAGCACTTGTCATAGTCCTGTACACTAAACAGCGTGAGTTCAATTAGATTTTTGTCATATTAAAGTGGTTTCACGATGCCACATTTGAAGTCTTCCAGTTGTGCTTTTTCCAAATTATCTGCAAGATGGCTCCCACAAATCTCCCCACATGCCATGAGGTTTCAGGCCTGAAATCACAAATATCTATATTTTGTGGCCGTTTTCTGTCAAACACTTTGCACCGTCTCTTATAAAAAGTGTTTAGTGAAGTGTATTATATTGGGAGGCTAGGCTAAACCACTACTGCCTACCTCTTATCCCTAACTGTGCGTGCATGACAGCATGCATACAATAAAATATGTACCCTGTCTTGTACATTTCATTCCCGGTGCTGAACGGACAAGGGAGGAGGACAGAGAGGAGAAATAAAGTGCCATAATGAATCTAAAGGGCATAATTCATTCTGATCAAACGCACTCAGGGATGAGTCATGCTCCGGTGAACCCTTCTGACCACTGATGGGTCTACAGCAGAGAAGCGGATGAGGCGCGATTGACGAGCGCACATAAATTCTAATTATTCCCAATGTATGCGATCCTGCAAATGGCCGTCCGCACAGTGGTGGCCGACGACGGTTTTCTCTAACAAAACCCCCCTCCCCTTCTCAAAATGTCCCCTCAGACTTTTTATGAAGAGCTCTGGCTGTAAAGCTGGGACAGGAGCTATAGAGCAGAAGGAATGAAAGCAGCGGGTCGTGTAGTTGGTACAGAAGGGAGAAAAACACACCAGCTCCGGCTCTGGTGCTGGGAGAAGAAAGGTACGGTGATCAATTAATCCAGGCAGTAATTGGATGAGTGTGTATGTAAAGCGGTAATGCTGTAATGAAAGTCATCCATTGTGCGCATTCTCTCCCTGGCCGGTGAACCATCCCCCTCATCATCCTCTGGATCTCAGGTGCTTAGCCATGCAAATCTGTCTGACAGCCCAGTACATCTCTGTCTGCCTAATTGGACAGTATAGAGTTGTTTATGGATATTGCAGACATTTAGGACTCAGTTGGGGGCTGCTCAAAAATCATTAGCAAACGGCCCCTGTTACTGGACTGTCAGCTTCACTTCACCGACGTCAAAGCACTGCGATAAAAAAATGTTTATCTCTGTCAACAACAGGGAAAGGCTCTTTTTAAATGGAACAGTATACTTGCTGAACATTCAAACATGTTATGAAATGAGAGTATCTGGATTCAAGCAGCTTGTTATATCACTCCCGCCACTAGTTTTTGATGTGTAAGCGGGGTGGTGTTTTTTGTTAATTAGAAAACACTCCATCTGTAGAAATTGCAGTGGTGGATACTTACATATAGCCCAGATGAAAGGTGTAAGAATATACTGCAAGACTATATTTCAAATATTGAGCTTTGCTCCCTCACAAACTTCCTTATAATCTATGTTTTGGTGTCTGAAGACTTGAAGTTGCTGTAATCAATATTTTTAAACTGACAATGGATCAAATGGCCAAGTGTATGTGAAAGAAGTCTCTTGTAGACGAACACGCAGAGTGTTATCACGAGCTGTGCACTTCCCTTCACTTTTACAGAGAGTTTCAGCATCTTTCTAACTCTGTTTTCAGCCTGCAACTGTTTTGGTTTCACTCTTAGCCAGATATTTCAGAGAAAAAGCTCAAAAAAACCCTCTGTACCAAACGGCAGACAAAGTTAGTGACTTGCTGATGAGCACAGTGGAGCAGTTGGCAGCTTAAGAGCCACATATTTCCCTCAGGAGTCAGTGGAGACAAAAACAGAGCTAAAAAGAGAGTGAATATTGGACTTACATTCATCAGGTGGATGCAAACGTGACTGCAAATGAATGCTAGTGTGTCTCCGTGTCTGCTGGGTGTGTTAATAGGCAACTGTTTGCCATATCAACTTAAAAGTTGATGTCACTGTTGTGTTCACAGCTGGTTTCCACATCCAACCAAAAAATCATTTAATGCACATTTAAAAAACAATTTTTCAACCAGTCTCCTCCACATTTGTGCCACAGGTTTTCTGTCAAATATCTGAGGTCTCAGACTCGAAATAACCCTGGTGACATCCTCTGGGTTAATTTCTCAGACTTCAGAAAGCTCCCTCCAGATCCACAAAAGACATTATATGTTTTTTTCAGAGGCTCAGTAGTAATCTCCATGACGTGTTAACTGATTCCTTCATAACAATTTTTGTAATTGGTAAGTAGTTTAAGTCATTTATCAACCAGAAATGACAAACATTTGCTGTTTTTCTCCGTTTAAATGTTGTAAGTGAAACATCTTTGAATTCTGGACTGTTTGTCTGAAAAAAACCGACCATTTAAATATGTCACCTTGGGCTGCAGGTTGTGATAGGTATTATTACTATTTTGTGAAGTTTTATGGACTAAATAATTAATCGATTAATCAAAAAAATAATCTGTTTATTATTGATCTTGAAGAAGGCCTGAGGGCCGAAACATCATCTAGATACAAGAGAACTGGTATGGAGTGTGCCACACTTTTTTGCTACACTTAAACATAATATCTGTAACGTTCCACATTTTATTTAGCACAGTACAGTCCTCTCGCTACTCATGCCTCACTTTATGTCCCTTCACCAAAATGTAAAAGTCGCCTATTCCACATCAGGCTTCGCTGTGCCCCCTCCGAGCTCCCACTGGCTCCAAACACAAACTGCAGGTTCGGCTTATGAATGTTCAAACTGAAGGCACTCTGATTTGCATGGCTGAACATGGTGAGGCAGGGGAACAGGTCAGAGGGACTCCAGACACAAGCTTTTAGAGGGATGAGGCTGTGCCAAGCTGCACGGAGGTGATGTGCTCACTGCACTGGGGCGACCCCACACACAGCGTGAACAAAAGAGGAGCTAGAGGCCTCTGCTAAGATCACACACCTAACAGATAGCTGGGTTGTACAGTACTGTAAACATTACAGAAAGTGTAGCGATGACTTAGATTAATCATTAAAGTTATTTATTAACGTTCATTAACACAAAGCCATTTCAAAGACAAACCTTCAGCCGACGGTAATGGCCGTGTCATCAAGCGGTCTTCTATTTTTGCAGAGGAACTGTTTTATCATTGCACTTATCTCTGTCAGGATGCAAATGTACCGGACGATTGATCGGAGTGACCACAGAAGAAGACTTTACGCAATGCACAAAAACTGGTGACAAGACAAGGGTAAATTCAGAAGGTGGTGCTCTTTTTTTCCTCTCTCCTGCTGTCTCCCCCTCTTTCTCTCTCCGGCTCTTTAAACCATTCCATCTTTATAGCTGAGCCAATCAATGGCAAACCAGTGTCTATTGTCTGTTCTGTGCTCAGGCCACTGCCCTCCTCCAGCACCCCCCATTACAGAAATGTTTCTTCCCATCAGTGCCTTTACTTATCACTTCCCGGGTGACATTGAACTTCCTATGCCCCGGCCGCCGAGACACATCTCTGAACTCACACAATTACTCTTCATCCCCACTAACAATTTAGTAATGAAGTATTGATTTCCAGATTCCTCTCTTATGGATGATATTAGATTTTGTTTGATAAACTGTGCCTGGGCCTCTAATCTGCACTGTCCCTTTTCCCACTGTCTGTAAAACAAAGTGCCACTGGAGAGATAATGACCAGGGAACATCGATGAACTCATTTCATCAATTTGTAACACTTGACAATGAAAAAGGGCAGGCATTTTTCAAGCAGCAATGTCAAAGTTTATTGCTCTGGGTACGGTCTTATTGGAAGCCAGACATCTTGAGCAGCGTTCAGCTCTAATTTATGGGCCCCAATGTGCCAGTTACTTTTAAAGGAAATGTTTGGATACTGGGAGGATATTAGTGTTGCACCTGGGTTGTCTGATTTCCAGGGCCACCGGGGATTCATGTGTCATGTTAGAAAATACAAAAACAGGAGTGGAGAGGCTGAGACTCTGCCTGTTTGCAATGCAAGGAATTGCTTTTTAGGACATGAATCATGCTGAGATGTTACATGCAAGTCAAATGTGCGTGGATGCAAGAGCCACATAAATGATTGAATGCTTAAATGCTTATTTCTTGGCTAAACGGGGTACTTATGGCACTAAATGCACCATTACTAACTAAAACCAAACAGGTAAAGCTAAGAATTTAATCTCTATTCATTTGAGCCATGTATTTAGGTGCTGCTTTCCTCCAAAAATACAGTGCAAACTCTGTATGTTGGATATTAATATGTTCAATGCCGATAGATTACCAGTTAAACCAGGTTTACTTTAGTAATTCAGGGGCTGCACTTACTGTGTACTCTAAAGTAACGTGCACAGTATTCCAGTCAACAGATAACTTTATTTATTAGAATTGTTTTCCAACTTATTAATTAAATGATCTGGCTTCATCTTTGATACCTCAGTTGTTTAAACCTGCAATAACTTTTTGGCCACTTGGGGGCAGCAGAAACAAGTTGTGAACACAACAATGACATATACCTTTTCAGATGGTACGCCAACTTCTTAGTAAACAGTTGCTGATTTACGCATCCAACAAACACAGAGCAACATTAGCATTTATTTGGCGTATGTCCAATAGTCCAATAATTACTTTCTTTTAACTCTGCCACTGTTTTTTGGTCTCTATCAAGTGAAATATCTGCCTCTGTAGCTGCTAAATGATCCATTATGTTCACCAGCTAGTCGCTGACTCGGTCTGTCGGCCATTTGTTGCTGAGCACATATTGTACAGTGGGTTTTTAGAGTTTCCTGCACCCAAAAATGATGCTATGAGAGTGGTGAGAGTGAATCAAAACAGCGCCACCATCAGGCCAAACATTTAATTTCTCCAATATCTGCAAAACTGAAGACATTTCCATCATCCTCAGTTGTACTTGTGTTTAGTGCTAATTAGAAAGTGTTAAGTACAGCTCTCACAGAGCTTGAATTAGTCTGATCTCATCAGCTCTGGGTTCATGATTGTCTTTATGAAACAGATTAATCCTGGTTCGGTTTGTTAGGTTCAAGACTTTTCACAATAAGCCCCGTTTTCTCAGTCACCTTCATGAAACACCTCTCTGGTCATTCACGGTGCCAGATTAGTCTTTATTGTTCAATAAAGGTCTGAGCAGTTACAGTTTATTACATGTTTCCAGTGGATGCAGCTGCTTGCCCTTTGCAAAACCCAAGATGTTAGAAGTTGAGAAGTCTCTTGCCTTACAAATCCAGTTGGATGATGAGTGAAGAAACACTGCAAAATTGTTGCCCCCGGATTAGTTTCCTCCCTAAATATAACGGAGACAACTTTACATGAATCATCCAACTATTTTGTAGATTTCCAAACTTGCTTTAAATGTATATATGTGGTGCATCTCTGTACGCTTAATAATCCTTGCAGTGTTTTTTTTATGTGTGCTCCCGTGCAAACAATTTATCTAGTGCAAAGTCAAATCATTTATTTCCCCTCATTCATCCTGATAGAATGAGAGACCCGAGGAACAACAGCCAATTTAGACTGAAAATCCCAGTTCAGCTCAGGGTAATCTGATTTCTCTGCTCCCCAGAAATCTACATGTATAGTGCTTATCAACTGGATTACTGGCAGGTAGGAAGAATAACCCAATTTGAGGTTACTTGTTTCTCTGTGTGTAGTATTCAGTGTCACATTGCATTAGAAGAGGAGGGCTATTGCTTTGTGGAATGGATGCGTAACTTCCTTGCTCCTCCTTTCCCAGATCTAGCTGCTCATTCATTCACATGCTGTTGTTTTTTTTTTGTTTGTTTTTGCATTACACCACCACGTAGAGTAACAATGTGATCAAATGTAAATGTACTGCAATCAGATAATGGCTTTAAGGGATGCATTTAAAAGGGAAATACAGGCCTGAGGATCCCCACTCTGCCCTTTTTTTCATTTTTCTTGTTTGAGAGGGACACTGTTTGTCTTCTTCTTTCTTACCAGGCATGTGGTGGAAGTGACAGATCTGAGATGGGTTTACTGGAGTGGTGGTATGCGGTCCCACTCTGATCCCAGCACACGCTATAAGGGGCCTCCCCCATCTGGGGATATTATACAGGGTCAAGTATGGGTTGTGGTAACGGATGACCACCGTCCACGTACCCTCATCACCACAGAGGTCAATCTCACTGGAACAAGAGCGGCACTCCCTCCAAGGTGATTATTGATAAAGGATGACACGCCAATGTAGACACGGGAGAAATTATACTCTGGGGCCAATCACCGCTCTTCTCTTGTTTCTGGAGAGGGAGACCTTGCTTAATGTATAAATACTGTGGTGGGACACTATTCCCATACCTATTGAGTGACTATAAAAGAAACGGAGTGGAAACCATCAGGGATGCAGGGAGCCATGTCAGTTTCCTTTAGACACAGTCCTCCTAATATCTTTTAAAGGAAACAATCATCTTTCCTGATGAACCAAAATGTCCTATAGCAGCCAAGGTCAAGTACACTGAGCCCACACACACACACGTAGACACACACAGACACAGCTACAGTAAATGCATCATGTGTTCAACTGTGCATTATGTCCTCTCATTTCGCCCTTAGTCCACTAAAGGGATGTTTCGAGCTCATGGTGCTGAAAGGCAGATGCTTCAAATGCATTTCACACAAAAGTGGTGGCTCAAAATATCACATTAACATCGCTTAATAACCTACAGGCAGCTCTGTTTAAACCTGGAGCGACTGTTTGTCTTTGTAATCACATCTATAGACTGGAGAGTAAATTAACTCCCCCTATTTAGAATTTATTGGCAGTATATATACAATTAATGGCCTCTACACTGTAACATAGCTGTAAACAAATACAAGGACATTTTTAATTGTTTATGAATGTATTTGTTCTTTGCTATAACTCGGTCTATGAGGCATGCCTAACTCGGTGATAATCAGTTAATGAAGGTCTGTAACACAGTATAACACATAATTTGTAATAATATATAAATATACATGTTTAGTACTTTTAAGCAGAAACAGTTTTAAACTTGCCTTTGAGTCAGTTGCACATGTGTAACACTTAATAAATCTGTTACAAGTCAATGTATAAATGAAATAATTATCATGTCCAATTGCACACAATTAGTAACACATACATTCTATATATATAATATATATAATGTACACTAAATAGTTGACACCTTTCTGACAGTAGAACATTACTTTGTATTTCAGTCCACGCTTTAGTTTTGTTTAAGTTTAACTCAGCAAAGTGATCCAGATAACTCAGTAAACCTGATTCTTGGATCAGGCCCCGATTCTAAAATACAGCACACAAATATGATCAGCTGAAATTAAACATAAATAAATAAATAAATAAATAAAGGGGGCTGGATGGATACATGTGTTTGATTAGGGTTTGAATTGCTCATAAATATGAATATTTCAATTTTAAAAATCCTTATAATAGCTTATTACAACTTTATAGTACTTATTAAACACTAAGCAATTATACACATACACAAATTGTTTGACGGTTAGAGTTGGGATTCTGCTATGGGTTTTAAGATTGTATACATTTATGAATAGGGATTATAAGATATTTTACAGTGTGTTATAAAACATTTTAACAGTTCGTAAACATATACAGCAGGTTTAAAATGTTAAGAAATGTATATAAAGCTACTGAGAATATAAGATTGTACGTGATTAGAACAAATACAAGACTAAACACAGAAATGTTCCTATATCTACTTACAACTACATTATAGTTTGTTATTTTGTGTTATAAGCTATTTATTAATTGTTTATATACTGCTTATAAATGCTTAATAGATGGGTTAAAACAGAGTGGTGCTAAGAAGACTGCGGCACAGACAGACAGAAAACCTAGGTTATTTAATTTGGAGCAAAACAATTATTTCTTATAGGCAATCTAAAAGACAATAAACGTGTGTTGAAAAGCTTTTATCATTAGGAATACATTTACTGCATCCTGCATATGATCTGGAAATTCAAAAAAATGGGGGAGTAGATGTGGTCTTTGGTGTCACTGTACGTATATTTACTGCACTGTAGCTTGTCGATGAGAACTGTAAGACGGGGAAACTCAGGAAAAAACAGTTGCTTAGGAGGTGCCATGTCCTACCAATCACTCTCCTCTTCTAAAGGGGCTCCAATGGCACCTGAGGGGGAATCTCATGGCTGTCATCCCAGAAAGCCTGCCGCACTGATGCCTGCTTACCATCTGCTGCCCATATGAGCAAAAACAGGCAATTGTCTCAGAGAAGACACTTTATACTTAACATGTTATATATACTTAGAACTTTAATATACTAAAACATGCTTTTCAGGTAGGTTTGGACAACATCTTGGTAGAATCTTCAATGCTGGAAGTCCCTATTTGGCTCATGGAAATAACAGTAAATGATTGTGTGTGTGTGTGCAGTGTAGGTGGAGTGCGTTTGAAATGTATATCATAGCCCAGCCCTGTCTCAGCATGGACCTGGCATCTGACAGTGAAAAAGCAGAACAGTGGGACCCTGTCAGTGTTACACTTCCTGTAAATAACCCCGCCATGCCTTTGGTTTTATCATTCCCCGCAAATGATTCCGGGCCCCTCCAGAGTCGACAAGAAATAGCATTATTTTATGGCATGGAAAAAAGAGGAGATAAAAAGAGGAGCCAGGGAGAGAAAAAGGGAGATGGGGCTAAAAAAGGTCCTTCAGGGAACATGGTGTAAATGAAGTTCCAGGAATGACACAGGCGAGCAATGAGGCGTGGATGGAAAATATACGCTGCACATCATCGGATAGAGATGCCAGTGAAAATGGCTTCATTGAAGTGTCAGCCCTCATCCATCAATCAATCATCCGCAAGAAACAATAACGCTGCGGCGATGGGGCAGCTTTTATGGGGCTTACTCATGGGTATCGGAAACAGCACTTAAGTGTAGTTCTGACACTGGGAGAAAAACAGAGGTGAGGTGCTCGGCTTATTCCACATGCAGGTAGAGCAGATATGGGGGGCGGGGGCAACTAAGTATACAGCCCCCCCCAGCAGGAGAGATCTGGACTGAGGAGTTTTTATGTCCACAACAGCTGTGGATTTCATCTTTTGTAACGTCCACCTTGTCCTGCGTGCTATATTGATATATTTTATAGATATTTTGCTGATTGATGTGTTGTGTTATTGTACTTTTTTTTCAATCATTGAGATGGCGTTAGATGGGGATCACCAGAGTCATTAGGATTCATCACCTGGGGACCATAAATTTAGATATTTTTATGGCAATCCATCCAGTAGTTTGAGATATTTATTATAGAGATATTTCTGTCCGGACTAAAGTGGTGGTCCGACTGACGTCTGTACAGCCATGATGCTACTGTGGCGAAAATAGAAACAGGTTGTTACGCTGTTAAAGTTGTCTGCTAGGATATCATATATAAGCCTGCCTATAATAGCCAAACAGAGTCATCATTGTGTTTACTTACAAATACCCTCAGCAGACTAAAGGCACTGAAAATAGAACATTCTTCAAGGTTCAACGCTCACCCAGCATAAAAATAAACAGAAAATGCTAAATGGTCCAACAGTCGCTTTTGCTGTATGTGAGCCTTTTGATTTCCCCAAACCAAGTCTCTTGATGGCTTCTCGGCAACATGAAACATGACACGTCATCCATTATTCTGTACATGTGCCTTGCTATCTCAGCCTGCTCCATATGGCCCCTGTTGTCTCCAGACACCCAAATCCCTTTCCTAAGGCCAGGGGCTGTTTTTGTGGGAACCATTACATTGCTCCTCTTCCTCAGAGGAATGGGGTGACGATGATGAGCAATCACAGCCAGAGCAGACTTTCTGCCTCAAATTCTGACAGGATATTCAACAATTGACCGTATCCGCTTTGTTGGCCCAATTGCTAATTCATGCAAGTTGACAATCTGGAGGCAACAATTATGAGTGATGAAAGGACTGAAAATAAGAGGAGAGTGCACTTAAGGCGGAGGAGGAAGACATTAAGTTTACTTTACAAGAAAGGAGGGAGGTAGGAGATTTGATAGTCACACTACTGGAGAGAAAAGAAGGTTGGAATTGTTGTATCCACAACTACTAAACATAACCTCTTGTAAAAACCAAACACTCTGAACAGATGAATGGATGGCAATGCAAGCATAAAATGCCATTTGTGTATTGAATTGTGCACTAAGATGGCTGCTGCGTGAATCCTTATCACACAAAACCTAATGTGATGAAAGGAACTGGATAAGGAGCTGTGAAGACCTCAGGTGTTTTTATGCCAGAGCATTTTGAGAAAAAAAACATCCCCAGTGAATTTGCATGAAACATGCGTATTTTGTTGGGTTATTCTCGTCTAGTTCTCTGTGCATAATTGGCAATGAAGCATGAAAATGTTAAGATGTGGTCAAATAAATAAAGTTCTAATCATCAATACAAATCAGTTGAGAGATGCTTGACAGATGCTCCGTGTTATGAATGTATCTTTTCTTCTACTAAATTACTGTATCAAATCAAAAATTAAGCCCATTCTTTAAGCCCAGAAATGGTGCCGCTTAATGAAAGAAGGCCTGCAGTGCCATTCATCTACAAGGAAGAAAGACGTAGGTAAAGGTCAGGCCAAATTTCTGGCAGAAATGCACAAATTTTAACATTTCTTGAGGCCCACAAATTACAGAGAAAAACATACAGAAGAGGAAGTAAACAGAGAGAAAATTTGAAGTGTATCTTTGCCTAGCAAAGGGCCTTTTGACGTGAAAACCCTCGCAGCATTCTGGACACGGGGATCGGGAGTAACGGGATGCATGTCATAAGCCGCTGTCGACTTGCGTTCTCTGCCATGCGTTTGCACTAAGTTTGCCATAGTGTGGGGGAATATGAGGGTGATGCTAAGTGAAATGCTCATTTTGCGTTTGTGATTACCAAGGCCCATGGGCGATATGCACTAATGTGAGCTAATGCAATAGATTACACAGTGCTGGCCCAGGGGAACAGACAGCAAACAGATGTGGTCTACTCAAAAAGGAAGGAGGGGGGAAAAATCAAAGTTTAAAGTGTTCAATGTGATGAAGATTGTCCCTTGCAATTTGTTGTTTACAGCATGCGCAGCCACAATAGATTTTGTCAGTTTTCTTT
Organism: Lateolabrax maculatus; assembly: GCA_031216445.1. Lineage (NCBI taxonomy): Eukaryota > Metazoa > Chordata > Actinopteri > Acropomatiformes > Lateolabracidae > Lateolabrax > Lateolabrax maculatus. The sequence continues at coordinate 23,881,383 of CM062201.1, read as the reverse complement.
GTGTATGGATACGGGAATATTCAACAGTAGTGTGCTCACGTCTTACAGAACCAAACTTCTCTTTTCTCTGCTCTGTTGGAAACTTTCAACCACACCGCCATCAGTAATGTCACTCCAGGTGTGTTGCCTTTGACAGCAGATAGACAACACCTGTGTGACATCACCAATTAGGGTGTGGCCACAAGCACAGCATGCTTATTACTGTTTAAGTTTAAACAAAAGAGAGCAGCACAAGCACTTTTCTGTCTCGTGTGGAGAAGGGTACTTCACTAAAATGAAGACAAACGTGTGTATTTTAAGGTCTACTTCGTATTAAGGCTAATAAAGACTGCATCTTGCACTATAGTTCTGTAATTCCAGTCTCAACCTGGCCACAATGTACAGATCTATCATAACTAACTGCACAGCATAGGTCTGCTGTTGAGACTGAGCATGCAAGGCTTTAAAACCACAATCTAGACTTTGTAAATACTGCCCTCTTGTGGTCAATCTCAGTCATTGATGGGGAAGGGGAAAGGGAATATACACCACAATGTAAATCCATTCACATTTTTACCAATGATACCTTTTCATGCCAAAACATATTGTTAAAACATTTTTTATTTGTGCAGAAGACTTTTATTTATTTCATTTATGTTGTAATGGAGTTATTGGACTGATACATGTATCCTAAATAGTTTCTGGTCAGGGACTAAAGATGCTAGAGGAGTATGAATCTGAAATGGTAATCACACCTTACTGCTAAAGCATGCATATAACAGTCCACTGATGATATAACTGAAATCTTAAAGGAGCTGGGAAAAAAAATGGTGATTTGGTGTGTAAAAACAATCTAGTACTCAATTTATCCAAACTCAAATGTATGCTGTTCAGATCCAGAGCCAGACTAGACTGCAATCTGCGATTAAAGCGGTCATTGCAGGGTGTCCCCTTGGAGCAAGTTAAAGTAACCAGGCTACTGGGTCTCCCTTTGAACCACCATCTCTCTTGGTCTCAGCACATAATAATGTATGCACATAATATTGTTTTAAGAATGAGGCGAGAAGTGTTCTCCCTCCAGATGTTATGAACACGGTTAAATCAGAAGTTCTAACCCACCTTGAATATTTCTCTGTAATACAGAGCGTCCTCAGATTGAAACCTTTTAACAACCTGCAGCAAATACATTTCAAATCCAAAACATTTCAAATTGCAAGTGAATGTAGTTTAGTTAATTTTCTTTTCTTTAAAAACTGTTAATGTATAGATCTTGTCCCATTTGTGCGTGTTAACTGACCTCAGGAAGACTAACAACTGCATCCACAGAAGTTAATGGGGATCTTCAACAATAAACACTAAAGATAGACAGTATAGAGTCTCAACGTATATTAGATTTACAACAGGCAGGATACAACGCATTAAACGGCTGTTGTTAGACAATTCAAAAGTATTTCAGCTGCAGTTATGTGAGACCTAAACCTGGCAGATGTCCAAATTAAAGATGGGTTTGTCACACCAAACACTACCAATTACTGTCTCGTTGAATGCATGTAAGGCTCAAACTGCAGCTGAGTCTGTGTTCTGTGCTGTGCTGAGTAGATTGTGGGTGGCAAGGTGTCCATTAGGGAAGTAACTAATAACGCCACGGAGCTTTTCGCCTCTCACTTTATTATTGAAATGTGTCATACAAATCTCAAACAATATTTTCATTTTTACATAAGTACACATGTAATGTGAATACTAAACAACAAAAAGAAATAACTTAACCCAAGCCTTTCAAAGTGGCAAGAAATACTAAATAGCTTGTACATATGAGTTAACCTGAGACTTCTTTGTTCACAGTGTATAATTAATCGAGCTATTAGTCAACATAGCTGCTTTTGTATTTTTCTTCCAAACTACACAGTCATACGACATCTAAATGGCTGCTGGATGATCAGCCGGTACCGACTGCTGCCACTCCAAACAAAATAACACTCTCAAGACTCTGCATAGTGAAAGCAAACTCCTGAACAGTGACTAAATGTGCAGTCTAAATAATACAACATGACCATGTAATACACAAACAGAACTTATGGAATTTGGTACATTTTACAGCGTATGGATTTGAGGCACCACTAAAGCAGAGGATAGCCATTTGCCATTTCAAAAAGCACAAACAATAACCACGAAATCTGTTCTGTGTTTAAAACTGGGCTTGTAAATACAGCATATCAAAGAAATCTATAACCCAAATTGTGTTACAGTTGATTATGTGTCATAGTTCGTTATGGCCTCAGCAGTAGTTGATCTGTCACCAGATGAGTTTGTATTAGATGTGGTGCCTGACAAACACGTGTCCATCTAGCTATACTCCAACTCAAAACATCTGTTTCTAGTCGATGAGACAAGTAGGTATAGAGGCTCAGCTGACATGATAGCTACAGCAGCTTTACAAAAATGACAGTGTCTAGAGCACAAATGAGGTAGACCACTTCAACATACACAGGACTTGTAACTGTGGCCTGTTTGTAAACCACTCGGCCGAAGCCATCAAGTTATTCCACAGAAAATACCCACACCCTTCAGTGCCTTGGAAAAAAGGAAAACAAAATAGAATAGTGCTTAATTACTGCCTGGACATCAACAGTACGTGAACAGAGCAGCAATTTTCCACACAAATTATATTTCTTACGTTTTTACTTAATACTATTTTTATGTGCTGAAAGCTTACAGATATATTTTTCTTGTTATCCCACATAGAAATTTTACTGTTATGTCATAGACACTTACAGATATCTGAACATTAGTGTGGGTCAAATATGGATTAAGCAACAGTTTTGAGTGGAGAGCAATATCACAGTGCACACCAGTGGAATAATATCTTCAGACAGAGGTGATCTGCACTTTTTCATTCAAAAAAAGAAAAGAAATGTAAAGGCCTCATCCCTGAAATGTCTATGTAACACAATTTTCCTCGATTGAAAAATATTAAATTAGGGGAGCCTAGACACTTTGTGAGCACAACCCATCTCTCTTAAATCCGTACATTAAACAAACTTTCCAAGAAGTTCTCCAAAATAAGGTAGCAGCACGGTTCAAATCTAGAGAGAAGGGAAAAAATACTTCTTTTAATTTTTCAAATATGACTTGATTCATTTATATCAAGTATCAGTACCAAACATAAATAATCTGGTCAGGGTTTGAAAAAAAATAAATAAATAAATAAAAAAGGGAAGCTCTTAATTTTGTGTAATTCAAAATATTTTTGAGCCTTTTACCTTGGTGCCACTTTAGGTACTTTTGTCAGAGGTCCCATAGCGTTGATTAGGGAAAGGGCCTGAGGGGTCTCTCCTCTGCAGGTTGGGCAGAGTGGGTAAGTGTTGGTACAGCACAGTTCTGCCCCCTGAGAAAAAATCTTTAAAGTTAACTCTACAGACTGCTCGAATATGCAGACATGAAGTGGCCTAGTCTGAATTAAAAACTGTACTGCTGTGTGTACTTCTCCTGAACCAGCTGACCTAATACATACCTGCTCTAGGGTTGGCCAGTCCTCCATGACTGGGGTTGGCTGGTGTGTGATAGAGAGATGCCAGGTCGCTGGGTGTGTAGGAGCGCAGAAGGTTCATCATGCTCCACTCAGAGTCCAAACCCCCTCCAATAGCTGCAGATGTAGTTTTCAAAGGGCCAAGGGTCTCAGAAACTGTGGATGGACCCGGCCCTTGGGATGTGGTTTTCACACTTCTCCCTGAGATAAGCATCCTGTTGGATCCGTCCCCTGCTGGTCCTCTAAAGCCAGGCTTCTCACCGGTGTCAGCTTCCCTGCCTGTAGGTACGGCATACTTTAATCTCTTGCTGGAAGGTTCACTAAAATCCATCTGAGGGAGGCTGCCAAATCGGCTCGACAGGCACAGCCTGGCAGCTTCGGAGTGCCAAATGACGCCACTTCTCGCGGGGTAACTCCTCTCACCAATACCCACTCTGTCTGTGGGGCCTGGTCGCTCCATGACGTACTTGCTGCCTGTGTTGGACTTCCTCACGAGCTCCGTATACCTGGAGGATTCTTGACTGGGATGCGTATCCGTGTTGTGTCTAGGACGCTGGGTCTCCTGGACAACGTCCTGTAGGGGTGGATGAATGGGGGACCGCTTAGGACCCTGAGGTGGGTTAATGGGAGTCTTTTCTTGTGGTTTTGCTGGTTGAGGAGGTGGGGACTTGGTTCGACGAGGGTGGCGACGGTCAATCATCGGAAGTGGGGTGACATCTTTACCATCAAGCGCAGGGGGGCAGCCTGTATAGCGTTTTTGTTTCAAAGTGCCTCCGAATCCGTTCTTTTTTGTACTGTCTGACTTGTCTTTATGAGTCAGCTTTTTGTGCATTATCAGAACCTCCGGGTACATGGTTTTATATGCACAAAACGAACAGGCAATTGGAATTAATGGATTTCCGGGTTCTGCACTGGCAGGGATGGAGAGAGACACTTTTAAGGACAGATTTAATGGGGCCTCGGAGTTCTCGTCTTTTATCTCCTCCCTTTCCATCTTAAGGTTAACAGGTACGGGGCACTTTACGACCACATCATCAACCGGGGAGTAAGCAGACTTAGCAATTAATTTCTCATACTCAGCGTTCATCTGGACGAGTGGTTTGCCAGTCTTGCTACCTATGCTATCAAATCTGTCCTCTGGTGTTCCACTGGTGCACGCTCTGGCTCCAGGAACCCAGAGTTTGGATCTATTTGGAGCAGGATTTTCATTGTCATTTCCATGTTTTCCGTCATTAGGAGAGGGCACTAAAGGCACAGGTTTGCTGGGAATGTCCATGCAAGGTTTGTCCTTGTGACGCCGATCCAGGTGATATTTCAGTGAAGTCTTCTGGGCTGCAGCGTAGTCGCAGTAGGCACACTTGAACGGTTTTTCACCTGGAAAAAAAAACAACAAAGTATAAGCATGAGTTTCAAATAAATCCACAGATTTAGACCTGCTCTATGCTGTAAGTTAATGTATGCAGTCTCATATTTATGAATCAATCATTCAAGCCAAATGTGTGGATTGTACCTGTGTGAGTCCTCAGGTGGACAGTGAGGTAATAGCTTGATCGGAATGATTTGCCACAGTAACTGCATTCTTTTGATCTGACTTTTGATCGCTCAAAACCATCTTCACCTTTGAAAATAAGACACAAATACAGAAATAGATATATAAAAAGGAATAGGACAGAATAAAACTCCCAAAAGACATATGTTATCCCCCCTCCCGTCAGCAGAGGGCGCACTTTGTAACAGAGTTCTTCAAACAATTCCTAAATCACAATTCAGACAGTATGAGTGTAGCATGAGTGTTTCATTAAATTGAGACATAGATTTACCTGGACCCAGGTGTTCTGTCAATGCTGCTTCCTCGAAGCCCTCCTCAGAGCCTTCCTCTGCATGCTCATGTGAGCCGACTCTTGACAACTTCCCATCAACAGAAGTCGGACTCTCTTCACCACCTCTCTCACGCTTGTGGACCCTGGAGTGGAGAACTAACTGATGGTAGGTCCTGAAGGTTCTCTGACATTCCTCACAAGTGGTTGGCCTCTCTTTGTCTTTATCTTTCTGCATCAGAGACCTCCGCTGTGGTTCTGGGTTTTCTGCTACTGTCAGCTGCTGAGACCGGAGCTCTCTCCCAAGGACCTCTTTCGCAACCTTGTCTCCTTGTCCCTCAGACCAAATATTATTCAACTCCTCCTTATCAGAGCCGCATTCTTCATTGTCTGTGCTGGCTTCCTGGCCAATATCTTTAGTAGTATTAGGACCAACTGCTATCTTTCCCTTTGTTGCAAGTTGCCAGGCCTGGTATGTGTTGAAGGGATCTAGCTGGGGAATCCATTTTGATGTCCTCTCATGTTGCAAACTATGTTCTGTACAGCGAGGCAGAAGTCTTAGACTGTGAAGAAATGTTTCCTGTGTGGCAAGGGATTCGGTAGTGCCGTCCATGTTCTCCTTGTCTTTGTCTTTGCCGGGCTCCACCTCTCGGTTATGTACCTTACTGTGTTCAACCAAACTGTCATGATCGGGGAAGAAAAACCCACAAACCATGCACATTTTGTAAACAGTGACCACAGGCTCTGGAGCGGGGTCCTGGACGATGCCATTGACTGTGACCGGGGTCTCCAGGTCCTGCTGGGCCTTGCTCTTTGCCCCCGGTTTTACATGCATCTTCATGTGGTTCTTGAGGAACCACGGCTCTCTAAACCGCCGTCCGCAGACACTGCAGCAGTACGTAAAGTAGTCCTTGTGCTTCCTCATGTGGGTCTCCAGCTCACTGGCATCTTGTGAAACCTGACCACACACAATACAGCTGTGAGCCTCCTCTTTTTCAACAGGGAGGCAGCTCGGTTTGGTCCGGGGTCTCTCACCTGGGATCCGGAACTCGGCCTCAACTCGAAGCACAGCTGGTTCAAAGAAAGTTGTGGGGTGCTGTGTTAATACGTGGGGTCCTAGCTCATCCTGGTGAGCAAAACTCTGGTCACAGAACATGCAAGACAGCGGTGCACTTCCTCCAGATTGCGACACAGCCTTTTCTGAATAGGCGGAGTGTGGTGTCATGCTAGAGCCGGCCCCTGGGATGCTTGCACTGTTACTGGTGATATCTTGGGCAAGTCCATCCGGGCTCTCCACAAACGGCAGCAGCGAGTGAGTCGGCATTGTCCTCTGAAAGGTGGAGCAACAGTGCTGTGCACACGGTCCAGATTATTGGGAATACCTGAAACAATGAGAAAAGTGTCTTTAGAAACTGCCGAATATCAAAACAGGATCAGGTAGCTACTACCTAACTTAAGATACAATCAGCTTAAAATACACCACACAGAGAATTGCCTTCCCTTTATACTGAAACAGGAAATGTATCTTTTTAGCAATCAACTGCACAGACAACTCATTTCCTCTGGCCACCGAAACATTATTTTTCTCAATGCATTTATATCTTATTATGTATACAAACCTCATGTTTCTGAGAATCAACTACACTGAATTTGGCATACTCGATATTATACTAACTTAATAGGTTTAATATAAATCTAAAAGTTCATACATGTTTTTGTTAAGTTTGTAAACTACATTGTTTTCAAATAAGAATAAATGATAGAAATGTTGGACAATATACTGCAGTATTTAAATACCACTACATTGAAACATTAAAGTAATAGTTGGACACATACAACTTCTTATTTTACAACTATCTTGTTTCTTTCCCACATTCAAAATTAAGATGACATTTTTAGTTTTGAGTAGCACTAAACAAGATCAAACAACAGCCAGACACCTAATAAAGACACACTTTTGTTTTTGATCTTATACCAGCTCACAATCCTCAGCTGCCTTGTTGACTTAACACATTTATATCGTTCGCTTCAGGTGTGTACGGTTTAGTTTTGTGATAACAGGAGCCCTACCTCCTCCTGGTTTTAGTCACAGCGGCTCTTTCAGTATGTGTAATGCTTATTCATAGAGAGATAAAAAAAAGTTTTAAGAAACTCAAATCTCACTCTTGGTTTAACCAACAAGCTGAAAGGCAAATGAACACTGTGGCAACGAAAAAAAAACATATATAGCAGCATCACAATATCTTTTAAATTTACTCATTAACATTACATCACCAAGATGGTGTTAACAACTGGTAAATGTCTTGATGAAAAGAAGAAATCTCAGTAAAGTTTCTCCTCAGTGAATCACCCCCCTTTTAACTTTATATTTTTTTTAAAACATAACCTGCAACATGTAGTGTTTATCTGTCCATAACTCCTCAGGTTGTCCAGGTGAGCTCAGGAAACTGTGGATAATGATTAATCACCAGTGCTTTTTTTTTTTTTCCCTTTTGGTTTAAGCACACGCATGCTTTGTGTGAGGCAGCCACCTTGTTATTCAACCAACTAACAATTAACGTTAGTTCATCCACGACGTGAGGCCCGAGAGCCACAGTCAACAGTTCACAGCGTGAGTTAACTCAGTTTAACTCAATTTAACTCAGTTTAACTCAAACTGTGGCTATTACATCTCTATACGTGCATTACAAGCCAGAGCACGAGGATCTGGTTCCCTTTTTTCCTGTCGCTGTCGAGCCAAACTGATCGATATCCATCCCGATAATCACTCTGACTGGAGACGCTTTTTCTTTTAAATAAAAGCAGGAGAAGCTGAACCTCGCTGGCGTCGCGTCGACCACAGAAAAAAACGTAACTTTTCGGGACATCAGCCCGTGTGTACTCACGCTGTCGCTTATTGATTTTCTGCTAAACGCCGCGTTCACAACTTTAAACCAACAACAACAACAACAACAAAAAAACGTTAACGTATCGATCCGCTAACGTCGCCGATGTTGAACGCTGAACTTTTTTTGTTTTTTTGTTTGTTGTGTTTTTTTCCAACGACACTGAACGTTAGAAACAAAAAAAAAAAAAAAGAAACTGCAACCGTCTGTCGCCTCGGCTTCGACTCAACTGTAGGAAAAACTCACCGAACAAAGCCCCGCAACTCTCTGCGTTTCCGGATTAATACACACTCACTGCCCAAATCAGTGCGCGAGGTTGTTGTTCTGTTTGTTTGTTTGTTTGTTTGTTTGTTTGTTTGTTGTTGTTGTCGCGTCTTCATCCCAGCAGCAGCAGCAGCAGCAGCTCCTCACCTAATCGATAGTTGTGCTGGTGTCGGGCTGGCTCGGCCTCCTCCTCCTCCTCCTCCTCCTCTTCACCCTGCAGCTGTTGAGCTCTGGGGGCGCGCGCACACACGCTCGCTCAAAGGGAAGATGGGGCGCGTGCACGGGCGCGTCACGTGGTCATGAATAACCCCCCCACCCACCCAAAAAAAAAAAACAACAAACAACAAAAAAAAAAAAAAAAAAAAAAAACACACACACAATGTATATAAGATTAATTTATACAGGCGATAAATGAAATAAAATATTAAAGGAGCAGTGCAGTGGTTTGTGTGAGTTTTGATGGCGTCCTGCTGAGTCTCAGCTGCTGGAACAGGTAGGACTGCTTCTGCTTTTGGGCGTTTTAATTGACTCATCCGGGCTTGATTTATATAATAATTCACCTTGGTTACAATTTCCATAGTGCCACACCGTGAAGGCTGATATTGTGGTTTTTCTCTCTCTCTCTCTCTCTGTGTTAACTTCCCTGACTTTGAACCAGCCTGTCTGAACTCGCGTCCACAGCTTGTTGAATATATGTAAAAGTGACCCAGGGCGAGGGTCTGCACCACGACCCCGTCTCATGTGTAATGTAACGCCGCGGTGAACTTACTTTAAAGTGAAGCCTCTGGTCCACGCTGCACGTCATGCACCAGCCACCATGTGGAGATGGGGGAGGGGAGCCTCAAACTTTTTCACAGTAACATGAGGGTTTTTTTTTTTTTTTTTTTTTTTTTTTGCAGAAGCAGGTTGGTTGAGTCATGAGAAATTTCAGCTTCTTCCTATTTCACGACATAAAGCATGGACAGTTTTGTATCAAATTCCCTACTTGCTGTAACCTACATATAAAATAACACCTACACATAGTTGTAAATGTATAAGTTTGATCTTGAAGAGAGGGGGAGGCTTTCTATAGCCTCTTATAATAGGAAACTTATTATACTATATCAGAATAATCCTAATATTAAAACTAAATTATGACAGGGACAATTTAAAATTTAAAGTCATAATTGTGTATACCCCGTAAGAAAAACACACTGATTTTTGTCTACAGTAGCACTCTCTCTGGCTAGTGTGAAGTTAAATAACAGCCCCTCCTCCACCCTTAAACCCTTCCAAAGAGACACCAGGCTTCAAGCTATACATCATACAATCAATGAAGTTATTCAGTAGACTTCAGTGTACAGTCTTTATTGAGACACACACACACCCTCCCCCTGATGGCAGCAATGTCTAAGAGGAAAAAAAAAAAAAAACTTTATCAGTAACAGCTCCCAGCTAAGGAACAGTGAACAAAGGCTGGAAGAAACCATTTGCCAAAAGTATCCCTCACATTAGACTGGGTTTTCATCCTATCCTCCGTCTCTTATAGGCTATCAAACTGTTTTGACTATATATTAAAAGTTGTTTTTTGGAAATGTTTGTTGTTACCAAACAGGTCAGACCAATGCTGTGTTCTCTATGTCATGGAAACATAAGTAGATCTGCAGGTTTGGCAAGCACCAAATGCATCGCTGCAGTTATGAATGTGGTTATTGTGTACGTGCCAGATACCAAGAAAGAAACAATATGCCTATCACATATTAGACATAGGAGCTAATATTATACATATGCTAAAAACAATTTAAATGTTTGTTATATCTCATCAAACTGTGCGTTAAATAGGCCACGTGTTGTCTGAGTACCCACAGTACAATAAGACATCCTGTTTGTGTTTTGCATTAGTAAGATTCAATCACTTACATGTGCTGCCCTAAATTAAAACATTTTTTGTACCCCCTGCATTACTCTGATTCAGATTTTGGTGTTCTTTCCTCACCCCGAGATCCTGTTACACAAACAAGTCTAGTATGTTAATCAAAGGCACCACATGTGACACATCGAGGCCTCCCGCTCATTTCCTATTGTTCTGCGACCACAAAGGCTCCGTGAAAGGCCATCAATCTGGAGAAGCAGTATGATGCCTCAGGATGATGAAATTGCCAAGAGATGTCGTTACCTATCATAAAATAGCACTCTCTGTGCAGTGGGAGAAGAAGTGCTCACATCTTTTACTTGACTAAAAGTAGCAGTGCCTCTCTGGAAAAATACTCATACGTTCAAGATTTCAAGAAGTACAAAAGTATTAACAGCAAAATGTTTATAAAGTATTAAAATAAAAGTACTTATTAAGGCAGAATGGTCCCTTTCAGAGATTTATATTATTATATATAGCATATTATTGGAATATTATTACTGATGCTTTAACATGTAGGCAGCATTTGGGTGGAGGTGGAGCACATTTTAACTACTTTATATACTGTTGGATAGTTTAATCTGTAGCACAGTATCTTATTTTATGGATGGATCACATGTTTTGTTTGTAAAATCTTAATCTGAAAAGTAGCTCCAGCTGTCAGATAAATGTAGTTAAAAGTAGATTATTTCCCTCTGAAATGCAGTGAAGTAGAAGTATGAAGCTTGCTGTTGACATACTCAAGTAAAGTACAGAATTGTACTGAAGTACAGCAGTACTTGAGTAAATGTACTTTCCATCACTATCTTTGTGTTCAACCACACAAACATTTCTTTAGCTGGATGGCAATTTTATCATAGATCCTACTGCAGTTATTTAATTAGGATTCATCCTCTTCAGTGCATGACAGCAACAAGTGGGCAAACATTGTTTATTTTTTCCTGATTTAATTAACTTTGGCCTATTGTTTGACTTTATGCTAATGTAATTTCTCTTTCCCCAAATCCTGCTAACTCATTGTCTCAGATTGTTAAAAACAAAACAACAACAACAACATACATGTAGGCATTCAGTAAATTCTAATTAAGGATAAAGAAGCATCTTGGAAAAAAACAAATGCTTGAATGAATAATTATGTATTCAGTAAACAGACACCCTGATAGAAACTGGATCAACGTACGGGGAAAGGCTGTGGTGGCTTCTTTTTGTCTTGACGTGTCAGGAGCAGCTGACTGCATTGTTCTCCTCCAGATTCACAGCCTGGCTTCTTTCATAATCCTGGTGTCGCTCCTGAAAGACTCTGATCATATATAATCTCCCTTCTCACCCCTAGCTGCTAATGTTTATTCAGTGCAACCAGCTGTTGTGTTGTTGATCAGCAGAGTAATTTTATCAGACACTAAAAACATTTCTTTTCTGAGTTCTGCACATTTGAAATATTTTGCTCCCTCCCTGAGGAGGCATTGAGACAAGGGGGGAGTCTCTTTGTTCTGCTGCTAGTGCATTGCTGCAACCATTTCTGACTTTTAGACTTGTCTTTAAGCCATGGTGACCAATAGGGGCATAGTTACTCATAGAAAACAAAAGAAACAAAGAATACTTAACAGTCTGTAGTTGCTACACAGACGGTTGACCTAAACCTGTATGTATTCTGGAGTGACATCTTTATGGCCGAGCCATAAATATGATCACTCACACTCATCAAGAATGTTTTTAACCTATATATTTGACCAATATTTACCATTGTCATAGTGTTTCTGTAGCAGCACAGTAGATGGCTTCTTTTATGATTCTATTTAACTTTTATCTCCACAATGCAATTCGTTGTGTTTTGCTTCACTTGAAACAAACTTTTCAGGAATCCAGTTCAACAAGTGCAACAAAGGAAATGGAAGCATTTAATCTGAACATTTGCTTTAAAAATCATATAATTTACAATGGTGTTTTAAAGTCAAAGGTTTTTCTCAACACACAGCTGACCATATCATCTTTCAGTTGAGGTTAAAACATGATCACATCACTAATTTTAATATCAAGCAAATGTTTGAATATCACATTCTGTATTTTGAATAGCATCAGAATAGTAAAAAACAAAAAAAAAAATACTTTTTAGGATCTCTGGTATCAAACTACAGACACCTTTTGTCCCTCCAGCAGGATGTAACATTCCCCCGAAAAGACTCACAAAAACCAACCCTAAAAATCACTTGAGAGCATCTGTATTAGAATACCCCTCCAACACACAAACACACACATTGTGCCTGCAGAACCTGCTAATTCACCCTTAGTTCAACCGAAAGACTATCCCGCAGAGGCTAGATCACTACCATTCATTTGTTTTCAGATCAGATTCCGCGACCACAAGTCTTCTCACTGGTCCCTGGAAATGTTTTGCCTTAATATTTCCCCACAGAACAGACCTGTTACTAGCGAGCAGTGCCGTGATGCACATTAGTGCTGACAGCAGGCCTCCTGTCAGGCCTCCCTGCCCACTGTTCCCTTGTTCCACCCCCTCTGAGCTCAGTGCATTCACACAGCCACATGCATTGTCCTGGGATGAACTGCAGCAACATGGTGGTCAAGCAGATCTTGTGCAGTGTACAGTCTCTCTGCGTTGCTGAATGCACTCCTATAACCGCTTCTACTTTAACAAGCCGCCCAGTTCATTTGTGTCTGTGAGTGTGCAGAAAGGGATTGAGCAGCCCTTGCGAAATTTGATTGTTTTTATAAATGTACAAGAAAGCCTTCCTCTTTAAAAACTCATAATTCTGGCATACTGCATGTTGGGACATGCAGCTGTTATCTTCATCTGCACTGTTTTTTTTTGCCAGGACACACAGATGTACAAATAGCTGAGTTTCCTAATAACAGGATAAGAAAGTGAAATCATCATGAACTGGTGGTGAGGTTCAGTGTGCGTACTATAAAGGTCTTCAATTTTGAGACACTGTTAAAAGTGTTACTCGTGATTTTATATTTGGTAGTGAACATGAGCTCTTCGCACATACCAGCGATGCTGTTAGCAAAAACGTCACACTGCATCTTAATTTTTTAACAATCCTCGGGGGTAAGGACAGACGAAGAGCCACATGTCTTATACAGTGCGAGCAATACCTCACTGTTTCCCCTTTAGTGCCATGGCAATTACTTTGATGCACAATTTAAAATGATCACACCTATTATAGAGGGTAATGCAAGAGGAGTGTGTCTCATTGATAACAAAGGAGCAGTGTGAGTAATGCCTTCGGGGGCCGCGACTCATCACTTAATGGTGGGTGAATGGTGGGTCTCAGACATTACTATCTCAAACACATCCTTCCAAAGACTGCACACCGTGTGATCCATCATAGAAATTACATCATAAATGGTAAAAGAAGATTTTAGGGCTTCCTTTACCTGAAATATACAATTCTTTAGATCTTGTTTTACATCTTTTATCTCTAAGGTGTCTCGTGGATGTAAATTAGTATTCAACGGTGATGTCCAGCAGACATCTCTCTGTCCGTCAGCTATAAATGATGGCCTGTGCTGCCAGTCACTTTTCTCTTTTGCAACCATGTCCGTCAGATAACTGTCACTTGTCTGTCAGCAAATAAATACATACAGTAGATGAGCAAGGCTTACAGTATTTGCCTATACACCCAGCAAAGTGTGACTCATGTGTCACACCTAACTTGCACACTTGTTTTTAACTTGTGTGTGTTAAAAGATTTGGATATTATTGGTGGAGGAATGTCACGCATATCATTTCTGACAAACTTGTGGAGTCACATATTTTTGCAGTTGTTGCAACACCCAGTTATTGTTTTTAAGTTCCTTACACTGATGAAGAACCAAGAAATGGTGAACATATTTATTGTCTTCATGATAACTGAAGTTACGCATACACGCATACATACATATAGGCAAACAAAAGCATTATATTAATTGCACATATACCACACACAAATGAACGGTAACACCATAAGACTCAAAAGGCTGCAATCAAATTAAAAGCTAATCGACTGTGATTTATGACAACTGCAAAACGTACCACAAGGACACATTTGCACAAGGACACCATTTTGCCACCTCAGATGCATTTGTTAACATGAACACTTACAATCAGTTCCCCGCAGAACACTAAAGATTGTGATTTTCCCACATGGCAAATACATGACTGTTAGGATATGTATGTATGTGCTTTAGTCTACAAATAGCTTACATAAAGTTAAAACATCTAAGTGCAGTTTGTTATATGAACCTCTCACCAGCTTTATTAGAAGGCTTTTCATTTTAATGTCATATAAGTTTAAGTACTTTTTTCAGTATCATTTCATATTAGCCTCTGCATTGCCACAGCTGCATGATTTCTGGTATGAACTGTAAAAATAGAACCTATATGACAGTGTGTTTTTAAATGTTTTTGACAAATTAATTGCTAAAAGCAAAGCATCGTACTGTCTATTGCATAAGCCCACTATGTCAGGTTGCAGAGAGAGAAGTCACATTAAATGTCTGTAGAAAAGGTTTCACACTCACATTGCTATACTTGTCAAGACATTTATATGACCAAATATATATATATATATATTTCAACACCTTTGCGTTTGACCATTTCAAATCACCACCAGTTCAACTATCTGCCCACTGTTCATCTTTTTCACCTGTTCACTTGCTTTTATCCTCCCAGTCACTTTTCCTTTCATATTGTAACTTCTAAACACTAACAAAAAAAAAAAGTGTAGTTAAAGTAATTCAATAGGGGGTTGAAAGGGAGATGAGAGAGAGAGAGAGAGATAAAGATTGAATAAGGCACAGAAAGAGAGAGGGAGTTTTTACAGGGAAACTTGGGTGTTGGTTTTGGTTTCATTTGGCCTTCTCAGCTGCTGGAGCAACAGTGACTGGCTCTGTCTGGACCCCAGCATCCGTAGAGTTACGTTTCTGACCCTGAAATTTGAAGGGAGAAAATCATAAATGTTTGTTCATTACAGCATCTACTGCACTACATAGCCATGTCATCCATGCAAAATAGGTACTCACACCTAACACATTAGGGTATTTATTTTCATAAGTCTCCTAAGAGCCTTGTTCTTGATGCAGTTTCTAACTTTAGGGGTTTTTCCAAAAATACCTCCTCATTTTCTCACTTGTTTCATTTCATTAAACTGCTTTGCTTGCAACACTGCATGGAATATACGTCATCTGATTCAAGTCAAATGTAATAGTTATAAACTATTGAAACCAAACTGTTCAAAACAATTCAAAGGATATGCAACATGATGTCTGCACTGTGAAATAAGGCCCACACCTTTAGTTAACTAATGAGTCGCTGCCATCTAGTGGAGATGAAGCTACAGTATATTGTCACACGCAGTACTATTCGAAATAAACCAGAATAAACAGTCAGCCATGTTTAGGGGGAAAAGTGTTGCTCTCCTTACCAGATTTTTAAAGAACAGCTGGATGGAGTTCCTCTTCTCCAGTTTCTTTGGCACATTGGCTGCATCATCTCCAGCTTGGGGGGCCACCGAAGCTGGTTTGTTATCTACGGCCGCCTCTGACGACTTGGGGGCTCCTTTAGGTTCCTCCTTGGCTTTAACTGCCTCTGGTGCTCCTGCAGCTGGAGCAGGGGTCGCCTTCTTGGGATCAGCATCCTGAAGGTGTTGTGGCACATAATGAAAAACTGAATTATTTCAGTCCTCGTTCTGGAGCAGCCGCGGATCCGATGTCTGCATCATTACATGACAATATGTGCTCCACCCATTAAGTGCAGATGGACTTGGAGATGACATGCAAAATTTTAAACGACATTAGGATGTAGCAGCTGTTAGGATCCAGTGCGTCTTAGTGACTTCAACATTATGAGGGATGATCATAGAAGCACTGATGTGCATTGTTATGATTCTCAAATATGATAAAAAATGGAGAAAAACACATCTGCCATAAAAGTTGTTTTAGAGCAGGTTTAATACCAGATGCAATTGATGAAATTACTCTGGTTAATAATGCATCTGTTCTCCAGAGGTAATTTTACTGTATTTACCACTCCAGCTGTTCTCCTGAGGAGCCGAACTCCACTTGTGGAGGCCGCCTGGACTTTTGTTGTCATGTTGTCTAACAGTACCTCAAATTCACATTAATCTGTTACTTTCTGTTTAGTAATTCATACTCAGAGACTTTCAGATATTTTAAAGACTGATAAAGGGTTAAATTAATAGTTCCTTACTTTTGGCTTGAAGAAAGAAAAGAAAGACGATTTTGAGGTTGTTTTCTTTTCTTCCTGAACAGGTGGTGGCGGTTCTGGCTTTGCAGCAGCCTCCAGAGTGCCTGCTTTAGAGGGATCCACCTTCTTTTACCAAAATGGCAGAGAAGAAAACACACATCATGAGCAAATTACAAATTAAAGACTTGGCCATCATTGAAGCTGACAGAAGTGAGGACAGGAGCTGCCATCTGGGAAGTGAAAGAAGAGGTAAAAGGGGAAAAAATCCAGGATCAAAGCAGAAAAGGAAGCAGAAAAATCTGATAGGAACCAGCCCCTGTAAAAATAAAGAAGCCCACACCGCCATGCACAAAAGAATGTTATGTGAAATGAAAACAAAAGATAATAGGAAAGGGAATGTTTCAATCACCATGAAGTTTCTGAGATTGTCCTTTAAAGGAATAATTTGACACTTTGGGAAATATGTTTATTTGCTTTCTCAGCAAGTGATGAGAAGAGTGATACCATTTCCATGGCTGTTCAATTTGATCCAGGAGACATCAGCTTAGCTCAGCATAAAGAATGGAAACGGGTGAAGCAACTAGCCTGGCGCTTTCCAAAAATTAATGAAATTTTACTGTTTAACAGGTTATATCACATGTGTTCAATCCATACAGTGGGATTTTATGTGATATGAGCCAGGCTAGTTTCCCCCTGTTTCCAGTCTTTATGTTAAACTGGCTGTTGCCTCATACGTAACAGACAGATATGAATGTGGAATCGATCGTCTCATCTAACTCTCGGCAAGATAGCAAATAAGCGTATTTCCTAAAAATGTCAAACTCCTTTCATTTACCTCAGCTTCTACCACTGGCTGTGGTACCTCTTCCACTACCTGCAGGGAAGGAACAATTATTTGTTTTCCGATCAATTCAAATGCCGTATGAAATGCAATAAATCATGGGCTAACTCATCTGTCACGATGGAAATGTACAACATTAAGAAACTGGTGATAGGCCTACAATGTGATAAAAAGTCATTAAACAAATAAATTAATTAATTAAACAAAATGTGAAAAAAATGCAAACTGCAAATGCCAAGTTTCATGTGTGTTAACTGAAAAGAATTTAAGATTATATTTTGTTTAACGTTATGTTTGGTATATCTGGTACAACATCATGTCAGAGGTGCCTGTAGAGTGAAGAAAATTAAGAATTAATATTCCCAAGCACTTCCTGCTGATTTACCTGCTCTTCCACAACTGGCTTTGCCACCTCCTCTGTCTCAGGAGGTGCAACATTATTTTCACTCTGAGCAGATGCAAATGAATCAAAGCAGGTAAAAAAAAAAGGCTATGCAATTTAGAACATGGAGATGTGATATAATCATAATTATTCCACTCCCCAAAAAAGACAAAACACCAAGATTGAGAACTGTCCTGTGATTTACCTGGACTTCTACAACTGGCTCTGGCACCTCCACTGGTGTCTCCTGCAGAGCAAAACTACTTTTTTATTCTGAAGAGATGCAAATTAAGATGGACAGGTGAAAATGCTGTAATTTACTGTATATGGCATGTCTGTTGTGAGCACAGCTGTAATCCTTAAAAAACGATTCCCACTGTGCTAGAGAGAAGTTTGCTAAGAGACTACTGAAATCATTCAAACTCACATAAGGATGCATTAATGTAACATTCCCTGAATACAACTGAGAAGATTGAGCATGCTCTCTAGTTTACCTGTACTTCTACAACTGGTTGTACCTCTACTTCTACTGCTGGCTGTGGTGCCTCCTTGATTGTCTGCAGCAAAGTGAAGGAATTCTTATTGTTAGTAAAAGCCAATGAGACAGAAAGGAAATGTTTTAATTATGAAAATGCTTAATATGTTAGCATAGCAATGAATACTGACTAATATGAACTGGTTAAATGAATAGTTTTACATTTTGGCTGAGAAGATCAATACCAGCTAAGTATGGAGCTCAAGCCAGGAAGCGATAAGCTTAGCTTAGCATAAAGACTGGAGGCAGGGGGAAACAACTAGCCTGGCTCTCTCCAAAATTCACAAATAAACCTACAGTACCAGCGCCTGGACAGCTCACTAATTAAAACGTATCTTGTTTCTATAATCCGTACAAAAACTGAAGTGTAAAAATGAAAAGTTTTGGTTTTATGAGGAGTTATGTGCTGTAAGCAGTGGCTGGAGGCAGTGACTTCCTACAGTCTCCTCCGGTTGCCTGGTAACCTCACAATGACAACACAACAAATTACGGACAGCACCGATTAGACAAATAATATGTGTTTGTTATAACTGTCGAGGTGCTGGTACTGTAGGCGTATTTGTGAATTTTGGTTTCCAGTCTTTATTCTAAGCTAAGCTAATTGGTCACAGACATGACAGTGGTATTGATCTTCTCGTCCAACTCTGGGCAAAACAAGCAAAAAAGTGTATTTCCCAAAAGATCAAAAAGTATTGTATTGTATTTATTTATTTATTTCATAAAGCAATGTTTGGAATATAATGTATCATGGAAATATGGACTGTGGTAGAAACAGTGGAGCGAATACGAGTCTGTTTTTCTGGCAAACCTTTTGACTGAAGTCAAACTATAATTGCACGTCTAACTCGAGTCACATTTTTGAAAAAGAACTACAGAAACTTGATTTTCCTGGATGAGTTTCAAAACATTTTAAATACTACCTTACACAATTGCAGCAGGTTCCAATTTGGAAACAGCAAATTGTTCCGTTTCTGCCACCTCCAGACAATTCAGCTCTTGTTCAGTTAGTAACAGGATGAGCCATTGTCAGTTTGAGAATATGATAATCTACTGTACCACTGCTGCAGTCTTGGCCGGGGCATTGGCTCCACTTGCTGAAGCACCCTTCCCTTTGGATGCCTTGACACCTACCAGTACCTCAAATTCACATACAGTATGTTTCACACTACGTTATAATCTCACACACTCACTGAAACGCACACTCACTGAAAGTCT
Source organism: Lateolabrax maculatus (assembly GCA_031216445.1). Taxonomy (NCBI): domain Eukaryota; kingdom Metazoa; phylum Chordata; class Actinopteri; order Acropomatiformes; family Lateolabracidae; genus Lateolabrax; species Lateolabrax maculatus. The sequence continues at coordinate 23,861,843 of CM062201.1, read as the reverse complement.
GCATGAATAACCATCCCTTAAAATAATCATCTCATCCTGCAATCTCCAGTTTGCTGTTTATTTACCTTTGGACGGAAGAGTTTGCTCAGAGTATCTCTGGCTGATTTTCCTTTTGATGACTCGGGTTCCTTTGCAGCAGCAGCTTTTGGTTCTTCTTTTGGTGTGGGTTTTACAGGTTTGGCAGCTGGTTCTCCTTTGGTTTCCATTTTCGGCGGTTCTGGAGGAGGTGGTGGTGGGATAGACATTCCTTTGGGTGCTGCGGGCGGTTCAGATACTTGTGCAACCTATTCAAGAGAGAGCAGGTATGAATATAATGTCTTGCTAAGGACAACCATAGGAAACTGTCCACACAGTCACCTTTAACAGTGAATACATTTTAAAATACACAATAAAAAATTTAAGGTGAGGTATGACAAGATAAATGCAAAGCACTGCTCAATTTTCTCAAAAGTGTTCGGCCAACATAAACTATTAAAAATGGAATTAGTATGCAAAATGCAATGCAAATAAACTGGCATTTCTGGTAGTTAACCAAACCCAACTGTGCCCAGTAAATATATCCTTTAAAACACACGCAATGTGCTCACAGTTGTGGTTGCCGCTGGTTGCGTCTCCTTCTGGGACTATTTGGCAACAGAAAAGGAAGCAGTTAGAGAGATAAAGTTAAACTTAAGCAAACAAATATCTGCAGAGAGCTTTACATGTTCTATAAATACTTTAGGGAACCTACTGGTTCTTTAGAAGTAAAATGTCGAAAACAGAAATGAACCAAAATGGATGCCAGCTAGAAACCTACAAACACTGACTCCTGAAATGACCCCTGTGTACAATATATATGATATATATGATATATATGATCAATATATAATCAGCTAGTCAAATAATCATCTCCCAACTAACTCAGAGTTCACTGATACAGCTTTGTAAATCAAAATAAGCATGATATAAAAATGGGTATTTAAAGAAAACCAAACAAGAATATAAAAACCATTATAAATAAACCCACAGTGATGATGCCATGGTCAAGTCATCATTTAACACGTTTTATATGTGATGTAATGCTTCATGAACGTCTGTTCACCTGTTCTTTTGAGGCATCAGGAGTAGCTGTTTCCTTTTTGGCTGTTTTAGTGGGAGTCACCTGTGCAACAAGGGGAGTAAAATTAACTGATTTCAATAACTTTTATTCATGCCACACAAAAAAACAGAAGAAAAACAAATGTTCAAATGTTAAAAGTATATGCATTACGTTTTCTCATATGGCTGGCAATTCATCTGCAGTGAAAAACGTTCAGAACTAGTATATATAGTTGATGTAATGGGAACAGAAAAATAATTATTTAGTTAAAACAGAAGCCTTTCATGGATGCAGACATAGGCCTTTATGATAAGCTTACTGAGGCTCACAGAGTGCACACTGAGGTCCCTGACAGAGCACATACAGTACATGCGCTGTCATTGTGACAGCCATTGTGCTCCGGAGATGGCGTAGGCCTGCCCTCGCTCAATCTTCACAAATCTCAACTTCCAACTGCACAGGCCTCCCTTGTGAGCTCACACTATGGGTTGAACAATAGGCCACCACATTCCCGCATGTTCAAAGACTTGATTAGCATGGGGCTAGGGCAATGGTAACTCTTTAAAACGGCAAGAATCCAAAAGACAGCACGATGAAGAGGAAATACAATAGCTGCTTGTTGCTGGTTTTCCATCAGGGACTGTCATCATGGCAGATTTAGTTATGGATACCGTCACAGCCATAAAACTCCCTTTTTACAAACCTCAACATAGAATAAGAGGAATCACACACCAATCAAATGTTAACACATCTGCACTGTTGAATTTATTATCACTGAAGTCCACTTAAATGACCAAATGTCTCGACTTCAGTGAGGCTTTAAGCAATAATAAGAACACACATTAACTTAATTTTTGTTGTTTGAGCAGCTGTTTGCCTTCAGTAATAGTACAAGATAACAAGGGTGGGTTTGTTTTTTCACTTTTGATTAGAGCAATTCTTCAATTAATTTTCCCCAAGCAGTCTAATTTTACAAGAGCAGCCATTAGAAATATCAACCACTCTTAATTTCTTAATTGTGTCACTTACCAGTGTTTTGAAGAAGTTCATAACTGGATTCTGTTCTGGGTTACTGTCCTCTTGGTTTTCCACAGGTTGACTGTTTCCGTTGTCAGTTTCAGGAGCTTTTTCTTCCTCTGGACCCGGGACGAGAGTCACACTTTCTGGCTCCGTTAATGATTCTGATTCTTGCTTTAGGTTAGCTGTCTCCTATACACCATCACAAAGAATTAGCCTTTGAGAATTATGTTAGAGCAGCGCAGCTGATATGCAAGCAGTGAGTGTCTTAATCGCAGCATTGAGATGGGAGCACAATTCCAACCATGCCTCTGCCTACTCGCTGCATTGTCAACAATCACCCTTTTATTAATGTGTGTGTCCAACCCCTCACTCATTGATATTCAACAATGTGTGAGAGTTATGCTCTGAGAAATGTCAGGAAACTCAAATACCTTGCAGTGTCCTGATGGTGAGTATCTTTAAAATACAGAACTGACCAATTCCGATTTTTAAGATCATTTTTAGTGAATCTGTTCACTTACATTTTTCTTCAGTGTGGCCTGATTAAAATGTCATATTCCCTTTTAAATCAAGTCTTGCTTTTCCAAAATCAGATATTTTATTTCTCATTAAACACTGACCAAAAGAATGCAAATAAATTATGAACAAAATAAATGAATAAGACATTTTTCAAGCCCTTAAATTCAATGTTTTCATTTTTGATTTTATTGGAAAATTCCAGTACTTTACAATGTGAGTTTTGTGGTGATGATATATACAAAATCAGTTTACAATTCAGTTGCAATTACTACCACATACATTTAAACACAGGATATCAATGAGAGGTAGATCTTTTTACACTTTTACACACATTTTAACACTTTTTCAAAACAAAAACAACGTTCCTTCAACATTTTACTGCTGTTGTTCCTTTGGAATCATATGAATGTTAACAGTAATATTGTATCTCAGTGTATATGTCTTTAAACCACCAAGCCTACATACAGATTCTTCAACGACTGATGAACAAGCTGACTCCAGCCTAACAAGTAAAGAGTCAATTTCTGTACTTGTGACAGGGGTGTCTTCAATGATTTCTACACTTTGTGAGCCCAGTGTTAAATCTGTTGACTTCACACTTGAGTTATTCTCTGTCTTCTCTTCGGTTTCTCCCTCTGCGATAATCTCTGACGCTAACTCTTCTGAGATCGAAAGGTTACATTCAGCTGCAACGTCTTCTGTAATGATTTCTTCTACAATGGCCTCCAGAACAGCTTCAATGTCCTCTGCCACAGGCTCATCTGAAGTGGCAATTTGAGAGTCTTCAGAGTTCTCCTCAATGGCAGATAAAACATCACCAGAATGATCTGTTGTCTCTAAGATTACCACCAGCACTTCAGTTTTTGCTTCTTGCTCAGGAAGGATTGCATTCTCCTCCACAGGCTCCTCAGAATTGACCGAATTTGAGTCAGCTGGTTCCTCCACAGTAACCACAGAAGGAGCATCCGTCTCTTTATCAGCAGCGTCCAACAGCACTTCAGCTGGGCGGACATTCACATCTACGAGTTCCTCTTGGACTGAAACGCAAAGCTCAGACTCCTCCGTGGCGTCCATCCGTGGCTCATCTGCAGGTTCCTCAGCTATGTTTTCAGTTACTTCAAGCCTCTCTGAAATAGCTTCAACAACTGATTCTAGCATGTTCTCCAACGCCTCTTCTTGGCCAGTGGTATCTTCCTCAACACTTTGTGGCAGTGCTTCAATTTCATTTAATAAAGCCTCTATAGCTTCTTCTTCATTCATCTCCTCAACAGTGGTCTCACTTGGCTCCTCTGGAACAGTAGGGCTTGCTTCTCGTTGTCCAGAAAGGGGCACAAAAGTTGTTGCATCAATTACTTCTTCCAGGGGGATGCCACTACCCACTGCAGGCTCCTGAGGCGTGATGGCCCTAAGTTCCAATTCTTGAGAGAGGGCATCGATCGCCGCCTCTGGTATCACTTCAGCATCGTCTTTGACAACGACAGGACCTCGTTTTGCTCGTTTTTCAACTTTTTCTGGTCCCAGATCAGCTCTAACATCTTCACCAACCTCGGCGTTCTCATTTGTGGTAATAAGTTCAGGAGTAGACTCAGGCTTGACTTCATCATCGGGAGAATTTAAAGTATCTTCAGGAAGTTCCTCAAAGGCAATAAGGTTTTCTTGTTCACTTATTCCTGGTACATCCTCGAGTGCAACAGCATCATCAGCAGTGGCGTCTTCGTGGGCAGATTCCACCTTAAATACAACATCTATCTCAAGGGGGACAGAAATTTCTTCAACAGGGATTTCTTGTTTTGCAGGTGTAGGATTTGGCTCCTCACAAACAACCTCCGAGATCGTTTCCATCACCGTAGTCACCAGCTCTTTGCCTAGGGAGGGAACACCATTTGTTTCCCTGGCCTCAGTAGGGACCGCATTAAACTCAGGTTCAGCGGTTTCAATCAGCACTACATCAGCTGACATGTCTCCAGCTCCTTCACCATTGTCTTCAGTAATTACTTCATCTACACTTGGCTCTGACGTGTTTACAGCAGCAAAGTCAGTGGATGTAGAAACAGCAGCGAAAACAGCCTCAACACAATCTGCCAGCACTTTAGGAAGTCTGACAGAGACCTCCAATGGCACAGATTCCTCAGTATTATTTTCCTCAGGATTGTAGTCTTTGATGTGGTTCATTTCAAAAATGTCGGTAACTTCCACCCTCTCCGCTCTGAACACCACGTTCTCATACACATAGTTCCCCATGATGACCACTTCTTCAGGGATGATCCCAGCTGTCCGCTTGTCCGAGGTTCCTTCAGTGGCAGTGTCTTCAACAACCTCCTCAGCAATGACAACGACAGAGTCACTCAGTGAATCTTCTCCACATGATACTGTCTCCATCGTGAATACCTCCTCCGCTAGGCCGTACTTGTTAACGGTTGTATCTTCATCATCATTGTAACCAGTTTGCGTTGAAATATCTGTTTCAGTTTTTCTGTCCGTTTGCGTTGATATTTCAGTGATTTGATGGAAATATTCAATGTCCTCTCTGTGCTCAGCGATGAACGTGTCGGCAGCTTCGTCTCCACTTGAGCCCGACTCCTTTATTATGAGAATCAACATTCATGTTTAGATAAAATACTGTTGTTTTTTCTGGTTTCCGATACACATATAGATAACCATGTGCTTCATCACACTGTGATTAAGTCAGTGGAAAAATACATACCCCTGTACATTGTAATGCCTCATACAGTAAATACTTACGTGAAAAAAAGTTTTTCGATGAGAGGTTGTAGCTTGTGGAGTTGTTGTATTGGATTGCATTTATATGATGATATATGGTTTTTCTCATTGTTTTCTGCTCCATATGTAAAGAAGTTGTACAAAATATTATAATCAATTCTCAATATAATGCTGTCCAATACTAAACCACCAAAGCTTCAAAGTTCAACATAAAACTAAAATCATTGAACTAACAACAACTGAACATTTTTCAGTAAGGTAGTATTTACTGCAGCGCTGGTGTGTTGCAGTGCATTACATTGTATAGATGTCCGTATTTTTTATTTTGATCTCTCATTGATGGAATTTTTTCATGATAACAGAAATGATTCCTTTCTCTTTTTGCAGTGATTTTTGAATGATTTATGTAGTGCTAAAAGTATCATTATTTCTAATCTAATCTAAATTGAAGTGATTTCAGGCAATTTAGCAGGCAGATTGTTTTAGAGATTAGAGCTAAATGTTAAAGGTTAAAACTGGCATTTTTCTATATTTTCCTTACTGTCAACAAATCCCATGGAAAGACCAAAACCAACAGTGCATTAATCCTTCTCTCAGTGCTTTCTGACATTCCTATCCTCTGTCTGTGGCACTTCGCCCAAAAGTTTAAAATTTTCAAAAGTACAGTTTAATTTTAAAATAAAGGCTTAATCTGGGCACTGTATATTTTGTAAATGTGACTCAAACTGAAGTAAATACTGCATTTATTTGGGATTTATACACATTTGGTGCTTTAAGGGGTACTTGCAGCAGCAGGGCAGTGTGTGTGGGATTGAGTCAAAATAAACTACATTGCCCATGTTCATCATAATGAAGGGACCAACAATAGAGCTTTATGGCACAGAGGAATAAGCTATATCAGGCTTTGGCGACACAGGCAACGCTTGTTAATACGGTCTATTCATTGTTGTTTTTCGTCTTTTCATAGGATTTGTTGATAATAAGAAAAAATAACATATTGCCAGACTTATCCTTTAAAAATGAACACAAAAAGTGCACTTACCGGCTGTGGATCAGTGTCAGGAAGACTTGCATCCGTTTGATCTTCATTTATGGGCTCTTTTTCTTGAACACTCTTGACATCAGCTGGAGGTTCTGCTTTCTTTTTGAACATTTTGGCAAAAGTATAAACTTTTTCTTCCGTACTTTTCTTGACCTTTTCTTCCGGGACAGTGGTTTCAAGAATTGCAGAAATAACTGGAGCTTCAGCATGTAGATGGTCCGATTCGACTATCACAAAGTCAGGCTCAGGGGATCCTGTGGAAAGGGTTAAAGAGGGATGCCCGCCATTTTGCTGGACTGAAGTCTCACCGTTAACTGCAAAAAAGAGGAATCAGAAAATAGTTAGCCCATGCAGCAAGGTTCAAAATATAAGATTGGAACTTGCTATCATCAAACTGACTGAAAAATGGAATTACTAGTTAACATTTTTTTCATTTATAGTCAATGCTGCAATAATTAATCTTATCTAATGATCTCATCTATTCATCTAATGTTAAGCTCTTTGCATGCAACATTAAACTCATGAGATGTTCTTGTGCAGAGCTCTATGATGTAAACATGCGCTAGTCAATGTGAGAAAGTTACATTATCCTTATCTCCAGGATCAACATTAGCTCTTAGACAAACTCAAGTGACAGTGGGGATCCTACAGCATTATTGTCACTGCAGGGACACAAACCACACCATGACAGGTCAAATAGTTGTTCCTTGTCAATGTCTGAGACTACGCCTATAGTTTGCATTGGAAGACTCAAGACATTGTCCAGCTGGGAGTCACTGTGTTTACAGAGTATTATAATAGTCCAAAAGACTAATCCAACAAAGACATGGAAAGATCAGCTGATTTTGTCTGTTTAGAAACTGATGAACATTTTCCCATAAAGCAAGATACAATGAAACAGAATAAAGAACAAGTTATGTCCAAACTTAATTTAGAGAAAATACGTTGATAGTGACACCGTCTGCAGCTATTTGTGTCTGTATTTCCATATTAAATATTTCCACTGTTATTTTACAGTTCAGTCATTATCATGTATTACTTCCCTGTTATTTATCTTAACAAGATGAAATTAAAAGGAAATCTCACTCACCAGCAATCTCCAGTCCATTAGATGTGATGTTTGCAGAGAGGCCATTCACTGATCCATTTCCATGCTTCTCATGAATTGTCCCATTCTATAAAAGATAATAAAGAAACATTAGCTCCACAGTTTACAGACATTATCTACTGTTACATTTCAACAGTTTTTAAACTGGTTTTTACTATAATTGCACCCACGAAAAACCCAGCATTTTGGATAAAACTTTGGGACTTTTTTGTGTAATTTGCATCATCTTACCTTGGTTAGCTCTGTGCTCTTGGAATTCTCGTTCCCCATATTTTTCCCAGTCGACACCTACAGGAACAGGCGTTTTAGCTCAGATTCAACTGAAACTAATTAAATATAGAGGAAAAAAAACAGAAATATAGCCTGTTATGTTACATTGACAAGAAAAGATATACTGCAAATAATGACTGACTTCATTAAAGTGATTACAAATTGAACTCCAGTACCATTCAAATGTCTTACCTTGTAACACTTCTTCAAGTCAAGCAAGTGATATTCTCCTTAGGAAAAAAAATGTGGAAAGTGTTTGTCACTCTGTCAGAGAGATGGATTAGCTGCTCCTGCCCAACTGTGTATATAGGCTATTGTTAACACGCTATTTTATGTGTGCTTTGAAATGGGTGGGACTGTTTTTAAGTAATCAATTGGATTTCCTCCAGTGAAAATCCCGCCATCCGCCCAACAGAGTGCCGGTGCTCTTTAGTAAAGGCACATGATTAGCTCATGGTAATCTCTTTGTGCCTTCTTCTCCGAATATACCCCGACGACATCAGAACGAGGTTCCACTCTTAATCAATCACACATGATAAGGAGGTGCAGCACACTTTTGTTGACAAATGTAGCTGTGAAGTAACAGGATGTGTATAACGGATGTTGGTCTGATACATGCCCACACTGTCAAACCAAAACAAACATGTTTGTTCTTAGGTCCCTGCTGTTTTATCTTAGTTATTTTGATTTTGAAGGGAAACCTTTAAGCATGTTATCATTAAAGTCATTATGACCACGGATTTTTAAAGATTCAAGGATTGTTGATCATAAAAAAATTGAAAAAGATAATCAAACTGACATGTGTTTAAAGATACCTACTGTATTTCTTTGATATTTGATTTAAAAAAAAGCTTTTTTTCAGTTGCAAAGAGCAAGTATCTGCTTTATTATCACAGTTAATCAAGACTAATAAAGAGCTCTGTGATGAAATCATCTGTCTTTAAAGACTTCCACATTGTCATATTTAAATGTGTTTGAGGGCCTGTCAATGCATCAACACACGCAGGCCTATCTGAGAGCCGTTCAGGCATCAAAGACAAACTGACTTTGGTTCATCAACTGATTTTTCTTTCTTCTTTTATTTTTCTCATCTTTATGCTTTGTTTGGTGCTTCCGTGAGTTAATGTGCCATGATCATGCTGACAGAAGCATCATTTTGTTTTATTCCTTCAACTGCAAAGTGAAAATGTGTTTAAGAACTTAAAATGTGCAGTATTTATTGAATTTATTATGACAAGGCGTGGAATCCATGCACACAATGTCCCAATTGTAGCCTATAGCCTGCACATTGAGGTGGGAGTTGGATTCCCCTGTTTGCATTGTGCATTTCTGACTTCATGATGTTCCAACGCATGGCAGCCTACTAGTTCTGTTAGTGACACAACCCCTTACAAAAAGGCCAAGTGCTTTTAAGGGAAGTTGGAAGAAATGGCATATCAAGAGTAATTCAACTCGGGTCTAAACAACACGATGTATCATGATACTGCCCAGTTGCAGATAGCGTGTAACAGCACTTATCCACTGATGTCTTCTGCAGTTAGTCTAAACTGGATTAATAGTGCTCTAGCTTTGCAGATGTATTAAGTAAATATTTGAACTTGGGTGCAGTACTGTTTGCTGTAGAAATATTTACAGAGCAGCAGTTCCGGTTGATATAGGCCAATAATTAGTTTGACATATTGTAATAAAGTTTGCACATTTCTTGAGAAAATGAATGATAATAATAATAATAACAATAAACTAAAGCTGAGAAACTGATTAAAACATCTATGCTTAATAAAACTTTAGCTGCAAGTTAATGTTTTAATACCAGATTTAATTTTTGAAAGCAAATGCGATCGACAGACGAGCAGAATATGATATAAAATATAAAAATATGATGACAAAACTGACTAAATTAGGCATTTTACAGTGATGTTGCGCTGATAAACCGCAGGGTGTCCGCGCCGCCAGGGGGCGCTGCAGCGACACCCGCCCGCTGAGTCCTGCCGTCTTTGTGCAGTCGAGGAAGCCAAGATGGCCGCCACCATGAAGGGACCCGTAGTAAGTTTAATTTACAAGAAATACAAATGTCCTGTTCGAGGCACTGTGTCGCTGTTTCGTGTGGACAAAACAAATGGAAACGGTAGAGATGTTTGTGGGGGGAAAAAAAACGCGAAAGATTTCCGGCGCCGGTGATGTTTTAAAGTCTCGGTCACACCCTCGTGATAGCGGCTAACGTAGCTCAGCGACTAGTCGAGGGTTCACCAGCCTAAAGATGGCGATTAAACCAACAATAACTAGTTAACCCGGGGCTGTGGTGATCGATAATGGTGATGGGGAACTACCGAAGCTACTCGTGTGAACGTGGCGGCAGCAGCGGGGCTGTTCGCCGGCTGTTTGGCTCGTGTGAAGCGGGTTCGCTGTGCTCGCTCACCGCTGGGCTCTCTCTTGTTTGCAGGCGGTGGAGGACGTGAATGTCACGTTTGAAGACCAGCAGAAGATCAATAAATTCGCCAGGAACACGAGTCGGATGACGGAGCTGAAGAACGAAATAGAGGCAAAGAAAGTAAGTAGTTTTTTTTTAATATTTTGGGGGGTATATTTTGGACAATCATGGGGTTTGGGAATAATAAAACTGTGGTCAGACCTGACACTCCTTCTGTGATACTGTGAGTCTTAGATTAAAATTAAACTTTATTATTCTACTGGGATGAGCACATGCAGTTTATCATCCAACCAGGGGTGCAGCAAAGCAGTAAAGTCATGTATAGTGTCAATAAATACAATATATGCAGTATTAACAGTAGACTAGTGTGTAATAATTCTATATATACACAGTATAAAGAGTATGAACATGTGCAGCAGTAGGCAGAGTACATATAAGTATACAGTATAAAGTGTAAGTAGAATAGTAAGATGTTATATAGAGAATAAACAAATGTATATAACCAGTTTATATAGATATAAACAGCAGACTGTCACACTGTGTGTACTACACTTAGTTGTCAGTTTATTATTTATAATAAATGCAGTCTTATACAACAGTCCTACTTTCATGGGGATTCAAATGTTCTGTTTTTGTTGGCCTGTTTTAAAGAGGTGTGTAAAGAGTAAACTTCCTGTTCATTTTAGAGGCTGCAGTTTGTGGTGCTGTTGATTTAAATGCGGTATACCGGGAGGTATTTCTAATATTTACCTTATCCGTACATCTCCCTAGTCTACATCTGTTGGTTTAACATGGTACAGTTCCTTGCAACAACAAACTACTGCCTTTGAAAACTACCATAAAGTTAAATAAACACACCGATCAGATGGGTCAGGGTTGTCCGAAGGGCAGCGCAGCTGCTGAATTACCAACACTAATTTGTTAACAGCCCTAATAGAGACGTATTGTCTGCCGATGTCTCCGTGCAGAAATCGCTGCAGAACTTACAGGATGCCAGTGATGACCTAATGATGTTTGACGACGACTCTCTATTGATCCCTTATCAAATTGGCGACGTCTTCATCAGCCACACCCAGGAAGAAACACAAGAGATGCTGGAGGCTGCAAAGGTAGGTTTCCTTAACATCTTTTCATACCTTGTAATCATCAGTAAAAGACCCTCATCAAGCCGAAGTCATTAAGTCAAATGACTGTGGAGGAGGATTTAACATACAACGATAGCTGTAGAAAGTCATTTAATGAGCAATTAGCCCGTAAAAAATGACTTAAAGTGATTACCACAGCGAAATGAAGCCAGTAAAACCTGATTTGAAAACATGGTTTCTGGCCCTCATTTATCCTGTTTTCCAAAAGGGGATTTACTGACATTTTTAAAAGCCCCACTCACTCAGTGAGTAGCTGCTGATTAGAAACATTATAATAATGTCTAAGGTGTAAAACAACCTACAAAATGTAAAGTGGAGACATGTTCAATGTGAGTGAAGCCTTAAGTATTATTATTAAGTATTCAGGTAATGTTCTTGCACCAGAATCTTTATGAAATAGAAGACTTTGTCCCGGTCACGGGCTGTTTTTAAGCTGAAAAAGTGGATTCCGTTGAAAATCAGTTTCTTATGCCTAATGTGCTCGTTCATGCACCATATTAAAATGTATTTCTGCTGTGCTTTCCTAGGTGTAATTCCTGCAGAGAACTGTCACAGTGGTCCAGAAGAGATTAGGATGTGTAGGTGTACTAAGTACCAAGGAAATGTAATAGTTAAGGCACGCAGAAAACTTAAAACCTATCCAAACTCTCTCACTCTGCGCATTGTTTGACAAATGTGGTAGTGATGTAGTTGATAATTACTATTAGGGCTTGGACAGTTACAGCCCAGTGCCCATTCATTTCGGCTTACTGCTGAGCTGCTGTAAATCACAAACGCACAACGATAATCTGTAAATCTGACAGTGTGTTTTACTTATGATGTAGTTTGAAAACAGGTATTTGGCCTTTACTCCTGCAGGAAATCTTGGCACAACTCGTTGAATGAAAACTTGTGTGACACAATCTCAAAACTTGTAATAGATGTGAACAACAACAAAATGAAAAACATATCAGCGTTTTTTCAATCAGTTCAATCAAATGTGATAATTTCCAAAATGTATTCACATTTGAAATTGCAGTTTAAACCCCAAAAAACATCACAAATTAGAATTTGTTTTCTCACACAGTGTTTTTCATCTTTATTGATTGAATTACAATTACTTTTGGGCATTTTTGTAACAAGCTCACAGGTTTGTGCTTGTATGTCACAATGCAATCATTTTAGCAATTTTTCGTTGTATTAGTAAAAGATGTTAAGTCTTTATCAAATTGGTGCTCAGTCCAGAAAAATGTCATTGTAATTTCTGCCTCCCTATAAAATTTATTTTTCATTACATAAGAAAAAGTACAAAGTAGTGAGTCAAAAATGGCTCCATGTCAGGTGCAGATGTAAATGTTTAAGGGAATGTTTAACAGCAAGTCTTTGGTAGACAGAAATCACGGTAAGGGGAGATGTTCCAAAATATGTCCAGATTTGTAAACATTGACTCACATCAGCCCAGAAACATGCTTTAAGAGATATGAATATTCACTCTCTTGCCGAGAGTTAGAGAAGAACGATACCACTGTCACTCACCCAGCCAGTTAGTTTAGCTTAGCATAAAGACTGGAAACAGGGGGAAACAGCTTGCCTGATGCCCCCCTAAAGCTGACTAATTAACATGTTATATCTTGTTTGTTTAATCCATACAAAAGCCTAAGTGTAAAAACAGCAAGTTGTGGTTTCACAGAGGATTATGTGCTGCGCTATTTCTTGGCCAGGCACTGTGACGGTCTCTCTGTGACGATAACAAGACATGAGAGTGGTTTCAATCTTAACTCTCGAACAAGAATGCTATTACTTTACGTATATGTGCAGCCCAAAGCAGTTCATCAGGACAAGGCGGTGCGAGCAGGCATCAGCACCGCTCAGGCTGGCTCAGGCCCAGGCCTTTGTGTCAGAAGACATTGTGCAGCCAGATGGCAGGTGCCACAAAGGGGGTGCTTGAGATCCTCCTTGATACACCTTTGGGAGAAGAGCTGGGAGGTAGCAGCGCTTCATAGCCGCTACACAATCACTGACCAAGACTTCAGAGTAGACCTTGTCCTCCCCTCTGTCACTTCCAGGGTCTTCCTGTTTGTCTCTGTGTTTGCTGCTGCTTCATCACACAACAAAGCACCCTGCACAAGGCCTGCACTGATTGATGGAGCAGTCTGCTACACACACTGAATGACAAATGGCTCACTTTTCAAGTCATAATTTCTGCTGATTATAATTTGCTGCACATTTATATACATAGTGATTATACGTTTTTTTCTTTTCTCATCAAATTTTCTCCTCCCGCCTTCAGACTGTGTTTTTACTGAGTCAAGTAGTTGATGTAATTTAGTAAAAAACTATTTATGGAAATGACTTAAACCCGTTGTTGCTTGCCTCATGTGGGGAAATTGTTATGGTCTTCATGTAATTGGAGTTTCCATGTTCTGTAATCAGGAAACACTGGAGCAGGAGGTGAAAGGCCTCGAGGAACGAGTGTCAGCGATACAGCAAGTGCTGGGGGATCTGAAGGTCCAGCTCTATGCCAAGTTTGGTAACAACATTAACCTGGAGGCAGATGAAAGCTGAGCAGTGAAATGGACATTGACAGCTGCCCCAACGTGGACTTTTTCATGCAGCTCTTTTATCCGATCCTCAGAGCCAAACGAAACATCGAGTAGGACTCGGCATGAACGGCTTAGATTTGTAGCTTCTTTTGTTTACACAGATTCTTCAGTTAAGTTTCGGCAAACAAATTCACAAGGACATCAAAGGTAAAGATTAAGTAAATGCACATTATTTCTAACGTAATTCAACTGGTCCCTTAATTAATGTTCATGTTTTAAAACATGAGCATTACTGAAGGGATTGAAAATGAGGAACAAAACAGCTGTGTAGTATTTAACAAGAACTTGTTTCATTTGTGAACTTTTGAGTTTGACTACCCTAAGGGAAGGATGAAATTGGAAAAAAAAATGAAAAAAGTCTTTGACACATCCGTGTACTGTGCTGTCTCTGCATTAATAACTAAAATGTGAAAGTCCTTTAAGAGTGTTCAGTCTGCTTGACCTTCATTCAGAAATTTGTGGTGTTACCACGTCAAATCAAGTTGATTAAATCAGTACCCTCTCTTGCTGATCTACATATTTGTCGTCTTTTACAAAATACATCAAATGAAAAGCTGCAACATTTTGAGCTCAGAAATGAACAGAAGAACTGAGCTAACGTGCATCCAAAATGTTCAGATGCTCGATGTATCTCTTTGTTTAGATTTTGAAGCCTAACCTTGAAATCCCCACAACTGTCTGAAATTCAGAGACATAATTGAAGGTATTATCATTAGGAAAGATGTTTTTTGTAGAGACAAAAGTCAGTGTAGCTGAAAAATAAAAGTAGTTCTGCAGAAAAATGGCCCCTTGACAGGCATGTTATTTAAAACGGTGTTACATTACTAATGTATCAATTAGTGTGTTAGTGAAGTGGAGCTGGTTTTGACTACTTTAGTTAAAGATAAATCAGAAGGGTTGTGAGATGATTAATGGGAGAAAAAACAAAGTTCTGCTACACAAGCCTGTAAATTTTAAAACTAAAAAAATGACGGTTCTCTAATCTTTGCTTTTTTATAAAATATTGAATGATCTTCCCTCTTTGGGCCTCAGGCAGTTATTTAACTGAAATAAACATGACAAGATGCCCCAACTAGACAGTGCTTTTTGTTTTAAGAGGTCACAAGCCGAAGTGTTGTGAACCATTGGTTTAATATTTAATGATGCATTGTATTTTATAAGCTTTAGTGTGCTTTTATGTTTTTTTTCTATACCTGAAAAGTCGCGAGTAACAGCTGTCAAATGTACAATACAATATGTCCCTCTGAAATGTAGTGGAATAAAAGTATAAAGTTACAGAAAATGGAAATAAGTCAAAACACTTAAAGACATAATTGTACTCAAGTACAGAACATGAGTAAGTGTAAATACTGATAGTTATGTTCCACCACTGGATTTTACTTTGTAAGAATGATTTTACATAGCATTCATTGCTGTCCACATGTATTTGATTTAACTGGCTACAACAAATGCTACAACTTCCTGTAATCTTCAGATTACCCGAATCAGCAGTGCACTTCCTGAAGGTTTTCCCACAGCTGATTATTGATTTAGTTAACAAAATCTTCACAAGTCCTCGTATTAGATAAACCGATGAGTAGAGGATTTGGCAGATCAAAGACATATATAATGGTAAACTTCTGAACAGAGGGAGGAGAACGACTTCCTGTGCACACATTACATTTAAACAGTTCACAGGGTTTGTGATTGTTTACATGATAATACAGACAGTGCATGTTTACTACTGATAATATGACAAAACAACTACAATTAAGATTAAATTGATTCATTAAATACATTTCAGGGCTAAACTTACAGTTTGTGATAGAGGAAGACTGTGTCACACTATGATGGCACTCATTTTATACAAGACAGCAAGACCCCCTCTATCTGATACAGAAATGTATCAGTAAACATGTCGGAAGATGCAGAAGATTTCCACACATCTGATGTTATATGCGCGGACTACTTTATGTGTCAGTATAGGAACCTGATGGATAAAAATGTGCAGCAATTCAACAAAAACCACGAATCAAATGAATCAAAATCTGTGCCTCTAAAGTACTTCTCACAACTAAAAGAATGAATTCAGATGAAATCTAGATTTTTGTCGTCTGAATATCTTTGCTTCATTTTTTCAGATTAATTCCCTGTATATGCTGGATGGTTGGTGACTCCCACAAACATCAACAATGCACAAACCTCATTAAATTGTGCCCTCGAGTGTGGCCTGCATGAGCTAATAAAATATCTGAAAAAATAAATGGAGGGCTTGAAGTTACAGCAAGACACCTCTGGAGGATCAAGATCTCAATTAACAAGTTTCCCCTCCCGGTGGGTTTCCTGCTGAACATTCATAGCTATGATTAAGAGGAACTCCACCCACACAGGCTTGTCTTTATGCACAGCTTGTTAAACCCCGGCTCAGAGGAGCACACATGGAAATGACTGGACTTATTTCCCAGATGGCCTTGTTTACTCTCTGCCCCCTCTCTCTCTCTGTCTCCTCTGTTCATTTCTATCTGTCCTCTCACTCCCCTGCTTCCTTTCTAATGACACAGATGTGGATATTTATCAAATGTGCAGTTGTAGTGAACATTAAGAACACTTTGACAGCTTTTAAATTGCTCAGATTTCAGCTGACGCAGCCAGTATCACTAAATTGTCAGATAAGGAGGGATGCAGTCTACCAGAATCTGATGATTCATTGATTGGTGGTTCAATTACAGCTGTAGAAAGTTTAATAATCAGGATAAAATATGACGCATTGAAGGAACGCAATCTGAACCTGTGTCAGAAGAGAAAGCATAGACTGTATGTGTGATATTCTTTTACTGCTCAGGCTGACTGCAGTACCTGCAGAAACAGGCCAGAGGGTGTCTCTGTCTCCCCAGGAATTTCACAGTGAAATTAAATAGCTTGAACTAGTATCAAGATGAGCTTTTTTGAGTTTATTGGATATGGCTGCTCATTGTAAATATTAGAGAAATATGCAAAACATGTCGTCATGCTTCCTAAAGAAGAAATATGAATGAGATGTAGAGGAAATAACAAAAATATGCAGAGGAATAATTGGAGGACACTTTGTAAATACATTTAAGAGTCATATTTTGCCTGTGATTTGGTGAGATATGTCAACCACACCCCCCTCTACTTTCTCAATAAAGTACCATCTAGTAGTCAGTGCAGGTTTTGCTGGTAGCCGGTGTCTCCACAAAGAGTTTTGTGCACACTTCATCATTTTCTGCACTGGTGGTACAGTGAAAGATTGTGTTTGCTCACTGTCTCTGTATGTTAGCTGAAATGTCAGGAGAGTCAACTCAGACGGTTTGAAAAATCCATAGCAGCTACAGCCATTCTTCATCACTTACAGCTGTTCCGGCTCAGCCAGCTTTTATTCATTACAAGTGAGGAGCAATCTCACCACTCCTCAAAAGCACAATGCATCATGCCACCTGTCAAAGGCCAAGCAATTCATATTGTGGCCATTAGTACTTTATTTGCAAAATAAAAAACCTTGCAGCATTGAGGCATATTTTTTCCCACACTATGGCTTTTTAAGAAACTAGAAAATAATTTTCTTGTTATTTCCTGTCTCTGTTGAACGGCTCACAGCACTGACAGGAAACATGAGAGGAAGATGACGTGCAACAAATACTGCCTAGACAGATTTGAACAGTGAATCATGTGGTATATGTCTCACATGGAGCTGAAAGGATTTATTGATAAATTGATCAGCAGAAAATTAATCGCCAACTATTCTGATAATCAGCTGCAGCTTTTCTGTGTTTTATATTATTGTAAGTTTAATATCTTTGGGGTTTTCGATTGCTGACATTTGATGACAACATTTTGGGATTTAGGAAATTTTGATGGTTGTTTTTCAGACATTTAATAGACCAAACAAATGTATAAACGAAAAATGTATCAGCAGATTAATCAATGGTGATGATAATCGTTATTTGCAACCCTGATCCTAGACCACTGGGCCACCAGGATGCCCCGGGTCAACTACACTTGAAAACCCCTCTGAGTGTCTGAATGATGGGACAGTATATGAGGGTCCTCAGCCTCGACAGCAGAAGTGCAAAACATTGTGAGAGAATGTCAAGTAAGCTGCCATCATGGGGGCTAGGAAGAGAAGCCTCTAAAAAGCACAAAGCAAGATTGAGTGGGTGTCAGGGACTGTGGGAGGCAAAACACACCTGTGCAAACAAATGTCGCGGATCACTTTGGAATCAGCGAAAGGGCACGCAGCTCAAACTGCAGATGGACCAAAGGCATGATATGTTGTTTTGTTTTTTTTTTGGGAGACTTTCAAGACTAATTAATTGATTATGAATTCCGTTCTTTCACTTCCTGTGCACAGGGACTCTGTATTTAGTTGTGGAGGCTGTGTGCATTATGCTGGGCTATCCTCTGTCATTCATTTCATTACTGTCTGTCAAGATGATCAGCCGAGACAATAAAAGCGCAATTCCACTGCGGCACCGTATGAATCATCTGAATGATGAAGACAAGTCTTTGTGTGGACTGATCCCTCTGTGAGCGTGTGTGTGTGTGTGTGTGTGTGTGTGTGTGTGTGTGTGTGTGTGTGTGTGGCATCAGTGCAGCAATCAGAACTTATAAGTGCTTTGAAAACAAATTGGTGTCCCAGAGCCAACATCCAGTGGTTTATTTAAAGATTTGTTTATCTTTCATTTATGAATTGCTGAATTGGAAATTAAAACTTTCACTCATGTATCATCCGTCTAGAATGCCTAAAAAGTGCGGGGGTCTGAGCTTGTAAGTTTCCATCAATCATCTTCTTTAATCAGTGGTCCCTAATACGCAGAGAATATTACTTCAGAAGAGCATTTCCATATCCACCATGGAACAATGGACCAAATAACTTAGCATATGAAAGACAGTAGGATGCCTCCAAATATTTCAATGAATATCATTATAAAAGCCTGAATTTATGTCAGTTACATTGCAAAGACCTTGAAGAACCTGACACATTCAAGCTGTTGGAAGACAGTTTGAAGTGCTCTTGATGGACAACCTAAATCTTACCAAATATTTCCCTCTGATTAGTGATAAACACAGATTTTATCTGACCATTACATTTAATCGAACCATTTTTGCCAGGATTAGCGATGTGTTTCAAGGGATGGCGAACAACTTTTGAAGGGATTGCCATGAAATTTAGTACAGACATCCATGTTCCCCAGAGGATTAACCCAAATGATTATTGATCCCCGGACGTTTCCTCAAACACCACCATAAGGTTGACTTTTTTAGTTTTTACTGTAATATCTCAACAATTATTGGAAGAATTGCTGTAACATTTGGTACAGACATTCATGTCCCCCACATACTGTACAACTGTAACTACTTTAGTAATTCATCTAGATCCAAGATGGCTGCCTCTGCGTGTTGGTGCACACTGTTTTGTCTTGTTTTGTTCAGTAGGCCCGCTTGTTTATTTTTCATTTTCTCTTACTATGTTTATTCTGGCCATTATGCACCAAAATACAAACCTGTTATTTTTTAAACCTGATTCTGACTTGTTATCTAGCGCCTTCATCTGGTCAACATTTCAATTCATCCAGTAGCCTACTGCAGTTTATATCCAAATCCCTGCAAAACTAATGCTATTCCCATCAGCCTCAGATGTGTTAAATTCTTTATAAAACTTTATATCTGTTAAAAATCACCATGCTGACATGTATCTTAAACCTCCTTTGTGCCTACAACCCCACAGATCTGCTAACAGACTCTTAGTCTTGTTGCTAATAAGGTGTTGGAGTCATATTTTAATTCCATCAGTAAGAAAGTGTTACTTTAAGCATGCATACCACGGGGCACCACAGCCTTGGTGGTCCGGTCCTGCTACATACGCTCAGCTGATGACCAATGAGCAGCTTCAGCGGGACCAATCCAAAGTTCTGCGTATTGCACAACGTTGCTCTAATGGCATTTACCGAAGAAGGATTAATGCTTCACATTCACTCCGGCAGGATTTTCCCCAAGTAGAGATTTAAACCAATGATCCTTCAGTCATATTAGTGTTGCACCGACTCAGCGCCACTGTCAGCCAATTAGCTTCAATTTATGGTCCAACAACAGCAAATAACAGCACAAACAGTGCTTTCCTATAGTCGTCCTTTAGGGTGACTTTTTTCCGGTGATTCTGTGATTTCTGTAATCACTCTAGCGTTCATGTTCTCCCCTCTTCTTTGAAACATACACATAGCTTAATTAATGGGGTAAAATATAAAGAGGAAAACAAGGATGAATTATGACTTGTCTATTTTTCACCCAATTAAATCTAATTGGTCAACAGCGTCCAAATTTAAGCTCAAAATAAATCAGCATCTGCAGTGTAGCTGAGCAGTAAAAGGTTCATCAAATCATAGCTTTGCATTCATCTGTGTTACTGAATTCTATTATAAATCCTCATTCATGTGGTTTGTGTGTAATGCCATTATAAAAGCTGACACTGTGATGTCTGTGGGTGTTGTTCACCTTGATCCTGCTGCTGAATTTTTTCTATTAACACCTCGGTAGGTGATGTGCTGTGTTTTCACTTCAGGTTTGGTTTTAACACATCAGTCAGCTCCAACTGGCAAATATAACTTTGATGTTTGCCAGTAAGCAAATATCATCCTGCCAATAAATGTCTATTGAATACTTTCAATTAGGCCACTCGGCCAGCTCAGAGGAGAATACCATCAAAAAGGGATGCAGAGGAATACATAATACTGCTGCACAATTAAGTCTAGCCTGATGTTAAGTGGTTTAATTGGATGGATCTCAATGGCTGAAAACAAAAACAATCCAGATTGCGTCGTCTGACAACACACACACTTGTCCTACATGTAAAGGGCACTTGTGGCTGAAGAGGTTTCTGGGGATTGTGACGTGTCGTGTGTTCGACAGGGTTAGTGAAGCAACGTCGTGTAAAACTGAATGAACCTTTTTACTTAAAAAATATTCAAGGATTTGATTTTATACTTGGAAAAGTTTCATTATTTTGGAATACTAAGTATGATCTAGATTGTGGGCTGGGGCATTGACATTGAGATTAACAACATGAATGTATTAAAGCCCCTGAAAACTTTGAACGTGGTAATTATTTGTGACTGAGTAAGCGAGAAAAAACATCCTAAAGTATTTATTTATTAACACTTTAACACTCAAAAACAAAAAAGGTTTCATTATATCATTCATTCATTATATTATTCATTAATCCTGAGTTTTTCCAGGAAGGCCCTGGCAGCCTGGATTAAATGTTAAATGTGACTATCTTGACACTGTGTTTATGTTGTTATGTTTGCTATATGTCAAACTGATCCTATCACTGTAACATGTCCTGCATGTCTCTGACAGGATCGGGAGGAGAATTGGTCGGGTGCTCAGGTGGCTTCTTCCTTTTTTCTTCTTCCCTTTTATGTTTTCTGCTTTGTTGTTATTATTATGATCAGAAGGCAGAGTTCATGCAAATTCGACAGCATTATCTTGAGCACTTTAATCAAAAAGAAAGAAAATAGATTAAAGGCTCACCCATTGGGACCAGTCATTCGATCTGTATTTATGTCATTTCACACAGTAATTCATTTTTAACCAGGTTAGTCCCATTGAGATCGCTGATCTTTTACAAGGAAGACCTGGCCAGCATAAAATGTTACAGACAAAACAACAATAAACATCAAGGAAACATAGGAGATAGGTATAAGACCTACAGGCAAAGACATGCACCAATCGATTCATTCACCATTGTGCTTGTAAGAGCTATAAAATCAGACAGAGAGACCAAGTCCCTCAGTTTAAAGTCTTTTTGAAGGCTATTCCAAGTAAGGGGAGCAGAGCACATAAAAGCTTTCTTTCCCGACTCGGTCCATGCACTTGGATCAGACAGCAAAACCACGTCTTAAAAATGAGCCAGCGCAAGAGAGGTCAGAATTATGAATAACAGTACTGATGGCGTTGATTTCACGGAGGGCATGACAGTGAGATTAATGAAGTATCTAAAGCTATAACTGTTGAGTAGCTTAAAGCCTCATGACAGTTATAGTTTTAATGGATGTGGAACTGATCGCATCACATTAAACATCTAAATGTTTTCTGTCTTTTTAGTCCATGTTATTCCACCTGATTCTATCATGCTGTATCTTTTTATGTTAGTAATGAGGTTAGGCAGGAGTGCAGGATCCCTTCTAGTTTAACTTGTATATAGATAACTCGTTCAGGCAGTTGAATGCTCGTAGGACAGGTTGTGTTTTTGCTCATCTCAAACTGAATCATTGCATGGATGCAGATTTGTTTAGACCTTCTCCCTGCAGTCAAAAGAGTAACGTAATGATTATTGAGTCTTTGCTCAGCACCGCCCTCCTTAGTCTACCAAACTTTCCATTCTAGCACGGTGCATTTGCAATTCAATTGGAGATTTACAACTCAAAGTAAAAGTATTTATTAGTAGAAACAATGGGTCTTTGATTAGACACAGAAGTAAAATGTAGTAAGCCAGAGTTAAATAATTGTCTAATAGTCTCTAATCTCTGTGAGTTGGTTAAAAAAACTTTGTTTCCAGCTGACTGGATTTAAAGTGAGAACCCTGTAAAAGGGGTCTTAAATGTGCATATGATACATGACATCATGCCGAAACACTGAGGCTAAAGTTGCATGTCCAGGCAAAAAGTAATCATCACCAGCTGATGATCCATGCAGAGGACACACAAATAAGGAGCAGCATTGTTCGTGTATTGCAGGGTAGTTAGCCCAAGTATTATAGTACAGTGTTTTAAATAAAAATTACATTTTTTGGGTGAGCAATTGTGAAAATGATAGAAATGTAGTATTCCCTGAACTCCTCATGAATGTAAATGATCTCAAAATGAGCAGATAAGTCCAATATATTGGTCATCGTGTATAGATGATTGCTGGTGGGTTGAGAGATGCTTGACCAAAGTCAAAAATCATGTACTCAACAACACACTTACTGTAGCCCCACACTGCTCATCTTTGGTATAAGGAGCAGCATGGAGACACGTACATATGCTTCCAGTTATGAAGATGTTATTGTGTATGACTTGATTTATAATGCAAGTCATTTATCAACATAAATGCACCCACAGTTGAGACAGTGATAAGGAACCTTATGTATAAATGTGTAGATTGGATAAGGTAGAGAAAAGCATAATTGATGCACTGGTTAATAAAAAGTTTCACATGTTACAGTAAACTTCTAAGACATTACACTGTTTGTGCACTTTAAGAATGGGGGATAATGACAAGTTTTAATCATGATGTTTAACAGTGAGTGATGTTTTTTGGTGTGTGTTGTGAGGGATAAGTGATATTTATATAGCTCTGCTCGGTGACGGGTTTTGGATGTTTTAAATAGTATCTTTAAACATTCATTAAGTAACAAACTAAACTTACCTGAACTGAATTGGAAAGACTTAGAGGAAGACATAAGCTTCTTCAGAAATGTTATTATAAGTATAGAATGAGACAAGATATGCAGTAATGAGAAAATATTATTTGAACTGATCAGGAAATCTGTGTAATTAGTTGACTTTGTCTCGTATCATTAGATGTGCTTGTTGCAGCTCAGCTAAACTTTATGATGAATCTACAGCTCTTAAGATATTCCTGGTGCTTTCCAACATTCCCACAATATGACAACTTGTTACAATTGGCATCACACATTTCTCTGTACCTTTTTTTTTTTTTTTTTTTTTTTTTTACTCACTTTGCCAACAGTTAATCTCACATCCAAAATGCACTAATGCAACCAAAACACTTCACTTCACTCTCAGGATCAACATTTCCCCCCCAATGTCTGTCACACAATGACCTAAAAAACACTAACAACCCAACAGCATTACAATATGTATCACTATTGTCTTTGAAGTAGCTGTAATTTTATATTATTTTATTTTTGCCTAAACCAAAATTCCATGGATTGTGCTACATTATAGTATTTGTTTAGAAATTAATTGGAATATGCTTCAGTTTGCTATTTTCCTGAACAGAGATAATTCCAGTAATGCAATACAAAACAGCCGTGTCTAGATACACGCATACATACATGTATAGTATAGCTACAGATATAGATACACAGCAATGCTTATCAGAATTGGCCAAATATCTTCTGTATTTGGCCAATTCCTCTGTGGAGTTGAGAACCCTCTATGGAGTCTCTCTGTGTCTGACTGGGTCCATGTTTACTGAGAAGAACTCATCCTAAAGATTTTCCAACAGTAAATACATGGTATGAAATTGAAAAGCTTCATCACCTGAGTGGGTGCTTTTCTAAAATGGGAATTGGTTGCGGTTAGGTCTTTTTTAGATGTAGATGTAGCAGAATGTTGCAAAATGCAATCTAATTTCTTGTCATTTCATTTATTTTTAATTTATTACCTGTTTAAACTATATTAAGGCTTATACAGGTTGAGGCCGTGCCTTAAACCTGCATTCTTTCTTATGGTCAGCCGGGGGCGCCTCCACTGGCTCCAAAAAAAACAAGATGGTGACGGGCAAATTTACAAACTTGAGGCGTCAAAGCAGTAGTCCACAAATCAATGGATGACGTCACGGTGGCTACATACAGTCTATGGTTTTAACGTAAATTTTATATTTTTTTACAATGGTATGTAAACAAAAATGGGGTGTAAATACACAGAGATTTGGTGGTGGTTGAGTTCGAGTGAGAAGACGAAAGGTGTGGTCATTTTATGTCAAAGCACTGAAAGGTTTAGTCCACACTGACTTCTGTTGTGCTGATTGATGAGTTTTGTGTGAATGCATGTTACCAATTGTAAAAACTGTAATAAAATGACCTCATTTGAGGATATGGGTTAGAGCGTTTCCTGCCAACAGAGGCTCTTCGAAAGGATTCGAAATTACCTCATCCTGGGATTTCCACCCTGCTTCATCGTGACATATATCTTTATCTTTCAGCTGAGCATTTGTAAACCACACTGTGTGATCTATCTTTGCATATCTTTGGTGGTCTCTGTGGGGCTGCATGAAAAGAATTGTTGTACAATGTAAATCAATTAATATTTTAATAAGTGTTTACATGCTTGGAAAAAAATGAAACGGTTTTTCTTGGAAATAGAAATTCCTTTTTTTTTTTCAATGTAGAATTAGGATTTGGAGGAAACTGTAAATGTCTTTAATGTTTAAACACCAGTGATCCATCACTGTGATGCTGAGGTGCGTAAAACAAGTGTTCATTACACTGCACATGGATGTAAGAACAGATTGTATCTGTCTAATCGTGTTCTATCACAGGACAGATGTGACACTGCTAAAAGACGCATCAACGTGTTAACGTGTTTCTAATACTGCGTCATATCCGTGTATCAATACAATGTTTTTCCTAATCAGTTCTCACTGTTCAGTGGCTGCTAAACTCATTTGCTTTCACTGAGCCTGTCTCTGTCTGGGTATGTTTAAGTGTGATTTTTTTTCAAAGTCTTTGAAGAAAGGCAACCTATTTTTTAGTATTTTCCCTCTGCAATTTCTGGAAAAGCAGCCGTGCTTTGAGTGCCAGTCATGCATCGCCAACAATGTAGAAAAAGTTTATAATGAAAACTGGTGTTTTTCAACTATTGACCTTTTTCCAAAGTAGATTTGCGGCATTTTTGAGCGAGTGAACCCTTTATTTTGTCCTTTAAGACTTAACATGTTTGAGAAGACCCACCCATATAAACAAGGCTGTATTTCCCAAATGTAAAATTATTCCTTGAATCATGTGGCCTTATTTTATAGAGGGGCCCTGTGTCGAAATCGGTTTTTAACACCAACTGTTTTTGCTTATATTGTGCTAACTTGGTGGATATTTACATGAATATTTTCATTTTATGCTACTTTATACGTATACTCCATTTTAGAGGAAAATATTGTAGTTTGCCTCCATCTGACAGCTAATTAGCAGATCAAGATTTGGCATACAAAAATAGGATGCCATGTTGTGGATTAAACCAAGCACTTAACCATAAAGTATTTAAATGATCTCCTTTCTGACCTACTACAACATTAACCTGCTGTATATTTATATATAATATGACACACTGAAAGGGTCTATTCTGCATAGAGAGTACCTTTACTTTTGATAATATATTACATTTTAATGAGTATATTCTGCACTTGGAGTACTTAGTAGTATTTCTTATGTAGTATTTTTTACAGTGTCGTATTAAAATATCTGAATCTGGCCAAATCTATCCAGTGATTACTGCCACTTCAGCCGTTGCCCTCATCTTGGCTTCCTGTGCTTCCACTCGCCAAATGCTATGATGAAAGCTAAGATTTGGAGCAGGTGAGCTTGCAAATGTTGGTGCAGAATCCTCTCTAACTTGTGTAGTTTATCGTAAATCTGGAGGGTACAGTCTTAATTGAATTTCTCAATATGACAGTAACTATGACCACATGACCCCAATGATCCAAACCATCTGACAACACGATGCAGCAGTTGCTGTTGCATCTGTCTCACTAATTATAATTCCACACAGAAGTGGAGGTACACTGGTGAAATTGGCTGGAGCAGAGGTCACTTGGAGAATCTGTACTGTACAGCAGGATGCCAGGGTGATTATGTCTTAGTTAGTTTTGTTTACTTTTTAAAATATTGTCCTGTTGCTGGAGCCTCAGCCAAACAATAATACTATTAATATCCTAAAAAATACAGCAAATTGAAAGAGTAAATTGCTTTTTTTATTCATCCTTTCAATCTCAGAGTTTAATTTGCATTCTCAAATAGTGCTTTCACCTTGTCAAAAGACAAGACTATGCTTTTATGCATAGTGCATTATGGGATCTGCATTTGTAATATGTTATATCAGAGAAAATGATTTGATGCATGGAAACATTTTGCGCTTTAATCCTCTCTACATCTAATCCAATTTTGGGATACAGTTTGGCAGAGTCCATTAAAAAAATCCTCTCAGTCAAACAGGAGGCTGTTTACTTTTTAATGAACTCTTAGCACTACCAGGTCAGGGGAAAATAAATAACAGAAAGTGCCAATAACAAACTCTACCTCTCTGCCGGCATGACTGTGTAAAATTAAGACCTACATTAAACAGGACATTCCTTTACCTTGTCGTGCATTAACATCAGAAGTGGTGGAGAAATGAAAATGACAATGTTTAACTTTATGGGTAGGAAGAACACATGAATAATAATGACATTAAAATGGGTGAATGGTCGAAACTCTCACAAACAGAATTTCCGTAGAGAATCTCAGGATCAGTGGAGAGCTGGGACATAAAGTCAGAAAGGTTACCCGCTTGTCTTTTAATGGAAAATATGTAAAAAAATAAAAATAAAATAGCTGTATAACACAGCTGTTTTTTCCATTCAAAATGTGTGATAATCACAGCTTGAATTTTGTTTCCCTAATTATAATGTCTGTGACAAGCTTGTCATAACTAATTTACATATATAAATGCATTGTTAATTCTTGCATGCAGAATCGATCTATGTTGATTTCCCAGAAACTGTATCCACAAAAGAAAAGAAAAAAAGATTAAATGTTAAAAAGAATTCAAATGTTTCTGCTTTGATCTTCATTTCAAGGGGTTTCAAGTAATTCTTGTATTTCAGAAAGGTCATATAGTTTGGTAGTAGTGTCCGTTTCTGTCTTCATGCTACGTCATCACAGCAACGCGACTGACTGAAGAAAATATTTGGTGTTTCTCTATTTACCTACTTATCGCCTTATTTTGTCCAGTACTGCATCCTTTGTTCTTTAAGACGCTGCTCATCAAAATGTACCTTGTCTGAGACAAATCAGTTGTTTAATATAGCCCACAGTCAGGCAGGGACTTATATTCTTCTGAGCCGTGTCCCCAAGTCAGTAATTAACCTTAAACAATACCAGCTTCTCCTACAAAACAAGCCAATGGTTATTCACTGCTTTATCTTGCTGCAAAATCCCTCTATAATCCCCCAACATCTCCTGGCATATTGGTGGCTAGGTGGAGGTGGGCAGCTTTTTAAGTGTGATAGATGGAGTTTAGTTTCAGGCTGCTGCTGCTGCTGCTGCAGCTTCTTTCTCTGACCCAGCCGTCCCCAGAGAGCCCGGGATGAGTCTGAGCCACAGTGTAGTTCTGCTGAAAAGCCTTTTGTTGTCGTTCAATCTGTATTCAGGAGAAAAGCAAACAGACCACCTTGATCCACAGTTTTTTTTTATTTTTATTTGTTAGCTTTGTGGAGTTTATTTAGATTCAATTAACAATAATCATACAGAGAAGGAGCAGAAATCCAATATCAGTGGTTTATCTCATGTAAATACCTGAAATATACATGTTTTCTGTGTTGCTCTTGCACTGTAAAATAATATGAATAAACCAAAGTAAAATAATTTGAATGATAATGACAACAAATCTCTGAAATTAATGATCCTGTTCACACAACTGACATATACAACATACAGTCATGCTCCTCACAGGATGCATTTTGATCGCCCAGTGACCCCCTCCTGTACAGCCAATCTCAGGACAGACAAAGTTTAACACATGATACTTAAGATATCTAAAAGCTGATAGAAAAGGGAAGATCATGCTCCCTGAAGGTACCAACGGTAATAAGTCGTAGCCTTATAAAATACATCTTTTTCCACAAATTTCTGTATCATATAATCATCCTTATTGGGATCCTTTCGTCATTCTTGTCAACGTATCGTGATTGTAACATGACTCCCATCCCAAAATTACAGTAATACAACATAAAAGTGAGAAACCAAAGAATAAATAAAACAAAATACACTAAGAGAGAGAGAGAGAGAGTTGCCATTTTCATTTCACAACACTTTCATACCACCAGAGGATAAATACTTCTGATTGATGTAACATGGCCTTCTCTCTGGCACCCTCCTTAGGCCAAACTTTAAATATTTGACTCATGGATGGCTAAGAATACAGAAACAAGATTTACTATTTGGATATCTTTCCAACTGTCTGGTGTATATATTAGTTTATCTTTCCAACCGTCTGGTGTATATAGAGAAAGCCTCACAGGACTATTGTGGTTATTACAAACTTCATGTTGGGTTTGGTAGTATAAAATCCTCAATGTTAAATAAAGCCATGAAACTTCTGTGAGCTTTAGAAGGGAGCTTGGTAACATCCAGGACTGATCATCCCTCATTCACGCTGTTTACAGCTGGCCCCATCATCACTCTCTCAATAAATATGTGTCAAAACAGCTTTCTGGTATTATTCAGTAGAATTTAAAATACTGTAGACTGCAGCTTGTTAAGGGAGTTTTGTCTGTCTGAAATCCTGTTATTTCCTGTATAAAAATTACCTGGGATTCTCACTCTGAGGTGAGACAATCACTTTAGTCGGTTTACAGTGGGTGAAGTGTGTTAGCAGTTACAAAGAAGGAGGCATGACTTGGATTGTGATAAAGCAAGATTATCATAAAATAAGATTTGAAGAAGACAACCTTCCACTGCTCTTGGGTTTGTTGTAATTTTAAACTTTCATTATGTTTTCTTATCTCTTGTAATCTAAAACAGTGTTAAAAGATAACCGAGGCATAATGTGCTCCTTGGATTCTCACAATTACTTTGCAATCAGTGACTAAAAAACAAAACACAAACTGTGAGAATTCACTCTCAGGCAACAGAAAACTAAGGTATAACTTCCAAGTGCTCTGTTTTCATTTTCTGTGCAGAAACTTGAAGGTTGTTGCCAGTGATCTACGAATAAACCAACCATGTCTCCTACAAATTACATTTATATACTACTCATTTGTACTGACAAATATGTTTGGTAAGAAAACGTAATTGCTTTCTGGATTATGTTCCATGGCAATGTTCTTTTTAGTGGAGAAAGTACACAGTTTATTTACCGAAAGGAATTATTAGGGAGGTGGTGTGTGTATATACCTATATGTATGTATCAGCTAAATGTATATCAGCAAATATTCACTGACAATGTATTTAATTTATTTAACATATATATATATTATAAATATATTATAAAAATACATCAATATTGGAGAAGAAATTAAATTAGTTGTAATTGAACATTTTGCCAATATGTTCCTAATTTCGGGCAGCATTACTTTCCTTTCAAAACATATTTGCTGTTGCGAATCAGTTGTACGAAACTAATTCTAGGACACAAGGTTCGGATAATTATAATCATTTGAACATTTTCCTCATCCAGTTGATCACAGATATTAATCTTCCTCAAAAAATAATGTTTTGTTCATCAATTCAATTTAGTTTCAAAGTTTCAGTGGAGACACAGTAGTTGGACAAAAAGATGGCTCTCATGTGATGGTTTTGTACAGTGGGAATGAGACATAAATTGTGTAAAAGTAAATGTAGCGTGTTCCCCCACTGACTCCAAAGTGAATCACCATCAAAATAGTTTATCGTAGCTCATATTTGCATTATCAGAGCTGTGTTTCTTTAGTGTTTTCCAGAGTTACTGTATTTCCTGCACAGGGAGAAGATGCTATTTCACACTGGTGCACTAAACTGAGCTTTAACACTCATGTACTGCAAATCAGCAGGTCCAACTCAATATCCATGTTTTACTTCGACAGGGGCACTTTCAGACATTACTATGTCATAAACACTGATGCATTTCCAAACCAATTCTATTCAAGAGCAAATGCATTACTATAACAATGAAAGATGGCTGGAACTAAATAGAAATCTCCCGGGAGTGTTTTTCCTCTGTATATATGCACTTTTGAAGCACAAGAGGTCACAAGGAAAGTTGGAGTCAATTCAGAGTTTCTGGAGGGGCAGTGGTTTGGAAATTAAGTAATATGGGGTGCGTTCAAATGATGGCTAGCCACTGGATATGAGGGGAAAAACTCAATAATGCAATGGTTTAATCTCTTAATGTCGTAGCTCAATGTCAAGCATACAGAACAGGCTCTTTCCCCTACAATCTTTGTGCAAGTACATGCCCATGAATAACAATGCAATTCATTGGGCTCTCATGTTCCCTTTAGAAGAGGAACATAGTTCGCCTACAGTGGTTGGTTTCCAGGGCAACTCAAATTTTTTTTTCTTATGACTTTTTGTTTCAAGACAATGTGCAATCAACTCCGAAGCACCCTTAGCTAATTTTATCAAGTAAAATTGCCTGTGATGATGAAGTATTATGTGGCCCGACCAATACGGGATTTTTGAGAACCGATACCAATTTGATTTTAGATGGAGAAAATTAAACCAATTACCAATATGCCGTCCGATATTGTGAATTTTTGTGCTGGAAGCAAAACAATAGACCTTTGCTATGTTGATTTTGCACCAATATGACTATGCAAAGGTACCCAGGAGGCTGCTTTCTTAAACAAATTACTTTATTAAAGAATATTTAATATTATACATTACAGTGTCAACCAGTTCTAGAAATGAACACTGAGAAAATAAAAAAAAAAACACACAAAAAACCAAAACATTTCAGATTATTTTAAAAGATAACATAAAAGACAGAAACTAATTTTCGTTGTGATCAACAACTCACGTTGGTGTTCCATCAATACCAGCTGCTATTTTGTACAAATGTGGAACGACTTCGGTACAATCTGACTTTGAACGGAAGTTACGAATTGTTACTTTCGACCCCGTCAGTCGGGGCGAAAGTAACAGACTGGTGGGTCAAAAAAAACCACGTGAATTATTTATATTATTCTAGGTTTTATTAAAAATGTTTGACAATGTCCTTGTTAATTGAAAACAATGTCCTTAATCTTAATAAAAAATCACTGAATTTAATTTTCAATTTCGTCAAACATTTTACAACAACAGTATGAACAGTATAACTGTTAAAGAACCAATCAGACCTCGCCCTGTTCTTTCTCTGACTCTTGCCATATTGTGTTGGTGCAATATGACATTCACGTGTTTTAATAAAGGCTGTAACAAACACAGTGTGAACGCAGTAACGGCACGGCAACAGAAACACTGCAGCAGTGACTCCTGACAGTTAAACCATGCTCCTGTACTGAAAACTCCTGGATGTGTTAAAGTACTAAATATTCACATGACACATGAAACAATAAACACAACTTGTGAATTTTCTTCCAAAAAAGCTTTCCAAGTCAAACTCAGCAAACGTATCATGTATCCATGTTAATTTTACTGATGGATTTTAAAACATATGTTGCCACTGAAGCCTCAATTAATGACCATGGAGAGTGCGAGTGACGCTCGCCCCTGTCTTCTGGTGAATCTCCTCATACATTTTCTCATGAGTTTAATCAGTTATTAGAGGGATAATTCTTCATAGAGTTCGACAGTCAACAAGCATAGATTGACTAGACGTTAAGTTGTTTTTTGTTTTCCTGGATATTCTTTTTAGGCTAACTATCCATGCCTACTGCATGGATGGAAACGGAAAATCTAAATAGTGGGACAGCTGGTTTGATCATTGTGGTTTTAAAAAGGTTTTTTTTAACCCTGTTTTTCTCAATACTGCATGAAATATCTCCTTAATAACATAAAATCAGCTCAATTAAGAGTGTCCCATTGTTTATTTTAAACTGATTTGTTTTCTCTGAGCATAGGAGATGGCTTAAATAAGAACTGTATTACAGTAATTACAGTGTATTTAGCCTTGTGCTGCTGAAGCTTTTACATCAGACGTCATCCATTTCAAACAAAATCTTACTTGGTCCGACCTTGTAAGATTGCCATTGTGACTTTAAAGTAAAAGGGACTTCTTCAGAAATGAGACGAACCAGTTAAATTGCCATCACATTCATGGAACTATGTGCCTGCCTTTTTTAATTATTATCAGACAGCTCTGTATATGTAAACAAGAGATATAATATTTACTCACCAAATGTGATTACAGTGGTTTTTGAAAATGGGATTTCGCTTGCAGGGTGCACACTTCAGAATTCGCATGGTGGTTGTGAAATGGTCTGAGACGGTTCCAGAGTTCCTTGACCTTCGAGCGATCACGGATTCATGAGGCAGCACTATTGATTTAAACAGGTGTAAAGGCCCTTCTCCTGCCAGGGAAATTTAATCATGTCAGAGGGCCACCGGGTTATTGCACAAGACACAGTCACCGACACCATAGGACACTTTTATGTCAGGGGGCTAGACAATATTAATTTTACTTTCACCTTATATTCTGGGGAGAAAGCGCCGTGGCGATTCACTGCAGTTTCCTGAGAGAACTCGAAAGTGAAGCACCCAAAACGAGGTTAATAAGAACATTTTATTCTTGGAAAATATCTATGAAGTGCTCGAGCAAGCGCTGAATTCACATTCTGCTCAGTATTCTGACTGAATATATTCAGGATCTGTGCTCATTCTCCTTGAGAAATCCAATGATAGAGTTCTTTACTCTGTTGACTAAGCTAATTAGGTTTTTAAATACTCTACATTTTATTATCAAAGCAACACTGTGATTAATTTCAATTAAACTTAAAGCATGCTTCCTCAAATCACTGTCATCTCAATCTAACTGGAAAATGCCTTATATATTCAATATTTTATAAAGTCAGAAGCAGTTTTACTTCAAAGTCATTTAAGGTCTACAGGTTTTTTCAGTGTGTGTGTGGTGTGTACTCATAGGTGAGCATGCTCAGACTAATTTCAATCCCTTTTGTGAATGGGTGATTATCACAATCTGTAGCTTAAGTTCAGGGGGAGCAGCAGCTCTAAGTCCTTCAGAGTGAGCGAAAGACGAGGGGAAAGAGTCGGCATGGCCCAGAAAAATAACTGTAAGTTAATGTTCTGATTATGTTCATCTCTTATTCTTTTTTCAAGTAGTTGAGGTGATTATGAACAAGAGCACTAATAAGACAGCTAGGGTGTAAATGAATGGCACTACTAACATGGCTAAATGACACATAACACATTTCACTAAAGCTAAAGACCTTTTGTTTGTTGCCTCGGGAGTCTCACCTTGCTTTGATTTTCATCATTGGTACTTTTGAGACCTAATTGTATTGCTCTCAGAATGACTTCTCTTAACTCTTGAAGTCTTAAAAAGAAACAATGCTATAATCATTTTAATTGCGATTTTCACCTCAGGTTGTCATACTCAAATGGCAGGTTTTATATTTATGTGGAATAGAGTTAAATTAGAAATGAAAAGGGTAAGATTCTGTAAGCGGTGTATTGATTCTTTTCTTTTAACAAGTTACGTGAGCGTATTGAGCTTATTGTGAAATCCAGCAGGAATTTCTTGTTGCAACAACAGGAAGATTAGTCTCACTGAGCTCGTTTTCTTTTTCTCCCTTTCTAACATACAGTTCAGTTCACCATCAGGGAATATAGACCCTCAGATGGACATGTGGGCATGTTCCGCGATGGGATGCTTGAACATGTGTACCCGGCTTTCTTCAAGGCCATGAGCCATCCAGACCATGTTGGCATTGCTTTGAGCATTTCCATGGCGGGTTATGTGCTGGGAGGCAGCTCCTACTTTCAAGCTTTACTCTTTGGCAGCGCCTGGGCAGGCTTAATTTATTACTGCTGCCACGAAATCTACGAAGGCTACATGACGAGGAGGCTGAGCACAGACATGGCCGACGTTCAAGCCAACTACCTGGAAAACCCAGATAACGGTTTCTGGGTGGCAGAGGCAGACGTCAACGGCCAGTCCAAGGTGGTGGGGATGGTGGCAGTGATGGGGAAAAGGGGAGGGGAGGAAGGTGAGAGGTTTGGAGACTGGAACGGAGGAGCGATGGGAGGAGGCTTGGAGTTTGCCCAAGACGCCGCGGATGGGAGTTACGGGGAGATGACCCTCATGGTTGTGGTGTTTCCGTGGCGCCGCAAAAACCTGGGTTCACAGTTGACAAGGAAGGCCCTTGATTTCTGCAAAGAGCGAGGCTACGCCCGCCTCGTTCTGGACGTCAGCTCGCCACAGTCAGCAGCCATTTCCCTCTACCAGAAATTCGGCTTTGTTCAAAGCGCGTCCCACAGTAACACACACGCTAATCGCTGGTTCTCCAAACTGGCCAGAATAAATGTGTTGCGAATGGAGAAGTTCATTTAATGCAAAATGGACGTAAGCCCTCAGCACCTCATACAACCTCAACTGTACAGCATATTAAGAATATTCCCGTTACTTTAAGCTTCTTGTCTCATTTAACGCAAAAGATCTCTCTGTTGTGTGATATTCGGTCACTCGTGTCTCCAGCTCGCTATCATGGTAGTTTGGGGGAAAAAAACACATTAAATTTCATGTTTTTCCACAAAGCAGCATTAATGATCTCAGTTTCCTTGTATTTCTTCTCGCCTTGATCTATTATGTATACACCTGCACCCCTGACGGTCCATTGCCCCCAACCATGGAAAACAATGAGACAATTGGTCAACTTCTCTGGTTAGTCAAGTTAATTTATAATATGCATATGGAAGAACAATAAATATCCATAAGGTATTTTATTAAATTAATTAGACATTAAACAGAACAAACTATAGTATATTCACATTCAATTATCTATTGTTCTCCTGTCCACTAAGGAATATAACAAATATATGTGAGAAAGGAGAAATGTAGTCATTTGGAAGCAGGAGAACTTTCTTTTAAGCCTCTTTCCAGGGAGAAGTTGAATCCCTCTGCCTCAGAGGAATTAATGCCAGCTGACTTCTAAGACCTCACAACTCTTTGCTTAAAATACCAATGAAAAATGCAATCAGGACATTGGGAGGTTTAAAATTCTTTGGAGCTAAAAGAGCTGTGCGTGTGTGTATGTGTGTGGCATAAAAAGAGGATAAAGAGTTCAGTATACCGCCTTGCATTCAGGTCATTGTATACAAGGCAAAGACTGAGATTATCCACACGAAACAATAGAGAAAAAGTGTTCCCATATTGGTGGTCTTATGATATGTGTGAGGAGGGACTGGAGGTGGAAGGGCCATGGGAATTACTCTTTTACAACAACAAAAAAGAAGATAATTGACCACTATCTCAATGTAAACAAGGAGCTTTCTGTCAACTTGTGATGATGCCAGCAGGATATTTTCTTAATAAACCTATTGTCGGCCACAAACATTGTGCAGCATCAGCTAAACAACACAATTTTAGCCATTCCGTAACCCACATTGCCTCAGAAATCCCTCAAAGGTGATTACAATTTCTGAAATTTATGCAGCACCAAACAGTCCCTTTTTAATCTCAAAAGATTGTGCATGCACAGTGAGCCTGTGAGGGAAAACTTCAAGCTACCACTGTGTGCCATGACAGGTGTGGCCTAAATGAGTTTCAAGAGGGAGTACTATAAGGATAGAGCAGCTTGGCACTGAGACACACACACCATCAGAGGCCTTCAGGCATCAATCATTCCTGCTGAGGCTGTCAGAAAAAAATTAGGCTGGTGGCCAGCAGGCAGGTGCTGAACTAGCCAGAGGAAGATGAGCCTTAATGCTGGCCAACCTGTTGTCATCCTCTTACAATTACCAGTACAATTGGCCTCAAGGTAATGACAGCTTGATTGTAATTCCTCTCATACACATGCTCCACGGGTGAGTCAGTTGCCATTTTAGGGGTATGTTCGATGAAAAAGCTTTGCAAATACCCTCAAAAAAGTCAGACTTGCTGTAGCTACAGTGCTTGCAAAAAGTATTCACCCCCCCTTAGAAGTTTAACTGTCTCACAACATTGAATCAAATGTGTAATATGACTTTTTTTAAATATTGATTAACAGAGTAAGACCCTTTTTGTTAAAGTGAAAACACATTTCGTGATCTAAATTAACCACAAAATACATTTCATAAGTATTCACCCCCTCCAAGTCCATATTTACTAGATGCACCTTTGGCAGCCATTACGCCACATCTGGGCACTGCAGTTGTTTCCCATTTGTCTCCACAAAACAGCTCAAGCTCTGTCGGGTTGCATGAGGATCGTGAGTGAACAGCCTTTTTCAAGTCCAGCCACAAACTCTCGCCAGCCAGTCAGATCTGTCTCAGTCCCTCCAGAACATCATCACTGTTGTTTTTAAGCCATTACTGTGTAGCTTTGACTTTCCAGATACATGTATTGATGTTTTTATAATACAATCAATTAAAAACCCCTCCACTACACGCAGGTGATCTTGTGTATATTGCATTTTATATTTGTAATGTTTTTAGATCAGTGTTGAAATATTTTATTCATTTTAATATCACAGGTACTTTTTTTTTTGATCAGTGTCAAAAAGTCACTTTAAAATCCACTTTGATTCAGTGTTGTAAAACAATAAAACATGAAAACTTCCAAGTTGGGTGAATTACAGTGTGAAATTTAATTTTTCATGGATGCATGCATGCAACAGCTGAGAGATAATTGGATTTATAAGCATAGCAACAGACTTAATGAGCATCAGTACTGACTTCAGAGAAAAACTTCCTAGGTTTGTAGTCCAACTCAACAAACAAAATCTGTCTGTTTAGTTTATTTATGTCGTTTTTTCTTTCTTTTTTCCCCCCTTTTTTGGTAGGGGAGGTATACATAACAAAACTTGAAGGGACTTTTGATCTGTCCGTCATTATTGGACTTAGAGGTCTTCCCAATTTGAGATAACATATGAGATCAATGAAACAGGCAAGACTCTCATCAAAGGATGAGCTCAAAAAATTCAATTGGAAAACATTTCTTTGTCCACTACTTCTAGGGCGGGTTGGTGTGTGTGTGTGTGTGTGTGTGTGTGTGTGTGTGTGTGTGTGTGTGTGTGTGGGCAGGGATTATCACATTCCTACATGCATGGATTCTCACCATAAAGTATTTCTTCTGGTGTGGTTTTTATTAATCTGACTCGGATCAGGATCGAAAGCCATCTGGCTTATCACAGGAAACAAGTTAATATATCTTAAGGCAAACTTTGAGGACACTTTCAAAGTAATAACAAAGCAAGTAATCAACATTGCAAACAGCACCTGTTTGTAAACAGGTCTGTCTCTTTTTTACTATATTAGCACTCTTATTGAATTGGCGAAGATTATGGAGATTAATTGCATCAGGATACCAGTCGCCTATGTGCTGCTGTCTGAGAGCCAGAAGTAGATTTGTTTGGATCATACATCATCATACGCTATTCACCACTGCCTTGCATAATCACTTTTCATAATCTTTGTTGCACCACAGGACGTTACGTTTTGGCCGTGCCGCTGAACTTAACTGCAGAAGACAACACCTGGGCAATTACTTTAGATATTAAATCAAAAGTAACAAAGGCATCTCACGCACTTAAACACAAACAGATAGCTCATCCTGCACCGTCAATTCGCTGCATTTGAGGAACCTGACGTTATGCACAATCTGCACTTCTTTTTACTGAATAATTGGTCAATTATACGCTGCATGGGTCAACAATGATAAATATGTTTTTCTATAAGAGCAGAATATTACACCACAGTGCACACTCTGAAACACTAACAGGCAACGTATGAGAAACAGGGGAGGTGTGATAACTGGATCCTTTAAAATATAGTTTACAGTACAACACTGGAACATGTATAGAAGCATAATTTGTCTCATTATCATTCAGGATTGGAAGTCAAATTATGGGGATAAATGTGGGATTAGATGTTGCTAATGAGTTGGTATTAAATATGTTTACACCACACTGAACCACTATGTCGTGGATAAATGTTCCAGACAATATTAGGCAGCGGCTCGTTTGCTGGGCTCCAGCTCCAGTGCAAGAGGACTGTGGGGATTTGGTCAAGGAAGTAATTGGACACAACAACATCCGAAAAATTGATCACAGCTGTTGTAATTAGGAGAAATATGGGACAATCAATTTTTTCATGTTTCAGGCTCGATGCTGAGTTACCCACAATAACTGCAGTCCAATATACAAGATAGTGAAATGTGATAAAGATAGTGTGATAGTGTATTGTGCTTAAAATGACTCTGCAATATTTCGAGATAATGAACGAAGAGACTCAGGTCTTAATCAAAGTATGAGTTTTGCATATTATAAAATATGAACGACTGTACAACTGACATGCATGTTTTAATAGGATATATTTAAGGGACTGTACCAAAAGATATTGATGTGGGGAGGGGGGATGAATCATATATTTCCCTTTAGAAAAAAGCAAAATCCTCAATGATTGAACTCAGGCACCAGTTCTGTGGCTGCTGATTGACTCAAGCGTTAGTAGTGTTGATATTTTCACCCCACTGCAGATTCATGATAATTGAAACAGATAATATTGTAGCCTGATATGGTTGAAACTGTTTGTACCGTTTTTCTAACAACCCATTAAGTAGTAAAAGTTGGCCTCATGTGATGCTGAACTTGAGATATATCATGGGTTAACTTTCTATTACACAGTTTACTTAACTGTACTTCTGCCTCACAATAAAATCAAGGTGGGGACCGCTGTTGGCCAGTGAAAAATTAGATTATGTTCAACCATCAATAAAGACTCACACTTATTCTGTCTCTCTAGACAGACACATTGGCTCTACTAGTTGATTTTGATGAGAAGTGCTGATACAGAGACAGGATTGTTGTCCTCTGCATACGGCCAAACACACCTTTATTACCCATAGCACACACAAGTAAACCTCAGTAGACCTCACAAGGAATGGAATAAAATATAAATCCCCACCCCCTAATCATTTTCACACACTCCCTAACTAACAACATTTGACAAGCATAAGTCATGATCCAATATATTTTGGAAATCATTAATTTCTAATGATATACAGCATAATTTCTTCATATCTCTGAGTTTCCAGAGGTATAGAGGGAAGTGAAGAAAATAATCCCCATCACAAATGGCCAGCAGAATCCATTAGAATCCAGCTTTGATTGATCTCTATATTAACTAAAGACCTACTGAAGTTATTTGACGAGGATGTTGGAAGACAGTACTTTATCATGCACATTCAATGAGTCACGGATTAAGTTGTGCTGCAGTGAGGATATCAGGCACGTGTCACAGTATTGAAGTGAGGAAAGGATAATGTCTCCGACTGGGAGTGATGAGATTTGTGCTTTGAGCGAGAGAAATAGACCTGTTATGGACTTCGATTTCTCCTCGAGGAAACGACTGTGGATACACGGCCGTCTCCCAGTTATAGAGCCCTTGTTGCCATCTGTTATGTAACTCCGTACATGCCAGCTGTCATATCAAGATAGAGTATGTATTCTTTAGTTGTGCTGCTTTTTGTATTAGGCACTATAACATCAGAAACCTCACCTTTCTGTGTTTTCAAGGCTGCAAACAAACCTCCGGTTCTCATTTCAGTCAATTTACATGTATGAACACTTCTGGCACCTGGTACATATTTCAAGAGGACGATTAAAGTGTCAAATTAAAGCTATTATTGTCTGGGGTGTTGACATTTTGTAAATTATGGGTAGAGGAGGGTGGGATGTTTATAAATCTTAAAAGCTTTATGTTTTTCTCAGCCGGGTGTCACTGCCTACACCGAGCAACAAGACAAAACACAGTGTGACTAGAGAATGTGCAAGGTGAGATGTGATCTCTAAAGTGAATCAGATGGTTCAGACGCCAGGTATTGACTGCCTTTGGGAGCTTAATAGGAGATTTAATAGGCCCAGACAGAGAAGCAACTTACATTTTTCATGAGGCTGTTTCTCAGGGGTATTAATGTTTGGACAAGCTGACAAACCGACATGATATTTATATATTATGTGTTGTGGTCGTTACAATTCAAGTGTCTCCGAGGATCATTTTGGGTTTGATTCTTAGTTCTCCAACAGAGGGATGAAATGGATTTCTCTCAAAATGAAACACAGACATACCTGCTTGGAGAAAATTAGTTCCACAGTACAGTTCCTTCACAACGCAACTCTGCGGATAAATACCTCTTGGACAGTTTATCACAAAGAGCCCATAAAGGCAGATCACTGTACAGGGTCAGCGGATTCAGACAAGATACTCATAGTATGAGTGGACGGATGTACACTGTTTATTTCAGTCTGAAGGGTTGGTTTGCTGGAGGGTTGACATAACGTTGGTCTCTCTGCAGTTCATACAATTATAATTTAGAACAGCAACTATGTTTCTACGGCCCTGTTTATATTTTATATTCGTAAAATTGAGAAGATGTTAATTAAAGTATTTCCCAAGTTGCAAAATGTTACTGAACATATTTTGTTTTGTTTACCTACAATATCCGCTCATAGCAACTAGAGCATGATTAAACTTTCTGATGGTTATTTTTAGGCTCTCGCAGCACTTGGTTAACGTTAGGAAGTGATCATGGTCTTGGTTAAATATTGAAAAAGACCAAAGTGACTTGCAAGACAAGACAAGTATTTGCTGCATCAACATTTAACCAAAACCACAAGCGTTTGTAACAACCAAGGCCCTGAAAACTTATTATCTCAATCAGTTTCTTACTATGAGTGATGTTTCCTGCATGAACACAACATTTTCTGTTCAAAGTAGAACCGTTTTGGTTGTTACACAGGAGAGAATTTCTGTATTTGTGTTTTTCTCTATGCACTCCTCACTGGTTTGAAGTGAAGTCACAGTCTTCTGAGCACAAATCAGGATTTACAACATTTCATCTTATACAGAGCTATTTAAGATTTGTGAAGTTTTCAGGGGCTTAACCAACTATGTAACATGTAATGTAACTAGTTACTTGTTGAGTAATAAGCAAGATAGATAGATAGATAGATAGAGCATTGTCTGACACTTTCCCAATAACAGATCATAGAGATCAGGCAGGCTTTTACAAGGTTGCGGTCACAGAAAATGAAATGCATCCTGCCTGCAGACTCACGTCTCTCTGGCTGGGCTGGCAGCAGTCTCAGCCATCCGATGCACTCCCTCCTGCGGGAATGGATTTAGTTGGATTTTTAATTACCCGACTCTGATTTCTAAATTAGTTTTTTATGCCAAAACTAATAATAACAATAGACAGTGATGGATCTTGGGAGATTTGAATATGCTTATGAAGAGACAGATTGTTCTCTATCCAAGCCGTCAGAGATTACCACCCCCACTTAGAGGACTATAAGCAAATAAAAACACTTGTAAGACAATTAAATGACACAATCACACCAAGTTCTTAATCATTATTCTTGATAGCATGAACATATCATTCATTATCTCATTGATACCCT
Organism: Lateolabrax maculatus; assembly: GCA_031216445.1. Taxonomy (NCBI): domain Eukaryota; kingdom Metazoa; phylum Chordata; class Actinopteri; order Acropomatiformes; family Lateolabracidae; genus Lateolabrax; species Lateolabrax maculatus. Next base: position 23,819,919 of record CM062201.1, on the reverse strand, counting down.
TTTTGCTTAATAGTTATTTAGGCGCCCTGTGACACTTTAATTGTTGAATGAAAATCAGGAAAAAACCCTTTTATAGTAACTAGGCACAACAAGCAAATATGCTGACTTGATACAGCAAAATAAATATGATGATTTTTGGAAATGTAACACTGGAGTCTGCAAGTGCAGCAATCCTGGATGGTGGAGACTGTGTCTTCGAATCACAGCAATAAGTCTTCTTCTCCAACTGGGTGAAAGCCCACCCGTCCGTCCACCCACACACTGTCACCAATGTCACACACACACACACACACACACACACACACACACACACACACACACACAGACTTCTAGACAAACCTTCATCCTTCATTTGCTGGCACCGTCTCTGTCTGTGTCCCACTGTATAGCCGAACCACCACACCAATATCACTAAATTTGACCGAGCTACACCTCAAGGCTGCCTCCGCTGGCACTTCGAGGTGAAAACACATGATTATAACCCAAAGGCAACATACTGTATCCCAGCAGCTTGGACAGATGGATATTTACTAATTCTGTGTGCTACATAGAGACTGAGCAGCCTGCTTTGGATCTCGTGGTGTATAGCATCTCCGGGTTTGGCAGCGGAGTCCAAGCTGAGACCCTCTGAATAAGCACATCCTCCTGCTCCCTTCTCAGGAGACTTAATTGTTGCTGGACATTGTTTGTGATTCCTGCCAAGTTCCCAGAAAGTTCCCCTCTCTTGCAGCTTTCTGTAACCCCCACACAGCAGGGTCCCTGCGCTGTTATTCTCATCCCATCATCAGATTCATGACTATGGAAAAAGCTGATGAGACCAAAATAACCCCCATCTGAGGGGCATCATCAGTCACATTACCTCCTCAGGGTCAAACACACAAACCACAATGTCCTGCTTGCATCTTAAATTTGCAAAAATTGTCTGCGTGTCTAACTGATGTTTTAATCAGACCATACACTGGCAAAACTTTGCTTTCGACTGTAAAGAAATGTATTATATTTCATATCTTGCGGGTCTGTAGGATTTTATTGAGGATTAGAAACTAATCCAGCTGTTATTCAAATATTCAAATATAGATTTAGATAAAAATTAAAGCCTATAATTATTTAGTAAGAACAACACAGTGAAAATCTATTTTAAACTTAATCTCAAAGGTTCATCATGTCACTAAAGCATTCTTGTGGAAAAAGCCTCAGATATCCACGTTGGGGTAAACAGAAAGCGTCTACAGCTGTAGTAGTAGTGACAATGGTAATGTTTATCAGGTATAATGTTAACCACGTCCACCATCTGAGCATTATGGCACTAGAAAAAAATTCAGGGGATCACCAAAGTCATTAGGATACATCCTCTGGGGACCATGCATGTCTGTACAAAATCTTATTGATATTTCATTGAATAAGTGAAATCTTTGGCATGCTTGTAGCGCTACATTAGAAAAATCATTAGGATTCCTCATCTGGGTGCCATGAATATCTGTACCAACTCTCAGGCAGGCTGACCGACAGAATGAATTTCCATCCGTAGAACCATTCTGCTACCATGACTGATAAAACTAAAGCCTTTAAAAGTTCATAAACTGGCAAAACTTTGCTGATCTATATAATGAAATGTATTATATTTCATATTTTCCTGTTCTTTAAGATTTAATTGAGGATTAGAGATAAAGCTGTTTTACTAAAATGAATAGTTGTTGAGATATTTCCCAAAAAAACCACTAAAATCTCACCTTCATGGTGGTGCTTGATGAGAAGTCAGGGGATCAGCAAAGTCAATAGGGTTCCTCCTCTGGGGACCATGTACAAAATTTCATGACAAACAATCAGAGCCAGTAAACATACCGACAGAATGACATTCATAAAGCATGCTGCTAACATGGCTAATGGAAATAAAGCCTTTATTGATTCAGTCAGAACAGCATAATCCAATTCATCACGTCACTAAAACATTGCAAGCCTCAAAATATCCATGTTGGAGTAAACAGACATTTAGGAGACACACCATTATGCTCTCATTCAGTGGGATGAAAGAACTGAGGCAAAGCTCCTGGAAGCATTTCGGCAGTTTGAATTGATCTTGATCAGTGTTTCAGTTATGAAATGGCAATGGAAATACATGAAGAATCATTGTGGCAGAGAGTGAAACCGACACACACTTTTATCTTGCCCCATAAATATCTCTGTGGAGAGAAATGGGGAAATGAACTCTCAACAGTACAGTAAATAACAGTGTTCAGTGTCATACTAGACCTGCATGCACACTGCTTGATCTCAACAGCAAGTCAGACCTTAAGGAGTTTCTACTGTTAATTTCCAACCTGTTTGTAATATTATATTTCACTATAATCTTATACTAATGTTGTTCTTTTACCGTGGAAGTTAATTACTGAACATTAGTTGCACAGAATTATGTGTTGAATGCAGAATAAGGCTGTAGTCCCACACCTACAGACCTATAAGCTTCTGTTCTGTCTATTTAGCACTCGTGTCACAATGTTACACTGCAGCTCTTGTCAGTGAAAGTCAAGCCAGTAGCCTTCACAATGAGGCAATCCAAGTGTTACCGACATTATGTTTTGTATTGTGCGAGTGGAATCCCCCTTGGGTTGCCGATTATAATAATAATGAACTGACGATGTCTTATTGGTCCCGGTGTGGAGGTTCTCTTTCTGTTTGCCTACTCTTCAGGGAAGTACTAGGTGGGGATGCAGTGTGTTGCTGAAGGACACTTCAGCAGGGCAGATGATTACTAATAATGGAGCCTGAACCCAGATACTTAAGATGATAGAGCTCCCTACTTGCTAAACTAACCTGGTGATCTTGATGTGGTAAATACAGAGAGGAGGGTGGATGAATGCCATGTTTTTGTGCTGTTTTCTGCCAGAGATAAGATGCTGTTGCCCATTACCTTTATTTCTCGATTAAACACATACTATGTTTACTCACATTTTTAATTCAGTACATTGTGCGCCAACAGCAAGGTTGCTCTAACCCCACGCAGGTGAGGGAAAGACACAGCAAACTTATTTACTAAATTACAAATGGATATTAATCTATTTAAAGAGTCACAAGGGTAATGCCATAGATAGTCATCCCAAGGGTGTTGGGTATTAAGATACCGTCATGAATAGGAGGTATTCCTTTAGGAAAGCCGTCAGCGAGATGTATAAACCCTCCAGTCAAGAAATGTAAGTGTTGTGACATGCCCGCGTAACATTTAAATATGTGTTTGCAGAGACAGCTAAGAAAAAAGGATGTTGGTCCAGATAATTGTTTCCATTCTAATTAACCTTTACCTTTTGTCAGGACACTCAGAAACATTCTTTTTTAATCAAATAATTGGGATTGAGAACAGGTTGCATGGTGAGATATTACAAACCCCCTTAAACCTCCCATAAAAGTAGTGCACTGCTGCCGCCCTAAAAAAAAGTGGGGCCCCTTCTAGCTACAGTTTGACTGCCGGATAGCGTTAGTTAACTGCAGTCACGCAATCTAGACTTCGGAGAGGGGCGGTTGCGCTCTCTCCATCTAAAAATCAATTGTGCGTCTACATCGTATGGGCGTAGACAGGGACTTTATGGTGCGTTCAAGTGCAGCTTGTAAACTCAGACATCTAAACTGAAATGGGCACAAAGGTTGTTTAAAACAGGAAAGTTTCTAGTTTATTTCTTATTTTCCTTTGTTGATATACATACATTTGTCATTACTTTTTTGTTCTTTTACCACTGTACTTTTAATAAATAGATGCTAAAACCTTAACAGTATCCCATTCATTTCCACATAGGAAGATTTTAAAAATTCTATAAAAAAATAACTGTGTGTGTGTGTGTGTGTGTGTGTATGTGTGTAAAACATGTGCACACACCAGCTGTTCAGTGTCTGACTCTCCCTCCTTAATTTTGAACAAAATCTTTTCTGCCTCTCTAAGTGCTCTGTTTCCTGAAGTATGGAAAATGAGTCCCACTGTCCCCCACAGAGGCCATAAGTTAAAATGTGTATTTTGAAAGGTTTAACATTGACTTACACCTCTAAAATCTTAATATAATATAGTTAAGACTCTCATTAATAAAAGAGGATGAAACAACATATCTTTAAAAATTTGATCACTTGACTTACTTACTTACTGCCATAAAACAGTAAGTTTGCTGCAATTCCCACCATTTTGAAAAGACAGACGATGTGCTCCGTTGGCCAAACCCCCATGTGTGTTACATCACCAGGGTGTGCTTTTCACAGCACATTAGGGCTCAAATAAACTGCATGCATGGTGTGAAATTAAGTGTGAGTGTCCCCCGCAGAGGACTTAGGAGGATTTATATAATTGGGCTAAATGTTACTGTGTTAGAGCCTGATTTTAGCCCCCATTCAAAAACATGAGAGTGAAAACCTTGGGAAGCAGATGTTAATGTATGATTTTCACTATACACCGATGGGAACATTGGTGCTGTAAAGTGGTCGCTTGGGTGAAGTGTTTCGTTACTTACTCAAGATTAATGGCCCCAGCATGAAAGTAATCAAACTCCAGTTCATTCAACTTCCAATTCAAAACCATTTTATAAAGTAAATCTGATCATTATAATAATATTCATTTGAAAATGCTTTTTTGAAGTTTATATAATATCCCGTTTAAATCTGAAGCACAAATTTTTAAAATTGAATTTCTTATAAATTGCACCTGACTTTTACAGTTAGAACCAAAAAGTTTTTTTATTTACGAGGGAGGTTGTTGTGAGAGTCGTAACAGTAATTGTACCAGTACAGGTCGATCCTGAAATTAAGCATTTATAAAGAATGCGAAGATATCACTGATCGGAGCATCCTGCTGTTATTTGAAAGGTTACTATCATACACTACTTTATTTGGATCGTTCCATGTTGGTACTCACCTCCCTATGAATGTCACTTTAAAGGGTAAGCGTTACAGTCAAACTGAAATTAAAATATATTTTGGCTCATCGGTATATATTGTATCTCCTTGGGGTTTTTGACTGTTTGTACTTATTTGGTCAAAATCTACCAAAAAGAAGAAAAACCAGAGGGCAGCAGAGCAGAGTACCGCTAGACTGATTTCCTGAATGGTGATATCACCTCAGACTGAAAATTGCCGTTTACAGTTTATTTACTCTTTACGATGACAACATTCTTTAAACATTGTTGACGAAAGAGAGAGAGCTAAGGATGCCCAGGTAAATTAATGCTAAAAAGGATGTATGTAATTTTTTTTTATCTTGCTTTCTTGTTTAAAGAAAGGAGAAGAGTATGGTATTTTTAGACGCACTCTTCAGACAGACAGTAATTCTGAAACACCTTTTAAGCAAATTAAAAGTGGACAAAGGACCTACACTGTTTCCAGTTTCTGAGTGTGTGTCGGTGGGTTGATGGCAGAGTACGAGGAGGACAGACCGTGAGTGCACACGTTCTCCTCGCAGTGCGAATGTGACTGAATTTCTCAAATAGTCAAATGAAAAGCTATGCAAAGCTACTTATTTAGACTTCTGAAGGTCTACATTGTGTTAGCTTCAGTTTCAAGCAGACTTTGAATGAACGTGTGTTTGAATTACATTGTGGCTTTCAGTGGGTCTCTTTGTGTACAATGTTATTTAAATAAGCATTTAATGACAGTTCAAAGGTATGTTTATTCCATGGTTAGAACAGTGTTTTGGAGGTAATCGGTCTTAAAAATCTCCCTTTATAAATGTGTAGTTCATGCATTACTCCATGCTGCTGTTATATAAAGCAAACATTTAAAAAATAACAAATATATTTAAAAAAAATGTATTCTCTTTTGAAAAATGTAAAAATATGTGCAATAGCTACATTATCTTTATATTTATTTACACAAAGAGAGGGAAGAATTAACATTTCAGTACAACTTTGATATCAGTCACTAGGTTTAGATGTAAAAAAATTAAGGGTTCAGGGTTCTGAAGTCAGAAAATAGAGAAGAGACACTGATGAAGCAAGAGAATATGTGTGTGAGAGCATCAACACCGGACTGTTCAAATAAAGCATTGTGAAGCAGAGCTGTTTTGATGGGACACTAACTCAGTGTCTTTCAGGTTGAACAAGATCCCCCTAATGAGGCATTGAGATTGAGAGACTGACAAATAAATAAAAAATCAACAACTAAAAAGATGGTTTCTATTATACTGAGTAAAATCAGACGGTTCGACAACAAAAGCACAGCTCTTGTGGCTAAACTCTTAAACAGATCAAACGACCTGAGCACTTGGTTCTTTTCCTTGATTGAATTCTTCTTGGGGAAAAATTATAAATTGCTGGATGTGAAAAATATTACAGCAATCCTCGTATGACTGCCTTTGAACTTTTTCCCATTGATTCTCAGAGTGATTAAGAGGCACTTTGAGCTCTGTGGGTAATTGCAAAGCACATGAGAATGTTTAATGTGTTATTCAAGTACAAAGAATACTTTCATTTAGACAGACCATCTCTTGCACGTTGAAGTGAAGGTTTCAGATATTTAGTTGTACCTCTTTGTAATATTCTGGAGTCGTATCATTAAAAGAACAAGCTGACCCATGTGACTCTCACATAAGTGCTGAGCTCTGTGTGACACATTTTGCTGCAGTTACATGTAAATACAGCAGAGGTAGACTTGAAGAGCTCTCCGTTTTGACTGATTCCTTTTCATGGAGGCAAAGATGTTTATTCAGCCTGTAAAGGAATCTGTGAATTTGCTACAGATTTCTTTGATGTCTGTCAAGTTCCATAGCAACATCATCTAAATAAATCAGTCAAAACTAGAAGTCCAGGTGATATGCTCTTTGGCCATATAATATTGAAACCATGATTTAAAATGTTCTGGATTGGCATCCAAGCATGTTATCATCAGTAAATTATTACCTTATTCATTTAAAGAGAAAGTGTGATTATCCCAATTAAACCTAAAAATAGTTCCGTCTGCTACACTGCGTCAGTATATCCAGTGAGGTGAGATTTCACCGACAGGTTGCTTTATATTACAAACCGCAGGGGCTATGGGAGAGGCTGTTTTTACTCTGATAAACATAAACTGCCACACAACAACCAGTTTTACACTACCAGTTTGTTTTGCAAATTATGTTTTGCAGGAAGCATAATTGCTGCCTGAATTATGTTCACTGGCAACGTTTTCACGAGTGAAGGAAGTGCTCCATTATTCTGTCAGATAGAGGGGGGGGGGGGGGGGGGGGGGGGGCGTTGTGCAAAGTGCAAGACTTCAACAGCAGAGACCGAGGTTCATATCGAGTCCAGTGTTCGGTTTAGGCAACTATAGCACTTTGGTTAAGGTTCAGGAAATATTGTGATTCCGGTTAAGTGAACATGTCCTGTCCAATCTTTCAAGTCACTGTTAACTTCATTATTTAACCATGACCACAATCTTTCTCAGTGCTGTGTGTGCCTAAACATAGTCGGGATTCTTAGCTGATCGTCATTGCGACGGTGCGTGAAACTGCCATGAATGTGCCACAAACACACTGGAACAATGAAGGATATCGAAGGGATGGTGTTCCTGATTCTCAGTATGCAGCAGTTCAGCAACGTGGTTTTGCGAACAAGTCCAAACCTTCTCTAGGGATCTTTCCCTAAAAATAACCAAGTCACTTTTGTGCCTAAATCTAATCAATCTTTAACCAAAGCGTCACATCACAAAACTTATCAATTTTTTGTGATTTGTAACAGTTTTTGAAGGCAACTAATGTCCTGCAGATCAGAAAACTTTTCTATTTGTCATTCTAGAGGGCATGGCTGAACAACGTATTTTGTCATTTTATTTGTAGGATTTGTTGAAAAGGTCACACTGTAGCAGAATGAGAGATGCAGAATTGTCCAACATCAACATAATCCATATGTATTTCATCAATCATGTACAACTTTAATACCTTCAAATGTATATTCCCTTATAAGGCCATTGCAGTCAAACAATAGCACTTACTCTGGTTATTTTATCCCAGTATTTTTCTTGCTAAAACCTACTGAAGTGCTAGAAGGAATCATGTGATATGTATGAAATTAAACAGTTACTTCAGGTTTGATCACTGCAATCAGCTGAAGTTGAACAAGTGGTCTGAGGGTTGTCAGTGTGCTGAATGTGACTGTACACGCTAAGCTCATCATGTCAAGGACCTCCTGCAGATGCAAGTCAACACACTACAATTAGGTCTGTGACACCATGTTCAAACACACTTAGAGAGCGAATATTCACATTTTAGAATAAAAGCTCATTAAAATGCAGATTTAATTTTCAAAGGGTAAATATGTCTCATTTGTGCAAGCCAGCGCTGGTGTTTATCGGTGATGCAAAGCACCATATATAAAGGAAGAACTGCAGGAATCAGTAGTTAAACCTCCATCTGGATATGTGGGTTTAGAAAGTTATTATCAGCCGGTTAAGAACACACGTCAAACTCTACTCGGCTGCATCCCATTTAGCTTCAGAGAAGTCTTAAAGGTCATTGCTTGATTGGTTAATGCTATTGCTATTTGCTCATATATGCATCGTCAGACTGACTGTACATTGGTTGGATCTTTTCAGGCTGGGAGATGCTTTATATATGCACCCCCCTCCCCCTTCACAACTTACATGCTTATTGTCCGTCAAAGCCACTAATGCACTTTTGATTTGAGTCTTTCTTGAGTTGCCATGCCAGTAAGTACTCCCTTTCCCCCCTCCCCTTCCGATGTTTCTGGGTTTTAACAGCAGACAGATGACGAGACAATGGCAATTCATCTTCATCATGCCGTCCGCATTACCATTAACGTGCCGCTCTTTTTCCTTACATAATGCAGCTCATCTCACTCACAAATGCATTCAAAGGAAAAGTACAATATCCTTAGAGCTGGGCATGTCATTTGTGGTTAATATCATCAAGACATTGAGGTAGAGTCGAGTGGGAGCTGACTGGGCTGGTTTTCCACAAATCCTCCACATACATGTTTAATATGAAATGACCTGCTATATCTACTAAATCACATTACAAAAAAAAGAGTTTGAAATATGATTTCAAAATGGCTTATATAGAGAAGTGTATATATATATACCATTATCTTATTTCTCAGGTGTAAAATGTAATAATACAACAACAGAATATTGATTTATTCTATGGGGAAAGTCTTCTGCGGCTGCTTCACTCCCACTCCATTGCAGCTGCCTTACAGTGCGCCAGCGCAATATACAACCTGGAATTTATATTTATTTAAGAGATTGGATTTTTGATCAATAGATGTTAAACATTTGTTATAATTGTTTTGTGGGGGGGTTTTCTATTTGTTTTGGTTTAGTGGGCATTTTTTATATGGATCTAAGGTTCAGTGGATAGTGTCGGGAATGTATTTGTACACCTCTGTGAAACATGTTTAAGCTGAAACATCAAAAACAGTGGAGGATAATACAGTACATGCTACAGAGTTCTGTACATGATTTGCTCACTGACCAGGTAAATTTACACTATTATCATGCAGACTTTGCTTCTAGAGACACAAATATCTGCCGTTATATAAACTCCACCTGGAATTGATGGACATATTGTGATTTAGCTCTTCTATGCTTGCTTTTCTCTTTCTGAGAAACGCTTTGCCAAAAATATCTAGCTTCCTCTCCCCAGCACTCAGTCCCTCCGGATACTGACAGCTGCCTGAATTACAAAGGTAGCAATGTGAGTAATGAACCAACTGAAATCTCATCATATAGAGAGACTTTGAGTTACCCTGAGCAGCCCTTCTGACCCCAACCCCAGCCTCTGAGCTTTGCCAAATGAGCTTTTCATTTACTATTCAGATATCAGAATGAGGCATGGTGCAGGCACAGAGGTGCTCTGAAGAACTGCACTGCATGCAAACGTGGTTTTGCAATCCTTAAGCCTAACAAACCAGCAATTCTGTTCCAAGCTTATTTGCATACAGTACTAACATATTCTGCCTATGTGCACAACGTGAAGGTACAAATTTCACAGCAGCCCAGTTTGATGCCCATGAAATTGTTTGCAACTCAGTTTTAAACTGATGTTGGATATATGCTGTCGTGCATATCTTTTCTGGATTGCTCTGAAGCAAAACATGTTATTATTTAATGGCCGATGCTTTGATCCGGCTGATGTATAATGCACCGACATTAAAGACCAAGTTTAGCAGAGATGATTAGAGTAGACTGGAAATTTAAACATCATTCAGTTCTGGCTTTGGTTGGAAATGGCACTTTTTAAGGTAACAGCAGCCCTGAAAGAATGCATGAAATATGATATTGTTTGCAGTTTGTGCAAGTGAAAACCAAAATCCCGTGATGACAAGACTTCAAAATTACTCTTATCTACTCAACATTAGTAAAAATGCAAGTGAAATGTGCTTTTAAACCTGATCCAACAATAAATGAGGATATGGTGATATACACAGATTTTATTACTCTCTGCTGGACTCGGATTAGCCACTGAAGCTCCAGAGAATCAATTAATATACAGCTCACATAGGAAGCAGGAACATAAAGATAGTATATGATGCAATGTTTTGTTTAACACTGGGTATAAAATCTTACAACTGATACTAAAAAAAAATTGATATCGAGCTTTTGTTTTGTCTTTTACAAAAATATTTTTTTCATTCCTGCTATAACTCATTTTTGGCACGGACATATCACCTTTTAAAATGATGTGAACTTGTCAGCAAACAGTTTCTTATTTACACATGCAGCAGAGACGGAGCAACATTAGCTTTCATTTGGAGACACGTTTCTGGCCACGTGATGAGTCTGAAGTCCAATGTTAACTCTCCTTTTAGCTCCGTTTTTTGGTTTCCACTCTGATGGAAATATTTTGGCTCTTTTGCTTCTAAATGCTGCACAATGTTCACCAGCTTGTCGTTTACTGTGTCAGTCTGCCGTATTGCGAGGCACAGTGAGTTTTTTTACTTAAAACAACTTCCTATGAAAACACTAAAACACTCAAGTCGTGGGCCAGTTTCACATTACAGTAGTCATGTGATCAATTGTTAATATAAAAATATTGATTATAACTGATCACTTTAATCCATCGATCCATCTTCAATAGTAGTAATCAAGAAGACAAACTATTCATCTAAAAATGTAATATGTCCTTTATAGTTGCTACTAAAGAATCTGAAAAATCTTTCTCAGAGCACATTGAGAAGTTCAGGGGGTAATGAGGTTAAAACAGTGATTATCCTCTATTGTCCCATCCTTTTCTGTTATTTGTCTCCTGTGTAATGAAGCGTCTTCACTCCAGTCAGGTATCCTGCAGGTTGATGCCATAACAGCAGCTGCGTGGCGGCACGTCTTTACTCCAATAAGGAGGAAATCAAAGGCTTTAAATCTCAGAAGTGGCCTGCCAACCTCTCTAACAATGAACGCTGGGAGGCTGGCAGCCACCAACTGAACGTTTATCACAGGGGAAAACTCCTGCGCTTATTTATTTGAAAACAGGTCAATTTTATGTCTGTTATGCTCAAAACGCCTCAAGTCTTTCCTTAAGACAGGCAGTAAGATAGAAAGATGGGTGGGTGAATTCTGACTGCAGGGCTGTATAGAGGGTGGACACAATAACAGGAACACCTCAGAAATATAATGCAATCAATAAAAAACAGCCTCAGACATTGCTGTAGAACTGAATCAACACTTTCTCACACAGTGTCAACAAAAATTGGGCATTGTAAGCTTCACAAAGGCAGTGTTTATTGCCGAGCTGTTGTATTGCACTGGATTGAACTGAAAAGATATGGTTGCTACTGTCCCATATCATAGAAAATGTTGTTATAGTGTCTATATCCCTCCATGTGGCTACAAAAAATGAGTCAGAGTGAATCGAAAGATTTAGATTCATGAGTCATGTAACTCTCATCTTCATCTTTTTGCTTTCTGAAGCACGTAGCGGTCTTATCTGCAAAGGTGTTTACTGATTCAACTGCCGACTGATGCCTCAAGTCATACAAAGGAGAAGATTATGAGGAATTAACACTTTTTTTTAAAACACTGTCGGCATTGTCCTTGTTGGAGTAAGTCGTTGTGCTTTAAAATGTAACCCAGACAGAAAGCATCTATGCCAACATATGAACAATAAACACATTTCAAGGCTAATGTCTCGCCCACTACAAAACCAAATGTGCTTTGTCCTATCAAAGTGGAAGAGGGATGAAGGACAGATTAGTTTTAGATAAAGAGACTACACGTGGGTCTCTCTGGCATCAAGAACTCACAGTGATTTCTGAAACAATAGGTTTTAACACAAAAGTACACAAAACCAGCCTTCTCATTTTGTCAGTTGAAATGAAAACTGTCCTTCTTCTCATGGCATCAAATCTACTGTGTTTCAGAACTCGTTAGATAAATCCTTTGTTGCTAATCTTATCTCTGTACATCCAGTGTACCATTGGTGTGGCGAACTCATACTCTCCAGCACTGAAACAAGAGTTTTGTTTTTGTTACAGACAAAGTATAAGCTATGCTGATGAGAAAAACAGGATTTGAGTATGAGGAGCTGCCTTTTAATAGTGTTACACCACAAATTCATCATTTCAGCACGTGATTTTAATGTATTGTTTAGACTTTGGTCAACTATAGCCTATACATCTTTAGGTGGAGAATGTACACCTAAAACATGGGGCAACAATACACAACAGGTTACATTTATAATTACATAAGATCAACAATGAACACCTTATTTTTCAGTCTGTATATGTGTGCAGGTTGTGATTCCTGACGGGAGAGAGGATTTCTGTTTGGTAATCCTCCTGTGTCACATAGTTTCCTTTATCAGTGAAAAGTAGCCTACACCTGCTGACATCTCCTGGCTTGGCTCACCCTCGTTTTCCTCCGGTGTCCTTGCAAAAAACCCTCTGCTTGTGAAGACTGCACCATAGGCAACATGGACTCCTCATCAATAGGATCAGCTGGGGTTCTTCTCCCAAATATTTCTACACAGCCCTACAAGAGTAAAACAGTGTTAAAAAAAAAAAATAGAATATTAAAGTTCCACTTGTGGAAAAGGAAACAAGTACAAATATTTTTTTATGAATTCAAGGCAAAAGTTTTAGTTTCTCAGTGCGTTTAAATGCTCTGTATTAATCAGATCCCTCCACTTAGGGAACTTTCACATAAACAAAAAACAAACAACAACAAAACCTGGTTTCCTTTTTCAGGTGAAGGGATTAAGAATAACCCAGTTATTGCAGCTGGATCTGTGCTGGAGACCCTGTAGACCACAGATGTCAAACTCAGGCCCGCAGGCTTGACTGGCATCCATGCTACCAGTCACCTTGGACAAACTTAATCCACCCCTCCCCAAAAATGGCCAAACGAGCTTTCAAAACAGCTGGGAGGCAGATTATCTGTTCACGAATGTAAAGGACAGACCTGTTTGTCTTGTGTCTTGATTTACATTAAAAAGGAACTTGAAAGGCTACAGATAGAGGGAGACATAATAAGAAACGAATACCACTGATGTTTGTTTTATTTCAAATTTAATTCCTCATGTGTTTATAATATTAAGCTTTGGTTGTTCCAGATTCAATGTTTACGCAAAACATTTGTTTCCATATGAAAAGGTTCAACATTACATATCTGGAGAGAAGGGAAAACAATTTTCAATTTTCTTTTCAATTTTTCAATAAATATTGAGTTTGGTCCGCGACTTCGTCCCAGTTTTTAATTTTGGCTCACTCTGAATTTGAGTTTGACACCCCTGCTGTAGACCCTAAAGTAGATGCCAGTTAAAAGAATAGTTTGACATTTTGGGAAATACACTTATTCCCTTTCTTGTCTAGAGTTGGATGAGAAGATCGATACCACTCTCATGTTTGTAGGCTGAATATGAAGCCAGTGCCAGCAGGCAGTTCGTTAAGCTTAGCATAAAGACTGGAAATAGGGGAAACAGTTTGCCTGGCTGTGTTGAAGTGGTGGTATCAATCCTCTCATAGGCCTAAAACATTGGGAAAACATACACATGCACCCTCAAGAGTGAGCGGCTCTGTCGGGGAGGTATTTTTAAGTGTGTTTTGCCCTCGCCCTGCACCCCCCCCCCCTCAAGACTGCCACAGCTGAGCCAGACATGCTGTCTCATCACTGGCACTGGTGGAATGATTTACTGAACCATAACTCAAACGAGGAGGTAATGAGTCTGGGAGAAAATAAATTATTCAAAGATAAAGGAAACCTTCGTTCCAACAATTTAAATAAATAAGTTATATATTTATTGTCTTTACGATAAAAAAATATTTTGGATTATTTTGCAAGAAATAAGACATTTGAAATGAATGAAGAAACTGTTGTTCCAGTAAATGACTATAATGTAAATCAAACTGATATGAACTGAATTCAAGAGACAGTAGACCCACTTAGTGATGATGATACAATTGTTTTAGGTCTGGTGAATTTTCCTAGTGAACATCAACAAGGCTATCCCTCAAAATGCAGCAGACATCTTAAGTGCGAGCACACTTTAGGTTGTTTGGTAACAGAGTGAATAATGTACAACAGTAACAGCCATTATACAAGTTGGATTTCTTTTGTATCACTGTCCCTTTAACCTTTAAAAAACAAAGAAACAAATAAAAACAACTTCCAAACTACTAAGTCAGCACTAGTCAAAACTTGAGCAACAAGTATTAGTTGAAATAAAAGAAAAAGCAGCAAATCCTCATATTTGTGAAGCTGGAACCATAAAATGTTTTACATGAAAAATTGCTCAAAACAATTATCAGAAGAATTTCCCGTCTCCCGTTATTAGGCAGTCGATTAATTGATTCATTGATTTACAATTAGTTTAAAGCATCCTATTTTATAAGTTCTGCAAATGTTTTGTACGCAAAAATCTTAACTTGTAAAGTAACTAGTAACTAAAGCAGCCCGATAAATGTATTGAAGTAAAAAGTACAACGTGTTTTGTTTTGTTTTGTTTTTGCTGTTGCTTTTTTCTGCATCTTGCTGATCTTCCAAAGGAAAAAACAGCATCTAAAAACAGAAGCTCGGGGCCCTGTTTCAGAAAGAGGGTTGAGTGAAAACTCAGAGTTAGCTGACTCTGAGTTGAGGGGAAACTGTCTCGGTTTTCGGTTTCACGAAGCCAGTTCAGCTTAACTCTGAGTCAGTTACTATGGCAACAATCTCCGTGAAGCTGACCTGCTCGCTGGCAGGTTTTGTTGTTTGAAGGAAGAGTCTGACCTGACGTGTGCTTTTCCTGAAGAGCCAGTTGATACTGATCAACAAATACTCGCAGAAGTCTCAGTCGGGAGAGGGTGATCACACTCTGCTCCGACGTTTAATCATTCTCTGATAATCTGTTTGAGCATCTCTGTTTTTCTGCACAATTGATCATTTATCTGAACAATATCCTTAGCCCTCATATCGTTCATGTGACACATCGAGTACAGGCTCTCAGTTCGGACTAATTCTTTTTGTTGCACAACTTTTTGCCAACGGGAGTTTTCTATATAACATCGGTGACACTGAGCGTCTTTCCAAAGCAACCGTCTGCCGGACTGTCAGAAATGTGGCTCTTGCACTAAAACATTTATTGTTGCCTACACTTTTGTGGTAGAAGAATTCCACAGAATTGCAGGTATCAGTCCAAGCAATAATTAATTTATTTAGTTTGAAGCTTGAAGACTTAAAGCACTAATCAGTTCATTTAATATATTTTAGGTTTTCCAGGTGTGATTTGCTTCACAGATGCCACTCATATTCCTGTCACAGCTCCTTAGTAAATGAAGGAGATTATGTGAATAGGAAGTCTTTCCACAACATTCATTTTTTAGAGCAGCCTAATTATTATCCTTTAGCATTCCAAATAATGAAGATACTTCACAATACAGGTACAGTACTGCAGCTAATAACTGTTCTGCACTGTAAAGATCAATGCAGCCCACATCATCAGCAGCAACGCTGTAACTCGCTGCAGGACACGAGCCCAGGTAGCGATGACCATTTGGGATGCTCAAGGTCCGGTTCCAGTGCCTTCGTAGGCTCAGGATCACCCCAGAAAGGGCGTGTGACATTATTGTGGCATGTGTGATTCTCCACACCATTGTCACAATTAAAGAACAATGTCCTCCTCAACCGGTGAACGTTCGTGATAACAATCCTGACCATCCTGCTGCCACACGAGATATAAGCTGGATATGCTACCATCATGTCTGATTGACCCATTACCTCCCCAGTGTCAGATAAAGACAAAATGCCTTTTCTTTTTAAGAAGTCTTCTTTATTTCCTGCAAGTAAAAATGCAGTGCAGTAGTTCATGTTTTTTATGTTGTTCAAACAAGTAAAATCATCCTTTAACTGATCTTGCGGCAGTTGTATTTCTATTTTTGTCTTTTACATCTGCAGCCTTTTGTGGTCCATTTTCCTAAATGACATTTTTCAACGTTTTTCTCTAAGTACACCGTATACAACTGTTTCACAGGGAGCTATAGGAACACAAAAAAATAACATTGAATTTCACACTGCCAGGTCTACTCAGTTTGATTGTAAGTCATGGGCCAGTGCTGAACAACATCTTACTGAGCTGTGCTGTGGAGGTGGATGGATCCCTTATTGTATTTCCCACCATTGCTCTGTTAGAGAGAAAGAAGGTGTAAGTTTTTCATGGTACAACACTCTCATCAACTGTTAGATATATGTTATTTTTAAAGTGTAAACCTTAATAGGGCTCCCTGTATCCTTCCTCTCTGTGGCAGCTGACAACGCATCTTCACCATCCTGCTGTCATGAAAATGAACAATTTTTTTTATGACAAATCTGTGGAGTATTAAGAGTACTTACAACTGCATGGAGGTCTGTTATGGCAGAACGCTCCACCAGACAGAATACACCGTCAGTAACTGGTAGAAGATGAAGAGGATTAGACAGTTAGATTATAACTTTACCCCACCTAATTTGAATTTTATTTTAAGGCCACATCACAATTCTTATCTTGGAGTCACTTTAAAATAGAATATGATGTGCGAAGGACAACAACTAAGAATCTGAGGAGGGGGGCAAAAGGATGAATGTATGTAGGCCCTTGTGTCCTGGGGGGTTGGTTGGGTCGTTTTTTTTTATAGTTGGTAACACACATTTATCTTTACTCAGTTAAGTTTTTCAGAACTGTTAAGAGATTCAATAACAACAAAAACAAGGTCACGTCTTTCTGGCATGGATTGTTGTTTTTACCTTACAGCACGTCATAGAAATGAATTAGAAATGCTGAAATATGTTTCAATAGGCTTTATTCTTTTTTAATTTCAACTGAGTAATTCTATCTGCTCAAAATGTGTGGGGTTGAGGAATAGAGAGTAAGGTGTGAGGAAAGGTGACAAAAAAGAAAAACAGGGAAAAATTTGAATTCAAATTTCAAAAACAAACAATCTGTACCAATCAACCTATGAATAGTCCGAATATAATATACGACATCCTCAGGTATTCTGTCCTTAAATGCTGTTTTTATCTCCGCAATGACCATCTTGCAGTCCCACAGTTTGCTCATTTCAAAGGCACTTAAATATAGCCACGTTCATGAAGCCTTCTTTTGGTTTTGTGCTTTAAAAACCCTTTTCTGCATGAGATGACAGTATGACATCCTTGTTGAAGGTAGTGTGATTTTGGGTGGTAGACCTAAAATAGAATGCATTATATAATTGGCATGATTAATATTAGTAGTTGCAGTAGGAGTATTAGACGTAATTTTGTTAGAAGTATTAGTCCTGTAAGTGAAATCACACCAGACCTTTTTGATTTATTTTTTTTAAATGCTGGTGATCTGATTGCAATTGGACAGTGCTTGACCACATGAAAGTGCAGGTGTAAATGCACCCAAGACGCACGGAGGACAGATTGTGATATGATCGGCCAAACCAGGTGGTCGGGAAAACATTGAACAGAAGTTTAAATGTAAATGTCAATTGTGTTTTCATTCCACACACAACAACTACCTTGAGCTGGACAGAGTGATCGGATCTCAGTCGGATCTCAGGTCCAGGTGTAAATGTAATCAGGTTAAATCATCATCAATCTAAATCTAACAGAATTTTCAGCAAATTGAGCAACAAAACAAAAAAAAAAGTTTTAAAAATATGAGGAAGTACTTGAAAGGAGATCCATGAAAGATGTAACCTGTACTTTTTTTTTTTTTTTTACCAAAATGGACTGTACAGACTGTGGCAGAGAGTATGATGGATGGATCTACAATACTGTAGATTCCTTCCTTTTCTAACGTTGTTCTAGTCGTAGTGTTATGTTATTTGGTGTGGTTAAACAATTAAATTACATATTTAAATTTAATGAACATGGAGCCCGGGAGGTGCCATGGAAAAAAGAAAATCAATAATCTGTGTTTGTGAATTAGTAATTTACGGATTAGTGTTCACCTTTTCTCCACGACACCTCCCGGGATCCGTACGACATGTGAACAGAATCAGTGAGATTTATCAATCTAACACTAACACTTTTACAGACGCTGTGAAATATTGGCGTGAAAGAGGTTGAAGTCAACATACATAAAGTATATAGTGAGTTAAGAGAGGTCTGTGTGTGCCAAACAAACAACTATACCAGACAAATTGTGGCTTTCTGTTTTTGGTTTTGGAAAAGCTAAAAGAAAGACACTGCCTTTCACACTATTAAAATAGGTTAAAGCAAAACATCTGTGCCAATGTAAAGTACAAAAGGGCTTTGCAAAGTCTGCACTTTTACTTTAGTGCTCTTTGAATAAAAATAAGACTTTCTTACAGCTTACACTTTTTCGATGTTTTGCAAAAGAACAAGAGCAGAGCTGCACAGTACTAATACAGTATGCAGTATTCACTTCACATGATTTTTTAAAAAGCTGTGCAAATCCACAATGTAATACAGCACATGCTCATACAAGTGTTGTTTATTATGATTTTTATTTTTTTCTTAAGTGGGTATTGTGGACACCTTCTACCACACCTGGGATGAATGTTTTTCTTCCTGCTCTGAAGGCTCATGTTTTGTTTTACCTGGATTAATGTTGAGTTTTAATTCAGTTCAGGGGTTATGTGTCCCACCGGATGCAATCAAAGTGAACGGTGTTCTGCATATCTCAAACCAAGTGCTGGAAACAATCTGCGCAAAGTGCTACATTGTTTAGAGACAATATATTCAATCACACCTCAATATTCTCCTCTGAAAAGCTGGTAGAAAGGTCAAAATGAAGTTTGAAATTCAACACAGCACACCTGCCACCATATAGCTTTGAGGATGGTAGGAACTTGTGTTACTAAAAACCTCTTTTCTGCAGCAGAGTGTTTTTTTTTTTTCCTGCAGCTACACGACCATAAAATCACAGAGTGTAAAGTTCTCAGGATGACCTTCTGTTTGCTGTCTAATGAAATTCATGTAAAGTCGCGAGATATGCAGTTTACTTAAAATGACTTTCTTGCTGGATCTTTCTTATCTCATAAACAGTCAATCTGACAGCCCGAACACACCCAGGAACAAATCAAGCTGCACCGGCAGATAATCTCCAAGCAAATGATTTTAGGATCAGATTCATTAACAGAGGGTATTATTGCTTTTTCAAGATATAACACAAACATCAGAGAACAGGGTTCAACACATTTACCGCCACTTTAATTCCAAAGAAATACAACATGTTTAGATAAAAGGCCATTAGAAACCTCTGTTCGTCCATTTAGGTACCATGTAACAATTACCAATGACATGGATTCATTCAAAAATTCTGACATGTTTGTTATTCATGAAAGTGTGGCACCAAAGTATTTCCTGCACCAGTCCACATGACTGGTTGGCTTATTGAGTTAGGACCAAATTATGATATAATTATAGATACATATTTGTATGTAGTTATTATTTCTGAACATTTTTAAAGACCAAAAGCGTAGTATTCATGGTGGTGATACAATTCCATGGATAACCAGCAATCAGCTGTGTTACACACCATCAGCCTGTTTGCTCTGAACCTGCCATCTGACATTAAAAGGGTCTTTGAAGGGGTCTTAAGCTTTTGCCAAATTTCCCAAAATATGCTTTTGATGATTTTCATTGAATAAGTCAGTAAGCCAACATCCACATTGTTTGTGAGTCACAACATACAACTGTAAACATTTAATGTTCATTTTATATTTACACCATTCTGTGCATTTAAAATACTACATGAAATTTCTCGTGGAAAACCTGCACAAAGGAAAAATCAGCTCATAAACAACTTCAGGCTCATATTTAAGGCCTTTTGTACAGTGATGAAATCCAATATCTCTAGTGCGGACATAAGTGCAAGGTTTCAGCTTTCACAAAGGCTGAGCTTAAGTACTCACACAGTTAAGTCTGAAATAATTTCACAGAGCCCCACTACTCATCACTGCTTGATTTGGAAGGAGATAGAAATCAAAGAGCCAAAATATAACAGAAATTATTTTCGATTTCTGAGAGTGCTGACATCCAAATTGAAAACACAAAAACAGACAAGGTTGTGTAATACTTGGGTATGAATGCACAAAGGCTGAAAAGTAGAACCTGCAAAAAATAAATAAGTTTTATCCACATTTTTTCAATCTATAATGAGACAAGAAATGTTGCTAAAACGTGCATTCAAATGCAAACCGACTTGTTTTAAGACTTTTCTTCATCACTGGACTTCTTGGACTGGTATTTCCTGAATGTCACAAATGAAACTGTACCAGGAAGATGTGTTGTTACAATAACCTCCACTATCCCAAATTCTTTTTACACGTTGTTAGTTACCATCCACAACATCTCAAATTGAAAATATATTTAATATTTGAAGAAGATTTGGAGTAAAACACAAACATTTAAAACATTTCAAATGTTGATAACTATTTGGGTGTTTTTCTGGTTTTGATAGTTTCAGTAAAGGAAAAGTCATTCCATCGCCAACCGGCACTCATTTCCTATGATGATATATTTCTACTGAGTATGGAGGAAAAGAAAGATACTGCACTCTTTGTGGCAAACTACACTGAATGCAATGCAGTACATGATGAGTTGCGAAAACATGGCAAAACATGTGAAATGAATTTAATCAAACCATAAAATCATGTGCAGATGTAGCAGCATTTAAAAACGAAGGAGAAACATACAACATCAACAGACCAACACGATCCAATTCTGAAACATTTAACAAACATGAGACAAGAAGAAGAAAAACATTTGTCTTCCTTACATCAAATATGGAGTAAGAGTTACAATACTGGCTCTGTTTCAACTCTTTGATGCTGCTGGAAAATGTTCTACAATCACAGACATGTATTCAACTTGCAGAAGTCCCTATCTGTTGTGGTCTAAATTAATTATGCATACACATACAACATACTGTAGAAATAAGGATGTGAAATAACTCACCCAGAATTAGATCTTACTTGTGCAGCACAAAAATGAAAACCTTTTGCAACCTTAAAATGCGTGTAAGTATATTGTTTATACATCACATACTGGCATCTATGTATGTGTGGAGGCTGAAGTGTGTTATATAGAAAAACTATTTCACCAGTAACTAATTTATACATTTAAATAACAATTTATTAAAGTATCAATTGGATTTGCATTTAGAGTTAAACAACTACTTATGAAAAAGAGTTTGGAAATTATAATTAATGCCTTAGTAGTTAATGAATAATGAATACATTTATTCATCTTGAAAATAGTAACAAAATGTTGAATTTTAGGTGTTTTATTTAGTCATGTGTGTTCTTGTCACATTCATTTGTTTTGTCTCTGTAAATTAAAGAAATTCAGCTATTTTTTCTTGCATATATGATGACTGGCCAATGAAAACCGGTGGGAAAAAACACATTTTAAAAATCATGGTTTTTATTCATCATTAATAGCCAGAATTCCTCAATACAGTAATTAATTTGAACACTTAATAATCACGTTAAAACCTTTTAACCCATAGATTAACATTTGAATCATTTAAATACAAAAATTAAGCGATAATATAATTACGTACTGAAACTGTAATCATTTCAGTGGCACAGTCCAGCTTCCACAGTCGTTATGAGTCAATGTGAGCACAAACGTAAGGTTATGTAGACTCAAAAAATATAGTTTTGATTCTGTTTCGCAAAATAAATGTACATAATGTCATAAAAAATAGCAGGGTGATTCCCTAAATTCCACGTTTCCAGTACTCCTAATTTAAACAGAGCTCCGTCAGTGAATATGTTTGCAATATTAATATCAATGAGTACATTTTCAGCCCTGTTTCCTTGAGCAGCTGTTGGTATGAAGATGTGACACAACAGCTGTAAATCTTAAGGAGAATTTTTTGAGCTGCATCCTCTTTATTCACTCCAGAAATGATGCCAATGATGCCAAGGGGGCAACTTATCAATCACTGACAAAGATATGTCAGCAAATGACGCCTAGTAGCATAAATTTGATCAGTAAAAACGCCCAAAACACTTCAGAGAGGTTCGACCTGATGAGTGAGCAGATTATTATTTCAGGGTGAAATAATGATTTCCAGAAAAGCCTCAGCAAGCTTTTAGGTTGATTTTAACAATGCAGCTGCACACTGCACCAGCAGCACACACTGCAGTAAGGCAGACAGTAACTCTGCTGTAGACATGAAAGGGAGAGCCATCACATACTGTAAGTGCAAATTGAGCTCAAGAGCAACAATTAAGGAGTTTATTAATTCATCAGTTATCCCAGGCTGCCCAGTGGAAGCTGTTTATGCTTGCCAACTGTGACAGGAATCTGTCTTTTATCAGCATGTTAACTAATTAAGGTTCTCAAATGCCCATTAAACTTTATTAAGGTCCATAAAACACAAGTTGACTCAAGCAAGGTCTATTATAAATGCACAGGTAGAAATTACACTTATATATTACGACTAATTGTCATCAGCAAATAAATTTTGATGGACATGTAACGCCGCCAGAATTAAGTTCTTTAACAACATAACGAGAAAACTTTCTTAATTAACTTATCTGAAGAGTCAATGTTCAATGACAATGTGCTTCTTTTTTTTGTGTGTGTTTTCCCTACAATATCCGCTTAAACTGTGGCAACTAAAGCATTATGAACACTTTTTATGGTTACAATTAGGCACTTGCAGCACTTGGTTAAGGTCAGGGAAACATCAAAGTCTTGGTTAAATACTGAAAAAGGCAACAATGACTTGAGACTTGAGCCATAATATTTCCCTAACCTTAAACCTGCAATAACTGTTTCTTGGGGTTTTTTTGTTTTTTTTTTTTTTTTTGCCACTTGGGGGCAGCAGAAACAAGCTGTAAACACTGACATATTATCACATTTTAAGTTGATTGGGCAAATTTTGTTACCAAACAGTTCCTATTTACACATCCGGCAGATCCGAAGTAAGCTCCTTTTAGCTCTGTTTTGGCCTCCACCAACTCCTGTGTTAAATATTTGTCTCTTTAGCTGCTAAATGCTCCACTCTGTTCACCAACTAGTTGCCAACATTGCCTGTCTGCCAGGAGGTGGCGTACAGTGAGTTTATCCAAGCTCAAAGTTTATCTTTTTTTGCTGAAAACAGCTGCCTGCTACAGCCGAAAGCAACGCTGATAAGAGCGGTGAGAGTGAACAAAACACAAAAGTTGTGGGCTGAGCTGGAAAACTAAAACACTAGATACGAAGGAAACTGCCTGTCAGGGGATAAGCTTCTCACTACAAGCAACACTGCTCACATACAAGTAGTCATGTGATCAATTGTTGATATAAAGATATTGATCGCCAAAATGCTTCTGTTGCCTCAACATGACCATTCACAGTCTCCTCACAATCCAGTACGAAGAAGTAGTCATTGAAAATAACATTGCCATTGAACAAAATCCAGGCAAGATTTACATTTCCCTCGAAACACATTTGGCAAAACAATTTGGTGGAATATAAATGTAATTTCTAGGAGGCAGGGTTGACAGATAAGGTATAATGACTGCTATAATTCATCAAAAACAAAATATCTGTAAAAGCAGTGAGGATAAATGATCAGAAATATGATGAAAAGACATGTATAAGACCCTTCATCCCTCTTACATATGAGCAAGACCCCCAAAAATCAGTCATTTGTAATTATTTTGTGTCTCTGTGGTTAATTCGCGAGTTTGTGGTTGTTTTTGCAACTTCGTCCTCATTTTGCATCTCTTTCAGTGACATTTTCCAGGTGAAGCCCAGGGGGACCAGAAAGGCCTGTTCCATAATCGATCCATGCCTCTGATCACTAAACATGCTTTGCAATAAGCATCAATCCCACTGTTTTTTAACCAAATTCAAACAAACAATAAGCAACGATAAGGAGACTCCCTCCCCACCCCCACCCGCCCACCAACACTTAGCAGTGTGAATACTTTGGTGATGACAAGTCACACAAGTAACACGAGCATACACAGTTTACACCCAAAAGGCAGATGTACTTGAATGCAACAGTTGCCATGAAAAAAATCAGTATGCTAAATATATTCCGACAAGTCAAAGTTTGAAAAGTACTTTTGGGATGTTTTAGTGTTCCTCTCTGAGGCTGCTTGAGTGACAGGAACATACAGTAGCGATAGGGAACATTTCAAGTCTGTCTCATCTGGACGGGGACTCGGCACTTCCAGAGAATGTGAACGATTTCCAAAGTCTTATTTCCTCTCTCTGTTCTGATCCATTTCCATCTATAATTTTTCAGCCATTTGGCAAGATCCAACATGGGCAGCAGCAATGTTTTGATTATACAGTGACAACACATTATGAAGAAGTCAGTAAGCTTACAATCTTCTTTTTTTTTTTTTGCTTTTTTTTTGCTTTTTTTTTTTTACAGAGGAAACACAAGAAAGCCAGAAAATGTTGAGTATTGCCATCCGCCAACTAGGTTTCCTTTCTCCAGCTTAAGGTAGACTTTGTCTTCTTTTTCTAGATAGAGCAGAACTCCATTGGTGGCTGCCTCACGAGTTACATCTTTGTCACCCGCAAAGGCCGAGATGACTGGTTTCCCATTCAACATCAAGTTCACCTGGACAACAGAAATAACAATTAGTTTTAGTGTAGTTTCCTTCTTACTTGTAACATCTTAACTTGACCTCTTGTGCCAATAAAATAGTGTTAAACTCATCATACTAATGAGAACTTACTGTATATCTGATAAAAGAAAGTGTTTATTCTCATTCATGTAGGTTTTAGGCAAGCAGACAGCAGAGAGTCAACAACAATTGCTTTTAATCATAAGCCAATAAATTCATATCAAGGGACTGTATGTAAATTAATAGAAAGGGAGATAATTGTATTTTTTTTTTATGTTTTTGCTGAAGGGAGGGTAGTCTTCTAGTAGACTTTTTGGGGAGAGCAAGGGAGGGTTTTGATTTATATTTTATGTTATTACTAATAATAATAATCTTTATGTTGCACTTTTTAAAACAGCATTACAAAACGCTGTTAAAATTTTAAATGTAGTTGTTTATTTAGTCAACCTACTTGAATTGTGAATATTGTTCCCTTAGTATCTTTTGAAGCAACTGACAAACTGTATGTACTATGTGTATCTTGTTTTTATCTTATTGTTGGTAAATATAATGATTTAATCATTTTTTCAATAATTATATTAGATTTTTGGGTCTTTTTTCTATTTTCTCTCTTTGCAAACCCTTTTGACTTTTAAATCTCACCAACATTATCTTTTTTTTACTCTTTTAATACATTATTATTACTTGGTATTTGTGACAACATTTTTGTACAATGCATTTAATAAATCTGTGCTGATAAAACACAGTGAAATAAACAAAAAGAACACTTATAAAATAGCAGAACTGAATTGATATGTTATGCTTTGCCTCTTGTAGTTATTAATAGTGAATTGAGTGTTACCAATACTGTTATATTACTTTGAGATATTGGGGGTGGGAGGAAGCTTTGCAGCTTTTTTTCTAATGGGAGGGTCCAAATAAAATATTAATAATGCCGTGGAGGGTTTTCCTTTAAAAAAGATTTAAACATAAGGTTTAATCCCCCTCCCCACACCGTTAATTTCCGTACAGTCCCTAAAGAAGACATTTTGTCCCAATCCAATTCTAAAACAGGTTTACAACTGAATCAATTGCACAGCTCTGTGAAATGAATGGAAATTATACCTGTATGGTTTGGCTCTGGTACACTTTAATGACATGGAAGTTAAAACTGTAGATTCCTTTTCTTGGGGACAAAAATACTGATTCAAATGTGAAGTAGTTTCCTATATTCACAAGAACCTGTGAGGGAAGAAGAAGAAAACAAACATATGGTGTCAAAGGTGTTTATGTAGCCAGCACTTCAACAAAGGCTTTAACCTAAATGTGGCTTTATATGTAAATATTAAATCAGCCATGTACTCAGGATTCAGTATTGTGGCTGCCTCGCCCCTGCTCAGACACCGAGTGCAACAGACTTCAAAATGTATTTAATTCAACCTTTCTTCTCAATGACCTAAACCCAACATTTAACTTTCCTGTGCAGGAAACCAAAAAAAATGCTTTATGGCAATTGAATCTCATCAGTAGCTTTTCCACTTTGGAAACAGAGGAATTATGCATCTCTTTACACCTGCCTGAAAAGAATCAGAAGCTCTATACTGCTTCTTTGGGTGAAACATGTAGAATAACCCAATTAATGTTAGAGTGTTGGTAAATAAATCATTTTTTTCTTACTTTTCCTCTTTAAAAATGATCCACCCTGAATATGTCAGTCAGCTTGGCACTTAACGCCGTCTCAGGAGTGTCACTGAAAGGTTTTAAGCCCCCTACAGTCATATTCCACATACAGTGTATACAGTAACACAGAAAATGAGCTTCTTTTGGGTCATGATTGATGGAGGCAGCAGACGCCCAGGGTCTCAAACACTGGGATCCCACCTGTTAGAGACACCACTGCAGGACCTTTGACAAATGTTGCTTTCATAGCAACAGCGTGCACATGATCCACACCAATCAGATCACTTGCAGTGTATTGTGACAGCAGAGAGATCAGGTTATGTAATTCAAATGAGAGGGCAGGGGATCAGTTGTTACAAACACCAAACACTGCCCACCACTGTGTGACTAATCAAATTCTCGTTTTGTGCTGGCCTGATGTGTTTGGGTGCTCTATATGAAGGGTGAGCGTGTGCGTGCGTGCGTGCGTGCGTGAGGGAGCGATGGAGTATGTGGAGGCAGACTGGTGGACGCGTGTGCAGGCTCTGCAGGACGCCCGCTCGCAAACACAACCCAGTCACTTTCAAACCTGCCTGCGCATGATGTGCGCGCTCGTACAGAATCCACACGCCGAGCGCAACTGGCCTCAAACTAAACTGCGCTGAACTGCACCGACACTTCGATGTTCCGCAGCACAAGTCACAACTGAGCGCAGGGATGAAGGTTTATCACACAAAACAAAGGACTGAAATTGCCTAGAAGACTGACAGAAGACTGGTTTTGACAGACAGGGAAATTATAGGAAGGTTAATTGCAAAGTGCTATTAAAAAGCGATTTTAACCACTTTTTGACGTTATAATTGTTCATTAAAAATCGTCTTAACCTGGTCGAAGTAGATTATTCTCGTTTTGTTGCTCATCTCCGACGGCTCGTGGTTGTTGCTCCGGACTGCAGAGAAAGCCACCTTGGAGTTGGCGGCGCGCACCGAGATGCCGAGCGGAGAGGACGAAGCCTTCCAGTCCGTGGTCGGGTTAGAGTCGCACACCACCAGGCATTTCCCCTCCAGGACGATGGGCTCCGTGTCGTTCTGAGCTCTCGCCACCTCAGAGATCACAGTCCAGCTGAGCATCAGTATGAGTGAGTTCACCATGGCTCTCTCTCTCTCTCTCCCTCTCTCTCTCTGTGAGACAGCTGTGGCGGCGCCGCTTCGGAAAAGAGAGACCGTCTCCTGCACCACACAAGTTTCCGAGTCCCTCCACTGGTCTCCCCCGCCGCAGACGCGTCTGACGCTGTGAAACTCTCTTATTGGATCCAGATCTGTGCCATATCCGAGTTAGACATCAGCAGCAACAAAAAAAAAAAAAAAAAAAAAAAAGGGAATCCGTTTTAAGTCTAAACCTTCTTTTCCAAACAACAGAGAAACATGAAGATCACCGATTGTTGTCTGTGCGTCTCATTTTCCAGGTAGACTTTATGCAAAGCTCGCGGATGAGACGAAAGTAGACCGTGTGGAAGGTTTTGGAGAAGACTGCTCCAGTCTGAGACGCGAATCGGTGGATAAATCGTCCATAGCCCTCTCTCCCACTCCGGAAAACGCGTCTGACAGCAGCTGTTCCCCGCAGTGATGTGCTGCGTGTGTGCGCGCCCAGCCATCCACTTTACGCACGCACATGTGGTAGAAGTTATAATTAACTGCCCCTGCGTAATTTGCCAAAAGCTTACATTTCTCTAATTCTCTATAAAATAGCTTCCAACTTAAATATACACTCATTAATTGGCTGCGTTAATTGAACCGAAAAGATACACATGGATATACAGTTCCAATGCCCTTCTCTCGGATCTAGGAACAAATACATAAAATAATTATCTCCAAACACATTTCTGATGATTTTCCAGTGTTCAGTGACTGAAATCTATAAGTATAGAACTGAAATGCCCTCAGGCAAGAGTTTTACTTTTTTTTTCCATTACTGCCAGGGCTCCCTGTCCGCCCTGCAGTGACTCATCATAATCTCATTGCACAGGTGGGCTGAGCATCTTTCAGGTCTGACTTCCACAGAAGTCAGTGATGGGACCTTTAGTCTTTACCTGGTTGTCTTGGAGACTCTACCTGCAGCAAAGCCTCAGCTGTCCACCGCTTGTCTCACTGAAACTGGATGGCACAAACCTTTCTCTCCTAGTTAAAAGAACCTTCATTTTCAAATGTATTAATCTCACCTAGGCTATAATTTCCCAGATGATCTTGAAGAAAAAAAAAAATCTAAAGTGGCAATGTTTCACTCTAACGTTATTAGTAATGGGATCTTGGGTTTAATTCATTTATCACTCAGCATTAACCTCTGTAAAATGCACTTGTATGTCACCTTATGCTGCATTAAATTAACAAGTCCTCCAAAGTGCCCAGTGAGAATACTGTGAGCACATCACCTCTGTCCTTGTGTCACTACAGGCTTCCTACAACACAGCAGATCAATTGTGACGTCCTTTCTCTGACTTACAAAGGGCCACATGATCTGGCACCCTCAGTGTTTAACCCGGAGGAGCCCACTGCAGCTTAAAAATCAACTAGCTGCCTAGATAAGTAGAAAGTGTCATAAAGTAGGTAAGGACAAGAGATTTTAGGTGAGTAAAACTTACAAATTCTTAATAGTGTCCTAGATAATTTCCTAGGTAGAACGATGTAATTTAGGTTTTAATTGTAGGTAATATAGAGTCAGGTGTTAATTAATTTGAATGAAAAGTTCAGAGCACAGCAGGTCAGCTAAACATGCAAACATGTACAAATTGTCTACAGGCAAATGTACAGTTCAACATATCTGAAGAATAGAGTTTCTCATCATAAAGTATAATGCATTTATTAGTTATTATAAGTTTAAAGGAAATTCCTCTGGAAAAAAACAACTGCTTTTAGATTCAACACAACTAAACTAAATAACTTTGTAAGTATTTTCATTATAATTAGTACCAAATTACGCACTTTTTTCAGGAGAACTGTTTGGAAACTGTTAGGAAATTAATAAGAAATAACATACCCATGAAATAAAGCATTACAGGTTTATTAATGTATTTGTCATCAGTTATAAAACTCTTCATATGAAGCATCGATAAGTGCTGTATAAACAGTGAATGAATGATAACAGTATAGCTATAATCATATTTAATGATAATATATGATTACACACACATGTTACACACATTATAAAGCATTTATAAACTGCTAATACACATGTACAATCACTCACAGGTGGGTTCAAAACTGTTTCTAAAAGATGTAGAGCTTGAGGGTTAATTCATGACCTCGGAGATAGTTATTACAAAATCTTACAGTAACTCAAGGTCCACTTACGAGATTTCTCAGAACTCCCACGCTGCCTCTCATGGCCTTCTTCTGCAGATGAAATTTGCTCAGCTGTCTTTGAAAGTTAAGTATTTATAAATATATAAATTAATAAATCACATGAGTTATAATTGTTGACAAATACATGAATAATGCTCTTAAGGCAGCGCTTGAGTAAAAGACTAGTGTGAGTCAGAAAGAAGAAATATAAGTAGAAGAAAGATAGATAGATAGATAGATAGATAGATAGATAGATAGATAGACGTCAGAAACCTCATAAATCTTGTTTTAATATTGGCTTTGTAAAATGTCTTTTGTGCTAAACTAAAATAAGCCTGAATCCTGAAAAGCACATTTGGTGTTGGGGTTTAATTTGCTTTCTCATTAAATCGATGCTTATGAATGCAGCCTTTTGATCTTTGTGGCTGAACAACAACAAATCATTAGGTTACACTTCTGAAAGTGATAAAATAGTAGAATTTTAAAAAACCAACAACCAAGTGGACCTGAACCCTGACATAAATCAGCCTGTGCCAATACGCAGTGTGGTGAAAAGTGTTTCATGTATAAATGTTTAAAAACAGAACACACTGAGAGCATGCAGTTAAGTCTACTGTTGCTTGTCATCAACAGATTCCAGGTGCTGGTATAATATAAAATTGATTAAATCTATTGCATCCATTTAAAATCTTAAAACGTTAACGATTGTTTCATTTTCAGATCCCTAAACACAACTGTACAAATCCAGCTTCAGTTGTCAGACACTGTGTTGTTTTGGGCATCCATCCATCTGTAAATGGTAGACAATCTAAAGCTATCACAACCACAATGTGAATAGCTGCCGTTTTGTGAGAGTTGTGTCATCATCCAGCTCTGACAAATGGTTTAGTGCCTAATGTTGTGCATGTCAATATGTTTCCATGGCGATGGATTTTTTAGAGCTGAGAGGCGATGACTTGTAACGTGACCAGGAAATGTTTTGCAAAGGGAAACGGCGTTTTTCCTGAGAAAACTTTAGACACTGGTTAACAAAATAGTCCTAGGAACTTCATGTTACAATGATTTTATACAAATCAAGTGCAGGGGAGAGAGGGGATGGTTGCAACAAAGGGATGTTTGTAACAGCAACGCTTTCAACCAGTGGCACAGCTAAGGACACAAACAAACAATCAACATGAACATGGTAACATAATAATATGTAAAAGGTCAATAGCTTCAGTACAAAGTCAGTGGTGGAGAGTACATTTGCTCACATAACCTACTGAACTTTACTGTCAGTAGTTACTGTATTTCAATTTTATGCCACTTTGTATTTCTACTCCACTACATTTATCCGACAGCTAAATTAGTAAATTGTTGGTTCTAGAGGCCAAGTGAAGTAAGGTCAACTTGCAGGGCTAGTTGTAGTTGTAGTAGTATTTTCTCTGCCCTGAACTGTTTACTAGATCTCCAGAATTTTGTTCTCAGGATTGTGCATCATTTTGTTCAATAAAGAGTTTTGTTAAAGAGATTAAAAAAAACATTTATCCAAGCCAACAAACTGCTAGCTCCTTTCTAACTGCAACACAACAATGAGTTCAAGAGAGTTCATTCAAAGCACACATATGTACCAAGGCCTGTGAACTGTCTGTGAACCATTCTTCTTCTGTGGAGCAGTTTATACTCTGACAGAGAAGGTTAAATAAAAGTGGATGGTGCAACACAACAAATAAGTTAAGAAAGCTTCCTCCAGCACTGTAAATTCATGGGTTAAAGTTTGCAAAAAATTCATGCAAATTCAAACAGACAAATCCCATTTGCTCAGATTTTCTCACGGATCCATGTTGGAAATGTCTGTGTAATTGATTCAGTATTGAATCATACAGCTATCTGTGCAGTACACAATTATAGTGGCAAGAATGAAGCCCATGATTACTGTCATAGTCTGTCATTTACTTTCTTACTGCGATGATTCCTAAATTGTTTGTGACAATATAAACGCTTGCTCATTTTAGCTTGAGACACACTGAAAAAAACCTTTTGAGGGCCAATGGCAGCAGCAGTGTCACAGGGACCTCCAAGGTCAAGAGAGTCATGGACTTTTTTCATTCACTAATAATAATTCACATTTATTTTAGATAAATTCTGTGCAAAATCTCTAATTTTAGATAATAACAGCAGTGTTTGTCTTTTGGTCAATGTCGTTGGCGTTAAAAATGGGCTGAAAACTGGCGATTATAAAAGTTCCTTGGACATGACCTTGTTGTCCTGAGTGGGAGTGACAGCTACCCTGGGGACAAAGTGCTGAAAACAACTTCACACAAAAGGGGAACACACAAAACATTATCTCAAGCACTCATGTGTCACAGTGTCAGGGTCAGCTGACGTTCAGTAATTCAATTATTAGAAAAACCATTTGAAGCAAAGATCTTTTCATCAGTTTGTGTGTGTGTACAGCAGTGCTCCCTGCAGGCGATGGTATCAGGGTGGCCGGCGCCACCCCTTGGTGGTGCCACTGGTGTACAGCAATCTATGATGGTCCCAAAACCCGACTCCAGGTGAGGCGACGTCTCCGAAATACTAAAACTGCTTATCAGAAAGCAAACAACACACATTACCTGCCTTCTTCAGCAATTATTTTCTCTTAAACAAATGTAGTCTACAGGGGACTTTATCATCTGAAAGGGACAAATAAAAAGAAAGAAAAACAATTCAGCCCCATCACTGGGTCTTGATAAAAGAGCAAGTCTCTAAGGAATTTAATTAGTGGTCAAAAAGGAGAGTATGTACTCTGCATACGACACACTGATCAGGTCGGACAGCCCTGTTACACATAATGAGCTGCTTTAGAAATCTTCAAAAAGGCACAGGCTCATTTTTCGGAAGTCATTGTATATACTTTTACACTAATTAAACATACATCCGAAGTAGCACATGTGCCACTTTTCAAAGCAATAAAAGAGGAAATAGGCCAGAGGCAATCAGAGATACAAGCTGTCAATCCCTGGCAGAGGCAGCCACTCTTTCACAGTAATGTATTAACATTTTGTCTGAGAGATTTGAACAAGTTTGATTTTATTTGATTTGAATCAATAATTTTAGGAGTATATTTGTCTCGATTTCTTGGCCTCTGGTAGGCAGCACAACAAGCTGTAAACACAACACTGACACATTAGCACCCGCAAGTTGATATGGCAAACTTTCTTAGCAAACAGTTTCTTATTTAAATCACCAGCAGACACGTTGCGACATTAACATCTGCTCTGATGAACATAGTCTCAATTTACTCCTACTGACTTCGTAGCTGTTAAATGTTCCACTATGTTCACCAGCTTGTTGCTATGAATAAACAGTTGTAAACAACAACAGTGAGCTCAAAGATGCTAAAACCTGTCTGTCACCAGGATTGAACACATTTCACATTACAGTAGTGTACTGGATCCACTGTTAATGTAAACTTTTTGATGAGAGCAGCTTTAAAGTAAAA
Organism: Lateolabrax maculatus; assembly: GCA_031216445.1. Classification (NCBI taxonomy): domain Eukaryota; kingdom Metazoa; phylum Chordata; class Actinopteri; order Acropomatiformes; family Lateolabracidae; genus Lateolabrax; species Lateolabrax maculatus. Next base: position 23,786,536 of record CM062201.1, on the reverse strand, counting down.
GGCATGTACATTGAAGCTGTTGAAATTTGTGTGCTTTTGGTTAAATGTGAATTGTGTTTTATTCCCTCAGTTGCCAATTAAGCAGGCAGTACACTCAGAACAAAATTGCCCAAAATAGAAATGCAGTTCAACATGGCACCACATAGAAATTTGCATACAGTACGTGTCTGTGCCTTGACTTAAAATTGATTTATACAATGTCACTCTGCAATCACATTAATTGTAGAGGTAACCGTAACTCTGTGATCAAAACTCTACAACAATAGATATTTTTCTCTGAATACATTTAGACATCTCGCAGTGTGTAAGTGTGTGCAGGTGTAAATAATAAGCTGAATGATGGCCATTCAGCTGCTTCGGTTTCAGGGTCCTGGTATTATGCATGCTGGCTCACTGTCATGGCTTACTGGGACACCTGAATAAAACGGATCCATTGTTTTATGTTATAAGTAACACCTGTGCTTTTCCTATGAACTTGCTATGTAAGTCAAAGTGTCTGTTTGAAAGAAACCGCTGGTGGTTATGATATTGCTGTATCATCAGGTGATTGAAAATGAGGATTAAAGAAGAAAAAATATAACATCAATAATGATATTAGATAGCATGAGGCTAGTGTATCAGGAATTCCACCAGTTCATACTTATGCTGATACTACTAATATGAAGATTGTTTTCAGCTGCAAATATGTTGCCAAATTTTGTTCTCACAGTAGGAATAATAATAACACCTTTACATCACCAGCTTCCTGCTCCCTCTGTTGGCTAATGAACTTTCTCCACAGGAGCAAATAAGTGATACTGCAAGTGCCTTGCTCGAAGACCAGGAATTCACACCACTAATGTGACGGAAAAATAAAATGGGTGAGAAAAGTTCTTTTAGCTTTAAAAGTTCATAACCAAACAGTATAAAAATATCCTGACATTTAGACAAACTTTTAAATTGGGAGAAAGTCAAATTAAATGTCTTACCTTTTTACACAGACCTCGAAAAACCCAGTAATTAAAGTGAAAAGCAGTGTACAACAGAAGCTTAATCCTCTTAATAAGAAAGTGTGTGAAAACCGAAAGAAAAGTGTAGCAATACAGATTGTGACATATAACGAGGGGACAATAAGTGCGTAACTATTATATTATCTCTGTCTCTTTAAAAGTAAAACTAATTCCAAAGTAAGAGAGAAAATGGACATCAGAATAATTTGAAGTGTGAGTTGATTTTGTGTACAAGCGCAAAGTTGGGTCACTTATCTTTTTTTAATTTCAAAAGCAGTACAAAGACACGAGGGGGGGAAAAAACGTAATGATCCATCCAGCTACAATTTTGACAAATTGGAAATTTAAAATATATAATAAGATAAAGCTCTGTGAAGGAAACATTAATGAAATAGTTTTGCATGTTTCCTGCTAATGAATCACCAGTTTCTGCAGATGCAGAGTTTTAATTAAAATCAGTGGTTTCTCTTTTTTCAAGAAAATGTGCAACTTTTCCTGCTCAGTGTGGGTCTGGTTCATTACACCATCACGGTTCACAGTTACAACAACAAATAGTGTTTTTGCTGTCAACTGATTAAAATGTCACACACAAAACCTGTTAGCACATAAATCAGTTCTACCCAGTGCTAAAGAATACACTTCTACCTTTTGAAGGGAAATTTAGAGTTTCTAATCACGTTATTGCCACAGTGCAGATGTGGTCCTTAATCAGAGGCGGCCTTGGAGCTCCTCCTGGGGCGCCGGGATAGGAAATGTCCCTGAATGCACGATTGCATGTTCAAAATAATCACGCGCCCAAAGTACACCAGCCTCAGCTGGCCTCTGAAGTGCTGTCTATTCTGCTCCTCTGCCAGCACAGAGCTGCGGGTATTAGGAGCACACTTCAGCATCCGAGTGTTTCTTACCACCGAGGGCTTTCAAATCCTTTAGCAGTGATTCGTCTCGAAATAAATATCAGTAAACATGAAGTCAGCCCAAATCAAAGCAACCTCTGACACCAAATACTGCGACATAGATCTGTTTTATATTCACAAAATTGATTTCCACTGACATTGTCATCCTGTCGTCCAGGTACATTAGTATCACTTTACACTTCATACTGTATGTCTATACAATGTATCACATCCGATATCCATTATAAAACAAAGTATCTGTACAACAACACAGGAGAAAAACAGCTACAAATAATAAACATATCAAATACTGCATTAAAAGTTATATCTTATATTTGTATCTTAATGTTTCTGAACAGTGATTAAGAAGATAGGATATGTTTCATTTGTTTATTATGCATCATGGCAGTCTCAGTAGTGACTGACATGTACACTACACAGTGTAACTCATACAATTTCAGCGTGGGCCCTCTTGAAGTCGTGGACGAACTGACAAATCAACCCAAAGAGCTCCTGAGAGTCTTGACCCGCCGGTTCTCCGAATTTAACCTTGACAAAGGAAAAACAGGATTAGGTGCTTGGAAATCAAAAACTTCTGTCTGACAGTAATTACAATTTCGGAGACCTTTGAGCTTATGAAGTATATTTTACAATTAACAACTTCATTCACTTTCATTAGTGAACTGGTGCCTGAGTCACACATGTTCTTCTTAACAATGGTCTTTTGATATAATTACCTCATATACTGCCTCAGCATGCAATCCATTCCTTAAGTGCACTTATACAATGAGGTAGACATGCACTGCTGAATTAATACTTAAACCTAGGTGGTTAAGGGTCACTGGCACAAAAGTGTTTGTAATTCTCAAATCAAACTTTACCACAAAGGGTCACAGTGGTTAAGTGTACTAATTGGCTTATTGCATTCTGTTGACTGTGCAGGTTGGAGTTCAGGCTCAAGTCTTTGCTGCTGTCACTCTCTCCTCATTCTTTTTACTACTTATTATGTTTAACATATTTAAAAATGCCATTAGGTGCTATATTTCCTTATTCTGTTTATATAATTAGTGATAAATCAGCAGTCATACCAAGATTTTTCCTTGCACAGACACACACTGGGTGCTCACAGATACTTTCAAATAGCTTCAGCACAACTGGACTTTTTCACTAATTTTACTTTCTTTTATTATAGAAGATTCATTAGAGACTTTTTAAAGGAATAGTTTGATATTTCCACTTTCTTGTGGAGAGTTGAATGAGAAGATTGCTCTCACATCTGTACGGTAAATCTGTAGCTGTAGCCAGCAGCCGGTTAGCTGGCAATCAACAGAAACTCCAGGAAGTCGCTGCTCACGGCCAAGAAATACTCCGGCACACGACCCTCCAAAAAGTGGTGAATTGTTGTCTTTACACTTGAGACAAATGAGATATTTATTCATCTTTAGAGTTGCTGGAAAAAGGCTTTTGTTACCTTTGGACACAGCCAGGCTTGCTGTTTTACCCTGTTTCCAGTCTTTATTTTAAGATAAACTAACTGAACACTGTTCGTAGCTTCGTTTTTACCATACAGATGTGAGAATGGTATAAATCTTCTCATGTAACTCTCAGCAAATAATTGAATAAGAGTTTCCTTCATGATTAAATATTCATGGAACAATAGATAGTTTCAGTTGGTTTGGTAGATGCATGTTTTCAAGAGGCAGTATTTATGTCATTGGTCAATGGAAAAACCAAACAACTACAGTTTCAAGGTTTCAAGTTTCAAGGTCCCTTATCAAAACCCCACACGTCTGCATGGAGAAATTTATACTCAACTAAATAGAAAGAGAGCCTAGCAAATTACTTATTTAACATCACCCACTTTGCCACAGTTCTTATCACTGGGACCGATCTAATAAAGCAAAGCATTATTTCAGGCAGGGCACTGAGTTTGGGCTTGTATTAGATTCATCCATGCTCCACAATCACTGGATCATTCACAGCTGTACGGCCATCATTCAGACGAGTCACGTCCAATTATATTCATGCAGGTGTCCATTATAATCTGACTATTGCTCATGTAAAATCCATTTTCTGCTGCACCTCCCTTTATCAACCCAACTTCCTCTTCATGTGGCGTATTTAACTTAAAAATAGACTTATGGAATTAGTATCTTCCAGTATTTTAAGTTTAAAAACAAAATGAAATCAAATGGAAATATTTAACAAAACAGTAATAAAACAGTTTTTTAGTTATTTTAATCACTGAACAAGTCAAATAAATAATTAATAAAATAATTAACACCTATATTGTCTGTGAGACGTCCTTGGCTCTTCCAAAAGCTCAAAATATGTTTGCTGGCAGTGAATATGTTTGTATTTGGGTGACATTTCTGAAAGGTTTACACAGGTGTGAACAAAGTCCCTGATAGCATGATGTTCCCTCATTATTCTATAATATATGTCACTCTCACATCAGATGTGCAGATTAGATGCAGATTTGCTATTTGCTTTTATTTATTTATATATTTTACCCAATATTTTGCACAATCTGCCCAATATTACATGTCAAATGATGCACAAGAGTTTTCATTTTACTCAGTGTGAGTGACATAATCCTCTGCATAGCCCGTTGGTTAAACCAGCCTCGTTGTTTTCCGTGCATGTTAAATATTTGTGTGCGTTTTGACACACACATGCTGAGCCCAATAAAGCCAGCAAATCTACAATCACACTTCAAAATGGCTTTAGGAGAATAAAGGGATCGCCTGTTCTATGAATCACTGTGCTTCCACTTTAACGAGTGAGGATAAGAAGGATAATGAGAATGACTGCTGGTTGCATGTTTATCGTACCGTGGTGGAAAATGCTAAGCTACAAAATAAAAAAACAAAATTTTTCATCTCCACGCTGGCATCAGAAATGCATAATTGGTGTTCCTAATCCACCCATGTCAGTCGTCAAAGGTATTTTAAAAAGAGTAAACTACATTTTAACCTCCTCATTTAGCATTAATAAGCCCTATACAGTTAGCACTAAACATTTAGTAAATGGTTTATAGCACACTATAATGTAGTTATAAGCAGATATAAGTGTTTATTAATGTGTTTATCAACAACTATAACTAGTGCAACTGGTGCATAAACAGATAATGAATGACAATATAGCAAAACACAGTTGCAATAATATGTCTTCATAGGTGAAGTTGTATCTGTCGACAAATACTGTAGATTAATAAACACGCACAAATGTCCTGATATCGGCTTACAACTACATTACAGTGTGTTATAAACCATTTATTACATTTTCATACATTGTTTATAAAAAGCTAAAAAGGAGGGTTGAAAGAAAGTTTTACCAAAGCAAAAAATAACTGCTGTTAACATAAGATAATGAAGTGGCCATCACACCCAACAGCATCGTGTATCATCTTTAATCTGCAGGTTTGATCTTTATGCTTGAAGAAGCAAGATTAAAAGCATTTTATCCACAGTTGCTGAGGTGGAATCGATTTTGTCATATCGTGTCTTACTGATGTGGTTTCTATAGATAAGTATAATGATGAGATAATCAGCTTTTACTGTTAATGTTATGACAAGTCATGCAACATATCAGACTTTTTGTAAAAAAAAAAGTATGTTACATAAAATATCGCCTTCTATTTTAATATATTTGATTTTTTTAATCATGCAGCCAGAATACCAGCTACAAAAAAAAAAGGCCTCTTCAAAATCAACCCTCCAAAAATTTCATGAGCTTCTTCTATGATTAATACATTTTCATGTTGGCTATTCAAGGGCATCATTATGAATTCTCCTCCCCCGTGACAAGATGTGACTAAATATGACGCCTTTTCCCCAACCTGCTGCTCCCTTGCACAACAGTCAGTCTCAATCATTTTCAGGGTCCCCACGCAGTGAAATCAGTGGAGGTGGGAGGGGGGTCGCCGGTGGGGCTGGGGACTAAGGATTGTCCAGCTTCAAATGCCACTGGTCCGATTGTGACTAAAATTGGACGAGTGATGTTTGATGACACTGTGCTCTGATATTTAAAGAAGACACAGAATCGATAGGGATGCTACAATTAAAAAAGTACATTTCAAACTTAACTATAAGAAAAACCTTCTGAAAACGTACGTTAAATATGTCAAGATTCCACTGGTGAACTTTGATTTAAACATGCAGGAATGATTATGGCACAGCTGCATGGTGATTAAAAACAACTCCTGGCCTGAAGGGGACACTACAGTTAAAGGTCAAACTGTTAAACTTTAAAAGGCCACGGCAGTACAGCACCAGACTATTTTCAATAATACTAAGAGGAGTGATTTATGTTAAGAATAAGGAATAATACTGAAATCTTCAGGATTTATTTTGTAATGTTTCACTTTAAGGAATAGTTTGACATTTTGGGATATACGCTTAGATGGGAATAGATACCTTCCCTATGAAGACTGTCTATTTACATGATTTTTTAATGTGGTTTCAGTATATGCAGTATGATAATGCATAAACCAATCCAGTATGGGGGCAAATGTGGTGGTGGAGTATTAAATGCAGTTGTTATACCAAAAATAACCCTATCTGTATAAGATTTATTTTTTTGATTTATGTATTTCACATAACGAATATTATTTCACCAAGAGCATTTGTTTGTTGTTGATGTCTCACTTACACTGATTAAAAAATTATCTTTTTAAAGGCCAAGTTAATTTAAACAGGCTTCTTTAATGAGGTTTAGCTTTAAAGGGTTTAGGCCTCAAACATCAGCGTATGACTAGATTCCCTGTCCTTTCTTGGAAATACAGTATGATGTAAGTAAAGTCAAGGGAAAAGATTTGTGACTTTTATTCATTTTAACACATCAGCAAATTTCAGATTACTCATAAAAAGGATCCATTTAGCCCAAAACCACTAGAGGGCGTCTTGCCCCAGATTTGTAGAATTATCACATACATTTTACATTCTTCAAACTAATGAATGGTTGCACACATGAATCTCCTCGTTGGTTTACGAACATGTTTTTTTTTTGTTTCTGTCTTTGTCAACATGTGTTTTCTTGTGTAGAGTAAGATGAGAAGATCAACACCACTCTCATGTTCAAACACTAAATACTGTACGAAGCTCCAGCCAGTAAGCTTAGTTTAATATAAAGAATCGGGAGGAAACGGCCAATCCAGCTCTGTCTAAGAATAAAAATAATCTGCCCACCCGCCGATGTTCACTAATTAACACATTATATCTTGTTTGTTTCATCTGTCAAAAATCAGAGTGTAAAAAATATAAAGTTTTACAGGTGTTATGTGCCAAATTATATCTTTGTCGGGGGCAGTGTGTCACCTATAGGCTAGCAGTTTCCCTCTGTTTCCAGTTTTTATGCTAAGCTAAGCTAACAGACATGAGAGTCGATTTTCTAATATGTCATCTAACTCTCTGCAGGAAAGCAAATAAGCATTTTAACCCAAATGTTGAAGTATTCCTTTACCTGGCGAAACCCTCCACATTACATGTAAAAGCCATTAGGTTCCCCTTTGTTTGTTTACACCAGTCACAGAGGAAGAGATGTAGATTCAGAGGGTAAGCGACAGATGCTGAAGGTTTAAGGGAATGTTGGTTGTGAAAACGGGGGCTGCAACTGAGTATCAGAGGATATCCCTGCTGTGTCTTTGTCCACTCACTTTATTGCACATTGACCGTGTTCAGTAAGAAGCTTCTGAACCCCCTTCGCTTACTCATGTGCAAGTTGTGGAAAAAGTTTGCAGTGCACAGGAATCTAATTGCGGGCCTCATATAACACAATTCCCTTACAGACCTAAAGCTCGCAGCTCACTCTATAATATCTGAGTGCTCAAACACAGCAGGAAGGGTAAGTGGACTCTCTATGATGATGGATTGTCCACAGAGATATGGGAGAGGTGAGAAAATAGGCACCACTTTTGTATTGATTGTTTTTGGTGGAGACTCTATAAAAAAAAGACATAGCACCTGTTAAGATGTCAAAAGTATGCTTGAGCGCTATAAACCTAATCTAACCAGGTTAGTGAGCAGAGAAAATGTCCTCCTTTATAGACGATGTGATAAAAGAATACGCAGGGACCAGTACCTCCACTAAATCTGATGATATGTGTGACAGAGGAATTTTCTTTATGAGAGATCTGATGTCGAGGCAAATGCTTAAAGGCAAGTACAGTTCTCAGACAAACTCATTACAGAATATCATAATTTTTGGTCTCAGAGAGTCCAGTAAACATTAAAGAGCACCTACATCATAAGTGCAGGTATGAAGGAAAGCATCGTAACATATTAAAAATATATTTAAAATGAGAGGTCACTTAATTAAAAAAAAATTACTCAAAATACAGCATGAACTGTTTTTCCACAAAAGCAATAAGCCAAAGAACTTTGTGGTGTGTGTCATTGTTGGCTTGTATATTGCTTTTAAAAAAAATATATCACATCAGAATCCCACAGTGGGCCTTTTACAGCTTCATCGCACATTAAGGGTCGGGATGAACTTGTGTCTCACACATTCTGGCTGAAGGAGACAACGACAAATGTTAAATAATCCTGAAGGAATTATCTAAAGGAGTAAGTGTAGTATTTTTCAAAGGTGCAAATCAGCGGTGCTTGCTGTTAAATGATGTGAAGGTTACGGCTATACACTGCATATCAGATGTAATGTGTCTTTGTATAAGCCCTAAGGAACATCTAGTGAAAAAGACGTAACCTTGGGGAATTCTTCCTCTGAATGTATGTACTCTCCCAATGCAGGGTGGGGAGATAAGATGACAAATAATTGAAGAGGGCCATCCAGACACTTGAGGAACAGAGGACAATCCATCTCGGAGGCTGTACAAAAGAGATATAGAAATAATAACTCAAGGATTACCAGTATGACAGAGTAGAGTTTCTTCATCTCCTCGCACGTCTTCGTCAGCGCAGAGAGATCTGTGTTGTATTTTTCAATTGCCATCTGGGGTATAGAGAAAAGCACAATGAACTCCTGGTGAGTTTGTTCATTCATTTTGTCAATCACTGCTCAGATTTTACTCTTATCTCTTAGGGGTTAAACTCTACAAACTCTAGTAGAGTCTACTCAACTAAACATATTAGGGACACCTGACATCAAGACAATTATAATTTTTGTATGATTTGTATGATTTGTATGTTTAAGCTGCTTTGTCAGGGTTTGTGAAGCACAATCCAAGAGTAATTTAAAGGGATAGTTTGACATTTTGGGAGATACTGTATGATTATTTGCTTTCCTGCCAAGAGTTAGTTGAAGGGATCAATACCTCTCATGTCTGTACATTAAAAATCGATCTAGAGCCAGGAGTTGATTAGCTTAGCTTACCATAAAGACTGGAAGCAGGTTTTTTTTTACATTTCTGTGTGTACAGATTAAATCCAATGTGTACAGATTAAACAAACAAGAAACAATGTGTTCATTTGTGAGTTTTAAGGTGCTGTTAGGTGGATTTTAGCAAAGCAGATAGTAAACAATTTATTTGTGCAAGAAACAATAAATGTCATTAATGTGTGTTTATTTACAAGCAGACACATTGTACCTTTAAATGAATGTGTAAATAAACATAAAACACAGGATTTACTACCTCACCTTTAGCTCTTTGGAGAAGTTTGGGTGATGAACTCCAGCATTTCTCTTCTTTGAAGTTTTTCTATACTGAATGACTTTTTGCAGTTCATTCTTCAGGACTGAAGCAACACACATACACCTTGGTTATCATCCATCATATTTGACCACTGAAGCAAATAGCTGCTTTAAATCAGATGCTGTCTCCTGTGTGATCCTGTGAAGTGCTCTATTTGTGCTTGTGGCGCTGTTTGTAAGTCATCATACAGACAATATATTGGATTGAGCCCATATATTCCCTAGACAATGAGATCATGGTGTTTCAACAAAGTATACTGAAGGTACAATTACAGAAAGATCTAGTAAATGTTACTATCACACTTCCACACAAATAACTTGCACTGGCACAAAAAATAAGGTTACTATTACAGTGATCTAAGGAAATTTGAGAGCAACAGTCTTTGGATACAGTAGTAAAATGTGATCTACTCACCATCTACTTCTGCGGTCAGGCCTTTGATGGAAGCTATCCAAAAGAGAGGGGGGAAAAAAACAGTGACACACACAGAAAATACACGTTTCACTTAACAGACCTCAACTGAAAAGTACCACACACATTTTTGCAGCTTTGATCAAATCTTGATTAGCAAATACCTCCCGGGACAGTTTCAAATTCTGCCAACTCCTGGGTAAAAGTGGCCAAGCACGGTTCATGCAACACGATCTGCTCCACAAGGGCATTGAGCAAGGTGAACTTCTTGTCCCTCCCACGGAGCTGGGAGAGCTGGGGATGGAGGAAACACATTGAAAAAAAGGTCACAGCCTACAAACGTGTCGTCCCCTGCCACATAGCAGAAGGACTTATAACATAAAGGAAACAAGACAAATGCTGTGATATCTACGCCTGTGTGTGCTGCTGAAAAAATGCAGTTATCATACTGAAGGCCAGGGAAAGATGAGAATGACAATGAATAGATTCTGTTTACACCTATAAGGAGCTTTTTTTCTATGCCACACCATCCATTGTGCTGTGGATGTACAGTGTCAACAAATGTTTACCTTGGATTTTTGATTTGAAATAACTTTGCAAATACCCTGCTGTGAATAATAATACCAATGTAAACTACTGCATCAGTAACTAAATGTAAAACAGCTTTGCAGTCATTTGTCATGTATTTATTATCACTCATAGTAGTAGTAGCAGCAGTAACAGTAGCAGCAGTAAGTGTATCTGCTTTCATATATTTGTATAAAATTGGTAATGATGACTGTACAATTAAGCCGTGGTGCACTTGCTGGTGCCACATGATTTAAATGTAAGAGGGACCTATCTAATCGTGTGATAGGCACTTATATTCTCTAGGTTATGTTGTTTACCCATTTAAGGCCAAGGCAAGTGTCGGAGGACTATATATATACAAGACATGTACCAAGTATTGATGCTCGCAAGTAAAAAGCAAGAACCCAAAAAAAAAAGATCTGAGATAACCTCGATACATTTTTCTTGGAAGCAGTCGACCATTAATTTGGGGAGAGTCTGTCTCAAGCAGCAACAGTTTACAATTCTCAATTAGACCTGGAAACACCTCTGAGGGAACACAAGGCCTCTGCTTCATTAAATGGAGCAGAGGACGTTTTACTTCTGTGCCGAGAGCACTGCCCCTTAAACCTTCCCAGTAGACGGACTTGTACCAAAAGAGTAGTTCAAACTAAATTCAGAGAAAGGCAGAAAATACTCTCACAAACCCAAGACAACATTTGAAACTATACATCCAACAACGACTGAATCCTAAAAGGAATAGGTCAACATTTTGGGAAATACAACTATTCGCTTACTAGCAGAGATTTAGATGAGGAGATTGATACCACTGATATCTGTACGGTAAATGAATACTTATTAACATGTTACATTATGTATGCATGTGTGCTGGACTATTTTATTGGCTGATCTTCTCACCTACCTCTTGGCACGAAAGTGAATAAGCGCATTTCCCAAAGGGAAATTTAAAACTATTAGAAAAAACAGGCTCAGACATTTTGTTTTAAAGACTGACTGACTGCAGTTAATGATGGTTCACTTCTAAGAGATTCAGTGACCACACTTTGTGCACAGTTTGATTTGTCCTGTGACGCCTGGTAGTGACACATCATACAACTGTCAAAAGGACTGTGTCAAAGACCTGAGTGGACCTGAGCGACAGCAACAGGAAGGACAAGAGAGAAAGTTGAAAGAAGATGCAGAGAAGCCCTGCTGTGTATATCAATGAGTAGTCTTATTAGCCTAGTGCTGCAACTCAATCAAAGGTCAGGCAACAGTGATGGAGTCATACTTTAGTTAAGGAGGAGAGGCGGAATCCCTTGGCCTTTTCCTTTCTGGCGTTCTCGTTGAGGTAATTGCCAATGGCGAGGAGGTACTCCAGCACGGAAACAAATGACCTGCAGTTGTTCAGTTGCGTGCACATTCTGATCTTCTGGTTAATCAGCTGGAAGACAAACAAAGGGGCACAAAGCAAAGTCATTTTGTTCTGTAATCCAAAAGCATACAAGCTCTAGTATTCATTTCTCCACACAACAACTGGGAAATTTAAGTGGAATCAGGCTGGAGCTTGTTGTGGGGCTCGCTGTGCTGAAGAAGTGTGGACAAAAATAACTCAAGGCTTTAGTATTTTACAGTATACAGACAAACAGCCATCTCACAACACCTCATTTGACCTCATAAAATGAATAATCAGGGCCCTGCTGTTTGGTAAGATTGTTATTTGGTATGCAATTGTGTCAAGAACAAATATCCCTCTAGAATATCACCCAATTTCCCTGTTTAACCAGTTCCGAATAGATCCTGTTGAATATGTATAGAAATCATACTCAGAAACTAAAAAGAAATGAAAGTGGGATTTTAGGTTTTTCCAATGGTGTGTTGGAGAAAAAAGGAGTTGACGCTTGGGGAACTCTTGACAAAGAGTTAGCTTTCCCAAATAAAGTCCATGCCAGCCAGAAACAACACTCTCACCATATGCTCCTGTTTTAAGAATAACTTCCCAAAACCTACCAGTGGGACAGCCTCAATTACAAAGAATAGAAAGCAGACATCCAGCTACATTATTTCTACTGGCTTTGCACAGGACCATCTGTACCATCATGGCAATCTACTGTAGTTTATATAAAACAGAATTGAAACAGCTCAGCCCCTGACGTCACGTAACCTGGTTTTAGAGTGCAATCTGCTTTCAAACAACATATACATATATATATATATATATATATATATATATAGATAGATAGATAGATAGATAGATAGATAGATAGATATAGAACAAATTGTTGTATGCCGTTTGTTACTTTGAAGAAAAGAAAAGAAAAAAATATTTTTGTTTATATAAATGAATCTAATGCGATACGGGGCAAGCAGCTCCCATCATGTAAAACTTGAACCTGAGCTTGTGGATCATACCCATGCAATATCACAGAAGCTTTGTTTACATTTCTGAAAGAGCATGGTTGTGCTCTAACTTGTTCATTTCTCCCTCGTCCTCCACCTGCTGATCTAACAACGCGGGTGAGGGAGGTGTGGGTGGAGGCTAGACCCATTCGGGACTGGCTCATCCACAGCATGGGAGATGGTCCCTGATGGTTTCCATGGAAAAGCTCAGCAGTTGTGCGCTCTTTATCGGAGTTGAGGAAGTTAACCAGACTTTGGATTTATACTTTATCAGAAGTGTTGTCAGACAGTATTATTCAGTATTGCAAGAGAAAAGACTTAAAGGATGAAGGATAACTGGTTGGTTTGGCAAACGCATGTCTGGGTAACTATCCCACCTCTATTACAGCCGCTTTCTTCTTTTCCGCTGGGACCTTCAGGGACCATCTTCCACACAGTGGATGAGAAATTCCCAAATGAGGCTATGTGGAGGCTAATAGGTCTACAGCCCAGTTTCATACTACAGCTCCCTATCTCATATTGGTGCACACACCCACTTTTGAGCGATCCAATGAGGCCACATTTTCCATTTCACTTGGAAATATGTCACATTACAGAAGCTACCGATACTCTAACCTCCATTTCATTGTGACTTTAATTGGAAAAAAGGAGGCGTGATTAACGAAACTGCTGAAAAAGCTACATTTTGGTTTTACCATTCAGTACATCACAGCCTCAGGGGATGACTCCCTGTGCAGAGCTCTTCCTGTCTACTGCATCACTGGCTTTGGTTCTGTGTCTTTGATTCTCTTATTTATATTTGGAAATGGCCTCACACAGAGCACAGCAAACAGTTTAAAGACGGCGCCAGGTCCACAACGCAGAGTAAAATCTGTCATCCTGGCAGTGAAATTTAGCACCAACAAGCACGTTGTAGGTGAGAAACATCCCCCAAGTGGGGACTTCTCAATTTTTCTCTCCTCAAGCCCTGCCTGTCAGGTGGCGAGTAAATCCTCCTTAATGTCCGGGCTTTAAGAAGTCTGTCGTGCCAGAGAATCTAAGGACTTTGAGTATTCTGCAGTAGAGAGGACCCTAACCTCTCCATGTTCGAACACATTGTATTGTGAGACAGTGACACACTACGCTGTGGACTGTAGATTAGAAAGCAGCTTACTGTTTGTCACACAGCACCTGCATGCAAATACCAAAGTCTGATAGAAAAGTGACCTTTTTTTTTTTTATTTTAACAAGTAACAACGCAGTAGGAAGAGAAACAACATCAGAAAGAATAAGCCGAGAGTAAATTGAAATTTAATGAAATTGCTAATCTTTCTTGTCGAGTCATCTAGCAGCACACGATGTGTTTGTCTCTGTGTTTTAGACAAAGAAAAATTGCTGTCACAGTCAATGGATCACACTGCCATCATTCTTATCCATTGTTTCTCTTTATTCCCAGACAGTCAGCAGACAAGAGATTAGGACTGAAGCACTGATGCTGAAAGGAACAGAAGCTTGAGAGAATCACATAAAAAAAATAAAAAAAACGACAAAGGAGCTGGAAGGTATTCTTGTCTGACTGCAATATCTTCACACCCTGCAGTCCCCATCACCAATAAAAGACAATCCTCTATAAGAGTGGTAACGATTAGTCAGACTAATGATGAACCTGAAATATTTAGAATTTTGCGTTGCACAAGCCTTAAACATCTGGCTGTGTAAGGGTTAAGAAAATTCTAAAATAAAATATATTTAAATTGTAACTTTGTGTGTTTTTTATTTAATTTTACAGTGTTTCAGTTTAAGAGTGTTTGTCTTCGAAGAGAGTTCAGAAGTTTGTCAAAAGTTGAAAGTCATTAAACTAAAATTCATTCATTTTTCCACAGCTCTCAAAACCTAAAAGTGGGTTTTCATTGGTATTCTGGTAAAGATAAAAACTTTGTATGTTTTACACCACCTACAGAAAAAATTTAACTTGATTAAATTGCTCTTTTCTTCTTCGTCAAATGAAGAGAGGTGTCTTAAAGTGGCTCTCATGCCTTTCTGTTTTCAAGATTTTTAACCATCCAGCAAATAGAATGGAAACTACTTCACCTACCACTTCAAACATAAAGCTCAAACTGGCAGGGAAAAAGCTTTCATATATTAATGTCAGTTTGTCCCAAGATGTTCTTTTCATTTATGTCTAAAGCCACTATGTATCTGAACATTAGCATTTGCATTACGGAATACATTTGCATGTTCGTGTTTCTGCCTGTGCTGTGGAGGCCATGGTTATACCCTTTTTCAGCTCATGGGAATGGGACAGACTTTAAAACAGCTCAATATTCAACTATTCAACCTTTGATTTGACTCCGCAGGTGATCGAGTAAACTCACAGGCTGCAGGTCGTTCATGCTGACCGGAAGCTCTCTCAGAGTCAGCAGCAGGTCGAGTTGTGTGCTCAGGCAGGGGATGTTGCACATCTGTAGCAGGGAAAAGATGTGAATGTAATAAGCTGCGTGTATACAGAAGAGAGTGCAATTATCACATCATCACACAACCTATTTCCATGATTATTCAGAATTATCTAAAATAGCATTGCTGCTGGGAGATGCAATGAGATACAGTCGTCGGATGGCTGCAGCTTGTTCTCACAGACTCAAGTTCTTTGGCGAGATTACCTCGGGCAAAAGCAGAGTGCTGCAGGCCTGTCGACAGGCTGATTTAATATAGAAACTGAAGGCTTGACACCTTGAAACGATTGGCTGAGCTGCCTAGTCGACCTTTGAGTCGGCGCTAACCTCTAATAAATCACTCCACATTGTCAGACCATCTCGCTCACGCTCAGGTACTGTCTCCCAAAAAGCCAAAGGGCATGTGGACTGACGGACGGTTAAGGAAAAATATTAGGATTAGCGATAGAAATCAAGACCATGTAATCATTTGGCTACCTATTTAAAAGAAAATATCCCAGAGTGTCATCCTCCACACTCATGAGCAACATGCTCCTTGCCTTGTCACATTTTCTGACACATTTTAAATTCGTGATGGGAGGTTAACAGATCACACTGATTCCATGCCAAGGTAACACTGTTATAATTTAATTCCTCCTGGGATAAAATTCTGTTCACACACTGAGTCTCTGAGCATTCACATTCTCAGGTACCTTGCTGACTTTTTCTCAGATCCATAATCAGAAACTCCCATGTTCAACAAATATGAGATATAAAAAGGAACGCTCTTTCATGGGACTTCTGCTTTGGCACATTTAACTTCCCAGTGAAAGCCAGACAGGCATGATTTAGTAACGAACAAACACCTCATAAACAGTGTAGTGCAACAGAATGATAGCCTGCAAAGCAAGAGTTGGACCTGTTTCATCTTAAGGAAAAGGTCAGTGCTTCAGTACTAATATAGTGATAGTTCTCTTTAATGGTAGAAAATCTGATCTCAGACGCCACTCTCGTGTCCTCCACAGACGTCCTGAGAGGAAAGTGATTATTCAGAACTGTTAGACAGATAATCAGACCACTTTCAACCATAAAAAGGAAAAACAAGACGTAAGAGTGCTAGAAGCTGTGTGTGGCTGTGGCATTGCTTTGAGCTAAATGCTAATGACAGCATGCTGTATGAGGGGATACACAAAGCGGCACAGAAAGCAGCCGAGACTGACCATCCTACACCTCACGTGGAGGACACATTTCAAGCAATAATGATTGTGAAACTGTGATGATTCAGAAAGAATGTGTTATCCCTTTCATTTTCTTTAATAATTGAATGGGTTTTAGGGGGAGAATGTGTGGAATGAAAATTGCAGAACATTAGAGAGCAGAAAAAACCTGCAAAGGAGTGAGAAATCACCTTTAATCTGAGGAATTTTAAATGGTGCCATTTCAGTTTTTTATTAAGTGCAATATTTGAATACCTGCTTTAATTGACAGCAATAAAGAGGAGTGATTATAATGTCTATTTAGTAGCATTCAGGCTGACTGCAGTCTGCCACTGAAGGCATGTGCTTCCGGCAGTACATGAGGTTTCCATAGGCGACGCCACACTGCTTCTTGCATGTTAAATCCCTTATATCTGGAGCCAAATATCCCTGAAAGGCACCGTGGGCTGATCCTGCTGTTCAACTGTTACCTCTTCTGCAGACTTTAGCCAACCACACACGGGTCAGATGACTGCCAGGCGTGTTGGAAGGTGATAACCAGATGAATGGTAAGAGCTTGTCATGACACCCACAGTGTGTGAATGAGGAGGCAGCTGCATGAAGACTCAACAAACTCTCTATGAGAAAGTGCTACAGGAGCAGCAGCTGCTTTAGATTCTGCTTCAGTCATGGTGTCACAAATCAAATCTGAAGGAAATTTCAATCTTAGGTCTGGTAATCATAATTCCAGTTATTCTGGGGAACTAAAAACTGTACCTCCATCATGTACTGGTCCACAATATGCAGTTCTGTCACAGATCCCTTGTAGGATTTGTACTTTTCCACATCATCCAGGGTGGGGACGTACCTTGAACATAGAAACAAGCAAAACAATATCACTTTTCTTGTTAGATGCCATGCTGGTTTTTAGGTTTTTTCCCCTCTATGCTGGGCTCAGTGGCAAAAAGCTGATGTCACATACTTTTGAGCACTAATCAAGATTTCAGAATCTAAGGTTGTCTGCAGTTGTTGGACTGTTTGGTCACTGTCAATCAAATATAATCAACCCACACCCAATTTGTAATAAATAGTACCTACAGACATTTCTTAAACACTTACGTTGCTTATTTAGGCATGAATATTTAATGTTATAAAAGCCAAGTTTTCAGACACTTTAACAGTCTTGCTTCTTCCACTTGTCTGAATTTGTGAAAACAAAACTACAAGCAGGAACACTAGATCTGTCAATGAGTTGAGTGCATTATACCAGTAATGAAAAACACATTTAATGGAGTATGAATGAAGTAGATGTTAATATATAACATCTACTTGCCCAGGGACCAAAGATAAAAATAAAAATAAAGATCTATTTGGCTAAATCTGACACATTTACATCATAAGGATTTGGATGAATGTGTGGTCCCTGATAAATAAAGTAATAAAGCATCATAAAGTAAAGACTAAGTTTGCTTGAAACAGCTGCCTGAACAGCTGATGACTGATAAGTACTGATGAGTTAAGTCTCGATCAGTAAAGTTGCGGGCCATAAAACCAAAAAGTGATCAACAAAAATATTTTAAGGGGGAGCTGAGAGGAACTGCAGAGCTCATCATTACCTGTGACCCCTTTCACATCACACACAGTAATTTGATCCATTGTTTTTATAAAAATCATTTTAATTATAATGGTTAAGAGTAAACACAAAAGTAATCATATGTGTGCAAAAAAAAAAAAAAAGAGAGAGAGAGGACAGCTTGGCAACAATCACAAAAGTAGAAACTTTCCTTACAGAGCTGATGTCTATAGGTGCCAGAGCGAATATTTTATTGCTGAGGGGAAACAGTGCATGTTGAAAATGTATAGCCTCCTGAACAGTCTACTGTATATGGAGTTATGGATTATATTTAAACTGCTTGAATACATTCAATAGGCTGTAACTGAAAAAACACACACATATCTACAGAATTATAGATACATTTTATAAATGTATGTCACAATTCGGGATGTTTTTCTGTTTTTATCACACATACATTCCCATTTTGACCGTTGCCTCTTTATGTCATCACATGTGCTTCGGCTCTCTCCCTCGGACTGATGCCATTACATTGATTTCCAGTGGCCTGGAGAAAGCCAAGTGATTAAAAGCCAAGTAACGCTGATGGTCCTCGTCAGCTTCTATAAAGCAGCGAGACGCTGATGGGAACAGCCTTTTACCCCGCTTGCACTGAATTTGAACCCTGCTCATCTTAAATTGGACCTCCTCCTTCTGTCATTTCCGTACGTTCTGACCCTCAAACCAAAGGTTTTCACTTTTTCATGAGCCAGGCTATGTGCCACTGGAGTAGCACCGGTCATTAATATTGCAGCACCTGTTGGGAGTGGTTCTTCCAAGATTGTATTCCTCAGGCCTACGCCACAGCACATTAAAATATATATTATGTTTTCATAGAAAATCCTGCACACAGTACATTAGATCACTCTCGCCTTCCAGGAGGTCAGCACCCAAAGCCACTGAGTAAACTGCAGGTAAGAATCAGGAAGCGTTTTACCCGCTTTCACTGTTATATTCCTGAGGGATGTCAATAGTTTCCATCTCCGCAAATAACCCGAGATAAAACTTTTATTAGTAAGCTGCTCTGGTAAAAGGTTCTGGCATCTGCTCTTTAGTATAAGAACACTGTGACGACTGCTCCGCAAACTGTGTGTTTTCCTCACATGAACTGGCAGTGGTTTCCCCTGTTTCTCATTGTCATGACTGTACCATGCACTCACAGCGCTGGCTGATGATTTTCTAAACAGCTAGTTTCCAAAGGTTTCGTCTCTGCCAGTGAAAGCACGCATCAACCACCCATGGATTCAGGCGCCAAAAAGTCATTCACCTCTCAGCTTCAGTTGTGACACTATAAGGAATGAATACAAATCAGCTTTTTTTGGCACAAAGTCATACCTCCTCAGCGAGGTGATGTGCTCATCAGACAGGCCTCCATCTTCCTCGTTAATGATGAACAGTTTGTCCTTCAGCTCACCCGGTTGTACTGGAAAACTTTTGAGGAAAATGTCTGAAAGAACAATAGATTGGAAAAAGTCAACACACTCAATAGTACATGAAAGCTTTCCTCTTGACAGATCGTCTTCTTATCCTGCGATGAAATGACTCAAAAAGCATTCTGAAGACAAAGAGTCCTTTGCCTAATTACTTTCCCCCAGATGCCTAAGGGAAATGCACAAATTTGCATTCTATCAAGTCAAAGCTGATGTGATTTTTTTTTTGTTTTACAGAAAATGCCTCTGCATAATTCAGGAGCATTCATTAGGAGCCCGCTTCGGGGATTTTAGACATATATGTAAAAAAACATGGCGATCTTTACAAAATACAGTTTAGATGTTTGAGCCAGTCAGACTCTCAGGCATTGATTTGAAAGTGTCACATATCCCATTTTCTTTTATTTAGTTGTGAGGTTGTCAGCTAACTTGTGGTCCCGATTCCTGATTACATTTCTACACTGCAAGTTATGGCACAGATAACATAAAAACAGCTAGCCTGGCCCTGTCCCAAGGTAACAAAATCTGCCTTTTTGCACCTCTGTTCAGTTCACTAACTAACACATTATATTGCATTTCTTTAATCCGTGAAAATGATATTGCTGGCCCAGCCGAGTAATAGTTCTCACATGTAACTCAGTAAAACACATTTACACATTAGTTTTTGTACATTTGCATTTATTAGTACTCTTTAGAGATGCTTTTGTTACCCTCCGACAGAGCCAGGATAGCTGTTTCAGCTCTTCATGCTCAGCTAACAAGCTGCTGGTTCCAGCTTCATAGATATGAGATCTGTATAGATCTTTCCCGATTGGTTTGAGAGTGGCATCGATCTTCTCATGTAACTGTCGGCAAGAAAGCAAACAAGCAGATTCCCCAAGATGTCAAACTATTAACTGTCCATAAAGGTTGACTTCCAAAATAGAAGTCAAATTGTTTTACAGCTGAATCCAAATCATTAAACTGATTGAAAATCTACTCACGACAAAGTGAACAAAATAAATGAGAGGCATTTTGAAGGTAAAAAGCTGTAATCAACACGTCTCTAAATCCTTGACATTAAAGCCCTGAGACATTAATTCCCTCACCAGGACCAACAGAGGCTTTCATGTCACATAATGTTGAGCTCTACCAGTGTCTTCGAGAGTGAGGGTGAAGCTTCCGGCCTACAAAAACACACGAGTGCAAATCAAGCCCTTTGGTGATTGGCACTCAGGCAAACTGGGCACTGCCCTGGCAAATTAGAGTATGGAGATGGAGAGTGTATCCCACTGGGCGAAGGAAGCCACAGGTGTACTTTTAATTAGGTGCGCGACATTTCCAGTCATTAAATAGGCAGCATGCACCGGGGCTCTCAAGGTAAATAACCACATGATTCACATTCTAAAAAGAAATGGGCTGTGATCATACACAAACCACAATGGATGTCACCCAGTGGCGGAAATATGTTTTCAAGTAGTATACTTCAGTACATTTTTGAGGGAGTTGTGCTTTGAACTTGAAAATTACATTTTGTGCTACTTTACACTTCACCCACTACATTTACAAGAGGAAAAAAAAGATTTTAAATCCACTACAACTATATTAAATATACTATATATAATATATATATACTAGCTACTTTTAAGATTAAGATTTTTTACATTAAAAAACATAATTAGTTTATAAAGAAAATACTACATTGGCTTGTTTTTGCTTACAAAGAAAGCAGTGTCTAGTTCGGGTCTCTTGTCACATTTCAGATGTCTATGAGTTGTTAGCAGTTCCATCAAAGAGACTTTCCCCTCTAATCGTCTGAGATGGTTGAATTTAAATAACAGTTTGAGGTCCGAAGGTTAAATTATCAAATATTCCAAAGAAAAAGCAAATTCTAGGAAGATGTCCAAAATTTGAATGGATTTGTGCAGCAGAATTTAGATTTTTCTTCTTTCTTGAGTCATCTCACAGCCCCTCAGATTTAACTTGTGACTCCTTATTGGGGCCGGACCCCTAGGTTGGGAACAACTGGACTACATCAACTAACTGAAGTAGTAGTTGATAAAGTCAAATATAATAATATATCAGTCATAGGGGAAATTTTTATACAGAAGAAGTATTTTTACTTTTGATGGTTTGATGACGAAGAGTTTGTAACGCGTCTATCGCTTGTGTACATTTACTTAATTAGGATTTTGAATGCAGGATTCTTACTTGTAATGGAGTATTTTGACATTTTTGTATTGTTACTTTTACTTAATTAAAGGATCTGAATACTTCTTCCATCGCAGATCTCATCAAAGGTGACGGGTGGCATATTGCAGATGCCAGTCTGTGGGAAGAGATTTCATTTCATCAGACTTCATTAAAACATAAACTGATTTAAACGTCGTGGTGGCGGGCGGAGAAGAGCCGGGCACGGCCATTACTGAATCCCACCACACACACATCCACACACAGTTCACACACAAACTTAGCATCTAATTCTTTCATCTGCTATGTAGGTATTTTTCTAAATAATGCAATCCAAAAAAATTGATATGAGCTATTGGATTCCTGTAGAGAATTTAAAATACTATAAATAAGTACATGGATCATTGCAACATTGTCCTATGGACTCTTGATGCAGCAACATGATCCTTGCCCTCAAGGATCATGTTGATTACCAGAGGAAACCACTCAAAACCGCAGTACAACAGTAACACAAGCACCTGCTCAAGCTGTCTAAGTCCATCTGCCTCAGTGTGTAACTGCAAACAACATAATGTTTTTAAAGTCGCAGAGCACACAGTCTGAGTGCCAGCTTTATGCCTGATGCTGATTAACAGTTCTGAGTTTATTCGTTAATTATTGATCACATACTTGCGATATTATAAAGTGTAGTCTGCCTGCTGAGCTGTTGCCACGACATCAACAATGTGAGATTTTGCATGCAGACCGGCTCCCAGTGTAATGGCATCAGATGAATAAATAGTGTGGCAAAGAATGAGATGAGCTGAATAAACAGCACAGATTTAGGCAGGTTTGTGGTGATAAACATGCAAACAAGTGCAGGGAGGCCGTGTGTGACTGTGTCTGTGCGGGGGATGCCAAGAGGTAGACAGAGAAGAAGAGAAAGTCCTGGAGGAGTTCCTTTGTTTTTAAAGTGTAAACAGGTAGAAGTCACCGTTGGTCTGATTCTGTTTTTATTTTTTTTTAAAAAGAGCTCTTATTGATGGATTTTCAATTGTTTAGGTCATAGTAGTAATGGGTCGATAGCTTCAGTACAAATGCAGTGGTTTAATGTAAGTCTAAGTCTAAGTTAATTTGTACTTTTTACTCCCCTAATTTTATTTGACAGTTTAGTTACGAGTAGATTAGATTTTATATACAAAATATGATATAACAGTTAAAATTAGCCTCACTTAAAACCACATTAATCCATCTGTAATAAAACAATAACTTAATATATAATAGTATAAAACTCACAGGCGGGATTTCTCGGAATAATGAAAACTTTTACTTTTAATAATGTATATTCTTGATAATGCTATATACTTTTACTTGCTTGACATTTTTTAATGTAATTGAGTATTTTTGTATTGCAGTATTGCTATTTTTACTTAAATAAAGGATCCGAATACTTCCTCCACCACTGCTGAAATGTCCCTTTCTATATTGGTGTTAATGGGACCATGTATGAGAGAGAGCATGACAGAGACTTTCCCTTGTTCTTCCAAAGTCAACATTTTTCTAAAGCTTGCAGGAGAAAGATACATGGCCTCAGGTTGCCTGCAGGCTGTCGTCACTCAGCTCCTGCTCCTGACACATCCAAAGTTTCCAGGTCAGGAAGGAGCGCAAACTCTGAAAGCTGGGGTATTCTGTATCAAGACAGGAAATCGCTGTCGTTGTCGCTCAGATCCCCAATCCATATTTTATGAACATGAACAATTATGTTACCAGTCTGCATGCTCACACTGATTCCATTTAGCAGCCCACCACCACCACATCTGTATCACTTCACAGTGTCTGTGCTTCTTGGAGGAGCTGTGAGAGGAAGCTTCTGAAATGTTCTCCCCCGGCTTGGGTCTTGAAATATACAAACCACGTACACTCAGTTAATCAAAAGTGAAAGGCCATTAGATGAGATATAGAATACGTTCCACTTCACAATAGCTCTGCAGATTGCATGGGCAGTTATGGCGCTGCAGGATTGGTGACACACTGCCCCCTGCAGATACCTATGAGGAATATCCATGTATCTGCTTTACAGCCGCTGTGGTGTCATTATAGTCTCAACCATCTTTTTTAAAGAGCAAAATGGCAGCGTTTATAGGCCCTCCCTGAAAGAGTTCTCAGGTCAGCTTCCTCTTGATTGGGCAATTAAAGTCTAATTTATGAAAATTAAAGAGCCTGACATTAATGTTGCTTCTGCAGAGATCCTGGTTACTCTTTCTATGTGTTGCTTCCCTCTGGTGGTTGTGGAAAGAGTGGGTTTATTTCACACCCCAACTTGTAATTCACTGAAGGAATAAGATATTTGATTTGACTTAATCCAGAAGAATGCCTTTTCATTACAACATGGAAATGATTCTTCTATCCAATCACCATCATAACATGCTGAAATGAACTGTTGCAGTGGAATATATTTATGAGCAACTTCACCTCAACACTCAGAAACATATATTAATTGTTGAGCTACTTACTGAAGTTGTGTGCAATCTTCTGGTTGAGCATAATATGCTGGGTATTACTTGGCTCCGCTGCACCAAACGTCCCCAGATCTTTAACAGCAAATTGCTCATATAAGCGCGATGTGTCGATTTCAATCCTCCTGGTGCTTTCTTGTATCCAAAATGATTTTGCAATCTGCCAAGAAACAAATTAATTCGTACTGAGACAACTCCATTTTAAGAGGAAATCAATGTTAACATTACAAAAAAGCAACACTGGAGAAGCAATAACTGACAGACAAAACAAAGAATAATTCCCAACAATAATGCCATATGAGGAATAATGATGTGAAACCAAGCTGAAACTGACCTTTCTGTGTTTGACAAAATCATAAAACACAGCATTTAAATATGAATAATTCACACTAACGAGACTCTTTGTAAGCTTTGTTTCTTACTCTTAACTGACAATTGACAGTGTTACCTTGTCTGAGCCAAGCACGTCCCAGTGGAAAGCCTTGGTGGTTGGTTTTTTTGAATTCGTCACCATTCTGAAAGGTAAAGGCGGCGGGGCTGGGACTCTCGGGGGGGAAGGCCCTTTCACCACTGACGAGCCTGATTCATGGTCAAGAGACTCTGGGACTGTGGAAGAGGGTGAGGGGGAAGTGCGGACGGGTGAGGGTTGAGGAGAGGTGGGTGAAGATAAGGCAACAACACCGGGAGAGGTTGGTGATGTGACGGGAGGCAAAATAGCAGGCCTGACAACTTGACCAGTCGTCTTCCTAGAACCGCGAGGTTTAGGAACAGGCTTTGTAATATCGGCTGAGGGGTAACTTTGACTTGTGTCACCAGCTGATAAATGATCATCACCATTGGAACTGGGATCTGCATTTTCATAATCAGCTGGAGGATGAATTGAACTCGTATTTCCAGCACCACTTGACTCAAGATCTGTGTCAGTGTCCTCTTCGGTGATGCTGAGATGCCGTAGACCCATTGTTTCCATAAAGGTGTGTTCGCTCATGGACTTCCTCTTCCAGTCTGAACACAGTCTGTGTATGGCCTGGACCCAAGCGTCTCGCTCCCTCTGGACAGCCCCGGGGGCCGTTGTTTGATCTGGCAAAGGCACCCGGAACCTGCATTAAATCAACAACACTTAACTCAACTTCCCTCCTTAGCTGAGATAAGTCTGATAATAAACACTATATTTATCACTCACACAAGGCTGCATCGTAACTGCTACAATAAAAATTGAATGCATTGCAGAAAAGACCGCTGACACACTTTTACAAGGTTGTGACTAAAAGAAACACAGCTGATGTGATAGACAGCATTCATGAACCGCTTGTTGTTGTGATTATTTCCACATTTTAATAATCCTCACTCACTGATACTCATTTTTGTGGGTGATCAGAGTGAAAGTGTCGGAGCCGTGAGGTCTCTGCACGCTGGTGTCGCCGTCTGACAGGTGAATCACGATGGGCACGGGCGCCGGGGACGTCACCTCACCATCTGCGGGGCCTCGCTGCCTGAAGGGGACCAGGGTTAGCTGGCCTGGGTGGAGCTGGACCTGAAATCTGGAACAAAGTGGAGTAGTGGTGATGTGTAATGTAAGCCACAACAACACAAACTGTGTCCCAATTCCACACTGCTTACTTACTGTATTCAGTATGTACTGCATACTGTTGTCATATACTTTATATAGTTTTGCAGTTAGTAAACTTGCAATACATGTATTTTACTGTTTTGTACCATAGCTCACCAATACTGTGTTTCTGAGGCCGATACTGATATTGATATTTGGGATTTTAAAAGGATTAGGTCTTCTAGTACTATTTTGTACAAACAGGATATGATGCCACTGTCAATTAATCGTAACAAAGAGAAATCAAAATGCTTTAGCGATGGACATTTTGGGTAATGCATAATATGTAGATGAGAACATCGATACCACTCTCATATCTGCCCTTGAGCTAAATATGAAGTTAAAGCCAGGAGCCGGTTAGTTTAGTATACAGACCGGAAGCAGGAGGGAAAATTAAGCCTGGCTCTGTTCAAGGGTAGTGACCTCTAAAGCGCAGTAATTAACATTATTGTCACGGGTAGTGTATGATGAAACAGAGAAGAGGACCCAGACGCAGACTTTCAAGCAGAACAGGTTCAGTTCGGGGAACTTGGTACTAGGAAAGATAACAAGTTTACATCAGGTAGCAGCTGATTCAAAGGATAGAGGGCTGGCAGGTACAGGTAGAGATAAAGATACAGATACAGGTAGTAGCTAGAACACAAAGGCGACAAGGAGACTTTGACAGTCTGGCTGGTGAGCAGGTGGAAGTGGGCTGGCGTAAATACTGAGGGTGTGATTGGAGAATAACGAACAGGTGAGCAAGAGGATGCAGGATTGTTTAATCCGTAGTGTAATAACCAGATTTTGTGGTTTTACAGGATGTTACGTGCTGGAACTATTTCTTTGCCAGAACAGTGATTAAGAGAATTACAAATATTTATGTGTAGCTCAGAGTGTGAGGCTGAACAAGTAGCCACAATTATTTCTCATCACTATGCTGCACGTTTGTTGTGCAGCTGTTTTACAATAGCAGCTTTACAGTAATAAGGACACATCCGTACCTCACCCATTTGAATGATGCCAGGCCGCCTCGGTGCAGTAACAAGACGCCTTCCCGAAGGCTCTGTGAATCTTGACACTGCTGATGTGTTTCAGCATCGCCCTCTTCAGGATCACTGTATATGTTCCCATAAATTATCTGATCCACAAGCTGCATCATCTGAGAATCACCACAATGAAAAAGCAATCCAGTGAAAGCCACAAAGGAATACAAGAATTATATTTTTCCACCTTTTAACTCAAATTATTTTATATAAATGACAGGAACAGCGGAGTTGTACTGAGTATAGTATGTATCCACACTCAGTATAAGTTTACCTTGTGTTTGTCCTCCAGTGAAGTGGTCTCCAACTCATAGTCATGATGTCCTTTAAAGGAAATGGAGAACCTGGAGCCCACGCCATCATCACAACTCTTGACACTTGAGAAGGGAAATTGTCGCTTGACGATGCCTTTCTCTATGCTGCACAGCATTTTGGTCTTGAAATCAATCTGGGAGGCCACAATAAGAGGGTTTAGATTAGTGTATAAGCAGATGTGTATATATAACAGCGATATCAGATGTACTTTGTGTTTAGTGCTAATTAGTAAATGTAAATGTAAATGTTAAACTAAGATGGTGGACGTGGTAAATATTATATCTGCTAAACATCATGGCTGCAGGCTCTTGGAGTCTTGTTTTATTTTTAACTCACCTGAATAACCCGCTTCTGCCACCTGTAGCGGCCGTGCTTGTGAACACTGAAGTTGTGCTGGCAGGGCTGCTCTTCCTGCATCAACAGCCAAAAAACAGAATGTCAGAAAACACCTTCAGTAATTTTAAGAACAGTATCCTTTGTCCTTTGACTGTTTCCTGTTAAGGGTTGTAGAACAAACGCTGCCACATTCCTTTATAGAAAAACACCTCAGAGCAAATCACACTGGCCAGGGACTGATCTGTTTTAAAACCGATCCAGCAGGCTGAGCGGCTTATTACATAACAGTGTATCAAATAACAGCTGAGATCACAATCTGGGGACAAGTCTGTCATCTACAAGACAGAATTCCTCCAGATTTTGTCAAGTAGGTCATTGACAAAGTAATTAAGGATGCGAATGATGTCTTTAAACTGATTACATGTCAGAGTGGCAGAGAGTTAGATGAGGAGATCAATACTCAGGGGTGTAGGACTGGGCGGGGGGACGACTGAGTATACAGGGCCTTCATGTGAGGAGGTTCCACAAAGATACTTGAATGAATAGCCATGGATGCAGGAAGGGGCCCATAGAGAATGCCTATTTACAGGGTCCAGACTTGTGTGCATTGTACAACACTGACCTATTGTCACCTCTCAGGTTGATATGACGAATATGACGGCCTTCACCTACTCTTAATATCTGGTTCGTCAGCTGCTAAATGTCGTATCTTGTTTGTTTTACCTGTACAGAAATATGTGGAACAGTGACTTCAGGAGCAACAGCGAGGTTCACTTCACAGAGGTGCTGGGTTATTAACAGACTCTGCAGCTCTGCGGAGCGTTTCAGGCGTCTTTCAGCTCATTGTTTCGTTTTTTTCCGGCTCACAACTTTACTGATTTGCCTCTCATAGCGTTGTTTTCTGTGAAAAATCTCTAAGAACCCCCCACTGTATGCTACCTGCACAGCAAGTTCCCCATTTCCCCCAGAACAAAAAAGAACACTATGCCATACTCAAACCCAGGTCGACATGAACATTTTAGAATCACAGCCCACGAAATATTGAGAAAGCTTTTAAATGCAGGTACCTCTTCAGCCTGGCTCATACGTCTGAGCAGCTGCTTCCTGTCCTTCTTGGCCTGGTTCAGAGCATCCTCGATGGACAACTCTCCACTTTTCACCTTGTTCATGATGCTCAGCTGCATCTCATTGCTCAACTGAAAGCACAACCCAGTAAATAAGGAATTGTTAGGTTTCTTTGCCCTTAGAGGTTATCCCTATTGTGACCCAAGCATACTATGTGTGAACAAATTTGGTTCATATTCCACAACACATACAAACAACACAAATAACTCATAGATGACTACTACAAAACCATTTTCAAACCTCCTTTAGGGCTTTCATGCTCTTCCATTTAGCTGTCACAGAGTATTTTGCTTCAGCAATACTTCACCAAAGCACTGCTTAAGTGTTAGATTTAAAATATACATGATGGTTGATAACAGAGACATGATTAGTCAGTCTCAGCTAACTGGAACTGTAAAGAGGAACCACAACATACAATCAGCATCTGCATCTGTTAAGCACATGCTATTACAGGAACAAACTTGTAGTCTTTCAATCAGTCATTGTCTGTCACAATTCAGAATAAATATGTGCAAGTGTGGGAAATGACTCCTAGTAGGGAAATCAGCTTGAATTGAGGAAGTAAAAGAGACTCCCACATACTGAACTGCACAGAACTGACGTTAATGAAAGCGAGAAGGCTGTTTTCCTTGGAGCTGAATGCAGTAAAGCTGTTGTTATTTAGAGACCCTGACATCTGACACTTGCTGTTAAAAGAACTAACTGCTAGATGCCTGCTTTCTTATCTAAACTGAAATCTTACCTGTGGCAAGTCCTCAGTGGATCTGTCCATTCTGCAGAGATTGTCTTTCTTTTTTGATCCTAAACTTGGCATTATAACTCTTTAGATTTCACACAAAAGTCCATGCAACCCAGTCCAAGCTGATCCTCTTTTATAGCAAAGACATGAAAGATGTTTTGTTTTCTGTTTTTCCGTCCAGCAGAACGTAAACAGGGATCTGCTTCTCTGAGCGGGGAGAAGAAAAAATGCTGTGATTTGTGTCAGTCTTTCTAACACAGCTTACACCTTTTTAAGGTAAGGCAGACGGTGACTGTTAAGCCACACCTACAGCAACACACACACGCACACACACTTCCTCAGATAACATTTCCAGTCCGTTGACAAGCCTCCACTTGCAGGACAATGTACCTTATCTGCTGCTCGCCCCGGTTTTATCCAGGAGAGAGCGCTAAGAAACTTGTAGCTCTAATACAACATGATCATCTCATGGACTACTACTCAGAATGTCATTGTCTACTCATGAGACATTTTTTTAACTCACTGGTTTTTGGGCGGATTGTTTTTGCCTACATACTTAAAACATGCTGATTCTTCACTCTGCCTTTGGATAATCTTCTCAGAATGCAAAAAAGAAATGCAACATCTACAAACAAACAAAAAAGTTTCTTTAAGAAAATAAACTTTATTTTGATTATTTACAGTCCATATAATGTGTCTGTTTTACTAGTTCTGTCTGTGTACAACTAATATGTAAATTATATTTGAAATAAATACTATACATTCAGAGCCCAGGAGGTGTCACTATTGTAAATTTAATTCTGTGTTTATACAGTATGTTCTATGTGTGTGTAGCAGGAAGGGGCTACAGTTTTCATTTTCTTGTGACAGATAAATGAACCTTGAACTTTACAACAACCAATGTAACAACTAAAATAAGCAACCAGATAAAGAAAATACTCACATAAAAGCACTCATACAAAAACTAAGAAACCACCTCAGCAGAAAGAGTAGATCATTAAAACCTGCGTGTTAATCATGATATATGGTGCAGTTGATTTGTGTCTTTATACAGGTCAGTTAACCTTTATACTGTTTTCCTGAATTTAATGATATCAGTATAAACTACAGGACTCCATTAGTCGCCTTTTTAGTATCTGGCCAGGGACAACTGTTAAACTTTCTTGATAACTCTGGCTTTTCTTATTTCCTGTTGATCAATGAGCACCATCCTTGTCAAATAATCTAATAAAACAAACTTAAAACTAATGAGAAGAAGCAAGAATGGATGATTTTTTTTTTTTAACAACCTAAGATATTGAAAATAAGACAAACAAGAAGAATCCTTACATTAACTACAGGCCATACAAAATGGATGTTGTGACGTCCCGTTTGTTGTAGTGTACATTTGGACTGTGTTCATTAGTTGTTTACGCGGTCAATGATGGATGAAACTGAGTGACTAATTATCAGAGACAGCAGGCGGCTGCGTGTGGTTTGGTGTGCACCACAATTGTTTTAGTGCATGTCAACGTATCTAAAAGGTAAGAGGAAAATATCATCACATTTAACACTGAGGCGCATCACCCATAAAAGGTGGATTATCACCAACAAGAGTATAGTTTGACTCTTTTATTAATGAATAGTAATCCAACAGACTTTTCAGCATAACTGTTCTAAACTTTTTATGAGAAGTCTACTGACTGAAATTACATTTTAATCTAATATTTAATTCTCAAAAATGGTCAAATAAAGTAAAATAAGATCATATTTTATGCAGGAACAGATGAGCACATTACCCAGAAGCACATGAATAGGAATTCATATAGACTTTTTTTTATTATTATTTAAGACAAATGCAAAATAGAAAATGAGTAGTGAAAAGTGATTTAGCTTTTAACAATTCCCACTAAGACTTCACCCACCCCTCATCATCCCTTCCTCTTCAAAGACACACAAATATCAGTACAAAAGAAACACTTCTTTTAGAGGTAAAAAAAAAAAAAAGCTCCAGGTCCCAAACGACTGCATGATTCATATTTCAAAAATAACCCGTCTCTCTCAGTTACATCTCCTGTCACAGGCCTCTGAAAAGCAGACTGTGCGTTTCCAGAGGGACTTATCTGAGTCCAAGTGTAATGTGCTCAAGTTCCAGGAATGACAAGAGACCAAATAAGCAGGAATAACATGAAGGGGAAGTCAGGGATTTCCACTGAAGCAATAAATTACCAAACCTCGGGAAACAACTGTAAGATTGTACCATGACTCCTGTAGTAAACTGAGTCCTGTGTGGCTGTAGGTGAGCACATTCTGAGTAGATTAGATTAGATTAGATTCAACTTTATTGTCATTACACATGTACAGGTACAGAGCAACGAAATGCAGTTTAGCATCCAACCAGAAGTGCAATAAGTAGTAAGTACCAATATACAGATGATAGTATACTATAGTAGTATAAGTGAATCAGGATTTTACTGAACCTATTAAGGACAAATCCTAATATGAGGGGAACAGTACAAAGTGCAGAGGTGTCATTTAGTTCATATTCCTCTAAAATTGTAATGTGTGACCAGGAGAGGACACTGTTATTAGGAAAAAACTGGAATTTCCAACAAGGAAAAGGTTGTGAGAAACTAAGTGCGCATGCTTTTTGGCTGCGCCCGGTACCTGTACCGTAATGGCACGAGTACGCGCGCAAATAGAAACTCTGTCTCCAAATATTTGACTCTGTTTCAGCAAAACGAAATGTTTTTTTAGACGTGTCAGTACGCATGCTCAGTGGGGTTCCTCTCCCTGCGGATCATTACACCAACAAACAGGCGGCTTCACGGTGATCGTGCAGGAAACCCCCCTGGACACTTGGTGGGGAATCCCTCCTGTGTCTCTGCTGGGGATTCAGCTGCTACCACAGAACAGGCGTGCCCGAGAACAATGAAAACAATCAGACGTTTTATATCACAAATTCCCCCCAAAAAGTAACTTACTGTCAATGCATTTATAGTTTTTGGGATAAAAGTCTAGAGTTTAAGTCAATTAAGACTAGTATACTAGTCTAATTAAGATTAGTTGCTGTGACAGTAGCCTGATAAAAGCTTATTATCCTCATCCTACACTGCTGGATTACTACTACTGTCAGTGCATTTACTCAAGTACTGTATACTTGAGTATTGCCATTTTGTGCTGATTTATATCTTCTTCACAACATCTCAGAGGGAAATATTACTTACTTTTTTACATACAAAATAAATGGGTTTATTAAATGCAATACATTGCTTTAGAATAAAGGAAACAACACTAAATAAAGTACTGAAAATTAGCTCCACTGACCATCTGCAGTAATAAAAAGCTGTTTGCACATTCATGCATCAGTAATAATAATCCGATAATATAATATATAGTTATATAACAGGGGCCATTCTTCTCCATTGTAGTTCTTTTACTTTTGATACTTTAAGTACATTTTGCTGATGATACTTCTTCTACTTAAAATACAGGACTTTTACTTGTATTGGAGTATTTGTACACTGTGATATTGCTACTTTTACTTACCAACAAGATCTGAGCACTTCTTCCACCACTGATTAATAATTTATTTTAACAATTAACGTTCACCACTGTTGAAAATGAAATATTCTTCTGGTCTAAATCCGCCTCAAGTTTACAAGTTGCGGCTGGGGGATTTGATGTGCGACGTACGATTTGAAGTTTCAGAGGCAAATTTACAGGAAATGGTCAAGTGCAAAAATAAAAAATAAAAAAACACGGAGGAAATACCCTCGCTGAGCTCCTCCCTTCCTACTTTAAGAAGAGGGAGTGAAAAGAGACTGCAGAGAGCGGCTGAGCTTCACTGCGCACACCAGCAACATGCGTCTGCTCCTGTTACCTGCGTGGGCTCTCATGGTGAGTAACATTATTCATGTTTTTTGTTGTTTAAAAAATAAATAGAAGTGGATTTTGACGCGTAGCTCAGCGGTTTACACGTTTTCTATCTGGTTGCGTTATTATAGGCTTTTATTAAAGCTCCTTTCTAGTTTATTCTATCCGTCTTTTACTCAGAAGTATAGTTTCATCGGGTATTCTGGTCGAAAATGTGCATTTTATCTTATTTAAGGTTACACCCTATGATACAGCGATTATAAATCACTTTCACTTTCGTTTTCCTCGCTGCAGCATTGAAGGAGGGCTGTGGTGAAAACACATGCCTTTGTCTGAATCTTGTGAGGCAGAATAATACAATTAATAGCAAAAATGAAAACAGAAAGAACCGAGTGCACCTGGCCGCCCGAGGCTTTCAGAGAGAACAGCTTGTTGAATGTTTGGGACTTTCCGCCCCTCGCAGTCTGGTCTGAGGAAGTGAAGCGACTGTCACGCCAGAGAAACCCCACCAGCACCGCAGAGGCAACAAGGCCCAGCTGCCTCCCACTGTGTCACATTCATATTTTATTATCATTGTGCAGGTGATGGCCGCTGCTCAGCCCCGCTGTGACCCACTGACTCAGTATGTGCAGAATGACCAGTGCTGCAAAATGTGTGATCCAGGTGCGTAAACACATGTCCTCTGCTCACTTTGTGGCATAATTAAAAACAATCTAGGAACATGTTATTTGTATTATCACCCCTGGGACTTGTGCTGTCACTGAGGGCTCTACCACACTGTTTTGTTTAGGGGCTGTGTCCCATTCACTGACTGTAAGAAATGTGGGAAATGGGCTCCCAAAAAGACTGGGAGCCTCTTATATCTAGGTGTAAATGTATTGATTTCCTCCAGTAAACACTGGAATGTTAAATAAACGTTAAATGTTTAGAGAAGAGACAAAGATGGCAAAGGGCAGCACATGTCAAGATAACGGTGGTTCTCAAACATCATCAATACTGAATACTGAAAACATTTGCTTTTGCTTTCACTTACAGTAGCTTTCCTCTTCCTCCCAATCCTATTGTCGGCAGAACTTTAAAGGAAAAAGTTCGACATTTTGGGGAAATACGCTTATTCGCTTTCTTGCCAAGACCTAGAGGAGATCATCAATACCACTCTGATATCCGTCTGTTAAATATGAAATATAAGATACAAGTAGTTGGTGTTATTTTACTTTTTTGATAATAGATGAATTGTTTCAGTCATTTTTTCAAACATGCTCCTACTCCAGCTTCTCAAATCAGAGGATTTGCTCCTTTTCACTGTTTTGTATTATTACAAACTGAATATCTTTTGGATTTTGGACTTTTGGTGGAACAAACAAGTGCCTTAAACCTGCATTCTTTCTCATGGCAAGCCAGGGGCGACTCCACTGTCTCCAAAAAACAAGATGGCATCAGCCAAAAAGACTTCAAAACGGTAGTCCACAAACCAATAGGTGCTGTCACGCTGGCTCAACCACTTCTTTTATACAGTCTATGGTTTTCACCTCTGGGCAGAGCCAGGCTATCTGTCTCCTGGCTGTAGCTTTGTATTTAACAGACACATACAGTATGAGAGTGGTATTGAACCCTTGGCAAGAAAGCAAAAAAGACACTTTTCCCAAATTGTCAAACTATTCCTTTAAGTTACCGGTCCCTATTCACTACATACACTTGAGACAAATACTATAATACATCACAGTACTGCAGTTTTGTTCACCATGATGCAACACCATGTTTTTCAGGGACCAGCATGTTGTCCCTCAGCACTTGTCAGGAGCCTCAGTGCAAACCATGTGGGGCGAATGAATATCAGGAGAAATACACAACTGAACCCAAGTGTCAGCTTCAGCCATACTGTGACCCAAGTAAGACAAATTAAACAAAACTGTTCCTATATATATTGATAGAGTTTTGTTTGATGTAGCACAACACACAACTTGTGTCCATTCTTTCAGATAAAAACTTTGAGGTTAATGTCGGCGAGAGCACGAAGGCACGACGCACCTGTATGTGTAAAGTGGGATTTCACTGCTCTGGTGAAGAATGTTTAACCTGTGTGCCGCACAGCACCTGTAAGAAAGGATATGGAGCTCAATCCAAAGGTACAGTATATATTGTGATTATACATAGATATCTTTTACACTGAATATAAAGAGCAATCAGTCTTGTGTCTGAAATGTGCTGAATTTTTTTTGGCTGTCACACTTTGGTTTCAGGCACTCAGACGCATGACACTGTGTGTCAGAAATGCCTTCATGGCACATTTTCCGATGAGGACTCGTGGGACGGCGCCTGTAAGAAATGGACAGAGTAAGTATAGGAACTCCAAAATATTTTCATGAACTGAGACAGCAGCACTCCAAAAAAACTCCATCCATTAGCTATACCTGCTTACCCTTTGAGTTTAGGGTCATTGGGGGTCCTCGTTTCTATCGGTTTAATATGAAGCTGCAGGGGGAAGCAGGCCAGGAAACAGTCCAGCCACAACTTTTAGTTCCCCTTTACACTTTGGTTATTGTACAGATTAAACAAACGAGATATAACCTGTTAATTTGTGAGCATTAGAGGTGCTGGAAGGCAGATTTTGTCACCTTTGTACAGAGTCAGGCTAGAAAGCGCAGACACCAGAGTGACATAAGAAAATTCCCCCTTTGTTTATGTTTCACCATCAGAAAATTCATTTGTGAAAGGTGTCAGTGTGCTTTAAAAAGACCAGTTCATACGACGGGTCAATTAGCCATTGTAATTAGGCATTGAAGTGTTTTTAAGCATTTCTAAAGCACCCGAATTCCAACACTGAAAAGGTGAGCAGAGGGAGCCAGACGCTGTTTGCATCGATCCAACAAGCAATTCGGTTGAAGCACACTGACACCTTAACATTAACGGACGGAGTACATTTACATTCAGCCTTTCATGTAATGTCTGCAAACTGTAATGCAAAGAGACCATAAAGTGGAGACAAATGACAAAAAAAACTGAATAGTTTAAGGGAGAAACATAACAACTGATTCCATAGAGGGCACAAACAAGTAAGGAGGGGATATCTTTTGGAAGGATGGTGTTTGATCCCTCCAGCAGAGTTTTCAAAGAATCTTTGCCGAGGAGCACTGAAGCTCTTCTTGAAGCTTGTAGTAGCATAAACCTTAATACCTTATGTAGGTTGTCCTTCAATTTGTTGCCACCCTGTACAAACCAGAAGGACGTGTCACATTCTCACTAACCTAACATTTACTTTAGCAAACTCCTGCCTTCACACACCTCAGGACAAATAATCACCTGAATCTGAATCTTTAGATCACAAAGAATTATCTTTTAACACTGTGAAATTCTTTGCAGATGTGGGACTGGATTCCATGTTAAACAAAACGGAACAGACATATCTGACAACATATGCGGTAAGGTTTTTTTCACTTTGAGCTCTCCTGCCATATGCAGCTGTGCGGTTAGTGGTGTCTTGTTCAAAACGAAACCATGGAGGCGATGACAGGATACATCTCATAAATCTATGTTGGTCTGTGGTTTTGAGTGTGGGATTAACAGCTTTCACCTACACGCTATGTACAGTTTACATTTGTTTGTAGACTGCAATCTGTGTTATTGGCTAAATAATTAAAAAGTAAATATTAACTCCCTGAAAATAGTCTGTTCTTCTGACCTTTTTATTTGCGCTTCCTCTGTGGCAGATACAAAAGTTACTTTTTTCAGTGGCATTCTGTAAACACATTTCCTGTTTCCAGAGGACATTTATTTAGAGTTCTGTATTCTTCTAAATATATACCTATATTCTCCTCAAATGATCTAATTATCCTGTATGATTGTAGATGATAAATTGTGAATGGGTGTTAAGGATCAATATATGGTTAATGGTTTTATCTCTTTTTCTTGTCTTGCAGAGGAATCCTCACGGACGCATGTGATTGTGATCTGTGTTGTGATTGGGATTCTGGTTATAGTGACAGTTGCATTCATACTTTGGAAATGCCAAGGTATGACGTGCTCTAAGTGCCCTCTCTTACGCATATTTAATGAGTTAAAGTTTCAGTAATCCACTTAATGTACTCATGTCCTCATGTTTTTCCTTTTGTGTTAGGTAATCGAGGAGATGCAACAGGAAAGGTAAAGGTAAATATGAATTTTGTCCTGCTTTGTTGACAGCTACATTAGTCTCTCATGCAGAGTATATACTTAAATAACCATGAATACTCTGTAAACAATGCAAATTATTGCACTTAATGTTCACATTCTCTCAAAAAGACGATTTACTGTTAATGATTGATTGATTACTGCCAGTAGTTGACAGGATAATGTGTTCCTAAAACAATGTTACCTCCCAACATGATGTTGCTTTGCCACTCCAGTGTCTTTTTTTATAAGCGTACCTTAAGGAATAGTTTGCCATTTTGGGCAATATGCTTATTCACCTTCTTGTCAAGAATTAGATGAGAAGAGCTTTGTACCACTTTTATGTCTGCACATATGTATGCAGACATATGTAAAGCACAATGTAATATTTTACATTTCTAATATTTCAACATTTTAACACTATTTTACTCTTGTAGGGTTGTGTTGAATCATGTCTGGGAGAGGACCGTGAACCAGTGACAATACTCAACGTAAACCCACTAATAGCGACCCCAAGTGATTATTTTGATGAAGAATCCATGCTGCACTCCTCAAAAGAAGAGGATTTTCTACGGACACCGGAGGAAAACGAGGATCAGCCAAGCCAGGAAATATCAGCAGATCTCAGAACTGATAAAGGAAACTTTGTGGCGCAGGAGAACGGGAAAGCAGAAATCCTCTCCCGTCAGGAATCACAAACGCATGCATTTTGAGACTGAAAACAGCTGTCATTGTTGATAGTAGGTCATTGTGAATGTAACCTGTTGTGTATTGTTGCCCCGTGTTTCACTTGTACATAATCCTCCACCTAAAGATGTATATAGTTTCCTCAGGCTTGAGTGTTAATAATAAATTAAAATCATGTACTTAAATGACAGAGTTGTGTTACAATATTAGAAGATAGTGATGTATTCTACAGCATAGGATTTTACTGCTGGTTTTTTAAGTCTGTAGCATTTCCTAAGTTGTGGGCTCGTTTTTCACCGTTTACATTGTATTTTCATGTAGTCGTCAAGTTTTGTGTTAATTTTCAAAACACTTCTGTAGGCCTACATATCTACACAAGGTGTGTACAAGTGTGTTACAGTGATAGTTGTGCATGGAAACAGCATGTAAAAACCGCATTAAAATACATGGCACTTGATTTTTAAAGCTGTTGGTCAGTGTGTCTGTCTAATGCATGGGTTTAAAAGTACCCCCCCCAGGGCAAAATCAGACCCATAATGCTTTAGTGGATACAAACAGGAAGTATAACTTGCTGTGGGCTGAGACTTGAGGCCGCTCATTTTAGCCTGAATTTATTCCC
This sequence comes from Lateolabrax maculatus, assembly GCA_031216445.1. Classification (NCBI taxonomy): domain Eukaryota; kingdom Metazoa; phylum Chordata; class Actinopteri; order Acropomatiformes; family Lateolabracidae; genus Lateolabrax; species Lateolabrax maculatus. The sequence goes on along the minus strand of CM062201.1, from coordinate 23,747,874 downwards.
ATTTTGGGAAATTGGCAGCATTAAAAGTACGCCGAATCAGCCACAAGCAGGTCCTGTTTGCATTGCACGCCTGGATGTACTGACAACGATCCCTGGAGGACGTGGATACCGAAGAAATCCTTAAAACGTGAAGATTGTCAGGCAGGTTCTGGAGCTGCAAGGAGCGTGGATGGCTTCAAAGCGGCTTTATGGAGGTTTATTCGCAGATTGGACGGATGATAGGAGCATCCCCAGAGAGCGTAAGTCACACTGAATCTAAAAATACGTGTTTCATGTCTTTGTGTTTTAATTATGACTGGGAAGGAGGGGGGACAGCCGGGTTTCCAGAACACCCACCTGTCGCTGCCCTGCTGGAGTAAACCCTGCTGTAGTTACTCTAGATTTCCTCAAGGGGGCGCTATAGGTTCACTGTTGAAAGCCCAGTGTCTCTACAGCGCTCTACTGTTGGGCTGATGCTCTTTAAGACTGAAACTGGGAACATAAAGAGTAGAAAAAGTTAAGTTGCATTAAGTAACTCATTAACGCATGCATGATATTCAATTGTATTCATGTGTTTGCTGTGAGAAAAGGCCCAGATAAAAGCTAATCTGCTCTCTGTGTGTTCCTGTTTGTAGGGATTTGCATGGACAGAAGACAACTGCATTGCAGGCCGGTCGCTCCCAGGGGCTTTCTCATTATCCCCGGATTAATGGAGGTACAGCCCTTTGAATTAACATGGAAACGCGGGTGATTGATAGTGGAGAGCGCTTCTGCAGATCCCTAAACCTTACTAACACCTTGACAGAGCTGCGGCCCGCTGCTGCTGGCACATCTGAGGGGGATTTGATATAATGTTATACACCTGAGAGGCCAAAAGAGAAATCTAACATCAACCTGCAGTCACACAGGAATTTGAGAAATCTGAGGTCTAAAATGTGGTTTTAATGGCAGTGATTCCCCTGCAAGAAGCTGGCCAAAAACTGGTTTGGGAAGACTTAATAGACTTGGGTTTGATATGCAAAGTGAGGCCAGTAGTGTCTTTGTACTCATCTAATTTACATGAATAAGCGGACTTCTTTTTAGTTTTAGTTTTACATCAGAAATGTAGTAGTCTAATATTGAAGAAAATGCTACTTTCTGTGCGAGGCCCTTATGCGTAAAGTTGCATAAAGCTTAATTTTCCATTTAAACCAAGTATACTGGCTACATGCGCCATTGGAACAAGTCAAACACAGATCAGAAAAATACGTTTCGCTATAAGCTGAACTTTATTTAAGCAAAAATATTTCTTCATGATTAGACAAAGGAAACATAATTTACAGGTCGGTGGTGGAAAAATACATCTACATTTATTTACAATAACATGTTTAGTCTTTGGTCTCGAAACAGATTTTTCATTTCACCGCAAACTTCGGGAATTTCTCGCTCAAATCCCTGAGGTTTGAAGGTTTAAAGTGCAAAAGATGTGGAACAAATGTCTCTAATTCGTGTCTCTGGATACCCGCTTAGACAATTTCATGCGCGGTGTAACAGGACGGGACGAACAGCCCGGCTCTTGAAGCCCACTCAGCCCACAGTTTTCCGGCCGGGTGGTAAATACTGTCCAGAGGTTTCCTCACCGTCTCCGAGGTGGCCGTCTCCGCCAGAGACCAGATCTTGGGTTTCTGACTGGCACTGTTTTCTTTACCCTCCAGAGCGGACGGCGTGTGATCAGAGTCGCTCTTTTCAACTTTCGTGACGAGTGCATGTCCCCTGTCTCCGTGCCCGCCGCCGGGCTGCGTCTCCAGACGCGCGTCCGCAGGAGCCGAGCTGTCCAACGCGCCCTCGACCTGCGCGTCCGTGTCCGCGCGGTCGCTCTGCGGCTCCGCCTCGTCGCGCTCGTCCAGACGGCATTTCTGCAGAGAGCCGTCGTCGTCGTCGCTCTCTCCCTCCTGCTCCTCGTCCTCCTCGTCGGACTTCCCCTTACACGCCCAGCTGACCCTGTTCTCCTTCTTCAGGCGTCGCCTGGCGTTGGCGAACCAGGTGGAGACCTGCGTGAGGCTCATTTTAGTGATGATGGCCAGCATGATTTTCTCGCCCTTGGTCGGGTACGGGTTCTTCAGGTGCTCGTTCAGCCAGGCCTTCAGCGCCCCGGTGCTCTCTCGGGTGGCCACCTTGGCGACCCTGCCGGGGTCCTCGGCTGCTCCCGGGCGGTACGGCGGGTAGAAGGCTCCCCCGCGAGCCAGGAGCGCGTGGTGGTAGGGGGAGGCGGCCTTCAAGTCGAAAGCGTTGTTCTGGAAAAACCGAAAGAAGAGACGTTAGAGCGAGCAATTACGCACGGAGCTGGCGACCCCGCACCCGGGACGCACAGTGTTTATAGACATCCAGTGACGGAGGAATCCTCCTGGACACATTTTCATGAGGTTTCAAGTTATTTAAGCTGCAGAATGTTTGTAGAAAATCTCTAAGATGCTGTTTCCAGATACTCAAGATTGGATTTTACAAACATTTTAAATAAAAGTAGGTTGTAATGATTATCCGTGAAGCATTTGAGCTTGACTGAAATACTTCAACTCACCATGTGCGTGATGTGCCTGTGGTGTGGATAGGGGATGAAGTTGTATCCTTGTAGTCCTGAGTATGTTATGGGAACCCCGGCTGCCATCGCTGCCAGATGCTGAGCCTGCTGCTGCTGCACACCCGGCGGGCATCCCAGGATCTGATATCCAGCGGGCATCGTGATGCTCCTCTCCAAAAAGAAGTTGCCAAATCCAGTTTGCGATGCGGGCATCTTTCCTGCGTCCCAGCTGTTCGGGTCTGAGTGGCAATCCAACCTCCCGGATCTATTTATATACACCCAGCTGCCAGCGTGTGTGTGCGGGGGGGAGGTCCCACTGGTATTGACTGACAGCTACGTTCAAAAGACCTGCAGCTTTCACTGGCAATAAATCCCATCAAAGAAGCCCTCCGCTGTTCCTTTTAGCGTTTTGGTGGAGAGGCTAAATATGTGCTACTTATCGCGACACAGTGATTTCTGGAGAGAACTGAAGTTTCAATTCAAATGCAGCTTCTCCTTTGGAGAGATGAATAAAGACTCAGAATTAACCATCAGCTCCGCGTTTCAGCCAAACAGCTCACACTTTTACCACCAAATACAGTCTTTGGGTTGATTCTAATTTTGTTAACGGCAGAAATTATAACTTTTCTATTCATTTTACTGCTAAAAAACAGAACGTTTCCAATTTTTAATCATTTCATGGCAACCAGATGTTTTCCATTTGCATGTTTTAATGATTTGGATTATGTTTTTATTTGACCTCTTGGTTAATTTTCACGACCAGGAAGCTCACGCCGGTTTGATGTAATTTTTTATGACGAATTTAACACTCCTCATGTCTGGCACTAATCGGCGGAGAGCTTAGAAAATGACCTGAATTCTGTTAACAACATCCTGCCAGTCTCTACTGTCGCTTCTGACACTTCATCACCTACAGATCTGTAGTTTTGTGAATTGAATTAACCGTCTCAATGACATTTACGTACGCTCCTGTAATAAGAGGGTACGTTTTACGCACGCGTAAAAGTGTCGCCAAGAAATTCTTGTTCCATTCTCCAAGATAAACTTCTGCAGTTGTCTCATTTAATAATTGAGAAAATGAATAAAGCATGTAACAGTTGTCATTCAGCCTCACAAAACTCAGTCATACCTTTTTTATTTATTTGTTATTCGTTGACTGAACCATAACAAACTGCCCTTTACATGTCGGATGGCATTGTTTTGGGTGAAGCGTAACGTTTCAATGGCCCTAATTAAACGAGGTTAAGTGAAACAGGTGTTGACTAATGTATATGATAATTGTGAGATAACAGATGCTAATGTGTGTCTGTGTGGAGGGGGGGTTGTTAGAGATAAGAGGAGAAGATTACACTTCTTATTCCACTGTCCCCCTCATGCCCTTCAAAAGCGCCACAGTTAAGCTCAGTGTTTGAGTTCAAAGAAGCAGCGCACCTCGCTTATCTCGCATGATTCTGATTATTATATTAAAGTATTAAGAGGTGTAGTGCTGGTGGTGATCGTAGTGGTACTTTTATTAAATGGTTATAGTGAGAAAAGTATTAAAGAAGTGTGGAATGGAAACGCGCAGCGGTGATCCCTATACACTTACTAAGATATTCCCTTTACTATCTTCTCCTTTTTAAATTGATTATCCTGATTTATGTTTCAGTTTTGATTATTTTTTGGTTGTAAGTTATTCAAAACCAAAAATGTAAACACCACAGGTCCAATTTTACATTTTAAATATGAACCTTAACCCTCCATGTGCCTCATGATAACTGTCTTTTATTTACTCTAACTGATTCAGCCAGTCATTTTTTAATATATATGCTTTTGCTGAAACTCATTTAAATATTGACCATTTTAAAGCTGATACTGTGGCACGAGACATGTTTTAACTTCAACAACGTCTCTTATAGCTTTGTCCTTAATTTTAAAAGACATTTAAATCAACCTCAATGTTAATAATACCTCCATGTACCAGTGGGTTGAACTCTAATAAACTCAACATGCTTTCTAATTAATTTTCTAATACTGAAGTCCCACTTAAGCCTAATATGTACACACACATATATTTTATACACAGATCAAATTGTTAGTTCTCTAAATGTAATGTGTTGATCTGAGTGTGTCCACAAATCTTTGAGACTTTATACCAGCAACCATAGTTGTCTTTTTGTAAAAGGTTTTCATAATTATTTGAAACACTTGGGAAATAATTGAGTTTGCAAATCTAAAAGTAAAAAAAGTTTATCCAAGCAATGTAATACATTGATTCCCTCAATTGTAGCAAATTTACACTTACTGACTTTCTCACTCGGCTGTCAGTTTATTAGGTGCATGTAACCAAAACGAATGCAGGCTAATTCAACAGTCCTGTAATAAATCCTCCATGAAGGTTAAAATGTTTAGTTTTTGTAGAAACTGTTTTAAAGAGGTGTTGATTCAACTTAATGGTCATTTTGGAGGCTGTTGTGTTATATTGTATGAGACTCCAGTTGCATTAATGTACTTTACTGTATCTGTGTGTAACATTGTAGAACAGTGAATAAGACACACAGACATAAAAAAATAGAAAGAAAAATTTGCGAATCTCCAAGTAATAATTTAATAAAAAAAATAATTTGGTGCTTGGAAAAATGCTTGATGGTTACAGACCATGATCATTATTCTCCAGTATGAATACATTAATTAACAGTGGTGGAAAGTAATTAAGTATATTTTTACTGAAGTACTTTACTTAAGAACAATTTTAAGGTACTTGTACTTTACTTGAGTATTTGTTTTCTGTTACTTTACACTTTTACTCCTCTACATGTATTCAACAGCTATAGTTACTTGTTCCTTTTAAGATGAAAGGTTGACACACAACACATGATCATTGTGTAGAACATTAAAGATTAAAATACCCGTCAGTATACCAAGCATTTAAAATGTGCTCCACCTCGACCTGCTACAACATTAAGATTCTGCTTTAGTTACTTTCATAACATTTTGCGGTTGATACTTTTGTCCTTTTGCTTAAGTAAACTTTTTAATGCAGGACTTTTACTTGTAGTGGAGTATGTTTACCATGTGGTGTTGATACTTTTACTTAAGTAAAAGATCTGAATACTTCTTTCTTCACTGTTACTGAACAGTATTTTTCCTCTTAGTGGCAGATTTCTGTTCTTTCCTACAATAGTCATAAAAAACACTAAATGCATTGGGGGAATTGATCTCTTTGAGGTGTTTTGGATTATCATCAATTACAGCCAGATGTGTCAGCCAAGTGAATGTAATGTAATTTCTGTTGGTGTGAAAACTATCGTGTATTTTAAATGCAACATCAGAGACCTTCTGAGTGATTCTGGAGGAAATACTTCAGACTAGAGCGGAAACGATTAATCGATTAACCAATTGACAGAAAGATAAACTGCAGCTATTTTGAATTGAACAATCATTAGAAGGAAAAGAATGCTGCATGTTATCAAGTTGCATCTTTTCAAATGGCAGGATTCACTCCTTCTGTTTGTCATATTTAATAATAAACTCAAAGAACTTTGGTTTTTGGACTTTTTGCCAAACAAAAAAAAGACATTTGAAGATGTCAAATTGGGCTCTGCAAAGTTGTGAATGACATTTTGTAGACCAGATGATTCATAAAACAAATAATCTGCAGATTAATTGATAATGAAAATAAATCTGGTGATCTCTCGTGTTTTGTTTCTCTCACTTTAGCCTCCTGGTATTGTGTTATCCTGAGAGGTGTTTGTCACATTATGTCGTGTATTTGATGGTAGACTAGTGTACGATCATTGGCCCAAATGTGAAGAGACGGAGAGAGATACTGGGGGTAAAAAGTGGTGTAGCTGGAGGGAAAGAAGGAATTCATTTGGGTGGGGTCCACAGAAACTCAAGCAAATTTAAACAAGAGCAACAATGGGCCGATCAGAGTGCAAAGAGAAGAAGGCTTATGGCATCAGTAGTCTACATCTCACAACACAAACAGCTCAGGGCAGCGGCCTTTGTCCCTGTTGTGGAACTTCTTCTCATTCCCTTCCTCTTTCGGCAGCTCCGCCACAATGCAGGTGTTGGTCTTGCTCTGACAGGTCGAGTTTGTGCTGTTTGCCGTTAGGATGTCAGTCGTTTACAGGAGAGAAAAGTGACCAAATGGAAGACGATTGTCCTCAGTGCCGAAAGAGATACAGTACAAGATAACAAAGAGGATGAAATTATCTTTATCTCTGATAACACCTGAGTCATTCCTCTGTACTGAAACAATGCTGAATGTCCTCCTTTATCTACAAATCCTCTACATAGTCCACATTATAACTTACTAGACGGACAGTTAGGTTAAGTACGGCCCTGGTTTTGGGTAAAAATGCAGAATGACAGTGCAAGGGGCTAATGAGCAGTTCGGGACAAAAGGTTAAGGTGTGACCTCAATTACAGGCCATCCCCTACCTGTGAGCTTACAAAGGGACTAAACATGCAATTACAATAGCTCATAGGTAGGTGTGAACAAGACAACAAAAGCCTAAAGAGAATCCACAGAGTCTCAAACACCTATTGCTTGTTAGTTTATTTTTACTGCACCAGATACGGAAAGGGGAGAAAGTTGGCAGAGACTCATAGAAATTGAGCCGGAGGAGGGGAAAGAATTATATTTATTTTAAATACACTGTGTGAAAATCTGGAAATTGCTTGGATATTACAAAAGCGTGTTTAAAATATGTTTTCAGACATTTAGAGTATTTTCACAGAACATTTAAAAAGAGCCACAGATCAAAATCCCAACAAAGAAAGATTTAAAGCTAAAATATAAGAAGGAGAATTTACATAATGCAGCACAGCGAGTCGATTGACAACAAATACATAATGGTCTCCAACCAGAACTCCAATTTTCCTCCCTAATGAGATTTTCCTGGGGCACCAACACAAATGGAGAGATGTAAGCAAAGTGTGAATGTTATCAAGCTCTCCCACCTCTTTACTATCTGCCCCCTTCTTCCCAGACCCCCTTCCACTCTTTGTCCTTTGTCATTACTCTTATCAGGACCACTCTATCATTCTTTCAAAATAGTAGTGGCGCTGAAACCGCTTGCAAATGTAAGTATGTCTTTGTTTAGGGCCGGGCAGTGGCCCGCCTCCCAGCTCCCTCCTGGGTGCAGCCTGATTGACGGCCCTCCGCTGGGTGAGTGACAGGCGGCGTTGGTTAGGCCGTGATGGCCGGCGTGACAGCTGGTGCTGCTGCTGCTGGTGTCTCCCTGTGTCGGGCCCCGGCGGGTGGGTGCTGGGCCCCCAGGATCCCTCAGCTAGAGCCCTGGCCCAGTTTGCTGGAGCCCGGTCAGAGCGCCTCCCTGGTGTGCTCGTTGTTGCAGATCAGCTTGTTAGCTCGCTGCGCCCTGTTTACACATCAGCTGCAAGTTTCCCTGCACATATGTGGAGCATGAAAACAGCAGGGATGCCACTTTCCCACTGCAGTGTGGGGGATTCCTGAGTGTGACTAAGTTAGATGAAAAATCTTTGCATTTATGTTCTTAACACAATTCAGTTCTTTACCAATAACACTTTAAGTCCCCTATTTCACATTTATAAACAGTATACAAACAACTGATAAATGGTTTATATAATAGTTTATAACGCTATAATGTAGTTGTATGCATCTAAAAGAACAGGGCAACAATGATAAATATCTTCTATGAATATTTTATGTTATGACTTTTACTATATTGCCATTCATTATGTTGATACACCGGCCTCCACTTATGGGTGGAGTTGCAGCCCTTGACAGATCCATTAATAAACTCTTTTATCTGCTTACAGCTACATTGTGTTATAAGCCATTTATTAAATGTTTATGAATGCTAAATAGGGGGGACTTTAAGTAAAGTGCTGCCTTTTTTACCCTTATACGTTATCATAACGCTGCACACTGTTTCTGCCCCTCAGTTGCAAGTTTCCTCTGCACTTATGTAGAGCATAGAAAAGGCGCTGTTGTTTTTTTTCTGGGTGTAACATCAGCAGCAAAGTTAAATGCAAAATCCTTGCATTTATCGTCTTAATACAATACATTTTGCAACCTTTTACCCTGTTTCTCCACCTTAGCTGCAAATTTCCCCATCACATATATAGAGCAGGGATGTCATTTTTCCCAACCGAGGACGTTAGTGTATCTATCTGTTCTTTCCAATATTTATGTAAGACTTATCAGCATTGTTATATTTCCAGTGAAACAGAAGGTTTTAAGAATAGTGTTAACTCAATTTAATGCAGAAGCTCCATACAGTTGAGCAAACTGAAGTTCATGCATTTATTATTTTGTCTCTACAGCCTCACAGTGAGCAGCTAATGAGGTTATTGGGCATCTGTGACGTGACATCTACATTTTGGCCTATTTGTGAAACAATGGTAACAAGGAAGCCAGGGACATTGGGCTCTGTGTTTTCCAACTCAAAATAACAAAGCCAAGCAGCCGCTGGTGGGAGGCTGTGCTCTCATGGAAATGAGCAACTGAACCAACAATGTAGCGCCTAATCTCTTCAGAGAGAGGAATCAGTTACACAGCAGTATGCACCCCTCAATGCTTTTCATTAGAGTCAGCGTGCTATTGAAACAGTCACTCCACCCCCCTGACTCGCACACAAACACACACATGCATGCGCGCACACACACACACACACACAACCCTCGTGTGTAGCCACAGGCCCTACTCATACATGCACTAGATACAAGGTAGCCCCCCAACAACAGAAGGGTTGAAATAAGTGGGGCAGAGGGTGGTATGGGGGTGCGAGGCCTCAAAGCATCGGATTAGAGTTAATGTGCCCTCCCTGGGTTATAATCTCTTCAGAGGGGGACTTTGTTTGAGGGGCTTGAGGGCAGTAAGATAAGTATCTATTACAGAAACTCCCTCTTATCCCCCCAACATCCTCGCTTCAAAAATGAAGCACAAAAACACTTGCCTCTGTTCCCCTCTGTGTCGTCTGATATCCAAGACCCAAAAGCAAGTGCTGCCCTTTTCAGCTAATCAGGAATTAAGGTCTAAAGCCGTATGGAGAGTTGGCAGGGCCCATATTTACTCCATCTGTAGCCCACAAAGTCAGGTAGTTAAAGTAAGATCAAAGGCAGCTTAAAAAACCTGGGTTATTGTATTGAATGAAAGAGAGAGAGGGAAAAAAAAGCATTATCACAAGTTGTTCTTCTTCTCTGCTTGGTATAAGGAGAGACTTCACTGAGTGACTTGGCTGCTCACACACACACACACACACACACACACACACACACACACACACACACACAGGTTGGTGTTTGATGTAGATTATTTCAGTGTACCAGTGAAGTAGGCACACAATGACTTACTACTGTGCTCAAAGTGAACAATGCAGGGGAAAAAGTAGTGTGAGTGGCAAGAAAACACAGGTATACAGTTTGATATAAAATACTGTTTAATACCAAAATATCTTCATTATATAAATATTGTGCAAAAGATGTAATGGAGGCAGGTTTTTAAATTTAGATTATACAATTAGCTTGAGAAAATCCACTAACTTTTACCGAATTATAAACAAATAGTTACAATGAGTATCTTTTACAACAAAAGAAAATTATGCATGACGCAATACAAAAGCTCTTTAAACCAAAGACACTGATTCAAATGTAATAGTGCAAATTTCTTTTGCAAACGTTAACATACACAGGTGGAAAAATGTAAGTATCATCAGCTGACAATCACCACATGTTTTTGAAGGAACTTAAATCAAGTAACAGAGCTGCAGAGAGGTCTGATTACCTGGGCTCAAACTGCAGGGACACCAGTCAAAGAACACTTGTGACAACAAATGCAGAGCAAAGACAAACTGCACAATGACAGAGAAACAGCCATTACAGCCTGACACTAACCAGCAGAGGTATAACAGGCGTGTAGTCTTTACTGAAGGTGGCTGACAAAACCCACTAATTGGCACTGAATCAAAACTGTGAACCGTATAAGCGTTAGCAATAGTGATGAAAAAGAAAAAAACCTTAACTGGCTCAGTTTAAAGTAACACTGATGGTTTACATTTTGCAAAGTGCAGTGTAACCTTTGACTCAACAGTACAGTTTTACAAATTACACAAAAGAACTTGCAGGAAACTGAATCGTGCTTCAAATAGCTAATTAATCACAGCAAACATTTAATGTTTTAATGACTGATTGATCTATTATTTGTTGTTGAATGTTGCATTAAAAACTCCACTGTCGGCGTTTCCTGCTCGCAGTTGAATGATCAACAAGATTTCTGTTGCCATTAGGGACAGTACAAAAATGATTAGGGAGGGAGGCAGGTCAGAAAAGGAGGAGGGTTATATATTTATTTCTGTGGGAGGGAGGTAGTCTGACTTTTTTGGAGAACAGGGGAGGGTCTTTTATGTTTTCATCACCACAGATCTTTATCTGAATTTTCCCTATTTTGTTTTTCTTCTAAATCAAAGGAAGTGTCCAAATAATACAGTTCCCTACTTGACTGTAATTGTAATTTTAAAACCGTTTATTCAATACAAAATCAAAACTTTCACCATAATGGATTACCTATAGTGCTTCTTCAAACTGATTTTTAATGCCATAGTGACATAAATCTAAATCTATAGCTGTGTAAAAGCTAAGAAATCAGTCAAACGTCCTTTGGTATATTTTGGAAAATGTTCATCAGTGTTCAGTACAAATGATTTTAAATAGGCCAAGACATACAAACCACCAGTGTGATCCTTTTTAAAGGATTCTACATGTTTCTTATTGTCAATAAATCCCATGAAACGACCAAAACCAAAAATGAATAGGTTCTACTATCAAGTGTTGTGTGTGTATCTAAAGCCTGATATATCTTATCCTCAGTGTTGCACTGGGTGACATGTTCCTTCGTCACCATGAACACACGCTGTAGTTAATTGTGACTCAATCCCACATATACGTCCTGCTGCTTTAAATACTCACTAAGGCACCAAATCTGAGGCTGAAAATACTCCACAAAGTAACGTTTGTAATGTTTTGAGTGACGTTTGTTAAAAACTACAGTTCCCAGCTTAAAAATGAAAGTATAAATTTGCAACATGTTTCTAAAGATTTACGTCCTCAGTAGGAACCAATGGGCTTGGGGGGCTGGGTGTTACAAACAGGGTAGGAAAGTCAGCAAGTATTTGGATTTGTAAACTGTAACAAAAACACAGAATATGTCCAGCTGTATCCTTTGACTCTTCACTGAGAGTGAAAGTGAATCTTGATCATCTGGACACTTTTACAGTCCAGAGTTGCTCACTTCAACACAAACAAAAGGCGAAACCAGCTTAAAGAATCCATGTGGCCTGAGCTCATTCGAAACTGAAAGGCATAAGTAAGAGTCGGCACATTCATTAAAAATTAAAGGCTTCAAGAAATACTTTTATGGTGAGCATAAATATTGATAATACACGTATAAGCAATGTTAAAGGTTCTGTGTTCAGTACTTGGATGAGCAGTTTAGGTGCATCGTCAAACGTGTGTGATCGTGTAAATAAGCATATGTATGAGTGGTTTAAGTATCTCTGTGTGTACATAATAAATATACACATATTAACACTTCCATTGTATGTACATGCAGGTTTACATCGTGTGTGTAAATACATATGAATGGAGGTGTCAGAAACCGTCCCTGGTGTCGGTTTCTTCCTCAGCGGGAGAACTTTCTGGGTCTGAATGCAGGAAGGGCGAGCTGATGTGTCGCCGTCCTCTCCTCCTCTATCGGAGCCAGCTCCTCTGCTGAGCCCCACTTCTTCTTGGAATGAAACAACGACGCCAACTTCCTGTTTCTGTTCCGCTCTCTGGCCTGAGTGACTTGAAACTCTGAGGTCACATGAAACAAATGTTCATTGATTCATTAAAAATTCAAGCATTTCCATGACCTAGATAGCAGAACTGAAATACTGAACCCTACATTAAAGGTTATCTAATCCTTATTTTACATGTATTTTGTTTTAGGACAGCCACATTGGTGATACAACTTTCAGACATGACAGAAAACCTTTGTTGGTCTTTATGCTAAGCTAAGCTTACTGGCTGCTGGCAAGTATGTAAGTAAACTTTATTTTCTATAGCGTGTTTCAAAATGTTACTTTACAGGTTAACATAAAATCCAACATGAATTTCTGTGAAATATACAAAAAATAGAAAAATATAATAAAAATATAAAGAACATAAATCCGCTTAAGTAATAAATTATAACAAATTCATTAAAACTTGAAGCAGTAATAAAATGCTCTTAATATTATAGTTATTATCCATCGAATCATTTTTAATGAGGCACTCACGCAGCTCGCATTCTTCCTCTGGACCCTCAGGTTCCTTGATGTTCAGATAATGGCAGGCAAGATGGCCGCTGTAGTCCCTTAAGTTTTCTTTAGCCCCTGATAGGAGAAAAAATTAAATCTCTGAGAACTGAGAGTAGCCATGGGAGGTGTCAGGTTAACTACTTCACTGACATCTACACCAAACGCTTCAAGAAGCAACACATGATCCAAAGGTGCACAAAACAATGTAAGACTGGAGCCTGCTGTCACTCTTAAACTGATTGACTGCACTTATATTGTAAAATCATGTATTTAACATTATTAAATCAAGGTTTTAATTTGGTAAAAGATTGATTTACTTGTAATGATGGTAAACATTGGTGTGAAAGAGACTTTCATTCTGAATCATGTTCATTTGAGAAACAGAAAAAAAAAATGTTCATATATAATTTTAATTATTTTGTTATGTATTTGATCTATAAATCAGAGTACTGATTGGCTTGAACAACCCTGCTATTGTGCATATATAGCAGTGTTACCCCAGCAACCAACAGGTTAAATGAAGGCAGTTTTTACCATATGTCACTATGAGCAGGTCTAGAATATGCCGATGACCATGTAATGCTGCAATGTGTAAAGGAGTATATCCCTGCAGAACAAAAACAAGAGTAAAACGACAGGAAAACATGCATAAACAAAATCCAAAACGTGTATCCTCAAATTCAGAATTATTGCAACCTCAACACTCACTTCACTGACACATAAAGAGCTGAGGCAGTTTCAAATTTACATTTTTACTCCAGGGGAATAACTGTGGCAAAGTGCTGGAAGGGTTTAGTACTTACCCCCTAGAGTTTCCCAGGCCCAAACGCAGCCAATGAAAACAGCATGAAAAAAAATATACAAATTAGCAAAGGTTATAGAAACATAAGATAATGATAAAAACATAATTGCGTGGTAATTCGTTGAAAATTGCATAGCTCCAGAGTTGTGCATGCTGGCACATAGACGCACTGTTTTGGGAAACAATTAACATGACATGACATGATTTATTAGCAGAGTACTCCTGCAGCCCGACAACACGTGCTGCCGTAATACATTTGCACAGCTGGATGTTCAGAGAGATCATTTAATAACATTACATCACCGAGGGGCAAAAAAGAAGAAACCAGCAGCCGTGTCCCATGGCTTTCCATTCAAAACAAACAACTAACTGTACATACCCATCACTTCCTGATTAAAAAACTGGGATACTCACATGCTGAAAGAAAGAAGAATACCATGAATAAATCAGTGACTGTTCTCATCACAGAAAAGCAAACAGCATAGCACCTTCGGATTAAAGGGGCACTCCAGCGGTCTGACACATGATGTTCAGTCTACTCATCATGGAGAGTACTACAGTTCTCAACCTGTGGAAATATTGTTGTTTATGTATTATTTCCCTTTTTTATCAGCCTTTACCTGACACTATTTTTTAATAAACCCTAGACTCTCGAGGGCTAAGACGAGTCCATGAGCGACAGACAGAGACTTAAAAAAAGAGCGTTGTTGAATTTTATACATATGTAAGAAATCAAGTTACTCTGACACACGTATCTATGCTGCTGCACTGGTAAATTTTCATGGGAGCTGTAGTTTTTTGTACGTTCACAAGTAATCATGCAGGTTTCAACGTCTATTAGTAAGTGCTGTAGTAGAATGTCTTCATGCTTGAATTGTGACAATTTCACCATCTTGCACAAATCCCCCGAAGTATCAATCTTTTCATCTAACTTTCAAAAAAGAAACCGAATAATACATAATAACTATTCCTTTAAAGAAAGAAAAATGCTTATTTTTACTTTTTTGTTTTACAAATTAATTCCAATGTACTTTTTGATCACAGATAGTTGGAGAACGTCTGTTGTTGCAGATCTGCAATGCAATTCAAATATTGCAATGCAATACTAAATACCTGGAGTGCCCTTTTTAAAATCATTGTATAAAATGCACTCACTGATTTGGTGTTGACATCAGCGCCAGCATTAGCCACCAGAGTGGCCATGCCCACGTTGCCATGTTTGGCAGCCCAGTGCAGAGCTGTCTGTGTGCAATAAGGAAAGAAGAGTTATTCTTAAAATTTCGTCTTCTGCAATGTTATGTACTTTTGTCAGGCATGGTAATTACTGTGGCATCATTACAAGTTGTCTAAGCTGAGCGGGGCAGCTTCTCATTGGCTGTGCGAGGGCCGAGGGCCAGCTGCGCACAGAGGGGAGTGGACGGATGGAGGGATGGTGAGAAGGAGGGATGGAGAGACGGTTTCCTGCCATCTAACAGAGCCTAATTACAAAACAACACAGCACTGTGCCCACAGTCGGGGGGCCCGGCCGCCTGTCACCAGGGGGAAGATTGATGATGTTAGTGTGACCTGCAGAGTGGAGACCCACCCAGACATCAGCGCACTACTGTCAGCACACATCAAGGAGGGAAAAATGGGCCCCCGCGACACAACTCTTAGGGGTACACCCACATGTCCACATGCAAAGATACTCAAAGGTGTGCGTGGATGTGAAAGTAACAGACACACGTATGTACAACACACATATGTACAACACACGCTGAAAGCACAAGTGACACGCAAACCACATCCACCTGTCGGACTATAACTGATCTCCACAGTTTTCCCTACACACTTTAAGCTGCGTAATTATGGGCTATCAACAGGTGAAAGCAGAGTGTAGGTGCAGATGTTGGCCGAGTAACAGTATCCACCCTTTCTGAGTTTGACCCTTAACACAGTAAATCAAACAGTAACCATTTCAGAATTACCTATTAACTGTGGATGGATGAAAATCTTCTAACCTCGTAATTTGTTATTTCATGTCTTTACTCTATTTACAATGCTGCTTAAGAAAGGAAGCTTTTTTGTTAGCTCCTGAAAGTTCATCCAACAGCAACAATATTTAACTTTTAAATACATAAATGAATTTGCAGGACTGCATCATGGCGAATGAATGCAGGCTGACAGAACTGGAAATTTTTCAAAACAAACCAAATCCTTATTATGATATAGCAGAATTTTATGCCAGTTCTACAAAGATACCTATTTTATTGAAGTCTTGTTTTGATTTGAAAAAGCTCAACAGAATCACACCTTGGTTTAAATAATGTCCACAGGAAAAGCGTCTTAAACTCCTGTGAATCACCTTTAGACTTTGATTTAGCCAGCAGATATCCAGATATCCAGGCCAGGACTTCCTCTTCCATGCAGCGGTCATAGTTCACAGTCAGATTAGAAATTTGAGACGTCCAGACGATATTTTGGCTAATCTCTACAGATATCTGCATATAAATGCAGATCAATAAAACATCAAATAAGACTGTTTACCTGCATGCAACCAAAGCCCGATCAAACATGCTTGGTCAATATCACTCGGACTACAAACGGAAACCAGAGCGCTTCCGATACCAGAATCTTCTGCATTCATATTCAAATATCTGTTTATAGAGATTACTGCCACCTACTCAATATGAAATGTGCCAGGAAGCGTACTGAAACAATACCTTGTGAGTGTTTTTCCGACCCGTATACCATACCCCGGTTTGTGCCTCTCATGTACGACCATCACATCTTGAGTCACACAGCTAATTACCCAGCAATCTTTGAAAAACAAAATGTACAGATGTTTCTGGAGGTGTTTCCAGAATCCTAAAGACTCTTCAAACCATCTGGATGAAAAAATATTAAGGTATTAAATAATATTAAATAATAAGGACCTATTTTTCCTAATCCAAACAAAGATGGCATCTGGAAACAACATATTCAACTTAATGTATAGGAACCAAAATCTACACCTTTTACTATTAGTTACATTTTATCAATATATATGTTTTTGGATTTTCATACAAAATAATGGGTTCATTTTTTTTCTTGGGTTGGACATATGTGATTTCCTGCTATCTGGATTCAGGAAATAGTTGCAAATAGAGGAAAGCGTTCTCTACAAAATATTTGTTTCATCCACATGGTTGAAAAAGCATATCGGGATCTGGAAATACCTTCAGAACGGCTGCAAGTGTTGTTAAACGACATCACCAGGCATTTCTTTTTCAGAGACACAGATGTTTAGCTCTGGGACTCGAATGCAATGATAATACATCAGAAGCTCCACCTGGAACCAGCACGCCGCCTCAACAGGACACAAGTCCTTGTGTGTTAAGAGGCTATGACGCTAATCGTAGCACAACACGCCTGTCCAGCAGCTGGCCAGAGGAAAAAAATTCTGCTTGTATCCACTGAAGGGAATGAGGGAGCAATATGTAGCTACACCTTTCTGTGTCGGGCGTCTGGGAGACAGATTGTGATCGATGCTGTCTGGCTCAAGTATCTCCATCTCTTTTGTCTGTCCCCTGTCACATCTGAAGACGGATTGGCCAAAGGGCCGTTTGACAGGCGGCTCGGCGGCTCTCCCGGTGGGCACGGGTGATGGACGAGGCCCGAACAGGATGCAGCGTCTTCCCTTCCTGCGCCTCTCGTTTCTGTTCCTGCCCACCGGGGTGGCCCCCACCTGTCCAATCACTCAGGGACGGCTCCGTCCCCGCCACGCGCTCCCCAGTGAGGGAAGTGGTGGCTAAAGAGGACTCACATCAACAGTAGACACAATGGCCAGTGTGCCTGACACTTGATACGGGGGAAGACAGAGAGGAGTGATGGACTAATGATGTACTTACAAACTGCGTGGCAGAGGAAGTCGGTCACAGCAGGAACGGAGGTCCACGTCACGAGCAGAGCAGGAAGAGGGGAAGAAAGTGTTGGACTTAGGTGAGATCTGGGTGTTCTGACCTGTGTTATGTCTTCACTTTAAAGCAACTTCACTTTTAAACCACTGTTTGAAGTGCATATCTATAAAACCACCTGATCCCAACAAACATTTGGCCAGAGCAGGAAACACTTAAGTCCTCCCAGGATGAAGAGTAATCCCTTCAGTCCTGGTCAAACATGTGATTTGGAGCCTGGTATTTTGGTACACTTAACGTAACTTCTGTTGGGCAAAGTCGGGATGAGACAGATGCGGATCAAATGTAATAACTGCTGGTTGTAAAGACTCTGGTTGTCATGAGTCTCGTGATTTCTGTGGTTCTAGGCATCTCTGTATGTTATCTCTGGAAAGGCATCCACCTCTGCTCAACAGGGAAAGGCTGAGGGCTAAAGGGAACATCAAAGAGGCCTGAAGGGGACTTAGCACCTTCCCAGGGACACAACCAGCATTGTTCTACAATTAATCCCAGCCTGCTCTATTACTTTCAGATTATCTTTAAGTGGGTGAAGTCTTTGTGGGGCATTAAGACTCTCCTTAATCTCCCTCCCCATCTCCCTACACTTCAATGGCGGCCGTGCTATCTTGTCCGGGTGGGGATGGCAGAGGCTTAGGGCTACTCTTAGAAGGTGGTCTGCCATGGCCACAGGACAGTGTGAGAACTGTGACACAGGGGAGGGACAACAAACATGAGCTCAAATCTCTTAAGCGCACAGGGAGACAAATAAAAGGATTTGGGTTGTCAGGGGGGCACAGGAGCTAAAAAGCTATCTTTCATAATCCTTTTGATAGTGGACCTTTGAAATGCATGATCTGGATGTTTTAACACAGAGTTCTCAGAATACTATTAAGGGGAAAATCTCGGCAGAGTGAGCTTGTGAAAGTTACACAAGCAAAACACGGTTCTGAGAGTGAGGAGTTTCGTATCGCACTCTGAACTACGCGATCACTGATGTAAGATCAAGAAGCGCACAGCTGAAATGTGGTCAGTTTTTTTTTTTTTTTTATGCAAGTTGTAAATGAGTCAGAGTTATTACAGGTGCAGAATAATGAAACTTACCCCCTGAGAAGGATGGTCATGGTCACAGCCGGGAGCCACAGTGCGTCAAAATGAGAAAATAAGAGGCTTTAAGTCAGACAAAAATTATGTAATAATAAGCAACATCCACATATTATGAGTTGATGATAACATTACCTACACCACAACATGCAACACATTATATCAAATACTCACTGAGGTGAAGTCCTGGTTTGACCCCCAAAAAAGACATAAACACATGTATTAGTGAATGCATGTTAACCATGTATCCAACCACATATAACAGTTTTATTGCAAAAGTCTCTTTTTTTCAGTTTTGTTTAGTTTGCATTCGTGTTACATTAAAGTATAATTCTAGTTTATTACACTTTGGGTCATATTTGCATAGTTTGGGTTATTAATTCTATTAGTTTTGATAAACGTTGCTCCCAACAAAGTGATCACTGATATCTGGGAACGGACATCGCTATAACAAAGTCCAACAAGGCTCAGAACTATGGAACCAAAGGAACTAAACTAGGAAGTTAAAAGTCCCGTTTGTACATTCCCGTTTGCGTGAAGATTAGGCAAATTAGACAAGTGACAGACAGAAAAAAACAACAGCGAACAAACTTCATTTTCAAGAAGAAACAAAAGCACAGATTCAACATCATGTTGTTCTGTGTGCTGTTGCTTGACGCTGTTTTTTGAACGGATGAAGAGAAACATGCAGAGGTAGAAAAGGAGACATCCTCCCTCCACAGTGGCAATCACCTGTTGAGTGTTTGACGTTATTTATTTGGACAGATTTAAAATACTAAAGGCACCCAGTACTATCTCATTTGTGTATGAGGCTGCATCCAAGTTATAAAAATTGATCAATCAGCAACATTCAGCATGGCAAGCTGGACCCTGATAGTTCCTGAACCATTGGGAAGAACTACCCCCGCAGTCGGGACTTTTTTGGCATTTGAAGCTATAGTAGAGGAATTAAATTTAGTCCCTGGTTCCTCCAGTGGAAACACAGTTCCTGAGATTCACAAAATGTTCTTTGTGACTTAGTCCTATGGTAAAAATGCCCTTAACTTGACAACTTCGGCTGTTTCTGCACGTCCTTGTTTTTCTCTTCTAAATAAGTCTGGCTTTGGTTTTGTGTTTGTCTAAAACTGTCCGATTGTTTGACTGTGTGTGTTTCTTGCCCAATCCGACTTTTGTGGTAGTGATATTTCACATTCCTTCACATCGATGGAGTTCAGAAACACGAAAAAAAGACCCAATTTGCAATAAAGTGAAATGATCCTTTTAAGAGGCAGAGCAGAGGGCAGCGCTACCTTCTTGTTTGCCAGCGAGGGGTCCTGTCTGAGCAGCTGAGAGAGGTCGGGGACCCGGGCACCGGCAGCGGAGTAGATCCACTCCTTCTCTATAGGATCCAGCTATCACAGAGAGGGGAGGGGGAGCTCAGAAGTGACACACACACACACACACACACAAATACACACCCTACTGTCCACATCCTGTTGTAGGCTCTTTTGATAATGCTGAAGCTACAAACCTCTAATCCATTTCCTACAAACGACTGAGTCATGGCCAACTGACACATTGTGGGAGACACCCATGATCACGCTGCACAACAGTTCACGCCGTTACCTCTGTTACTGGTTTTAAAGGGAGCTGACAGTAGTAGCACCACAGGGAGAGTGGATGTGTATTTCCAAAACCAAACTCTAATGGTCATCTATCATTAAGAGAAACTCAAACTCTGGACTCTTCAAATGTTTTACTTGTAACTCCTCTAAGCCTTTTGGAATAAGAAAACAGCAGGAAAAGACAAGGAAAGGACTTACAGCGACAGCAGCGGAGCCCATACTGCCCGTACCCTCCTCGTCTTGCTCTGACTCGGACTGAAAGACAGAAATCAGATGGCTATTACTCAGGGGTGACAAAAAGCCAGACTGTGACACAACTTAACTGTACTGCATCAGTCATAATGTTCACACAGCATGAGCCGGCATCGCAGAGCACACACACACACACGCACACACACACACACCCATACACTCACTTTCACACACCGGTCACACTGCTGTGATCTTTTCCAGCTTACGCGATGTGACCAAAGGGTGTCAGACAGACTGAGAGGTAATGAGACAGCGAGACAGAGGTGCTGGTTTCACACATAAGGGGTAATGAATAACAATCCAATTAACAATTAACCAAAAAAACAACACGCCTTCAGTCGAGCCATGTGTTTTTGTCACCGTTTCAGTCTGAAGAGGTCAAGAGAAAAACTCTTCTAGCAGTGTATAAAAGTGTCACTTTGGCTGATTTATGTGAGACGGCAAGTTTTTTTTCTTCTTTCTTGTCTTTTTTGAGGAGGGCTTGATTGCAAATTGTTCTCAGATCTTACGGAGACGTGATGTTAAAACACTCAGCCCTTTCATGTCTCTCAAACTGCCACACGTCAGCGTGCTGAACATGAAAAGTGGAGGCATTGTATTTATCCAGCCTTATCCACTCGAGCACATTCGCAGAGACCAATAATAACAAGCAGAGAAAAACATTGTTGGGCATGAAGGGAAAGGCCGAGAGGTTACAAGAACTGAAATACTGTTCCAGCACTTTCTATTGTTTTTTTGCCCCATAAATCGTACTTTTGTTGCTTTTAGGATTATTATTTTAATTATCAATTCATCTGTTGATTAATTTTTTTCGATACTTTGTCTGGTTTTTGATTTGTCAGAAAATACTGAAAAATGTTCCATAGCTCAAGGTGACATATTCAAGGTTTTGCCCGACCAACAGTCCAAAATCAACAGATCAATTTACAATGATAAAAAAACAGAAAATTAAACCAACAAACGTGGGGCATTTTGGCTTCATCAAGACAGCTGCCGATTAAATGTCTGTCAGTCGACGTACAGATGAATCGACCAATCATTACAGCCGTGGTTGTTTTGTCTTGATTTACATGTTTTGGAGCCTGTGGAGAAGATGCAGAGAGAAGTGAAACTGTACTTAAACAACCTAAACCAATATGAACAGAGTCCTCAAAGTGAGCGGGGCGTCAGCTGACCACTAGTGGAAAGAGTTCACTGATGACTTTTCACCTAGGGGATCGAATTAGGTAAAGTCATGTTCACCAGCTTAGTTTTAGCTTTCTAGGACAGTAATATTAAAGTTAAAGGATCACCAAAGTTATTGCGATACATCCCGAGGGGGACTTAAATGTTTGTACCAAAACCATAAATGTCCCTATAGTGGTGCTAGAGGAAAGGTCAGGGGATCACCAAAGTCAGTAGGATTCATTCACTGGGGACCATGAACGTCTGTACAAAATTTCATGGCAATCCATCCGATAGTTGTTGAGATATTTCAGTCTGGGCCAAAGTGGCCGACCACCAACCGACCGTCACTGCCGTCCCTGTGGCCAAAATGACAATAACCAAAATTAATTAATCTCAAACGCTAATCTCCCACAGGCTGAGAGGTAGCTGTTAAAAGCTGGTAGTTTTGTCCTCAGCAGAGAACTGTAGCTGCGGCTTAAATTCATGTCCGTTACATTGGATCCCTATGGTAACAGGTTTAAGTGCTGGGGAGAGAAAAAGGCAAAACCTCCATAGAAACTTCTCAAACTGCTCCTGCAGCGTCATCTACCATCCGTACCTTAAGTCCCCCTTTTCTTCCACTGTGTTTTAAAAATCCAAAAGATAATTATTTTTTTCCCTCCTTTACATAACACATACCATAAACAAACATTTAAAATAAGAAACTTTTTAAAATGTGCTTCTTTAAGAACTGAGACTAAGATATGCACTGAGCAAGACATTTTTCAGTCCAAAGACTAAAGATACCAGATAAGGAGGATGCTCCTGATGCAAACTTACAGGAACAAGAATTTATCGGCCCCTGAGAGTCCTCCTGTATTTAGGAGCATGACGTTATACATGAGATTTCCTGTTGAGCTTAGCAAAGCCTACAGCCTCAGGTGTTCAGATCAAAAACAGGGTTTACACTGCAGTGAACCAGCCAGGTAGCTTCTGTAATGTGAAACAACTGTCAACACCAGGTGTCCTAAATACAAAGATCAATGGAGTGACTAATACCTTAAGCAAACGCACTTAATCTGATTGCGGTGCTATATTAACACACTCCAGCATATTTCATCTGTCTGCTGAGCAGGTCATCGAGGAGAGCCACATGCTGTATCTTTCTCTCTGGGATGAATCTCAATGTCTTTTAATGGGCACAAATGATTATTCTCTTTCTAATGAGTTCCAACATGTTGCTGCTTAACATAATAACAGAGATCTTAATTTAAATGCAGATTCTTCCCCTTCTCCCCCAACGGGTTCTCCTCCCACTCAAATTCAACATACTGTGGTTACAAATGCAGGTGAATTGCTTAGCACCACCTGGTGGGTAAAGGAGGAACCACTGGAGTCTAGGCACTGACCTGGAAGTCAGTGTTTTTCTCTCAGTTAACATTTATACTCCTAATTCATCATTTCAAATATGAAAACAGTGTTAATGGTGACATATAATATAATAATTTCTTTCAACAGTTAAAACAAAGCTGCACGAGGCTGATTGGAGATTTGAGGCCTACATTTCAAAATATAATCTAATTTTTGTCAGGCTATTTCAACACCAGACACTAAAAACGTGTATTGTTACACGTGTGTAACTTTATTTTTTCATCTGTTATGTGTTTATTTAATTTTTAAGAAATCTAAATGTTCATTTACAGGCATCAGTATGTCCAACAGCTATCCTACCTGATGGTCTAAATACTATTTCTAGATCCTTAAAATACTGAGATGTGTCAGGTCTCGTTACCTTGCATTACATCCCTGAATGGGACTACCTCAACCATGATGTTAAAGCAACTTGGCCTCACCTGCTGTCTTCACATCTGATTAACGATGTGACTTTAGAAACAAGAGTAAAAATCAAACCTCAAATTGTAACTAACAATTATTTTCCTCAATTAATCTGGTCATTATTTTCTCATCTATAACTGTTTTGTGCATAAAATGTCAGAAAACGGTAAACAATGATAAACAATTTCCCAGAATCTTCAAATGGCTTTTTTGTCCAAAACCCAAATATATTTACTAGATGAAACAAGGTCCAAAGCTTCCTGCAGTATCCAGCTGAATTAGGTGCTTTCAAACCTCCAAGAGGAAACAAAGGGGACTGGAGCACACTGATGGATTTGCCGCCTCTGATTGTGCAAACAAAGGGTTTCCTATCATTTATTACACTTGATGGATGCAGCACTTGTACTTTCTGTACTTCTACCTTTGTAACTTTAAGATGCATCTGTGTTCTTTTGTTTCTGATGTGATGATAGTGCATGGTGTGTGGCACTTGGACCTTGAATTTATGAACTCCCACCCTTGGAGCCCTTATTCAATTGAAATCCACTTCAACCAATTATCAGATGATTTGCATTTCTGTTCTAGGTTGATTGTGTTTGCCTCATGTCTTTGTCTATTTTGACTCTGATGAAGACACAGTAAACATTGAAACGTTAATCTGCAAATCAATCTGTGTGCTCCGGTCCCTTTTTCTTTCGATTAGAAATCTTCTATCACAGAAGATTTTTATTTTTTTTAAAGAGCAAGTTTTCACTTTTGAGGATGATGGAACCAGTTGATATGTTGACATTTTAGCTTGGACAATGATGAATCGATTACCAAAATTGTGTCACTAATTATCCGTGGATCAACTAATCTGCAAACATATTGCACCTCCGAAAAACGACAGAGCAGCAGCAGGAGCGGTGTAGCTCGAGACTTAAATGACCTACAGAGAGGCGTAACACAGAGTTAACAGTGTTCATGAGGGCAACTCCTCTGTTAACTCTGTGCCAGTGAGTACCCGCCCAGTATTCAAACACTGCCTCTCAATCAGCCAAATTGTCACCTTTGACCCCGAATCTTTGTCCAGCTCGTCGTCGCCGTTGCTGTGTGCAGAGGGTTCCTGGATTTGGATGACAGGACACTGCAGTACAGTGTGCTGCATGAAGGCTGGTCCCGTCTGCTGCTCCTGCAGGAGTAAAGACATGATGTGCTGCAAACTGTCTCTGACACAAACGTGAGATCTGAGTGTTCACAGGCAAAACGTTTAACCGCGTCGAGTGCTGGCTGACGTTAGCAGACAGCATTTTGTTTGCTCTTTTTATTTTCCTTCACCATCTGGGTGTGGGCAGATAATGTTTGCTTTAGTGCCTGTTTGAGCAAATCATGTGCGAGGATGTTCAATCAGCAGCATAAAATGTATTAATATTTCAAATCCATGATTACGTTTACGCATGAACAATATGTAAAAGTACTTCCAGAGGATTATTGTGCATTAAAGCAGCACATAGTGTCTATTTTCACAACAGTCAAGTGCTTCTATACATTAGTTTTAAACAGCTCCGCCCTTCATGTAAAGACATAAGCTCTTTGACCTTCCCCTGCTTCTCATAGTGGCTAACTTAGATATGCCCCAGCAAAAGACTATTTCTCTGTTCCACAGTATTCCTCTGTGTAAATGTGCGTGCCACACGACTGTCATTAAATGCTGACACATGCTACACCAACAAAGACGGCCTTGTTGTGAAATAAATGCGTCATTCACATAAAGAGTAAACATGGTGAGCTGGGGCGATGGCAGATTCAGCACGTTGCATTTTAGCACCCAGAGCTGTTGCTGAATCATCGCGGCTTGTCCCACAGTTTACTTTGTTTTTACAAATAGAACCCGAACAAAGAGCTTCACCTCTGCAGCACAGTCGGGCTCTGCACACGACATCGGCTCATCCTGCTGCTCCTTCTGGTGAGGAGGAGAGGCCGAGGCGTCCGTGGTGTCCCACTGCACAGTGGCCGGAGTTCTGGCCGGGCTCAAATGTCTCTGTCCGTCCCCGTCCGTCCCAGGATGTTTGGTGTCCCGGTCGTGCAGCATTTGCCTGTATTTCTTCTTCAGGACAAGATACTTCTCACCCTGCGACAAACAGAGTCAATAAGCACAAAATGCCTTAAAAAGAAACAAATCCACAGTATCATGTGGGTTGTACTGTTCTTTTCACAATGACTTGTGTGTTTTTTGTGTGTCTATCCAATAATAAGAATTTTATTTATCTGCAATGCTTTATTTTTTAAGTCCCCCTACACTAAAAAATGTATTTTACTTATTGTTTCTTCCCTTGGATGTTTGACCTTCACTGTGCAGAACAATGTATGTGCAGAGTTTGACACTTGAAGACTGTTTCCATCTGCTGAAGGAGAAAAGTTTCTCTGTGCCAAACTTAAATCTGATTCTGTGACATTACAGCTGTTTTAGAAGTGGTCAAATATGCAACTAATGTGGAAACTTTAAGCCTCAAGTGCACAAACACTCAATGTGGACTTCAGTAAAGTAGGAGACATCTTGTGTCTAGTAGTTAAACAATTTAAATGAACTCTTTTTTTTGTGGAAAAACTGATCCAACACAACACATTTCTTAACATAAAGATACTGTTGTACCTCAGATCTCTAATGCTCTTTGAATCCAGTTATTAAGGGACCAGATCACAAATCTAGTATATATATCAAGGATCTGTATGCATTTTGTTTACCGTCTCGCTTAAAAAAAGCTCTCTACCTCAATAAAGCGGTCCTATTAAAGGAAATGTTTGACAGCCAGGCTATCTGTTTCCTACTTCTAAGTTTTATGCTCAGCTAAACTAATCAGCCCTGTCCTGGCATGAGCTTCACACTTAAAAAGTTTCCTGTGGAGTTTTTGACGTCTAGTAGCGCTGTGGAGACGTTTTCCTTGAGTGGATCTCACAATTCCACTGATCTCCAGGTGGCGGTAACACGCCAAGATACACTGAAATGTGCCAGCAAAGTCAGGGAAGAAGAAGACAAAACAAATTTAAAATACTTAAAAAATCAGATTTGCAAATGTTCTGTAAGGAAGGGAATGCTTTCCACAGGGTTGTTAGACCTCAGGGAGTAACACTGAATGGAAACATAACTTTCATTTGTTTACAAGAAAAACTCCACAGGGCACCTTTTAATGAACAGATACGAGAGCAGTGTCGAGCTTCTCATCTAATTCTAAATGAATTCCCCAAATGTCCCAGTCTATACATAATAACTCAGTTTAGTTTCGACCGATTAATCTTGCAGTAACATTTTTGTCATGTGTGAAAATGCGTCATAAAATTAGTTTCAAGGAAAAGGAAAAGTTCAGCTGATGTCCCGTGGGGGAAACCAGTGGGTACAAGCAGTTCTGTAAGAAAACAAAGTAAACAACAACCTTTCATGGCAGTGATGCATTTGCCTGTTTATGCCTCAGTGTAGAAATATGAACACAGAATATGTGGGAGCAGAGCTATTTCCACAAAAGGTAAAAATATTTCGATAGTTCACTTACATTCTCTGACTTCACCACAGCGATTCGGTCGATGATGAGCTTGAATTCCTCTCTGTATTTAGCTGTGGGGAAAAATATTTGATGTGAAAAACTGAAAACTAAATATAGCTTTGAATTCCACACATTCAGTAATACATAAGTGGTTCCAACACCAAAAAGGTCCAATTATATGTGGGAGACAGAAATAGAAAAAACTATAGTATAAAACACAAAGTATTTATAGACACAGCTAGAATGTAATGGTGTCTGTTTCCAATACATGTGTGGTCTCAGTCTGCAGGATGAGCTGCTGGTTATTTCAGTAAGATGAGGCGGAGAGAGGAAGGTCTGCTCACGAGCTGAATGCAGCTCACATTGCAAAAAAACAGTTGCTTTAATGATAAAAGCCACTGCAAGACAAGTTAGAGTGGAGAGGGGTTCCCCTCCAGCAAAGATACCAACAGGTCACAGTGCATCCCCAAAGGCAAAAACCTGAGTCACTTATGAGCTGCGGTGAACCTCTCCTGTGGGAACCAAACAAACTACAGCTGACGAGCTGATAGACCTCATCAGATAACGCTACCTGCCTTTTGTTTGCACCAGTGAGCAGATTTTCAGACGTGTGCAGACTGTGTGTTTAAGAGTCGACTCTGGTTATCAAGCAGCCGGGTCGGCTACACAAGCAAGACATTTTTCCAGGCGGAGGTATTCCATTCATGCCCAATAGGTGTACAGGGGCATGCAGCTCAGGACAATTGAAGTGTTTCCCTTTCCTGGTGTGGACGGAAAATAACATTTGTAGAGAGATAGTTGCGCGGCTCGCGTTCGCAACAACAGGAAAACCAAAGGAAGCAGCCACTTACATCTGTCTCAACAACAGAATTCCTTGCTCACCCCAGTGAGTAACATGGCATACGTGCTAGTTATTTATTAGCCAGAGGTCTGCACAAACAAGCAACACCAACACACACACACGTGCACCCCCCCCACACACACACACACACATCCCCCCAACGCCGCTACACGTCCCACCATGCCCCAGTTTTCCGATCCGATGGAAAAGCAACCCCATTAGAGGTCTACATCCAGTCATGCATGTGGACTTAATTATGATTAAAACACTATCGTCACAATTACACCATTAAAATCTGTAACCACATGCTACGACAGACTTTAAATATGTGGGAAGCACTTTTTCTAATTGGACAGCCATGTCAGATGGCAGAGTATCAAGGCAGCTCCCTAAACCTCTGTCAACAACTGCAGTGCTGACATCGCATCTGGACAGTACATGCTGGCAACTGCAATACAAGGTCACTTTGGATAATCATTCAGGGAGGTTCAAATATGTCTGTATTTCAGGCAGTGCCAAAGGTAAAGGCACACAGTCCTTATTTGTCTTCTGGGCCGACATTATTTTTGCAATTAAGTGCACATTAGTATCTCTTGTATCTCTTGCATGTACCTATTCCTAAAGCTGATGCAGTCGAATACAGAAGCCCTGCAATAAATCCTGCCCATCCCTTTAGACTATGTAACCTTAGAGGGAATAAATGGCACAATCCTCCTGTTACAAATAAAAAAAAGTTACATTTATAAGCAATAAAATGCAGTATTGCTCAGCTAGTATACTCTATTACGGGCTCACTTGGTCCGGTGTGACCAATGGCTACTGGTGGAAACCTTTAGATAAATTTCCTGTGTGACTAAGCAGAAAACAAACACTGAAATGATTATCTGACCCGCCAGAATCTGCTGAGACAGTAACAGCAAACTGGCTTAGTGTCATGTCAATATGGAGTATAAAAACTGTTGATTGATTAATCTGCTGATTATTCTCTCGATTAACTGATTAATCAGTGAATAATTTCCAGCCAAGTTACCCAGACTCTTCAGTGACTTAATGTATTGCTTTGTCTGACATTTGAGAACCTGCAGCCGTCACAATTTTGAAAAAATAACTGATTGATCATCAAAACAGCTGCTTACGTAAGCCACCAGAAGTGATTGGTCATACCAGACCAAGTAAGAGTGTCTTAGTTCAGGAATATTGTACTTTATTACTCTTGAATTCAACTTTTCATCTCCACCAGGAAGACTGAGTTATTTTTTTCATTTAAAAGTGACAGGGTCCAGCTTTCACGTGGGATCATTCCAGGGCCTGAAGGCTGCATAACAACTACAAAAATGGACACCCTCACCTAACATTACACCCCAAAACATTTGCGTGAAGCAGCCAAATAGGAGAGGAGGTCTGGTTTGGATTCAGAACAGGATTGCATAAGCATGTGTACAGTATGTGGGTGGAGAGGAACTGCAGAGAGCCACACAGGAAAATACATCAAATACAGTATTCCTGAGCTAAACTCCTCACTGTGCTGAGGGGCCACAGCTCTGTCCAAGGGGGCCAAGGGACCTTCGTGTGACCCTGCATGGTGACATATGTTGGTGATGGGCTGGTTCAGGTTCCTCTGATCAGTTACCAGGGGAGGAAATGACACAATTCCTGCTGCAACTGCAGATCTCTTGAAGGGGCTTTTTTTTTTTTCTTCTTTTTTCTTATGCAAACCAGATGTCTGCTTTACAACACAGACCGATGAAAGCAACAGAAAAACCTTTAGTGAAAGCAGACTGGGGGATGTTGCATTTAAAAAAAAAAAAAAAAAACCCAAACAAACACATGCATGTTGTAGGTCGGAACATGAGACCAGGGGTCACTGGATGTCCGGGCCGTCCCGCCCAGCCGCGCCGCGCGCTTCACGCCACATTTCTCCATTTTTCCTCCTTGTTTCCCTCCATCTGCCTCCACCACAACAACGAGCCGCGTACTTACCACGCAACTGCGAGTCACTGTGGCCAATAAAGGGCTTAAATGTCCTCAGTATGTCTGCATTTCTGACCCTGCCTGCATTGCCTCCGGCGGAGTAGAAATAATCCAGCAGCGACTCTTCGCTCACATCCCTCATCTCAGCCCCGCGCGTCCACCGCCGCGGACGCTTTCCTTGGAGGTGTTTTCACTTCTCTTTGGGTGTTTTTTTGTTTTTGTTTTTTTTTTTCTCACCCAGCCATGGTGCAGTCCTCCTGGCTAATTTGTTACAGTATGTGTCTGAACTTCACTCCACCCAGACGGGCTGACCGCCGCTGCGCCTCCTCCTGTTAACCCTTTACAGACGCCTCAGCATCTTAGTCTTCACACTTCAGCCTCCGCACCAGGATGTAGTCCGCGTCCGCTGCAATCTTTGTCCCTTCCGCTGATATTTTCCTTTTTTCCTACATTATTTATTCCCTCTGTGAAAAGGCCGTAGCTGCAGTGAAAGCGTGTGAAAATTATACTACTTATTGAAAGTGTTCGTGAACGTCTCATATTCATGTAGTCCTCCAAAAGACACAGTTGTGCACTTCCATTTTGATGGTAATAGGCTCATTTATGTAGTTTTCTTCTCCAGATGTATTCAGTGGTGGAGCAGGTACTCATATCTTTTACTTAAATAAAAGTAGCAATACCACAGAGTACATATACTCTGTTACAAGTAAAAGTATCAACATCAAAATATACTTAAAGTACCAAAAGTAAAACTGTTCATTCTGCAGAATCTTTCAGAATCAGACATCACTAGATTATAATGATTGATGCATTAATGTACTTTAATGTTGCAGCTGGTAAAGGTGGAGCAGATTTTAATGAATCTATAAACTACCAAGCAGCAGCCGTGGATCAATACAGTTTTACCTTATCTTAACCTGTTATTATTCTTTGTCATCATTTATTGATTATATTTTGTATTATTATTATTCTGAATCTGCAAAGTATGTAAGTTATCAAATAAATGTAGTGGCTAAAAAGTTGACTGTGGTGGCGTAGAAGTGTAAAGTGGCAGAAAGGGGAAATACTCAGGTAAAGTATCTCAAAATTGTATTTAAGTACAGTGATTGAGTGAAATACTTTCCACTACTGGTAGTTGGCCTATTTATATGGTTGTTGTTTTTTAATTCAGTGGTGGAAAATAACTTCGTACATTTGCTATTTTTGAGGTACTTGCTACTTAGAGTATTTCCTTTTATTTCTACTCCACTACATTTATTTGACACCTACAGTTACAAGTTACACTTCATATGGATTAATAACAATTCATATTGTACACACAAAACATATGATGATCTTAAAAAAGACATCGTTATAGATTAACTATGCAACAGTATATAAAATACAGTTCAAATAATTTCCACCTCACTCAGATACAACATCCAAATGCTGCTCATTAATTCATCGATAATAGTAATACAATAATATGATAGTATAACACTCTGGAACGGGTCATTCTTCATTATGAGTACTAACTATTAGAGATTGTTTACACTTGATTAGTTCTGCAGTCTTCCAAATTCACACACATTAACAATGTTATTGGTAAAAGTAGTTTTACTTTTGACACTGTGGCTGCAAATACTTCTGTTATTTTACTTAAGTACCATTTTGAATGCAGTACTTGTGTATTGTTGTAGTTCTGCCTTTACTTAAGTACAGGATTTGAACACTTCAGTACTTCACAACTGAATTTATTACAGGAATACTGTTTCTGATAAGTCACAGGCGAGCACATTCAGGCTCATTTATAACCAGAGGTGGAAAGTAACTAAGTACCTTTATGTACTTCTTTATACGTCTATTTAATTTCATACATTTCAGAGAGAAATATTGTACTTTTTACTTCACTACATTTATTTAACAGCTATACAGTAGTTACTGGTTATTTTGCCAATTCAGATAAAAAAACATGTCAGTTTATATATTAAACTACCTATTTTTGGTACTCTAAGTTCATTTTGCTGATAATACTGTACTTACAGTACTTATAATGGAGAGTTTTATAGTGTCGTATTGAGATTTTTACTTGAGCAAAAGATCTTCTCAAATGGGAATATTTTCTGTTTTGTTTTTGTCAACTGAATATCTTTTCGGTTTTGGACTGTTGGTCGAATGAAACAAGACATTAGACTCTGGGAACCTGTGACATGTGGCACTTTTCACTACGTCCTGACATTAAATGGACACGACAGTTCATTGAAAAATAATAGTAGATTCATTGATTAAAAAAAAAAAATAGTTAGCTGCGTTAGTGTAAGTGTTACAATCATGATAACATTTACTTTAGTCTGATTAAAACTCATGGATATATGACTTTAACTGGACTTTAACCTATTATTCTTTATAATTTTCTATTTATCATAGAAACAGCATTTGTCACAAGTTCCCCCTGTTAGGTGTAGTTGGCTAAATTGCAAACATTTAGTGCCGGGTTTGGCACATGACCCCATTTTAGTTGTATGAGTCACCGCCCCTCTTAATTTTATGTGTTTCGATCCACATTTAGATCTGTAACCCACAGTTACCGCAGGGATGATAAATAAGAATCAGACTGCTTTCAAAAGTGAATGCTGTTTGTGCACATATTCGACTTTGCATGATGAGTTGCTCTTGGATCACAAGTTGTCAACTTGTAAACAGCCGCCACCCCTCCTGCTACCCCCGCCCCCTGTGCACACACAGGTATTAGACACAGAACACATTGTCAGATTAATTGTGTGATTGTGCTGTAAATATTAAATGTGCAGGACTTACATGTTAATCCCTCTGTCCTCCTCTAGTATTGCTCCTCTTTGAACGAGTTTCCATTTAATTTAGAAATGGGTGATTTGTATTTCATGTTTTAGGCCGCTGCTCTAAGAAGACAATATTGTAATTACAGTAAGCTTCTTATAAGCTGATACAATTATTGAGGTGAGGAGTTTATATTGTCGCGTGAAAGTGGGACCTTATGCTCTTTCAATTTAGAAAACAACACAACTTTTACCAGGATAAAGAAATTTGATCCTCTAGCATATGCCACGTCTTTGTGGAATGAATTTATGCCAGAGAGCAGCTGGCAATACATTATCACCTTGCTACTGTCAGGGATTGTGTGAACAGAGACAGCGTCAGCCGCGATTCCTTTTGTCCAAGGCGTCCAAACAGACCTGAAGACCTCAGATAAAAGTAACAATATAAAAATGTAAAAATGCTCCATTCTTGAATAAAAGTACAGAAGTATTATCAGCTTAATGTACCTAAAGAATTAAAAGTGAAAGTACTGATTTATCATTATATATCACATTATTACATTTATACTAATGCATAAATAGCATTTTACTATTGTAGCTGGTCAATGTTGAGCGAGTTTCTCTATTTTTGATACAGTTAGATAGTTTAGTCCAATGGTTCCCAACCTAGGGGTCAGGCCCCTTCAAAGGGTCACAAGATAAACCTGAGGCGTCGAGAGATGATTAAAGTGGCAGAAAAGAAGATTATTTATTTTTTTACCACTGGTTTAATCTTTAAAAATGTGTTGTATTTAGTGAGCATGTGAAACGCAAAACAAGAAAAAAATAAAACAATATTTCCCTCTGAAATGTAGTGGAGTACAAAGTAGCAAAACATGGAAATACTGAAGTAAAGCACCAAAAAATTTATATTAATTACAATATTTAAGTAAAATGTAATTAGTAACTTTCCACCACTGAAAGATGTAAAGTACAACAACATGAGGTGATGCTTTAAACTTAATAAACCTTAAATGGTCATTTCAGTATGTTTGTTAATGAGCAACATTGATAAATATTTTATATTATCTTATAAGAGATATATTGATATTTGTGATATGTCGACCGGCCGATAGGTAACAAGAAATTGCAGCAAAGAAATGACAAACTACAGGTGATGTATAGTTATCAGATTTTTTAAATTCACAAATATCGATATTCAAAAATCCTCAAAAATCATGAGTCAGTCATGTATGTATCAATTAACACCTTTTACACCAGTTTTTGTTTTTTTGCATTTTTGTTTATTTTTCTCCTTTTTAAAATGTGAAGTTGAACGTGTGAATTGCTTGAAATATCTGACGAATGGTGCATTTATTCTGAAATGTAAGAATTTGTGACACGAGTTCACTAATCAGAACCCTGTTGACCATCAGCAGTAAATTTTTAGCCTGGTGGGAACGCTGAACCCTCCATCATCACTGTGGCACATTTTCCCAAATCCCATATGGATTTCTCTGCAGCTACTTGTCTGCTTAACGCCGTTTTCAGGGGTCCATGAGAGCAGAAAAGGTGCCAGATGTTCCTGTGCACCATGTGAAGGTCAAAGCCACCAGCCTAATGGCAGTGCGTGGTACTGATCGAGGGCAGATGTTCACGGGGTTATCTATTCCATATGGCTGCCACTCGTCCACGGGCCTTTTCACAGCACAGCTCTTGTAAACACGCTTTAGTTTGCTGTTGTCTTTTTTTTTCTGACCCTGTAAAACATGTCCTAAATCCAATCACCTAGGCCCTCTAAAGGGGATGATGTTGATGAATGGGAATGTGTAGTGGTTGTAGTGACCTATAAGCCCCTACTGAGATTACAGGCAGGCAACCAGCCAGTCAGTCAGCCAGCCAGCCAGCCAGCCAGGCCTGGCCAGGGCACCAGGAAGCAGCTAGAGCTTAAAGAGGGATTGTTTGGATAGACAATGGTGTCTACCTGGTTTTAATCCTCGCTCAAAAAGAGTACAGGGGATTGGCAGAGTTTAATAAATGAAAGTGCTCCTATAATCAGGATTTGCCAAAGTGCCCCTTTGTGTTAATCGGACATTTTTTACAGCATGGTTTTTGACATCTGCCACAGCAGGTGGTGTTAACCCCTCCGCTGCCCCAGCTGCAGGCAGTGTACGTTTCCACCAGACCTCATGCAGAGAAGCGCACAGGACACATGACGTATACGCGAACAAAAAGGGGGAATATGCAAAGTGTGGACATTTCATATATGCACAAGTCCAGTGTCTCTGAAAATCAACAGGATACTTTTCAAACCAGGATTCACAAATAGACAAATTACACTTTTTGGGTTAATTTCACTCCTTTTTTTTTTTGCATTGAGAGCTTTATTTGATAATCTGTCTGGGTGAGGGAGCAAAGAGTGGTGAAATGCACCAGGTAGCATCCTGCTCTGCCTTATCATAACACCACATACCTGAAAATAATCTCCGAAAGGCAGCCGGCCTGCAGCCACCATGCGGCCACAGCTGACTGTGGCACAACCTCATTACTTACTTAGTAAAGGCTAATAGAACAAGGATGTGTAATTACTTCATTGCTAAAATAGAAAGCTGCATTTTAATAATTACAGTCCAGCGTATCAGCGATAAAGCATAATAAAATTGTTTTAAAATCGAGGATTACAAGAGTAAATCCAGACGGGCCAGATGTGAGAACGGGAGGGGCCGCTGCACTCTGGGACCAGATTAAACAGAAAATCCCACAGGACCGTACTGTCTTTTCCCTGCAGCTTAGGGGCTTGTGTGGACTCAACATGCTGTAATCCACCGATTAGCTGATATAATCACCTGTAAATACACCTTGGCCATGATGTTACGGCGGGCCACCAGGCCCCGCTCGGCCCTGCGTGATGTCCCACGTGTGCTGGACACTTTGTCATGAGGCAGGTCAGATTTGACTCATCTGGACTTTCTGGGAACCAGAAGCAGACGGTCGGAGCAGACAGACAGCTGGGCAAGATATGTGATCTGACTGAGTTCCCAGAAACTAAACTGAACAGATGAGTGCTGTTTAACTCCAAGTAACCCTAAATAGTTCTACCATGTGTTGAAACAGCACTTTAGTAAAACTTTACTTCAACCGCCCCCATTTAGCATTCATAAGCAGTATATAAACATTTGGTAAATCTTTATAATGCACTATAATGTGGCTTTAAGCAGATATAAGGACATTTTTAAGTAATTATTAATGTGTTTGTCAACATCTATAACTCCTCCTGTGAACCCCTATAAGTGGAAGCTGGTTTCTAAACAGAAAAATGAATGACAAGCTCATAAATCAGTTGTAATAATATAAAATAGGCAACATTATTGTTGACAAATAGTATGCATTAATAAAAATCTGCTTACAACTACATTTATAGTGTTTTATAAAGAATTTATCAAAGTTCAGTGGTGGAAGAGATTCGTTCCTTAAGTAAAAGTAGCAATACTACTCTGTAAAACTACTCCCTTACAAGTAAAAGTCATAAAAGTATGAAAGTGTAATCCACAAAATGTACTTAAAGTTTCAAGAGTAAAAGTATTCTCATGCAAAATGAATGGCCATGACATGGACTGTTACTACATATCACGTATATTCCCCTCTGAAATGTAGTACTGTAGCATAAGATGTAAATACAAACTTAAGTGACAGTACCTTAAAAATACACAAAAGAAGAGTGACTGAGTAAATGTACTTAATGTGGGTTCCAACTGATGATTGTTTTCATTGTCGATTCATAATTTTCTTGGCTAATTGATTGTTTGGTCTATAAAATGTCAGAAATTAGTGAAAAATGTCCATCACAAGATATTCAGTTCACAGAGATATAAAACAGACAAGCAGCAAATCCTCACTGATGTTTGGTATCTTTGTTTAAAAAAATCAATTATCAGCCAGATTATTACTTTTACTTTTGATATTATAAGTACATTTTGTTGCTTTTTAATTTCTACTAAAGTAAAACTATGAATGTGGGACTTTTACTTATAATGGAGTATTTTTATAGTTGTGGTATTGCTACTTCAGACTTTAGTAACAGATCTTTGTACTTCTGCAGTCACGGCTCAGCTGATCTGGCCCAAAGCAACAGGTTGAACCTAAAATAAGAATGATGCAGTGAATCACTGACACACACGACCTACGGTGTAATTCTTCTTCATCTCCTTAAACACAATGTTTTGCCACCTGCTGTCTGGCTGCGTTAAAAACACGAGAGACGACGGCAGTGCGACCAGTTCATGTTGTTTTAATGCGATGTCATTCAGATTCAGCCTTTCCCCCGCAAATCACTCCATTACAATGGATTAAACCATTAAAAAGAGGGATTGTAAAGTATTTTAGCTTTTTTATTTTGTAAGACACTTTAACGTCATTCCTGAAAGAGGAAACACATGATTTTGGTTCATAGCACATTCATGCCTGGCAATTGAAATTATTAAGACTACATCGACAAAAAACAATGTACAAGTCATGGAAGCAAACAATATAAACAATATCTTATATATAAAACATAGCAGGCATAATAAATATTATACATAAACAAAAAAAAAACAAAACAAAGTAAACTGAGTTAACCTATTTGGTTTGGGCAATGTTTGGAATAAGGTTATAAGTCACTGATCTGAAAAGCTGAACATCAAGTGTGAATGTTTCTGTGGTGGTCAATACTTTTTTTTTTTGTTAATCTCCGGGAAAAAGTGTTTGTTCAACTAAAGCCAGCCCTGCAGATTCACTCGTTACAGAATATCCAACCCAAACCTTTTGTCAAATCTCTTGTTAGTGTTACCATCATAAAGAAACACAAGTAATGAAATGTCTCAGAGGAACAGGCGCTCCAACACAGGCGTTACTCAACTTATTTTTTGGGAGTTTGTTTTTCCTATGACCACCTTGTTGCTTGTGCACTTGTGTATGTGGTTTTTATACATTTAGGCCTTGAGATAGTGAACACTAGAGCCAAAAATATATATATAGTGCAGGAACTTCCTCATAACAGCTTTAGTCACCCATATTCAGTCACTGTTTTTTTTTTGTTTTTTTAGGAAATCAACTCATTAGTTCCACATACCACATGGCATTAGTTCACCCACGATTAAGAGTAAAGAGGGGAACCCATCTGAGTGGTGACATGACGGGCTGTATCGGACCTTTGGGTGCACTTTTTGTTGGGAATATACTCAGGTCTTCCGTCTTTGGATGTGTTAGCGCATTCACAGGAGATGGGAATCAGTTTTGGTTCAGTCAGGAATCGAGGACCATGTATCAATCGAATAACAGACATTCATTCACATCCACACATCCACACACACACACACACACCTGTACACGAGCAGACACAAAGTCAAACAATAAATTCAAATTCATTGTGTGACTGTAAATGTAAATTCACTGCTTAGTGATTCTTCTACTTAACATAGATAACTGTGCAATTTTCATTTTTTTTCCTTTTGTTGAAGCAAACCAGGAGTAGTACAAATATTAGAAGGACGTCCCAGGGGCTGCTTTTTTAGCCACGTGTAGAGAACGTTTTCAAGACTTGGTGTCCCTCCGCTTTGACTCTGGTAAGAGAGACGGAGAAGATGCAGGATTCAGGGATGAGGTTTTTAGACCTCCGCCTGGATGTGCCCTCTCTCTGCAGGGGCAGCACAGTCTCGCCAGTCCACCTTAAGGTCCCAGCCCCCCATAACGTTACTTCCGTTGCAAAGTGCAAGCAGTTATTGTCTCTCTGCCTCTCCCTTCCACGCGAGAAATTCGGAAACCAATGCAACAGCAAAAAAAAAAAAGGATTGGTATTGTTCAAATGCAAAAATGGTACGATCAGTGTCCAAAAAGCAACAGGAAGGGAGAGGGCAGCAAGAGAGAGAGTGCATTTGTGTCTCAACAAATTCAGTCCATCGAAGCAAAACAAGTGTTGTTCCTTATTATGCCCACGGTCAGCTGGTCAGCTGTTTGGAAGAGTGGTTATACCTCCCTGGAAAAACAAAGAGACAAAGAAAAAGCATTAATACACACATTCCCTAAAGATAAAGTTAAAAATGCTTTATCTGGAACCAAATTCTATATAATTTTCTGCACAAAGAGCCAGGTAGGCTGGTCCACTAGTTCACTAGTTTACACATTTTATCTTGTTTGTTTAAGCCGTACACAAAACAAAAATAAAAAAATAAGATATGGCATGTTAATTAGTAAGCTTTAAAGTTGCTGGTTTCCCCACGTTTCAGTATTAATGCTAAATTAATCTAACTAGAGT
The DNA here is from genome assembly GCA_031216445.1 of Lateolabrax maculatus. Lineage (NCBI taxonomy): Eukaryota > Metazoa > Chordata > Actinopteri > Acropomatiformes > Lateolabracidae > Lateolabrax > Lateolabrax maculatus. Next base: position 23,709,004 of record CM062201.1, on the reverse strand, counting down.
GTTTGCTTCATATTTACGATACAGACATGAATTAATAAAACGTCTATTCTCAAACTATCAAACTACTCCTTTTTAAATGTAGTAAACCCATAAACTGGTATTACAGTAAAGACTTACGATGCAGTGAGTGTGGAGTTGAGGACGAGAGTGGTGCGTATCCTATACAGCTGAGCTAGAGTCAGCTTCTTGTGCTGCTGTGCCGGCGATTTCCTCTTTTTTGGTGACATTTCCCCTGATTCACCCGTGACGGCCGACTCGTTTTTCCTATCTACGCAGGCAGAAGGAGCCGTTTCCCCGTCGGAGCTGTTGCTTTGGGACTCGTCGCTCCCGCACGGTTCAGCGGGCGCCCCGTAGCCGTGCATGGCCTCCGCCCTCCTCAGGGTGACGCAGAGTTTGTCGGCGGGCATGCTCTGGCTCAAGCAGTCGTCAGACTGGTCGAGGTCACTGGAAAACAGCTCCAAGCAGTTTTGGCCCAGCTCCGTCAGGCTTTTACTGTGAGCCATTGGCGATGTGTTCGTGTCCCTACGCTGGGATTGGTCCTGCGCCTTGGGGCTCAGTGAGCGTTTGTGGGATATGGAGGCTTTACCTTGCAAGCGCTGCAGCAGATTGTCCTCAGAGCGGGATAGGGCCAGAGTGGAGAGCCTCTGGAGGCAGTGGAGTCGCGACTGAACATGAGGCCGCCGGCGGGGTTTAAAGGACTGGACTACTGACAACTGGGACCCCAGTGAGGTAGCATCCTCCTCCTCTTCTTCTTCCTCTCCCTCCTGCTCTTCCTCTACCTCCTCTATTCCTGCCTCTTCCCGCTCCGCCTTCTCGGCCTCCCTGTCTCCCTCTTCCTCCTCGGTCTCCTCTCCTTCGCTTTGGCCGGGCCGTGGTTGGAATTCTCTCAGGAGGGATTCAGGGGAGAGAGTACCGTAGGCGCTGTCCATGGAGAGAGAGCGACACTGGGGGTCCAGCTCCTCGCCGTCAGGCCCCGTCTCCTGATCTTGCTCGGAGTAAACACTGGGGTGAACCCTGCGGGGGCTCGCGGTCTCAGGCTGCTGGACCTCAGACCTTTCAGACAGGGCAGCCACATCAGAGTCTTTTATGGTGGTTCCCTCGAGGTTCATGTTGGGGCCAGGAGGCTCTTGGTGTTCGCCTTGTTCATCAATGTCCATCACTGACAGGGTCTCAGTGGAGCCATCTGACTGACTGAAAGGAGAAGTTTGGTTTAATTGGATGGTTACGATGACAACAACAACAACAACAACAACTTGGAGCTCACAAAAAACTGCTCAACCGAAGGTTCATTCATACATATTTAATTCTAAGACAGTGTAGATTTCAATCTTGTAACGAGATCATGATTTGAATGAGATCTAAACTAATATAAAACATGTATGAATGGAGCTCCAGCTGTGTGTTTGTTCCTTTCTAATCTAACTATTAATATATTTCAGACATCTGTTCTTCTTCTTCAAAGGGAGAGTTTTTTTTCCCATTTTGGGAAACATGCTTATTTTATTTGTTTTCCGAGAGTTAAATAAGAAGAATAAGAAGTCCAGTGTGCCGGACTATTTTTTTGCCCAGGAGCAGTGATATCCTGGAGTTTTGTTGGGAAGAAAGTCAATAAGCAAATTTCTCAAAATGTTGAACTATTCCTTTGATATCCAATGTGGATGTCAATCTTTTTGGCTTTTCCTTTGACCAGAACATGATTCCAATCATATCTAAACTTTGTAAAGAAAACAAAAGGATGTCATTTTCTATTTTAGAATAATGAAGATACATTTACAATAATTCATTTTTCCTCTTTAAATTAGTAATTTAGTAATAGACTTGTACATGGCAGTACCTTGAGTTATGCTGGTCTTTGTGCCTCAGGCATGGGGAACTTGTAGTGGAGTTACTGCTCTCATCTTCCTCCTCCTCATCCTCCTTCCTCCTTCCTCTCTTCAGACTGCTCTGCTGCCGGAGGACCTCCGCAGTGCGAAGCTTCTGGAGCTGGTTCTGCAGCATAAATCATACAGGAACACTTAGTATGCAAACAATACAAATAAAACTATGAAAAAACAAAAACATTTAATGAGATGTGAACGGGCTCTCCAACCTGGACGTTGCAGATTGCATCGATCCAGCTTCGCCCATGGGTGGCGCTGTTGGCTTGGAAAGTGTATGCCGCGACTGCACTCTTAAACTCATTGAGGTAGATGAGGATGAATGAGCCTTCAGGGACAAAAAGCACAAAAATTCAGCATTACCTGGAAAAAACAGTCATCATAACCAGTAATGGCCTCCAAATTCTACATTATTTAGGTTTCAGTAAATTACTTCAGTTCCTTTTTATACCAACAATTAGTCCATAAATCCAATAGATCAGCAATCAATTCTTCAAGTGAAATCTTAAATATTTTCTGGTTAAAGCTTCTCAAAAGTGAAGATTTCCTGCTTTTCTCTGTTTCATATTAGTATAAATGTAATAACTTTGTTTTACTGTTAGTTATAGCTACTTAAAGATGTTACGTTTTTATATAACATATAAAAAACATGTCTCAATAATGAAAATGATCATTAGTTGCATCACTCACCAGGGTCTTTGAGCTCCTTACAGACGACGTTGTGAATGAGGAGAGGCTGGCGGATGATTTTGACTTTCTCTGCTCTTTTTACTGGCTTGGTAATTAGCAGCAGGTCAGTGAACAGGACACAATGAACATCCATCTACAGAGGAAATAAAACTCATCTCAGGTCTGACAAACACATTTCGTTTTATAGGTCAACCATTTTATGTGAAATGGGAGGCGACTGGAGCTGTCGTGAGAAACCAGATGTTGAGTATAAAGATAAGAGCTCATCATCACTTTACAGGCAGTCATGTGAGTCAGTCTTACCCTACTGTCTTTGCCCTCTTTCATCTTCAGCGCTCCCTCAAGATGCAGCTGTCGAGTCTCCTCCGGTGATATTCCTCTCATGGGAGCCATGAGGTCGAAGCGGTTGTACTCCTTGAGGATCTGAAAGGAAAAAGAGGAAGAAATCTTAGATGAAGTCTCTTATCTGACGGGGCTTTCTTTTTGAAGACGTGGGAAAGCACCGGCGCGCCATAAATCGCTCCTTACTTTCTCCACTTCTTCACTGCTGCCCTCTACGGCCTCGTAGGAGTCTATACGGGCGGAAATGGTGGCCAGCTTCTGTTGTTCCTGACGCTGTCGCATCTGGGAGTCCACGCTGTTGATGAAGCCCTCCACTGTGGCCACCTTCAGGAGGAGAAACACAGAAATACACTCAGACATTTTTTTTCTATCAGTGTCAATTAGAAAAGCAGCATATGGTAAAATGTTTCTACATCTTTACCATGCTGTTGACAATGTCACGGGCCGACGGCTCATCCGTCTTCTTGAGAATACTCTTCAGTAGGAGGGGGTATTTGGTGAGTCTCTGGTGAGGCTTTGCCACCATGTCGGCCAGCTTCAGGCGGTTACACTGCTTATGGGTCTCTCCCCACTGAATTGAGTCAGACAAAGACAGGAAATTAAACATTTAATGAGCCAGAAATGTGAAGAAAACTGGCAAAGATCAGTACAGGGTGTACTGTAGGTATCTGGGATTCAGCTTTAAGGCGAGGGAGCAGAGAGGACTGACCGTGACGTAGGTCCTGAAGAGCTCATTGTCCCTGAGAAGAGTGCGCATGTACTCCATACAGCCCTCCTCCTCCATGCAGTAACGGATGTAGGGCTTGAACCTGGAGCCAAACTGAACACACACACACACACATAAACAGAGACATGCGTCAGAGATATTACTAACATCAACATGAGGGAACACATTTTTACTTCTGCCTCACTCTAGAGACAACGCTGTACTGGAAGCAAAGCGCTTGTATTCTGGTTTGTTCAGATAATTCACGTTTCATCTCCTATTGACACGTAAAAGAAAACTGCACTAAAAACAGTAATAAATGTTTGGCTTTTGTATACAAATATATACTATTTACATGATCCGACCCATTAAGTTTATAAACCTCAAAACTGTTTGCATTGTTGCAGTGTTATCAGAATCAAAAATAACACTGAATACATCAATAAATACCACGGTTGTGTAAGAAGTATTCAAATTCTTTACTAAAGTAGAAGCAGCAACACACTAAAAAATATCCATTATAAGTAAATAAGTAAAAGTTAAAACGTATTATCAGCACAATGTATTAAAAGTATCAAATGCAAAAAGCAGGTCTTAGATTTTATTTGTATGTTTTCTTTTAACACTTTATTGATGTATTCAGTTATATTTTCGACTTGTCTGATAACCTTTTGCTGCCTTTTGTTTGTTTTGGGGCTCCATATTATTGAATGTTTTATCCATAATGTCCAAGACACAGCTTATATATAAACCATTTGGTCAACCTACAGTAAAACAATAAATCATCTGGTTAAATGACTTATTAGCCTGTTTAACAAAGTCCACGGCTCTACACAGGGTCACGGTTTCTTTGTGGTAACTGTGGAGAATATATTCACAATGTGATTACAACTGACCGTCTTGAAGCCGTGGTGCAGGTCGGTGGGGTCGAGCACAGACCGGGCCTGCCTGGCCTTCTCCAGGACAGGCAGCATGACCTGGTTCCACAGGGATGTGTGGAGGCGGACGATCTCCTGGATGTTGCTGAACAGCCTGGCGGGCTCGACCTCTGTCAGCAGACCGCTCTCCTGCAGGTTCAGCAGCCCGCACAGGAACAGCTGAGAGGGCGTTCGAAAAGAATACGGTTATCAAAAAGTCTGTCTATCTCAGCACAGAAGCCAGTTCATCTTACACAACAGGCTGACTTGTATCAGTGTATGATCTTCACAATAGTTCTCTTTGCACTTACATCAGTGATGACTCTGAGTTTCTTTATGTACGTGGCCTCCGTGTGCAGCAGCTCCCATATTGCCTCCTGCTGGTGGAACTGTCGCCTCGTCAATGTCTGCACACACACACACACACACACACACACACACACACACAGATCACGTTATACCTCCTGTTTAGAGTTATAGGGGTTTCGTACTGGTTTTTTTTTTTATAATTAGTGATTTGTTTTCACATGCAGAAGTGTTGATTGATATTTTGACACCTTCAGCATTTTAGAAATCTAGTAACAAATAGTTTGTCAAGGAATAATAGTAAAAATATTGTCTTTTGTAAATATGAAGATAAAAAAGAAAGCAAACAAAAGAAGAAAAAGGTCTTTACATGAGCGTTCTCATTAAATCAAAATTGGAGCCAAGTTCAACTTATTGCAGGAGAACTTGTAAGTTTTTCACTACACTAAAATCCCATCTACAGTAAATACTGTGGAAGCAAGGTGATTATTCAAGAAAAAGTACTAAAGTGAACAATACGTTATGTATAATTTTCCTATAAGTAAGAGATCACTCTGTGCCACTATATTAACTATATATCGCTACATGTGCTGATGATGAAAGAAAACTGAAGAAGGTGGAAAACTAAATTTTATTCTCTACTGTGCTTTTTTGTCATGATTTGTGACAAACATTGTTTAATAAAGTCCTACTCTTCATTCCTCCATTCATGCCCTCAAACACGAGAATATCTTATGAGTTTTCCAGTAACTCACCAACTTGATTACTGGACAATCAGTCACAAGCTTATGCAACTAACAATCAGGGGAGAACGTAAAGTACGAGTGACTGTACAGCAGCTGAGCAGTGATATCGCCCTGTCTCACTGTCCTGATTATTCATATACACATTAACAGGTGGAGGCCAGCGACTGTGTGCGATGGGTGTCATCATTTACATAGGCATGAGCAGTTCCTGGTGGCAGGGTAACAGTTAAGTGCACTATAAGAGGCATTCTGGGAAAACAGGTGTTAGGGAAGGTGTGACGAAGATAAATGATGAGGAAGTAAGAGTCAGGTTCATACCGGGAAGCAGAACGCCAGTATGTATGTACTGTAGGTGATCAGCTGCCAAAGAGTGTTTATCAATGTTGACAAGGGACTGCATGAAAATTATTAGGGAGGGATGGGGGGTGAGGTTAGGTTAGTCTGATTCTTTTTTAGTTATTTTTTCCTAGGTTAACAGAAAGGCCCAAATAAAATAATCAATGCTTGCTCTTTTAAAATGTGAGTTTCAACCCTACTCCCCACACCAATATTATATTTTTTTTTACTTTTTGCTATTTGTCTTAATTCACCATTAATGTGTTTAGTATTGAAAAGTAGGCACAATACCTCTAACGTTTAATTCAACAAAGAACATAGTAAGTCTTATTTTGAGTCATTTTTCTTTGTCCATTTTAGGTTTATTATAATTATTGCACACAGAGCAATGCAAAGCAATAATACTGAGTATTTGTTAGAATGAAAACGCATCTATAGATAAGAAAAGGCAGGAACCACAAGCACACGAAAAATTAACATACAGATCCCCACACACCCTCTCACACACCCCAGCCTGTGTGTGTTGTACCTCTGAATCGTCCAGTAGCTTCTGCCAACTGTCCTCCAGAGCCAGGTTGGTCTCCTCCTCCTCCCCCTCCCAGGAGTCCTGGTGGAAGGAGAGCTGCCGCGGCACCTTGGGCAGCCCGAACGACGTGTAGGAGTGCAGTTTGCTCTGCAGCTGCTCCAGACGGTCCAACTCCTGGGATGAGACAGGAACGATTTTAAAAACACAAGCCTAGTTAGTCTGAACAAGGTTAACGGCATGACAGCAAGAAGAAATGAGAAAGCAACTGTCCATTTCTGTCCTTTGTGTGTCGATTTATTGTTGCATTAAAACTGAATGTAAAGATGAGTCCACGAATTAGCATATAAATCCTGTCCTTACTGGCGCCTTAATTCTTAAATCCAACAGTAGCTGCTGTTCAGGCCTTTGTTCAGACTGGCAGGCCTTATGTAGTTATGAAAATGAGCTCGGTGCATTGGGACCATTTTAACAATAGAAGACTAGGGAGTGGGGGCGAAAGCTACATGGAGGGGGGAGGTGGACCAGTGGTTCATGGTTCATGAAACCTTTTGAGAAACTACTGTTCTGCGTTCATTAATAGCGACGAACTGTACAACAGATTTAGTAAAGTTGTCAGAGATTACCACTCCTTCCACTCCTTTTCAAAGTTTTGTGAAAGGAGGGACTGACAGCGGTTCATCCCTACAATATGGAGGGTGCAAGAGGTCCAGGTCCTGGTGAAGGATCTCTGGCCCTGAAGGGGTTAAGGGGGACACTCAGGGTGAATAGAGATGAGGCAGGCGCTGACAGGTGACTGACAGGTACTGTCTCTATCTGACATCTGCTACTGTGCAGGATGTGACCTCAGGAGGGAAGATACAATGGAGCATGTGTGTGGGCGTGTGCGCTTTATTAGAATAAAAGTTGATTATTATTATTGAAACCCTTTGATACAGAAGTTAAAGGAAAGGTTTGACATTTTGGGATTTCGCTTTAGAGGTGCTGGAAGACAGATTTTTGTTACCTCTGGACAGAGCCGGGCGAGCTGTTTCCTCCTGTTTCCAGCCTTTATGCTAAGCTAAGTTTGCCGACTGCAGGCCAGATGAGAGAAGTTTCAATAGTCTCATCTAAATCACTAAAGCATATTTCCCAAAATGTCGAACTGTTCCTTTAAGTTTTTTAAAATTGCATGTTTAAAAATAAAAATAAAAAAAAAATAAAAAGAATTGAGTGAGGCTTTTCCTCCACCTACTCATTTCCAGAGCTGCTGGGAGGAAAACATGTGAGCCAACAAGTCAGGAGACGCTGAAGGGAAATTACCTCACCAGGACTCGGGGGACATGGCCTTCCGACCCCCTCCCACTGCCTCTTGCTACTGTTTTGTTTTCTTTTAAATGTTTTTTCTCTTAAAACTGAGACATGTCTGGGCTCGTGAGGACCACTTTTCTTAAAAAACAGCAGACTTTTGGTCACCATTGCCGGATCAGGGTTACCTTGCCGAACGGTCCTGCCCCAGCGTTTGAGCTGAAGAAGCCACTGAAGCGGCTGGCGGCGCGGTTCTTCCAGCTGTCGGGACCGGCCCCGATGCCGGGCAGAGAGCCACCGATCTGTCCCAGAGCATCCGGGGTAGGGATATTCGTCTCCCCCAGGAACTCTGTCATGTTCTTCCTCCGCCGAGCCTGACCCTGCAGAGCAGAGAGGACAGAAAGATTTACACAGTGTAAAGGCAACGGGGAAAGGACATAAAACAGAAAATGAAAGAAGACAGACTGGCATAAGTGATTCTGTCATCTCAAGAGGAAGGACAAAAGTTTCCAGTCAGACGGATGGAGAGAGACAATGATGGAAAGAAAGAAATACACAAAGACAGGATAAACAGGAAATCAGGGGGGAATTCTGTGCGAGGGATGACATCAGCAGGACCGTTAAAGCCACCCTGATGATCAGACACAAACAGGAGAGGGAAGGACTGCCACTTCCTCGCAGGGAATGCTCATTACATCACAAGGAGCGGGGCGGGAGGTTGTTCCATAAGAACAGGCGGCCCGAGTCTGGCCATTGTTCCCCCTCCATTGTCACCCTGTCAGCGGGCCCTGCCGCGCGCCCTCGCTCAGGCAATCTCTGTCCACTTTACGAGCACCAGCAAAGCAAACAAACAGGGGCCGCCTCAGTATCTGAGGAAGCAGTTGTTTTTGCCGTTAAGAGTTGGGGAATCTGCTGGCGGGGAGTCGGCGAGAGTCAGGCCACTGACCCCCCCCCCACTTCAAACACAGTGACAAGGAACTTAAATTCCAGGACACTGACACTGTTGCTGAAACTGAGTGGCCATTCCAGCGACATTCTTTTACTGATCCACACACACACACAAACATGCACACACACACACACTTTGCACCACGTTTTTAACATATGCAGTAGTTTTAAATGTGTAAAATCGGTGGCGTTCCACTTTAAAATCACATTTCGTTCATGTTGATTGAGATCTCGTACTTTAGGCTAAATGCTGTATTTGCATCTTTACTGGCACCAGGACTCTCCTTTACAGCCTTATCTTTGATTAATGGTCAAGCATCTTTTCAGCAGAATATTGACTGGAAATACAAAATAAAAATTAAGTTATTGTTTAACCCCAAAACAGACAGTCAGGCGTTGAATAAATGGAGACAAACTGCATGAAAACTGGATTAAACTGAATATAAAAAAAATATATTTTTTTTAACTTTTAAGGTTGTGCATCCCAGCTATCAGGACTAAACTACTTTCATTACACTACAGATAAAGACTTACCATAGTATATGAGTTTGTGGCATGTCTATGTAACAAAATGAAATGTAAATATTATGAGTAGCTCGAGTCAAATGGTTCTGCGTTACACAGGTTCCCATTTTAGGAAGAACATCCCCAGGCCTTTGTGCTGCCACTTAACTAGAGTAAAGGAACACAAGTGGCCTATACACAGTCGCATAACAAGATAGTTAATCTGAGTGGGGGGTTCCTACAGGTTTTCAAACTGCTTTTAGTCTTTTTATCTTTTCTGAATGACTACCAAAGAGGAATGTGACTTAACTGCAGATAGACATGTTGGCTTTAAAACAAAAAGTAGAGTGAAAGAGGAAACGGGACAAATTTAGAGTCGCTTTTGTGAAAGGGAAACGAGCCTGGACCCATTTAGGGATTTTTTTTAGGGGGAAAATCTGGGCCAAGTGGTCAAGGACACAGGTGTCAGGAAGTGTTCAGTCCCCATGGACAAACAGGGAAAGTCTGGACCCTGAGCCACTGACAGCAAACTACTGGGCAAACTGAAACCCCGGCAGTGTTCGGGGTATGTGACAGCACTCAGACTTCTACCTTTTGAAATTTAAAACAGGCGTAATAAAGACAGAAAAGGCAAATATTGGAGCTTTTCTATTAAAGTATCTCAGCATGGCACATGAAAAAAATAAATCTGACAGACTTAAAAATAAAAAAAACTGTAGTAACGGCTAAAGAAAGCGAACATTTAGAATATCACTAACAAGAAACTCGTTTTTTAAAGACAAAAACAAGTCCAGTAAGTTCTAATTAAAAAGGACACAGGGATAGATGCTTCAAGCAGTTTCCCACCATATTAACAGTGCTCACCATAGAAGCCAGAGGCATGTCAAAAGTAACAAAAACCATCCTAATCCTTCAATTGGATTCATGGATCGCAGCCCATTCTGGAGCCAGCTGCTGTGCTCTGTCAACTTCTAGCCTCCTCTCTGTCTCCACTTCCACCGTGAAACACACACATCCACGCCGGCCACGCCGTCCGGACTTACGATGCCGAAATCTGTCCTGAGAAGCCGAGTGACAACTGCAACGCCGCCACGTTATTCTCCCATCAAGAGACTTGTGTTGAACTTCACTTGAAAGGTCCCGTTCCAGCAGACAGGGTCCGGGTTGCTCACCGAGCTCGCTGTCTGGCTGCTGCGTCCTGCCGTGCGCGACAGCAGCTCCTCTTTGAACCGGGACGTATCTCTGTCCTGCCCTGCTGTCCAAACAGTCAGTGGTTGCATTTCATACAGACACTGGCCTGAAGTCATAGCAACCAGGAGGATCCTGCCTCATTGTGTTGGGCAGGAAAGAGGAGGCAGGGCCGGGGGCAGAAAAAAAAAAAAAGAGGCTGATCTGAGTATTTGGAGGTGGAGTCAGGGTGACAGCTTGGAGGGAGCTCCCTGGTCCAAACACACATCCTGGTGCTTGAAGGTGCCAAATGCTCTTTAGGGTCAGTCTCAACAGGCTGCTCAGAAGTAGAAAATAAACTAAACTAACCACTCATTACTTGTGAATACACACCGTTTCTTTTGGTTTGTCTTCTGGTATCAGCCATCAACTAATGCAAGATTAGCTTTCATTCCAAGCAATTACCCGAAATAAAGCGAATATAATTAGAGGGTGACTGTAAACAGATGGGACGCTTCATTCTTTACTTTTATTTGAAGTTGGTCCACTATTCTTTGTGCTATCTCAAATCACTGTTTTGCCTGGAGACCTTTGAACAATGCCATGCTAGTTGGCCAAAACAAGGAAAGAAATGCCCACGATAATGGCCAAACGGGAAATTCCCTTTGTTTACTTGCATGTTTCAGCACATTTAATAGGCTGCTTATGCCCAGTAGATAAGCACAGGCCACCTCCTTCAGCAGCAGGAATGTCTGAAAGCTCTGCATCTATTTAGCTGATCAACAGAAAATTATTCTGCGACTTCTTTTATAAATCATCGTTTTGGTTGTTTAATGTCTCGTTCCAGCTTTTCAAATCTGTAGACATGTTTTTATTTGTTTATTATCGTGATAAACTGAATATCTTTGGATTTTGGACTGTTGGTCAGACAAAACTATTTGAAGACGTCTTCTCGTGCTCTCAGAACATGTGATGGGCCTTTTTTCACAATTTATTTGACACATCATAGACTAAACGGAGTTGGTTATATTTCTGCAGGTAATAATACTGACACAATTTACTTTCCCAAAGTAAATATTCCCCTTATAGTAAACACTGAGCCGTTCCAGTCATGTCTGCCTAACTAATTATGTTTACAAGGTTTCCCTTGTGCCTCCTGTGTAAACCTGTCAGTCAGGACAGAGGGCAGCAAGATCCTCAGCTCTCTTTGTTACAAAGCTACTCGCTCTGGGAACTGCGACTTGTGCAGCGGGTCTGGAGGGGGCCAGTCAGGTTAACGATATCAAGCCTTGTGTCCCCTCGCAGCCTTATCTTATCACCGTGGTTTGTGGCATTAACCTTGGCCTGGAAGGGGAAAAAATCTTTAAATGGGAAGGGATTGTATTAAAATAAGTGGTGATAAAGAGGGAGCAGCAGAGCAAAGATACCCCCTCCCCCTTATTCTTTCTTCCTCCTGCTACTGCCTTTATGTTAGTCAACTGATAACAACTCCCCTTGATCAGGTGGGTTGATTAACGATGGGAAAACAGCGCGACACTGACCTTCCTGAAAGCCTGGACACATACCAACACAGGCGCGTACACACACACACACACACACACACACACACACACACACACAAACACACACGTCACGTGTTCACAACCAGGAAATAGAAACTAAAAGAAAGCCCCGGTGGTCAACACATGCTGCATGTTTCAAGGCCATTTCAGTTCCAATAATCAGGACCTGATGAGCGCCGCAGCAGCGACACAAACAGACGCTTTCAGCCTGAGGTGAGAGTGGAGAGTCGTCAAAACAACGCTCCTGTTACTTGACCCCCATCATTACAGCAGCTACTGTAATGAGATCCCAGCCACCATCACACTTCACCCAATACACAATCACCCACACACACATTTTAACTCTGATGTTTCAGCAGAGCAGATGAGATTAATTAAAACAAAACAAAGGATGAGGGTCAAACTTTTGTTGTATATGCTGTCAAATTAAGTTGAAAAAAAAAAAATCCAGCTTAAAACAAACAACAAAAGCTGCTTATTTTTCTCGATGAGTCTATAAAATACCACGACAATACTGAAAAATACTGAAATTATAATTTCTCACACCCCAACATGACGTCTGAAAATCTATTTTTGTTTGACCAACAGTCCAGAACCCCAAAATATTCAGTTTACTATAATTTATAACAAAGACAAGCATCAAATCCTCACATTTAAGAAGCTGGAACCAAGAAATGTTAAGTATTTTTGCTTAAATCATTGCAGCTCTAAAACATATTGTTGCCACGGCCAACAGAACCAGCAGGAAAGGGCACATTATTGAAGTACATCATCAGCCGCAGCGCTGCAAATACAGTAGACGAGTCAGCAAATGTCTCACCTGACTGTCACTTGGCGCTGGTTTAGTGTCAGGAAGAGGTGACTCAGGAATATCTGAGTCCACATGCAGCAGGTCCCAGCTGTGCCAGGATGACAGACGACCAAAACGAACCATTTTCCACAGCAAGAAAAAAAATTCCCACCACTTCAGATAAAATAAAAAAGAAGCAAGTCTGAGTAAACAAGTGAAACCTGGAGGTAATTCCAAAAAGTCAGGAGGAATCCATTTCCAGGAAATCACAATCCAGAGAACAGTGAAGAGCAGTGTAAAGCATCGCAGCTACTTCACTTGTGTGTCTGAATGCCGACCTGATCCTGCAGATACTGTGTACTGCAGGCCAACGGTCACACAAATGACAATCATAAAGGTGTGTGTTCACTCTGCAGTAAACTCCACCTTCAGGTATCAAGCAAAGCTCTTTGTTTTTCCAGCACAAACACACACACACACACACACACCTTTTCAGCATGTAGCTCCTCCCACGCCATATGGGGAATAAATAATAGTCTCCTCCACCTGATATAATTAGTTTAATTAGAGAAGGTACTACCAAACACATGAGTCATCTAAATTCTTCACACACACACACACACACACACACACACACACACACACACACACACACACACACACACACACACACACAGACTGGACAAACTGGATTCAGCTATAAGAAATTAGTTAAATGTTTCTAATAATAGATCCAGTATCAGTATCACAGGCAGGAGTATTGTGAGTGCCGCAACATGTGAAATATTCAAATCAATCATCAGCTTCACCAAATGGAGTGATTAAGAAAAATATATGGAAATACTATATACTTTATGGGTGCAACTGTTTCATTTTCGATTAATCTGTTGATTATTTTTTTGATCAATCGATAAAATATCACACAATTGTAAAAATGCCAATCACAGTTTCCAAGAATCCAAAGTAGATGTCTTGTTTTGTTCGACCAACAGTCCAAAACCCTGAGATATTCAGTTTACAATAATACAAAACGTAGAAATCCGAGAATATTTAGCTTTTTTAGCTTAAAAAATTACTGAAATGATAAGACAATCAACTAATCGATTGATTAGCTGATAGCTGCAGCTCTGATATACTATACTTTGGTTTGTACAGTTCATACAAATGCACAATGTTAATTTTATCATGGTTTTATCAACTCACATGTATTACTTATTTCACAATTTTAACATTAAATCAAATAAGGTTTTCTGTCAGTTTATACTTTACAAACTAGCCCTTATGTCAGGGATAAAATTAAACTTCACAGAGTCTAATATTTATTCCAAAGACCTTATCAACCCAATCGCTGACACTTCTCACTCTATTAACAAACTATACTGACTGTTGTATAGAACAACTCATGTTTCAGTTCAATTCTTCAGATCAGACGCGGAGATGAACCCCGTGTGACCGCCGCTGATTCAACTATTGTCATTCAAAGTGGCTCTGTGTTAATCGACGGCCGTCCCCATTGTGAGGACTGATAGTGGGAGCAGAGGAGGCTGTTGGATGTGATAGCCTGGCCGAGGAACCATCCCCACACATTACCATCCACGGTTGTGTAATGCAGGTAAAAACACACCGTATGACCCAGTGTGAAAAAGAGGAAATAAATAATGACAATTGCTTCTGCCAACGTCTTCCACCTTCCTAAACAAAGCACACTGAGTGCATTGTATGAGCTGAATTCAGCTACACGAATACAATATCATTCAAAACAGACTTTAATCCCTCAGAGGTGGAGACACTTGTGTCACCCTGTTTTGGGTTCAGTACACAAACACAAGAAGACGAGACACTTGCCACTCCTTTCACTGTCTCGTCAGGTGAAATGTGGACTTTCTACAGTAAGTCATCACAGTGTCTTCAGCCCTGAAGGCTTTTGGGACTTTTGTCAGTTATGGTATTTCCTTGTCTATATGAAACACCACTAACTGCCTCTCCTGTCTATTACATAACAAACTCGTCCAGCCCCGAGGCGAAGCCAGAAGTATCTGCTTGTTTTAGGATGTGTGGACTGCTAGGGCTGCGACTAATGGTCATCTTCATTATCGACTCATTTCTTTGATTCATTAGTTCATCGTTTGATCTATAAATTGAAATAGTGGAAATTCTGGAAACCCAAGATGGCGTTTTAAAACTATTTGTTTACTTATTTAAAAAAAAAATCTGTTTACCTTCACATAAGACAAAGAAAAGCAGAAATTCAGTGGCAGCTTTGGTGCACGACAGATTTATAAACTCTACCGTGGTCTGATATCCTAGTATTGAGTAAATACAGTAAGGTTTCCCCTGATGTGACGGAAGAGTGCATTATGGGAGGCCTGAGCACTGATACACATCTGGAGGATCCATTACATGACAATAACTCCCTGGGAAAACCAAAACCATGCAACTGCAAACTGTAAGGTGATCCTGGTGACTGTAATTTGCCATCTCTGGATCAAATAATCTTACTGTAAATGAATACCCTTTATGCTGTTTCATGGGTTTTTGTGTATTTAACTAGATTCGGAGGCAGTCTGTGGAGTGTGACAGACTGTTGTATTCAGTGGTGTGTTATATAAGAAGGAAATTGACAGGGAGCGAGGATCAATGTACTGTACATGCTTACTGAAAATCACAAAAGGTCCTGGATGGCTGAGCTATCTTTATGACGACTGTAAAAGTTGCAGTTTCTGTTCTCAGGAACAGGAAACACAAGCCAGCGCCTGAACTGCGTGTCCCCAAAAGCTGCTGGTATACTGTAAAAGCCCCTATGAATGAAGTTTCTTTTTACTCCAATCTGTCGTCATAATTTGCTGCATACGGACCAAAAAACATCCTGAGCCTTGACCCTGGGGATAAATTACTTTTACATCCCGAATGGG
Organism: Lateolabrax maculatus; assembly: GCA_031216445.1. Taxonomy (NCBI): domain Eukaryota; kingdom Metazoa; phylum Chordata; class Actinopteri; order Acropomatiformes; family Lateolabracidae; genus Lateolabrax; species Lateolabrax maculatus. Next base: position 23,693,391 of record CM062201.1, on the reverse strand, counting down.
TAAAATTAATCATACTACAGTATATATAGAGAGGGAGATTCCGACTTTCAGGTTTGAGTTTTAGTTTCGTCAAGTTATGTTATTATGTAACTGGTCAAATTAACCTTGAAGTAAAACATGCTCAGTGGATGGATGTGGATCTCATGACTTCCTTTGATGTTATTGTATAAATGTTTTTTTTTTTTTTTTAAGTCATGTGGGTTAAAAGTTTAGGTCAGTATCAAAGGTGAGTTGATACACTGCTGATATTGTAAGGGTGTAGCGAGTTTTATGGATGGTGCAATAATTCTGAGGCAAAGGCGGGCAGCGGTGCTTTATGGGAACTATCAGCAAGGTTGGAATGCGTCTTTGACCAATCACAGAGCTTGGCCGAGGTTCCCTGTTGTCAAATAATCAATCCGGATCATCAAAGCTCTCTGCAGCGTATCACAATGCTGCCAGAGCCTATAAAATGTAACATGCATGCAATAATAAACTTGAAACAAACAAAACAGTAACTCTATACAGAGAAAGGACATGGACTTGGCTGTGTTTCCTCTGCAGCCTGGCACAAGCCGCCGCGATGCCAGGCCATGAATCCGGTCACTAGGCAAATATCTAAACTTCTTTGAGCAAAGCCCCTTGATTCCATAAAAAAAGCAGGCACGCATGCGTTTTATGGTGAGTGCCAAAGCTGCTGCCATAGAAACTCAAGACCGCACTCACTGCCTGCATGTCCAAGTAGAGCTTTTGTCCTCCAGACAGCTTTCATAAAATATGGGCTGGCACCCAAACGGATCACAGGGTTTCTGCTGTACAGTCTCTTAAAGACTATCAATAGTATCAACAGACTTCAATGAGCTTGGGTTCTGTGGCAAGAGACTCGTTTTTGGGTTCAAGATTTAAATAATTTATAAGTCATTCTTACCATAGTTTCAGAAAAAACAAACAACTAAGAAATGGAGGGCTGCAACTCTCTAAGATTACTGCAGAATATTTTCTCCATTAACCAATTCATTCTAAGGTCTATAAAATATCTTTAAAAAATGACAAAATCACAGTTTCCAAGAGCTCAAGTTGACATATTCAAATTGCTTGTTTTGTTGGTCAAGTCAAAAACCCAAATATATTAGTAGTTTACTAATATATTTACTATGATAAAACTTAAGAAAACCAGTAAATACTGACATTTGAGAAGCTCCAAAAATACTCTTCTCTGAATAATAATTTGTTTCTGATATGAATTTTCAACAACAAAATGCATTTACTCTTCCTCCCTCATTACTGAAGTTCATACTTCCCTAAAAAGTTAATTCTCAGTGTACGTACACAACAAGTTTCCACATCACCCTTGTGTAAGTTGTAATAGCACAGAATCATGCTTGTACATGTGTTCAATGTATTACTGAATTAAGCTGAGCACAGAAACTTTCCCCTTTCAGCAGATTAATGTGAAAACTGCTGCAAATTAATTTTCTAACGATTAATCAACGGACTGTTTTAGTTCCACAGAAACGTCCTTTGTGACTGCACACAGCTACAGTGCAGACAGTCAGAAGCTCAGTTTATTTTGCCAGATATTCAATAGATGCAGCAGCTTTCATCAGAGTATCAGAGGCAACTCATTACTGCCCCCCTGAGGACTGCACTAGGAGTTGATTTTATCACTCAGACCACTCTTTCCACATCGGCAGTCAATAAAACTGACAAGTCGCAACCTGCAGTGTCAGTACACTGAAATTCTTTGGCAAAATTCCTTCAGAGAAAATTACACTGTCAGTGGTTTGATGGCACAAACGAAATAAAATACAGCAATTCCACACGGCAACGGGCGGTCAGAGACTGTATGACTAAAACTCTGCTTTCCTCAGCAACCTCCAGTGTTTATGTCTCCGCTTGGTGACTAACCTTAGTGACTTCCCGCCACAGATGGCAGTAAAATGCTTGAACCCAGCCTCTACCTGATTCCCTGCCCAAAGCAATGATGACATCAAGACTAGTCTGTTTACGGTACGTGCATATATTGTGTACACACACACACACACACACACACACACACACACACACACACACAAACCTGTAAGTTGGTCTAGACTTGCCTCAAGGGTGATAAACAACCAATGACTTGTTTCTGTGCTGTGAACAGTACCCACGGGGGGGGCGGAGCATAGTGAACAGTCAATTTGTCACCTTGGGCTCTGCAAAGACTAGTTAGTGGCGTTTATAATAGAAATAATATACAGGTAAAGTGATAATACAAATAACTGTTAAGCTGCAGCTCTACGGCTAAAGAATGGTCAATGTGTCTTCATGCTCTTATTGCTGGTGAAAGACAGCTTCATCATCATCTCCGGGCCCATGTTACAGATTCCTTATGTGCCACAACATGAACCTGATGACTGTGTGCCCTGCTGTCATGCTCCATGTTTGGCAGCCAAGTGGATCGGGATCCTGCAGGCCTCAGTCGGCCTCTCAGCATCTCTCATCAGTAACAAAACAACCACTTCCCGTGGCTGCAGGAAGTGCTGAAGTGGCACAGAGTGTTCCAGAGTGAACTCATCATCATACGAGATTCGAGGGATCAGTCGGCAGCAGCGAGCAGGCTGGCATGCACGCACACGAGTGTGCACACAAAGACAAACACACGGTTGGCAGTAGACTGAAGCAGAAATCCAAAAATACATTCCCAAGATAAAGGTAATGCACTACAATGAGGTCATGATGGGATCACTGTGAGATACGACATAGGCTCAATGCATCATGGGACTGAGGGAAGAGGAGGTGAAGTTATGGAAAATAGGGTGTGGCAAGAGTCAGCAGTAAGAGTCACTGGGTGTTGTCTGTGTTTGTGTGTGGTTTGAAAGGGGTGGTGGCCTTTGGTTTGATGAGTCTGATCAGAGAGACAGTTTTGCATCTTGTGAGCTGGAGCGGCACAATGAAATATAACCGCCGTCAAACGACACTACTGTCCCGCTCGACCAGATGCAACTCACCAACAGATCCACGCTATCCCGGCGTCCCAGAGACCCATGCTCCACCCTCTCGCTGCCTGGGGTGAGGATGTAGGGGCTCGGACCTCCAGAGGGCTTCATGTTGGGCAGACTGAGCGACCGCAAGTCCTTCACACTCTGCTCCACCTTCAGCTCATCACCCAGCCGTGCTAAATGGAAGAAGAAGAAAAAAACACACGGTTGAGCAGTCTGGGAAATGGAATCCTGAAAAGCTGAAAACTTGTTTATTTATTCAATTCAGAGGAAGCCACTATAGTCAAAATGACAAGAAATGTGCACTTTCAAGTCCACTTTTCTGTTTTTTTCAGTTTGGTGTCATTTTGAACTGAGAGCCGCACCCAAAGTATTAGGCACACTGTTTTTCCTTGAAGTTAAATCCTTTAACAGGCCCTTGTAAATATCGTAGAAGGGATAATACCAACCAAAGCAGAGCAAAGTGGGCTTGAATTAAACTTTTAATAATTGTAACTAAACATTTTTATCAACTTTTAAGTTATATATGGCTAACTTGTTATCAAACTGTTGTCTATTTACACATCCAGCAGATACAGAGCAACATCACTTTTCATTCTGAGTCGTGTTTCTGGCCACCTGGCGAATTTAAATCCAAGATTCATTCTCTTTTAGCTCCCTAGTCTCCAGTAACTCCTGAGGGAATTATCTGGGTCTTTAGCTAGTCACTAACTTTGTCTGTCGGCCCATTTGCTGATACCCAACAAGAAAAACAGAGATCTATTGAAACAGCATTGAACAAAAAAAAAGAAAGCAGGACAATAAAGTCGTCGTCTTTATGAAAACCTCTAAACCCTCCAACCACGTGACTAAACAGCTGTGGACTGTTGGCCCTCAACCTCTGTGTTTCTGACTGTATGTAACTTCAGACTGCGGTCAAGAGGTGCGAGTCAGGAGGGTGACAATTTCAAAAGAATAGCAATTAGTCATGGCATAGGATCTCTTTTATGGCAGGCTTAAATAGGCCTTAGATCCAGAGACTGCAACCAGTGTAACTGCAGTGATCGCAGAGGAGAGGCACCATTCCCAGTTTCCACTCAGGCATCAAGGGGAAGAAAGCTGGAAGAGTCATCACGCAGCGACTGCGTTGTTAAGATTCATGAGACACTTAATAACACTTCTGGAATAAGACGGAGCAGAACAGCGACAATTTGTTTTCCCCTTGTAGCTCTGATCACTTTTAAAGGATGCAGTCCACTCCTTTTTCCTCAGAAACTCGGGTGTGAGAGGAAACTGGCCTACGCCATCTGTCCTGACACAGATAAGAATGGTGTGACGCCTAAAATACACCGGGACTGCAAAGACTAAAAGGCTACCTACTTTCTATGAACAAAGTGACAGATAAACACTTCCTATTGCTGCTATTATAATTTATTTTACAAGTTTATGCTGTGATCGTTTGCCCATAGCCGTTTCCCAAATGTCCAACAACTGAACGATGATTATGATGAAGTGCAGCTAAATAAGATCTGATGCTGGGCAAAGTGCAAAAGAAAGTTTTATGCTGCTGTACCTGACATGTTGGTTGAATAGAAGACACTTTTGGGAGAAGTGAGACTATATTCTGCAAGCCATTGACAGGTCAGAAAAAGTCTCTTTATGTTTAGTTTCAGAAACAATTTCAGTTGTTGAATCATTCCATTCCTGATCCTCCCAATCTCCCATATTTTGTGCCTCTAAAAAGGAACGTCTTAAAAGATATATTGCAATTTTCAGCTGGGCCACTTTTCTTTCATTTTACCAGCGCAAAACCTCAGCGCAGTCCTTTACTAAATATGGACAATTCTACTGTTCAGTGGCTGATAAAGTGGCACAAATCCTTAACACATGTCCCCCAGTGACTCAGACAGAGGAGAAGGCATTATTGCAAGGTGGGGTTGATTCTGTGGTGTTTTTTACCTTTGACTTTGAGGTAGTGTCCTCCAAAACGGTAGGCCTCGAAGTTGAGGGACAGCGGTGTGTTGGACTGATCCAGGAACAGGTCGACGCGGGACAGCTCAATGCCGTTCCTCTCAAACACTGGAGCTAGAACCTCTCTGGTAACACAGAGATAGAAAATAAGCTGTTAATAATGGTTCACATCAAACTCCCACAATACATTTCACGTGACCATTCCTTCCCCACCCTGTTACCTCAGGGTTTTCTTTTTCATTGCGGGTACAATTTCTGTGTTTATGTCCACGTTGAGATCAAACTTAAGGCTGAAGCACTCCTTACTGGGGTCCTGCAGGGGGAACAGACGCACTGTTAGTTTACACAGGTGGGGCTGCAGCTCTGCTGGCCCGCCCCGGGCTCGTGCTGTATGTGTGCTCTCAGCAGATCCACAGGGGGGCCCCTTCTCACTACACTGCCCGACTCAAACAAAGAGCAGCCGGCGAGATACCATCATGTTATATCATCGTTGCAGAGAATAATGGTGGCTGCTTTCATAATGCACAACCCATCTGCTTGTATCAAACTAATTTGTCAAAAACCATGCGCATACTCATAACTCTGCTTAACAAAACAAGTGACGAAATTATTTCCCCAGAAAATCACGTAAAGTCTCTCAGGCGAAGAAGCTGTAGACAACTTCTAGGAACAGAAATGAAACTGTGGTTTCATGGGGGGACGTTTTATGTTGCACACTGCAGCCCATGTGTCTGTATGATTACTTACATCAGTGTGTCGTCTCCGTGGCTTCTTTTTCACCAACTTCATCCCCCCTGTTTTACGCTCCCTGCAAAACAGTTACACACATTATCATACATTTTAAAAACCAGGTCTTCAAAAGAGCCCAACCTATGAGAAACGGCCCGTGTGGCCAAAATCTGTGTGATCAAAATCTCTGTCAGAAGACGAACATTTCATGGTTGTAACTTATCCACCAGTGTGACAAGACAAGAGCTCTACTGTACTGACAGGCAGGAACACATGAACACAAGCACATTTTAACGGAGGGTTACCGACCCGCGGTCATTGCTCCCCTCATCCTCTTCCTCCAGGTCGGAGGGGGGGCTGGTGCGCGGGGGACAGGAGCGCGTGGACACGTTCCGAGCCAGGATGGAGGCTAAAGGTCAAGAAAACACAGCAGTCATTCCTTCTGTTGGATCACAACTCAGGCAACCTTAAATTATTGAGTTTTAAATGGTCGGTTCATCCAAATTAAAAAGAAATTAAAATTCAGCATACCTTTAATAGTTCCATTTGACAAATGTAGATCTAAAGAAGGTGCTAAAGCCCCCTGAGGCCCCCACTTTGAAAATCCCTGCTGTGAATGTTTTTATATGGACTATTTCTTCAGTAGAAAGTACTATAAAATATGATCACAGTAGGGGTTTGTAAATGATCTTGAATAATTCGATTTTTTTAATGCTGTGAGCACCACTAACGAAATTCAGTTTACCTTCATTGTGTTGGGGGCGGAGGCACAAAACTCAGGGATGAAAATCCCAAGGCCTGGGCAAAAAAATCTAAAATTCAAATATAATCTGCACGGCTCGTTAGCACTGGCCTGGTTCTAGACCTCTGAATTGCTGAATCTCTGAATCCACATCTATGAATTTGTACAGCAATTCAAACAGGTCCAGCATTGTGCCCACTGATAATGTGGATGAGATCGACAAACTGTACAGATTTTTGTAAGTTGACTTACGGAAGTCACAGTGCCTGGTCTGTGAAATTTTTTGGTTTGTCCTGAAAAATGTGAACTGAATTGGTCTTTGAAACCACTAAATTGCCCAACATGAACACAATGTGAGGTTGAATGAATGACGTGAAACGAAATGGGAACCAAGTCTGGAGGTAAAGGTAAGTGAGAAAATACATTTTCAAAATCGTTATTTGGATGAACCCACCCGTCACAATGAGAGTTTGACTAGAGACACAGATTGAATAATTACACAAATCATAAAAGTTGAAACTCAGAATTTCCCAAGAAACATATGGGAAAGGAAAATGTTGTTTTGCAATTTTTGCCTTATTTAGACAACAGTAAAAATTCAGTGTCCTTGATAGTTACACAGTGAGATCTTGTAATGAGGCAATGGGTATGACTTCACTGTAAGAGGGGGAATACCAAATAAAGAAATACTGCATGTCTACCTTGCGGTTGTAAGTCAAATCGGGGGTGCCGGTCAAAGTGCATGTTGTCTGTGTTCTCTGAATGACTGCGTGAGTCACATGACTCACACAGGTGAAGGGGGCTTTTGTTATTCAGGTCTTGGCAGTCTGGGTGGTGGCAAACCTAAGAGCAGAAACAGAGAGATACAGATACAGAGGGGGAAAAAGAGGACATGAGAAAGTCAGATCACATAGCTGCCAAGTACACAAAGTCCCTGCATTAAAATACAAAAACATTTTAAAAGCGTGGGCCAAAGTGAAAAGGGTAAAACAGTCACACACATTTCGAATAAACAGCTCCCTGCCTGACTATTGTTTCTGCCACAATTAAATGACCACAGACGCTGCGATGGGCATTCCTGAGGTTCGGTGACTCCCACCTTCCCTCCATCTGTCCCCTCCCTCTGTGGGATGACAGCTAGGCCTAATTGACTTAAAGTTAGCTTTTCACCTCGTGTGCTGATCTGGGACCAGCTCGGCATTACATAATCCACAATCGCATCCCGAGAGGTGAGGCAATGAAACCGACCGCAGGCCAGAAACTGGGAGACTTCCAGACCGCAGAGCTCCGAAAGCTCTGCAGCCGAGGCGACGGGCAGCAGAAGGCTGCAGGATTAAGGGATCCCTGTCTCAGCCCAGACAGATCCGACCCCCCACCCACCATCTTTCCCCTCAACCTCAGCAGTGAGCCGGGTGGCACTGGTGGGCTCTTCTACATCTCCTCACTCCACCCTGCGCCCCCCCCCCCCCCCCCCCCCGCCATCTCCCACACCCGGCTCAGGAAGCAAGGATGTATGGGGAGATACAATGGAGGTCCCGCTAATGTACTTCCTGTGATTGTTTCCATGTACTCAGGAGGAGCAGTGTGTCTGTGCATGTGTGTGTAAATGGTAAATGTGTGTGTGTGTTGGGGGGGGGATGTAGCTTTCATGTAAACACAACAACTATAGATAACCAAGAGACACCATCCCAACACTGTTGTTAGTCCTGTCTTCAGTAACTACATTGTTGTAACACACTCATATGCTCTGCCACACACTCTAGCTATATATAATAGAGTTTAAGTGCAATCAAGTAACTCAGACTTCAATAAAAACGACTGTCTCTCCGTCCCCAGCCCTGGTACTCTACCGTCATATTCTGCAGGTTGGAGCAGGAGTCTCCCCCACTCCTGCAACTCGGATCCATATCCACGCCAGCAGGCACCCAGGACCCCAACAAACATCCACCTCGCCGGCCTGCTAATTCACTCCGCAACGTGCCCCTGACAAGCCACACAGACGAGCTGCCTTATTAATCCACTCCTCTCAATGTCTAGCCAGGTATAATCGCAGATTTTAAGGAGCACCTCGCTGGGCTGGAGGAGGACGGAGGGAGGGAGGGAGGGAGGGAGGGAGGGAAGGAGGCAGGGATGAGGTTATGGGAGGGTGAGGAGTCCCAGTAAAGATATAAACCCAAGGCAGGAAGGAAGGAAAAAAATCGCCCATCCAGAAGCTTTTCAGAAGTACAAAGCCCCCCTAATCTCGCAGCCTAATTGGTGCCTGTGCTCTGTCAAAGCCATCTGACGGTCCTGCAGAGATTAAACAGCGCCGCTCTGAGCTCCATACGCCAGGGTCTTCTCCTCTTTTTCCTCTCTCTCTATTTTCTGTCCTCTGCCACCACCAGCACAGACTCCTCCCTTCCTCTCAAATACCCTGGGTGACTATACCCAGAGCCCCCCCACCATAAAAGAGGTTTTAAATAGAAAGAGACTGAGAAACAGAGTCAGTGAGGCTAAGAGAACGGCCTTGTTTACTGTGGTGAACATGAAAAGCTCTCCCCTCCAACAACTGCATTAAAGGATAATTCCAGTTTATTACAACTTGAGTCTTATTTTTTATAGTAATTGCTGAGATCTGGGACCACGGTGGCACCACTACATCAAAGTGCGACACAGCAAGAAATACGAGCTGTCAGACCATTCCAGCGTTATTGTTACAGATAGGAATAATAGCCAAATCTATTAAATTAAGATCCAAGTTGTAATAAAGCAGTATTACTCTTTAGAGCAGACCACATTCCCCTTCAACTCTATGGAGCGTTTTAGTGTCTTTCAGCTTGTTGTTTTGGTTCTCAAGCCCACAATCTAAGTGTTTGGGTTCACTCTCACCGCTCTCATAGCACAGTTTGTGGCTGCAGAATGTGGCTGTTTTCAGCAGAAAAAGCTCACAAAGTGAATGAGTAGCTGGTGAACATGTAAGACTTACATTCAGGCAGATAAAACACAACTTCAAATGAGTGTTGCCCATGTGTAGATAGGATATAATTTGCCAACAAGTTTGCTATATCAACCTAAAAAGTTATAATATGCCAATGTTGTGGATTACAGCTTCATTTCACTGCCACAAAATAGCCATAAGAATCGATTACAGATTTATATATACTTGCACGCTGTTCTACATAGTTTTTCTCTGTGGCTGCAGACTGTAGACAGGCTGTATGGTACACTGAGCTGAAAACTAATGTCAAATACTAACATGCTGATGTTTATCAGGTATAATGTTTACCATCTTAACCATCAGACTTGTGTGTTACCGTGCCTATATTAGCAGAGTACAGCTGAGGCTGATGGGAATAACTTTAACTTTGTAGGTATTTGGTTGTAAGATATTGGACAAATAGAAGAAACGTCAGTCTGCGGGCCGTGAATTACATGACATTTCATGGAAATCCATCTAATAGTGAGATATTTCAGTCGGGAACAAGGGGTGTGTTCTATTTTTTTTAAAAACAAACTTTAATCCTGTTCAGTCCTGTGTGCATTGTGTGGTCACTATGATGCTGAAAGATATTTCTCAACCGTTGCTGCTGATGACGTTAGACAAGGTGCAGGTAACAGAGGTGTGAAGTGTCTCATCTCTGACTGAGTCACTGACCTCAACTTGCCTCATTAGGATTCACGGCAGAAGCAGACAAGTCACAGAAATCTGTTACAACATCACCTACTTATGCTTCTCTGAAGTCAACGTCATCGCATGCTCCCGAGTTTTCGTGCAGCAGAGTCAAATGTCCCGTCGCACAGGGGTGGTATGTTCACCACAAGGCGCGGAGACAGACGGCCGGGCCAGAGAAATACGAGCAAATCGGACGCCATATTTAGACAATAGCCCAGATAGGTAGGCCTTCCTCGCTATCAGGTCGGGGCGTTCACATTCCAACTAAAGTAGCTGAAAATATTCTGACGCTTTAGCCAAGACAAACGAGAGCATCACGGGCTGGAGATAAGACTCCAAAAAGCACCACATGGAAAAAACTCAAACAAACCTAGAAAAGCTTGTAATCTTACATTCATGACAGATACCTGGAGATACACACCTAAAATAACTGCTTTTGAGCTCAGGATATGTGCAACAGGGATTTTTGCAATACTCAACATTCTTATCAACGAGAGGGATGATTGATACTCGGGTACGAGGACGACCTGACTTTCATTATCCAGACGTTTCTGGAAGTGGATCAGTTTTCCCAACACAGCGAGGAGGAGGAGGAGGAGGAGGAGGAGGAGGAGGAGGAGGAGGAGGAGGAGGAGGAGGAGTGTGTGTGTAAGAGAAGCTGACTGTAAGAGAATGTGACTGTGCCGGACAGCTGACAGGAGGCGACGCCGAGTGTGTATGAATGTGTGCGAGACAACATGTGTCATGTGAGCGTGTGTCGCGTGTATCCCCCCTGCATGCCTGCTCTCAGATCTCGCCAGATTAGAGGAAAGGGTGGGGGGGGTGGGACACGGACACGGACACGCACACACACACGCACACACACACACACACACACACACACACACAACCTTCATCCCCCTCCCCAACAGCTGAAAACACACACTGGCCCCACAGCAGCCCTCGTCTGGGCTTAACACATCCAATGCCACGTGGCGGCACCTGCTTATGCACCCTTGTTTCCACACATCCTGCAAACACGCCATCACTCCCATACACAAACACACACACACATGGACTTACAAACACAGGCATGCCCGCTCCAAGGCTGTGTCATCGATGAACAGCAGTTGCTCAGCTGTAATAAAGCTGTTCTTGTTTGGAAGAAGATGAGTGGAGTCTTCGGAGGTGAATCAGGATTATTACTTTAACACTTAACCCTCCAAACGCTGGCACGTGATATATGAAAGCTCCAACACACTTCACAACACATTCTGTAGCCACTGACTTGTCTTTATCTTATTTTGGAAAACTGGCTTTACAGGGCACAAGCCTACTTCACACAACTGATGCTAAAGACATTAAACTAAGTAACGGTTATATTAACTTCAGATTCAAATGTCTTAAACATGATTTATAATTAAGGATGGAACTTGTGGGTTTAAAGCTACAGCCTGGCAGATCAATTTGGCTGCAAAGTCCTCACCACTGTCACAATTTTGGCTCCCGGGATAATTTTAAATAAGTTTGGACGGCTTGCCACATCCTCGCAAGCTGGAAAATCTGCTGGTGATCAGTCTTTGTGTATGGAATTATGTGACGCACTGAGGGAAAGGCCGCGGATAAATTCAAACCGAGATTACAGATCTGACTCAATGTGATACAAGGCTCATCCATCACAGGGCTGCTGTGCAGAGGGAGGATCTCCTCAGTAATGTTATCTCCACATCCTTGTCTAGCAGGAATACAATGATAACATGATACATGGTTTTGTGAAGCCAAAACCACGCAGCATCAGACCTCCTGTCTGTTTGCAACCTGACTGTATTTCCCCTCAGCCCTCCTCCGGAACAGCTTGTCCTGCCAGAGCACACCTAGCTCTTATGTAATAGCATGCATCACTGTGTGCATGTGTGTGTTTGAGGAGTAAAAAGAGGGTACGTGTTTCTCTCACAGTATCATGGTGTATCTTCAGAGAGATAATAGGCTTTCCTCGTTTCGTTGCGTAAAGCCGGATAGAGTTTGATCGCATTTTATCAAATCAGAATCCCTTATCAGGGCCTAATTAGGTTTAGTTTTTAACATCTGGAAGGGGCTAAAGTTATAAATAACTAAAACTTGAATTTGCGATTCAATTTAGATCTGTTTTGCCTTTCAGTGGCTTTGCTGCCATAAACACAACAGGTTTTAGGGATTTTAGCTACAAATCTGAAAATAAGATGATGAGCAGCACAAAATATGAAATACTGATAGTGAAATACTGATAGTACTCCCAATAAGTACTGGGATACTGGGACACGTTGAAATAACAGCTTTATCCTTTTGACTTTTACACCTGTTTTTACTTGCTCCAAACTTACTCAATGGTTCCTGATGCAGAACTGTTGAGTTGATAAGCTTAAAATATTGATATATCATTCTCCTTATACTGACATGGGCAGCCAGATAATGAGAATTAACACTGTTAATACTGTTGGAGTGTGTGTTGTCAGTCTGTAAGTATGTGTGTGGAGAGGTGGTTCTGGGTTCAGGAGGAAGGGGTTGATGTGCAACACGTAAATTTACTAGAAAAAACAAAGAGCAAGAGAATAACTTTTATAGACATATTGTGAAAACACGAGTTCCCACACATGCACTGCTGCATAACACACACATAAACACACACGCACAGCTGTTTGTCATGGTGGTGCACACACCCACAGAGCAAACTCAATTCCCTGTCATTGTTCAAAGCGGCAATCATCAACCTGCACTCTCACACACACCCACCCACACACACACACACACTATAGAAAACAACAAAATCAAAGCCAACTTGAATCAACACAAAGCACAACAGCTTAACTAATGCTTCATATTGGAGACAATGGGGAATAGTGTTTGGCTAAGTTGAGCTCAGACCGTATTGTTTGGGCCAACCTTCTGTCCGGCACTGAAAAGCCTCACTGCACTTCAGTCTTTGTTGAGGCTGCGGGTGACATCCAGATACACTGTGTTTAATCACACGGGCCAACTTTAATGCTTACCATCACTCCGCTCCCACACAAAAGGCTGCTCTAAGGTCCTGTCCTGACACGAAAGTCCTCCCTGATTTGGCAACCGGTCAAGGTTCTCCTCAGCGGTAAGTTATGTTAGTATTAACGCCGCTCCTCATCAGTCATGAGGTGCTGGGGGAGTCCTCTCACGGTAGCGTCAACGGTCGCGATCGCCCTCTTTTTTTTCTTTCAAAAACCCACCCTGGCTTTGTCATTTCTTACACGAAAACACACCAAAAAGAGAAAAAAAAACTCAAGTGCATCCCACTGATAACGCCTACGCATGCAAATGAGTCGTTACCAAAGGACGAGGAAGAGTCATGCACAGTCTTGTTCAAATAGTATGACTGCAGTGAAGGTAAGTGGAACATCCAGACAGACTTTGGTCAGACCAGCTCAGCCGTCTACGACATCAAACTAATCAAAGATAACCCAAAAGTCAGACACAAGTACACATCATCAGTGGTTCACAGTCTACGACTGAAAGAAAGATAAACACTGTCTCATTTTCACAGTCAAATACACTGATGGACTGACCTCTGACCTGTGCATACAACAGAGTACAGTACAGAGTGCAGAGTACACAAACACAGCTGTCCCATGCAAATAAAACTAAATATTTATCCGTCAACTGCAAGTTCATTTTATTGCAATCCATTACATCTATGTGTCATTTTCCTTTGTTTCTGTTTTGTGGTTGTTTGGAATGACAAACCATTTTATTTAATATCAAAGACACCATCATCATAGGGCTGTAACTAATGATTACCTTCATTATTGATTAACCTAGTAATTTTCAATTATTCAATTAATAATTTATCTGTAAATGTTAGAAAAGAGAAATTCCCATTGCAAGTTCCCAAAACCTCTAAAGTGTCATCTTCAAATCAGTTCCAATTTCTGTATTTTATAATGATATGAGACAAAGAACACTGGAGAAGCTAGAACTTACAACTGTTTGGCATTTTTATTTCGTAAATCAATTAAAACAATCAGTTATTTAAATTGTTGCAGATTAATATTCTATCAACTAATTAATTAATCCCCCAATTGTTTTAACACCACATTATTATTTATGTTGACATGTTAGAAGGTTACAAGAGTAAGCTTTATTCCAACGCCACACTTTCCAGCAGTGACGATCCCTCCTCATCTCCTCAACCCACCTACTGGACGCTGGCAGGGACTTTATCTCCAGCCAATCACCTTCCTGCACACACCTGTGCTGTCAAGACACTGATGAGTTCCTAACTGCAACTAACCATACGTTATGTGCTACTGCATAAAGCATGATTGACTGTCAAAGAAAAAGTTAAAAGAGCTAAATACCTGCAGAGCAATAGTGCATTTCATCAAGCTGACAGGGACAGAGGCAGGTCAAACTTTAGTACGTTTCTCTTTTTGCTACCTTTTTCTAACAGCCAAATTTCATTGTCCTCTTGGGAGCAGAGCACACGACCCCACGGGGCCTCCCTATGTACGCTGGAGTGGGCCTGCTTTCCTAAACATTACACAGAGTTCCCATTAAGCCGTGGCCCAGTAGGTGGGATTGAAAGCAGCGCCCAGTCAGGCTGCAGGAGATCAAAGCGGGAGCCTGGGCAGGCCTGGCCGAAGTCTGATTTACTTTTTCAATAAATAAACGACGCATCTGTTGAGGAGTGGCACGGGAGAGAGCCGCTGCCGCTCGCTCGCTTTCTTCTTCCGCCATCTGTCCTCTGGCCGGGCGAGGAGGCGGAGGAGGAGAGCCAGGGCCTGCTTTAGTTTTTTTTTTTTTTACTGCGGCCGTTATGCAACAAGACGTCCTGCCTGCCTGCATGCCTGTTCTCTATTAACCGACTCTCCCTCGTTCTGGTACCGTACACTCCTGACGCCTCGCACACATATGGACTTACTCAAACAGAGGCACTTGTTGTGTTTCTTCCTCCCAGGAGAGAGAGAGAGTGTGTGTGTGTGTGTGTGTGTTACCCGAACACATGTTAAGTATGTTCATCAAAGGACCCGCAGAGGTATTCATTCACTAACAGAAATCAAATGTAGGATGAGGAGTGGTGTTTAACAGGGGATGATGTCATTCAAAGCCAATAACTGCAAGTGCAAAATAAAACAATGAGAGCAGGTGTATATAATGATCCCCATACGGCGTACTGTACATTTAACCTCGTGTAACTGATACGGGATCATTTCTGCTTATTATATTACAACACCGAATGCTTACACCGCGGCATCATCGCGACGTCCAACAGGCCGATCAGACAGTGGACCGTTCCATAAGCCTTGTCCTTACTGTTGCTATGCTCGCACATATGTAATAGTATAAGTAGTAATTTTTTTTTATACAATTGGACTTTGATTTCCCGCTTCAGGTTTCTTATTTCAAGCTGGAAAGTGTTTTGTCAGCTGAAATGACGAATGTCACTATTAGATTTGATCAGGTGTAACTTTTATAAATAAAAATGTCATGAATTATTTGTTGTAACATAACCCTTTTGGAAACTTACCAAGGGAAAACAGACAGGGACAAGCAAAGACGGGTTAGATTTATACTGTGGATTATCGAACAGTACGTTTCACTTATACCAGAGAAAGCTTGGATAACGAGTTTGGCTGGAACAGCTGGAGTGTAACCTTAACCAAAGCTAGCTTTCATTAGAGGACATAAACACACTGTTTCATCCATTTATTTACATGTTTGGTGTTGTGTTTTGGTTTTTGCATCCTCCAAACGCTTTACATACCAAGTAGCGCTCTGATGGGACCACTTCAACACCTGGGATCAACATCCGGGAAGAGGTTCAGCAAAAGGTAAAAGGAAAAGGTTGAGCATGTGCACAACTACAACAGTTGAATCATGGAGTCGGTGTGTAAACTGTGAAGTTTACAATGAACCGTTAGGCCAAACATTTTACCATTCGCCTTTGTTTGATCTTAAAAAAAGCTTGTATGATCATGAAGTTTCTTGCCACAGCTTTTCTCAGATCTCAGCCATTAATTTGGTGTTTACAACATTACTATTACCAGCAGCAAAAAGTGGCCAAAACAAACTAACTATAAAATCCAAGTTGTGAGAAACTGGAATTAGGAATTGGAATTACCCTTTAAAAAAAACAAAACCATATCAGCTTAATAATCAGTTTGTGTGACTCATTTGCTTGTTTGATAGTATGGACATCAGATACACTACAGAGTGTGTAACTGTATACAGTATTGCATAATGTCATCCTCCTCTCACACATGATGTTTTTTCCCAGATTACACACCATCAACGTTTAGGAGAAATAGTCCCATTTCGTATTATTAACACACTGACATCACTTACATATCCCATTATAGAATACAACATTTGCATTTCCCTTTAGGTAATAAATATGCAAATTACAGGTGTTTGTCCTGATGGCTCATCAATACAATTTACAACATTTGTCACATCTCCGTTATCTGTTCTTTCCCTGCCAGACTATCACATACGGCAGTCGAGTACTAGGCAAACAATCTAAAAGGTGAAAGCAGACACTGAAAGCACACAGGCACTCCAGGTTCGAAAGAACAGAAAGTAACAAACTCGGGAACAAACAAGCTCACAGGAAATACTGTAACTCCTTTTTTTGTGAAGTAGACCACACATTCCAAGAAAAGGTATGTTTCAACATGCAGCAAAGTTTGCCCAAGAAAAATATTACCTCCTCATCTTCCACAACTCATTTTCCTATTGCACAGCTAGATGTGGTTGCTTTTTTTTCCTAACTGAATCAAAGGATACATTGAAATTGCAACAATTACAATAACTTAATTATAGTAATAATAATAATTTATTTATGGGTTGTATTTGGAAGAATTTTGAAGAAAAAGCTCAAGAGATTAAGACTTTCTTTAATTGTTTTTAGATCGACAGCACTTCAGCTGAAACACAACTAAAACCTAAACCCCCTGCAGCACAGTCAAATATTTACACGACTCCCAAATGACACATGCCACTGTCACAGTGTCGTCACTGAGAAAAACAACACGCTCAAGCTGCCCCTAAGGAGAGAAACACCACTAAATCCTCTGAAGAACCAAACACAGCCCCACACTATTCAGTTCAGGATGATCGATACGACTTCACCAGAAAAGCACCACTCACCGGCAGCTGGTCTCTTTCTGCTCTGACAAAGTCAAGTGTACTGACTGCTGTCTCAGGCAATGCTGGCTGGACTATGACGCAACCAGCCTTCCTATCCATTGCTTCAGGGCAGGAGAAGAAAGAGATAGACAGGAGGGCGGTGAACACGACCAAAAAAGGAGGAAGTCAGAGAAAAAAAAAAAAAAAAGGAGTATTCCAAGTTAAATTAGGGCTTCAACTGAATGCTGATTTGGATGCAAGCTGCTCCAAATATGACATGGAAATTGATTATTGGGAAACCACTTCCAATGTGGTATAAAATAATATGGAAAGGAGAGAAGGCTGGTGGGTGCCAGGGGGTACACTGGTCTGTTGATATAAGAAGCAGATGTGAAATATGCAGGCATAGGAGGAAAAACAGACTTAAAGTGCGGGTCTGTACAGATGTGAACGTGTGCTGCCTTCACAGAGAAGACAGGTATTTCAAAAAAAAACAAAACAAAAAAAAACATCAGCACATCACATTTTTAATAAAAGTACCGTCACAGTAGAATCAAAGACAAAGCTGGGTCTTTACCTTATGTTTACCTACCATAGAAAGGCTCAACATACCAGGAAAGGCAACGCTTCAGGTTGTAGTGGAAGATATCAATATCTCCAAGATCCAATAGACAGCAGGTGGTGAAAGTTTAAGTCCCAACCTGAATCGAACTTGCTCTGTAGTCCCTCAGATGAGTGTGTGTGTGTGTGTGTGTGTGTGTGTGTGTGTGTGTGTGTGTGTGTGTGTGTGTGTGTGTGTGTGTCTAAAATAATCCCGATTCTTCAGGGTGAAAACACCGGACGGAGTTAATCTGACGGACGATGGGACTGAATGAACACGACAGAACTGAGAAGCTCAGTCTGTTTACTACAGCGGTCTACTGGGAAGACGCACACAAACACAGACAGAAAATCATCAACCCGCCCCTCTTTTCAATCACACTCCCACAAGCTCACACACATCCTGCCTGACTCATGTAGACTCCCACTGAAACTGAGCTTTTCTCTTCTGGGAATTAGCAAAGTTTTCCATCTGATAAACATTTCTATGATGTGTCGGCTTAACTTAATTTAACTCAGACTCTAATTCAGTGGGCAATTGTCACACTTTTTCTTATTCTTGACTTTGCTGAACTCTCTCGCTTGATTTAGTACTTCATTTGAACTCTGACCCTGAGGTGAAAGGGGGTTAAATGAGGGAGTTCAGATGGGTTTCTTCGAAAGTGCTGACTGGGGGAAAAGTGGGAAGTATATTTGTTCAAACACAACTAACACACAAACAGCATTACACATATATAATACCACATTCAGCGTACCTTCTGTTTAGTCCAGATCAGTTCGGATAACAAAAAAAAACGGTTTACTTTCATATTATTTTAAAATCAAATGAGGAATAATGGAAAGTGACCTGATATTCCATTCTGAAATAAATACCCTCTTTGTGGTTTAGTGGTGTAATGAGTAATCAATCAACAGAAAAGTTTGAAAATCTATTAATCGTTTGACACATACAATTTGTGGTTTTCCCCTTTTAAAAAATTGACTCAAAGTCAATTTACGTGCCTATGAAAACAATTGTGTAACATCGTTTGTGACTCTAGACGAGCTTTGTCACGTACAAGAAAAATACCAGACTTCACATTTATAACAGAAAGCCTGTGTTTACAGCTGCTACCATTATCAATTAATAGATTTAAAGATAATTGATCTTTTTTTTCCCTTTCCGGACTCCCAAATATGATGATTTGCAGCTTGTTTTTATTATATATGATAGTAAATTAAATATCTCTGGGAAGTTGTGATGGGAATTTTTCGATACTTTTTGACATTTCATAGACGAAACGATTAATTGATTCATCCAACAAACAACCGGCAGATTAATCAACAATGAAAGAACTGATGGTTGCAGCCTTTCCTGTGTTACAAACTACAGGTGTGGGATTTGAAAGAAGTGAGTGTTTGGCAGGCAGGCAGGCAGGATCTAATGATGAGAAGCTGTCCAGGTGAATTATGGGAAATGTAGGCTCCAGTGATTAAAGAGTTTGGGATTTAAAGTCCTGATATCTTTATGGTACCTGTTTAAGCAAACCCTTCTTCTGATTCCAGAAGAATAACTGAAAAACTTAATATTTGGGGGTTTTGGACTATTGCTCGGACAAAAGACAATTATCAATTCATCAAGAAACTAATCGGCACATACATTGAAAATGAAAATCATCGTTAGTTGCAGCCCCAGTGTTGGGAGGCTGTGTGGTGTAAGAACATGTATGATTTATAGTCTAATGTCCTGTCGCGGTGTCTTGCGCTGACCACAAACACTCAGCCCACTACTCTCTGTTCTTTTGTCATTCAGGTTAATCTGAGATGAACCGTGTTAAAATGCCCCGCAATTAGCTGGCTCACAAAAACAAAACCCCTGAGGCTGGGGGCCACATGTTTGGAGAAAGAGATGGGGGAGGATTTAATTCCCAAACCCCACCTTTCCTTGTCCTGTGTCTTCAAAACAAGGCGACCTGTTGAATCCATGTCTGCCCCGCCACCCCCCACTGTCAGCCTTAATTAGGGGAGGCTATATTTAAAAGAGTGGACAGCAGCGATGCAATTACCCTGAAGGATTAGATCCCACTGGTATTGCCATTGTTTGAGGCAGAGAAGGGGGGCTGAACACTAGTGACCTTCCCTTCATGCCTGACCTTGGCATTAACCCCTCTATAACTATAAGCTTCGAATTCTTTCAAGTCTTCAAGGGGAGCGGTTAAATAAGGGGGAAAAACAAAGGGAAATGTGAGCGTGAAGATAACAAGGATGAGCGAGTTGGTGTGAGAAAAAAAAGAGTGCAGAAAAAAGGAAAAGGATTAAAGCCAAATATTTCCCCCATGATGCTGCTGGAAGTTCCACGGTTTCATGGCTGGCTTCAGTTTAAGAGTGATTTAAAGAGCAAGTGCTTCCACGGCCGTAATAACACGTTCTGAATTGGAGATTTTTCAAAGCTTATTATCGCCTATCTGTCTAAGCTGTGCAGACTGCTATTCTCACAGCATTTCATTAAGCAGCGGTTGTTTACATTCTCAACACACTCAGAGCAAACCAACAATTAGTGGGGCTTGCCATGAGAAGGCTCTTCGCATGCGAGGGATTTAGGGGGGGTTGTGTTTTTTCAATCCATCTCCTCACTGGGGGCCTTCTCTTAAGTCTTTGAACCCCGGCTATATTGGTCGGCCCATACAAGGCCGTTTCCATTGGAGCGCCAGTCAGGTACCCTCTTCCTGTTATTCCCCTGTCTGCCGCGATGCTGCTTCCTGACTGGGATGCTCCTGGGGGGCTGAACTGGCGTCACTGGTACACCTCCCTTACTAGTGTTTGTGCTTCCCTGGTGAGATATTGTATGGATGGACACACATAAGTCACTGTCCAGCTTGTTTGTTATGGCTGGATGTCTGTCAAGCGGATTTTTCTTTCCGCTGACCCTGATGTACAGACATCCCCCTTGTTCCACATTTTAGTGGCATTACATCATTATTTTGGGTCAGTATTTGATCTTTAAACTCAGTGGGGGATCTTTCAACAAAGTAAAGTAATAAAAATAAAATGTATATACCTAACTGATGAACAGACTTCAAAGCCAGACAAGCCAGTAACATTTGCTGAACTGTGACCTCAGGTAGCAATTACAGGACGGCGGCATGCTGAATTTCTCTTAATGTCTCGCAATTCTCTTCAGTCAAGTGCTGTAAAGTGGCTCTAATCAATATGATTATATTGACAATTGATGAAATGACTATGTGTAATGTGAAACTCTCATCAGCATAATTTCCAGCTGCACCAGGCAGCTGTTTTTCAGTAAAAAAAAAAAAAAGCTGATAAACCTGCTGTACACGACCTAAATGGATGCGTTTTACTGCTAATTAATTCAACTTTTCATTTGTAAAAGGAGATTGTGTTGTTTCTTCTTTTAAAATTTTTGGTCAAACCCAAACCATCATAATCATCAGGTGTTTCTGAAATGTTATGATTTTCCAAGTAAATAAACCAAACTACGTACTATGTATGCGTTTTATATTTTCACTGGAATCAGCCATTTTCTTTTGGTAATAATCTCAATTAGGATTATGTTAGTGTGGTCTGACGTAAAATGAATCACTGTCTCCTCTCTGGAATATCACGTCACATAGGGCTGGAAAAATACAGCGCGGCGGAAGACACTGATTGGTTCACAGCAGACGAAGTCTTTGTGTGTGTCTGTACAAGAGGCAGCTGCCAGCCTGTTGTAGCCTGTTGGGGTGGCTGGGATCCACATCGTGATAGTCTTAGCCCACTGGAGAGAAATGTCCACATAAACATGGGAGTACCGTGTCCGATATCGAACACAGGGGAGACGTTTCTGTCGTTTACAGGCTAAGCGCGACGTGTTGTGGTACATACACTGAGAAAAAGTTATCATCAGCCGACATGTTTAGAAGAATGAGGCCAGCTGGCACTCGGCATAAAAGACTGATGATCAAGACTGATGATCATTTCAGGCTTTCCCATGAAGTGAAATTGTTTACAAAATGTCAGAGGAATGGCTGGTGACACGTCGACCTCCTGTAAGCTGACACTGTTCATTATCTCAAAGTTGATCACTGAGTCAAAAATATGGGGTGAGCAAACTACTTAAATAGTAAATGTTTTTTCAAATTCAAAAAACACAGATTGTTCAACAAAGTGGATACAGATGAAGATGATGGTGATTAACAGTGAATCAAGAACAGTGTTAAAATGCGAGAGAGGGCCAGTCAGTCTGATCCAGAGTGCATTTTTCCACCAAATGAAACACTCTAAGGTTCACATAGAAGCTGCCTGAGGCCACTTTTACTGGATGCACCGAACAACATTACAGTTTGTACTGATTTCTGAATGCATCTCAGCTATACTGGATAGTTTACAGCTCTAATTAAAGCCTGGTACATTGTATGGCCCCTCAGCCAAGTGGGCCACAACATGCTGACTGGATCTGGCATGTGTATCCTTTTCAGCCATACTAGCAGCATGGCTCTATGGGTGGCAATATTGGTAAGTCGACCACTTTGGTCCATACTGAAATATCTGACTACGAGATTGACGATGTATTCAACTGATTTTGGTGAACCCCTGACTTTTCCTGTGGAGCCACCATGATTTTGTGGTTTGACATCTGCCTCACATGGTTGTAGACTCTCAATTTTGAACAATTAATGCTTCACTATCCTCCAAAATACTATAAGTTGAAGGCTTCATTAAGCTGATTATAAAATCACAGTGCATTTTACTTAATGTGATAACCGAGTTAATTCTACTTGTTTATAATTTCTCCAGTAAAGAGACAAAAATCTACTAATATATACAGTATAGGTGATGGAATATTTAATAAGACACTAATTGGAGGCAATTAAAGTGTGCAAATCAATACACAAAACAATCATTAACATTGACATGCACTTCAATTAGTCTAACTGTTAACTAAACTGCAGCAGTGAGTCTCACCAAACTCGGCAGGCAGCCAGGAACAGTATCCACAGTCTGGTGAGCGTCTGACACCGGTACATAAACAAATCTCAAATCAAAAGAATGAAGCTACCACACAGTACTCCAGTGAGTTTTAACTCTGTTTTCCACATATTCATCTTACAGCTGCTTCCTTTACACAAGAAACCTGTATGAAGCCGTTTTAGAATCAACTACGATAAGATAATAAACCCCCCCAATATCAGTCTAGCACCAGAAAAAACACTACTGAGCCATTGCTGCGGGGGTGTAAATATGAAGCAGGAAATTAAATGCTGGAGAAGAGTATGCATGCTCAACCTTCCCTTCATAAACAAATTAACACCAGAATATCTCAACGGTGAGCCTCATGTTGAAAAAGTGATTTGGTAACTTTTCCTCTGCTCCCCCGATGTCTAAATGACTCCAGAGTCATCAGAGCACTGCAGACCACCATTTCCATTATTGGGCCTGCATTACTTTGTGAAGTAAACTTTCCAAGAACTTTACAGTTATAGCTGAGGTCACTGCCTTTTACATTTTTTTCCCAGAAACCCAATTTAAAAATGTAGTCTGCAGTCCCTCAAGTACAATACAAGCTGTGAGAAATACATGCGAGTAGAAAATCAAGCAAAGCTGATGCACATACTGTGTTCTGAAATAAATCAACTGCGACAGCTTACTTTTGAAGACGACGGAAACTTTGGGTAAAAAAAAATATTTGGTATATCCATCCGCGGCAGTTGTGCCCACCAGGACCGTTTCAAGCATAAACAGAAAACTAGGAGAACCTAAGAACAAGAAGCATGAGGAGGAGAGGCAGGTAAACTATCTAAGAGGATACACACAGCTGTTTTAAGCAGTTCTAAGTGAATCCATGCAGGCTGAAAGATGGACTTCAATCAGGAGGGTGGGAGGGT
This sequence comes from Lateolabrax maculatus, assembly GCA_031216445.1. NCBI lineage: Eukaryota > Metazoa > Chordata > Actinopteri > Acropomatiformes > Lateolabracidae > Lateolabrax > Lateolabrax maculatus. The sequence continues at coordinate 23,669,781 of CM062201.1, read as the reverse complement.
GTTAGTGCAATTAGAACTTAATCCATCTGTACCAGGAAGAGGCAGCCTTCAGCCTCTTGACACATCCAGAAAGTGGGCATCCAGCCCAATAAGAGTGTTTGTTTAGCAGCTTTAGCAGGTCCCCGTCAGTGTCAGTTAGGTGAGATTTTCGGCCAAGCAGGTCAGTGGAACAGAACGCAGGGTTAAGTTAGTAGAGCCCGTCTGTGCTACAAGAAAAGAAAATCTAATTTGACAACTTAAAAAAAAAAAAGGGAAAAAAAAGCCCTGGTAAAAGTTGAATGATTCAACCACAAGTAATAACGTGATTCTGTGTGAGGTATACCGCAGGGGTGTGTCTGTGCTTGTCTGACTAACATGATATTAGTTCCCCTTAAACATCAGCAAAGGATTACTCATAATATGTGACTGAATGGGGACAGAAGAGAGGGAGAAAAAAAGGGAAAAGAGAGAATGGAAGCCAACCAAAAACACAATGGGGGCGAGGGTGAGGAGGTAGTGAAGGCATGAGACACACGAGCCAGGTTTCCATCTAAATCCAGCTCAACTTCGAACAGAAACCCTAGAAAATTGGCAAACAAAAATAAAATGCAAATTAAAGCCTGTTTCCATCCAGTATCACATTGAGTTAAGTGTTGAAAAGAGAAAACACGATTGGAAATATGGAATTTATTTTGTTTCACATATTAATTCAAGGAACGTCATAGTCTCCTCATTGGTGCACAGAAGCTTCGGTGACAAATAAGTCACAAATCTTCATGTACATAATGATTTATTCACCAAGTTTGTTTCCATTGCACTCCATTGTATGGTATGTATTGTTGAATTTCCACCGCTTCAACTCTAGTTTTTTTGTAAATTGAAAAGGTGCATAAAAACAGGCAGGTGGAAATGCTTACAGAGAGAGAGAGAAAGAGAAAGAGGGAGCCCAAAAGTCAAAGCCAGCTGACTGAAGCCTTTCCTCATCCTTTCGTTCTCTGTCAAACCCAGACTCTCTTCACAATATCCCTGTGCCTCCAGCTGTTTGGGCTGGGAAGGGCCCGTTGCCAAGGCGACCCACACCTTATGAGCTGTCTTGTCTGGTCCTGTCTTGTCAGAGCTGATGGAGGGAGGGAGGGAAATCAAGGAGACAGGGATAGAAGCGGAGAGCAGCGATCAGGGATAATAAGCCCTTCTATGTGGGAGTCTAGATCCAGGGAGCAAGCTCAGACTAGAACTGAACGCTAAGCAGCGTAATGTGAAATGAATCCCATCAATTCAGCCAAGAACTGACTCTCGATTCGACGTCATCTTCCAGTTGAACACCTGCAGGTCGATTTTAAATCCCTCTGGCTTGCAGAAACCCACAGCAAAGAATCCAAATACACCAGCAATCCCTCTTGGAAACACATGTGTCGGAGCGTCTAAGAGCCGTCTCCTAACCTTTGAGCGCTGCTGTGTATTGTGGTGACAGCGCTGAGCTACGGCAGCACAAGTACAGAGGCTGACACCTGGTGCGATTTCAGTAAATTATGGTGCAGGTGAACTCATTCAGTTCCAGGCCAGTCGTGCTGTGACTGGAACAGACGCAGCCCCGTCGGGAGCTGATATATGAAAGTAGGAGACCAAAGGCAGGCCTGTCTGGGAATAAAATGGTTTAAATGCAGCGCAGGACCGGCCTTAGATTCTCTCTGTGTCTGTCTGTGTTTGTGTCTGCTCTGTGTCCTGTTGCCAAGCCGCCGGCATATCAAAGAGACCATTCGTAGTACCTTCAAAAAGTCTTAAAGCGCAATATAAAAGTTTAATGTTTTTTTTTTTTTTCATTTTCTGAGTAAAAATGCCTTCTTTGATGCGTCCAAATCGGTTTTGTGGGTGGAGTGGGCCAAAATCAAGGGATATATTTATGTTCCCGTTCTTCCCAAAAAACATATGCCTCTCACTTGTGAAGCAAATGCAGAGTGAGCCAGCTCTTGAGGAGAATAAGCAACAGAGCGTCAGTCCTGTAGGTCAGAGGTGCCATGAGGTTGCCCCCTGCTGTTTAAAGCTCGTTACAGGCAGTGGGCCTCCATGTATCACTCTTGAGCAATAGCCTTAAGATTGAGCCAAATGAGAAACTGTCAGAAAAGATTACACAGCGCAATAAATTAAATCTTTTATAGTCCGGAAATGCCCAAACTACCATGAGTCACCTTCTCACTGTTCTTCCTTCACACTTCAAAGTACTAAAATCACCAGAAATATTAAGAATTATGACATCTCGGAATATTAATTCTTTACTAGTAAGAGATCATTGTGAAGTCAAGAAAAAAACAAAAAAACACTGATGCATCATGAGGTCTGAAAGCCACGTGGGCAACAAAAAATGTAATATTTTCCTTTCAGTCAACAGTGGTTACTTACTACACAGCTAAGTAACAGTGACATGGCCATGGTTTTATCTAAAGTTAAACATTTTTGGGAAATTCAGCATTTTGCAACTCCTAAAGAAAATACAGTGCCTATAAAAAGTATTCAACCTCCTGGAAGTTCTCATGTTTCATTATCTTACAACATTAAATCAAAGTAGATTTAATGAGGCTTCCTTGACACTGAGAGATCAGAAAAAAGATCATTTAAATCTGTTTGTAAAGATCTGTTTTCACCTCAACATTAAATTAAGAATTCATATAAAATACTTATACTACAAACTATTTGTTCTACAAGTACACCTTTATCCTATGAACACATGAACTTGACTTGAAGTGTGACTTTGAAAATTAAATGAAATGTTCAAAGTTAGAAACCAAGTGAAATTATTGTTTAAATTGTTATTTTTCCAATAGGTAAAAACACTGATTGTCTTTTGCTCTTAGTATCTGCTGTCAACCTGTCCCCCTCCTTATCGCTGTCTGTCTATCTCAGTCCACACTGGGCTGCAAGTCTTTTCCTAATCCCCTTACATAATACCGTCAACCCTGACCCTGACCAAGGAGACAGGTGGCGTCAGACGTGCTTTGTCCCGCACTGCCTCCCCCCCCCCCCCCCACCACAGCAGGTCATATACACGCAAATGCATACACATACTTATATATAGCAATACAGCACATGAACTAACCTTCTTCATTCACAACTCTGCAAACACATCTTTTACAAAAAGGGCAGACCTTTTTTTGTGAGAGGGGGCCAGGCAGACTCGAAGGTTTTTGTCTTTCAGGAAAAGTGGGGTCGGGAGACTCAATAATGTGAGGAGCAGGGAAAGAAGCAGTAAGGATAGTTTGAGTTAAGCTCTTTAGCTCTCTCTTCTTCCCCCACTTTATTATTCCCCGTTGCCATGGAGAGAAACTATATATAACCATCTCTCTTCACCATCTTTTCTCGCTGTCATTTTCCCTTTCAATTTTTTCCGCAGAGAGGACTGCAAAGGGCGACATCTTGATTCGATGGGAAAATCCGTCTAATGCTCAGCTCTGGTGGCAGGAGGGAGGTGACAAACCGAAACAGCCGACAGACAGACCAGACACTACAGTGTGTCGGTTTTGTCTTGGTCTTCTGGCCAGACTCCCGTTTTCAGAAACCAGTGGCTTCAAAGGAATAATTCATTTCACAGTCTAGTGGCCAGACACAGAGGCCGGGCACTCACGCCCCTTTTAACACCTAAAACAGAAGAAGAGAGGGAAAGCAGCTTCGCCATTCACTGCTACACCTGTAACTGCTAGAGATGCAATTATCTCTGGGTACATCTAACCAGGGACAAAAGCTTAGAAGGACCAGTTATAAGGACAAAGTCAGTTTGTGTGCATCTTCATTTTAAAGTCCTGTTTAAGTGACAGTGAAAAGCACTTTTTGAAGAGTCCAGGTGGATTATGGGTTTTAGGTGCTGATCATGTAAAAGCACAACAAGCCCTTCAAATTACTTCAGTGTTTGTAACCGCTCTAGAAACGACACATATAAGCGTTTTCTTATCTGACGTCTCTATCAGCATGACATGACTCCCAAAACCATTGCAAATCATTGTTGCAAAAACAGAATTTTTAGGTTAACGTTTGGTTAGTTTTAGGCACAAAATACTTGGTTAGGGTTAAGGAAAGCTCTTGGTGTGGGTTAGAATAACTACTTGGTTAAGGCCAGGGGACGCTTATCATCATGGTTACTATAATTACCACCTGGTTAAGATTAGGGAGTGATTGTGGTCATGGTTAAAAGAAACCAACGTTGCCTTTTGGTAGGAAACAGGAAACAAACAGCAGTGTCCCGTGGCAAAGTCTGACGCTTTGTTAACCCATTCAACCACCCCGAACCTCCTCTCTCTGCAGACCTTGTGGCTCTATATCAACATCAGACTATGTCCTCCTTTGCTCTGACCAATTAGAGTCATAATTCCTGTTGCTGCAAGAGGTTTTTGTCACTTCAACGTAAACGTGTCATTTTTTGGCGTTCGCTGAAACGAGGGAGAACAGTCTTCAATGTTCCCTGATCGAGTCTGGCCGGGGACCCGTGTTACATGTCATTCCCCATCTGTTTCTCCCTTTACTCTCGTTTACTCTCATCTCTCTACTGTCCACTGTTTAAATAAAAGGCCCAAAGATAGTTACAAAAACACTTTTTTACCGACAACTAAACAGAAAATTTAAGGTGTTTTGCAACTACAATAAAAATGACAACCAAGCTGTCCGCCAACCAACTGTCATAATTCAATACTACGGGACTATTTGACTGGGTTGATTTCTCACGGTTTGTCTCTTACGGTAACTTAAAGGAATAGTTTGACTTTTTCTTTTTTTTGTGGAGAGGTGGAGAGTTAGATGAGAAGATTGATGGGTTCGGATCAATCGGCTCGGGTCCTAATCTATTGCCACGGGTCACGGGTCCATTTAACATTGCGTGTAATACCCGAGTCGATCTAAGAAGACCCGTCTTGGAGAGCACAGATGAGAGCAAATAAGCAATGCTGACTTAAGCAGCCATGGCAACAGGCGAGCAATCGTTATTATAGTTCAACAGGACAAACAGTCAAAGTTATCTTTATTATGCAGGATGCAACAAAACCACAGAGCTAAATTTGAACCGAGACGTGTTTGTCATCCATCACCGTGACAGCAAGTGGACCTTTAAGGTGAAATAAAGAGTGGTTGAGTGATGCTGTTTCAATCAGCAAGAGAAAAATAACAGAAAACCTGCATGTATTTTACCAACTTTCTTAGCAAGGAGGATGGATTTTGTGCCAGACACAGAGGAGAAGGTTACTAACGCTTTATTGGGTGAAACAGGAAGTTTTGTTTTGAAACTTTTAATCAACATTAACTTGTTAATAGCAATCAGCAAGTCTAGCTGTTTCCACCTCCTTTCAAGTCTTTATACTAAGTTAAGATAACCAGTTGCTGGCTGTAGCTCCATATTTACTGTACCGACATGAGCGATATTCATCTTCTCATCTAACTCTTGATATGGGTGATATGGCCCTAAAATAATGTCACAATATTTAACAGTATTATTGCAATAATGACATTCTTCACAATATGACAAAATTATAATCCCAAACATGCCAAACTATTCCTTTAAGTGAGACTTCAAATGCATGATCTGGGGTTACGAAAATAGGAATTAAGACATTAAGATTTTCCAGGACATGAAGACACTCTGAAGATAAACCAGACAGCGAAATCCGTTCCTGCACAGACCTCCTTTTAATTGACCTGGTAGGTTTAAGAGTCTTACCTTAGAGGCCCTCCGGCGCTCAGGACACTCAGGGTGCTGGCACACCACCCAGTCCTCCTCCTGGACGGGCTTGTCATCTGAAACAGAACACACAAGTCAATTTGACGTCTCTCTTTATCACTAAAACACCAACCCAGCCACCCAGCAAGCTTCACGTCCATTAACACACCTTTCTTGGTAAAGCTGTAAAAACATATTGTAGACAAGAAGACTGAAGTCACTGCCTGTGTTTATGTAAGGACGGAGAGAAAAAGAGGGAGGGAGGGTGACTACGAGCACAAGAAACACTCTCACACAGTAATAGAGACCAAGAAGCCATGTCATAAAATGAAAAAAGAGAACTGTGGTTAAAGAGATTTCTTGAAGGAAAGGTAAACAGAGGGAAGAGGGTGGGATGTGTTGTTGGGAGGAGATCAGAGAGAACTGAATCACGACCAAAGAGACAGGAAGAAAATTGAGCAAATAAGAGGAAGCACCATTCTGGTTTTTGTCAGAAAGTGCACTGGTTGTGGGTAAGCTCGCTGTACTCCACTCCACAATAACAAATCACCATTGTCAAATAAACCTCTAAAATCTACTTGACTGCTCGGCCAACACTGCATTGAGGGTATGATAAAAGGCAGTGTTTACATCTACATCTACTACATGTACACACACGATAAAGATATCATAACAGAGACCCTGAGCGCACCAATATTTATAGGTCTGCCTAATTAGAAAAACAGGGAACGCACATGCAAGAAGGAGAAAGTAAGAGCAGGAGGGGGGGTTGGGACAGACGGTGAAGGCGCTTGTTGCAAAACGTCTCCAGTTTCTGGGCATGACGGGACTTTGTAGCAAAACTTTTCCACCAAGATCAGATAACCTGTTCATTGTAATGTACCTTTCCCCATTTGGCCGAGCCACACATGTAATATCATTACTAAATCATCAGTAATAGAGACGGGCCTCTGCTGCTAGAAAATGAAGTCACTTAGTGGCTGAACTTTAAGGCCAACTTCAAACAATAATTTGTCACCGTGAGAGAAACGGTAAAGCAGCCGAGGCCCTTCTCTGAGCCGGCGTTCGGAAACAAGTCACCTTGAGTCATCCACTTGGCTTCAGCTACGCTCACCGGTCAAGGGTGCTTGTGGGGAAGAGGGAAAAACACTGTAATTGGTGCATACCACAGAGCCCAGAGCTTCCCCACTGGGAAGGGAACGGTCAACCTGTCGGCAATGAGTTTGCTCAATAGGAGTAAAAAAGTAAGAGCCCACGGCCATGGAAGCAGCTCTGTGAGATCCACATCCTAACATGCTGATGTTTAAGATGTTAATATGTTCACTATCTTAGTTTATAGTGTTAGTATTCAAACATTCGAAACACAAGCTTTAACACAAGTACAGCTGAGGCTGATGGGAATGCCATTAGTTTTTAATGCATTTATCATAAAATGACCTGATGAGGGAGCTTTATGAAAACCTAATGGATCAAAGATACTACAATTCATCCTGAGGGCAACATGAATGTCTGTACTACATTTTGTGTCAATCAATGTAAAAGTTGTTGAGATATTTCAGTCTGGACCCAAGTGGTGACCGACCGACCAATCATCACCAACCCTGGAGCAACACCGATAGCGTGGCTGAAAAGCCCCTTTGAACACCTTTCAAAAATTCCACCGAGGCAGAGTGTCAAACTTCCACCACCTTCCGGGAAAAAGAGGAAAAAAAAGTCTCTCCTTTGTCTGTGCAGTGCTGGGAACAGGCCGAGACGCGCTCTCAGCTCTGACTGTGGCCTCTGCCAGCGGGCCTCAACCTAATGGCTCCCTCAGGGTTTACGAGCAGCAGGCTGCAGAGGGAGCCTCCAGCTTTTATGGAGTGTTTCCCAAAGAGGCAAAACTTTCTTCACCACAGCCAGACTTCACAGATGACTTAAAGTCATCAGGTGGACAGAAACAAACAAACGCCAATGTTCCTCTGCATCTGCTGGAAGAGTAAATAAGCAATTGTTTCCTGACAAGTTAGCCATGATATTAATTTAAAAAAGGTAAAAACTGCCCCCAAATGGCCACAAAACAATTAATGCAGGTGAAAGAGTTAAAACTGAACCTAACATTCAAAAGACAGAAACTTAAAATATATCAGATAGATTACATTTTCTAATAAGCTAAATGACTACATGAATGATTTTTGTACCAATACAATCATATGCAGATATTTTACCAACTTGGAAATTGATTAAAAATAAGTAATTATCAGAATCACTTTTAAACAATTGAAACATGAAAAAGCAAAGATTTGATCTGCAATAATCGGTCAAAATTCAAAATGTATGAGCACCAGTTGGGTGTGTTCACCGTCCTCTAAAGTATTAATGTGTGGGAGCATTTTGGATTTGATAGACTAGATGGATAAAAGGTCAGGCTGACTCTGTAAAATGCTTCTTCTCTGCAGTTACACCACAGCAAACCAAGTCTTTTAGCAAAAGGTGCAGCAGAGGCTCCACAAACGAACGTGGCCGCATGGGTTACATTACCTGTTACGTTAGATGATTACACTAACTGAGCCATAACCTCAAACAGCCTGCCCAGGACTCAAGCCTCTCCTTAGCCGCTTAATCTCTCGGCCCTCTTTTTACTTCTTGACCATCCCGTTGTATCGTAAAATCACTCTATTGTGTGCTGAGGCTCCATCTTCTCTCCTACTTGCTCATATCTTGCTGACTCTCCCTCTTTCTCTCTCTGATGAACTGGAATTCCTGAACTCAGCACTGCTGATTAAGCCAAAAGCAAACACAAGCACACACTATACACAAACACACGTGACAGCAGACAATGAGCTTGCACACTAAAGAGACAGTGGAGCATCCCATCTACGCAGCTCTCTGCCTGGGGCAAAGACCTATTAGGCGCCCATAAATAAACCAGAGCAGCCGGGGAACGTCCGAAACAATGCGCACTTAAACACGCAAGATGTACTAAGTATTCCAACTTGTCAATCTCCACATCCTCATTTTGTAACCATCATGCAGCTATGAACGTGGTTTTAAAGTGGAAATTGGTGCATTTTCTTTTTATGAAGTTGCACTTTCCCTCCTTACTGTCACATTCATGTGTTCTATCTACAAGAGAAATGTAAAAGCTATGTAATGATGAATCAATCAGTCTGTTGATCACATAGTCGTTCCAAAAATGTATCAAAGTAATTTATCAAGCCAAAAAAATACCCAAGATTTGTGGCTTCCAGCTTCTCAAATGTGATGATTTGTGTTTTTTTCTGTTTTATATTAATAGAGCAGTGGCTGTTCAAAACATGCCTGTTGGGAACGGGCCGATTGCCTGGCCTCTGGTATTGCTGCTTGCAGCTTTCTCAAGAACCGCTCATCCAAATAACTTCTCACTTCACACTGCGCTTCTGTGGGTCCTCAGAAATACACTCGCCATAGTTTGAAGTCGATCTAATGAATGGTTGCCATGAAAATGGATAGAGACTCCTTCCATTTTAGTTGGATTGTAAATTAAATATCTTATCATAGTAATAGCTGGTCAGGAATACCACTGAAGATGTCACCTCATGCTCTGGGATATTGTGATGGAACATGTTTACTATTTTCTTCAACAGAATAATCACTGAATTGATAATATAAACTGCATACGATTGCACCTGTGCAATTGGCTGCAGGCTAAAGATCTGCACACTTTTAGTCCGAGACGCAATCCAGTAATCAAACTCCCAAAAAGGTTGAACCCGGTCTTCTATCACCACATCAAGCCTCGCTGTGTTCAGAACTCCATGTCTCCATTTGATGAGATCTCATTAGGCGCGTGAACAGGAGGTGAGCATATTCTGTTCTTTGCTCAGGCTTCGACTCCTCTCGCCCCTCCACCCCGTATGTACTGTAACATGCACCTCCTTGCCAGGAGATAGTTATGAAAAGACTCCTGAGAGACGAACACAGATGGCAGGCGGGAGGGATGGCATACGGACTGGGAAACCTGGCAAAGAGACAGCCGTATCAGCACACGTAGGGTAGGAGACCGGCAGAAAAGTGAGACCATACAATTCATAAATGTGGAATGAGTAGACGAAGGAGGTATATCAAGGATCTACAGGCCAGAGCTAGAAGGGAGGGGAAAAATACTTCTGTGTAACTTGTTTTGAAATTTCTTGCTGTGTTTTTTTCATGCACTTTAAGGTTAATAAATGAAATACTTATATATATATAATATATATATAATTATGCTGTTTTTTCATTTCCACTAATTTGCAGTACATGAAAAACCCTTTCCAGTCAGGTTAGGCCTATGTTTCGGTGAAACTCGCTGCAGCATGTGTGGCTTATTTAAAACAAATTTTCCAATTTGGCCCAGTGGTTTCTTCAACACCACCACCAGGGCAATCCTCTCCATATTTGGGACCAGACAGGATTACTGTCTCATTAGCAACGGTTTCTCTTAAAGGGAAAGCAAATTCAAAGGAATAGTTAGTGAGTATTGGATTTCTTGCTGAGACTTCAATGAGTAGACTGATACCACTCTCAGCCCGGGCCAGGAGGACAGTTAGCGTAGCTTAGCACAATGACTGGAAACGGGGGGAAACAGCTAGCCTGGCTCTGCACAAGGCAAACAAAAGCCTAAAAACAACAGGCTGTAGTTTTAAGGGGGGTTGTGTGCCGGACTATTTCTTGGCCGGGAACGATGACTTCCTGGAGTCTCTGCTAAGCTTGTTCAGTCCGCTGTGACAAACTGAGGGAAGTCTTACTTAAACCATTTTGATGACAGGACACAAAGGTTGGTGTTCATTTATTCTGAGCTTTGTGGAAAATGTGTTACACAAAAAACTATTCATATCTAACATTACACACATACACACTTGGTGAATGCTGACACCTAAAAAGGCTCAGCTCAGTGAATAACAACCCAGATCTTTACAACAGAACCCCCCCCAGGACCCCTCTGCAGGTGAATGAGTCTGGGCCCAGTGAGTTAAAACACGAGCAGGTTGCAGCTGTTTCTAATGCTGAGGGTTCAGTGGCAGCGGGGGCAGGACACAGCCCTCCTGCTTAATGTTGTTTTACCCCCATGGTGGTTAAATCGCACACATGTGCATCACACACTCTCCTACCCCCTCCCTCCATCTTTCTCCCTCCTCCACCACATCTGAGCAAACCCAAGGTCTCCCTGTATAAAAAAACTGAAAACCACAGAACAACAAGTGTAAACTGTTCCAGAGAGGAGTGGAGGAGCAGTCAACAATTTTCAATTTATAAAATGGAGGAAAACAAATACATTATTTATTCTGCTGACTCATTTTGTAATTATTTAATGACAATGTTAGTTGGAAAAAATACAGCTTTCTCAAGTCTCTCCATGCATGTCTGGGGTCTACATGTCTATTATATTACGGTAATGTATTAACCGAAAACTCAATACCCTGTCACCATATTTAAGAGGGGTCACGAGGGGGATTACTGCATATCTTGAATTTTTTACGGCATTAATGCCAGAAAGTACAGTAATTGGTCAAGTACAAGCTGATTATTATATAAAAATGTGGCCTTTTGTGTCAGACTATTCTTTTTATGGGCTTTATTGCTGCTAAACTCCAATCAAAATAGCAGCATGTTCTGCTGTTACTGGAACCCGTGGCTGACTATGAGCTGAGGAATGCCTGTGTGTGTTCGTACACTGGGGATATTTTGGACTGGTGAATGTAGTGTACGGCAGGAGGTTAGAGCTGGGATAAAGCCATGAACTGAAACTCTACTGAAAACCAAATTAGGACTCAACAAACAACCTAACTTTGTTCATGCTGGACCATTCAACAAAAGCTTTCCTCGTGTGCTTCTAAGAGCTCAAGAAAATGCCCACACCCAGTCCACACCCAGTCTCCAGTCAATATACAGACCTGTCGTCGTTGGTGAGCCCTCATGGTAGTACAAAAATAATATTACTAGAGCATGGTAAAGGTGTCTTCCCTTTTCTTAGAGATTTCTGGGAAATAAATGATGTGGGAACACCACCTGTCACACCATAATCGGGATAATGTGATCGTACCTTAAACCGAGGGATGGGAGGCCCAGTGGCCTCAGATAGCGTGCAGTAGCATATTTTGTTACTTTATTGATCGTTGCCATCCCAGACAGAAGTATGATCACGTAATCTGGAAGAAGGCTGTGTTCCCACCTGATTTATTTCCCAAAAAGCAATGATTAATTGATTGTTTCAGCTTGACCCAAAATGACCCATTCATTGTTTTTGTATTTTGTTGGCTTGTGCATGTTTCATGTTTTGAGGCAGACACATGTAACGGTCAGTGATCATGATGACTTGCTGCAAAATGAGGAAAGTACATTTCAAAAAGGAATGAGAACAGATTGGCTGCTTTGGTAGCGTGCTATCTGCACAAAGAAAGTACAGAGAGGACTCTCAGGTCTGTAGGAGTCTAGCCTTGCTCATGCTTTACGAGGAAACGATTGCAAATTTTAAATTTTAAATTGCAGCACTGAAGTAGTGCACTTTTATGATGTTACAAGACTGTGAGTGCAGTTGTGACTCTTACAATAAGGGAAGATCAGTGGGTTTGAGGACTGTTTCTTTGGACTGATTCTGTTGTATTTCGGAGAAGTATCTTCAAGCTGTGTGCTCAAACAGTGTTGGGAAATGTTTTCAGTAGAAGCTCAGGGCTTAATTACAGAGATGGTGAAAAGGTAAGGATCAAAGCCTCACTGTTCCCTCTGTGGCATTCCTCTTTTCGGTCTCTGCCAAACAGCAGTGTCTCAGCAGGCACCGTCCTTAAGCTGACCAAAAAGTAGCCGGATTTCTAAGAGTCTGGCTGGCAGAGAGGAGAGGATGAAGAACATTCCTCCCCAGCCCTGTGTTATCACTTCCCCTTCACTAATGGCATAAATCGGGCAGCATAGCGGAAACCAAGTGCCCCTGTGCCATGTCAAAAAAGCACTGAGAGGAGACAGGGAAGCATTTCAGCTCAGCAATGCACTTCTTCAGTGGTAAATATTTCATCTGTGGACCTGGTCTCATCCACTCTTTGACTCTCTTCTCTCTTCATGCCAGGTCACTGAGTGCTTTCCACGGAAAGAAAAACAACCTTTAAAACCTTTCCATGATGGTGCTTAAATCCTTAGCTCAAAAGTGCAAGTGAACCAGATCATTTGCTTGCAGAAAGGTTACACAGAACAATGTAAAAGTAATGTCTGATCCATGTTCAATGTTATTCAGTATCTCCCATGTCATGTTAAATGAACAATGGGGTTTCTATTCCTATTTCCATTATGCTGAATAACTTTCCTGTTATAAATAGAGAGATTTCCAACATGATATAAAAAGGTAAAACTGAACCATGTTTAAAGTTTACATCCTTCCCAGCCATGAAAAGCTGCTTTGAGCTAAATGTTAAGATCTGCATGCTAAGGTCAATAAAACTATCCTACTTATGTGAGAAATAGGAATTGTTTATGTCATGTACATTTCAATATCTTGTATTTACCTGTGTATTTCTGTGTGGTTTTTATCTGTTGATCGCTCCCACAAACAACCTTTAAACCTTTGCAAATAATCCAAAATAAAATGGATAAACAAACGCAAACCAACCCACTGCCCAGCCTCCTGTTTCATAGTGAGAAAACACACACACACACACACACACACACACACACACACACACACACACAAATCCACCACTTAGTCAGGTGATCCCCAGCTTACCACACAGATCATGGATGACGTCCAGGGACGAGGACCAGGAGTAGCGCTCTATTCCCACTTGAGTGAGAGAGGATGGCAGCGCCTCCAGCTCATACGCTCCACGCTTCTTCCAGTACAGGAACATTATGAGTTCTTCAACCAGCTTTATGGTAATTAATATGTAACCTAACTGTTCAGGTCATTACCCTAATACTCAACTCATCCCACAGTGTTACTTGTGGAACTCTAACCAGCCCCCGACCCCCCAAAAAGTAAGAATTTAAACCTTTGCAGACAATCAACACACACTTCTCATCAACCATCTTTAAAATATAAATCTCGCCAGCTCGACTCAGCTCAGCTCTGCCAACACCTGCACAATTACCTCACCCAGCTAAGCCTCAAAACACTTTGCTTTGAACCTTCTGTCCAAGTCTGATTCTACTTCAAGGCCGGTCCAAGTGAGCAAGCAGACTTCCCTCAAGTACAATCCATTACATCTCCAGGGGGCCATATTGTTAATTCTAAACCTGGAACAAGCTTTATCGCTGCCATCCAGGTTTTAACAGACAAGTCGTAAGCAAGTAACTGGTGATATAACGGACCATACTTCTTTCCACAAAGGAAAGACTAATATGTGTCTCTCAACCTTAATTTCGATGCCTCTGCCTGTTGATTTTTCAGTTCTCCACCCATCATCCACTGAAAGAAGCCACCCACCAAGTGCTGTCAAGCACCAAATGCTGCCCTCTTCTAATCCATTTAACAGTGCCTTTCCTCATTAAATTACAGATGCCCAACCGCTAAAAGGTGTTGCAAACTTATCTCCACCAGCAAGTAAAATATCCTCTGCTGTCGCCTTCCCTGAGCCTCGACCTTATCCATGGCAAAGTTTCTCAAACTGTACAAAAGTTGTGTGTGAGGCAAGCTGCTCATGTTAAAGCCCTGTGTAGGATCTCCTGGCAATAGGGGGGCTGCCTGCCCACTCCATCAGACAAGCGTTGTATTCATGCAGAGGTGAGTTGCATGCTGGGACAGGCAATCTGGGCCAATGGCTTTTGGACTGAGTGACACAAAGATCTCTTTTAAACCTCCTCCTACATCCAGAGCGGACTTTCTTTATGTTTTGCACAAACTGTAAAAGGCTGACATTTTTCTGAATTAATTTGTGCCCGCGCCCTTTATGTCTCCTGAAAGATTTATTCCTTTTTATGAATGCACCAGCTATGTGGTGACAGAGCTCAGTTATTTCTGTGGAGGTACAATGCACACATTGGCCTCTTGGGAGATGAGAAACACCATCGGACAAAAAGAAGTCCCATTATTAGATGCTTATCCGAGACAATGCCTTCCACTTCACTAATATCTTTAAAAAAAAAACACAGCTGAAGGGTTAATAAAACAACATGCAGTTAGATATCTCAAAGCAAGGCATAATATTTTCCCCAGTGTCACTTAAAGGCTGATGCACTGCTATTATGCATCTAAAATGGGAGAAGAAATACTGTGAGAATGTACTGCACCGGCCGGGGGAAGGGAGGGACGTTGTCACACACACCGACCCACATGTCCAATTTTGGGATAAGAAATTAGAGGGTAGGATGGGAGCCGGTTTGCTGCTCAGCTCTGGGCTTTGCAGACATATGGTAATAATCTGAAGCAGCTTTGAGCACGCGGCTTCCCTTTTAATGAAGAGAGCAGTCGTGCAGCATGAGAACTGGGCTGCAAATACAAGGGCCAATTTCCACTTACTGCAGAAACAAAGAGGGGAGCAGAGGAGGTATCAGACGGCCTCGCTTTCATCATCATCCATCAGATCACCTTTTTAATAAAAAAAGATGTTTTTTTTCAGGCCAGAAAGTACCTGCATCCATTACAGCACTGGTACTGACATTCAAACACATTTTGATCTGATCTCACACAAAAAATATTTAGGCTATGAAAAAAAAAAAAATCACATTACATTAATTTAGGAATGAACTCAATGAAAACACCAGCAGCACATACTCTTTCCTCTGGCAGCTGTGTGCTGGCACAGGGGACGTTTTCTGACAGGGTTTAGGTCCAGTCATCCGTTAGAGGGCGAAAGTCTAATAATCACAACCAGGATGTAGGTGAATCTACTTTTCCACCGCCAATACATACCAGAGCTCTGAAGTCTGAATGTTTTCCCTTCTTAAAGGGGTAGTCCAGCAATTTAGTATTGCACTTTCATAAAAGTTGGGGGCCTTGTGAGGGACAGTTTAATATAAAGAATGGTCAGAACAGGCTGAGTAATACTCCTCAGGAAGAGGGAACTGAACTTTAAATGACTGGGTTAGGAATCATTTTTAATCACACCTGTCTGGGACATTCTTTTCCCACTAGACATGGCTGAAGATTTAACATCATGCACAGCTGCTTTTGACTTAGATAATTTCGATAATTAGGTGATATAACAGTGCCAGCGTTCAAGTCTTGAGGCTGTTATAAGCTTGACAGCGGTATCCATCTTCTCCTCTTCTAACTATCTCTAATTTGTTTTAGTGCGAGACGGAAGCAGCACGCAAAACCTTTCAAGTGTGCTGAGCATGAATGAACTGACTTCTCAATAGACTCACACTCGCTGAAGTATTAATGGTGTGTTGAGAAGTGAGTGTGTGAGCGGGTGCAGTACGTGAGGACTGTAAATGAGCCTGTTGGAGTGTGTGCGCTGTGGGGGGAAAAAAAAGTGTGTGAGCCAGAGTGTTGACAGAGGGAGTGCAGTTGAAGGCTTGTGCGTGCCCATGTGAAGGAGGTTTGGGGTTATATTTAGCAAGGTGGCCCGACAAACGGGCCAAGGTTAACCCTTCACCGGCAAACTAAGACTAGGAGTAGATTAAGACTCCTCGGTGTGAATCCTCTAAAAGGGAAAAAATGCAAAATGCAGTTTAAAAACGTCAACCAGCCAGACTGTCTGTCTGTATCTCTATCTCAGATGCAGAGAGTAATAAGTACAGCATGTGCCTGGTCGTTTATTCATCTGCATAACTACCATTTTGCTGCGAACAGGACTGAGAGTCTACAGCCATGTGAGGCTGTACGTAGACACAAATGTCTGTTACTAATGCAAATGTCAGCATAGTAACACGCTCACAATGACAAGGATAACATGCAGATGTTCAGCAGGTATCATGTGGACCTGAAACAATTGTGAAACAAAGTCCATTGACAGTAAATGTATCTCTTTTGTTACTCTTTTGTTCAGTCAAGCCATTTTTAAAGCAAAAATGCAAAACAATAGCCTGCTCAAGCTTCTTCAATGTGACGATTTGGTGATTTTCTATGTTTTATATCATTGTACACAGAATATCTTCAAAGATATGGTCAAACAAAACATGACATTTGAAGAACACTTTGGGCTTTAGGTTAATCTGACTTTTCACTCATTTCTAACATTTTATAAAACAAAATATTTGCAAAAAAATGATCTGCAAATTAATCCATAATGAAAATGGTCGCTAGTTGCAGCCAAATATGATATTTTACACCAGTTTTATACTTACAGCAGTTTTTAGGTTTTTGTCTTTATGTTCACCATCTTCCAATCAGCAAGATCTCAGAGCTAAATCCACGAAGGGAAAGAGTACCTACATGTATAATACAACCTCAAAAAAACTAAAGGGGTAGATTTTACCATATTATCAACAGATGTAGTCAAATATTTTCTCTTGACGATAACATAAACGCTGATATATCAACCTTGCTGCAAGTAGAGGGTGTGCAGGACCATTCCCACCAAGTGAATTACTATGGAGACGTCATGTAATTTAACTGTCCATCCTTAAACCGGCAGTTCACAGGGACAAACAACCACTCTTCAACTTGTTGATATGAATAATCCCATAATTGAAACAACCTGGTTAAAATTGCAGTGGGGGCTGCCGTTGAGAAGCCAATAACAGAGTCAACAGGAATCAAAAACACTTATTCCCTAAAAGTACAGTTATTGTCATGTGGAGGGCTGCAATATGCATAAACAGTCATTTAGCCAGGGTGGAGGTTATAAATGTGGAAGGACACATTCGGAGGTAAACATTTGCCGTTATGTTTCTTAAGTTAAAGAAGGTGTATGTGTGTGACCTTAACATAGCCCCTCTAATTATCTGCCGCACAGTACGAAGAGGAGCAGCTCATCGTCGGTCTATTTACAACATGGGGCCTGAAGGGTGACAGACAATGGGGATGGGTTTCACGATCGTATTAGTTAGACTTTTATCCAGATGCAATATAAACACTTGGCTTGTGCCGATAGGCAATCGGATCACATATCGATGTTTGAAGAGATGAACTGTGACTGGTTTTTCTTACGCTGATATTAAGGTGAAACTTTCTATCTAAGATGTTATAAAAACAATCTCTAGAATCTGCTTCCTGCTGAGTATTTAGAGAGGTTTGTGGTGGAGCGGTATGTCAGCCTGCTGCGCCCAGTTAATCAACACGAGTGACGAGTTAATTTTAAATCCTTAATTACAAACCAGTTTGCCGGGTCTTTTTCATGGATCTGACCCCCCCGGCATCTCTGTCCTCCATATGCCTGCTCACCAAAGCATTGCTCTGCGCTCCATAAGAGCAGTTTTCGTTATGGATATGATTTGGATTGTGACGTTAAAGATATGATAATAATGAAAAAACGGAAAATGATGCTGTGATATTGCACCGAGCACAGACTCAAGGACTTAGAGGGCCATACAGGAAACACTGCTTTTAAATAGATTTCTTTTATGGTTTAATATTTTAAATACAATGATTACACTTTAATTTCAAAGCTCCATCAGACACTGAGCCACTACTACTATTACCCCCACCAAGAATGTTATTATTAAAGGTAATAAAAGTAGATTTAACAGTAGAAATGTGTTTATTCGCCCATAAACAGTTCACAATAATCAAATTCGGATGAATAGTAACTTACTTTCAGAAATCCAAAACATACTTAAAATGGACAACTGCACATTTAAGAGAGGTCAGCTGGCATTTCATTGGCGTGCTGTGGCGTAACTCCTCCCACCCTCCCCGTCTTCCTTTTGGCGATCAGTGATCGTGAGTAGCCACGATTGGAAGATATGAAAAAATAGAAATTATCATCCAATCCTGACAAACACTGACCAGTGACAAAACATACAAGCCTGTATTAGGTTAAAGTAATTCTGTACACAAATTTAATGAAAATGCAAAGCAGAGCCCAACAGTTTGTTCTTTGTCTGATGATGCAAAACAGCAGAGTAGGACGGGGACAGTGAAGACCCCTGAGGGCAAAAAAGCAGTACACCATCTGAAATTTGAACCCAAGAGACCTGTCTACTGTTGTGAAGCAATGTCCAACAAAAATGAGTTTAACAGCTAAACAAAGTGCAGAGAATGAGTGTAATAAGATCCAGAGAGTTAAGAGTAGTAGAACAGTCTCAGCTTCTGTTAACTATCAGTCATTCCCAAGTGATCAGGGAGTCTTTTGTAAGAGAAAGGGATGATGGGAAAAGATACGTGGGAGAAGACGGGGAGGAACTGGCCTCCAGCTGTGAGCATGTTTATGACCTCATCTGTGACTGAAAACAGCAAAACTGACACTGTAGTGAAGCGTAGTGTCAGTTTTAACTGATACAATTAGTCGAGTAATAGATTAATATTCTGTTAGTCCACTAATCTGCAACAATTTCCATCATTTTTTAATAGTTTAGTTGGTTTATGGTGACTGGTCTGGAAATGAAAAGGGCATTTATTGTGTTATAGGACCTTTATGTACTCACTGCTGTGGTGTAATACACATACAGGAAGTACAGAACCAAAATGAGGAGATGCAACGAAGGAATTTCATTCAGTCAGACACAAGGAAGTGGATCTGAGAGTCATTGCATCAGTGCTTTCTTTGTTTTCCATTACAGGCTTTGACACATATCACATTCAGCCAGAGACCAAACAAGCTGCATTGCGAGGTTGACCAGTATTGGTACAAGATCACATCAAATGCAGTGCAAAAAAACAAATAAAGCTTGTCGTGCAAAAATATTGGGATGTGTTGCAACCCCACACATGAAGCTGGGATAAATATTCTCGAGCAGTTGGAGATAAAAGAGAAAAACAAAGAGACAACGCACAACTGTGACCCGGAGCGCCATCAGGAAGAGGCAGAAGTGCAAAGAGTGGAAAAGAGAAAGGAAATTACTGCCGGGAAACAAGCAGAACAATGGAAAGACAGTCAGAAGAAGGAAGTTTGAACTGTAACAAGCCACGAGCCAGGCAGAAATCACTAACACACACACACACACACACACACACACACACACACACACACACACACACACACACCATGGCATATGCACCCAGATTACACCAGTCTAGTCAGACTCGAGTGTTGCAGCAGGAAGACTAAACACTCACAATGTTCCCTCTGAGCTTTGTTAAAATTAAGAACCCCACAATTCTGCTAAAGAAAACTATCTCACCACAAGGTCCATTTAGTATCTGTTCTGGAGCTTTCAATTGTATCACATGACCTTCATCAGCAGGTGGGAGTTTGCCCAGTTGCCATCAAATTTTTGTTTCTTCTGAGAAGAACATGTCATATGATCGAAAGCTCCAGAACAGCTACTAAATGGACCCTGTGGTCTCAACTGCTGTACCAAAATGAACCTTATCTCTCATGTCAACATGGACCAAAAGTCCTTAAAGTGCTAAGAAAAAATGGGAAATGGGAAAATCTACTAACATTTGCTGATGAAGATCACGTTATATGATCAAAAGCTACTTAATGGACCTTGTGGTGGAATTGTTTTGTCAAGTAAATTAAATGCAGGACTGGACAAGTTGGTCTTTGATCATAAATACATTTTTGGGGGGGAAATGTCCTCCATGTCTGAAAAAATGTTTTTTATTTTGTAAACAATGTCTTTCAGCAGTACTGCTCCGTGAATGAAGCTTGATGTTTTTTCTGACCACTTTCTTGGCAAACTGCTGACAGAGATCATGTGATATGATTAAAAGCTCCAGAACAGCTGCTAAATGAGCCCTGCGGCGAGACTTTTGTCTTAACTGCTATTTCCAAGGTCAAGAATAAACCTTGAACCTCGGCATTAAAGCCAACATGGACAAGAAAATCCTTCAAGTGCTAAGAAAAATCTGAGCATCTACAACCCCATGACGGCAGGGCAAACTCCATCTGCTGAGGAAGATCACGATATGATCAAAAGCTCCGGAACAGCTACTTGATGGACCTTGTGGTGAGATTACAGGCTACAGTATAATATCTGAACGATAGATGACACCAATAATATTCCAGCATAAACACATCGGCGCATCAAGTGACGAAAAGTAAGTGTTTGGCTATGAACTAAACTAACAAAAACGCATTCGTGAAATCGTTAATTTAAGCCAGAGCATCATGTAGCCTTTCTACAGATGTCCTCTTTTATGATGGCCGACACTTCAACATCCTAATAGTTCTTTAAAGAGTAAAAGCTGAGATTTCTGGTTCTTGTTTTTGTTTTTTGGTGGTGGACAGAGACCAGACAAGACATCTGGTCCCAGATTAGACCAGTGTGTTTAAGACAGGCTTAAGACTCCGGTGGCCTGGAACACTGAAGGGTTCCAGACTCAACCAATTAAGGCTGCTAAACTTTAACTCCGTGCTTACTTTGCTTACTGTATGAACCTGTGAACTGCCAGCAATGCATACAGTGCGTCACATGTAAAGCCTACGAGAGAGAGCCAAGGACTTGAGCTTGAGCTGATCTGAAGTAGAGCTGCAACATTTGGTCGATGAGTCTTTAAGTTGTCGACTGTTAAATTAAACGGCAACTATTCTGATAATCGACTGATCGTTTTGAGTCAGTTTGAAAGCAAAAATGGCAAAAATGTACTGGTTTCAACCTTTTAAATGTAAATAACAGTCTCCTAATATTGTTAACTGATTCTCTTTGGGTTTTTTGGAGAAAACCAACCATTTAAATGTGTTTGGGCTCTGGGAAATTGATTGCAGATCAATTGATTCAGAAAATAAGTGCTAGTTGCAGCCCTAGAAAAGTCTAAATATTAAAATTTTCACTTTGATCTGAACTGAATTATGAGCTGGGAGACAGAGGAGCACAGATGGCAGGTGTGGGGGGAATAATACAATAAAGAGTGTTGGTTGGAGATTTATAAGGGGTATTATCTATCATCTGAGTTTACACTGAGTTTTCCCAAGACCTTTTATCATGGAAAGAACTTCAGATTAGGGCTCATTTTCATTATTGATAAATCTGTCAATCACTGATTAGTCATTTGGTCCGTAAAATGTCAGGAAATGGGGAAAGTCACTGATCACTATTTCCATAGCGACGTCTTCAAATGTCTTGTTTTGACTACAATCCAAAGATATTCAGTTTACTGTCACAGAAGACTAAAGAAACCAGAAAATATTCACATCTGAGAAGCTGAAATCAGACAATTTGGACATTTTTCCTTTAAAAAAAATGACTCAAAACAATCAATCGATCATCAAAAGAGCTGGCAGCTGTTGACAACCTAAAGATTAATCGACTAACCGCTGCGGCGCTGCTTCAGATCAGAGCGTGCTGTCCTCTCTGACTAAAATACTCCTGCCTCCAGCTGGGACAGTTGCTCAGGTCACTTGCCAAATCCAGCCATTAACTTTGATGACTGGAGGAAAAAGCAGGAAACAAAGATCTGGTGCCTGGGGATGAAAGTCATGTCAGCTCCTCTGCTCCCCTTCCTACCTTGACTTCTTAAAGAACAAGTCAGCGCACAGAGAGAGTTACACAAGGTGTTTCTTAAAATCCAAAGCACTCAGGTGACTCATTGAAAAGATGCTGACTTATCCCCCAGCCTGCCACAGCAAGCTGCTGACAGTGGCACTAACATGGAAAAGGGTGATCAATAGCTGACTTTTAGGAAATATTTTTTACTCACTGAGTCGTAGTTTGAGACCGAGCCAGCTCCTTGGTGGCGACTTGTGCAGAACTGAATTCATGGTCCACTTGTTTGGCACCATCTGTGGATGCAATCCTTCTTGGAGGGGAAAAAATAAATAAAAAAAAAAAAAAACCCTGCAGCAACACCAGCTCCTCGCAGGTCTCAATGCAGATCACCCAGCGATGTTTTCACTCGCAGTCTCCTCTGTGGCATTTCTCACAATCCTCTCATTCCCCTCTGAAGCCTTCCTCGAAAACGCAAGTGCGCTCAGCCTGCAGGGATCTGCTGGTCGGTGGCGAGCACAAAGCTGCAGCTCACATGACGGTGAACGCACGGAGAGAGAGAGAGAGAGAGAGAGGAAAAAAAGAAAGAAAGAAAAGCATCCCTCGGTGTCACACCACAACAACAACAAAAAAGTTAACAGAGGTCTAAGAACAGGTGAGGTGCGGCTGCAGGTCTGTGAGGTGCGTGCATGACCTGTTGACGGCTGCGCACAAAAAAAAAAACACAGAGAAGAAAATCTCCTCGACGTCCAGCGACAGCGTCTGTCTGCGGGAGAGGGATTATTACCAGCAGAGGAAAACAAAGCTCCCGCACGGCCTCTCGGGCAGCGGACCCCTGGATGGAGGTTCCTCCCGTCGGCTTCACACGACGTGCAGCCGCGTCGTCCGCTCGACCTCCATTCATTCACACAGCCTGGACCCACAAAGACCCGCTGCTCCTTCCTCTTCCCCCTCCTCCTCCTCCTCCTCCTCCTCCTCAAGTGGCGCAGTGTTTCAGATAGAGGCGCCAGAGACACCGACAGCTGCACACACACACACACACACACAGCAGAGGTCCTCCGTGGTTTTGGTCCTGCGTGGATTGTGGCGAGCAGAGAGAGTGGACACACTGTTGCAAAACACTCGTCTCTCTTATTTCCACCTTAAATTGGGGGGAAATGAGAAATTAAAGTAGAAATCTTTGGGACGTTACTTACCTGTCAGAGGTGGCCAGGTTACTGTTACTGAAGCTGTTTTCAAACTGTGTGTTTCACTTTTACAAGAGAAAAGAGTTTAAGGATGAGGACAAATCACAGTCACTTTCTTTATTCTAAGCTCTGATGTCTTGGCCCCTGTGCAGTGTGGATGCTTCAGTCCAAAACAGGTATTTTTACATAAACATAACCTGGGAATATGCCATAATAATATGAGGCCCTGTGTCAAAATCTAGTTTTAGGACCTTTATTAAAGTCAGAACATCAGATAGATCGGCCACACAACAAACTGGGGTTGTACACAACTCACCAAAAGTGTGAAAAAATGGGGGATTAAAAGGGGCCCACAAGCTCACTTATGTCCCCAGGACCGTTACCATGTTGGTCCAGCCGTGGTGGCATTACATGACCTTTGTGTGGTTTCAGAATATCATGAAATAGCCGACTTAATCTGTGCAGTTTCTCTACTATTTTGGTCTTTGCAGGCAGCAGATGTTTGCTCGGGCTGTTTGGGAGATGTCTGCATGACTTTGCCTGTTAGCAGGTGTCCTTAATACTTTTTCTGGGTGGCGTTCAAAGCTTTGAACACATCACTGATTCTGCCAGGAGCACCATGTGAGGAATTTTTAAAAAATATAGCCCAGGTATTGTGGAAAAACACCAAATATGCACAATCGAGACACTGGAAGTTAGGGAACGTTTGAAAATTTACTCATTTATCAAAACAGTTGCCAGTTCATTTTGTGTCAGTTAATTGACAATCAATCATTTCAGTCCTAATCTTGTTTTTAGGCCTTACCGCTTATGCTCTATTTGATTTACATACATGCTTTCTTTTTCCAACTTTGATGCCAGGTAACAACGGGTAAGTCTAACATACTCTGAGCTTTCATTTGTAGTATGAAGAAATATGGCAGCAGCATCAGATAAATCCCAATCACTCAAAAAGTCTGTGTTTTTTGCTTGCTAGAATAATTTAAATTTGAACTCTGCATTGTGATGCATTTCACAGACGTGTGTTGTTCTTTCTGATCGTTCAGGTTCACACAGACTGTCCAGTGGCCGGGCCCCCTCCCTCCCTGCAGCGGGATTTCTCTTTGGTTTGCATGAGGTCTATGGGAAAACATCTGACCTGACAAAGCCAAAACAATGACTCTGCCAAAATGTAGCTGTGTTGTGTTTGTCTGCTCCCACCCCTCAATAAAGAGGCGGGGAACAGCGAACAAAGAAAAAGCGAGGGGGCAGAGAGGGGATGTTAGAAACAGCTCACTTAACAAATTAGCAATTCTTCACTGTGAGAGTGGATGTTTACGACCGAGCCCCCCCACCTTCAATTCTTCCAGTCAGATAATTGGAAGGTCAGTCCACGTGCAGTCACAAGTCGTTCAGATGGGGTCAGTAATTTCTTAAATTATCCTTGATTTGCTTTTGAAACCACTATGAAACACTGGAGTCAGTCAGTATTACAGGCCAGTGTCTTGACCGTTTTTATTGTAGTTTTCCTGCCCTCGAAACTTTTTCTGCTGTTCAAAGCAAAATTTTTAACATACATTTGCTGCCCCCTTGAGGTCATAAAGGTAGCACCAAGACACAAAAGTCATTATTTTTGTATCTTTTATATCCCACATAAGCCTACATAAGAAATCGTAAACATGTTGCATTTACAAAACATCTTGAATGACCTGTAAGTGCAGGAGCACTATGGTGTCCCTTTAACACAATACCAAATGTACAACAGTTAATGCGGAGTTAGTCAGCAATAAAAATAGAGCCATTTCATAAAACCTTTGACAAGCATAAAAACACAATACTGACAAAAACTGGGCTTCTTTCTTTTGTATATCCATCAGATTCACAGACAATTAACTCTGATCTGCTCTTTACATGAATGTCATGTTGGATATAAGCATAAACAACATGAAAAGTGGGCATTTTATCCAATAACACAACTGTCACAAATAAACAAACCACCGTCTGAATCAGGGACTACACTGCACACAGTGATAAACTGGTTAAATGGCCATTGCCTGGTTGAAATCTACATGAATGTATGACTATATGACTGAAACAAATAGCAACGTTGGTCTAAAAATCACTTCAAAGCAAGAAAAGCACAAAGTCTGAGCAAAAGTTGTTTCATTTAATATCTGGGAGGTTTTTGTATTCATTTGCAGATTTGGAATGTCACCTACAAAGAAGAAACATCAAACAAGAGCTTAAACTACAGAGTCCATGTGACACAGAAACTCAAAACAACTTCATGGTGCCATCAAGTGTACGTACAGTAGAAGGCTGTAAGACATGGAGAAAACACCCGGTCCAGTTACAGGAAGGCAGCCTCCTGCAGAGTCTGTAAAACTGGCTGCTCTGTCAGACTGAATCTTGAAGTAAAAAACTGTCCGGCTCAACCTCAGTTCTGTACATTCAAAGGCCTGACTGGTGTGGCATGGGACAAAGGGTCTCATGAGGTAAAGGGCAATAAACCGCTGCTGTGTAGAAAATGTCATTACATCCCTATTTGACTGGGTCTCGTCAGTCCCTTGAATACTCGCAGTTTTCCTGCACCAGTGAGATTAAAACTGTAGTCTGCAGTGACATAGGGCTTCTCTCCTTCAAAGCCAGGCTGAAAGAAAAGACAAAAGGTACCATAAGTCATAAGTCGTGGTAAAAGCAAGCTTTGGACGGATGTTTATGTATCACTTTATATGCTAAAAGGAAGGAAATGATGTTTGAAGTGTATTGTGTATGAAAGAACAGTCTTCTGACCTGTGTTGTGAGGATGCAGGAAGGCAGCGATATCGCTCCCAAGAGGAGACAGTTGACCTTACGAAGGATTGAGGGATCTACAGGCGTCAGCAGAAAGTACAGACCTCGCGCCATGTCAACACCTCGAAGCACACCTGGAGGACATTAACATGTAAATACACTAAATTCTGACATTTCAATTCAACAACCAAGAGCAGTCACTTATCCAAATCCTAATTTTCTGTGTGGGGTTCCTGGAGACCCCGGGTCCTCAAAAAACATCCGTAACACCGTTTTATCACCTTGATACTTCATGACATATGCTAATTTTATGAGAATTACTTATAAATATGATTTTGAAGTGATGTCCACCACAGAACATCATTGTTGATTGAGACCTCACCGAGATCTAACTGATCCCAAACATAAGTAACATCAACTTGTAGAATAACATACTCCACATTACTTTTTGCCAAACAAAATGAATGAATAAATTTAAATATTTATGTTCATGCGAAACCTATACAAACATAAAAAACCTTTAATTTTTTGCTTATTTGATGTAATTACAACACTTATGGTCATTCTGCGAATTAAAGTTTGGTTTGTGGGAAAGGAAAGGGTTATCACTTCACTATTTTTATACATACTGACATAAGGTCAGAAGAAAAGAAAAAAATTAAGGACAAAAAAAAATATAATTTAATTTTGCAATTATTATCTTTACACATACAGCAGTAGGGTCTGTGGGACCTCAAACAATGAGGAAGTAAAGCCAAAGTCAACAAAGACAACAGTTAAAAAGGATCAAACTGCATATTCATTTGACAATTTGTACAAAAGGTCAGACAGGATACGTACCAAAGCCCACACATGGGCAGATGGGAGCCTGCGACAGCAGCACTGGGCCTCCCCTGCTTGTTACTTTCTCTCCCAGGCAGCAGAGTCCCACCAGACTGGCATTGGCAGCATAAAACATGTGACTGGGCACTACCTCGCAATGTATCACACCTAAAGCCACAGCTGTATGGGGCACCTATGAGCCAGAGGGAGAATGGTTAGAAATCTATTAACATGTTATTTCTCACTTTTTCTCACTGTTTCTTTAAATGCTGGGACAAGCATGTACAGAATGTGATGTCTTCATTCAAGGTGTCACTATTTCCTCAAACGCCTGTCTATACTCGCAACTTAAAAGTTTATTGGGGAAGACTGGAATGATAATTAAATGGGAGAAGATCACATAAACTTTTTTTTTTAACTGTTTTTACTGTTAATCACTAATTGTAAATTTTAAATCCTGCCAAAATGATGAATAATTCAGACAAGTGTAAATTCTGAAACAATTTTCAGTGGTAATAATAAAAAACTGGGAGTCCTATCAAGGATACAACCGCAGCATCCTGATTATCATGTACCTGGTACGGGGTGAGGCTGTGTAGAGGTCTGATTGGTCCGGGGTCGGGAGACTGCAGCTGACTCAGGTAGGCCAGCAATGACAGCTCTCTGTGCTCATTAGTGCGCTGGTGTTTCCTGTAATGCACCAACAGAAAATGATGTAATTCTGCCATTTTTTTTAATATGTAAATGAAAATACAGGTTAGTGGTGCACTTACGCCGTTCCTTGGCGCCCCACTCCTTGAAACTCTGATTGTACAATAAGATGAGTGTAACTCCTGGGGGGACTGTGGCTCTCCGTAAACTCGTCCAGAGCGGTCTGGGCAGGTGGGTGCGTCTGGCAGCCGTGTGCTGTCCTCAGAAACTCTGGACTGAGGGCGGGACACTGGGTGGTGCCACTGTGTCCGAGCTGGACGACATGCGAGACTGGGAGGAAGCGGATCATGTCCACGAGCAGCTGAAATCCGAATCCTGTGGACGGCCCAGACAAGCACTTGTTCAGACTCTGTTTACAATTAGTATATTCATAGTTCTTCATATTCTTTTACTCTGTCACAGAGGGTAGCCTGAGCTGACCTTTGACCCAGCCCATGGTGTTGATAATGACGGGAGTCTCTCTGCTCTGGGAGCGTCTGCGCCACAAGGTCTTAAGGGATTCCAGGTAGCGGTCTAAGTCCGACTCGCATGACGACTGACCATAGTAGATCATGTGCTCTGGTGTGCACTGATGTGTGAAAGGGGGACCTGAAAAATAACTCAACATAAATCTACTAATCCCATTTCATACAAGTAAAGAATAAAACATGGAAAAAAACTGTTCGGATAAATATTAAAAGAACAGTTTGACATTGTGGGAAATATGCTTATTCATTTTTTTGTTTTTACATTTCAGTGTTTGTACAAACAAACTTATTAAATGTTAATTAGTTATCTGTATAGGGATTGGTAGGCGGATTTTTGTCATGGTTGGACAGAACAAGGCTCGTTATTTCCCCTTGTTGCCCGGAAGAAAAAGTGAATAAGGGCATTTCCTAAAAAGTTGAACTATTCCTTTAATGTTTAATACACATAATACCTACAAACAGGATGATGTGAACAATGCTAGTTTAGAAATAGCATTTTAAAGAGTTCAGCGTGCTTTAACAATGTAATAAATGCAACTTGCTGTCTCACAACTAAAAGAAATCTATGGAATCAAGCAAAAATTTATCCAAGATGAAAAATAAGATGTGTAGAGGTGATGTGAAGTAACAAGAGGATAAAAACATACCGAGAAGAGGTTCTCTGACAGTCGACAAAGACAGGCAACCAGCAGGGGTGAACTCCGTCTGACCGAGGTCACCTTCCAAATAATCTACACTTATAGTGCTACACACACACACACACACACACACACACACACACACACACTTAGTTTCCTTTTCCTTTCCAAAAGACATTAGAACTTCATCCTGTATGTCATACTGACTACTTTGATGTCTCAAGATGAACTCTAGAGGAACATTATATCAGTGAATGCAGCAAATTGTAATAGACAACAAACAAATAAAGAGACAGAATAATACAGTCAATGGTGTAACACAGGGATCATAACAATACGCAAGAACCATCATCAACATGTTAAACGAGATGCACTACAATATAAATCTAGCATATAAATATACAATATTACAAAATATTAGTATATATTTAATATATATGGATGGGAACTTACTGATTTAGTAAGGTATTGATGAGGATGCGGATAAATGTTGATTTGCCCACATTCTTGGTGCCACATACAAGGATAACTGCAGAACCATCCATGTCCCCTACGAATGACAGACGTGTCCAATAATTCACCAGCGCAGGATCAAATGTGAGTGTTTGTGTTCTTACACTTATTTTCTCATGTGTTTGTAGAGCCTTTATCAGACATGGATACATAACATTGCTGTCTTCGTCTATATTTTAGAATAATGGCTTTCTGTCAGTCATTCAGACATATGTGTCCATTACGTAATTGTTTGTTATGGCTTAATTCACAGAACTCTCACGGAAACAGCCACAAAGCTCATGTGATATCTGTCACCTGGTGCACATAAAGGAGCGGTGAGAATAGTGATGAGGTAAACAGTTTAATGATGTGAAGGAAGAAGTCTAGTCTGTTCTCTCACAGGCTGCATCAGTGATGGATTTTTATATTAACTTTGCTTTAATTAATGCCCCTGCTTCTCACAGTGATTCTCCTAATGTTACGCCTTTATTAGATCGTGACAGTGGAGAGATGACAGGAAACGATGCAACAAAGGTCTCTGGTCGGCTCTTAACTCCTAAGCCCCATAATTTTTATCATTTAACAATATTAGATACTGAATTTTACTACTTATTTTATGTCTTGCAATACACAAGCATAAAGTGAGAAGATGTTAAATTAGGACTTAGTTTCTCCCTCTGTATTTAACCTTTTGCAGGCATGAGGCCGACATGTAAAATTGCCGTTACATTAACGTAACAAGGTGCGTGTCTAAAAGGATCTTACCTTTGCAGGCGCTGACCACCGTGTTGAGTGCATCTCTGTAGTCCTTTGACATTTTCAGGCCCTCGATTGTGCTGACCAGGGGAATCATACCCAAGCCGTTGAGTGGAGTGTCAAGAACAGCTGACATGAGTTCACTCTACAAACAAGAGCAGAGGAAAAGCTTCTGTTAAAACATGTGTGAAGCTGACCTTTCTAAATTACCTAAACATTAACCTGTACATGAATTCTGCTAATGTTCTCATCATTTCCTGATTCCAGTCCTATTTGAAATTCAATGTTGTTTGACGTTTTATGATTAGGTGAATATTGACGGTAGCTTAATGTACTTGCGAATATCAGTAAACCTACCATCGGGGGGCTGAACAATTCACTGAGATCTGTGAAGCTGGACAGAAACCGTGTCAGAGGCGTCTCCATAGGCTCCAGTAGGATGACGGAGGAGTTTGACGTAACCCTTTTTAGCAACTTCTTCCGTGATGCTGCAAAATGAACATTAATAGGGGGTTTCAGGACAAAAAAAACCTTTATAAAATAATACTAAGTACAATCTTTTCATAAAACACAGCTCAGTATTGTGTCACCAAATAACAACTCCTTACTTCAAATATGCAAAAAAGAATATACAATAACTCTCTTATAACATAGCAGGTGAGCTGCTTATGTGTTTACCTGATGACAGATACTTTCGGAGGACTGGCGAAGCCGCCGTTCTGTCGTCTCTGGTGTGATCAGAGCTTTCCAGCGCTCTGATGGTGAGCGGACAGTGTGAGGCCGGGGAGAAGAGAGGGTAGGACTGCTGGCCTTCTTCAATGGTGAACCCCATCACCTCTACCCGACCATAGAGACAGGTCAAAAAGCACTTCCCGCGGAAACACAGGGTCTGCGGGAGAGTAATGTGATGCTCAGTCACAGAAATGGACTCAAATGCATTAACTGATATCAGATCGTTACCAAAACACCCTGACGCATACCTGATCCTTCTGCATGACCAGCACCGCGTGGTTTTGTCGATCATCTCTCTCCGCGCAGAAGTGGAGGGACTCTCCCTCCAGCCGGCCCGGCCTCACGTCTTCCGTGTCACCCGAGCTCTCCACGCCGTTCCCGAGAATGGACTGGGAGTACTCCTTCCAGTCCTGGGAGTCCTCTGACTCGTTGTCCATCGTAAACGCGGCGCTCCCGTTAGCCTGAGTGGGAGATTTCTTCGACCCGGACTGGGCAGCGTTCCTCTTGCAGTCGGACACAGACTTCGCCTTATTCTTCAGTCTCTTGACGGTGGGTTTCTTCTTCACAGACGCCTGGTGCTCCTTCACCATCCTGGCCATGACAGGACTGGAGTTGAGCTCTGAGGAGCTGATGGGCGGCCTGCACCGTTTGCCCCTCACATCCTTCCACTTCTGAGACTTGGCGTGGCCCTTCGCCTGAGTGGGTTTGTTCACCTTCATGTTTAAATCAGCAGCTGTTCATGTGGGTGGAAAAAACGAGAAGAGGAAGAGGAAGAGGAGTAGGAGGGTTGGGGGAAAGCCCTGCAAAGAGAAAGGCAAGAAAATGAGCACCTGAACGCACATGTGTCATCATGGCGTGAGATCCACCAACAAAGAAACGCTGTAAACTACCAACCTCTCATTTAAATCGTTTATTTTGAGAACAATATTAACAACAGCTCGCCGGATTTTGCAGCAGATAAAAGCTAAGCTAAATGCTAAGACGTAAAACGAGAGAGAGAGAGAGAGAGAGAGCTGACGTTATATTATGTGTTTTTCTCGTATGTCAGTTTCTCGACATGTGAGGCTGATTAACAGACAAACACAGACACACAACAGAAAGAAAGAAAGAAAGAAAGAAAGAAACGCAGCGTTTTAAACTTGTCCAACGTCACATCGCCGCAGCTAAATGCTACACAACGTTGTCGCGTTAAAATGGAGAAAACTCACCCCCGACTTGTGGGAGAAACCACACAGAAGTCTGGCGCTGACTCTCGAGGATATTAAATGAACAGACAGCGTTTATAAAGTGTGGTGTGAGTCCGGGGAGCTGGCCAACTGTTACTACAACAGCGCTAGGAGGCTAACTTACATGTGTGAGCCGCAAACAGACGCCGCTTCCAGATGGTCGACTGTGACTTTACCCGGAGTTTTGTTATTTACGACGTTAAGTTATCACGCAAAATTATAACTCGTTTACTAATACAGTCACACGAAATTTAAAATCATCCAAAAGCAACGTAGCCACAAATAATCATTCTGTGTGCGGTGAGTCTGCGGTTTCTGCGGCGCGTGTTTATGTTTGATAATGGACAACGAGAATCTTTCCCGGAGTTCGGTCGCGTAAACAGCGTCACATCCTCTTCCTTTTGCAGTTTTTAGGGGCCTGCAAGAAACCAAAAGAAGGTGCATGTAGCGGCTTTGCTTTGCGTTCTTGCAAACTATTTACTGTACGTCCGAAGCGTGCTGCAAGCTTCTCGACAGATAAGAGTAAATAATCAGTTTTCATCGATTCTGCAGACGTGAGTTTTGGAAATGCAGCCGTCGGGTGGGTGTCATGCTAAGGGAGCGTCTTAAAATATGTGCTAGGAAATAAACGTCGAGGTGCGTAGGTAGCTAGGGGTTTGCAATAATTTAAGGGAAAAGCGGTCTCAACAGTGTGATCATTCCTGGAAAATATAGAAGGAAGTTTTTAGACTTTATTTTTGCACTCAGCATAATTAATGTGGACGCTAATGGCACACATGTAATTCAGGTAGCCACATTGTTAAGTAGTGGATGACTGATTTCAAGCTGTAAATATTCAACACCTGATCGAGATGTTCA
Source organism: Lateolabrax maculatus (assembly GCA_031216445.1). NCBI lineage: Eukaryota > Metazoa > Chordata > Actinopteri > Acropomatiformes > Lateolabracidae > Lateolabrax > Lateolabrax maculatus. Next base: position 23,637,051 of record CM062201.1, on the reverse strand, counting down.
CATTTCAGATATGCTTTGTTTCATGTTTTGCAATTTCAAAATAATCAGCTTCATTGGCCAAGTGTGTTTGCGCATACAAGGGATTGTGTTTCCACCTGCTTGCATACAAATGTACAGGAGGATCCAAGGCTGCAACTAACAAGTCTTTGCATTATTGATTAACCTGCCAACTATTCTTTCACTTAATGTCAGATAGTGGTGAAACATGCTTATCACAATCTGTGTGGCATCCTAAAATTGCTTGTTTTATCTGATCATTAGTCCAAAACTCAAAGTTGTTCAGTTCTCTATCACAAAAGACAAAAAGAAAAGCAAAAGTAAATCCTGACAGTGGATTTTATTAATCGCTTCAGTCATTTTTTCAGTCAAAAATACAGTTTTTAAATTTTAGCTTCTCAAATTGAGCATTTGCTGCTTTCGTCTGACATGTGGTAGTAAACTTAACATCTTTTGGTTTTAACCGATGAAAATGTCACCTTGGGCTCTGGGAAATTATAATTTTATACTACTTTATGACATTTTATAGATAAAATAGTTACTTAAGAGAATCAGCAGATTAATATATGAAAAAGCCTGAGTACTCAAAGTTATATATAGTACAGCAGTGCATGGTAGTGCTGAGGGTTCTGGGATAAATGTTGGTTAAGTTAATTTATATACATTCAGTATAATGTTCCTATGTCTCTTGCAGCAGCAGTCCTCAGTGAACCTGGAGGGATGCCTGCAGCAGAGAGCAGCCATGCACAGCGAGTCCTGTCCTCCCTGAACCAGCAGAGGGCAGTAGGGAGGTTTTGTGATGCGGTGTTGAACGTGGGAGGCGGGGTGGTCTACCTGGCCCATCGCAACATCCTTGCTTGTTTCAGTGAACTGTTCCAACAGTCCAACGTGCCCGCTGCGCCATGCATGGAGTTCTGCCTTCAGAAGTGCCCCAATGATGGTCTGGAGCTGCTCCTGAACTTTGTCTACACCGGAGAGCTGAAGTTGGATCCCGACAACCTTGAAAAGGTGCAGCACGCTGCAGCCAGCATGTGTGTCCCGGAAGCTCTTGCACTCTGTCAACAGTTCAAGGAAGCCTCTGTGGATCCTGTGCCTTTAAAGCGTAAAAGAGGCAGACCCAGAAAGTCTACATCAGATACAACCCCTCATTGTTCAGTCAAAGTAGAGAACTTGCTTACAAACACAAAAGATGAGTCGAGCTTTGACACTGCCACAGGCAGTTTAAGCATGGCTGCCACCACCACCCGCTCTGGTCGTGTGGTGAAGGGCCCCAGGCGACTGGTGACTGATGAGAGCCCCACCACTGATTTTACTGCCCCTGAAAAAGCCAGCAAGAAGGCTCCACTTATTCCCATGGAGCGAGAAAGGGGCGATGTTGTTGTGGAGAACCAAAACCCAAATCAGCCAACTGGTGAAAATGAGGTAGAAAACATGAGCAAATGTAGGAAAAAGTATTAGCTGATTTTAAAGATGAATGTGGTGCGTATCATTACACTTGTCTTGTGCTGTTTGCAGGTAACTCAGTTGCAGACTGACGTAAATGACAACGGTGTTAGCCAGGAAGTAGAGGATGATGATGATGTGGGGGATTTTGAGGGGATCACTGAAGACACAGATGAGGAGTACGTGCCCATTGCCGAGCCAAGTTCCTTGGCCCCGTCCACATCGACAGCACGGAAGCGTAAGGCCCAGAGCAAAACAGACAAAAACGAGAATGGTGAGGCTGTCGAAGAAGACTCCAAGAAGGACTCTGTTCAGTGTCCCATCTGTGACAAATCCTTCAAGAGCAAATACTACCTCAAAGTCCACAACAGGTATATGTCTTTTATTAGATATTATATTTTTCCATCAAATTACTCTAGAAAGAGTAACCACTAATGTGTCTTTTTCATAGGCGGCATACAGGGGAGAGGCCCTTTGGTTGCCATAAATGTGGGAAGAGGTACTTCAGGAAGGAGAATCTTTTGATACATGAAATCAGAGACTGTGCTAGAGTACAGGTAGGTGAGCAGTGCTGACGAGAAAGCCACATGTCTCCAGTGTCAAGTGTAAAGTGTAACATCTGTGTTTGTGCTGTGTTACAATTACAGACGTACACCTGCCTGACGTGCTCCTCAACGTTTAATGCAAAAGAAGAGCTACGTTTGCATGTTGTCTCCCACACAGGAGATATGCCCCACAAGGTAAAACCTACACCTAGTAAAAACATAACAAATATAGCATACAATAAATTATATAAAATCTATAATAAAAAAAATCTTCATTGTGCCTTTTTTTATAGTGTTCAACATGTTCTGAACAGTTTATGTACAAGAAAAACTTGACAATACACATGATGAAGGTCCATGGTTATCCCAAACCACATGCAGTAAGTGTTACGGACTCTTCCAATGACCCACTGGTGATGTACCTCCAGTAAATAGTGATTTTCTTGTTTCAGTTGTCTTGTAAAACTTTTTATACACAGTTGCCCGTATGTTTTCATCACATCCATCCCAGGTATAAGCCTGTATTGATTCTGTCAAAACAATTTGTTACCTTTTAGTGTCCCCAGTGCCCCAAAACCTTTTTAACTCGGACGGAGCTGCGTGTGCATGAAGCAGCCAAACATCGAGGCGAAAAGCCGTTTGTGTGTGAGGAGTGTGGCCATCGAGCCTCCAGTCGAAACGGCCTGCAGATGCATATCAAAGCCATTCACAGGTAGTGGAACATGTTTTTTTTGTTGTTGTCTGCTACAATAGTATGATCAGACTAGAGTGACCTAACAACTCTGCCTTTGAAATAATATGGGAACCAGTAAATTCATTTTCATAAAAACAGTGATAGATTTTGTGCAGATTGTTTTGAGTCTTTGTTTTTTCTGCTGTTTTACAGAAATGAGCGCCCTTTTGTTTGTAACTTATGTGGCCATGCGTTCTCCCAGAAGAACAACCTAAACATGCATCTGCGTATACACAGCGGGGAGAGGCCATACCAGTGTCATCTCTGTGGCAAAACCTTCAGGACGCAAGGTAATGGCTTCTGCCTGAAAATGTTGTTGTTTTTAAGTTTTCTTTAGTACCAAAGTAATCCAGTGATAGTTGTGTGTACATTCATTAGTACATTACAAACAGGAACTACTAATAGCTAATTCGGCATATTTTTAATGGTGCCAATTTGCCAGAATCTAAACAAAATAAGGCTCAATATATTTGTTGAAATTACTAAGAGTGTCACAGAATGGGGGAGGGTAGCACAGTGTCAGACTTTTAAAACCTCTGGATTAGATTAATGGATAGATTTATTAATAGATTAATCAAAACACTCTTTTTCACTGTCAATGATAGCGACATTTTACTAACTTTCACTCAAGAAGATATCGCTTATTGTATGAATCCCTGTCTTTTTAATGCCAGCCAGTCTAGACAAACACAACCGGACACACACTGGTGAGCGTCCGTTTAGCTGTGACGTTTGTGAGCAGCGCTTCACAGAGAAAGGCGCCCTCGTCCGCCACAAGGCCAGCAAGCACGAGGAGGGCCGCCCCCACTGTTGTCACATATGTGGCAAAACCTTCAAAGGTAAGATATACCAATGTGATTACTTTCATTATCAATGAACACGTCGTGTTTTGTGCCCTGATGAGTGTGGAGTCAGGGACTCACTAATCTTTTTGTTTTTTTGCCTTCACCAGCGAGGGAGCAACTTCGTGTTCACCTGCGTCGCCATAAGGGCATGAGGAAGTTTGAGTGTATAGACTGCGGCTACAAGTTCACTCGACAGGTAAACTCACTAATAGGGCTGCAACTAACAATTATTTGCATTGTAGCTCAGTCTGCCTGTTCACTGATTACTCGGTTGTTCTATGAAATATCAGGGTCTTTAAATTGTTTGTTTTGTAAGATGAGGAAGGGTTTAAAGACACCAAATTTAAATGAGTGCTCCAGCGATTTGGCTTTACACCCCTATAAAATTGTAGCCAGTTTAAAAAACAACCAGCTCCAGATATTGTCTTCATTGTTAGACATTGCCAAAGCCTGCTGCCTACATAACCCACAATGCAACGTGACAGCCAACAGCTCAGTCAGCGATGCAGGTGTGTGGTAGATGCAGCTGTTGTAGCCTCAAGCAGAGGTCTCGTTATGTCTTGTTATGTCTGATTTTTCTGTAAAACTGCTGACATAGCAGAGGATGGTTTCGATCCATCAACCTCTGGGTTATGGGCCCAGCACGCTTCCGCTGCGCCACTCTGCTACACACCTCAGATGGGACTCGAACCCACAATCCCTGGCTTAGGAGGCCAGTGCCTTATCCATTAGGCCACTGAGGCTGCTGCAGGTGTGCGGGAGCCCCTGTGCATGAACAGAGCTCAGTGGTATTCACGCTGTAATCCTTTTTGTTTCACGTTCCTATGGACGGGGTTCTGTGGTAGCCTGTGTGTGAGGTAAAATCAGGGAATGTGCCTGGATGTGCTCAGTGCCTTTGTGATGTTGTTCATTGTGTCCAACACTACACACTAATTATTTGTTCTGTATAATGCACGTTACAGTTTCCCAAAGTCCTCAGCTGCTTTGTTTGGTCTGACCAACAGTCCAACAAAACCCAGTATTAGAGATTGGCTATGTTGAAATTTTTAAAAACACTTAAAAACAGATCTGTTCAACTGAGCCTTTTTCTAGCAATTGTTTCAACTCAGGCTGAATTAATACTAACTGCATTTTTACCCCTCAGCTCATTACACTCACCCAACCCTCTCATCTCTGCATGCTTTCTCTTCCAGGCACACTTGAGACGACACATTCAAATCCACAAACGCACCGAGAACTACAACCCCCGGCAGAGAAAACTAAGGAACGTGATAGTGCAGGATGTGGGCGGAAGTCCTGGAGAGAACGAAGCAACCGAAGCGGCGGAAGCTTCTCTGATCGCAGAGGAGACAGATTACGTCCCAGAGGCCGCTGGTGTCCAGGAATCCACAAACCAGGAGCCTGCCGTGGCCGCCGCAGGCCTCAGTGCTGGCTGCATAGTAAGGGTGGTGATCGAGTCGAGTGATGTGGTGATGGAGAACGTGGTGTCAAACCAGAACCTTCGTCATGTCGAGGCACAGGAGAGTTTCTCTGTGCCAGAAGTCTTGCAGCAACCACAGCTGGTCACCGGGGTGTACGAGTCCACGATGGACATGGAGGGAATCGTTGAGAATATATCAGAGAGTAAAACCTGAGGACGGACGGACCAGAGACTGTGTGCAACCCACTCAGAATTAAGGTTACTGTGAAGATCACTTCCCAAAGGAGAAGCACTTTAATGTGATGAAAGGAAGAGTGAGGCAGAGGCCTAAAACATTTGGCCTTACAGATCCGAAGATGAAACTGCAACAAACTGCAAGTGAGCTACAGTTGAGTTTCCAGACATGCAAGAGAAGAGCAGCGACTAAATCTAATGTTTTCAGTAGTGAACACAGTTAAGTGAACTGCATGATTGTTTCACATTCAAACGGTGAACGCTGTTGGAATGTGAAATAATATTTTTTTGGCTTGTTTTGTTAAGCCTCCTTTTATCAATGTGCCTACTGCAGCTAGACTCTGGATAATCAGCAAGAAATGATCCTCAGCGGGGGTCAGTTTTGTTACTGAAGGTATTAAAGGAACAGTTTGACATTTTGGGAAATACTTATACTCATATTCTGTATCTAGCGAACAGTTAGACGATAAGATCGCTACCACTCTGATGTCTGTCCAGTAAATATAAAGCTACCAAAAATTGGCTTTTCAAATATTTTATGCAGAAGGAAATGCATTCAACGCGTTTGTTTGAACTAAAGAATACCATGTATTTTGGTGAGAATCACTGAATGCAAATGTAAGTTTTGTTTGTTGACAAGAAAATTCCACAGGGCACCTTTAATTAAGACGCTACACAGGTTAATGATTTATGTTAAAATATACAGCTTTATAAGTGAACACCTTAGCTTACTCATGCTATTTATAAAAAACCGTAATGCATTTATTGTCTTTTCACACTTGGCTGCAACTACTGTCATTTGTTTATAAGAAATATATTGTGACTCAGTACAATAAACTCTCAGACCTGCCTGCAGTTTAATTTACGGTAATCACACTGTAAACATTATACAAACACAGTACGTAAAGTTAAGGATATACTGTATTTAAAAAAAACTGACTAAACATCACAAACTTGTATGAAAACTAAGAAAAACATGATGCATTACACATTACCATAAAAACACTCAAAAACACTATTACTATTAAAGTAAAATATAATTTTACATAAGAACAAATTGAGATTCTTTTGCACTTCCAGTTGTAACTGGCGACCCATGACCAACATTTACCAACGTTTTCTTGTTGCAACTGATGGCAGGGACATCCACTAGCAACCACAACACAAATATATCCATAAATAAACATACAAAACATTAAAACAACCGTAAATACAATTTTTAAAGAAAATTCTTCATGCACATTCAACTGGTGGTTATAAACGCTGATGTAGCACAGTTTAAGGGTCAGGAGTGACACAAGGAGATGCTGTGCAGCCTAATTATCACGAACAATAGAGTATCAACCCAGTACAAGTTAACATCACATGCAAGGGTCCTCAAATTCTACTATGATGGCAGAAGATTACTCGGCACACCTTTGAGTACAAGATATTACAGCCCATCCTGTTCAGCCATATGTCCGTTTAGTGCTAGATATCGATTGTGATTGCTGTCATATTTTTTGGAATGCTATTTCTGACCAAATATTTGTCTCTTGCTTCGGGTCACAAACTGTGAAATCAATACTCCACTAACTTAACATTGCCCTCCTTTAACATTGACAGACTTATGGTGGTTTAAAAAAAACACGTTATCAAAACTGATGCAGCAGAACTGGAGAGTCTTCTTTATTCCACTTATTCTTCCTCAACAAACTTGATGCCTACATTACCCACAAGGCAGCTTGACCGGCAACAGTTCAATCTGAGATTCGGGTGCGTTTTTCTAGTAGCGACTACTGCAGCCTCGAGCCGCTACCCTCCATCAGAGATGAGGAGCGGGCCACAGAGTTCTGGTACGCTCACTTCTTCCTGACTCTACATCCTCAGATTTCTTTCGTTTTCAATCTTGTAGTCTTCAGCCCCAGCTGACGCTGACTCAAGTGACATCACTCCAGGCAATTAATCATATTTCTCACAGCTCCCCGTAAGGCTTTATACAACTTTTTTGTAGTAGTACTCCCCAAGAACTGTAGACAGACTTTGATGTGTAAAATCGGTGGAGTTCCCCTTGAAGCGTTTTAAATTTAAATGCATTGTGTTTGTAGAACAGCTAACTCAGATGTCCACACACAGAAAAACCTGGCCCGTTGGGGTCGGTCCTTTCCTCTGTGTAGCAGACAGTCCCAGATGGTTCAGGTGGACAAACACAGGGAAGTGGCTGTGCGCTGCTCTTTACTGAAGGTGGGGAGGGTTAACCAGTTAGCCTTCATCCTTCATCCATCTTTTCTCTTGTGACACCAAAACTTACAGTTTGTGTGGCTTTTTTTTATCTTATTTTTATGTGTACGGAATGGGATTGTTGCTGCCTCTTGTGGCCAATGAAGGAAAAAACACATCCACTACAACTGTGGTTCTCACCCACTGTGGTTCCAATGTGTTTTCTGCTCTCCCATCACCACTTAACGAAGAAGACGCTGCACTAGAAAATCCACTTGGACAAACATCACAAAGGTGAGATTTAAGTATTGTCAAAGAGTATATTATATTTTTTACAAGAGAAAAGACCACTAAAGATGAAGCTGCCAGTATACTTCTTCAGAAGTACTTGTTGGATGGTCCAACACTACACACTATGAATACCTTCCAGGAGAGACCATCTGAAAATATGCCTTCGAGTGTAGCCATTCAGACCAACTAAAAGCACTTCCGACGTGGTCAGACAACCCGGACAACTAACTCTTTGGTTGGTTTGCTTTGTTTTGGTTAACTTCCTCACCTTTAATTAAGAGCATAAAAATGCAGCTGTATCCCTACACTTTTCTATGGGAACCATCCGGTAGTGTCTCCCACGCAGTGAGACCAAACAGGGATTAGAAACACTAGGCCTTCTTGTAATTCATCCATTCAACAGACTTGAGTGATTATCAGTATGACAGCTTGGCAGTCAGGTGGATTAGAAGGAGCTCAGATTACTCTGTACATGCTCAGTCTTTAACAACTTAAGCATTGTGATGAGGTGAACTACTCATGGCACAATGAGGCTGGAAACTGAAAATATAACAGGGATTTCTGGGTCCAAACTCAGTGTGCTGGGTTCACATCCTGGTTCTGGTTTTGGTTGAGATTGTTGTTGAGATTGTGGAGCGCTTGGTGACGCTGGTGCCGGTGCAAGTGAATGGCGTTTGACTCTGGAGTGTCAGTAGGTTCAAATGCACTGGACACCTGGGGCATGAACTGGCGGAATATGCTGACGCTGCCGTGCCAAAAGGTCGGCTGAGGTAGTCGTCCAGCAAGAGTCCACGTGCGGGTGGCCGGGTCGTAGGCCTCCACCACATCTGACAGCTCAAACGTGTTGTCGTAACCACCAGACACATATAATTTACCGCCCAGGACTGCCACACTGCCTCCAACGTGGACCTGGACAAAAGAAATTAGATTAAGAAAATGTAGTTTATGTTGTAAAAAAGATTTACTGGCGTGTTGTTGACGCCTCTGTTCATGGTGTTAGGTCAGAACTATTACATGTTAATAGTGTCAGATGTAAAATACAAACCTGGGTCATCGGGCTGATTTTGTCCCACTCGTTCTTTTGAGGGTTATAGACATCAACCTCAGCTGAGTCATCCCTACAAAAAGAAACACACACAAGTCAAGCTGCTGCCAAAACAATCATTACTTCAAATGCATTCATACTAACTTTACTGACCATTGCAACAACGATGGATTATAAACAAATGGTTCTTTCTGGCCTTTTAAATAATCAGTAATGTCCTAAATATTCAAATATTCTACATGTAAGTGCATCTATAATCAACCTTGTTAACCATCATCAGTGTAAGAAATTTATAATGTATAAAGATGTAATTTTTGTAATCGAGAATAATCTATCAACAAATGGCGTAAAGTGTAGAGTTTAAAAAAAAAAAATAGACACTGAATTGAACTGTATTTAACTGTAGCCTTTTTTTTAGCCTTTGCAGTCCAGACTGTCACTTCTATAACATGATTGGGATATTTTGTAAATTGACTTTGTTTTTTACACAGCAGTAAATTTGAAAGGAATATAGTCATTCTCCATTAGTGATTTTATGTAAGGGGTTTTTGGGAACAACTTCAGCAATGTGTTACATTTTATCATATTTTTATTTAAAATCAAAATCTGAAAAGTAACAAGAGCTGTCAAATAAATGCAGTGTAGTAGTGCAGAGTAAAAAGTACAATATTTCTCTCTGAAATGTAGTTGAAGTATAAAGTAGCATAAGATGGATATACTCAAGGAAAGTAAAAGTACCTGAAAAAAAAAAAATTGTATTTAGGTACAGTGCTGGAAAAAAATGTTCTTAGTAACTTTCCAGCACTGGTGATTACAATTTGTATCTGGATCACTGTTCTAAAAGGAAATCAATCAGTGTTTTAAAGTAAGATGGGAGCAGACTCAAGCCCTACTTTCACTATAAATAATGGTAAATAAAAGTATAAAGAGTTAGTTTAGATATGTAACTCACCTGATAAAGTAGATGAGGCTTTTGAGGGTCACAGTTTTCGGCGTGAAGGACCATGGGGGCAGCTGTCCGCAGCTGACCATGGCCCAGCGTTTGGTGTCCACATCGTAGCTCTGGATGGCCATGGTGTCCTCCCCGGTCAGTGACCCTATGGCATACAGGCGTCCACTGCACGTGGTGGTGGAGCAGTTGTCCATTGGGTGCAGCATGGGCGGTAAGGCCTCCCAGCAGTCCAGAGCGTGATCGTAGCGTTCGGTGCTGTCCGACGCCACCACGTACAGCTGACCTTTCAGCACACAAGAGCTGTGGTACTCGCGGGCCTTCAGCATGGGTGACACCTCTGTCCACTCGTTGACACTGGACTTGTAGCGCCACACGCCGTCATAGAGGCGAGAGCCATCAGAGCCACCTGGACGGCACAGACATGTCTCAACGATTAATATGCATCAACGGTCGTGGTGTACAAGAAGATATACTATGAGACAAGATAGCAGTTTTGGTTTGTCTGTACAGGTTCTTTTCAACCCTCCATTAGATAAGATATACAACAATGTTGTGTCTACCATTATCAGGGTTCCTGATAATTCCTTAATTAGGAAAACAGAAATTTGTCAAATGATAAAAGGAATATGCAATATGAGAGAAATATGGGCCTACATTTTTTTTTAAACCTAATATACTTTTTAAGACTCAATCTATATACACTATATAGACTATATCTTATTTCAATTAAATTGTATCAAAGGTTATAAAAACAAAATCTGCCTGTCAACGTATGATTATGCAATCATGCGCTGCTGTTATTTCTGTCCTCGAAGGAGTGAGCAAACGCAGCCAAATGTGTTGTCTTGTAGGGGACACGAGCTGTGAGTGAAGGTCTGGGATGATTTCTTAAAGGGGAAACCGTCTCTTTTCAGGATAGGCCAGTCCGCTGGTAATGGAGAGGATGATGATGATGACGATGATGATGATAACACCACCACCACTGTCCTGGCAGCACACCATGTCCTGCCTCACTTTACCTTGTTCCCACTATCCAAAGAGCCTGCAGTTTATTTATAAGCACAGCCTGGCGGCCATTTCATAAGATGAAGGAGCGGGATTGGAAATCTACTGACTGGAGCTTTCACACTACAGTGAATCTAATGTACACAGCAACTATAACCACTGCACGCTGTGTTTGGCTTGTCCTTCAGTACATGGGACAGCAGATAAAACTGAACTCTAACTTAAGAAACACACAAGAATCTGATGGAACAACAGTAATTTTAGGTTGAATGTGTGATTGACTTAGTTTACTCCATCCACTTTATGATGGAGTACATTATCCTCTGTGCTATATTTACAGATGTACATTCTCTTTACTCATATTAAGTTCCTCAATGGAAATTTCCATAAACAATGAAATTTGAGTTTACATGTACGACCTCTTGGCTTTGGATGGCAACCACTGCCCTCGGATACAAAATATCTGTTGAAATAGTGTGTGGAAAGTAGTTTAAACGTGTTTAAATAACTTACCTGAGACATACATATCGTTTCCGAGGGCAGCTATGCTGTAGCCTCCTCCAAGGTGGTCAGGGAATTCAGCCAAGTAGCGCCACTGTCCAGTCTGGGGGTTGTAACAGTCCACCGTGACCAGCTCATCACAGTCCTGGTCGCAGCCTCCTACCACCACCAGGATCTCTGCCAGGCCGGTGGATGGCCGAGGCCGCATACGGTGGCAGGGCCTGTCATGGCGGTCGTACTCACAGGACTGGAAGCTACGAGCTTCGTTCACCAAGCGGAGGCAGGTGGGCGAAAGGTAGACGAGTGGGTCGCTCTCCACATGGGCCAACAGAAAGAACCTCCGGACGAAGGGGAGTCGGACCTGCTGGAGGAGCTCCGGCCAGTAGTGCAGCCTCCGCTGGAGATCAGCCTTCACCCAGCGCACTGAAATTTGATAAACTGTCTCTTCTTTGTCCACGCACAGTTCATCTTCTGACACAAACTCGAGGAGCCGCTTCCATGGCAACCGTTCGAAGTCCGTCGCTTTAGCCAGCTCCATTATGTTTTTTAGGACAAAGCGGCGAGCACTGGTCGCCAGCTCTTTGCAAGCGTAGGCCTCTGCAAAGTCCTGGATCTCTAAGCAGTTGGAAACATCAAGCCGCTGCTCCAGAAAAGCACAGCAGGCCTCTTTGACAGAGGGGAACTGAAACAGATCAGCCGTCTTCAGCAGGACATCCACATTATCCTGAGTGACAGTGACCCGTCCCGTGTAGCAGAAGTCCACCAGCAGACCTAAAAGCTCAGCTGACACCTCGTGAAGCACCACCCGGTCCATAACACTCTCCTTCAGAGTTCCTGCGAACATAGCCCGGAAGTAAGTGCTGGCAGCGGCCAACACCGTGCGGTGACAGTGGAACTCGCGGCCCTCAGCACACAAAGTCACATCGAAAAACTTTCGCTCGGCGCGGAGCTCATGGATTCCCCGCAGCAGGTTGAAGGCGTGGGCTGTGTCGAAAAAAGGCAGGGTGGACGGTTGTGTCTGCAAGACTGGCTTTTCCATCGCTCCTCTCTCTGGGTGTCTCAGTTTGGGGTGGTTGTGCTCAGAATGCTGTTTTTATCTAAAAACAGATATACACCAGATACATACATCAAACACATTACATACCATTATATGTTACATACAGTGTAGAGATGCAACCAATTTCTTGGTTAATCAAGTAATTGGTCTATAAAAGGTAAAAAACATTGTGAAAAATAAACATCACTGAAGCCCAAGTAGACGTCTTCAAATTGCTTGTTTTGACCAAGCAACAGTCCAAAACCTAAAGATATTCTGTTTACAAAAGCAGAAAATCCTCACAATTGGAACTAGGGAATTTTGGGCATTTTTGCTTGAAAATTACTTAAATGATTTAAGGATTATTAAAGTAGTTTGCGATTAATTTTCTGTTGCTTGACGAATCAATCAACATTTTTAATCATGGCAGTTCTTAAAGCATCTATACCATTGTCAAACATAAATCTATACACAGTGGTGATAATGGTGAAGAATTGAGAAATGGCTGTGATGACGTTTAACAAAATTCAAAAAAGTTTCACAGTTAAAATAACTCCTAAACAAAGATCAAAAGCAAAAGAGATGTATGAATTTACATTTCTACAACCTCAGTGTCAGATGAAATGCCTAAAAGCAAACAACTAAATTCATTTTCACCAGTTACCTTCACTGGTAAGTAGTGGTTATTTTAGAAAACAACCAAACATACAAGCAATTTAACACACAGCTGACTTAAATAAGTCAAGAATCTTGAAATAAATAAACCCAAACTGTTCTTTCCCCTACCTGACGAGCCCCTCCAGGTACGTTTCACAAGCCAAGTGACAGCACACAGCAGTCTAGAAAAATACGACAGCGAAGCTCAGCACGACTCTAGTGAATATGATTAGCTCCTTACCCGTGTTTAAGAAACAGAGCTCGCTTGTGCTCAGGCGCTATAAATACACCAGCGGTGTCCATTTCCAGGCAAGGGCGGGGGGGATTTTAGGGAGAACACCTAACATGCCGTGGGGCCGACGCTGTGGGGAGAGTATAAACCCCCCCCACTGGTATGTCTCTGTGGTCAGTCAGCGTAAGTAAGTGGTCTTTGAGAGAGGAGCCAGCTGAGCCCGGGCCTCCTCACCTCCATCAGCACAGCAACAGACCAAACACAGAGCTTCCTGTCGTGGTATTCTGCGATCATCTTACCAAAGTACATCAGTAACACAGACCTGACAAAGACAAACAGGAACAGGGACGGCTCGAGGCTCAAAAACATACTCCTGATCCAAATAATCGGATATTTATATTTACAGTTGGCTACAAGATTCAGTGTACGAGGACAGTACATACAGAATAAATCCAGTTTCTCCACTATATTTGTTTTGTGATCTCAAACGTCGGTGAACCACTGGTCCAGACCGAAATATCTCAACAACTACTGGATAAATTGCCATGAAACTTTGCATAGACACTTTGCATAGACATCCTCTGGCTTTTGATCCTGCCCCAACAGATAATTCCATTAAATTTTCATCTAGTGCCATGATCTGGTCTAAATCTTTATTTTTCCAATACTTAACTGCTATACATTAATAAGATGGTGAACATTTTACATGTTTAACGTCAACACTAAACCGAATATCTCTTTTTGGGCGGTTGGTCAGACAAAAATGGTCAAACAGAACAGAACAGATGGTAAAAATCAGTCAAATACTTGCAACACATTTAAAAAACACAAGCTGCCATTGAGTAGGAACCTGCATTAAAGGCCTACAGAAGATTCTTGTCAATATTTGGAGATGATCATTCCTTCTCAAAATACACAGGTATCTCTTTACAGAGATTTGTTTAAAGGTTGTAATAAAGCCCCTTGTCCTCTGGCCAAAGGACTTAGCACACATTCCACACAAGGGTTCAACAATGCAGTGGTGCACATATCTGTGAAGGATCACACTGCTCTCCTGAAGGGCAGACAGCACCTCACAACCCAGACCTGCACTGAAAAAACATTAACTTCTGTGTAAGTGACTGTCTTTATATGTTACAGTGGATGATGACATTTCCTTACACCCACTGCTCTCTGTTACAAAATGTTCTTTCATAAAAATGGAGTCGTTTAACTATTACATCTTTTTTTTTGGCCGTTTTATCTTTTAATACACGTAAGAGCAAAGCAATGGCTTCTCAAAATCCTCCAACAGAGCTTGGTTTTGTAACACGACAGAAGTATTGAGCAACTTACAATCAGTGTGTTTACCAACCAGCTCCGAGAATAGCCAACAGACGTTTCTACTCTCCAGGGAAGGGAGAGAGGGGAGGTGAGGGGGAGGAAAACAGTAGAGGTGTAGAAACTATCTCACTACTATGAGTGAGGAGCACAAAGAGACAAGTGTACCAGCAAGCGTATGACCTACACAGTCCGGCTATAAAGGTGAAAGGGACCCTGTGCCCCCTCTCATCACGTACCATAACAGTATGAGCCTGTCTGCCCCTGGAGCTGAACTCAAGACCTGCAGTTATATTCAGGAAAACACTCACAGAAGTACAATGCTGTTAGTCAGAGGACTTTAGTGACGTCCTGGCCAAAACTCTAGAGGATGGGTGGTGTGTGTTATTTTCTATTCCTGTATTTGGGAACTGTGATACTCATGTATTTGCAGACAGGCAAGCAATCAGACCTACTTTGACTGTAAGGTTCTGACTACATGAACCCACTGAACCAGAGTTAAAACATGCTCACAAGACAATGTTAACATGCTGATGTTCAGCAGGCAAAATGTTTACCATTGTTCAAATCTTACTGTATATATTACTTAAGTATTTGCTCATGGGCACCAAACAGAAAATACATCTGACGCTGTCGGGAATGTCGTTAAATATTTCACCAAAACCACAAAAGACAACCTCACGGTGGCGCTGGAGGGACAGTCCTCTGGGGGCCGTGCATGTCTGTAAAGTTCATAGTAATCCATCAAATAGTTGCTGAGATATTTAAGTCTGGAACAAAGTGGTGACACTCACAGACAACACAAAGGCAGAAGACTCAAGGGAAACAAAAACAAAGAAATTTTTTTTCAAAAAAAAGCAAATCATCATCTTGTTAAAGCCATCTTGTAATATTTAAACCTAGAAAAAAAGTTTGGTTTATTCACTGCCAGGCATGACTTTGTGGCTTTCCAGAGCCCAAAGTATTCAGAGAGGCTGATGTTTATTCGGGAGCTGCTCCGTGCATGTGAACAGTGTAAATGAAAAACAGGCTCAGTTTACATAAAGGTGCTCACAGTGTGTTCTCCATCTCTTGGTTTGCATGCAGGCGTTGCCACTTGCTGGTGCGAGCTTGCAATTACCACCAGATTCACCAATTTACATGCAGGCTTCAACACGGTTTTGCATTTTTTGTCATCTCGATCACCATAACAGTAGAATAGCTCGACTGTGTGCAGAAATACCATGCTGCAACTTGGCTATTCATATCTGATATTTTAGTTTGCAAGTCAAATAGTGAATACATGGCAGAGAATAGGAGAAGAAGGTTTCTTTGTGCAGTAAAACAGACACCATGTTGACCCACTCTGCAACATAACAGCGCTCAGATTCGTGTGGCGTATCGCAGCACCTGGTGGGCCGACAACCACACTAAGACAGCTGCTCCGTCTGCTGTTGCTCCAGGCTGCGGAGGCCACGGCAAACCATCAGAGTGGAGCGACATAAACCCCTGGTTCTCCACAGCTGAGCCTGGCCTTAAAAAGGCAACCACACTGGAGGAGGGCCAGCACGAGGACAAGAGCGGCAACAACACCCAGATAAGGGGGGACGGTGTGAGAATGGATACGTTTCCTGGTGCGTTGATGCCACAGTGTCTCAACTGAATAGTGCGCTGTTGGTTGGAGAACTTGGTTATAATACAGTACAATTCTGAGCTGCTTCGGTTTACTCGAGTATTTATTACTTCATACTTCGAATCCACTACATTTGGGAGGGAAACATTGTACTTTATACTTCACTACATTTATTTCAAAGCTATTATACACTTTTCATCTTAAGATTTTACATGTAACACATACGATCAACTGATAAAATATGATGCACTGCTATAAATTAAACTACACAACATTTATATAAAGTGGTTAAAGTTTAGCTCCGCCTTGACATAATTAAAATCCTGCTTCTTATGATAATTCATCAGTAATATTAAACAGTATCGGTCTGCAAATATTATCGGCTGATATTACCAATCAGAGATAAGTATTAAGTTATATTGTTTCAGCTTATATGTTATCTGATACACACTGATATGAAAACTTTATTTTTACAGACTATAATGCAGAAAGAGATGTTAAGGGTAATGTCTGTTATTTATCTATTTATATTATTTTTATTCTTTATTTTAATGGTCTGCAAGTACAGTACCGATGTTTATGTAGCTATTTATTTAATTTTTTATTTATTCTTTATTTTCTCAGCGTTTCTAGAACTGGTTGACAGTGTAAAATAATGTTAAATACTCTTTAATAAAGTTATTTGTTTAGGAAAGCAGCCTTTGCATAGTCCATATAGAGAAATGTCTATGTTCATTCCAGCTCAAAAAGTCATTATATTGGGTTATAATGGTACTTTTAGCACATTTTTCTGCTACTTGTTGATTTAAATGTTGTATGCAGGACTGTTTTTTTTTTTTTTTTCTTGTGATAAAATATCTTTATTCTGTTACTTTACTACTTTTACTTGAATAAAATCTCTCTTCTCTGCTTCTACTAACAAGTGAATAAAAGCAGCAAGTTACCAGTCTGCCTTGTATTAGAAATGCAGAGTAAAACACATTTCAGGGCCACCCAGAAGGTTTGTTTCACGCCATGACTCCAGACTTTACCACCAAATACCAAAAACACTTTCCTCTGACTCCTGCAGCAAGAGTCACAGTCACAAGTTACAATAAACATGTGCATCACTCAGCACAGCGAGGCCTCGCTTAAAAAACACACCTCTGCTCCCTCCACAGCCATGTTTGGTCCGGGATCAACATGCAAATGTGGAGTTTGAGACACTGAGAGAGACGAAGTGTCATTAAAAAGCTGTTAAACTAACGGAAACAACGACACAACACGGTGGAAAAAACACTGGAAATCAACTTTCTGCGCAACGTAACGGCTCAATTTAAAAATGCCCGTTTAAGGGCAACGAGGGACATTTTATTAACGTTTATAACGTCGTTTAGTTGACGTTTTAAACGAGGTTTTGCTCCGTTTCGCCGCCTCGGAATAACTAAAGTAACGTCGTGTTCAACGTTGTTTTTTTTTCCAATCAGACGTATCGGACGTTGCTGTTTCTGTCAATCGATCCTCCGCCCGGGAGGCGGACGGAGGCCCTCAAACGCGGCCGCACTCACTTCAGGTCGACTCACCAGCATCGGTCCTCGCTGCAGGTCGGCGGTTTTGAGGAGTGAAACGCGTCAACGCCTCGGAAATGGAGGTGAAATGAAAGTTTGGGACGCAGCGGACGTGTTCGGCCTCTCCTGCGCCATGACAGCCTGCTGCGGGGCGGGCGGTGCCTTCAGGTGCGGTCGGAAATATGGACATCGAGTTCAACCCGCAGACGATCCTGGGGAGGGAAGGGTTAACAGAGGTGGGGGAGGCACTGAGTGATGAGTGTACAGTGTAAAAGTACTGTGTTGCAAGTATAAGTCATGCATTTACAGTTTTACTCGAGAAAAACTGCAAAAGTATTGGCATCAAACTATACTCAAAGTATCTAAAGTAAAAGCCCATTTCAGAATAATGTGTATTCTTGTATAATTGTTGACGTATTAATGTGGAAATTACTTAAATGTTGAGGCTGATTGAGGTGGTAACTTTTTTTTGCTTTTAGTTACTTTGCCACCATCAAAATCAAGCACAGCATCCAGTTTGTGGACTGGTGCTGCACTGGGATCAGGTCAAGACAAGCCTGAAGGTTGGCATCAACTAACAGGCGCCTATCGTTCTGAATCATTGCTTTGTTAAATGATTTCTTAAGGTTGTGATTACTAAATGACAATTTTCTGCAGGTTTTTCTATAGTATCATATTATCCAATGCATGCATTTAACTAATATCTTCTGGTGAAATAGTTTGAAAGAGATAAAAATAAAATCCATAAATAAGTTTTATTTAGAATTTTACCATTTGACTGAAGGTTTAATGTGTGAAGTTAGTTTTTTTCAGTGAAACATATACAGGCCAAACGATGACTTAATGAATTCAATGTTTACTGAGAGGCTAAATGAGAAATTAGATCAGTGAATGTGGAAAAAACTGTTAAGTTCCCCCACTTATAGGAATCTAAGTTAGCAGGATTTAGTGAGAAACATCATGATGATATTTGTGTTAAATGACTTGTTTCAGAGAGATTTTAATTGCCTTTAATTTAGGAGGGAGGTGAACATGTTTGAAATAGAAGTGAGTGAAATAAAAAATGTTTTTTACCATTTCTAATTTTATGGAGACCTCTGGTGGTACTGTTGGAGAATGAGACAAAAGGGTCAAAATGTCACAGTAGGCAAACCAGGTGAAATAATAATTGTAGACATGTACGTTTAAGAAAGAGCAGGAAGGACTTGAAAGGAGGAATGTTATTTGCAAATTATTCAGTCCTGTGCCTGCTCAGCTAAAACTGATTCTGTATCATCAGCAGACATATGAGGAAGCAACCAGGATCCAGTAAGATTGATGGAGAGTTGCAGGCTGCCAACGTAAATAATGAAAATCATACCAAGCTTCTCTTCTTAGACTCTCAAATAACCCTTGTACATAAGGTATATTGTACTATAATAAGCATTTTAACAATTTATAGGACAAGTTATGTGTCAGCCTAAAGAAACACACTTGAAATTGCCCTTTAAATTCAGATAATTCCTATATGAATAAATTCCTCTATCAGGTGTTTTCATTTGTTTCACACTAATTTTAATCAGCACTGACAGGGAATATCCACTAAGGCTATCACAATGTTTAATTCAATAAACTGCTTATAATTCAGTCCATGGAGGACACGTGTACATCTGCTCCTTCACCATCTTGCCACTCATCCCTCAGGGGGGAATAATGAGGAGGCAAGAAAGAGATGAGGGGAGTGGAATATAAAATAAAGAGTGAAATACCCTTTGCGGTGCAATTAAGAGTGACCTTCTGTTGAACTTTCTCAGGCAGGGTACTGTAAATGTGGGAACTGCTGACGGACATCTTCCATAGGGGTCGCAGCGACTTTGCATAAGTGCTGCCGCATTTGATACCCACAGAGGGTCTTCTAAGAATTGATACTGACATTTATATCACTTGACTGATATTTAACAATTAAATTTTGAATATGACACTCGCTTATCGTTCTCCCAGGGAACAAGGACACACTGACCCAAACAAACACTAGTAAGACATTCAGTTTTAAGGACATAGTGTGGCATTTTCGTACATACATGTATGTGCTTTCTTGCCAAGAGTTAGACGAGAACATCGATACCACTCTTACATCTGTTGAATAGTTTTGAAGCTACAGCCAGCAGAGGGTTAGTTTAGCTTAGCATAAAGACTGGAAACAGAAGGAAACAACTAGCCTGGCTTTGTCCAATGATTAAAAAATCCACCCATCAGCACCTCAAAAGCTCATTAATTAACACGTTATATCTTGTTTCGTTAATCAGTACAAAAAACGAAATGTAAAAACGACAAGTCATGATTTTACGAGAAAACTCCAGGAAGTAAAACTATTTCTGAAATTTAAACCTGCATGAACTCATTTTTTAGGCCAAGAAAAACTTTTCATATACACAGTCATTTGATCATTTGTTATTATAAAAAAAAATTGACTATGGCTGCTTTAAAGTAAAGAAATAAATAAAATAAATTTGCTAATAATTCACTAGGGCAGTTTAATGATCACTAAAACTTATTTGTGATCCTGCAGTCAAAACAGAGCCATTCTCTTAATTTCTGGTCCCACCTTATTGGCTGTAAATATTACAAAAACCTTGGAAAAATAATCTGCTGTCAACCCAAAGATCCCTTTGGGATCCATGTTGCAGCTCCATGAACAGCAGGCTTGTCAGACAGAAAAATGAATGTTTACACCAGTTCAGTCACTAGATGGAGACATTATATAGTTTTTATGTTCTTTCCGCACTGCTGTTGACCAATTGCTCAATAATATCTCCCTCATTAATTATGGAATTATAATGGGAAAAAGATCTTGGCACTATAATGCTTCTGGGTATCTCTGACTAAACTGCACTGGCTGTAAACAAAACTTTGTTTCTTTAAAATGATAAATTAAGGGGGTTACATTTTAGTGGTGGCAGGTCTATTACACAACCTGCCTGTTTACACAAGGCCAACTATGACTGTAGGCTCTAGCAGCAGCTCAAGACTCTCCTGTATGTAAAGGCTTTTAATTAAAAGTCTCTATGCTATACTAACAGGAACTAAATAATCATTATTTAACAATAAGTTTGTGTGTAAAGTCCTTCTAAGTTACTACTTGCTAGTTTCGAACCGGGTTCCGCATTAAAACTTCAGAATGCTAAAAAATACTTTTTAATGAAATCTCTAAAATAACTTCCAACTTTTCCTAACTGAACCCAGACTTTTGTCTTATTTACATGTACATACATGGAGAAACACACGTTTCAACGTTAACTCCGGTCGACACGCAACACCTGGAAGTTAGTGAGTGTAAGTGGTTAATGAGTGAATTACTATGTTACTACATATGATCCATAAGGTAACTGTTAACTGGGGATTCATTTCAATATTGCTACTGTACCCCTTCATCCTTCCCTAAACATAAATCATTCATCAGCACACACACACAAACACACACACACACACACACACACAGGTGTGTTTCCATCACTTTCGGGACATTACATTGACTTAAATTCATTCCCTGGAGACTTATTCTAACCCTAACCTTGTCCATTACTTGCCTAACTCTAAACCTAACCTTACCCTAACCTTAAACCAAGTCTCCACCCTGAAACTGAATGATTTATATTATGGGGACTTCCATTTTGTCCCCATAAGGAAAGCAAGTCCCCACAGTGTGACTGTGTAAACAGTTTTATGTCCCCACAACATTAGTAATACCCGCCCACACACACACGCACACACAAATACATGCATAGGAACTGTATATATATACTTAATATGTATCAATCTTAATGTTGTGTTAATGTTCATATTATTGTTATTGTGTATTGTGCAAATATTTGGACAAATTGTATTTTGATGCTTTGGGAACACTGTTTTTGAAACTTTGAGGCCAATTAAGCCCTTTGAATTGAATATTTAGTAACAACTAATGTGTACGCAAGAACTTGATTATGTGATTATGGGTTTTGATTTAGTGATGCGTAAATTAGCCACATAATAAACACATGGACTGTTGTGTAGAAATGTGTGGAGCAACATAAGTGATGAGATGCAATCTCTGCACAGTATTTCTCTGAAAAAATAGTGTGTGATTGTATTAAATATCTCAGTTACTCAAACTGTTTGATGTACCAAAGACATGCTCATTTGCCCTGACAAATATTTGGTCTTTTTATCAATATGACTGGAATATATTCTTATCTTTCTTCAATTAAAATCTGGAAATAAGAAACATTTATGAAGTTTCACATTGGGGGAAAATGGATTGATGTAAATAATTCAAATGGAACAATAGCTGTAGTCAGCTCTGAGGACTGCATGACGTTGATTTTAAAGAGAATAATTCATCAGACATCAATCAATCCACTAATCACTGTATTTTCTCTTGCCATGGCCATAAAAGCAGACAAACATTCAGTTTCTAAAACCCTCTCATAGCGCAGCAGTTAATCGACTGGACAGTACTTACATCTATAAAATTGACGCTTTATGAACATTTGTTGTTGCGGTGCTCTGTTGTATATTTAAGGGCACAGCACAGTCGCGGTGTAAATTATTGATATGACAGACTGCAGCATTGAATGTCAATACCTCTCCCTGGAGACAGAACGTGAAAGAAACCCCTGATAAAGACTTTTGATCAATAGAGACACAGGGGTGGCTTAAGAGAAGTAAAGTGGAGTAACACAGAGGAAGCAAAAAGAGTTAGGCAGGTGATAAACACAGGGTTGCTGATGAAGGGATAAAAGTGTGAGTCTGAATCCTTCAGTCTGCTGGAAAACAAAGCTGTGACTTGCATACACAGTTTTGCATGTTGTACCTGGACACAGTTATATAACTAGCTTCTCATGTTGTGTTATGAAATCAAAGGTCAAGATGTTCTTTGGTTAATTGAATTCCAAATTTATTGTTGCACAGCGGTGCCTCTCCATGTGGCGACAGCCTTCAAGGGCTCGATAATAAGGCATCCTGGGCGTGTTGAATAAGTAGGTGTATTATTTGTGGATTTGGGTGTCGGGGAAAAGCAAAACATTCGGTGGCAGCATAAAATATTGAACAAACTCATCTTTATTGTACTTTGCTGTATCACAGAGGGGCTGGATGCTGCTAAAGCTTGGTCAGCAAAGCCCTTCCTGGATAAATAAAGGTTTAAAAACTTTTTTTAATATAAAATTATTTTTATAGTCATTATTATTCATGCATTCAAATGTGTGTTATTATTTATTATTTGTACTTGGGTTATTTATGATTGTCTACAGCACTTGCTTGCCAAATACACCTGAGGGCAGATTTATTTCAGCTAACATACTGAATATTTGTATTCAGCATGCACTGGGAGTTCAACATGTTGTAATACTGGGACCCCACCATCCATTTATTTATCCACAATAATTAGTTTGTTTCATGTGGAGTAAGAGGTGTATCTTAGAACAGAACAGAACAGTTACATTACAATCCCTGGACTTCTCTATAAGGCAAAATCAAAACATAATTTCTTCGTTGCAGCATGACTCCCCCTTGCAGCCTCTGACATGTATAACTCAATTCAATGTGTATTTTACACATTTTTTGCAACACCACAGAGTTGGTGTTTACGATTTAATGTCTTGCAGCTGCCGTAATGTTTATTGTGTAGTGACGGATACATGGTGGAGCAGTCTAATGGGCTCCCCTGTGCTCAAAGGTGATCCACGGGAGCCACATTTTATTTGTTGTTCCATGTTGCATGAGCCCAGTTTCACTGTTCATGTGCTGTCAACCATTTCATAAAGAGAATCTTTCAGTCAGCCATCACTGTGTGTTTGTGAGTGTGTGTGTGTGTGTGTGTGTGTGTGTGTGTGTGTGTGTGTGTCTGTGTGATGGGTGCCTGAGACAGACTGAAATCCCCTGTCAAACATTTGGTTGTCACTATTAAGTACACGACTCACATGTAAAACATGGTTAATGCCAAATTACACATAGAGGCCACCTCCGTGTTCGAGACGTGTTTCTCTTTTCATCCAGCCGGCGTTTACATGCTCTGGTGAGATTACAACAAAACTGGGAAATTGTAACATCACATTCATGGTCAGTCATGTTTGAGTCTTGATCATTATCAGATGTCATCTTTCTGGTTGCTGAGCAATTCTGCCCGGTGGATTGCAGAAGAAAACAAAATTGCACAGCATAATCATAAAAAATCCGTCAGTCGTCAGTGATGAGATTGAAATGCAAATTATTGAAATGTGTTTCTCTTGTGTTTGGTTACCATATATTGCACAGTATGTCTGAAGAAGTCATAAACATGCACATTTTCTGCACCCAGTCATCAGTCTTGGTGTGCTGTGCTTGCAGTTGCATATTATATCTTATATGTAAGGTTTTTTCTTTCTGTTGCTGATGCATTCACTGGAGGAAAAACACTTTAGAGTTGGTTTATTGTGATTAATAATTTCTGAAGGCATGGTTATCTGCTTGCCTAGTGCTCACAGCCTACATGATAATCTGCAGTCTAATCCAATCATATGCTGCTGATGAGTGACACTGTACTTGTGGATATTACCTCTGTTGGCACATCTGCATTTGCTGAGTGCACACTAAGAGAAATATAGTTGGGATTTGCAAAACCTTCCCTATTCTCTCTGCATTTGCAGTAAAATTGCCTGATGTCCCTTCTCAGTCTTTCAAATTGAATGTGACCGTGATAGTTTATGCTGCCATTACTAAGGCCATCAAAGTGCCTAAATAGAAGATTACAAGTCATTTATCCTTCTGAAAAATATATTGTTTGGGGATTCCTAGACAGCACTTTTCTAAGACATCAGCAGAATGTTTCCATGGTTTCATTTATCATTATACCAGTCTCCTCTTATACACATGGAATAAACAGTTACTTCTCCCCCACTGCCAAGAACTCCTCACATATCCATCTGCTAGTTGAGTTTGCCCCCCAACACGACACAATTAATCATGCTGTCATACAATCTATGCATGAGTGCTAGATGGCCCAGAGCTACAAGGCAAAGAGTGACACAGTCAAACAAAATTGCAGAGGATGTTAACTACTCTCATATGTGCAAAAACTGATTTTCATTACCACTGCGACCATGCAAGACTTTAAGTCTGAGTGTTGGAGTGTGCATTAGTCATCATGCCTTACATAATTATTCTGAACATTCAGAGTCCACATTAATCAGTCAGTCAGCTGTCCTCAAAGATGTCATGCCCTTTCAGTGGGCCAAGCAAAAAAAAAAAAAAGAAGCTCTCTAAAATGAATATAAAGAAATCTTTTTTTCATACCAAGCACTCATTCTAACTGTGCTCATTATATGTCATTAATCTGGTCTCCAGGACTCATATGATTCACCTAGTTAAAATCAGAAGGCTGTTCTATTCTAACAACAACAGAAATTCAATAAATCAAAGTGTTATAACTGGACCAGAGCCGCAGATGTGGTGACACTACAGGACTGTGACGGCAGCTGAAAGAAATAACTGTATAATGCTATATTTGGCTTTATGTTTAGGTATTCCAATTTTGTACATGAGTACATGACTGATTCCTCACCAGTACCCTCTCAAATAATCTTCCGATATAAAATGCCTACTAAATGAACAACTAATAACAAAAAAGCCGTTTCCCTCATTTCTCAGCCTGCTACCTCTCTCACTGCGTGTAAAGAGGAAATGACACCAACACAGCAGCGTCCCTGCTGACAAAACTGTTCATTTTGGTACCGTCTGTGGAAAATAATAAGACATTAAACCCTGGGAGGGCTGTAGAGCCGTATGTTCCTTGCAGCCTGTCTTCGAAGAGCGGATTTGCCTCCTTCTCACCAAAGGCGCTTAGATTTGGGGGCTCCTGCCTCCTGCCACATTTCTGAGGCAGCTGTGTTATTATGGATGGAGATTACTCAGTGTTGGTGGGCAGAAGACAACCTCAACTGATTATTAGGGAAACAAAGAGCACTGCCTGCTAAGGGTATCCTGCTGAATTGCTGCTTGAACACACTAATCCTGCACTCTTAAAAATTCTCTCATTAAAAGGTTCAATAAGGAGCCTGAGGGTTCAAACTCCCAAATCAAAGAACCTTTTGCTGCAAAAAGGTTCAGTATTAGCTTTGTACGGAAAACCTTTTATGTGTAAGGGGTTTGTTGATGTCCCAGCTCCTGAAGAGGAAGGCTACAGCACCGTGCCCAGGCAGTCTGTGACCCATTAGAGAGGCCAAGTGAAACTTACTCCAGAAGTAAGAAAACTTCATTCAAAATCCCACTGACATTTGTAATAATGCCTTAGACCATTGACGGTTTGACAAAAGAGGCGAATCCATGGGCAAGTTGAGGGGCTGCGGAAAGTTCAGACACGTCTTTAAAGAATAATTTAACACCAAATCCATTGTACTGACAGATTATCATCTAGTCACTGGTTACTGATCCTGGTCCCAATGTATTATTGTTCATTGCAATAGAAGTTATTTCCTTTATTCCAGAGAAAATCCAGTAGGTCTGTCAACTTCAATTTTCATTCAGCACCACAGCCCAAGGCAACATCAAGATCACCACACACCCCCATCCCCATCTTCTGACATATAAATACAGCAGTTGACTGTCAGCAGTGTGGACAGTATGGAGTATGAAAGATTGCCAGCATGCAATGGAGAGAAGCAGTAGTATAAATTCTACCTCTACTACTGGTAGTTTACAGTGTTGATCAGTGTTATGTTTGTGGCACATTTACAGTCTGTGTAAATGTGTCCTTCCACTCATTCACAGCTCCTTTTCTATCACTATCCACTGCTTCTACTGCCTCTGTTCAAGTTCAAGACCTTCACTTTTATATGCAAAATAATTACAGCCATAAAATAGGTGGGTCACCAAGCGGTATTTGGTAAATATAGTATATACTGTAGTACACACAGTATAAAGTAATGTCTGTTTTTATGAAAGACATTTTACTCCTGACAACATCCGGATAAAACGATCCTTACAAAACAACCCTGTAAATCATCCGCCCATGGATGTAGAAGATGGTTACACTTGCTCTAACCAGCCACATGCTAACAACAACCATGGCGAGCACGGAGGAGGAAAAGAAAACACAGGAGAGGGCTCGACCCACATTCTGCAAGAGATGAAGGAAACCAAAAACTTGCTGCCCGACTCGATTCCAAAATGACAGAGATCAATAATGCTGTCACACCCTTTACAGAGGCAGAGAATCGCATCAGCGCTTCAGAAGACACATTAGACGTCCAACAACGCAAACAGAATGACAATCTACTTGGAAAAAGTTGATCAATTTAAAAATTATAGCAAGAACAACAATATTCAAATCATAAATCTACCTCCATAAACTACATCCTGAAGATGAGAGTGACGCTGGTTTGACTGACAATGCTGCTTTAACACAAATACAATAAAGCTTTATTGGACACTTCTGAATGGCTGTTGTAACCTCCCTTTAGAGTTTTATTTTCGCTTATATTTTTGTTTTACTAAAATTGCAGAGTGTGTTAGACACAACAACTGGCAGCACAAATAGTTTAACCTCAGTCACCCTATTTTAGTTACCAACTGTTTTCACTTTAAAACTTGAGCTCTTTTTTTTGCTTTCGTTCTTATTTTATCCGGAATTGCTTTTAATGGGATAGAAAATGGAAGGCTGAAGGGTTGATATCAGGTTACTAAAACAGGCTGTCAGCCACCTCTCACAGAAAGGGTGATGTGTTAACCCCTGAGGACGGTGTTTGTTGCGACAGCTGTGTGGGAATAGGTCAGGTGTGCACTTTGGAGGTATCAACCACGTGACTCTGTATAGGTAGGGACTTTTTTCTGATATCTTCTATATCAGTGCTCTTAAGGGAGGGAATTAAAATTATTCTATTTTCTGGGGGATGGACCTTTTCTTCTTCTTCTCTTTTTTTTGTTTTCCTATTTCCATATTTTGACCTTTATCAATGTGTTAATACCCGAGAGACCCAACCAAGGGGATATGCTTTAGAGCACCTGACATAAATGAACTGCTGAATGGATCAGTTAAAAGGAGAATATATGAATATTTGAAAGTCAAAAACTGAAATAGCATTTCTACTGTGCAATTAGAAAAAAGAACATCAAACAGCATTCTTAAAACAAAACAGAGATACTTTGAATTGGGTTAAAAAGGCACACAAAACCCTGGCATGGCTGAACCCAATCCCACAAGAAATGAATGATTGTTTTAACACTACTACTCTTCATCATGTACATCAGAATCCCAAGGTGATCTTACCACGATAGAAACATTTTTATCAACTATTTAACTACCTAGATTAACACAGGAGGACGAGGAGGAGATAAACTGTCCTTTTACTCAAAAAGAAAGTGAAAAAGCCATCTCCTCCAACAGTTTAAAGATCTGCTTGTCGCTCTCTTTATGGATGTTTTAAATCTGCGAACTGCAACACAAACACTACTACTATTACTTTTCTATATGGATTCATAAGAAAAACAAGGACCCCCTTATAGGCCAAATAGCCTCCTTAATGCAGACTCTAAGATTATTTTCAAGGCCTTAACAAATAAATTAAATAGGTTCCTTCCTAAACTTATCAATATAAACCAAACAGGTTTTATTCTCAAACGACTCTCGGCTAATAACCTCTGCATACTCTTCAGCATTATTCACTTAGCAAGAACTAGAAACAAATCCAGTAATCGCTAGATGCTGAAAAAAGGCCTTTAATCGCCTAGAATGGCCATATCTGTTTAAGGTACTATGGAAACTTGGCTTCAACACATCTTTCATCAATTTAGTGAAAACCTTATATGACAAACCACAAGCACAGATAGTCACAAATGTTATAATGTCAACTCCTATCATACTACAAAGAAGTAGCAGAAAGGGTTGCCTGTTCTCTGCCAGGCTTTGGTCCTGGCATTAGAGCCGCTGGCACGAGCAGTGAGACGAGACCCAGACATAACAGGCATCCAAGTGGGTCAATTAACTCACAAAATCAGTTTATTTGCTGACGATGTAATTTTATTTCCTACGGACCCAGCCCAATCCCTCATCAAGTTACAAGTTCTTCTGAACAATAACATAATATCCGGCTATAAGGTGAACTCTGAAAAGCGGGAAATACTCCCTCTGACTGAATTTGATCATAGAGATTTATGCCAGTCAGACTCCTTTAAACAGAGGTACTGTACTTAACTAGAGTTTTGAGGTATCTGTATTTTACTTGAGTATTTATTTGCATGACATGGAGAGGAAAACTAGAACTGAAACTTTTACTTTTATACTTTGAGTACATTTCAGAGCCTGTACTTTTTCACTTTTTTTTACTTAAGTATCTGTATGTCCTACTTGAATAAAGAATGTGTGCACTTCTGCCATGTCTGCCTTCAAGTGGGCTCAGAAACGGTTTACATATTTGGGTATCCAGGTGGATAGCAACTTGAAGAACCTATTTAAACTTAGTTACCCTGTGCTGATTCAAAAAATAGAGAGTGACCTAAACAGGTGGACAGAACAATCTCTAACCTTATTTGGCAGGGTCAGCCGTATGAAGATGAACATGTTGCAGAGGATAATACACTTATTTCAGTCGCTCCCTCTTCCCAATAGTATCTTTAAAACTCAATAAAAATGAGAATTCACCTGGAATTGCAAAGTACTCAGGGTGAGTGTGGAGAAATTATCATCGGACTACAAGATAGGCGACAGCACATGAGATTTCTGTCATCTTTGTTTGAACGTGAATCTGCCCCCTCTTGGACACAAATTGAATTACAAGACCATGAAGAAAAGGTGGAAAGTGATTTCATTTATGAATGGAATCCAATAAATATTAACCAAAATCCACTTACTGTCCACCTGGTTAGATCATGGTATGATGTCCATAAAGTTCTTAGAGTGAGGAACGATTTATCACCTCATACCAATGATCTTTGATAGTAAAACTTCCAAGCTTTGGCATAATAGTAGGTACCTTGACATAGTCATAGTAATGACATCTTCATGTCCTTTGAACAGCTAAAGGAGAAATAAAATGTATCCACACTTCTTTTGTTATTTGCAGATTATAGCCTACAACTGTTGCATAAACAAAGACCAACTGTAGCTAAATAGCAACATGTTGACAAAGCTGTCAAAACTGTCAACTATGCTGATAGTTTCAGCCTTGATAACTTTTCTTTGTATGAGTAATTTTATCCTTGTTTATTCCCTGTGAATTGTTGTGATTGTGAGACTTTCTTTCTTCTTTTAAATATACCAAAAAGGTATAATTTGTCAGTCTTTGTGATGGCAGAGCTGTGTATCAAAACAACCATCTTTTTTCCCATATCTTTAAGACTGCCAAATAAGATATTCAAGGCAATTAGGCAAGCTGCTGAACCTGTTTGCTCCTTGTGTGTTTGCTCCTTTTCTGCCTTGCACACTTTGAAATTGAAATAGAAAAATGTTCTCAATTGCAGAGACAACAGTCAAGGCTGTGTTTATCTGCACAGAAACAAATCTCACGCTACTGCTCCACAGCCAAACATCCTATCATTCTGCCCGAATGATTTCATGCTCGGGGAAGCTGAGGTAAGGGGAATATATCAGGTAGGATGGATACTAAGAACTCTGGGGTGGGAGCACTTTTTGCCCATGTTAAGCACAGGTATATTGTCTTTTTATTGTGCTCAGAGGGCTGCTGGATCTGAAATTGTTCTTATACCACTTTAGTATATGCTTGAAAGGATCCACAAGCTATTTGATTCACTCACACACAATCTGAATCGTCAAAATTACAGTTAGATGAATCAGACACATGGTAGGAGAGACATGTCTGTATTTCCAATTCACTGCGTGGCATTAACTGTTGACATATTATTCAATAAAACAATGTGAAAGTTTTACCTCATGTACTGACACATTGCTGATCTAATACTGAAGTCTTGCTTTTGCTCGTATAACCCCTTGACTTTAATTTCTTAAGCCCGCATGCATCCCTGGGTTCAGTTGCCAGGGTGACTAGATCACATTTCCTCCTGTGTAATGAAAACAAGCTCATTTAGTCTATCATCTCCAGGCCCCGTGTTTCTACACCTGCTCAATACAAGGCTATAAATGTTTTAAATTACTAGTACACCCATCAGACCATAAATAACTAGCCAGGGGCAGTAAGTCCTTGGGGTAGGATTTTTGGGCTCAGCAATAGCAAAATGAAGAAGCCTCCATATCAACACTCACAGTGTACAAGGTTTCAGTGGGTTTCGCAGAAAATCAGTGCATTTATTTTGTACTGAAGATAGTTAATACAGGTAGCATTTATACTGAAACCAGGCTAAGACCCAGCATACAATACAACATGACAGGATATACTGAAATAAAGGACAACATTAAAATATTTAGTGTATGGAAAAGTTGCAATTTCTTGAAGCCGTCTTCGGTCTTCACAGTTGCTCAGAAAACAGCAGAAACCTACAATGCTATATGGTATAAAATATGGTTTTCTGGTCAGATTCCCAGCTTACGTGCTGCGTCTTTTATTGCCATCCCCTGGGGTCCCCGCCAACGCAGCCTCAATGCACTACCCCCATTCAAATGAACGGAAGGACTGGCGTTTTTTGCCACAATGCCTAATTTGGAGTGA
This sequence comes from Lateolabrax maculatus, assembly GCA_031216445.1. Classification (NCBI taxonomy): domain Eukaryota; kingdom Metazoa; phylum Chordata; class Actinopteri; order Acropomatiformes; family Lateolabracidae; genus Lateolabrax; species Lateolabrax maculatus. Next base: position 23,605,824 of record CM062201.1, on the reverse strand, counting down.
ATAAAGCTTCAGCCTAGTGTGTTAGAATGCCTAAGTTTTTTTTTATTTTGACCTGACCACAATGGCGGCGTTAGAGAAAAGTCAGGGGATCCCCAAAGTCACTAGGATACATCTCGTAGGAACCATGAATTTTTGTGAACAAATGTGTGGCAATCAGCACAAGTTGAGATATTTCACTGGATGGCTGAAAAGTTTGACCTGCTGGTGGCACTAGAGGAAAACTCAGGGGATAAACAAAGTCAAGAGGATTCATCCTCTAGGCACCATGGATATCTGTACCAAATTTCATGGCAGTTCATAGTCAATTCAATAGTTTCACATTTCACTAAAGAACTAAAATCTCTGCAGATTATGAATGTATTTACAAAATGACAAGCCAATCCACTTAATAGATGTTGAGATATTTCAGTCTGGACCAAAGTGGTCAATCAACAGCCCTAGAGTCAGGCCACTAAAAACATGAAACAAATGCAGTCTTCCATCCTTCACTTTATCTATCCACTTATTCACTTGTCCATCCTTCCACTCAGCATTAATGCATCCATTTCAGAGTTGAAATAATTCCAGCCAGGGTCCTCCACCAGGAACTCACCAGCTACATTTTTCAGCAGAATCTGTCTGGCAGCCTCCCCGTCTGATCCAACTCACCGTCCGGACACTCCAGACACTCACCTGCAAGCAGGAATGATTCACAACGAGGATTCAGTCATTTCTCCCATACTGAGTAGTGTTTGGCTCACTGTGGCTTGTAAACACACTGCGGTTGCCAGCACAGAGCAGAAACAGCAGCAGCATCTCCCAAACCTCAGGCTAGAAGGGTAAACCTGAAAAAGCAAAGTGATACACAAGGTGATATATTGTTATAGCCAAAAATGTCTTTCTAAAATGTCACTTATATATATGGCATATCATATTGTGAGTTATCCCATACTTCCATATAAGCCCTCCACAAATTATTCAAATACAGTAACAGGGCCATTATATTACAACAGTGAAAATAAGACTGAGAATCTACAGCCACACTAGTGGACAACGTTAACGTGTTGGTGTTTAGCAGGTCTAATGTTTTACCATGTTTACAGTCTCAGTTTACCTTTATAATTTGCACTAACTTCAAAGTAAAGCTGAGGCAGATAGGAATGTCTTTAGTTTTACAGGTATTTGGTCATAACCCGAAGTATTGGACAAACTTAAATTTTGACCAGGTAATGGTGCTAAATGAGACATTTCATTTTCACAAATGTGAACCTCATGACCCTACAGGAAAAATCAGAGGACAGGATCATCAAAGTCATCAGGATGCATCGTCTAGGAACTACGTGTCTTCCCAAAAATGTTGTGGCAATCCATCTAGTAGATGTGGAGATATGAAAACTATGATGACCTGTTGGTCTACTGTAGATGAAAAGCCAATGGATCACCAAAGTCATGAATCATCTAGGGACCATGAATGTCTGCACAAAATTTAATGGCAATCCATCCATTAGTTGTGGAGACTTTTGACTCAAAACTCAAAATGTCAACCTGATGGTAGCACAAGAGATAGGGTAAGGGGATCACAACATTCAGACGGCTTCATCCAGTGGGGAATGTCTGCACACAATTTAATGGCAATTCTTCCCTAGAGGCATGCAGCTAGTGTGGCTAGAAAGTATAAAATGTCCTTCAAAACAGCTCTCCAAAAAAACTGCAGACAAGCGATTGCACTGTGGGTGCAGCTTTATTTTCTAGATTTTTATTCTGTAGGGTGGGAACATAACCACAACACTGTCTGTGAGAAAAAATATGCCATTAATTAACTGTACGACTTGACAAAGGGGATTTCGATATTGAATGCATTTTCTGGGGGGTGATAATGTGTTTTGCAGTCTAAATTAAAGTTTTCAAATCTCAGAAAAAGTAATTTTTTTCTGTAAGAAATGTGTTTCTTTTATTTCTCAATAAAAGTTCCTGTCATGTCATCAGAAGGCATTTAAATTCTTCGGCTACAATTCAAATGTCTTCTTCTCAGTGTAAAACTTTAAGATACTGAAAAGCACAAAGGATGTTTTAAATATTTAATAAGTTTTTGGTGGAAATGGGTATCTTCAGTTCCCCAGGAATGTACATTAGAATGAAAATAAAGTTTATGGGGATGCATGAGCCAACAGTAATGTTGTATCTGATGTTTTTTGGTTTCTGCTTAGTTTATGAACACATCAACACATCTTGTGATGGAGCTACTAAAGTGACAGTATTGCTTGCAAGAAGAAAGGTGATTTTGAATAGTTTCATATAAAAAGACAATTCAAACGGCTTTACATAATGCATTAAAATCATTAAAAAGGAATACAACATAAAACATTAAATTGCTCCTTATACACCTCACTGTTTTTTGGGCTCCAACTTTCAAAGCGAACCCTTTCTTCTCTCTTTCTCTCTCCCTCTCTCTCTCTCTCTCTCTCTAAAACCCAGAGAATAGATCAAAGACATCATTGATCCTCTTCGCCTTCATTTGCTTTCAGATCTGAAGAGTAGCACACTGCTACAATAAGCTACTGTACACACTGCAAAATGTGCTGCTGTTGTTACTGTAATCAAACTGTGAGAATACGTTCGCCTTTAAAGTTAAAGTACTACACTGACTTTGGGAGTTTGGCATAGTTGTCACCTTAACACCTGGCACAAAGAAGTGACACCTGAGATATATTTTTATCTCCAGTTCATAGTTGGGAATTTAAACAAATACAGGCTAATAAATCTTCTAAAGTATAAAACAAAACGCAAAGGTTTCCCATCATACTTTCATACTTTGACAAGTATGATTGTGAAACAAGTATTGAATTGCACTCTACATGGCATTAAAAAGGTCTTTAAAAGTCTTTAAATTCAATTGGTGAACCCTGAAGAAACCCTGAAAACTGTAACACCACATTAAACAGAGCTATTTATCAGACACAGAGATGATCTGTTGCCTGTATTCTCATCACATATTGAGTAAATTGAACAATGGTCCATGAAAAATCAGCGCAGCCCTCCAATTCTGGGTGTGTTGACCTGTAAAGCAGTCATGAGCATATTTAATAGGAAAAAGCTGATAACATTTACATGTCTTGAGATTGATATGCATGACAGCGCGCGCAGAGAATTGACTCTTCTGGACTCTATCACTCTTCTGGGGCGTGCTGACAGGACCTCAATTTAACACCTCATCTCAGTGACATTCAGGACATGTTTGGATGAGATACTGCATCGTGCACATTTCACCTGGACACAGAATAATTATGCTGATCCCTATCCATACTATGGCTAATGTCATTCTCGTTCATCAGTGTGTTGCGTGTTCAGCCTGATTTAGAAACATTGTGAAATAGCTCCATAAGTACCTCAAGCCCCTTTTGGGGGCCTAACAGAAATAGCATGTGTGTTTTTCATTGTAAATCCTACAGGCTCTTGTGTAATTTTCATTGGCAGATCTATTTGTCCACAGATCATCGCTTCATCTGTTGTATTGTAGCTTCCGAGCACCATCCATCAAATCCCGCTCACACAATTTAAGACTGTAACTAATGAGCTTAACTATGAGTCAAAATATAAATATTCCTCTCGTTGCCCTACAGTAGGGAATCTTTGATTAACACGTTGTGACAATGAAACACAGGCATACACACTACGATTCACCGATACACACTGACTATATACTGTAGAAATCCTGCCGTGTGGCCCTAAGGAGAGATTTGGAAGTGCTGATGTTGATTAGCATAGCTTTGAGTGAGCCAACCCTTTGTCATGCATTTGCCACGATGAATCAAGTTCAACATCTGCAGCCACGGCTGTCACCACTGAAAGATTTGCCACAGATGAGGTTGATTTGCATATCAAACCGAGGACCTCATGTGCCACAACCCCCTCATTTGCTGTGAAAAATATGCCCGCACCTTCTACAAAATTATCAATATGACCATCACAACCCTCCTCATTTATTTATGCCTTATAGGTTGAATCCCTAATGCGAGCAGACAGAAATGTTTTAGTATTACTTTGTGTTACTATTTAAAATGACCTCTCTCAGCAGTTGTCTTGATTACCGCTTTAATTCACACACTTAAAGCACTTTTTGGTGCTGCAGAGCTCTAAATTATTTAGAAACGGAAAACACTTTTTATACGAGAGACACAATTTTGTGTTCTTTCTAACTCTGCTTCATGAATAATTAACAAAGAGGGTAAAATGTACTGCGCAGTTAAATCTGTGCCGTTTAAGCAATGTTTTATTCAATTTAACTTATAGAGGGTGGTCATTGGAACACATTGACTATCAGCTGTGCTCGGATGAAGACGATGTTGATAATATTTCTTCTTTGACTTTATGCTACTGTGAAAATTTCAGCTGCTATGTTGATATTATTCTGCTGACTTCCACTGTGCCTTCTATCCATCTATTACAGTATATATTCACCTTATACTAATATGTATGTATTGTGAGGGGGAGTTTACCTCTAACTGCAGTGTATAGATAGTGTGTTGTGGAAAAGAGGGAAGACGTTGGAGGCTTTTCTTGGTAATGGTGCATTATCTTTTTTATGGCGGCTTATTACCCCACTGTCTCAAAATGATGGAATATAAGTTAGGAACTATTACTTAAAGTAGCATTATTTGTCTGAAATACTGGACATCCTTGGACAATACCTTCTAAATAATGTAAGGGCACGACAAAAGAACTGCTACACACCCCAGGTGTATTTTCTTCTCCCATTAAAGCTGTTAGATTGGTAGTGTTAGCAGCACTGGAGAGAATTATTTAGTGATTTTGTTTTGACGTCCAAGCACTAGCTCGAGAATGCGAATACAGGTAACAGTGAACCTGTATGCATTAATAAGACCGCAGGGCAAATGAAGGGAGTGAGCCAGTATCAGGTGCAGCAGACGGAGAGAAGTAATTGACTCTTTTGAAAACCCACAGCCAGAAACGATTTGTTATTTGCCTGTTAATCAGGATTGCCCTAGAAGAGTAGATCCAATCTTCAGTAACAGGAGGCACACTAGACCCTTGATCCAAACTTTGAAGGAGGGTGAGCTAAGATAAGCTCTCAATTATCTAAGCTATCTCGGAAACAATAACCCACCAACATAGACAGTGCAGTGTTTACGCCCTGCTTTAAACTCAATTAAGGAAGGGAGTCAACCAAGAGCTGGTTAAACTCAATATTACTATGTAATTAAATAGGCATGAAATCATGTTTCTGATGCCTTATTCGTCACAGGTTTTATTGGATTACTCTGATTAAGGGTTGAGTTGGGAAGAACATCATTAAGGGATAAGGTCAAGTGAGTTCACATATAGTTCAATGTAATATGCAAGAAAGGTCCAGTTAATTAAGTTTTATATATATATATAAACACATTTTAATGTTCACTTATTCTAATGATCAGATATGAGAAATTAATTTGAATTGAATCCTCAGAGGTTTCAAGCACAGGGATCGGCTACTAGAGACATATTTACTTTTATTTGGCTTCATTAGCTAGAGTGTCCCAAAAGATACATTAAAGCAAATCCCAACTCACATTATTTACATCTACACAGCTGCAAGGTTAGAAACTGTGTATAAAATGAACACATACTGGATATCAGGCTTTCAAAGTGACCATTTGTTCACACTGTAGCCTCACAGTTTGCACACTCTCTCTCTTTCTTATACAGACAAACACACATAGTTAAACCCTCATCATTACAGGTTGTAAACACTCAGGGATCACAATCAGAGCGATGGGGGATTGTCGGTGGGAGCGGCGAGAGACCTGGCAGTCACCGCTGGTTCAGCTCGGGGAAAATATATCACAGGAGACACTGTGACCTGCAGGGACCAGCCATGTTAGTCAAACCTGAGAAAAACAAGCCAGGTGGTCGTTATGTTTTTTTATTTTGTGCACACAAAAAGGAATGGTGGTGGCATCACTGTCAAATCAAGGGTGGGAGTGTGGGGGGAGCGATGAAGAAACGGGAGGTGAAGGGGGGATGGGGGTCGCTAGGCTCTGGTGCTTGTTGACTTGCTTTTTTAGCATTCATGTGATGCAATATTCTGTCTGCATATCACCTGGGGGAAAATTCAGATTCATTAAGTCCTCACACAACACTGCACACACACACACACACACACACACACACATACATATTTACAGTATGTCATAGCACACAAACACCACTGTCATGCACCTAACAATCTTGGCCCTGCTTGCACACACATCCATGATTTGAACAATTCACACCCACACACACACACACACAGACACGCACATTCACTCAAGTGTGTTTGTGAGTAAACACACCAGAGAGACTGTGGAAGAAGGAGAAGAATCGGAGGACGGAGACAAGTTGCATTTATCTTCTGCATGCAAGGCTGCTGCGTGTGTGTGTGGGTGTGTTAGTCCCCTTGGATGAGCACACACGGCTGAGGATGCTGCTGGGAGCATGAGTTCTGACCGAGAGGAGTATGACATGGTCTGTCAGAGAGCTGTGACCCTAATTGTTGACCTTTGCCTGCACAACAGCACCCTGTTGGATCAGGACACCTGTCAGGATTACCTCTTCCTGTTGTCCAGCCAGAGCTCTGATCGCAAAGAACTGGGTAAGGACTATAATTAACTCTTGATCTATATTGGGTGTATGGCAGTGGCTTTCCTGATGCTTTGTAAGGCTCCATGCTCAGTTTTTCCTTACAAGGCAGCTAATTTAAAAAAGGATTTTGTATAGCATTGTTTTACTTGTATGTGAATGCCAAAGGTAGCTGCAGTCTGTTACCATGTGACATGTGGTTTTACTTATTTTCCCCTTTGTTTACCACATGTACGGTCACAGATGGTTGCTCAGACAGAGCATCGACTGAGCCATTAATACATCCCTAATGAGTTTTTGTGACCCCAGGGCAACAGGGAGCAATAGGTGTATGAAACAAACTCACATTGACTCCCCAGTTTGCTCCCAGAGAGGAGCTTCTATACCGTTAATAGATTAGCCTTGCGGCTGACTAACCCCAGCTGATGCTGTCCTGACCACTCATGCTTACAAAGAAAAGAGATGAGGAACAAGCAAACCTTTTCAGAAATGCACGCTGCTATGCCTGGGTGAAAATCAAATATGAACACATGAACAGCAAGGTAGCTCAGAAGCTGTAATGTTGTGTCTTTCATCTGCTCAGCAAAGTTTCAACATCCTCAATTTGTATTTTTGACTTATTCATGAGGGGTGATTTACACATCTGTTGGAGCCTTGTGCAGCTGTTGCGTTGGCACTTGTACTGGGCTTCACCCCCTTTAAAGGAATAATAATCCCTCTCTTCAAATGCATTATTATTGGAGCAGCTCTACCATAGGCTCTGGCAGACTGTGTGTGCTTTTAAGCCTTTGTTGTGTGAATTCTAGTTGTGAAAATCTAGCAAATATTGGCTGATTGTCTAGAATCAGAGGAAACTTGTGAATTTAGTGTTACAATGCAGACTGCACAAGATATGGCTGAAAGGTGTGTGAAGACTTTGCAGCTTTATAGATTTAGAAAAGCAGCTTCCCTGAGTCTCACAGTGTAAAGATTTTTAGATAGCTAAGCTTAAACAATGCTCCAGTGTGCAATTTGATTTAGATTTTTTATCTGAAAAACTGGATTTAGAAAAAATATTGCATTATTTATATCAGGACATGTGATTTCATAACAATTACGTTATCTTTTTCTTATTAGATATCCATAACTGCAATCTATAATTGTTTGCTAATCCATATAATTTATATTTCTTCTACCAACCAGTCAGTTTCTTCTAAGTCCACGAGTGACTGAGAAACTGGTCTTTAGCTTTGTCATCAGGGACACAAGAAATGGGAAATATTATTTGTGGCTGCTTTTTCAGGGATGGGTTCCTGTTCACAGAGTGCATGTCACACCAATCCTGACCAAATCCACTGTCACCTCACATCATTCTCAGTGGAGGAATTGAACGTACATTACAGTGCCACTGGCATCCACTACTGAGCTGTGGGGACATTAAATGCCATTGCATGTTATGTAGCCATTGATGTAAATTATTTCTGCCACATGGAAGCTAAAGACAAGCTGCTTCTCATAATCTTGGAGGATGTGTAGGTTGGGGGTTGTATGAAACGTCTCCTTGTATATCATTTCTTTGCTATAACTCATAGATCATGCAGAGAGCAATATGCGATTAAAGCAAGTACCGTGTTCAACAAACAGGACTTATGAACTTTTGAAGTTTTAGGTTTTTTAATTTAACAGCGAGGATCGAGTACTTTGTGTTTTAATTTATAGACCCCCAAAACAGAACTGTGGTTTTATTGCTGAATTTTCAGAACTCCCGTCTCTCATCACCCAGTGCTTTAATAACGTTATTTTACTTGGAGATTTCAAAATTCATGTTTGCTGCCCCTCTGCCGCTCGCTCTCTCTCTGCTGATTTATGGGTCTTATTGACTTGTTTGTGAATGGGGCCAATCACTGTAAGGGTCAAACCCTTGATTTAGTGCTTTCGCTGGGTCTAGCTCTCCATAACTTGGAATTAATTGATGTCTGTGTGTCAGACCACAAAGCTGTGGTTTGTAATGCTCCACTTCCCTAACCTTAAGCCCTTTGTTCCTATTAGATCCCGTGTTTTTTATTGTGAGTCTGTGAGTGCTTTTTGGGATTTTCTTTGTAGCCTGTTATAATCTGTGTCCCTCTAAGCAGCATCTTAACATTGATGACATGATCAACAATTTTAACATTACCTGCTTGTCGATCCTGGAATGACTAAAAGTGATGCACAGTCGTGGCTCAAAGAACATACCAGATTGATCAAGAGACAGTGCTGAAGAGCTGAATGTAAACAGAAAGGCAAATAAATTACATGCTTCCCTCACTCATGGTGAAATATAAAAATGCTAAATTTAGTGATTTTTCCGACATCATCACCAATAACAGGACCCTGTTTAAAGCATTTTAAAGAATTTCTGCAACTCTTCCTTGACAAAGTAGTGAATAAAGGCTCCAGATCACATCAACCCCCCTTGACGTTTCGATTTCACCATCACCAACATTCCAGATTCACTTAGTAGGTTTGAAGCCCCCATTTTATCAGGTTTCACCAAAAACCATATCTCAAATTAAATCCTTGTCCTGCCAATTAGACACTATCCCATATCTCTCCAAAGGAGGTACTTGAAACACTTGGTTGAAACACTATCCTTGATCTCCGTCTCCTTGATCTCTGTCTTTCCATTAATTACAGACCCATTTTAAAATAATATTTTTTATCAAAGATTTGGGAAAAACTGATCTCACAGCTCCTTGCCTACCTGAGCAACAATGGCTTATTTGAAAAGTTCCAGTCAGGTTTTAGAGTCCTCCGAAGTACAGAGACACACCGTACTGTTGAATCACTCAGAATCTTGGGTAGGTTGCCCTCCAACTGCTCAGATAGAGCTATCTCCGTTATTGTTGGTAATGCCTCCTCTTCATCAGATCATCTCACTTGTGGTGTCTCAGAAGGACATATCCTTGGCCCTTTATTATTTTCAATGTATATGCTCCCCCAAGGTCATATCATTTATAAACATAACATCCAATTCCACTGTTATGCAGATGACGCACAGCTTTACATTCCACTCAAAGCATCCAGCTCCAGTTGTCTAGCTTCCCTAAAGGGCTGTTTTTCCAATAAACACTGTTGGATGTCCTAGAACCTCCTTCAACCTAACACATAAATCAGAGATTCTCCTGTACGGCCCTGTCAGTTCCAGATCCCATATACAGATAGTCTTGGCTGTCTGTCAGCTAATGTGAAACTGGTTGCAAAATCCTGGGTGATTTATTTGACTCTGAACTTTGTTTCAGTGATCAAGAGGGTTGTTCAATCTTGCTTCCTGCCCCTGGGAAACATTTCTAAATAAGATCCTTTTTTATCTAGTCAAGATCTAAATAGAGTTGTTAATGTCCTCGTATCTTCTGGTTTAGACTACTGCAACGCCGTTTACTCATGTCTCAGCCAAAGTTCACTACATCACCTGCAGTTGATGCAGAATGCAGCTGATACTTCTTAAGGCAGCAGTTTGGTACACTTATAGTTACAGTCTAAGTACGATGGTTGTTGGTGTATTTTTTTTTACTTTGTTTTGTTTGTATTTTATTCATATTTTATTTGTACAAACACCTTGTGACCTTGTTAAGAAAGGTGCCATACAAATAAAGATTATTTATATATGAAATTGAAACAAAAGGAAACAGCTATCAACATGTTTATACATTCTGAGCAATAAAATACAATAGATCTTTTTTTTTTGCGTCCATGTTGTTTCCACATCATGACTTAAAGCTTTTGAACACACTGAAGTCAGAAGAACGATTTCCCAACTCGGGAAATGAGACCATCCGAGGGGCAGGTGAATGTAGCATGTCTGAACTAATTGTGGCCTCTCCATTCACCCATGGGTTGCCTCTTTTATCGAACCATGATGTTTAACCCATGATGGTGTACGGCTTATGGGAGAGGCCACAATGATATTAGATTATAAAAATTAAAAAAATACTGTCCTCATCCAGACATATGGAGTTAATGTATGGAAGACGACCATCTGTGACTTGAGCACTGTGTTTGTTACTCTGTGACTCATCTGTACCTTGTGTTGTGATTACAGGGTAACTAATACAGTGCAGAGGTTACAGAACTACGTTTTGCTGTGTGCAGAACGGACGAGTTTTGCTAGGTTTTGTTAACCTGGCTCTTATGCACAACTGCGTGTGCACCATACAGAAGCAGGATTTTGAATTAACATCTGCTTGTGAATCGAGTAAACTTGTTTTTCTTGAAGAGTCGTGCAAAATTAACAATTTGTTTGCAAATGAAAAATCACTAGTTTAATATTAAAATGGAGCAGATCGCTGAGTGTGAGCTTGAAAAATTGTTAAAAAAACACCTAACCTAACCCTAACCCTAACACTTGCTACTGTCGGTAGTTCACCGCTGAAGTTCACAGTGAATTTCTCACAAGTACATAAACCCACCACAAAATGCACTCAGTACATTCCCATAGTGTTTCTATTTGTACTGCTAAGTCTCTTTCAGTTTTCTGTAAAATATTGGTAAAAAGTTTGTGTTTTTTGCTGAAACTAATTTTTCTTTCTAGGGAGATTTGAGATTATAAAACTCATTGCTTCCATTTGCCCCATTTTATTCTCAGTGACAGTGTAAAAGAGCACATTATGTTTGTCAAGGTACGGCTGTTTGAATATATCTGCAGCTATCAGGCTCTCAGCAGCAGTCAATTTACCAGAGCAAATTTCCCTCTGAACTCCCCGCTGTTGGCTGAGTATCCGATCACTAGTTTCAAATCGATTATGATAAAATAAGAATGACTAATTAGAAAGTCTGGGACTTTAATTCCCCTGTCCTGATGTGGCTGGGGAGATAGTAACCCATTGTCTCTATCGACCAATTTGTTGAATCTTGGGCCGGCTGATTGTGTTCCAATCAAGGCTCGGTGTGTCATGGCACCGGACCCACCTGCTGTGCGTGGGAAAGGCAACACAAGACTTTTTCAGTAAGACAAATGAGAGCTCGGATCGACGTCTCACGCTCTGCTGAGCGAACATTTCCCAGTGATCAACTGCCTGCCTTAAATATTGATATTCACTCCAGAGTGTTCAAACTGGTTACAGAACATATCCCTTAAGCCTGTGTAGCTCCTGTATGGCAGGATGCACTTACAACCGCCTCCTTCAAACACACACACTCACAACACACATCCTCATTACACATTCCACTTTCATTATCAGCTGCAGCTTCAGGTGTGTGGGCTTGAATTGACAAGGCTTATTTTTGATCACATTATTTCTCGCACGCCTATCTCATCTTGAGGTTTATTAAACAGGACCTTGGCTGGCAGAGGGCATTAGCATCAGCGGATCATTCATTTAGTTCCCACTGGTCTGCTCCTCACTGTCCGTGGTATTTGCAGGGACTGATGGTGCATTGCAGGTTGAATCCAAAACAGAAAAACAAGAACATCAAATTAACTGCACTGTGGAGATTAGAACCCCAGCCGAACCACTGTGCCTTTCAATAATTCATACCAACTGTCTACTGTCTCTGTATTTTATTGATACAACATTTCACTGTAGGCCACAAAAGAACAGTGGAGACACTGTCTGTTTCTGTCGTGGAAGATAACACGTGGAAAAATGTCCGTCTCAGCTGTCATGAAAAGACCAAACGCCAGTCCTGTGCCATTATTGCTGTAATCATTAGAATAATGAAACAGTTTTGTACTTTTTTATTACAGTGTTTATTCAAGCAAGGTGGGCAGGGAAATAGATCCAAGATACAGCATTAGGAAGGTTTATTTAGTCATATCTATTCATCCAGGCTTTATCCTTTTTTTGCACCTTAATACAAATCGTGAGGTATAAGATTATCTAATGTAGGAGTGTTTTGATGACACCAGGGGTTAAAATAACATAGATATGACAGAGTAGGGTCAGTGAGCCAGTTCAGTGGGAGGAGGAAATAATGACTGCCCAAGTGGAACACATTTTTCATTAAAATGGATGCGCTAAAGACAAAAGTCAAACAGTGGCTTGAATACCAATCAGTTCTTCTGTAAGCAGTCTGTGAACAGCATTATAAACGGGAACGCCTTCATCTCTCTTTCTCTGAAGGCTTCTCTGGTGTTTCCTCCCCCAACATTTAATTTTGAAGCTCAATGGCAACTTGGACGTCCCCGAAGGTGCTAATTTCTAGTGATGTTATCTGCTCCCCAGCTGTGGAACTATCGTGACTCTGAATCCATCTCCATGAATAAATAATAAAAATCCTTCCTCCTGGCCTCAATAGGGCAGACAACGCTACACTATGGTGTACCTTGTGTAACTGTTTTAACAGGACAGTGTTTCTGCAGGGTTTTCTCCAACAAAATGCATCAGTGCCATTAATGACAAAAGTGTTTGGTGTTATAAGAAACCTGCTGTGTGTTACCCAGGCCAACGCACTAGGCAAGGCCTCTGCTGACCTCTCGAGCAGTAACATTGGTTTATTGATTAAAGAATCAGGCCCCAAGCGAGCAAAGCAGTCGGCCTCACAAGACGAGGAGGAACACAATTGTTTTTAATTTATTTCTTTGCATTCTGCACCACTGGAGCATAACATCATACTACAATTTGGAAGTGAAATACAATTGACCATTCGCTACGCCCCCTTAGTTACAGTTGCCATGCATGTCAAGCTTTCTGTTCACATACAGCACATTGCATATTGCACAGAGTACAAAAATACACACAGTTTACAATGAAAACGGATGGCGGAGGGATGTACCACATGAAAATTCATAGTTATTTTTTAAACAATAGATCCTTGATTTCATACCAATGTGGACAAAAGCAGGCATCTCATTTTTAGCCAGCGACCATCAACTTTGCTGGCTTATTTGACAACTGACACGAGCAGCTTTTGCCAGTTGTAGCTATCTAATTAATCTCACATTAGTCTTATTAATGGTTTAAAACCAAGCGGCAACCTCTGGGTCTGAAAAGTGAAGCCAATGCAGAAATGCCTTAAACTTGCATTCATTGTAATGGCCACCAGGGGGCGACTCCACTGGCTGCAAAAAGAAGTCATTGTATAGAAGTCTATGAGAAAATGTCTATGTTTGAAACACAGTCACTGGCTGACTTTAATGTTTCAAGCTGTCTTAAAACCCGTAAAAGGGATCTTTAATCAGCTACAATCTAAAAAAGAGCTAAAAGAGGCAGAATATTGGACTTAGATTCGCCTGGTGGCCAGTTCACAATATCAACTTAAAAGGTGATTATATGTCAATGTTGCACTCACAACTTGTAAAATGTTTGATGGAAGTAATTCTGGGTTAGGTCAGTACTGTGGGTTAGGTTAGAGCACACAAACACACAGTCTAATCCATTGTTAAACTCTCATGTTTTTTGGATTTTGAAAAGCATGAAAACAAAAAAGTCTCCAAACTCTATTTATACCAAGTTTCACTCTTACTACAGCTCTAGTCTAATGTTTGGGTAGACACTGCGAGGGAAGTTTTTAGTCGTGTTGTTTTGTCTCATTTGACTTCCTCATGTCACCGATGTCAAACTCTTCTCATTCCCCTCTTTTCTAATGAAGCCACGTGTAACTCTTCTGTCTCAGAGTTTGACTGGCTGGTTCGGTTCATGTAGCTGTTTTGTCGTAATGGCTGTTGAGCTGGCTGTCACGGTGAAAGCTTTGGGCCTCTGGGGCCGACACTGCTGTCAGGCTCGCAGGGTTGATGGTGTAGAATCAGACGTGGAGCCTGTACACTTCATCACACATATTATTGTGCAGTCTTAGAAGGTAGTATCACTAAATGGTTGAACACTACAAATACTGTATTGTTCCAGCAAAGGACAAAATCAGAATTTAGTAGCTTGGACCTGCAAATTGGACTGCCATTGTTGAGAGATATTTATTTCTGTTTTTTTGACAGCCAGAGGATGTTAGTGTTATGCATTTGAGGGCTGCAAATAATGATTGTTTTCATTATAAATTAGTCTTCCAGATATATTCTCTATTCATTGTTGTGTCTATAAGATGTCATGCAATAGTGACAAATGCCCATTATTATTTCCCACATTCCTGAAAATATTAAAGATTATTCAGTTTAATATCACATATGACAAAGAAAAACATCTAATCCTGTTTGGCATGTTTCGCCTCAAAGCTTACTGAAAATATTAAATGATTATCATCAATTACATTCATTTTCGATTGATCACGAAACCAAATGATCTACTAATTGTTTTAGTTCTACTGTGATTCCTACATTTTTAGGACAGATAATAATACTATTATCCCAGGATGTTTTTTTAATACTGCCATCTTTGTCAATTTTGATTATTTTGCACTGTTCTGCACTTCTTCAGTGGTTTGTGTAACTGCCGGTGAAGTGAACATAATGAGTTAAAGGAATAGTGAAAATGGGACTTTTATTCATCAGGTGGCCAGAAATATGACTCTAAATGAATGTTAATATTATCTGCTGGGTGTGTAATTAGGTAATTGTTTGCTATCATGTGTGCCATCCCCACTTTAAACAGTGATAGTATGTCAGTGTGGTGTTTACAGGTTTCTCTAATACCCCAAAGTGGTCAAACGGTTAATTATCTTTAAGCAACTGTTATTAGTCAGATTTATGTGGTTTGCAAGGATAAGTGTGTTTGTGTATCAAGTTTTATGTGTATGTCAAAATTAAATTTGGCATGTTCATCATGACAACTTTATAAGGTGATAATGTGTCAGTGTTGTGTTCGCAGCTTGTTAAGGCTAATTAATGCCAGTTTATATCACAAAGAAGCTGCAAGGCAGTCAAACAATAAATATTACAAAGAAGAAATATGACCTCATCATTTACACAACTGATCAGAAGATCTATTTTTACATTATGGTGCTTAAAATGTACAAAGAAATACAATTGAATACAATCCAGCACAACAGAAATCACTCTAGATAAGTATATCTTTGGGGGTTTGCTGGTCAAAATAATTGAAACTACAAAAGTATATGAATTGATTAATAAATTAATTCTTTAATGTATTGTAATACAGTTGAAATTGTCCATCCAACATGGGCGTGCATTGCACATAATAATACCACATATTGCTGTAAACCACTACATGGCTCCTGAACCAAAGAAAATAAAAAAAGTAAAAGTAAAAATTATGTTTTACACAAAAACACTATAGAATAGAAACTCAATATAAAGAGCTATCTAGACACCACTTTTTTTCTGAATGACCATGTATTGATACTCTGACAGTTCAAAAGTGTCTCTTTCATAAATTCTTTTCATTACATCAGCGTCCTCCAACAAAAAGGAATCTTATTTGGTTTGACTCAACATGTCTTTCTTAGATCATGATAGGAAGGACAATATAAAAGTGCATTTTCATTTTCTATTTAATTTACCTCACATAACCGACAAATCCGATCCTGTTTTTTTTAGCAACATGACATCCTGTTTACAGATGTTGTCGTGGGATACAAAACCTCATTTGGGCACAGAGGAATTTTACTGAGTTTTGATTAAACCAAACATGCATCTCTTATAAGGGAAGTGACTTGGTGAAATAGTGTTGTTATTCTCATACAGACGTGTGAGAAAATAACACACTTGTCATGCTTGACCATAAGAGGTCCAGTCAAGAGAAGTGTGTGAGGTGTTTCTTCTGTTGCCTTCGGGTAAAAGATGTGAGACTTTTTTCTATCTACTAAGACTGTAACTAACCACAGGCTATGTCAAGCTAATGAGGAGGAGGACTACTATATCCAAACTTTATTCACTAACTAGATTGAGACATTGCACGCATGAAAGGTTAAATTAAATACAAATACCAATGCTTAAGAGGACAAACCAAGGGTGTAATATGTATGCAACGCTGCATTGTTTTATATGATGCCAACAGTGTACTGAATTCTGACAGTGATTGAAGATGTTTTTCTTCATTTATTTATAGGTTCAGCCAAAGGGGGAGAGCAGCAGTTTATATATTATTTGACAAAATAGTCCATTATACATTGTGTAGAACATTTTTTTAGGTTGCAGACAGTTATCCTTTGTGTCTGCCTGTACATCCTGTGTTCGTGAGCTGCCAGAAAATGTGTTAGTCACAGCGCACCTAGAACATATGGTGCCTTAGGCCCTCCATCAGTTCAGACTGTATCATTCCCATTTCCTGGAATCTCTGCTGCTTCCTATATTTTGTGTTTTCACTTATACTGCCATTAACAATCCCCTGAGGAAACATGACCCACAAGAAGTACAATCAGGGAGATGGGGTAAGGACAAATTGAATAACAACCTCATGACAAAAGACTAGGAGGCATCGAAAAGTGTGTCTACGTGTGTGTGTGTGTGTACGTGAACTCATGTAGATTTGTGAGCGTGTCAAAATGTGTGTGTAAATGTATGTTTTTTTGTGTGTTCGTAGGGTCATGCAGTTGGCAGAACACGAGGCCTTTGAACAACGGGGTGATCGTGTTTCATTAAAACTAAAGACCGAATTAGATTTTCTCCTTCTTTGCACAGAACGGGAAAATAGAGGTGCAATTTGAGGTTTGTTGTGACATTTCATCCTCTGATTGCATTAGGGGCCTCTGCAAAGCAGGCACTGCCTGGTCTGAAATGATGTTACCTAAGCTGACAAGAATTGATGGATTGACCTTACAGCTGGTCCACCTGCAGAAAATTGCTCCGTGGTTTCACTATGAAACACTGGAGATGTGAAAACAGCCATGTAGCCCTGTTGCATATTTATCACTAATATTTCATCAGCGCAACAACACTAGACTGTTGCACAGGAGTTCAAAGGAGTGAAGTTGAGTTCTTGGAAAAACTTTTAAAATGCACAGAAAAAAGCTTCCTTTAAGCAATATACAGTAAAACATCTGGTAGATTGAATTTTTGACATAAAGCCAGACAACAAGTAGTTATAATCATCAAGTACACACACGCTCTCAGGGCCATGTTCCATTATTCATCAACACACACATCCATTCAATTTGCATATTTCATCTATCTGTCCGATGCAGTAATACATTTTCAGATATAGATTGTGTTCTATGACAAAATTACTTGAAATTCATTAAGTCTGAGGCATATGTGCAAGTTTTGCCCAGAAAAACAGTGTGGCAAGAAATATTAAGAAATGCAAAGTAGACCTGGGACTGAAACATAAATAATTCTAACAGATTCACAAGCAGGTGAGTTGCAGCCTGTGAGATGCTGGATGTATAGAAAGTTAACTATAATACATTTTTCAAAGAATCTTGGTGTTAATCAGCAGTTAAAGCGAAACTGTAACTTTTGAGAGAGGCAATAAATCTCTCTGGCAAATGAGAAGTAGAAATAATAAGCAATAAAACACACCCTTCCAAATTCAATACACTTGTTGCAAGACTCACAGTTGGAGCT
Organism: Lateolabrax maculatus; assembly: GCA_031216445.1. Taxonomy (NCBI): domain Eukaryota; kingdom Metazoa; phylum Chordata; class Actinopteri; order Acropomatiformes; family Lateolabracidae; genus Lateolabrax; species Lateolabrax maculatus. The sequence goes on along the minus strand of CM062201.1, from coordinate 23,587,862 downwards.
CTTCTACGACTTGGATCGCTATTGAAACTCTCCTGGCTGAATCTGAAGGTACAAGCCTGTGTTCATAGAAATTTCCCAGGAAAAGTTAACTTCAACTCCCAAGGTACATTTGGACAAGACTCATCCAATCACTGAGCTGAAATTGAGAAATGGAGAAAGTTGTTTTCAGAATCCTCAGCTGAATTCAGTTCACTTTTGGACAAAGTAACTTTGGACTACATTTTGGAGGCAGATATTGTGCTTTTTACTCCATTACATTTATTTGACAGCTTTTATTAAGACACTCACTTCGCAACTGTCTACACTCAGGGTTTTTGTGGATTTTATGACCAGTAGTTTATGGTGGCTGATGTTCGTTAATCTGAGGTGGATGTGGTGTGTGTGTTCACTGACTTGATGACTCTCCCATTCTTGTACTGTTACACTTTGTTTAACATTTACTTGTAGCCAGTTTTTTGTTTAACAGGTCCATAAATTACTAATAATTTCCTAGTGTGTCAGAACTTTCACTATTTCCCTATAGTTAATGCCAAATTACTTTGTTATTTCCAGGAAGCTTTCAAGAAATTAATTACAAATAAGAAACCTGTCATATAAAGTGTTACCGAGCAGCATTACCCTGAACACTTTTAATGGTTTCCACGTCTAGAAAATAGCTGATCTTCACCAGGTAGATTATGATTTTAATATGAGTCATTTTCACTTGGACATTAAGGCGTATCGGTGTGCCATTAACATTACAACAGGTGAAACATGTCGGGAGAGCGACAGGAATGAGTCTCCCTAATTTACAAGCCAGCAGTAATGACCTGGGGGTCACTCATGGATATCTCTCTATGTAAATAGGTTTCACAGATGGTAATTCATCCCCTGGTAGATCATAGCCTCCTCTTTGACAAGGTAATCGCCAGCCAAGCGTGTAATTAAGAACAGAGTTAGGTATGCTGGGAATTCAATGCATGCGTGTGGCATGGCAGTGAAGCAGCGGCCTGTGCCATCACTGTGGAAACTAATCACCTGTCACTGGCTGTTACTGACCAAACACAGTCACTAATGCGTTTGAAAAGCCACGTTTGATTGAAGACAGCATTGCTACGCAACGAATGCAGCATCATTGTCAAACTTTTACCGCCGACAAAAACATTCTGTGACATGCACTGGATGTTTCATCTGCATAAGGCTGCAACAAACCATGGATATGTCTTTCAAAGTGTTACACTAAGGCACCCGGGGGAATAGTGGAGGTTTGGAGCCTCAGGCATAAAACCACCTTTACAATGTTGGATCCATATCATATCACTGGATTAACATAATCACTTCATTGCAGCAGAAATACACACACAGCTGAAGGTTTGTTACAGACAATCTCGTCAGCAGTCCACGTCCTGTGGATATTGTGATGACCGCCTTCTCAGCTACCTTTCTATTGTGGTTGACTGATGAAATGAGACACACTGAAATATATAATGTTACTTGGCAATGTGACAATGTAATGTGTATGATTTGTTTGTTTGTTGTTCAGGTGTACAATAGCTACGGGTGTCACAATTCTCCAAATCCACGATTTGATTCGATTTAAACATTTTGTTATTCAGCACTGATGGCTATCACTGTCAAGTGATGAATATTTTGTTTTGGAAAGTACCACAATAAGGCCATGCGGTCTAATTTAAATAATTTACTTAAAATGTAATAACACAAGCCAATAAGCATCCACTGACCTGTTGATAATTCCTGAACAACTGCAGCTTGCGCTCAGTTATACAGGACAGGCAAAATATGTTTGTGTATTTATATTTTGTTAGTCTGTCCTTTTTAATATTTGTATTTGGTCAGAGTCTCGGGTGTTTGTCACAATTTGAAGACACTGAACATCCACCGTTTGTCACAGAACAGTGGAGGACTATGTGACTCAAATATGAAAATGTATGGAATATATTTTTATATATGTGTATTCAATGTGTTACACTAATGTGCTATACTTAATATTTATGAATTCAATATTTAAGTGATTTTTTTGGTCACATAATGTATGCATATGGATGTTTTTTCTCTATATAGTTGATATACAACTTACAATTTGAGTATTATAATAGCATTATAGCATATAAAAAAGCTCACAGCCTGAGTTTAAGTTTGGTTTAAGTTTTTTTTTAAATTTTGAACAGTACAACAGACTATAAAAAATCAGTTGATGTAAACGGCTGCACATTTACACATCCAGCAAACACAGCGCAATATCAGCATTCATTTGGAGTTGTTTTTCTGGCCTCCTGACAAATGTAAGTCCAATATTCACTCCCCTTTCCGCTCTGAATGGCTCTCCACCAACTCCTGAGGGAGCTAACTGGCTCTTCAGCAAATAAATGCTCCACTGTGTTGTCTGTCTGCTGTTTGGTGTCGGGCTGGCAGTGTACAGTGGGTTTTTAAGATGTTTGTTTGCTGAAAACAACTGCCTTCCGTTGCTGGGAAGGGGGTTGATGAGAGCTGTGAGCTGAAAGATGCTAAAATGCTTCACAGAGCTGAGGAGAACAATCGGACGACAATTCTCTGAGTTTGCTTCTACAGGTGACTGCTTTAATAATAAATATATTAATTTTACACGTTGTTAATATAAAAAATGTGATTAGTGCAGCTTTAAATAGTTGCTTCTTAGTGCTTTGCAGCCACCAACATGTAGCACATGGACTGTCCTCAGTGCAGCTTTAAGCAGTTTTTTTTTTTAATATTATACAGTTGACAATGATTAAATCCCCTTTCAAGGATACCCTTCACGTAAATTCCCTGTGGACCCACTTACATCTAAATATACCCATCATGGTGCGTGGGCTCAGCATACCAACAGGTTCTACATGGTAATAAGTCTGTCCCCAGCATCCCATGCAATGCAAATATAATACATTCAATAGGAAGGTGTACTTATAGACACAACCCCTGTGGCAATCGGCCAAGAATGAAGGGAGAATGTGTCAGTGTTCGAGAGCTGCCCTGCATTCAGAGTGGAGCAGGTCAGTCTGAGGGAGGAAATGGAAACACTCTCCCCGGACCGATCAAACCACTCGAAGCAGAAGTCCTGTAATATCCGGCCTCCGCCTGACTTGATCAGGAACTGATATATCCCTCTGCAGCTCAGCAAAAAGCTCCTGAGCTTCAGCTTCATCGGGTTTAGGGCTGAAAAAATGCCAATCGCTCTCTATCCTTCTGTTTTAACTGACTGATCGCTAAGCGTCACCCCTTCTTAGTTACTGTTGCTATGACTGTTAAGCATTTTGTGTAAAGTAACTAACTACACTTACTGAGGAGTATTTTTCTGCTACAGTACTATTTATTTTATAATCCTCAGCTTAAATCAGTCCACTCTGGATTTCTGCACAGTGGTGTAATGTAACGTAAAGTAAGTATATTACAATTACAATTTTTAGAACATTACTAGTATTTCCATTTTATGCTACTTTATTCTTCTACTCCACTACAATTAAGAGACAAATACGTTTCTCCACTATATTTGTTTAATAACTTCAGTTAGTTTGCAGATTCAGATTTATTATACAAAATATAATCATCATTAAATTGATGATGTATTATTGGAGATTAAAATAAAGACTCTGTTGATCGCCGGGGAAAATTCAAATGTTAGCCAGCATTATATAAATTAATTAGAAATTGTCCCATCTTATGTGCTAAAACACTGTGTTGATTCTCCCATAAAGTTAACCTCCTCACTACTTGATGATCCATGTAAAGAATATGGAAATAAAGAGGAAGCATTGTTCTTGTACTGCAGTATAGAAGGTAATCCAATTATTGTAAGGAATGAGGAAAAGTGTTAAATCAGGCTTTTATTTGATTTTAACATAATTCAAACAGTATCTTTCACTTCTAACATGACAAGAGGAAATGCTTTCAGGGAGAATGAACGTTTGCAGCTTACGTGAGAGCAGACAAAGACATAATTTAATCCTTTCCTTACACTCTTGTTCTTGTATGTTTGGTTTTGGAAAGGCAAAACAAACAAACAAACAAACAAACAAACAAACAAACAAAACGCACACCACCATTTAAACCCCTAATTGAGTCCCACACATAGCGCTTTGCTGTTTAAAAGCTTGACAAGCCAATTTCTGTTCGGAGGAGGGCCATAGCAAACAGTCAGCTGATGAGGACAAAGTTATTTTTCTTTACCCAATCAATTTATTCAGCTCCTACACACAGTGAAACTGTGACATGATCAAACGAGTCCTGTAAGCAAGGCCGCTTTACACTTCATTTATGTACAAATAGATTTGTGTGAATATACAGGAATAAGGTCACAAGCAGCGACATCTTCGTTGTCACTTTAATAAGGAAAAGACTCTTTTCAGGTTGGTGTACTCTGAGAAGTAATTATTACAATAGAGTTGATGTGATACCAGAGAGAAAGAGAATACAGCCTATAACCATTTCAGTTCATTAGAGCAGCAGAAGACATCCTCCATTCCCTGAACATGCTCTCATGCCTGCAGCTCTTGACTCCAGCCTCACTTCAGTCTCTCCTTTAACCTTCTTCCCATACTTTTCAAGTTAACTCACAGTTCCAGGTCAGCCTTGCTGATGCATGGGAGGATTTCAGGGGGCTGTATTAAATCTCCTCCGGTGAATACCTGAGTGGATTTTGATTTAGATTTTTATTCTTGAAGCATCAGTCCCCGGGGAACACAGTCCTCCAGCCTGAGCTTAGTTCCCTTTGAACTCTACTTAGATTTTCTCGCAGGGCCACTGGCCATAAGCAGATCCAATGTGTTGTTGAAGCCTAAGAGGACAGGAGGCTCCTGATGTATGCTTCATTAGAAAGATGAATTGTGCTGAGTGTATCCCCGGTGAGGACTGACCCTGTTGGATGTGCCAGAGCATTTTTTGAAGTTATGTATGTATTCAGGCCATAACTCTGTCCACATTCACTCACAGCGAGGGGTCGCCTCAACCATCCTAAACTAATCAACCCAATGCATTTGAGATTTAAAGACAATTTGAGAGATTTAAAGACAAGTAAATGCAGTAAACCCTACAATACAATACTGCACCTTCATGTTTTGTCAAAATCCTACACCTGGTGCTACATTATATGTATGAACTAATCAAGCAAATCTAGGTTTATTCATGCAGGATAAGGCCTCTAGTTTTCTTGATCAATTCCACATGGCACAAAACACAGACAATTCTGTATAAGCACACATGAAGTACTGATTCATTTGTAATAATTCTGTTGTAAAAAGCTACAACTCAGTGGGATTAGGAACATATTTTCAGTACGTTAGGTAGGACAAATCTTCCCTTTGAAAGCTCAATGTGCCATGGCACATTTTCATGAAGAGGAGAACGACAAGGAGCGGATGAGCCACAAGAGCTTCCTCCAAGAGAACATTAAGGCTTCTGTACGCACTTGAGCAAGAGCTAAGAAATCGTGATGAGTGAAAAGCAGCTTTAGAGCAGAAAAGCAGGTTGGGAGCAGGTTCTTCTGTTCCTGGGAAATCCATTATCCTAGAGTATGTGTTGCCTGCACAAGAACTGTAAATTTACGTGAAACTAAAATAAAAAGAAAAAATACAAATTAAAGACTTTGTGTGGGAAGTTTGAAATTACAATCAAACAAGCACATTGGAATGATCAAATAAAAACACAGACATAAATAAGAAGATAGTAGTAAATTAATAAAAGCATAGAATATCTTGATACAATCATAAAACAAGCAGCATTGCACAAACAACACATTCAATACAAACAGATAAAAGCCAGTGCGGTCAGGCATGATGACAATCAAGAAGCTAAAGAAAAGAGAAGGGTCTTTAGACCTCAATGGAGGGGAGGACACAAACTAATCCACAATTTAGGGCCAACAACTGAAAATGCTTGACCACCTTCGATTTTGAACTTGGTGCTTGAGAGCATCGATTGGTCACCAGATCGGAGGGGTCGGGGGGTGGAATAGGGTATGAGCAGTTCAGACAAACCTGATGCCAGTCCATGCAGTGCTTTAAAAACAAATAAAATAATCTTAAAATCAATTATGCACTTCACTAGTAACCAGTGAAAAGAGGCCAGTACAGTGAAGATATGGTACCAGTGAGTCTCACTGCTGCATTTTGAAACAGCTTCAGGCGAGATAGGGCTGACTTACTGATTCCTGCAGTAGTCGAGGAGAGAGGAAATAAAAGCATGAATTAAAGTCTCTAAATCTCTAACAGACAGGAATGATTTTAATTTGATTGTGGTTATGGAGTTGTCTGCAGGGCCGAAGATTAGGACCTCAGTTTTATTCTGGTTCAGCTGAAAGAAGCTTTTTGCCATCCAGGATTTTAGAAGGAAGTTAACAGTGCACGGATCACAAGATTTCAGTTGAAGGTACAGCTGGGTGTTGTTGACTCAGCATAACAAAGGTAGGAGATATTATATTTTCTGAGAGTAGACCCCAAAGGAAGCATATATAAGGAAATAAAATAGGGCTTCATTTGTAGCCTTGTGGTACTCCACAGGAGATGGGTGCAGAGGAAGAGGAAACACTATTAATACTAATATAGTCTGATTGGTCTTGGAGGTAGGAGGCAAAGCACTGAAGGGCCTGTCGCTGAATGCCAACAACATGCTTAAGGCAGTCCAAGAGTCCAGGGATCCACTGTGTTGAAGAAAGCCAATAGAGCTACAAGGATTAAAATAGTGTAATTTCCTGAATCTAAGATTAATCAAAGAAAAATATTTGGATCTCTCTGCTTTGACACACTGTTGGTTTTTACCCAGACAGTATCTCAGATGCTTTTAAGACCATTTGTAAGGGGCAACTGAGTATTGTGACCGATTCTTCTGTGCCCAGCAGGAGGAGCTTTAATGAAAGCAGAGGAGAAGGCATCTGAGAACTCACTGGCAGTGAGGGGTAATAGACCTGACATAGTTTCAGTAATTCAAAACGTATATGTTCATCAGACGACGTGAGTTTAAAAAAACGATAATTAAAAACCATAGCCAGGCCCCCACCACGGCCAGTAAGCCGGGTGCGCTTGCACCTTGGGGTAATATTTAAAAATGCATTCATTCATGCAATGTGAATTAAAATGTCTAAATTAAATGCAATAATCTCTGCACAAAGCCACTCACTTTGCTCACCAGGCTACCAGCATCATGCCTTCCTAAGTCCTGTGACGTGTCCTCATTTATGTCCAAGAAACATCCATGATGCATGGCAATGTTATGCAACAAAGCGCATTGTGCACCCATCCATGTAGGCGCATCTGACTATCTGAATAATGCGCTCTTTAAACAGCAGGAAAATACTGCGTCATTGACTTTAGACGAGGTTTTTGTTGGTCAATAGCGCAATCACTTTCTGCTGCCTCAAGATAGCAATGCGCCAACAATGCGCCTGACCACACAGCTCATTTCAAGACCAACACATCCATGGGCGCAAATACATTTGCTATTCAAACAACGGGGGCGCTGGGCGGACAAATTACAATGGAAACGGTTGGAAACTAGCAATGACAAGAGCTTTGTGCCGGGTGTAAGATAGGACACTATGAGCTAAAGGGCTTGGGCTGAACAGACATAATTTAGAGGCACACACCTCCATTTATTTCTGGCAATTTAGGCTGTAAAATAAATTTGCTGAAAGCGTAGGTGACCCCAAAAACTTGTGGTGGAGACCATCTCTTTTTAAAAAGTTTTGGCATGTCCAGAATAGATAAAAATTGAGAGAGAGGTTAGAGCATGCAGGTTTCGCTTTGGAGTGCTGACCTAGAAAGAATGTCAAGGGACCCACTGGAAACATCCTGAGAAACATCACGAAAGTAATGATCAAAGATGGGTAAACTCAGTGTTTCAAATTACAGAGGAAGCAGGGGAGACTTAGCTCCCCTTAAAGAGACCTGAGGTCCCACAGAAGCAAGAAAAATGTTTAAACATTAGCATTTCAAATGCTGCACTGAGTCATTGCAGAAATAAATCATGTCAAATTAAAATGTGTCCTGCCCTGTCAGTGCGGCTGATTTATTGACTCTTCTGTCAATAATGCATGTAACATGATTGATCTGGACATGTGCAGGGTGTTTTTTTATTTATCAGGGCTCCTGGGCTGCTTTCGTGTGCTGTTTTATTTTTCACCTATGTGTAATTATTGCGTGTGGATTGGGTGTCAGATCGGCGATTCTCCATCACCGGCTGCTGGGGGTGAACCTCCTGCTGGCACATTCAGCTCAGCAGCCTCTCTTATAATCCACTTTTTCAATTAGAATGCAGTAAAGATTTTCCTTCCCCATTACACACCTTTGTGACCAGTACCAGATTATACGAACACGGTAAATGGATATGGTTACACTATACAAACTGTATTTTATACAGACAGTAATATTTTGATATTTGATAAACAAACAAAATTACTTTTAACTTCCACATGATTATTATGCAAAGTAATTTAGTTATATATTTGATTTATTTATATTGCGCAATTTGTTATGTCATTTATTTATAGTGGAAAGTATAGCCCTATATTATAACTTTAATTAATATGCATTTTACATTTGATTTTAATATCACCATGTCTGGGTCCAGAGGTTCTGTGAAAAAAAATGTTTTGCTCACGTTCTCCCAAAGTCTTGTCCTGTGATGTTGTTGTTGATGGCGAGGAGGCCCTAGGCATGTGCCCGGAGCGCCTGTGCGTAGATCCAGTCCAGTTTGTGGCGCAGGAATAGAATTGATGTCAGAAACACCCTGCCATAGTGTTTTTTCCACCCAACGACACATTAGTTACAAAACACATTAGTTATGAAACTAAAAACAGGCTTGAACTGGTGAGCTTTTTATTTTTCCTTGTAATATTTAGTATTCAGTATCCTGAAGCTGTCCAGTGGTCTTTTTTAAGCCTCCAAAACAGGAGATCAGATCTGCCCATGGAATAAGTTTCTCCGACCCCCACCGAAAGCCAGTGTAAATCGAACACTGAGTAAGCTGCATGTAAAATGCTGTTTTCATCTGCAACAGAAATGAAGTGAAATAAACCATTGGTAGTGAAACGCTATACTACCATCTTTCACCCTGATGGCTTGAGGCAGTGTTTAATACTGGATAAGACGGACTTAAACGTGCACAGGTTAAGAGATTTTAGCAGTTAAGTCTCTGATTTTTGATATAATACCCCTACATTTCCCCTTGATCATCAGGGTACTTCTTCATCTTTTAATCTGTCAAATTTTTGCAGAAAGCTTCACACAGTTTCAGGAAGTTAATTTGGTAGGTAGGTAGAGAGATCTTTTTCTTTAATACTCTGGGCGGTGGTGGAAAAAGTATTCAGATCCTTAAGTAAGAGTACCAAAACATTCATGTAAAAATACTAGTAAAAGTCCTGCATTCAAAATCCCACTTAAGTAAAAGTACATCAGTATCATCAGCAAAATGTACTTAAAGTATCAAAAGTAAAAGTACAAGTTCTGCAGAAAAAGTGGCCCCTGATACTTCATTATATTACCTATTATTGGATTGTTAACACAGATGCATCAGTTTGTAGGCAGCATTTCACTGTTGTAGCTGGTCGAGACTGGAACTAAATTATCAAACTGTTTGGTGGTGGTTCCCAATCTAGGGGTCGTGTCCCTCCAAAGGGTCAAAAGATAAATCTGAGGAGTCTTGAAATGATTAACGAAGAAGGAAAAAACAACAAAGTTCTTCTATACAAATCTTTATTCATGTTTTGGATTTTTTTTTTCTAATCTTTGTTGGAGGTTTTTTTTGTAAAATTTTGGAATGATTTAATCTATTTTGGTATTTTGGCCTGGAAAAGTTATTTAAATGAACCATCCTCATAAATTTAAAGGGGAAATGTGTCTATAGTGGAAATGCTTACAACTCAGACATCTGAAACACTTCTCACAAGCTGACAAAGAACCACTGGTTTAATATTAACAATTCCTTTTACTTCATAAATTTATCATTGTATTTTCTATATAAATTCTTAATCTGTAAAGTAACCAGCAGCTACAGCTATCAGATGTGGTGAAGTGAAAAGTACGATACTGCAGGAAATGGAAATGCTCAAGTAAAGTACAAGTACCTCAAAATTGAATTGTGACATTGACTTCAATGTACTGATCTGTTCCGCTTCACCCAAGCTTCTGTGATATCGGTTTAATAACATTCTGCAAGAGCTGCATACAGCTGACAGCGAGCTCCTCCAGAGCCAAAGTATAGGCAGGCTTCACCTTTATGGCACAGATGATCAAGTTATGTCAGTAAAAGTCGTATCACATACTCGACATGCAGGCGTTTGCTGGGATTTAGACATTTTACTGCCAGTGTTTGCCTCCCCTTGTGCAAATGTTCCACCAAAACAAGTTTCCCCAACATTATTTTGTAAGGGCACCGCTGCGGTATCCCGGGCTTGCCAAGACGATTGTGATTGGTTTAAAGAAATACAAACAAGCCACAGTGTATTTTTCCCCTATACCAAACCTTAAAATGGGTTCAGCCAGACCTTTCTCCAGTGGTGGCACTGGCCGAAAATAAAGTGTGGTCTGGCTTTGACAGTAACACATCAGCAGAATGTTACTTTATTCAAGACTGTTATAGTGAAGCATATCCTGTGCTATATAGCATAGCTATTTCTCTGTTTGGCCCCCGTGGGTAGACATCTACCCTAAATGCCCCCTAATCAGAGTTAATCCACTTATGTTAGTCAGATGCTCCGTTCACTGCTTCAGAAGGAATAGCTTTATTCTGCTCTCCGGACGTAAATTCATGCTGGTTTCAGCATGTGTTGAAGTGAACCTTACTTTCCACAGTGCTCCTCAGTTAGGCCACTATTTGCTCCCTCTCACCTATGTTGGCGTACCTCTTGTATCTGAGTGTTTCTGTTGGTTGCCCAGTTTTTCCTCAGGCTTGCAAACCACCTGGGTGGCACGGCTGACTTTCTATTATGTTTGTGGTTGCTGTTGTTTTTCAGCTATTTTACCCCCGTTGTTACGCTGCTTTTAGTTATTTTTCATGCTGTGCTCTTTTCTGTAGCACAAACATGGAAAATGGCACCATGGTGACCTTTTCCGCTGCAAAGCCAGCCTAGACAAAGAATACATTTTTTCTGTTCACTAAGGTGGTGCTTCAGCTGCTCCTGAGACAGCCCGTGATGCCATTTTCAACATCATCATCTTCAACCAAGAGGACGTTTCACTGCCTGCAGCTTGCTCTTGCTATCAGTTATGTGAGGAGAGGGAAAAGGAGGAAGCTTCTGTTGGTTCACCCACATGCTTTCTCCAGGTGTAAATTACCATATTGGAGGATTGCTGGAGGGAGACGGTGAGGCTGTATTTCTCAGCAGCAATGATTCAAGGACCCTAGCAGCTATGCAAGACTTTAGCCGCTATGACTTGGACCATATAGATTAAGGGCCCTCGTGTGCTTTGCTTTAGGCCCCAGAGTCATGTCATGACCCACATTATGCTGGGCCGCCAGGGGAACTCTCTCTCTCATCTCATGTTTGACTTAGACAATTTCTTAAAGTCCGCTGGGGCAGACCCTGCTGTAGTCCTTTGCATTTATAATGAGGAAGATTGATGATTATGTTGATGACTACATTGTCCTGCCCCTCGTTATATCAACCTCTTATAGAAAAGCTGTGTACTCATAATAGTGAGAGCCCAACCAAACTCAGACCTTTTGCCCCACCTAGACAAAGTCCAAGTGAACTAATTACAACTTTTTTGAATGCTAAGAGAGGATCAAAGTGTGACTTAGTTATAAATCTGTAGGCGTATCTTCCCAGCAGGGAACGACAGACCCTTATTCTGCAGCATTCTGAATGGCTGTTTGCAGAGTAACTTAACACCAGGCTGAAAAGCAGTGTTTTGCTGCCCTCTCTGGTTGAAAGTTCCCAGCCTGTTTCACCCATGAACACACCCACCACTGATGTCACGGGGTCCTGGAGTACATCTCTACATCAGTGCAGCAAGGTGAGAAGGTCAGCAAAGACGAGATTTTCAGGGGGGCTTTTTACTTTTTAAGTGCATATGTGTCTTGAAGTGTTTGGCCTTCTGTTACATCAACGTTAATCACCGCAGTTCCCCTCAACTTTGTGGTGCATTTAATGTGTTTTAACTCATTGTTTTGGCTTAATGGCCTGCAGGCTTTACAATCTGTACGGAAAAAAAACCTTTAAAAGCCAGAATTGGTGAAGACCAAAACAAAGCTAAACGGAGGCTGAGTATTGGACGTACATTTGTCAGGTGGCCAGAGACGTGACTCCAAATGAATGCTGTGTTGCTCTGTTTCTGCTAAATGTGTTAGAAATAACCACTTTATATGGTAATAATATGCCAATGTTGTGTTTACAGGTTTTTCCAATACTCCCAAAGGGGCCAAAATAATCAATTAATCATGCCTAAATACGTCTCAGATTGAAATTTTGACCATTAATTATCCTGCTGTAATTAGCCGGATTAATAGGATTTGTAAGGAACATGTGTAGCACATTTGTGTGTGTCAACTGGGTTTCACAGCATCAGAGGGTCAAAGTTCAATTTGGCCTTTATTTACTGTGCTCACAGTCAAAATGCACCATCTGTCTAAGTTTAGTCAAAATTAGGCTGCTTATATCTGAGATGTCATGTCTAAGTTTAAAATGCAGTTAATCATAAGACCCTCATCCTTTACGTTTGATCCCTCGACACAAGATACGTTTTTTCATCTGACAGTCTTGGTTCATACGTAATGTGCCTTAACTATATAATGGCATTTGTTTGGGTAACACTCATCAGCAGTCTACCTTTAGCTGAGGCATCACTACCCCTCCGCTTACACCCATCAATGCCCCATCAAGGGCCCGTCCAGCCGCTGTCAGCCGATTGTCATGCTCTTCGCTTCTTATAAACCAATCTGTCACGCATTGTTAATGTTTAAAGGATACTGTTGTGTATGCTGTTTGCACTCGCTACATCACAGGAAACTGAGTGATGTGATTCGACTACACGACCGCTGGATTATGGGTGCATCTGTTTCTTTGATATTAGACTTTTTTTTGGGGGCGTTTGTTCAGCTTACACATGCTTGATTTGATTTTAATTGTTAAAGAAATGAAAGGACAGTGCTGTGAGTCAAAATCACATTAAGCTTCTCATCAGGGTGTGCAGTGTGTTGAAGCTGTTGGAGATGAAATCCCTAACTTAAACCAGTGTTGGTATCAGGTAGACATGCCCAGATAAAACTGATTACTGATGCAGGTCTTACTGGAGCTGATCTCTGACACCTTGGAGTTATTTCATTAACACCAGCTATTCACTCGTTCCACAACACATGGATCAAAAATATCTGTGTGAAATTATGCGACAAAACATGTTGTTCGCTTTCTGATCCGCAGGACGACATCATTTGTCTGTGACTTCCAAAACCGTGAAATCCGTTTTATCATCTGTGGGTCAACTTGGGTGTGATTAGGGATAAATCATAATTTGGATTAAAATAAGTACTTTGTTTTTTCGGTTTGGGTTCAAATTACTACGAAATCCTGTGTCAAAGACCGATGTTGTGTTGACCCATCCATCCACCTCAAACGCCTCTCAGTGTCGACTTTGACGTATATAATAACATCACTTGATTTCCTCTCATCATAATTGCTGCGAGACGACTTTGTCACTTGAACATAAAATGATGTTTATGATGCTGAAACGACCGATGCTGTTGTTCTTCTTGTGAGAACAGTCTTGTGGACGTGTCCTGATTACTTACAAGATAAAATATGAATCAAGGACAAGCCAACATATCAGAGTTTTAAAACATTCTGCAGGAGTATTTTCGGAGCAATACATAATGCATTAGCTACAGTAACAGTTAGCAAAGAGACCCTTCCCCCTGACAGATCTGTGCTGTTCTTCTTATCCAGAACACACTTTCTAGGATCACAGTTTTAATCGCTTGCCAACTGCACCATTTCATACATGTGTGCAGCGCTTCAGATGCCATTAATTTCTATTTATTTTGTCAGTGTAGCGCATCCAATTGATTTCAAGGTGCTCCTGCAGTCAGAGCCTCTGGTCATAGAAGCATCCTCTGCGGACCACAGCTTGTTGAGAAACTGATGCTAATCTAGATAGAGGGAAGTCTGGGGGGTTGCACTTTCTTCCCCCACCCATCCTTACCTCCCTCCCCTCTCTCCCTCTCTCTCTCTCTCTCGCTCTCTCTCGCTCTCTCCCTGTTGAAGATTGTACTGATTGTGCTGCAATATGTCGCATGACCATGACCAGAACTGCAGACCGAGGTGCAATTTCTCCCATGATTATTAAATCACTGTTGTACGCCTCTCAAAGCAGTGTGTGGATGTACATGTGTTCATCACAGCAGCTTACCGCAAGCTCTCTTGACACAGAACAAAGCAAAGGCTTGCATGTGTTGCTCATGTAAAAAGACTCCCTTTTGATCCCTCACGATGCATTTGCCTAATCTCATTCTATGGAAAAAAATAATAAAACAACTCTTTGAATGTGTTATCTGGGCATCTATTCAAAATATAGCTTTGATATTTATGAGGATACCCTCATGCATATTTATGTTCCTAAACTTATGCACGTTTCCTTTCTTTTGCTGCATTGCTTGTGTTTTTAGGGGGCAGATAAATATTTCCTTACTGGGTTTCTCTTTTTTTTTTACCCTTTCACTGCATGTTTGGTCTCAACAATGCGTCCTGCAACAGAAGTTGAAGTAGCTTGTGGGTGTTTTTGCACAACAAGACTGAAGTGAGAGGCTATTGAGCTTGTTTGACTGTTCGCTGGGCTGAGTGAGGGATCTGCCCCTAGACATTTGCACTACAGTATCCTGCTGACTTGCTTGCTTGCTCACACTGCCATAGAAACAGGGTTCCTGAGTGCGGTGGAGGCTCATTCTGTTCAGGAGCAAGCAAGGGAGAGGATCGGGAGGAGAGAGTGAGGGGGGAAAAAAAAGACACACAGAGAAAAAGAGAAACAGAGGGAGGGAGAAGTGAGAGAGAGAGGGAGAGTGAGGGAGCAAGAGAGGAAAAGTGAGAGACACTGTCACTGGTGAGTACATAGCTGTCACAGCAGATTGAACCAGTGGTTCCAATCGGACGCTTTGGGCATCTTTTTTTCTTCTTTGTTCGCTTTTGACGATTGATTTCTCTGTCTTGATTTCACTGCTGCTGAGGTGCTGTGAAGCAGGTTGCAGGTTGTCAGTTTGTTGTGGGATGTGAAGAGGGTGAGACGCACGGTGCGTCTCTCTCAGATGCAGAGACAGATGCAGAGCAGCAGTGGCTTTTTATTTGTTAATCATTCAATGATACTGTTGTAACCTGTCAATTGGTAATCTTTGACTAACAGTGTGTATTTACTTTTGAATAATACATGCTGATATAAAACTACTTCTCTCTTTTTGGCAGCCTTCCTGACTATATCATACTCTTCTCTATCATTTATGAAGCACCATGTTAATATTTGATTAGAGTGGATGTCTGCAGCTGCACTTTCCGCCTCTATCTTACACACCTCTGCCCATTATATTGCTGTCTGAAATTGCAGAGATATTGACTTGTCCTTTCCACAGCTTTTATCAATTATTGAACAACAGAACTAATGCTTTATGTTCCAATCTCCACCTGTATGGCAGAGGTGAAGAGATGTACTCAGCTGCATAGTGTAAAATGTTAAGTCAGGTCACTGCTTTGTGTGTATGTGCATGTTTTCTATTTGTGTCTCAGTCTGCCTCTGTTTGCACATGATTATGTCACTTTTTTTCACCCCCTCCTCGCTTTTGCTGGGTTTGATCAACGTGCATCATGACACTTTGATGAAGCGCCAGAGCTGTGGGGCTAATAGGGAGAGAGATACAGCAGGGTTTCCTGTGCCTCATGTCAGCCACAGTGCGAGGAAATTGTGTTATTCTGATCATCGTCTGCCACGTTGTCACTTCGGATTTGAAGTACTTCAGGTGTGATGAAAAGCAAAGATCCCTGTGTTGAGTTGATCAGAAAGTATTTTTGGAAATGTATGCAACAAACATGTACAACCTGTTACGTCGAGCTGAGCGTTAATCCTGTCAGTGTTTAGGTTTATCTCTGCGGTTCACTTGGATCCCCTGCCTCCCTTCACCTGTTCCTACAGTGCAGTTATATTTTTTTCCTCCCCCTCCAGCAGCAGCAGCTTTGGGAGAAGGCTGGATTTAACAAATCCAGCCAGCCTTATCAGTTTTCTGCTGGCTCCTGCCATGACTGGACCCCGGTGGCCCTTCCTGGCAGGGTGTGTTTGTGTGTGGATGTGTGTGGTGGCTCTGCTCTGGATGTGTGTAGATTTACATTGTTACAAAGCGCATGTGACCGAGTGCATGCATGCATGTGAGTGACTGTGTGTGGGTGTGTGTGTGTGTGTAGTGAGCGGCACTGACATGATTGTGTGTGATCAGGATGGCCGCAGGGGTCGTTTGCTTTTCTTTGTGAGCAGATTCAGGGATTCTGGCATTTGTCTTCTTTCCTCTCTCCTGTGACATGTTTTATGACTTCTTGTTAAAATGTCACTCACTAAGGCTGGACTGTAAAATGTCCCTGTGCGGGAGCTTAGTGTGGGGACAATAGTGCACAGTGGTGTGATAAACCTGGTAAAGCACACAGCTGGGAATACGAGGCTGCAGGATGGGTGAGATAATGCTGAGATCTCTGACGGCCCCATCCAGGCACAATTTATTTCAATACAATATGAAAATGGGCTGCATTTTGACAGCCCTGTGTCCTGGATCAATATCCCAGCCCCAGCCGTCCGTGAGAGGAAACAATATTGCTCTTGTAAACAAGAGGATATGCTACACCGACAATGATTGCGCTTGTTTAGTGGAAGCACAAGAAGATCATGTTAAATAAAGCACCTGAGAGGAAGAGAGAATCCTGTGTTCTCTGAGTTGTAAGACAGAGAAAAAGCTGTGCAGGGAATAGCTGCTGCTACTGCAATGCAAATGGAAAGTAGGGATGGGTTCTTATGGCCGGTTTCATTTTGGATTCCGTTTCAAGTTGCTAAAATAAAATAAAAATAGTTAAGCTCAGAGGCCAACGCATCCCTTACTGACTCTTTAATTCACGATTTATCTTAAATAGTATCTTCTGCCTCTGTCTGACAGAAGAGGCATCAGCAAAGAAACAAAAACACTGGTGACGTGTACAAACACGTGCTAACTCAGCGACACAGTTGTTAACCAGACTGACTGACGAACATGGCCGGCCACCTTAACTTACACCAAGTAAGACCAGTTCCAAAGTGTGGATACACTCCACCAAAACGTATTCACAACCAGGGTGGGAACAACAAGTCCCTTGCTTAAATATCTATCTACTGTCTATCATATCATATAAGAACTTGTGGCAGTTTTGATAACTGATAAACGATTCTGTGACCTGTGGCCTTCAGGTAACATTAAGTGAAAAGTGGGTACAGAAAAATCTGCAGAATGATAAAAGTAAAATAAATATTATTTCCACTTGAAAATGTATACTTGAGCTTCTATGGCTTCTGCAGCTGTAGCACATCCCCCCAGTGAGGAGCAACCGCCATACACCCACGCAGCAAAAGAAAGAATGAGTCAGGACAGGGTTAATAAATGTCAAAGAGCAGGGACAAAGCATGTGGCGAAAGGCCTACACCCTTTTTAAGTATGACACCGAAATAAAAACAGTAATTTTTTTAATTAAGCTGTCTAGGGCTGCAACTAACAATTATTTTCATTACTGATTAATCTGTAATTATTTTCTTGATTGAATCGTTTGTTGTATAAAATGCTGTGACAATTTCCTGTAGCCCAAGATTATGCCATCAACTGCTGGCTTTGTCCGACCAACACTCCAGGACCTTGAGATTTTCAGTCACAGTGTTTCCCAAACTTAAAATAAAGCAGTGTGTATTTGTAACCCCTCATCACAGTAAATAACTTACTCTAAACTGGTCATATTGTCTCATTTGAATTCAGTTCCGAGGTCAAAGTCATCTTTCAAAGACTGGATATAAGAATTCAAATTTGCAGCAAATCTGAAGATTATTTTGCATTTTTACTTGAAATATTACAGAAAAAATGAATCGCTTAATCAACTAATTGTTTCAGCTCTAAAGATAACTTCATTTCCCATCAACAAACAACCTAAAAAGATTTGACAAGGGATTCAGAACTGGATTCATATTTGATAAAATGCTATCAAACCCCGTCCCTAATTGCAAGCAACTTTTTCAAATAACTTCTCATCAAATTATTGATGAAATTGCTCCATAATTACACTTTCTAGCTAAAGTCACAAGGAAATAAATAATCCCAGACAGTCATGAGGGGCAGCGAGTTTAAAAGCCTTTATTTCATTAAGGTTTATCCATTGCTTCTTACTGTAACTCCAGTTGCAGTTACATAGCAAAGCTTTCATCACAGCCCGATGTTGTTGTTGAACACTGTGATATCTTCCCAAACACCAACAGCAGATAAAATACCAAAACACCCTAAAGGCACACTTTCACTCTCTTTTAATGTTTTTGTTCGGTATACAGAAGAGTGTAAATTTAGGTTTCTTCAACCCAAAAAGTCGATAAGAACAGTTTCTGCGTTGGAGGTTGCATCCCAGAATGTTTTTTACGGGAGAGAAAAGTGCTTTAAAGGGTTTTTGTTGAGCTGAACTAAACATGACGAGGCCTCTCCGAAAACACGGGAAACAACATCCCTTAATGATTAATTCATTGCTTCTCTGTAAATGTAGAGTACTGTCCTACTCTTGGAGTTTTAAGCAATAATATACTTCACAGCACTACCATACACAATGTAGAGAGCTTCTGAGCTGCATCTGCACTGCACAATCAATTATCATTTATCAGGATCTGATGGATCGAGTCAACATAGCTACAGAGAGTACAAATGAGTGGATTCAGCTGCTAAACCATCGCAGGTAGACTGCCTTGCTGAGCAGTGCAGGGCTCCTCTTATCCCGATAACGCTCCCCTCATGATAAAACGCTTTGCGCTCGCCATTTTTCTTGTTATCAGCTGACTTATAATGCCTCATGAGGCGACTGGGTTCTGAGCACGTGGGACCCAAATGTCAAGCCTGGGTTGATTTAACAGACTCAGAGTGATGGATGCATCATTTCCTCATGATGACGTGTTGTTTGCTACAATCATTCAGGGCCCCGAGGCCGGAGGTCGGGTCAAACCAAAGTCCTGCCCTCCCAACAAAGAAATCTGATGTGGTGGCATTATTTAATGTATGAGGGGTTCAAAGAGCAAGATATGATGTGTCATTAAAAAACTCAATTTGTGAAGCCTGATTGAGAACAAATATCAAAGAGGTTACCTGTTAAAGGAATGGTTTCAGGCTAAATATATACCTTCATATTTACCGTACACATGAGTGATACAGACAAGTGAGCGGTATCAATATCAGCCAGTTAACTCATCGTAAAGACTGGAAACAGAGACACAGCTGGCTCTCTTCAAATGATACACTTTGATGATACAGCTCTAACTGTTCCTTTAAAATACTACTTCTACTTCTTCTCTCAACAACAACAATACAAATATTAGTATTATGTAAGATACACATATTTATTGCCTCACTTTGTCGTTTTTTAATACAAACTATTAAATATCCATTGCCCTCACAGCCTCCGGTAAACCATCAAACATTTTAATAAGCTCTTAAGAATGAGCTAAAACATATTTCCACTTCAATTATGTTTCTCCCACATATTTTTCCTAAACCTAATCAGAGACATTAAGAAGCTATAGCGTCTTCCCACTCCCTCCTCATCACTCACATCCTCTCTATACACATGACAGGGAGGCTGCTAGTCATATTTATTTGTCATGATTAACAATGCAATATTTCAGCGCAATGAAGCATTTTGAGTGGAGCAAAAGCTTTCAACGTGCAATACCAGGCGTTTATAACTTCTGTCTGTAATGGATGTAGCACATCCATTTAAAATCCCTTGTGATGAAAATTACTGAGACTGAAAACGAGCTTAAGCTATTTTTACAGGGGCCAGATTGCATCCTGTTAGTTTTATTCTGATGCCCCTGGAATTTAAAACAGCCACATAGTGCCATGCAGGAAGCATGAGCTAAATCGATGAATGTTCTCCTCCCTTGTAATGTCGTAAATTTTCAGCCTTTATTATTTGATAGCATCATGCAGTCCACCTGCTCCGCTGGTCTCATGAGTTCTTATATTTTAGAGATTCTAACTCCGGCTGGTTTATGTTATTCTTTTCCACCACATCTCATATAAAACAAATCATACGATTTCATATTGGATAAAATATTTATAGCTCTCTGTACGGTAAAAATTCATTAGCTAAAGAATGACAGGTCGACTCCGGGAGACAAGGCTGTGGAGGATGATGGATCAGGCAGGATGCAGATGTACCATGTCAGGTGTGCTGGAGAATGGCATGTTACCTTTCTGACAAAACAAAGGCAATGATGAGGTGGGTCGAGGTCAGGAACTCATAACGCCTGAATTATGGAGATGCATCTCTGTCTGTCACTGCTCTGGGTAATATCCCATAACCAAACATAATGCCTGAGGGAAGGATGAAGCAGGTCGGGTGTAGCCTGAAAGATGCACTGTGTGTTCATCTCAGCCCAATATCCCTATAGGAATCCATATCAGACAGTTGTGCATCGCAGGAGTTACATCCAATGGCAATGTTCAGTGCCAATACAGCAGAAAATGTGTCATTTATATAACTGGAGTTTGCATCCTGTCACAGAAATGCAATTAATGTTGGGAGTTAATCATCTAAACAACGATTCCTCCCTAAACTTAGTGTTTTTGTTGTTTAACCTTAACCACAATGTTTCCCTAACCTTAACTATATCATAATTTCCATGTGCAGAAATTGCAGAAAGCCAGAGTTTTGGAAAATTGTCAAAAAACAATGTTCTTGTTTGTAATAACATTGGTTTGTCTTGAAATGTCATGACTGGGAGAGAATATTAATGTAACCAAGGTGAAACTGGTTTGCAAGAACAAACTCAATGACATAACTTCTACAGCGATAACACTGCTACCTTCCGTGCTCCAGGTGCCAAATATTGCGTGAACAAATGGCTTTTTTCTGTAAATGTCAATTGCACAAATTGCACAGACTAAGTCCAGACATGTATTTTAGAAGATGAGGCTGGTGATGTTCTGTATTTGTCAACAAATCCCATTAAATCCCATGTAAAGACCAAAACTAAAAATGTGTTAGTCTGTGTCTCAATAGTTTCGGACTTCTGGCTCCTACTGAAGATGAAAATCTTTAAAAACAAGCCACGCTTTAAAGATTATAGTTTCATATAGTTTGTAGTACATGAATATATAAAATGTCATTTAAAAAAAATGTAATTTCCTAAAACAGCTGGCTACTGTAGTTTTTAGCAAACGTTAAGTTAAAGAGGAGTAAATAGTGTATTGGTTGGGACTATTTTCAGCAAAAAACACATTAGGTGTTGTAGTGAGTATTTCTGGCAGCAGTATGGTGTATATGGATGTGATCCACAATAAACTACAGTGCTCAGGTCACCCAGTGCAACGGAGAGGCAACAATGGAGCTCTATGGCACAGAGAGATAAGATATATCAGCCTTTGACTTCACAGACGATACTTATTAATAGAACGAATTCATTGCTGGTCTCATGGTTTCATGCTGACAATAAGAAAAATGTAGGATACCACCAGACTTAACCTTTAACCAACCTTGTTGTGAAGTTTTATGTCCTCGTTTACTGAAGATGACTGAGGCAAAACATCTCTGGACAGAAGTTCTTTTACTGCAGCTGAGGCCGTCTGTAAATAGGCAAGTTTCATTTTTTACTTCCTAAGGAGAAGAAGATTTCCCACCGGTCACATAGCTGTGAAGCTTTTTTACTTGGGTAAACAAGACAAATCTACAGCGTCTCATGGGCAACATAACTGAGACACATCACAGTTTGAAATGCTGATTAAAAATCTGAATTTTTGCCCTTTGAATTAATCATATTTCTAAATATAGTAACCTATATATATAGTCGCTTTTTTATTTACATACATTACTGATATGCAGAAGATTTCACAGAACTGGGAAACCTTAATAACTTAGCTGTAGTTAATATTTTATGTTTAAGTTAAATTTGCTGTTTTTTGACATGTTAGTGGAGATGAAATAAAAAATGTTTTGTGTCCAATAATACAAATAATATTCAAAGGATTTTCATTAATAACATATTTTTGTTAATGTAACCTTTTTTGTTGAAGCTTATAACAGACATTTACCATTAAATATTTACAATTCTGCATCTCTTTGCACATTTAGGTTTGTCATCAGTTAGTACGTTTTAAAAATAAGACAAAACCTTGAGATAGGTGGTTTAATTTAGCGCCAATCAATGTTCATTTGAGGTTTGCCCTGGGGACGTCACAGTATATTTTAAATGTTAATGAGAAATAGATTGATTTAGCAGTATATCTCTCATAAGTAACTGGAACAGAAATGCAACAGTGTGAACGCCAACCACCCAAAATCTTTCTATTCTCAAATGTTTGTTTTCCTTTAAACAGGCCTGTGAAGCTCTGCAATCTACTTCAATATTTGGTCTCTGCAAACAGCCCCTAGGAGTAAAGGCAACCTGGCACGCTGAAAGCTGTGCGACAGAGATAGGGGCTCCCGGTCAACAAGCAGGTTAATTGTGTGATAGGACCAGATGCTAATACCTGACTGAACTCGACAATCACAGCCCCGGTGGAGGCTCCCCCGTGGCTGCTGATTGGCTACAGGACACAGCAATCAAATGGCATTTGACTCTGCCAAAAATGTGCTCAGGCCAAAATATATTGAATTTTGTAATGAGCTTAATATTTTAACTTTTACTGAATAGACGATGACAGTTTTTGAACCGTTTGGAGGATTAGAAGACGTGGAGGAGAAGAGAGCCTGCACTTTGATTAACTTCACACTTGTGGAGGAGATAACAGCTTTCTGAGAGTCTCTCTTGGGTGGATTATTGAGTGTTAGTGCCAGCACATTGTATGAACCCTCTGAAGTCCATTAGCAAACTCAAGTCATTACGACGTGAGACCGAGGGAACACAAGGCACAGAGTACGGGCCTTTCGGGTGACGAAAAATTGATTTAAAACCAGTTGATTTTTAAAAACGATGATCATCATTCAATTACGTTTCGTTGAAAACTTTAATATGACTGATTGTGATGTGATGTCTTCAGTAAAGAAATCCAATAAAGCCTTAAATACTTTGAATACTCACTTTAAACATAAACATCCAGAAATTAAGCGGCAGTATTTCATAGGTGCGGATGGGACAAATTCAGGGGACATGAGGAGTTGTTTTTGTGCTTTAAAAGGTAATCGCAAAACTACTAGATGGAAAATGTCCCAAAAAGTAAACCTCCCTGTTAGCTCGGACTGCAGAAGTAGCTATTTGCATCTTGTTTTGTATTGATCTGGTCCAGATGTGTAGGGCTATTTTTTTAAGTACCGGAGCACACCAATGACCAACTTTGACTATTTCATTTGTTTTTAATGGCTCTCCTGCATGACGTACACTTTAGTGATAATTGGATCTTCAAACGCTTATGTGGACTGCAAATATTCTATTTCCTCGCTTGAAAAAAAAGTGAGAAAATAGCGCTCGTCGTTATGGGATCATTAAATCGTTTGGGACACAGACATGTAACATTGGTGTGTGGTAAATACATTTTGGGAACATTAAGTTTGACTTTACCTCTGAACAGCAATTTTACTGTTTTACAGCAAGTTTCTTATTTCTAAATAGTAAAAATGTATACATATATATGCTTAAATGACATTGTGGCAAATTAGTTTTCTACTCCACAGCTGAGGTGCTGGTGGGTGGATTATGTTTCCCCTTGATTCCAGTATGTAGCCTTATGTTTATTGAGATTATATATGAGAAAGGTATTGATTTTCTCATCTCTCTCCACCAGAAAGTACAGTATATTTCCCAAAATGTCAAACCATTACTTTAAAAAGGACTTACACTGATATATTCCTCATTAACAAACAATGCCCTACCTAATGAATTTGAACACCTGTTGGAGCCGTAACTCCCTGTTGAGAAATGATAGATGCTCTGAGGTCTGTTTCATCTTTATTTGAAATCATAGGGATGAGTAAAGTTGAATATTACCATTTCAGCTGCAGACTCTGTGCTTAGGATGCCTGCATCCTTCAGCTGTCACTAAGTTTGAACATTTTCACCCTGACAGTTTCCTGGACAGGACATCTCTCTCTCGCTTATTTTGGCAAAACTGAGACCGAAAAAAACCCAAAAAAACACCACCCTGCTTTAACAGACAGCTCCAAAATATTTGAACATATTTCCACTTGACAGTATATCTTGGCCTTGCAGGTTGAAACTGTCAACCAGTCTGAATGATTGAGCCAACAAACAAGGGCAAATGGATTTAAGTGCATATTGCAGAGAAGTGGACTTCCCAAATGTTTTGTCTGTACTGCTGAATTTGACGTAGTACCCAATATTCAGTTTTTTTTTTTGCTTAAGGCTGCGAAAGTTCACATAATGGAAAAAAGTTATCTATTGTGTCTTTAAAGGTTCTGTCTCTTTTATCGTTATTGCCAACACAGCTGGGTACCCTGAGTGGAAGTTTACGCTGTAATAAAATACAACTTTTAGAAAGCAGGAGGAAACATTATTATTCATCCCGGCTACCTGGTGTGTTTACTCACCATTTCAATCATTAAGACTTGTTTACATCCCCTATTTCTACACACTGATGCACTTCAATAGTAATCAATAATTACTAATATATTTCTAAATATTTTAAGTAGGGATAATTACTAAGACGTGATTTTTCGAGCCTTATTTATAGAACTTCCCCATAAATATTACATCTTTTCCAACCTCGGTGTCGTGTGAAAGTATAATGTTTCTCTCCGCAGCCTCAAATTCATCTTCACACCTCCGGCTGATCTGCCGGGGCCTAAACTCCTCTTCGCATGTGGTGGGGCTTTAGGATTTGAGGATCTGGAGGATTAAAGGATTTTCTGATTGCTCTGAAAAAGACACCATGGGAAACAGAAATCCAAAAATGGCTGAGGTACCCACATCAAGATTAGAGCGTATTATTTCCTCCCTTAGGGAAAGAAGACAGGGAAGTCACTACTGACAGCTTTGAAACAAGTGTGCTCGGAAAACATTTACAATTTAAGGAGATTGTAGTAAACTACAAAGCCTATTTTGTGCTGAAATCAGTTGCGCAAAGTTGATGCACATTTCCAATTTCATGAAATGTCAGTTTAATTTTCTCTGGAAATTGTAACCATTAATAACAACTGGACATGATCCTCTTACACTTAATGTTTGGGCTTAAATTACTTTTAAACTAACAGCAATTTATCCAATACCATCAATTCACAAAGTGTTGCAAGACAAAAGTGCATATGTGGATGCTGGAGGGTGATAAACAACCCTATTAAGACAGAAATGTATTAATTTGTCAAAAAAAATTCCACCTGTCATAAGGAGTAAAGATGAAATCTCAAAAGACAGAAAGTTAACTTTTAATTTAGCCTACTTTTGCCATAAATTGCTGCTCGCCCACATTCACGTTTTTTTCAGCTCTTCTCTCTTCCTACGGAAATAGCCCATGTCATGTGTGACAGGCAGAGAGCATGAGTAATTGTGGGCTACAGGGCACAGACAGCACCAGCACTCACCAACATCCCAAGACACTGGCCTTTAGGTAAATGAGGCCAACAGCACACGGCGCAGCAGTCATTTCATTGCTATTGATCGCTGGGGTAGTTAGGAGCTGTGTATGGAAATCACTCATGTCATCATTATAACAAAAAGACGCAAAGTACAAAGAATGTAAGACAGTGTACACCAATTAATTACACCAACTGACCATCAACGCCCCCAGTTACTGTTGCTATGCTATTTCCCATAAAAATTCAGTCGTTTTTGAAACAAACCTTCGCTCGTGTTTTTCGGTTTTGGGAAGATGATAAAAATCACTGCTCCAGGGGCAGCGTTCAGCAGATGGTCAATTGTACATTAAACATTGAATTAGCAATTGCCAAATGTATGGAAAACAAAACAAAATGGTGAATATTCTCTCTGCTTCTTATTTTAGAGCTGCTGCCGAATGAGTCAACTTTAATTATATTATGGTTTAACTTCATACGATAATTTTTTTCCACACTGCGAAGGTTGGAATGACTGGTAGGGATAATGAGTAATCACTTCTACCTGTAAAGATGTATATTTAGTTTTTCTCAAAACTGACATATTGGCTATTTGATTGCTATTTTTTAATTACAAATCTTTGAAAGGGATGGCTCAAATCAAATATAAATCTAGGGTGAGAAAACAAAACAAAAAGCCTTCCTCTGCTCAGACTCAAATAATCAGACCACCCTCTCTACAGCGAAGAGACTAATTAAATAACTCTCCGCCAAAATAATTTCCCTTATGTGACAATAAAATCACCGCCTTCACCTTAGTGCACCAAAAGCTTACACTCACACTGCAGACTGCAGCTTGTGCAAAGTAACTTACTCACCACAAACAGTATTTTGATGTCTCTATGACCTGTGTGTATTATCTTCAGTGG
The DNA here is from genome assembly GCA_031216445.1 of Lateolabrax maculatus. Lineage (NCBI taxonomy): Eukaryota > Metazoa > Chordata > Actinopteri > Acropomatiformes > Lateolabracidae > Lateolabrax > Lateolabrax maculatus. Next base: position 23,561,258 of record CM062201.1, on the reverse strand, counting down.
AGTGGATGAAGATGAGTCAATTCATAACAGCAAACAGAGAGAGTGCATATTCTCTCTAACGACTGGGTTGCTATAGAAACCAGGTTACATTTGAAAGCACTTGATGAAAAAAAAAGAAGAGAAAAGCCCCTCAGGCTTCACTTTGCTCTCTGACTTCACTACAAAACAAACCTTGATTAAATTTGCGCTCCCTCAGAAACACCTGATAATATCCAGCCATGGCCTGTTTTTGTGGGACTTTACATGAACAAGAAACTCTAAATTTCGACTTAATGACTGAATAAAATGAAGATCATACTGAAACATGCAAAGTGGCAGCGGGGAGAGGAGCCACCGGCTGCTCGCTGCAGAGCTCGATGTGGTTCGGCTTGTGGGAAAGGGTACGCATGCCACAACGTTTTTAGCACACCGGAGCTGTCACTGCACTCACGCAAGTCACCCAGTCAATACCTGAACATTTCATTTTTTAAAATTAAATTCCCGTCTTTCACACAGCGGTGCCTCCCATCCTTGCCCTTTGCACCTTCCCTAAAACCCATGAAGGAGCTTTAGAGAGAGATTGATTCAGCCTCTAAAGTATTGATTGTGAAAGGTGTTTTCAGGATGAAAGGATCCGAAAAGACCCTTTTGATTGACTGCAGGATAGTGATAGTCCACTCCTCCATGGCGTGGGTGTGATCATTAATAGTGTGCTAAACCCTGAGGTCAGTCTAGTCTCACGCTGTCAGGGGAGGTTGTGTCCGGCAGGAGTAATATGTTCACACAGCTCTGCTCCATTACCCATCTGTCTGGAGAGGAAGAACAATGGCTTTTCTATCACTCTGACTTTCTCCCTCTCTGTCTCACCATCGCTGCATCATTAGCTCTCTGCATAAAGTATGTTTCGTCTTTTCAACACTAATAGGTCAGAGGTGGACTGAGAAAACACTTCTATTTTTGCAGTCATTATGGTAGAAATTACTTAATGTACTCTAGGCATTGCAGTGCTGGTGTTGTCTCATTAACCTTATCACACATAACTAGAGTGGTGACAGGTGTATGATTCAGATCCAGCTGCTGTGATTATCATAGAAACCATCAAGTATATATATATATATTGAAAAAAAAGACAGTTTCTACTTCTTTTTATACCTTTATCGGTTACAGCATCTGTCATACAAAGTGCAAAAGTTAAAAAAGTAATAGACGGTGATGCAGAACAAAAGGTCAGCGCACAAACAGTCTGACTCATCATGTCTGCCAGTCTGCTCACACATGGTCATTTTTTAACGGTACTTTGTAGTGCGGAGGTTTTCAAACTGTGAGGTTCACCCCCCGCAGAGATGCTGCCTGAGGTGAATGGGACAGGTGCATGCCAGTGGTCTGAACACAACGGGACGTTGGTTACTGTAGTTTGGCCAGCTGGTTTGGCCGTTTACCAACATGGGCAGCACTTGCAGCTGCAGCACAGGCTTTGACACACAGCTCATGGAGGATGTTAAGGTACTTTAAAACCCTTAGTGTCTGATTGCCGCAATTTGTGTCAAAAGTTGCACTCAGTCAATTCTGAACACACGGACGTGATTCACATACTTTAAAGTGCAGTGTGACTTACACTTCTGGAGGATATAGATATCCTTATAACGCCAACATTTTTACATGTTTTAAGTGATAGTTGTCTGTAGATCCATGGATACATTGCAAACAGGAACTCCTAAAATCGAAATCACCATACTTTTCATGGTGCCAATTTGCCAAAATGTAAACAAATATAGGCTTTAAAATATGTGGTTCAAGTTGTAGCCCAAAGAACAGCTCATTGAATCCAGAGCAACATTAAACTTCCTGCTTACATCCCACAAAGCATTATGGGAACTTTAGTACAGCATGATTATTTACCAAATAGAAGTAATATTAATAAACTTGAACTTGATTTTCTCTGAGGGGGGAGGGAGACACTTTGAAGGGTGCCGCTGCAGTGGAAAAAGTAAAACCAGCCAAAGTTACATACTCAAATACACATTTCTGACCTGTCAATGCATTTTGTAGCGAAGGATTGTGACCATGGGCGTTCGTATTTTGGTGCACAGCGCAGGGTCTGGTTCAATTTGCCGTGACGGCAGATGAAGACTCTGCGAGCGACAGTCCAGTCAAGATGAAGCTTTGTGGAGAGCTGTGTGAAATTCCAGATGACATGGAGAGGCCAGGACTGTGGACAGCTGAGAAATCCTCCTCAGGCATAAATCCTCCAGACTCAAAATCCTGTCCACTGCTTGGCTAAGCTATAAATTCGGCTTAGTGGACATTCCATATAGTTTGAATTTTGAACATGAAAGCTCTTAATTTGTGCAAAAATGTGGTCTTTTTATATCCTTTTGGTCAACTAAGGACACTTTGTCATACAACTATACTTGTAAGTGATTTTAAAATTTAATAACACTTGAAATCAAAGGCCAGTGATTGAAACTACGTTACTGAGTATTTCTATTTTATGCCATTTTAGACTACAATGGAGTTATATTCATCAGATAGCTGTGATAGCTACGATTTCACACACAAAGCATTTGCGTTGACTTCATAAAATCTGCTACGGATGAAACTACCCAACAGTATAATGTATAATATGATATAATAATAAAGAGTCATAATATTATGACATAGGCAGGAGCCATTCTGCTGCATAATGAGAACTTTTACTTTTGCCACACAGTGGTGGAAGAAGTACTCAGATCCAGATTCAGTAAAAAGTACCACTACAATGTAAAAATCAGTCTTGTGTTTAAGATCCTACTTGAATAAAACTACAGAAGTACTATTAGCAAAATGCTTAGTAAGTACTCGTTCTGCAGAAGCATGTCAGAATATTCTGATGCATCAATGTATACGCAGCATTTTACTGTTGTAGCTGCTGGGGGTGTATTTTGATTTTAACTACTGTATATACAGTTCAGTAGTTCAGTCCAGTGGTTCCCAACCTCGGGGTCGGGCCACTCGAAAGGGTCACAGGTTAAATCTGAGGGGTTGTGAGATGATTAATGGGGCAGGAAAAAAAAAAAAAAAAAAAGTGCTGTGACACAAATCTGTATTTAATTATATACTTTGTGAAATATTGGATAATTTTACCTATTTGGGCCTCAAACAATAAATAAATAAAACCATCTGAGAGATGAAATGTCTCTCTGGTGGAACTGAACAACTCATAAACATCTGATACGTGACAAGGGCCCCAGCCAGACACGTTACGTGTAAGATTTCGAATGGAATATTTTTCCACTGCAGTATTATAATCGGAATACTTCTTCCACCACTGTCAAAAACCACAAGTTAACTGATATTTCCATATAAATCATAATATTATACGTATTATTATACATAATATATAACATTGACATGTATTCTCTCTTCTTCTTCTCTAAAAACCCAACCCCCAAATAAACACAGCCTCACCTGCAGGTTTCTAGCCCTTGCCAATGCTCATATTTTACTTATGTTTTGAAAGGTTGAGCCAGGTAAATATTAGAGATGAGCCACTTCAATGTGCCTGGAAGCGGCTTTCTACTAACTCTGGGGTGTTATGTGGAGACGGGAGTTTGGGGATCCTCTTAGAAGCCACTGAGACCAACACTCCTCAGCGTGAGTTTTTGTAGATAAATCAGAGTAATCAAGGCGTGTGGAAAAGAGCACTCCAGCAAAATGGAGAAAATTGAATTCAATCCCGGCTGCACAGTGTGGAAAAAATTCCAGGTATCAGGTGGAGAAATTTAATTACTTTAAATCAAGAATGGAGCGACTCTGGCAAGTGTCCCAAAGGCAAAAGCCAGAGATACAGTGCTGTCTGTTTTCTGTGTTTGTTCTTTTCCCCTTCAGCCCTATGAATCCTTGCAGAGTGCTTGTCAGCATTCTTGGTGCATCTCCAGGTCTTTGTATGCTGCTTGTTCCACAGGAAGCACATTCAAAATACCGGAAAATAAATTAGTTTGACTGTGCCCGGCTTCCTTTATCTGTTTCATGGTAAACATCCAAGAGGAAGGCTTCTGACACATTGGTTCTATAATCTATTTTTTCCTAATTCAAACAGACTGTATTGTTTGCTTAGTCATCATTTGTCAGACTGTAATTACTTTTACCTATATAGCGAGTCTAATATCATGAAAATTATCAGCGTGTATGTAGGCCTATATGTGCATGAGTGCACTGCATACCACATGCCCACATTTGAATTCTGTTTACATTTGCTTCCCTCATCCCTTGGCTGAACTGAAGACTAATGGAGGTTACTTTAATATTTATGAGGCACATCTACATGGCTCGCTATCCTTAGTCTTATATAAAAACCACTGATATAGCACCACACCGTTTGAAAAATCATGTCCTAATGGACTGTCTCTTTCTCTCTCCCTCTCTGTCCTCTCTCACCCCTCGTAATCACCATCTGTTTGTCCATATTGTGTGATCCTCTGTTTCTGGTCCCCGCGGCTCGCCACCAGACGCTACTTTTGGCCTCCTGCTCGGCGTGTTTGTTGTCTGCGGCCTGGCTCTGCTAGGACTTCTTACATTCATCTCCTGGAAGCTGTGCCTAGTGCCTTGGCGAACTAAGGCCCATTTCCCCAGCCCCTCCCTCGCCCCGGCCCGCGGCCCAGAGCACAGCCCCCTCCAGCCGCCTCTCCTGCTGCCCAGTCCCCAGCAGCCACTGGTCACCATGGCGACAGAGAAGGTGAAGGACCCCATGGGCTCGATGGGTTTCCTGGAGGCTGCAGTGAAGATAAGCCATACATCTCCCGACATCCCCACCGATGTGCAGCTCTCCATGAGGGAGCATTTCCTGCGCCGCACGCAACGCATGCAGAGGCAAACCACCGAGCCAGCTTCCTCCACTCGGTTAGTCGTGTACACGCGTGTGTGTGTGTAAAAAAATGATGATACACAAGACTGTGTCATGTGGTTATTCATGTGTAAACATGCTTAGGGGCAGAAAATAAGCATGGATGCATGCACACATAGTTTAAGACACAACATCATGTGGTATAGAAGGTAGAAGGAAAGGAGAGTAAATCAGAAAAGGCCTCATTGTTAAGCATTATGTGTTTTCAGAGAGTAGGCACCAAATACCCTTAATATATCACTAATGAAGGTAAAAACTTTCGATCCAAGCAATTTGGTATCTACAAAGTTAATTATAATAAATACTGTAGATCATGTTACTCTCTGCCTCAGAGGCACTTCTTTGCAGGTCATTATGGTAAGGCTAATTATATGTGATGGCTTCTTCATAAGAATTAATGGAACAGAGTGGAGAAAAAACATTTGCTGTTTGCCATGTTAATAAGTGAACATCAGTAGTACATTCTGCTTGTTATGCCGCTATCTTTAAAAAGCACATTTATTTGTCCTTGGACTAAAGCAGCAAAAAATTCCATTTAGGTTTCTCACACAACGGCAAACCATCGCCACCCCTGGGTCCTCATTTGGTGCTCAATGGCCTGTCACTGTGCTTTTTGTTGTTATTTCACACAGTTAGTGCAGTTCTATCTTGATTTGACTTTATTCCTTGTATTTCACCTACACCTTTTATTGTATTTTCCCATTACTCCCATTACCCATTAAAGACCAGACATCCCAGTGCAAAGCAAAGAAGAGCAAAACTTAACAGATGCAAATCACACATCATCTTAATCGGTATTCCAAGCACACTACAAGATTGACAGTGGCATGAGAATTGCAGGGTAGCTTTCTAGGATAATTGTTTTCATACATTTTTAATAACAATCTAAATACAGGCCACAGGCGACTAGTTATATCCTCTCACACAGAAGACAACTCAGCTAGCCATTGGTTGTTGTCTTTGATCAATTGCTTTCTGTTTTTTCTTTCTTTCTTTCCTGTCCCTGCAGGCACAATTCATTCAAAAGACACCTCCCCAGGCAGATGCAGGTAGGCAGTCTAGACCTGGGAAATGACTATATGCCGGACAAAGAAGAAAAGCCCACCAGCATCGGCCGAATCCAGCCAGAGCTCTACCAACAGAAGACCCTGGAATCAGAGGATTCGTCCAAGAACGGCAGCAGCAAAAACTGTGGCTCGATTAACTTCTCTCTCAAGTACGACTATGAAAACGAAGCCCTCCTAGTCAACATCCTCAAGGCGGTAGACCTACCAGCTAAGGACTTATGCGGCACATCTGACCCTTACGTTAAGGTCTACCTTCTGCCCGACCGCAAGAAGTTCCAGACTCGCGTCCACCGGAAGACACTCAACCCCACATTCAGTGAGAGCTTCCAGTTTCCTGTGCCTTACGATGAGCTGGCGGTCAGGAAGCTCCATATGAGCGTCTTTGACTTTGACCGGTTTTCCCGGCATGATATGATCGGGGAGGTGGTGCTGGACAACTTGTTTGAGACATCAGACCTCTCCAGGGAGACCATCATATGGAGGGAAATCCAATATGCCACCAGTGTAAGAATCTATTGGCTTTTTTATTTTCTAGATTCAGTGTCAAATGACCGACAGCATAGAGATGTTGATATTCTACCATATTCTATATGACCTATGTCTCCCATAGACTGGTGTGATCAAGTATGCATTACAATCGATACATACGAGTTTCATTATCGACCAGGGTCGTAGGTACCAATGGGCACATTCAGGTCATGTCCTGGAAAATTGGGGGGAGAGTTAAGCTGAACAGACACTGTACATATTAGTACATCAACGTTCTGCAGAACAGACAAACCAGATTGAATCTTCCCAAGATTGCACTTTTTTTCTTATTATTTTAAGTTCATATTAGAAATAGACCATGTGTGTAATGTTGTCTTTCCCCTTCTTGTCTTCAACATTGTTCAGAATGAGCTCGTCATGTTTGGATAAACTTTATTGGAAATGTCACGGGATGAAACCAACCAGAGGTTCTGTGCTTAAGTTCAGTGTGAGCATAAAAGCAGCAGGTTCTGGCCATTAAAACGTGTAGTGTGAGTTAGGACAACCTAGGAGATTGATGAAAACGCACAATGTCTGCCCAGCTTTAGCAACCCGGGGAAGCTTGCATTCCACAATTAAAACTTATGATAATTGATGCCCATTTTATAGGCTGATTCAAGTACTTTTTAGACTAAATGGGTTATATATTTGTGACAGCATAATGAAGGCAAGTAGTGCTTTGACAGTTTGGTATTTTTCTGACCTTAAAATTTGCTTTGCCCCTCTGTGTGGCATTTCGGAGCTCACTGCATATGGTGTACAGGTGGGAAAAAAAATCTGGAAGTTATCAGCTTGACAGTTTACAGCAACAGATACACTTAGGCAAACAGGTGCAGGTCCTTTTTCAGTCCAACAGTAGCTCAGCAAAGTCAAAACCCCAATGCTGCTACGTATGAGCACTGAATAGACCGCTCAGTCTCTGAGTTAATGAGCGATGAAACCATTGATTTGAGTGGCTGAGAGGGTATTTATTAATCACCACACCTTCCAATCTATATTCCACTTCAACCAGCCCTTTTACACTTTGCACTGCTGCACAAACATGAAACGATATAGCAGGTGCACTTGGAGACGCCCACACAGTTCGTGCTCCCAAGACCTACCACTTTGCCTTGGGTGACCAATTTTCATTACATATTCAGCACTCCTCCGCTTGAATATTCTTCCTGTCTGTGTGGAGGGAAGGCAGCATTTCAGCATCTTCATGTAGGTAATTACAATTTAAAGAGAATAAAACGGTGAAATTGATGATTAAAAGTGTCAAACAATAAGAAAGATTTAGACCTGAGGTCTGAGGGAAGTAAGGGAAATTAAAATCCTGGTTATATCCCTGTAAAGTCAATCAAATAATGAGAAAAACATCAAACAGCAAAAGGATTATTAAGGATTAGATAAATTGTTAAGTTTTACATTTTACAAAGACATAAGTGTAACTTATGAAAATACAAAATGGGACTAGATGTGGGCACAAAGTGCTAACATGTCAAACATAAAAGGATATTTCTGTCTCAAAGTTTTCTCAAGCAATTATGTTTCTGTTGGCTTTGTTACTTGTTGACGTTGTTCAGGGGCCATTTTCAGGAACTAAGTGTTCCTTGTCTCTGGCACTATGTTAGGCACCTTAGAGCCCTCATCACTTTATCACTTCCACAGAGCCCTTATATCTGACAGTTCCCCCCTCCAGTTGTTGAACTTGAGCTTCTTAAAGGGTTGTTCAATAATCTCAACGTTATTGCTTAGGAGGCAGAAAGCAGGCGGCCCTCTCCTTGGCACACAAACTTTATTGAACCACCAAATGATTTTATGACAAAATCCCTTGCTCACATTAAATTCAAGATTGGCAACATAAAGAATGCACAGATGGTGGGTTTCAGTAGAAACAAAAAAACAAACATGAAGAGGTGTGTAATGCAAGCCTTGGGTAAAATAAAGACACTGCTTTAAAAACACTGTGCAGCTTAATGAGTGGAGGAGACGCCAGCTCGAGCAGAGGGAGGACGGGTGAAAGAAAAGAGCCAGCAGCTTTCCTCAGTTCATAGATCAAGGAGAGATATTCATCAATAACGCCGCCTTACAAGCAGTACTAGGATAAAGAGTCCGGAGGAGGCCAGTACACTTATTGACTTGAGACCATTCCTCATGTGTGTTCGATCCGAACAAACTATTTTGGGAAGGTTTTTACATGTTAATCAGTGCGCCTGAATGAAGGAGATTATTTATCATGGGAAGCATTCTTTGTAATAAGGCATCCACAGTGTATAATAAATAAAGCAATGAAAATGTAAATACAGTAATTGACTTGACAGTGGATTTTTCTACAGCCATTCTAGCAGCTCTTTGTCACAGTGGTGCTCGAGCGACATGTTAATGTCGAGATGTTGACATGCTGAGTAGCTTCAGTGTTTGTGTTCACCATCTTAGTTTAGAGTGTTTGTGTGCTAACACTGACTAATCAGCACTAAACACAAAGTACAGCTGAGGCTGATGGGAATGTAATTTTGCAAGTATAAACCAAAGTATTAAACACATTCATTTTTCCACCTGATGTAGAGTTAAGCGATCACCAAATGTATTACAGTTCATCCTGAAGGGAACATGATCGTCCATGTGCCACATTTCAAGACAATCCATCCAATAGTTGTTGGGATATTTCACTCAAAACCTAGAGGGTGAAGTCAGGGGATTACCAAAATCTTTAGGACATATCATCTGGGAACCATGAATGTCTGTACAGGATTTTGTGCCAATCCATCTGGTAGATAGTAAGATATTTCACTGGATAAGTGAAAAACTTACCTATTTTTGGTTGCTATGTAAAAGTGAGGGGATCACCAAAGTCAGTGTGGCTAAATAATTATTCATGCGGCTCAGATGATACTGACTGGCACCAAAACAGTGTTTCTACAAGGACAGTCCAAGTGTCACTTCATGCTTTTACAACACTTGACATTTCTGCTGTGCTCACACATTATGGCTGAACTTTCACACCCTTCAAACAAAATCCCTCAGTTGCACAGCAGAGAAAGCCGAGTCGCTGTATGTGTGAAGAGACGTTAAGACTGCAGCACTCAGGCAAACTCGTTGAGATTTGCCAATCAACGGGGTTCTCACCAAGCTCATTCATGGTGATTAGGGGTTTGTGCGACCGTAATACTGTTTATAGGATGGGGTTGAGAAACTCACATGAGACAGATAACAGGATTCTCTTTCCACTTGAGACGGTTAGCTCAATAGGAACTCATACACACGACTGTCTGTACACAAGTGTAAGTTAATATTTCAGTAGATGGACAGGTTGTGCTTGGAAAGTTTTGTCTCAAAAGCTATTTAGAGTATAGAAAACATTCTTACACGAGGGATCTTGGTTATACAAGACTCCAAAAAAACTTTTTTCTATAACTCATTCACTGTAGGGTAATTGGGTTACATTACGTTGAAGTACTGAGCTGTACATTTGATATACTCTCTGTTTTATTTTAATTTACTTTACGAAAATTATTAAATTCGCTGTTTGGAAAATGCATGATAGAGTTGATCAGGAGGTCAGCCAAAATTATAGAATTAAACCAAATTGTTTCAAGGAGATACTGACAGCCAAATAACCTCAAGGACTTGAAGTGAAGCCCAGTTGTTCAGTTTTCCTTTTCTCACTTGAATAGCTCCATACTGTTGGTGGTGAGACTGTGGCACCTTTAACTTTTATATTTCCTTGTCTATTTCCTTGTCCAAAGTACTTCTTTGAAAAAGTGGATTTTTATTGTCCTGTGATTTAAAATGACAACAATACATCTAATACATCCCTGTGCTTAACAAATATTAGCCATTTGTCTTCCAACACAACACACAATATACCTGCTTCTCTCCTGTACCTGAAGCCTAAAAACAATACTGCAGTTACCAAACAACAGGCTCATAGTGCAGATCTTTTTCAAGCCAAAAATGCAAATAGAGCAGTTGCATTATTTTGCATCATATTACCTCTTTCACTGTATACACCCTCATGTATAATCTGTGTTGTAATGAGTTAGTTTACTAGTCTGATTTTATTACTTGTGGAAACAAGAGGGCACCGAACATTTTAGCATGTTTTTGCAATTTTGTGCTGGAAGTTAAGAGGGAAAACAGATAACCCAGCAGAATATTAAATACAGTGTTTTTTTTATTGTCATAACTGTTCACTCTAGCAGTTACAAAGAGCAAACTATGAATAAAAAATGGCATTGATTCCAGAAACAGACCTTGAGGATGAGAGACTTGATGTACATCACTAAGACTCAAAGCATCAGTAAGGAATGTAAATGTGAAACTGAAATAGATTTTTTGCTTGTGTGTGTGTTCTCACAGGAAAGTGTTGACCTTGGGGAGATCATGTTCTCACTATGCTACCTGCCCACCGCAGGCAGACTCACACTTACTGTCATCAAGTGCAGGAACCTCAAGGCCATGGACATCACTGGATACTCAGGTGTGCTGTGTGTGTTTGTAGCTGCATGTGGTTGTGCATCACTTACAGCTGCAACGGCTCAAAATGAATGATCCCCCTTTGAATATCAAATTGTAAGCGAACAAACAGTGGAGGGCTATCTCTACAGCTGCGCTCTCTGTTTATTTCAGCAGTTATTAATATTCAACACTTGCAATATTAAGACATTGTCAGCAAATAGTTGCAGGCGGTCTGTTTATTTTAATAGACTGCTGTTCCACTTTTCCATTCCACTTTTCCCTGCAATAATGATATCACTTGTAAAATGTGACATTTATTGTGTATTAAATGCCAGGGTTCAGGTGTAATTCAGAGTGAATGTGGCATTTCCCTCCCATGTTTAATGACATTTCACGATTTTAATGTGAGTCACAATTTTGATCCCCTGAGTTTTGAGGGGTTTAGCTGTCTGCCATCATTTCAATCTGTGCATCGTAAACCCGCAGCTATCAAATTGTGCCTTCAAGCATATTGGGCTGCAAAGCAAGCACTCTTGTTTGTTGTTTATAGATTTAGGGCAGCTTACATCTGACTAAATCGTGGCATAATGGATCATACGAGGCGATTTGCCACTGACGGATGAAGATTGAAATCAGCATTCATCAGGAAGCTTTCTCCGTCATGCTGCTTAAGCTCTCCATGGCCTCCCATCTTCTTTGTTTACACAAGGTGTTGACTCATCTACTTTTATGCACATTACTGACGCCAGGTCCTCCAGGGTTGCTTTCATGGTTAAGAAGAAACCGAAAAAAATCACACGCACTGGGTGATGAAATAGGCCACTGATGGCTCTATCTTCATGGACATCTATGAAGATGTTTTGGCAGTCAAGGCAAACGTTGTAAAAGCTCCCCGAAGCCTGGTTGTCATGCTCATTATTGCTCTGGCAGTTTCCTAAATAAGATGGATAACCTGGAGGGCGTCCAAACATGATCATATTTAATTATCAGCCGTTCCTGTTTAGATAAAGTCACTGTTTTCTGTTGTTCCTCTTTTCCTCTCAACGCTTAGATCCCTACGTCAAAGTGTCGCTCATATGTGACGGGAGACGTTTGAAAAAAAAGAAGACGAGCATAAAAAAGAACACTCTGAATCCCACCTACAACGAGGCCATCATCTTTGACATCCCGCCAGACAGTATGGACCATGTCAGCCTGCACATCTCTGTCATGGACTACGATTTGTACGTATAAACCTACCGTCTAATTTAACATCACGTCTGAGCGTGCTACAAACCAACTGATCTGGACAATAAAGAAAATGTGGATGTGTTTTGCTTTGTTACTTTATTTGGATGTTTGACCTTCACTGTGCAGGATAATGTATGTGCCGACTTTTGACACATGTAGCACATAAAAGGAGATTGTCCGTGTGAGACGCATTATCACCTTCTGGAAATACTGGACATGACACAAAAAGTATATACATTAAATAACATCAAAAAGTATTGAAGCTAAAGAAAAACAGGTTTACTATCAGATTTTCAACCCAAGGCTGAACAGATGAAACAGCGTGGAAGAAAATAACTAGTTAGCCATGGCAAGTCCAGAACTAATTTAATCGAAAGTAAATCCTATTTTGTATGCCTAGGAATTTATTTATTTTTGCTACCGTATCGAAAGAGGCCATCAAGTATCGTTTTTTTTTTTTAAAGCATAAAATTCTGGTATTGTGATAGACTTCACAACCTTAACCGTTGTAATTCAGCATTTTTAAGATTTTCACCAGAAATAAAACAGCTTTTATTTTACCAGAAATCACAAGAAGTGCTTTCTCCCCCCCAAAACCACATCAGACACAAACTATTATTGAAAGCCCAATAGTTTTCTATGTCTTACTGAAAAAGGATTTGGATTATTACTCATTTTCAAATGAGTCAGTTGAATCGCAGAGTAGTGCCCTACAGTGAAAGGTACGTTTACAGTTTGTGAAGCTATAACAGGAAAGGGAAAAGGTGAGAAAGAGCTGACAGAATGAGAACATGGTGTTAAAGGTCAGATTGTGTGTGTGTTTTTTTTACTGTGTAATATAAAAGGAGCAGATACTAGTTAGCAACTTGGCCTCTTGTGTTTTCTTAGCGGTCGCCTCTCGTGCTGGGATTAAATCAGGTTGTTCTAATAATCCAGGGATTACGTCAAGAAAAAAAAAACCTCTGCTTTCATCTACACTTTGCTTTAGAGGAGCAAAGATCTCCTTTGACGGCCTTGAAGAGATGAGTCAATTCTAGAGTCACAGAGACAACCAGCTGCAGATTCACTGTATCAATCGGCAGGACGTCCACGTTCAGATTTGTGTCTCCTTTCGTTACAAAATGCCCTTCTTGCAATTATAAACAATAATTTGACGTATGAGATGTCGTGTCAGGTTAAGTCAGATGTATTTATACAGAACGTGTGTGTCCCCACAGGGTAGGTCATAATGAGATCATTGGTGTGATGAGGCTTGGATGCAATGCCGAGGGACTTGGCAGGGACCACTGGAACGAAATGCTGGCTTATCCACGCAAGCCCATTGCACACTGGCACCCCCTGCTGGAGTCCAAGAAGTCTGAGAAGGAGGTATGTTTGGGGCCGGAGTCCTTTTTAAAGAAGTATTCTACGTATAAATGTGCGTGTTCATCAGTTAGGATGAGGAATCAGGGGCTGAAATGGTTATGGAGATGGAGAGACATGAGCTCATGGAGGCGATTACGATTTAGTTACTTGCGTCAAAAATCGGACTCCTTCTTGGATTCATAACTCCGTTAAATCTGAACACACAGACATAGTACACATATTTTTCAGGTAAGTAACTTACTCTTTGTGGGGATGTCATTATCTCCGATGTACATCGTGGAAAAACGTCCATATAATCACTTAGAAATCGTCGAAGAAAGACGCTCCATATGAGTCCAGAACTTGAACCTGAAAATCATCACGTTTTTAAATTTTCTTCAGTAAAAATGTAATCCAGTAATAGTTTTCTGTACATCCATGCTTAAATCGCAAAAAGGAACTACTAATAGCCAATTTGGCATATTTTTAATGGATCCAGTGTAACGCAATGTAAGCAAATATCTAGGCTGAAAAAACAGGGCTCAAGTGTTGGCCCACAGCATGGCCACACACTTCCTGTTTACAGCCCCTGAAGCATCTTGGGAATTGTAAGCAAGGCAAATAATAATAGGAGTCACAAAAATTCAAGAAATAATTTATCAAACATTTTATAATTTATTTTATTTGTTTACTTATTTATTCTTTCTTTATGTTTTTGTAGTTTTTTTGTAATGACCTTAGACAAGAGATGTTTAAAAACACAACTCTGTATTTTTGATGAGATTGTATGCAGGTATCTTGTCAGATATGAATTATTCACTCTATGTTCCTTGTATGAGTGCTTTCAGCCTCTTATTTTCCTGTACCCTCATCAAACTAAATGGGAAAAAATGTCCTATTCCTGGGACACAAATGCTGCACTGACGTGCTCCTCGGATGGCCCCATTTCCAGAACAACATGGACCCTACAAAGAAGATGTGTTGTATTTTATTGCTCAGAGCGTTCAAACAACACGTTTATAGCTATTTCCAGTATTTGCGTGAAAACGAAGCGCAAAGGAAACAAATTAAAAGTGGACCGAAACTGACGGTTACCATCGTATATGACGTCAACTTTTTGGCAAGTCGGCAAGTTGTGTACTAAAATCTCCGAGTTGTTGTTTCGACTTGAGGGGGCGTTCACATGAATTATCCCAGTCAGGAACTCATTTTTCTGATTACTGCGACACCACATGAATGCTGCACGACACTGCAGAATTCAATATACAGATATTTGCCTTGTAAGTGACCTCGGAGTGACAGTGAAAAAAAGCAGCCTGTGCGTTATGAACCGTTTCCTTGTGTCTGTGTGTCCTGCAGTGGAAGGCGAGGACAGCCAGCTTTGACAGCCAAGGCTCCTGCCCCTCACCCAGGCCCCCCGCTAGTCCCTGAGCAGAGCCACCTGTGACCCAGCAGCCCAGAAGGGGGTTTCCTCCCTCCTGCCGATCCACTTCCTGTCTGTCTGATTGAGGAGAAACACAACCCCACTGTCTCTCCCTCTCTCTCTCTCTCTCTCTCTGTCCATCCCTTCCTCAAAGTCTAGTCCCAGAGCACTCCCAAGAACTGATCTAGGACCACCGTCAGTCAGTTAGTTGTTCGAAGCCCAGTCTTTTCAGGTTAAGGTTTTAGGGTCACTGGTTTGAAATTGTGGGTGTTGTGACGACCCAAAGCTGCCCTCGTTGTCCTCAGAAGAGATTGGCAGGACATCCAGTCTGCAGACATTTAACATTGAGCCGTCCGAGCTGAGGCGAACGGATCTCGGTGTCCTTGCAGGAGACTCTCCAAACGCTGAAAATTCAGCTTTGTGCAGCAGAGACTCTTTGATGGAAAAGCTCAGTCAGATATCGCACCCTGAGAGCAGCGGAAGTTTCACAGAGGGAAGCTGAGGACACGGCCGGGTAGAAAAAGAGACGATCTTAAACAGGATCTGAAGGAATTTCAAGAGCTCTCTATCATTGAATTTAACAGTGCTGTATTATCATAAAAAGGATACTGACCTGTAGCATTTTGGAACTATTAGATGTAAAACCGCTCCATTAGTCGTTTTTGTTTGTGAATAGCAAAACTGAAATGAATTTCAAAGCTCCAGCTGAGTTTACTGTACTTCCAGTCTCATCAATAACATAAGCAGTCATCTGATCCCCAGTTTATTGAAGAGAGGTTGGTTCAAGCTGAAACTTGAATATTCTCAATTTGGAAATTTGCAGCTTTAGTGTGTTCTTTAAAATAAATAGTAAAAGCTGTCATTTTGACAGAAACAAGCTTTTTGTCAAGGGAGCTCTGGAGGTTTCTGTAAACTTGTGAGCACACTTTACACACCCTTACCTCCTTTTCTCTGTTTGATGTTTGCTTTTGAGCAATGTCACCCTTTCTTCCAAATGAAAACTAACACAAAACACTCATGTTTTCCTTCAGACTCTTCAACACTCTTCAAAAAGCACTTCTTTGTCTCTTCTTGTTATTTTTCTGAACAGGTTTTGGTGGATGTGTATAGTTTCATGTTCCGCCGTCTGCCGGTTACTGTATGTATGTTTTGTTTTTCTAAACAGAAAACCAGAAAAAAGATATAATGATAGGTATAGATGAAAAAAATTACTGACATTTTGAATATATGTAGCCTTGTTGGTGGTGATGATTGAGAAAAACTTTAACTCTGAAAAAGGTGAAGATATTTGTCTTTTGAACTTAGAAACATGCAACTTTCTTGATGTGTATCCTGTCATTAATCATACTGTTGTAAAGGGATAACGTGTATTTGAATTTGCCATCCAGATGCTTGATCTGCAACATGTGGTAAATGGATTATTTTTGAAGATGTATTCGATGTGATTGAGAAAAAGACTGCAGCGCTGCTGTTGTATCCATTTTCTTAATGGGTCCCTGCATATTATTTGTTCTCTTTACAATAACTCAAGTTTTAGTCGGATAAAAGATGCACAAAATTCCAGTTAAGACCTGGATTACTGTCTTATAATTGTTTCAATCATTGTTCAGGTGGAAATTAAAAAAAGTAAAAAATAAAAAATCACATAATGGAGGTTCTATACAGCTCTGTGATGAGAATAAAACATAATAATTTGGTTTCTATTTACACGATTTTCTTCGCGTTTACCCTCCAGTAATAGTGGCTCTGCTGTAATAGACGAGTTTCTGAACATTAAGCGTTGAGATGCGCACACGGGGGTGGAAGACGTGGCCAATGACTGGGAGTTCATGATGAGATCAAGTCAACCATATGAGCTATCATGACATTGTGGCAATGAGTCTTCTACCCACGCCGCACATGCATCCTCAATTTCCTGTAAATGGGGAACACGTCTATAGCTTTTAATTAAAAAATAGTAGTAATGGAGCCTCCATGTAGCTTTGTGATTTTGTTTTTACTACCATTATTTCCTTCCAGTTTCAGGTTTACCCTCCAGTCGTAATAGTTTTATTTTGCTGTAATTGGCAAACACAGATACCATCAGTACATTTGGGCCAAGAAATGTTAAGCTATAGAGTCAGTGTGATATCAGAAAGGAAAACTGCCAGGAAACAACCGCCAGATTACATTTGGTAAGGCTTGGTAAAACTTCTTTCCGATATGAGGACAATTTATTGAATAGCATTATCTCAACAGCAGCCCACAGCAACTTTAATCTGATATGTAACAATGTTTTTGGCAGTGGATTAGACTTGTCTAGACTGCTGGTGCCTCATTCAGCAACAGAGGACAAGTAATACTCGACTCAAACCGCCCTCAGCTACAGACCACTGTACGATGAACAAGCTATTTATCACAGAGTTTGTGAAAATGTCTTTGAAAATTTGTCAGACAGACATCAAGACATGAGCAGATGCATTCAGCAGACCCAGTCAGATCTGTTTTTGCCATTTCGAGCAAGTTGTTTAGTACCTCAGTGGGTCTCCGGGGGTAAGACGACAGCGTGGGTGCAGATGATGGGTGGACAGGTCAGCGTCTGCAGAGCAGTGGCATTTCTTTAATTGGCACTTGTTACAGCGAGGATGAGTCAGTGCGTTATTGTTCATGCTTGACGTAATTCATTGTAGCGTCAACACCCCCCCCACAGATGTGACATATTTGCTCTAATTCACACAGTTGTTTTGATGGTGAAATTCCTCTCTAGACTAATGGCATTATTCATAGATTTTTTTATATTTTATTTTGGTGTAAAATTTGAAACAAGTGGTTGAATAATAACGTCGTTTCTGTTACTCCTCTTTTTTTTTTTTACGTGCTTTACAATGGTCATATATTTCTCTGACAGTGTGGTGTGTTTTCTTGGTAGAAGAAACCTGTTAAATCAATTGCCTCAGTTTATGGACTGTTTCAAGCCCTTCTAGCTTTGCCTAATATTGTAATGTTTCTTGATATGATCTTGTATCCCTTCCAACTGTTATGATAGCACTGAATTTCCAATTTTTTATTGAACATTTTGTATTTGTAATAATAGAAATGTTTGAGAAAATGTTCTGGTGATTGATATCAACAGTTGTTAGTTTGGACAAAAGTCTATTATGAGTTCCTTTTAGGTTTGAGATCATTATCAAGACTCACAATAACGAGTGACCCGGTGTGTAATAAAGTAAACCGAAATAGCATACAGTGTTTCCGCCACAAATTGTCATTCTTTTGTTTCAACAAGTCTAAAAAAATCAACAGCAGAAAAGAGTTTGTTGTTTTTTCTCCCATGGGATGTGATGTGTTATCAGTTCTGTGACATGGTTTTCTTTTTCTTTGATTAAAAGACTTATGCAAAATGGGCTTTGCACCGTGAGTTTTGTGGCAACGCACAATATTTGACTTTGCTTAACAAGCAGGAAACAAAGCACAAAGGAAATGAGATTTTGTCTGAATCAAAGGGTGAAATTAAACGAGGCGCGCACACTACACAGCAGCAAAACTTGACAGCCTCTAATAAACATTTTGGCAGTTTTATGTTTTTTTATTTGTTTTGTTATGTTTTGGTATATTACACTCAAAAGAAAAGGATCAAATTAATAAATAATAGTTCAAAAGCTCATTCATTTGCTTAAAAATGTGTGACGTTATGGATGATCTTTGTTAAATCTACAATGAGTGAAGAGCCTGCAGGCTACTGAAAGACTTTGGCATGGCACCAACAGATTTTACTGCTCCTATTCTTTTTATCTTTGCCTTTGGAAACATGACACCACATCCCTGCTGTCAAACCAGGAGTTTCCTCTTCATGGTCAGTCTGTAAATGATTTGGTAGCCATCGTCCCAGCCGTAGAGCTGTTTCTCCTCGGGGTTGTATTTCAGACTGGCGTGGGAACCGTACCTCCGGGGAAAGTAGAGCAGGGGAGCCTCCTCGCTGATCACCATGTCGTTGACGTCGAACACGCACTGAACCCGGGACCGGCTGGCCAGGCGGGTGTTGTAAACGACATAGACAGTCCCACAGACCACGAAAGCCGCCTCTGCGTTCTCCCGAGGGCACCGGGTGTCCCAGATTTGTTCTATATCGAGCGTGGCGGGATCCATCTTTGCCAGGTTGATGTTTAGTTCACTGTCGCTGCTGGCGTACAGGAGCCAGAGGCCCTCGTCGTCCGCAGCGAGGTCCGCAACAGTTTCTGGGTTGAGGCTGTAAACGGTGGCGTGGCTCTCCACGGGGAACATGGCGGTGTCTGTCACCGAGCCACTCAGCAGGTCGTATTTGACCACCTGCACATCGGTATCAGCCTCCTGCTTTAAGTAGTACAAATAGCCGTTGTAAACAGCACTGCCGGGACCGCTCCACTCAGAGGGAAGCGTGATCCGTCTGCTGCCGGCGACACCAGGAGAGCGGGAAAAGTCACGTACAGAGTCGAACTGGTACATGCTGTCTCCCGATGTCCCATTAAAGACGTAAACCTTGGACGACCTGGGGTCTCTGGTCCACATGCCCTTGGGACTGCCCACTCTCTTCAGGATCTTCACTGATCTGATGCCAGAGATGATTTCCACACAGTCTGCGGTGAGAGAGAGCACAAAGACAAGGATTTAGACCCTGGAAGAACAATAGCTGAACTGTTGCTACACCCGTTGTTTTTTTTCTTTTAACAATATCCTCAGTGTTGCTTAACATAAAAACACAGGACTCTCCCAGATAATAGGGTTTATGTAATGGCCACCGGTTTTAAGGATTTTAACTCTGTCACTATGGCATGGCGCTTCATTGTTGCTGAACAAATGGGGCGTCCCAGGTGTCCCAAATCTTTCTTGTATTGCAGCGTAAAGCTATTACATCAGATCAGGCTGTTATTTTGTTCTAATGTAATCCTGTTTGGCTGCTTATATTTAAACAAATACGTTTTCACTTATACCCTTAGAAGAGAAAACATTTTTAGGAAGAGGACTAACTGATGTGTTTCATCAAACATAACGCCATATTGGGACATATTGGCTGGTGAGTATAAACATTGTAATCATGCTAATGATTGCAGTTTACTCTATTGCTCAGAGCAGATAAACACACTGTTTTATCCATTCCTTACTTATGCTCTTGTGTTTTTGTTTTGGAAAGGCTAAAAAGATGACAGTACCCTCCAAACTGCAGAGTGCTGCACAACAGTGACTATGATGCACCCAAGGAGACACATTTCTTTCTTAAACCTTGTTTCAAAGACACCTGAAGTGAAGGGCAAAAAGAGAAATCTCTCAAATAACCTGAACTGTTCTAACTTTGGCAGAAGATTTTGTTCACATAGCACCACATCCCTCATAGTAAGGAGCACAGTGAGCCCTTAAACCCCTCTGGCCAGTTGATAGGCCAGTTGCCATGCTGTGCAGCTCAAAGCAGTTCAAACCTACATAACTTTATTCTAAACCCTAGTGGAGATCCATTAGCCAGTTTCCGAAGATACCATTTATATGGGGCTGACTTTCGATGTGACGATAGGCTCGATTCATCTAGAATATTTCCATTTGATGTGATGACAGTTGTGTGTTGTATGCTCATGTTGCCAGGCCACTGACCACACCCACACAGTCCTGATGAAGCGGATTAGAGTTTTGTAGTTTTAAACTCTTAATAAGTAATCTCTAAGGAGGTTTTATCGAAACTTTAACTTTGGCTGTTTATTCAGTCATGAATATTTAATGTTATAGAGAAAGTTTTAAGGGGCTTTAAAACCTTTTATGGGGAAATAAAAGGTGAAAACTGTGTGTTACAGCTGCATTCAGATGCTGCTCCTCAGATTACATGTCTATCTGTGATGAAAAATTACATAATTATTATAAAAATATTTCACAGGTGTGTAATTGATATAATCATGAAGATGTAATTTAGATTTCTGTCCCCATGCTGCCTGATTTCTCCCAATAGCATGTTTCAGTAAAGTGCCATCACTCAGCTGAAATGTGTATTTGCAACCTAACATTTAGGAAACATCAAGCAGCATGCAGCCGTCCGTATCTGGCTCTCCAAATTAAGGCAAATTCAAAGCAGTCAGGGGGAAATTGGACACACAGATTCATAATTAGAGGGAGTAATTGTGCAGCACACAGACAGCATGTAGATGCTCTCTGTAAAGGAAGTACGATTAATGCCATGCTTTCACTAAAATACACAAACAAAGGATGTCCCTCCGATGTGTCCTGCAGCAAAATTAGCATTATGCCCACAAATCTGAAATGGGTCCCTACAATGCGGTAAAGTTCGTTTTGGGTCACTTCACACACATTCACAATGGCTCACTGTGTGCAGAGCTCACTCCTGCGAACATGAGCTTGGGGAGTAGCGCCGCAGCTTGAGGGCAGCTTCCTGTCCCTCCTCTCTGCAGAGACACGGCTCCAGATTGAACAGGAGATTTGACACACAGAAAGTAATAGAGAAGCCTTTGCTGTACATTGCATCATCCACTATGTATCGAAACGTCTGAATGAGAGAAATCTCCCTTGATTATGTGGAGAATGACCAGTGGTGGAATGTAACTAAGTGCATTTACTCAAGTACTGTACATAAGTACAATTTTCAGGTACTTTACTTGAGTATTTCCATTTTATGCTACTTTATACTTATACTTCACTACATTTTGGAGGCAAATATTGTACTTTTCATTCCACTACATTCATTTAACAGCTTCAGTTACTAGTTACTATGCAGAGTCAGATTATTAATATGAAATACAATCCACTGATAAATGATGATGTATTACTATGGATTAAACTACCCAGCAGTATATAAAATAATTAAAATTAACATTAAAGATGAACACAAGAATGCATCAATAATTATAATCCAATGATATAATATATATTATGGGCCATTCTGCCTAATGATTACTACTTTTGTTAAGTATATTTTAAAACTAATACTTTTGTACTTTTACCAAAGTAATATTTTGAATGCAGGACTAGTAACACAGTGGTATTACTACTTTTACTTCAGTAAAAGATTACTGAATACTGAATACTGAGTACTGCTTCCACCACTGAGCATGACTAAAATTACAATTCTGAGCAGAGCGTTTATGATATTACTACATAATTCTTCAATTTATGTGTTATTGATTGTCTTATTAAGTCTGCAGGAATAATAAAGAAATCAATATATTTTATCATTTGCTTTGTATGATGAGTCTGTATAAATGATACCAAAGGGATTTAACGACTCATCATCAGGGATTTAGCTTTTGGAACCAATTAAGTGCAAAATTATAGATCTAATGTGCACATTCAGTGATATCTGCCAATATAAAGTTTGATGTGTGCCATGGAATTAAAATAGGATTCCACAACTTTTTCACATCATGCTGTGTTATCAGCATAAATGACTCAGTGCAGCAGCACTTATAACTCAGCACTGTTTGTAGCAGCACGCGTTGAGATGTGAAGATTATGAAGACAAATGCTGTGCTCAAACAGCACAAACAGGGGAGCAGCTCTGCTGAAATAAATGAGTTGCATCAAGCCACATTTCTCCTGGAAAACATGACTGACTCAAAGCACTCCGTTAAATGACTTGAAACAGCTCTGTGTTTGTTTCCAATTTTCCAGTGGCATGGCTTTTCCAGAACTGCAACTCTGCAAAACGGGGTGGTATAGTGCCCGGTGTGATGCTAAATTTAACTATAAAACATACAGTACAACCTACACATCCACATTTAATTCTGACTGTGCTCTGTCATGAATGAAAATGAAAGATCAAAGGTGGCCATCCCGCAGAGGACGTTTGGCTGAAGTGTGTATGTACTTCCCTGCAGCTCACCAGAGACTCTGGAGTACAGCTCCTCCCAGTCTTCTTCCTCCTCTTCCTCTCCTCTGGCCTCCTCCAGCCCCCAGGCTCCCTGCTCCACCACCTTTTCTGCCTTATTCGCACAGGCCCGAGGGGAAGTCCGAGTCTCCACATAGTCCATCTCTCGCTCCATCCGGTCCACTCGGACTGCAGCTCCTTCAAGGTCTTTGAACAACAAGCTGTGCTCATTCCTCAGCCCATCCATGGCCTCAGCAGTTAGCTTTTTGAAATCCATCATCTCTGTGTGGTAACGGTGGGATTGTTCATGCCACAACTGCATGCGGTCCTAGTGGGCAGAGCAATAAAAGTGTTATGATAAACCACAGGATGAGTTTTTTTCTGGTTTTTACTCAAGCCAACTAACCAGCACCAAGACAAAGAGTCCGCAGCCACGCCAGCAGCTCAGTGAGGTTGTACTTAGGCACAGTGGAGATTGGGAATATAATTAGTTTTGCAGACATTTGGTCCTGAACCAAAGTTATGAAAAAATTTTAACCCACTGGTGGCACTAGATGAAAAGTTTAAATCACCAAGGTTATTACAATTTGTCCTGAGGGAAGCATCAGTAAAATATTATAGCAAACCATCAAATAGTTGTGAAGATATTTCACTAAAAGCCAAAAAATGTCAACCTGCCGGTGGTGCTGCAGGAAATGTCAGAGGATCACCAAAGATGTTAAAAACTAAAGACATTCCCATCAGCCACAGCTTTACTTTGTATGGGAGCATATCTATGTTTCCAGGTACAGTTGGCCTAATTGTCCACCAAGATAGAGAACTGACTCTTTGGGTGAACACACATGGAGCATATACACTTTTATATGCACTGACTACCACAAGGTGTTAAACAGCAACTATAGATGAAATGCAGAGGAAAGAGAAGCATATAGGCTACTTGGAGAGAAAAACAGATTGGATTACATTGTAAAGAGGAAATGTAGAAGAAGAGGAATTTTTAATCAATAATCGCATGATTTTAATGTGTTTGTAAATCTTTTAAATCACTAGGAAGACAGACACATTCTGGTGTAAGCATTTAGCTCACAGCACTTCTGCGCATGGCTGCAGACTCTTAGTCTAGTTTCCTTCCACAATAAATTTCAGATAGTCAAATGTCCCTGTTTCAATAAAAGCATTATCACCATCACCAAAGAGAATACAACACTGAGTTTCTCCCTGTTGTGATGAACACAGTCAGAGTGACAGAGTGGTAAATTATTCAGAGCGAGATGTAATAACTGACACCAGCTCCACTGTCTCTGCTCCGCCTCAGTTTCATTTTCTCCCTTTGCTTGCTGTGGGCCTGTGGTCAAATGGAAATGAAAGTTCAATGAAAACTTGCTGATGAATTGCCGTGTTCACATCAATGCCGACGTTGAGCCAGTATATTGGAATTGAGACTGGAGGAAAGCCACAGGGGGCGAGGGGCGCGGGATTTAGCTGTAAATAGACAATTCATTTCATGCGGATAACAGCTTTAAGATTGTCATTTTTAAATTGCATCCACATGGTTGATGAAAAAGAAAAATTCCAGCTCTGAAAATGTACTCCTAAAGAATACATTACAGAAATTATTTCAAATAGGAGTTCACTGAAATGACTCCCTGAGGTAACCACACGTGTAATCCTTTTGCATTTCATATCACACTCAACGTTAAACCAACAACGGTCTTTACACCTTTACACAAACTTTGCTCTCTTATAACCTCACTTTAAATAACAATACTGAACTCTCAGTAATTTAATTCCTTCCCTCGGGGACTTTGTTTAATAGAGCTTAATTTCACCTTCGCAGAACATGTGTTCCTATTCGGCTGTTGGGATGTTTTGATGCAAAGGCAGCAACGGTTGAGCTTGTACTCATTACTGATGTGTCATTGTCTTAAGCACTTAAGAAATCTTAATGTTGTCAGACAGAAACTGCGTGTTGCACGCATCAGCAGATATTCCCCCAGAGGCCCCTGCAAAGTTGATGAGCTGGGCAGCGATTGCATTAATTGGACTGTATTAGATATTAAATTCACACAAAAGGAGAGGAAGATGTGGTATTTTATAGTTTTTTGATTTCTGTTACTTCTAATTGATCTGTGCTGTCACTTAACACATCGACAAATACAGTATAGGGATCAGTTATCAGTCATTTAAAGGGGTGTTGCTTCTTACCTCAATAGCCAACAACCTGTTCTCCAGATAATCCATCAGCCCCTGGTAGTAATACTGGGCTCCAGTGAAACTCCAGGCAGTGGAAACAAGGAGGACTAACACCGGCTTCATTGTGAGCCGATCAATGGGACAGCTGAGCTTCTTTGTCTGTCCAGGTTTTAAAAGGATTCTTCAGGTTTCCCTCCTTGATGAGCTGCCCTGCAGAAATGTCCTTAGAGCTTCACAAAACCTATGAACACTTGTATACAGTGTGAGTACATGTGCAAAGAGGTGAGAGGGATAGAGAGAGTAACAGGCCGCTCTGAGACTTTCCAATTCTTTGACTGCTCTCACTTTGCTGGAATGTTTTCACAAACTCTCAGGGAGGAGCCTTGAGCCTCTTACCCCTCTCTGTCCTCAAAAAGTGAACGTGCGCCACTCGCTCTGTGCATGTGTGTTTGTTGCGCTTGTTGTACACACTGTCTCAGACATGTAAACCGGGATTACAGAAAAAAAAACACACACAACTAAACAGTTCTGTCAACCAGTGGTGGAGGAAGTATTCAGATCCTTTACTTACTTTAAGTACAGTAAAAATACTAATACCACACCGTTAAAATACTCTGTTACAAGTAAAAATCCTGCGTTAAAGATGTTACTTAGTGTAGAGTGTAAATCTAAATCAGGAAAATGTACTTCAGGTATTAAAAGTAACTCAGTGTGACTATTATACTATTATATATTATATAATTAGATTATTATCACCCATGCATTCATGTAAAACCAGGATTTTACTGTTGTAGTTGGTGCAGGTGGAATTTTGTATCAGACTGCAACTATGATTATTTTAATTAATCTGCTGATTATTTTCTCAATTAATTGATTGTTTGTTTGGTTTGTAAAAATTCTGAAAATAGTGAGAAATGCTGTCACAATTACCCAGAGCTTAAAGTGACAACTTCTCAATGCTTGTTTTGTCCAACCAACAGTACAAAACTCAAAATTATTTAAAAGTAAATTAGGATTATTAAAATATTTAAAAGATAAATCAGCATATGTTCACATTTGTGAAGCCAGAACCATGAAATTGAAACTCGGGTTTACAAACGAATAATTAAACAGGTAGTAAACCTGTTGGAGGAGCGTTCACCAGCTGTAGTCACAACACTGTTATGTGTGCTAGATGATGATATAATACTGGAAACTGTGATGTATTTTATATCATAACATTAGAGCCAACACTAGTTTTATGTGCTGTCATAACATCGTGTCGTTAAGGAGCATATTATTTCACTCAGAAACAAACTTTATTGTATTGTATTTTTTAACAATAACAGTATAAAGTGAGGTTGTATAGTGACACTCTGTTAGTATATTTATGTATTATGTGCTTTAACCCCATCTGTGTGTGCTTGTGGATCCGTCTCTCTCCGTCCCCGGTGAACCTGCTGTGGTGCTTCAGGGGAGTCGCTCTGATTGGAGTGAATGATTGCGTGAATGAGTGTATAGGTGATTCCAGGAAGCTGATTGGTTGCAGGCCTTACAGCTCCAGGTTTCAAGCTCTGCTTCCATCAGCGCCTGTGTGCACTTCTCCCTCCACTTCCAGCCAGAGAGTTGTATTTTTAGTTGCTTTTTGTTTTGAGTAGGTATTCTAGGTTGATTAGTAGTTTAGTTGCTTTTGCTGTTAACCCAACCTGAAATAAATAAAATGTGAAGGCTATAATCCTTGTTGCTGGTGGTTCTTGAGGTCTGGGAAAAGGGGAGTTTCATTTTCATTTAATATATCATATTTTATTTGTATATATACGAAGTAAAAGTCGCACAACAGCTGTTGTGAAAGGACGTATATATCCATTTTGATTTCTATTGCTGTTTTTACTGGTAAGTGCCCAATATTTAGTTTAGTAAGATAAAAACAGACATGAATTTTGTAAATATGGTGATGCACAAAGACTGAGTTGGCTCTTAACATATGCAACATTTCAGTTGGGAAGTTATTTGGGGGAAGCCAATGAGAGACTGTAAAAAGGCCTTTATCATTTTTTTTTTTTTGTGTACAATTTAGTTGAAATTCTTCACATAAATATGTTATTAAAAGTAAATAGAAGTACATGTCATGAAGATTTTCTTTGGGGCCCACTTCCCTGTATGTTTTAGATGTTTCCCTGCTCCAACACACCTGATTCAAATGATCAGATCGTCATCAAGTCTCTGCAGACATAGATATAAAACACATGATGCAACCTTAAGTCATAACACATGGGATGGATTTTTTTTTACATATGGGTTAACTAAAACAACAAAAAGTTAGTGAACTAGGTGTACAAATATATCTTTCCTTATTTATAAATCATGACATTAATAAACATATTACAGCAGGTGTGTTTCTCTCTTGTGTTTCTGACTGTAATTGCCTGCCAGTGTAGGCCATGACACTGAATCTATTTAGGATTTCTAAATAAAATATATTGCTTAATGTTGTTTATTAGCCATTCAGAATATCAAAGACAGTTCGCATTTATTAAGTTAAGGAAACGTTGAAAAAAAAATCATTGTCTGCCATATAAATGCACAATTCTGAGATTATCTTCATGAGTGAAAGCATTATTTGTTCTTTAGGAGCTATAATAATCACAATTCTAACATAATCTTTGTTTTTTTTTGTTTTTTTTTGGTTCATTCTAGACAGGCACAGTTACTCTTACTCTCATTACTTTGAATACAAAACAGCATTGGTAGAAAAATACAAGGTTTATAAACAGAGCATACGCCTCTTTCACCATTTGTCTCAATTACAGCAAATTTAAAACTGGACCCAGGTAAGATGGCTGCCATATGGTTCCATAACTGAATGGAAAGTCATCAACACGTCACATTTAGTGTTTTATATCTGTGTTTGCAGAAGCCTGATAACAACCCATTCATCTGAATCAGGTGTGTTGGAGCAGGGAAACATGTACAGTACAACAGTACCAGTATTTCATCTGTACCCTGCACATACAAAATATTTACACTGTAATTTGCGGCCTCATTTTTAAAGTGTTACCCGTATCTCTCCTTAAAATGAAACTATAAAACTGCTGCTAATAAATAAAAAGAAAGTAAGAGAAGTTGCTGGAATAGTTTTTTTAGATGTGCTGTAAAAACAGAGAGTGTGCGAGCAGAACTAATCTCAAGATGCCAAAGCAATCTGAAGAAAACTGTTGAACTTGGCGAATTTGCTTCATTAAACAAGAGTCAGACATTTATAGCTTCTCTGGTGCCCACAGTTGATCTGCCTTATTGGTTCGAGCATATACTGTAGCTCCCGTCTCACGGTGACAGCTAGAATTAGTCGATAACACTTCATTGCTACTTGGAGGGGGGATTGCATTGCTCTGATGTGAGCGAGCAGCGAGTACCGTTGATTATCCTCGCTGCAGGGGCAACAGCGCATGAGGGTTTGATTACACAGGCGATCACACTGACTGACAACGCGTTGACCTTTCACCCCGGGGGCAGATTTAGAAAACCTTTAAATGCAGCGGCCAGACTCTGTCCCTGGTTCTTGGCGATAAGAAAAACTGTACATTGTCAATAGTTACATTATTTATTCAGTGTAATAAATGAATGCCAAATAAACAACTTTAAATATTCTAATATTAAAAGATATCAATACATAGGTGTTATTTGTAACTTATAATCTAACAGACATGAACAGATTATGAGACAACAGCCCCCTGGACACGTAAAAGGCCTCCCACCCCTCCTACATACAGTAGGAGCAAGATGCCCAGACACTAAGACACAAAAAACGACTACAAATGACACAGACGCTTTTTATATTTCTGTTTAGTCGTATGCACGTCTTTGTGGTTATGGTCATTTTGTAATTTTGCGTCTCTTTTTGTAATTTTGTGCCTCTTGTGTGGACGTTTTGTGTCTTTTTGTGGTTGATTTGTGTGTCTTTGTGGTTCTTCTGCATCTCTTTTTAGCCATTTTGCATCTCTTTGAGGTGGTTTTGTGTCTCTTTGTAGTCGTTTGATTGACTTTCCAATAAGAACTGTTAACAGTCACTTCATACAGAGGCTGTCGTCCAAAGGCCCCTGGCTCTTTTACCTATAGGCCTGTTCAGTCCATTCATTATACTAATAAGCCAACTACCTACCACATATGGACAAAAGTTTGGGTTCAAGGCTTGCAGCGTGTTCCTATATATCATAGTTTGATTAAGTGCCGGTGCCGGATACTTCAGCGGCGTAATGACTGTGGTCTAATTGTGCTCTTTTTTGATTGTCTGCTGCCCACTATCATCTCAGCAAGTCCTGAACTGAACCACAACCCCGCCGTCTATTTTTATGCCCGCAGACAGCAGACCAGACTGTGAGTGTCGTCATGGTAACAGAGTGTCGTACAGCTGCTTTTAGAATCGAAATGGGCAACCTGGAGTTTGATCTAATCTGGAACACATTGCCTGTCTGGAGCTGGCAGGCGAGGGCATTGACAGGTCAATGGCAGTAAAATCATGTGTGTATGTGTGTGTGTGTGTGTGTGTGTGTGTGTGTTTTTATGCCCCTGAGGTTTTGTTCAATCACAGGTTTTGATTGATTTGAGTAATTACAGTTTTTTTCCCCTTTTTTTTCCATTTTTGCTGAATCGATTTGAAGCATGTGTCTCGTACTTCCCGCCAATCAGTGTGGCTTTTTTAATCTATTATTAATTACTGGCTTAATTGGATTTATTGAGTACTGAGATGTGATCAAAGGGCAGAGCATCATTCAGGATTCATTATGTTCTACTAAGCATACTGAAGTCTCATAACCTTTTAGCTCGAGGCCGGTGTACAATAGGAGGGTGTAACTGTTGCTCAGACATTTGTTTGAGGGTGGGTCTCATTTATTCAATTTATTCAGGGGATAAGAAGACAGAAACATCCTGAGGCAAGCTTTACTAACTCACTATTGTGTGTGGATCCTTTGCAAAGTTATCCACAAGATGGCAGCATCTCTCTTTATATGAAAAAGTCAATGGCGAACATGTAAAAATACCAACACAACTAAGTCAATTCTAAAGTAAAAATGATCATTACCAAAATGTACTTAAAAGTATTCAAAGTAAAAGTACTGCTTCAACAGAAAAATGGTACTTGACTGGTATATTATTATATTTTACATAATAAATTGTTAATAAGGATTCATCCATATGCAAAAAGCATTTTACTGTTGCAGCTGGTCAAGTGGAGTTAGATTTAACTACTGTAGATAAACTTGTTTAGTTAAGTCCAGTTGTCCCCACAAACTCTGTAGTACGTTTTGGGACTTTAATCTTTGCTTTTTTGTGAAATATTGAAGAATTGTGTGTCTTTGTGTCTTTTAAATTAAACAATCTGAGAGGTTCAGAGGGTAAATGTCTCTTTGGTGGAACTTCTAACAACTCATAGACATCTGAAATGTGACAAGGGGCCCCAACTAAACACGGGTTTAATATAGGAGGTCACAGTCCAAAAATATTGGGAACCAGTGGATTAATCTTTAACAATGTGTTGTATTTTGTGAGTTTATCATACGTGTTGTATGTTGTATTAATCCGAAAAGTAACTAGTAACTATGTTCCGAAAAATAAATGTAGTGGAGTAAACCGTACAATATTCCCTTCTAAACTGTAGTGGTAGCATAAAGTATAAGAGAAGAAAAAACCTTAAATTTGCACTAAAGTACAGTACTTGAGTAAATGTTCTTAGTTAGTTTCCACCTCTGACAATCAATGTGTTTGGCTTCATTGTGGTTTGGATCAGAAATACGTCCCCTGAGGTACAGTAGATATTATCGTTTCTGTAAAATTAAAAACAATTATTCATTTGAATACTGTTTTCCTTTCCTTCTGACCTAATTTAAACTTGATATAAGAAAGTACTGAAGTGCTTGCACACTTAATGAAGGTGACTAGGTGAAGGTGTTTAGGTGTTAAGAGTATTTGTGTTCACATCCACAAAACTCCAGTTGGATTGGTGCCAGATACAAACAAACTGTTGCAATACAAGAAGTGTCCACACTTTAGTGATGTTTTGACCAACTATATACATATAAAATTCAATAGACATGCACGTATAACAATGAATCTTGCACAAACTGAATTACTGAAACTGAAAAATGAAAATGAAAAAGAAAAAGTCTCATAGTGCAACTGGTTAGCGAGACACTAGGGGGCAACAAGAGTCATTAAAAGACAAACATTATATTGTGTGTAAAATGTTCATAATTGTCAAAAACTGTATTATATAAATGGACTTAGTACAATATCACTAATACAAATAATAAATAATATAAATAAATAGGTTGAACTTGTTTAAACTACAATACCGGAAATCCAAATAAACGTATTATTAGGGATTTGGGAGGGGTAGTGTTGTGTAAAACATTTTGTCAACACTATTCACTGATAAAAAAAATCTATTTTATTTAACCATGTTTTAACCTTGTGTCATCAGTTAAAAATGATGTTTATAAGCAATTCTCATAAAATTAGGAAAAGTCATGAAGTATCCAGCTGATAAAACAATGTTGAGTCTGTTGTTTGAGCTGTTAAAGAGGGCTCCTGGGAACATTAGGGGTAAAATATCTACTTCAATATAACAAATAATAGAATGAGAGTTTTTCTTTTAAATAATGCACTCTCAGAGATGGATTATCATGAAATGCATGACGACATTGAAGTTGTTTTTGACCATCACACATCATTACACCCATTATTTAGCATTTATAAGCACTAATGTAAAATGTAATAAATGGTTTATAAGCATAGCAACTCTGTAATTGTAAGCAGATGTTTATTAATGCACAGTATTTGTCAACAATAACTTTGAAGTCCTATGAAGACGTATTTTATATCATTACAACTGTGTTTTATTAGATTGTCACTATCCCATCACATCCACTTATGGGCGCTCACAGGAGGAGTTATAGTTGTTGATAAAAACATTAATAAACACTTTTAATAATGTATATCTGCTTTCACTTACATTATATTGTGTTATAAACTATTCATTCAATGTTTATATACTGCTTATAAAGGAATATATTGGAGTTAAAGTGTTACCCTAAATTGCTCCAAACCACAAGTGTTGTATCTTTAAAACTTTGATTATGATGATGAATGTGTCTGCATCTGCATACATGTGTATGTGTTTTTGTGTGTCTCTGTGTGTGCATGTGCGTGTGTGTGTGTGCGTGTGTGTGTGCATGACTGAGTGCAGAGGATCTCATGTAATCTCCTGTGTTTGGCTTCACACCAGGCGTCAGGAGCCACCCATAAAAACCTCTTTCCTCTGCAACTAAACAAAAAGCCAAACACCCGTAAAGGCAACATTCTTTATTACCCTTTCGTATTGATTGAGAGAAAACTGAGCAGCCCAGTGCCAGGTCGTATAAAAGCACAGACCGAATGGGTGAAGCAACGTAAATCCTTTAGTCCCTTGTAAATAGCTTTAATACACCCGAGGCGCCAAATCACTTGACCTACGTTAGCCCTGCCGTTTGGGGGCTTTCTGGCTGACTGATCAGTGTGGAGCCAGCCCTTCTCCTCCCATTCTCTGGCTGTCAGTCCAGGTAAAAGTCAAGGCCTTATTAGTGACACACTTGCTCTGCCTGGCTTCAAACCTTCATGGCATCTCCTGTATTTAATCACCCACTAAGAGCCACGTTTTTTTTTTCTGCATCCCATTCGTTTACCTCGACCTCTAACCAGCTCTTTTCTTCTTTTGATTTTCTTTCTTTTTATTGCAAGAATATGCCGTGAAAAATGTTTCATTTTCCATTCAACTTCATTCTGTTTAAGGTCACAGCAGCGCTGGATCTCTGTGTTTGTGTTGTTGGCCGCATAATCTTGGAAAGTTAACAGCTTAGTGTGACTACGAACCAACTTTTGGGAACATCCACAGAGCATCAGTGAGTCATGTTACTGCCAGGAATTGTGAAATGGTTTGAGGTGTTAGGTGTATCCAAGCCAGATTTCAATGAGGTATGCATTATGTACACACATCAAGTACGCACAATACACAGGTGTGTCCTGTTTTAATTCATTGCATACAGGGGCTTCTTGAGAAAAATATTTTTTCAATATGATATCTAAAGTTGGCTGTGCTCTATAATGAAAACTGTCTCTCAACTTGAATGCTCATTTCTCGCTGCCCTGACAGCCGACATGCACTTGCTTGGGTTGCTCAGCAGAAGAGTGCCTGAGGGGCTGTGGACAGCTGCTCAGAGGGGTAAAACTCTTGACAAAAGCAGCTTTTATCCATGGTGGGCGCTGCATGGGAGCTTGACCGCTGGAAATAAAGACACAGTATGTGAGAGAATATCCAAGGAAATGCCGTCACAGCCAGTTGTCCCTGGACAGGAGCACACAGCTGTGAGCCACACTGCTCCTCGGTCTAGACGCTGCTCTCTGCTCTGCTGCAGCATGATGTTACACACAAAAAGCGTCTCTGAGCATCCACAAACAGCACAAGTTCTCTGTCACTGCCAGGCAAAAAGTTCCTGCACTGTATTATATCAAGTAGTTTAAAGGAGAGGATCAAGTTTTTCAAATCTGTCTTAAAACAGTACTCACATGCCCATATGTACATTGAAATGATATTTGCTTGCTGCATTCGTCCTGTTGATGCGGTTCATTAACAGATCGCCTCCTAACATGCTTCCGGTGTAAGACAAAATCCATTGTCTTCGTTCTGTGCAAATACATTTCAAAGTTTAAAGCATCTATAATCTTTTTTATAATAATTATGTATCAAATGACATTGTGATAACAATGTGAAACTGACAAAGCTTTATGGTGAGTTTCAGCTTTTGTTTAGCTGTCGCAACTTTACTGTGTTGGTTCACTCTCACTGCTTTCATAGCCTCATTTTCAGCAGCAGCAGGCTGTTTTTCAGAGAAAAAGCTCTAAAATCCCACTGACACAGTTAACGACAAGCTTGTGAACATAGTGGAGCATTTAGCAGCTAAATACCCAGATATTTCCCTCAAGGGTTTGGTGGAGACCAAAGTCAGAGCTAAAAGAGAGTGAATATTTGACTTACAATCGCCAGCTGGCCAGAAACACGACTCAAAATGAATGATAATGTTGGTCCGACTAACACGGAACTTTTATACCAAAAAGACTTTCAACTTTGGAAGATACTCACATGATTCATCTAACTCAGATTGCTGAAGCCTTATACTGTATTGACTTTAAATAAACTCTGGAATATATTTTTGCACAGAATGAGGACTGTGGATTTTGTCCTCCATCTCTTCCATTGGAAACATGTCAGAAAGGGATCTTTGACTGTCCAGTATGGAAAGGATGAATACATTTTTTTTAAAGTACACATAGGCATGTAAGCATTGTTTTAAGACAGACTTGAAAAAATGTTGAATTTATCCTTTAACAGTAGGAAAGTCTATTTCTGATCAGGTGCAATAGAGTTCCACAGCTGTCAGGAGTACTTGAGTTTTATTCGATGCAACACAGCCCCACACGATCGTGTGCCATGTGAAAATCAGATTATATAGCCTACACACTCCACCAACCACTCCTCAGGCTCCACATGCGTGTGCTTCCCGAGCTTGTCTACATGACATGTTTCGGCATTGTTCTTGTTGCTGTTTCTGCCCTCTGGAGCTGAGTGAGGAAACATAGCAGGAGGCGGTCTTGTGCATACCATTATCTCACAAAGCACTCATTACAGGAGTATCTCCCATATCCTCTATACCAGCAAAACATGTCACCTCATGCTCTCCGCCTCATTCTGAACACCGCAGCACTCAAACCCAACACCTCTTTGGCACGGGGCTCCACTCTAACCATGACTCACTTGAGTGAAATGCCTCAAACATTACAGTTGCCAAATTATGAAGTGAACAGAAATGTATGCATGGGGCTTGGCCTCCTGTTCCTGTAAGCAG
Source organism: Lateolabrax maculatus (assembly GCA_031216445.1). Classification (NCBI taxonomy): domain Eukaryota; kingdom Metazoa; phylum Chordata; class Actinopteri; order Acropomatiformes; family Lateolabracidae; genus Lateolabrax; species Lateolabrax maculatus. Next base: position 23,526,439 of record CM062201.1, on the reverse strand, counting down.
AGGGAGTTGGGGTGGGGGGCAACTTGACGCAGCCACTTGCAACCCACCTGCAAGCCCCCTTTTCATCAAAACAAACTGTCATGTTTTGCCACCGTACATCATGAAGACATATATTTTATTTACTCTTAACACCAAAGCAATAAAAATGAGGTAATCGTCTCCAGACGAGAATATTAAATTACAGTTACAATTGCTCTAGTTCATTATGTAGGCTTTGCGCAACAAGCTTCAACACTGATTAGTGCATAAACACCAGATCCAAGTAGTTATCTTTGTGAAAATCACCACATTATCTAACCCTTACATTTTGTTGAATGATCTGACTGCATGTAAATGGGGTATACTTCTTTTATAAGGTAATTGCATGTTTAGTGACTCCATGTCTGGATTAGTGAAAGTATGAATGCATCCTACCCTGAGATTTATCCATAGTTGCTCTATAATTACCACCCGACTCATGCAAAAACCCTCCAAAACATCGGCCTTGACATCCATTGCATCATGTTAAGGTTAAAACCTGTGATCACGCTGATAAGCAGCTACAATTAGCTACAGTATGGTGCTGCAAGATGGAAACAATTTAGCAGTTCCTGGACCTCAGTTAAATCAAATCAAATGTAGTAGGAAGCCCATTAGGTATTTGTTTATCAGGCCGACATCTTGAGGTATGTCCTGAGAGTACTTTATCCGAAAACCAGTGTCACAATCAGAGCATCGCGGCAGACTGGAGCAGGGCTCAGGAGAGATGGGCTTGTCAGCAGCTGTTTCAGTCCGTTGCACGGTGTGGAAAAGCGCTGTCATGGCCTACCTAATGGTAATTGTTTGGAGCGGTGAGAGGCCACCGTCTTGTCTGCATGCTGGTATCTGAGGGGCTTGGAGGTTGTTATAGTGGAGACACTGATATTTATATAATATAATATTATTTATATAAGATTTCTCATGTTTTTTCCAGATTTCCTCAGTTTATAAAAAAAAGTTTCTTTGGTGTTAACAGACATAGGGATGTATGTCAGTAATATTTCAAATGGGGGCAGAAAAGGGACTGTATGCACATTATTATTATGTGAATTTCAACCCCTTGGGATAGAAAAATAAAGTTTCTATCTATCCATTTGGAGGGTAGGTGGGAGCCAGAAAAGGTGAAGGGTTAGGTACGTTTTGCTAAGGGGAGGGTGGTGTCATTTTGTTGTGTACTTTTGTTTTATAAGCGTAGTTTATATTTTATTTCAGCTTTCCCTTGCAAGATTTATTGTTAAAAAAAGGATCCAATTGTTAATGATGATAAATTATGGCTTTAGTGTGCGTAATAGACCGTAAAGATGCACTTAGAGCCAAAGTGAAACTGGAAATTTCAAGTTCTGTTCCCAAAGTACAAAAGCATCATTCAAAATCCCACTGACATTTGTCATAAACCAAATAATTACAAAACCAGCAACCTTACTTAAAAGTACATTGTGTGGTTTGCTTCATATGTTTAGATGAATATGTTTTTTTTTTTTTTTTTATGATCTAATTTCATGTTAGTTGTAGTTTTTTTAGGTTTCAATTCATGAAGTGCTGTAGTGGATTAAAATTTGTCTTAATTTGTGTTTTTGTACATTTTAAGGATTAACCTCGTGAATACCCTCTTAAATTCTTTGTGCTCAGCCTCTTTTAGATGTTAATGATGAAATCGGTTGAACTTATTCAATACTGTTGCATTATTTTGACATGTTGGGGATGGGTGTTGCAGTTTTGAGTGTCCAAAGAAAATATTAATAACAACTTTGTGGAGGGCCTCGCTTTTTAAAAAAGTGAAACATAAGTTTCAGCACCCCTCCACACCCTAACAATTTTCATACAGTCCGTAAGATAGCAACAAAGGTGAGGAAAGAGGAAAAAGTGGGAGACGGGTAGAAAGAGAAGGGGGGAGAAAGTGTCGGGAAGAGAGAGAGATGGCGTCTCAGACAGACTGTCTGGCTGCACCGGGATCTCCAGCACTCAGCGTCATATGATTCTGGGGTCAGAGGTTATCCCCACTGATGAATATCGGGGGCCGAGCCTCGTCTCCCTCACAAAAGAAAGGGAGTTGTTTTCACTCCCTGGGTCTGGAAAGTTTATTTCAGGAATCCATCCTGCCAGCACGAGACTGTAAACCTGTCTCAAAGCAGAAGAGTTACGTCCACAAATATTACTTTTTTTTTTTTTTTACGGTTTTATCGGCCTGCCAAAACATCTCTCGATGCTCTTTCTCATTCAAATGCATCTATGGGTGTAATCACATAGCAGTGAGAGAAAGAGGGTACATACAGTAATTGTGTATATTTCCTAGTGGAACATACATCCCTGGGATTTTGACAAGATTTAGAAGATTATAGTTTGCAGTCTGTGAACTGTGTGAAAGTACACTGGTGTTTTATGTTTATCCTTTCATACTGAACGCCTCATCCCACAAGCCATCTCATTATATCCCTGCGTCTTAAGGTGGTAATACACCAGCTTTTTAGGCAATGCAGATGAGCAAAAGTCCCAGCAACAGGCAAAAAAAGTGAAAGACGGCGATAAAATACATATCTTAGTATTTCCTTGTAAAGAACTTATTTTTGTCCTCACAGTTGTTCTGTGTATCTTCATCTTTAGAGATCTTCCCGTTGATGTGTAAACTCTATAGTGAATAATCACAGGGCATTTCAAATAACACTGTCAGCGGGATTTCTACTAAAAGCTTCTGGGAGATTATAGCTGCCCAGGAGTGACAAGTGTGATATATGAGATCACACGTGAACAAATGGATGGCAGAAGCCTGGGCATTTATGAGCCCTCCTGGATCAGTCTTGGCCAGGATATACACAATCGCTTGACAGTCTTGATTTGAGTAATGAAAAACCACACAGGCTCTCCCTGCGGAGTGTGAAAAGGCTGGTTTGACACTGACTGAGGCGCTTCACAGGGTCAAGCTGCAGAGGGAGGAGTAGGCAGAGGTTCGTAGGGTTCGGATGAAGCTGCTTCCCTCATGTCTGCCAGGGCTGAAACACCATCTTCACGCTAGAGCTGATTCCCCAAAAACTGGCGGCGAATGGATGTGTTGGATGTTAGCGAGACAGGGTGTGGCCAGGTTTTAGTTCATCAACACATTAAAAAGTAGAGGAGTGAATGCTGGCGTTTAATGGGATGGAGAAAAGAGAAAGAGAGAAAGGGTTATAAAGGGATGACATGAAAAGCACCACCAAATCTGGTTTACTTCCCATGCTGCTTCCCATTAATCACAGAAATTAGATCAGTGAAAGCTATAACAAATTGTGGCTGCTTTCATAAGTCTTCATGAGTTATGATCAAGGTTATTATAGTCAACTAAAAAGTAAAACTAGAATTAAAAAAAAACTAGACATTAGAAGAAAACGAAAAATAAAATGAAAATATACAGGAAATGTCTTTAGTTTTATTCTTTGTCAATTTGGCCAAATTTACCAACACAGCGAGCATGAGGAGGCATTGGTGCATGTTTACTGAGATGGGCTGTTTCAGACTCGCTCAAGAGCTTTTACACCAACACATCACAGACGCATTTGAGATGAGTCACCTCCGTGTGTCCTGAAAAGTCATTACATTTTACAAACTCTTAAGTGGTACATGTACAGAAAAACATTTGTTGACTAGATCAATCGCTTTGGTAAGATCAAGAAATATAGCATCTCTCAATTTCCCATATTCAGAGGATGAAAGTATGTCATGAGAGCAGTGGTTGTGGAGTAATTGGTCTAAACCCAAGTTTTTCCCCAAGCAGCAGTGACTCCAATCGTGTACCGTCTGCTTCACCACTCTGGGGCCCCTCGGCCTTCCATACGCAATCTGTGGACTCTTATCACTGCAAGGCTTTATCTTATCCACACCATCAACCTCAGACTCACCAAACCCTCAGACATGAGCTACTGGCCAGTTTTTATTCCCAGGAGCCCCACGCCTGAGTCACCTCACCTACACCCCCCCACTCTATCCTCTGCTATCACTGGGGGAAAAGATAATGGGAGATATTTGCCCAAATTAGTGTCACTAGTGCTATTTAAGGTCTAATCATCTGTCATATGGAGAGTCGTGTATTACACTGGATGCCTGACATGTTTTTCATAACATCTGAGCTTAGTGCTGCTGTTGCATAAGGAGGCCTGGGAACATACTGCTGTAACTGGAGGCTTGAGAAATTGTAAGTTTATACACAGTTTCTGGGGAATTGTTCAACATTTTGGGAAATATGCTTATTTGCAGCTAGACAAGGAGATTGATTGAGACACTCTCGTGTCTTTGTGATAAATATGAATAAGGTAACTTACAGTCAGGATGTGGTTCTTTTAGCTTAGTCAATTATTGCAGTTTGGCTGATTCAGCCTGTTCATCAACAGTCAGCAGTTGTGGCTGTGACACACAGGTCATGGAGGCAATTAAGGTATTCCTGTTTTAAAACCCTCAGCACCCGATTTCTGCTATTTGTGTCAAAAATTGCATTCCTTTTGGTTGTCAGAACTCAATTAAACATGAGCACACACACACGATGAATGTGTGTGTGCTCATGTTTAATTGTGTGTGACTTATACTTCCTATGGATCTCATTATCTCCAATGTCTGTCTTGAATAACGTCCATCAATCTGCAAAGAAACCATAGAAAAATATAACTTATAACTCCAGAACACTGATATTTGTCTGTACATCCATGGGTACAAACATGCTTATAGCTAAATCAGCATACTTTTAATGGTGCCAATTTGCCAAAATGTAAATGCTGCAGCGTCACATTAAACACACAGGCACGAGAGTAGTATCAATCTACTCAACTAACTGTCAGCAAGAAAAGCAAATAAATGCATTTCCCAAAATGTCCAAATATTCCTTTAGCACACACAGACACCGAGACACAAGCAGTGTAGTGAGGCTTGCAGAAAGTCAGACAAAACAGGTTCCAAATAATCACAATAGGTCTTGGGTCTGCGTGTGCAATTGTCCCTAATTATGACAATAATTCAAGGGAGCTCCACATTCCAGTGCCTCTTATGGTTTTGCTGCTATGTATCTTGGAGCCTGTGGGGCCATTAACACGATACCAATCTCACCAATGGCTCCAGTTTGGGCCTCCCATGGGCTCCTGAATGCAACCTGTCCGGCTCGAGGGGATCCAAACATCCAACCCCCTCCCTCCCCTCTACACTCACACACTTTTCTCCCGAAGGAGGTGGGCATCAGGACAAACAATCAATGCCAATGACAGATCCACGTCAGACAGAGCATAATTATGGGAACAGCGTTCTGAGAGATACTGTGTCATTAAAACCCACCGTCTCCACTCCAACTACACCAGACTCTTTCCTGCTGCCTGTCCACGCTCTGAAGTGTGTGTGTGTGTGTGTGTGTGTCTGCGTAAGGGGTTTGCCGTGTGTTGGTGCATGAATGTCAAGCTTGGGCCAGTGTTTTAAATGTGTCCCCGTGTAACTTTTTGTGTAATTGCACCAGACGTTGCTGAGTGAGCCTCTAAAGGTGCAGAGATGACACGACAGAGACATGAGACACAACATTTTTAAGGCCCATGCATGACTGAGGGAAGCCTCAAATGCTCTTGACAGTTGCAATTTGAGAACGTAATTGCTAAAAATACCTACATAGCTGCTGTCTGATTTTGAAACCATTCTCACCCAGACACCATTACTGCAAGATCACTCAGAGGAAAATATGACACATGCAATTTGCATAGGCCACAGAAAAGTGGTCATGGCACTCAATTTGCACAGGTATTGTATCAGGATAATATCCTGCAGGCATTGTAGAAAGACGTGGTCTGTGTTTGTAATTCTCTTTTTCTTCTAGGCAATAATTAAGTTGTTGAGCCAAACAGCAAATCGTGTAGAGGCAAAATAAAACCCAGGATGAAATAAGTGTCAATTAAATTCTGTCTCTTTCAGTTTAAAACCCAGTGACAAATCAATTAATTGGCAGCTGAGTGATGAAATACAGTGTGAATTACACAACACTAGCTCTACCTGAACCATTATTCCTATTTACTCGACCAGAATCTGACATTATACATTATAAAACTTTTAGAAAATGAGAAACTTTCTGAAGAAAACAGCATAAAATTAGAAGGAACAACAAAACAGAGCTAAAAACCAAACGGCACTTTGGTTAGGTAACCTTAGCTAAAGTGAATTTACCCACTTTTTCATGCCTTTGTTATCTGTTTTGATGCTCCGACATCTTAATAACTCAGTATATTTGTAAATCTACACTGAGGCTACACTGAAGCAGGAAAAATCTTTCAATAGCATGACGCAAAGTGTTATGTACCGTATGTCAGTGAAGGCGAGAGGGATAACAGCACCATTTCCTAAAAAGGCACTCTTTATAAAGGGATAAGCTTTAATTAGTGGGTTTGTTAGTTTAATAAATCATTCTGAGTCAGTTAGAAGCAACAACTGACTAAGAACAACTTCTGGTTGTGGAAAAATCCTCCTCAGTATGGCAAACTTAATAACAAACTGCTTATTTATACATCCAGCAGTGACGAAGCAACACTACCATTCATTTGGAATCATGTTTTCCAGACACCAGATGAATGTGAGGCCAATGTTCACTCTCTTTTAGCTCTGTTTTTGGTCTCTACCACCTCCTAATTGGATTGAATTGGATTTTTAGCTGCTAATTGCTCCACTATTTTCATCAGCTAGTCTCTAACTATGTGTGTCTGGCTTCTAGTGCTGTGCAGAAAAACACTGTGACGCTCAGTAGAGCTGACGAGAACTGCAGACATGATAATTCATGATAATTCACAAGTGACGATTTTTTAACATACAAGTAGTCATGTGACCCATTATCTAATATAAAATATTGATTTTAGCTACAAGTGTCATGCTGGAGGAGGATTTTCCACAACCTGGAAGATAACAAATCTATAAAACACAAAGCAAATTATTTATTTATCATTAATAAATCAATTAAATACATCTTTATAAAAGGTGCCTTATTAGAAAGTAGTAGCAAAGTAGCAAGTAATGAGGTCAACTGCATTGCATTAATCTTTCATCTTCTTCTCCTCTTAGAGAACAGAGGGGACGGTATCACAGCAACAGGTCTGTTTAGGGCAGCCTCTGTATCAGCGGGACTTGGACTGCTCGGCTCTGTTTTGAGTAACTTAGGCTGCCGTGAAAAAATCCAAGGCATGCTAAAAACATAATATACAGGAGCCTGGCATCCCTAAGAGAGAGTCTGACTGTCTGTTCCTCTCTGTAGGTAGCCATGTTTGGAAGTGCTGACAAACAGAGAAGAAAGACAGAATGCATGGGGTCCGCGCCGGTGGCTGGATCCTCGCCAAATTGTCACATCCTCTTCATATTTGGGCTCCAACTATGGTCATCTTTCATAACCACGCTTGATTGTGTGTGTTTGGAGTAAACTTCAGCACTTTTAATAATAACTAGGAGTGATTTAGTTTGACTACTCTGCTTAATGTGAATTCTGAGTTTGTAGACAAAGCATAAGTTTTTAAAAATGTGTGGCGTTCTCATTTAATGGTCACATTTAGTTCTAGTCTCCCTTTGTCTTAGGGACGCCGGTACACAGGGGGATTTGCTTAAAGCCGTCACCCAATGAGTCAGTCACTAAGGTAGAGGAATCTCATAATTAAGGCCTCATTAAAGCTGCACAGCCCAACTATGTTGGTTTACAGGCCAGACAGAAACCTCACAGATTCACAATGGGGCCATTCATAATACCTCACTTCTCTGAAGGAAAAGAGAAAAAGCAGTTGCTCTTAGCATTTGGGCAGATGTAATTGCAATCACTCAGCTTGTCTGATGCTGATAATGGGGCGATGGGAAATTCCTGTCAGAGTCGTGGCGCAGGGTGGTTTCGCAACCACTTTGGCAGGCTCCATGTTCCACTGCAGGGCAGCGAATGCGTTACGGCATGCTCACATAGCTGTCATTAAACACATTTTGAAAAAAAAAAAAAAAAAAAAACATAAGACAATCAAAACTCACAAGTGTGTGCCACTCTCTTGCTTCTTGAGCAATGAAAAGGCAAATATTATGTAAACGTATATCGTCTGTCATCCCTGCACAGTTAAACATGTTGAAAGACTTCAGCTTATGAAAAAAGGGAAAGTGAATGTGCTTTAGCAATCCCAGTCACCTAATATACACTATAAATTCTGGCTGAGCTATTTTCAACATTTTTATTTTCATTTGTCATTTTAAAAACATTTCTCTTGACTGCTAGTTTATGTGAAAATTAAGCTGTGGCGAAATAAGAACACATATTAACTGGTGCCTAAAAATGTTGGGCAGTCCATTTAAAAATAAAAAAGTGATGTTTGTTTTCCTAATTTCGGGTGTGCTTTTCAGCAAGCAGCCCATTCCTGTCTGAAATGTGTGCTACAGTAGGTGGCTGAAATAGCACGTGGGTGCAACGTTCTTGTGGTTGGTCCTTGGGTACAGTATGTGACACTTGGCATCTCAGCAATGCTTCTATGAGAAGCCTCTATTATAAGGCATTCATGCAATGATGCTAACAAGCTCATTTTACTGGCTGGACAAGCATTTGTGCAATAAAGTCCAAGACCTACTTATTGGTGCTTTGTGAGACCACCCAAGAAACAATATAGTGATATTAAAGATTTTCTAATAATCTCCAAAGAGTAGCAATAAAGTCCCATTTACTGGACTGCAGTGTGCTGTGATGGACAACAGCTATTCAGTTTTAATTAAACTGGAAACAAATACATGATAAACAGACTGGATGAAAAGTTAATAGTCATTAGATTTAGTTCCCTGGACACATGATCCTGAATGACATGCAGAGTGTCTACTCTCAATCACCAGGATGTTTTAGTAATATTTTACAGGTAGATAACGGCAGTCATGAATTTACTTGGCAGTCTGCCAGTGTTTGCAAAGGCATTTGAGGTATTTGGGGTATTTTACAATTCAACTGAAAAAAAGAGAAATGTTAAGTTTGATGAACTCCAGAGGATGTTCTCATAAATAAATCAGAGAGATACTGAAAAAAGAAATTCTGATAGCAGTTCAAAGAAATTTGTTATTGTCAATTATTGTTATTTCCCTCCCCTGATAATAAGGTGTTTAAATGAGTAAGCATCACTATTATTCATATCATTATTATGTGCAGACACCAAATGGCAACTATTTTAAAAAGTTTAATTTCAAATTACAGTATAGTATGGGTAATAAAAAAATAGTAAAAAGATATAATTTTATTCTTGCAATAATCTGTGGTTTCAACAGTCCACGAGAGTGTAAATCAACACGTGATTCATACATTTCCTCAAACATAAATACCATATCACATGTCGAAGCTTTCCAATGTTACTGGTGTATCAGTTATGATAAATTACAAACATCTATACGTCAAGAGAAGAAAACAGTAAAAATAAACAGATAATAAATGATAACACAAAAGTAAAAATAATCTTAAGGCTACTCAAAAAATGTTCTCTTACAGCTCTCTTATAGTCAAAAGGGGTATCTCCATTTGTCTGACATATTTAAATGAGACTAAAGGCGTATTCACATTATCGCAGAAAAACAGCTTATGCACGCGTCTCCTCTATTGTTGAGTTTGCAGTTTGTTGCGACGGCTCTGCACAGAGGCCCGTGGTGAGCCGAGCGGAGAGCAGGTGCGCCAAAAGTTCACATTTATTGAACTTTGACCTGAGCTGCGAGTCCCGGATTGGTAAATACTGCACGGACCAATGCGGAACATGCAAGGTCCTGGTTTTTCCACTGAAATGTGAATACGCCGTAAGAGTCTACAGCCATGCGAGCAGCTCTATGAGGCTGTACTTATTTTAGTGTGTTGGCATGCTAACATTGGTTACAAAGGGGGACATGAATGTATGAACCAGATTTCATGGCAATCCATCCAATAGTTGTTGCAAGATTTCACAAAACCACAACTGTCAACCTCATGGTGAGGCTAAAAGGAAAGTCAGTGCACCACAAAATTCAGTAGGATTTATTCGCTGGGGACTACAGATTAACTAACGCGATTGCAGTGGCGGTAAAGCCACCCTGCAGGCCGCGGGGGGGGAGTTTTATTTCATCCAGATGATTCCAGCACTGGCTGCAGTGTGCACCAACAACCACCAGGTGGCACATGTGAGCAGTCCAGACTGCGTGAACGCTGCAGCTATGAGCAGTATAAACTTCTAATATGTTCTTCCACCTACAGTGCCATGAAAATCTTTGCACGGACCTTCATACCGTCTGTGCAAAAAAAATCAAGGCAAACCATCAAATAGCTGTTGAGATATTAAGTACAAGTGGTGTCATACAGAGCCTCGCCGCTAGCATGGCTAAAAATGCAGTAATAGAAATGTTACAAAACATATAATTAAATATGTGAGACATCTTGTGAGGCCGTATTCTCACTATTGAGCATGTTTCCATTGTCCAGTGTACTCACAGTCTATGTACCATATAACATGTATAAATGTGAGATTTAATCCATGATAAAAAATAACTATAGTTCATGAGTGTGTACATAATAGATCATGTAGACAAAATACATAAACATGTCAATATACATTAAACACACAAATGTACTTTTTCATGTTTCTAGCTCTTCAAACATCTATCCAGAGAACATTAAAAACTGATATTTGGTTTACCGCAAAGGTCTTGAACCACCATGAAAAATATACTGAAACAGACATGTTCACTGCTTTATTTTCAGGTTATTTTATTGGTGAAGCAACAGGCATCCAAGTTCCTCGGGGAAGTGGCAGTGCACTGTGAAAAAGAAACTCAGTCCTTGAGTTCTTCACATTGTCCTTTCACGATCCAACAAGCAGTCAAGTCAAGTGAATGTCAGCCTCATTTCCTTCCTTCAAACCTCCCCTGTGGTTCGGTGCTGTGTGATGGTGCTCATAAGAAGTCCATTGAAAAACAGAAAACGGCAGCAGTGGATGGCTTGGATGATGTTCTCCCTGTTCATGTGTGGGGCTATACACCAAGCAGCATGCCCATGAAATCAGAACCGTTCTGTATTGTAATGGAAGCGCCTGCTGCGTTATCCACAAATATGGAGGTGTACTGCCCGGCCTGCAAAGGGAAAATACAGTAATACACATAAAACAGTGATGCAGACAGATAATACTCATGTTTGTGTGTCTCTTAGTGTGCTGCTCACCTGTAGCTCCAGCAGCCCCTGCACGCTGACAGTGAATATCTTGCTGTTACTTTCTAATCCGACAATCATCTCCAGTGAGCTGCAATCATATTAAAAAAGGACATTTCTGAATAAATTGTGTACAACAACAATTAATGTAAAATTTGCATTCCTTAAGACCTTCTTAAAGTGAGTCAAAATGCCTTATTTAAAGGAATACTTTTTGTTTTATTACCAAGAGCTGGATGAGAAGATTGATATCAGTGTCATGTCTGTATGAATTGAAGCTTTGAAGGATTTTGATTTCCTCCTGCGGTGTCAATCTAACTCTCAGCAAGAAAAAGAATAATCAAACTCTAAGAGTCTGAATAGACTGTTGTAACATCGCTGCAGGCTTTAACCACACAGTGAGAGCACTGGCTCCTGTTAAGTGGAAAATGCTACATTTTTATGGCAAATCAATCATGTTTGTCTTCACTCCAACTGCCATCACAATGAGCCTCATTTCACATTCTCTGCATTTTCATGTGTGGGAGGGCGAGACTGGCTGGGGCTTTGGCTCAAAAAAGCAAGAGCCAAGGACTCTTTTGGGTTAGGTAACCCATCATAATAATATTATTTATACGTTCCTCTCATTGTACCAAGCTAAAAGGGAGGCTGTGGAGCTCTGCACAGTCCGGGAGAGACTTTAGGGAGCAATTCATTTCAGCAATTTTCACTGACTTTATGTAAATAGAAATTTTGAAATATTGGAAAGCACTCGTTCCCAACTGGGTTTGTAATTTTTCGCCATGAAGACCTGCTGTATTAGATTCTTCATTATCTGTCTCCCACATCCCAAACAAGGGCATTTCACTGCTGTGCTGCTGAACCTAACAGGCTGCCTGGAGTGTCAAAGGTGAGTCTATAAAGATTAGTTAGGCGACAGGGACGAGGGCTCTAAGTGAGAGGACATTTCCTTTAAAGACCTGCTCTGCTTTAATACAGGAAATGCCAAACTGGTTCCACACAAAGTGTAACAGACAACACCTTTAACAGCTCATAAATTCTGGTGAACGTTAAGGCAGCATTAAACACCAATAAAATATCACTTTTACAGAGGGAAAGTAAACAAAGTGTCAAAACAAGAAGGTTGAGAATGCAAAGTGCGGTTGTTGTATTCAGATTAATTACTTCCCAAGATCAATTTTAGTAACTTTTATCTGTAGTAACTGACCAGCATGTGTTGTAGCCATAACAAATGAAAACCATATGGATATTGAGCAAAAGAGTGTTAGGTAGGGTATATTTGGATTTGGATTTGGGGTATTCAGGAGTCCTGCAGCATATTTATTCTGGTTATAATACTTTTTTTTGGAGTATGTGTTGCGCATGTAAACATCGCATCCCGGTTTCAGGAACCTGGACATGCCACCTGGAGTCCTCCGATAGAAACCAGGATACTGTGGCATGTAAACACTCGATGGTGCAGAATACCTACGTGTATCTGTGGCAGAGTGATTCGATGCAGATCAGCACCCGAACATTATCCCTGGCCTTCAGCTGACTCTTGCTCCTCTTCACCTCGTTGTGGTCTGTAAGGAGGCAAAATGTTCACAGTCACACGAAGATACCGGCTCACGTAGTAGCTCAAACTAAATATATTGCCCTTGATGTGACCCCTCGCTAAAACATTGTCCAATCCCAAGCCCGACGCACAACTGGCACATCCACTGGATGCTATCAGAGTCCGGGCCAACGTTAGTGGTTCTGTCCGGCTCTTTATTGGATTAGGGGAAGTTTCCACTCCGGCAACCCAAGCCAACGTAACCTGAGATAGCATTACGGTTGCTAAACACATTGGTTAGTCCTCATTCTAAAAGCTTTTTCTCTTGTGACAGTAAAAGTTTTAAAATATGAAAAAGAATGCAAGTTAACAGTCAGATCTTTCATTTTTCTTTTATCACTTTTAACTCTAGGTTTACTTGCTCTACGCTGCAATACAACAACAATGCTGTTTTCTTTATTTCCGTATCTTCTTGCCTGGGACACGTAGCTTCAGCCTCAGCCGTTTAGCACAATATCATGTCTGTAGCCATGAAGTACATATTTAAGACGCCTTTTACACAGTTGTCATTTTAAAACAAGTCAGCTTGAAACATTAAAAAGTCATCCGGTCATCCGTTTTCAACCAACTCAGCTGTCAAAATCAATGATTGTCGCCTAGAAATGAGAAGAGTGTCTTTGTCTGCCTCTGTTTGGAATCAAAGACCCATTGTTGCAAAGATTATTCAGAGTTTCGAGCGCCATCGTAAAAAATTTCATATGATGGAATTATTGACAGACGTAGCAACAGTAACTAAGGGGGGCGGGGTTTTTAGCAAATAGTCAACAAACAGTCTTAGAGTTTAATCAATAATGCACAAAATTGAGCAGAGTCAGGACTGTTCGTTGACTCCTAAGGCCTTGGTGTATGTACTGCAATGCCCCATTATAAGACAGTGATTTACCAATATGGACGTTAGCAGAGAACTGGTAGATCCCAGTGACGGGAGCCGTGAATCTCCCGGTGGATTGGTCCATTCCCGACCCTCTGAGGAATGCTCCTTTAGCCGGTGGCTGAAAGCACAGACAAGTTGAATTAACATTTTAACATTTTAGAGCGATAATGCTCAAAACAAAAGCTCAGCTACAGAACAGTGGGCGGGTACTCAGTGTCTTGTCCAAAGGCCCGGTCACACCAGCTTTTGCGAGTTGTCACTATGTCACAAAGCTTAATTGAACCACACATTTCATGAAGACATATGGACGAATTTTACTGTTCCACCCTGTGGTGAGACCAGGCCCCAAGATTCCTGGATTCTGAGCCCCATTTAAGGACTCTGCCTCCTTGTGTTGCCCTCCATTGTCTTTCTCTTCACTTCTGACTCTGCAAAAACATGTAAAATATCCTTTCCAAAGACATAGTAACACCTCAATTCTAACATAGTGCTGTGTTTGCATGTTAAATAGTTTAGCAAAGCTTAATCCTCCCTCTTCCAGCCTTGTCAGCCCATCCCAACAGGGCATAGTTCTTCCACTACAGCATGCTGTTTGAAACAGTGTCTATTTCTGTCCTCTCCACACTTTATTCCAAGTCAGAGACAGAGTGCCTTTTGTATGCCGCCCAGAGAGTGATGTGTAGAATTGAAAAAGTAGATATTTCTGACCAAAGAGCCAGTCTTAGTCCCAGAGTGGCAGCGCATGCTTTGCCAGTGCCAGTTACCAGTGAGGGGATGATCCTCTCATAATTCCCCCACATGCGAACTAAGCGATGATTACCAAACACTCGCTCTTTCAAACACAGTTAAGACAGAGAAGCAAATGGGTCAGAAACAAAGCCTGTAACCATGCAGGGGAGGATTAGCCAAAACTTTTCTTTTTCAGCCATGCGCAGGGAGCGAAGCTGAACCAGTTCATAAACATTTACTTGGTTTCAAACAAACATACTGTCTGAAAGTTCTGGAGCTCCACCAGAGTCTTCTTGTCGACCGCCACAGGTCCCTTGAGCTTGCAGTGGAAAGCCTCCTCTATCCGCCGGTAGGAGGTCATCCCCTCCAGGGTGAGGAGAGCTGTAGGTAGCTGGCTGGGGCTGGTTTGTCTGTCCAACGCTGCTGCTCTCCTCTCTGTAGCCTCTGACAGAAACACATCCAGGTTATTACAGCGCAGAATGAGCGAACATTGATTTCAAAACTATTCTTTCATGGTAGTGATCACTGTGTGGTTTCTACCTTTAATCATCTCTTTGAACTCCTGGAGAAGCACTTCCTGGGTCACTTCAGCCCCAGGAGAGCCGGGGGGTCCCTGTGGGCCAGGAGGGCCTGGAGGACCGGGTGGGCCGGGCTAGTGGAGGAAAGACGTACAAAACATTGTCATGCACCACACTTGATTTGACAATCATTATGCAGGTTTGTCTTATTTACTGTAGTAAATGAGAAAATGCACCAATCATCATTAAAAGTAAACATTTTGAGAAACTGCAGGACACACAGTCCATCTACGGGATTTACCAGGGGTCGTTTGCGTTTGCGACACTTTCCAGGGAAGTTACCAACAGGTCTTTTGACAAAGTCCATCCATGATCCCAGTGGATCCACTCTCTGGTTGTCAGAAATCTGCAGCAGAAACAAAAACACAGAAAAATTATATTTTCCCACGTTAATTAGTAGGCCAACATAAGTTTTAACAAATATGAAATAGGCTATCAAGGAAAATTAAAGTATAATCAAAAATGATGTTGTTCAGTGATGGCAAGCTGTAAGGTCATTCAAGTCACATGTCATACAAAGTGGCAGTTCAAAGTGCTTTACAAATGGCAATATATAATAAAATTAACAAGAAAAAAATAAAATGCATATACCTGTCCCACTATAGGAAAACAAAATTCAATAACAAGGAACATTTTTCACAGACAGACTTTCCTCTAAAGCCACCACACTGTGTCTCATTCAATAATTACAGCCTTTTCTAAAAAAAAAGTGCTATTTACCAGATTAATCATATACTTTATTTTCGAATAATTCTGTCCAAATGGGGCATAATGCAAAGAAAGCTGAATCCAGTGAGTCATCATTTCTTCCTTTAAACCATCATTGGAAAATCTTGCCCCAAGATACAATTAAATGGTGCCAGACACCAAGGAAGGTCACACAGGGAAACCTCTTTCTTTCTGTCTCTCCAATTCCTCGTGGAGTCTTTTGAGTGTGCCATCAAAGTTTAGTCACCATCCTCCTCCGAAAGGTTCACCTCATGCTTATTTTTTCATTCCTTATAATTCACTCAGGTGCCACGTCAGTTCTTATTTGTCCAAAAGACTTGGATGAATGTAAACAAACCTTGTCAAGTGTTTTTTTAGCACATGAAAATTTCCATGAGCACTCTGGTGAAAAATGAGTCTGCCTGTGTATGTGTGATGTAGATTCTGTGGATTGCAGACCTCAATTACTGTAGTTTATAACAACATGTCAAAATGGCCAACACTTTCTCCCTCACCCAAAGACACACTAGTATTTTCTCTTATTAATACTGCTTGTGTGAGTAACGTAATGATGGAAAATGTAATAAACAAGATAACAAATGTATATACAGTGTGTATACAAGGGCGAGTTATGATTTAAGGTTGTTAGTCTGTTTCCTAATCGTGTGTATGCTCGATCTTCTTATCTGAAATAGCTCATTTTTAATAAATTACTGTATAGGAGACTGGGATCTGTTAGGGAGATGAGAAACATACTCCAGGAAGACCTCTGGAAGCAACATTTATATGCATAGTGCAACAACTGGCGTGTTTTCATTTTGGTATATGTGAGACTGAATGAATTCCGATTACAGCAAGCTCGAATCCTAGAGCAACCCTTCCCCAAATGTCAAGTGCCTTCAGTCGAGATAGAAGAGGAGATAAAGACGGGCCATGGAGGTGAGCTGCCTGAAATGGAATTTGTTTAGGTTTGGCAGCGGGACATGGATCACTTATCTGCAAAACCAACATGCCCCTTTCTTCACTGTCAAAGACTTGCCTCTAGTTCCACCGCAACAAAGTTACTCCTTGTTTGTCTTTTCAATATACTGGAATAAAAACTTGTCTTTTGGATTTGGGATTTGCAGCAGTCTCTCTCTCTCTCTGTGACTTTCTCCTCTCTTTCTGACAGCAGACAAAATAAACAACTTAACAGGCGCTGCGCCGGCTGCATGTTGGATCGTTCTGTGTTTTTGTTGTGATTTTGAGGCTTGGAAAGAGATAAAAGCGAGACTGATTTGGTCAAGACAAGAATACTTTGACACTACTCAAATACTGTTTCCATAGGACTGGGAGCCTGTTGGATAAACTGCTTTTTCCTTTGCCATGTCAATTTTTCATATTCATTAACATACCAGTTCTGTAAGCTTTATAGGAATAGTTTGGGAAATACTTTTGGGCAGGCAGCAAACAAGTTGTGAACACAACACTGACATATCATCACTTTTTAAAGGATGGTATAGTGAACGTGCTAGAAAACAGTTGCTAGTGTTAGTTATTTATCCACAGCAGTTATAAAGCAACATTATCATTACTTTGAAGTCCAATATTCACTCCATTTTGGCTCTGTTTTGGTCTCCACCAACTCAAAATATCTGGCTGTTGAGAAACTAAATGGTTTTAAAAGTTGCTTTAAAGCTTATTCGCTTTTTTGCCAAGAGTTAGGTGAGAATTTTAATCCCACTCTCATCCCTGTCGTCTATCTTATTATTATATTTACCATACGGACGTGATATTTTCCAAAAATCTCAAACTACTCCTTTAACATGCCGGTTTAGTAAGTTTTAACAAATATTAACATGTTGATGACTGGTGGTTGAAGTGGTGCTGGGGTTGGACTAGTATTCCCTGCCTGTGGCAGTCTGAGTATATTTCCACTGGGATTGATTATAAAACTGTGAATCATCACCTCAGACACTCTTAGACAGAGCAGTGTGATATAAAAGACAGCCACCCGATTATGAGAGCCAGTGGACGCTAATTCCAAAAAAAAGTCAAAGCTTCATATTTCTTCTTGTGTTTACATCAGTGTCATAGATCATTTTCTTGCTTTTCCAGAGATATGAAACAGTGCAACTTGGCCCACACATGTGACTTATAATTACACATCTTAGCCATTCCCTACATAATAATAAAAACGACAGCATATCATTGCCAGGAAATCAGGCATACTCTGAGCCTGTTATCCCCTTTAACACACGCCATTGTAATTAAATCATTAGAACCTTGCCCTCGAGGATTTTCTGTGCTCAAGGAAGAAAGGCTACGACCCAGGTAATTATTACCTTCATTTCTGAGCTAAAAAATAACAGCAAATCACTGTATAAATAATTTAATCGTCAGCTTAAAGAATGCTCAACTCTTTCCATTAAACAGGTTTAATTTTTATTTTAAGCAACTGCACTGTCAGAGCATAATATACACTGTATAGTGACAGCTGGGATAGCTCACACAACTTGCCAAAATTCTGATTCATTGTATGCAGGTGAGTCTCTGTCTCCACTGAGAACATCAAAGACTCCACACATGCAGACATGAAAACCATATTGCTTGATGACACAGAAAAACCTGTCAGAGGCGTTCAATCTCTCACCCGCTGCTATTGACTGTGGCGTAAAGTAAACTATGGATTCCCTCGCGTAGCTCTGTATCAGCACGTACAACTCGTGAACAAAGTGGGGAGGGAGCAGATCCAGGTATCAGTCTAGGAGTTGATGAAGAACACCAGGGCTCTGGCTTTGATCATCGATGATGTGTGAGTGCCTCAAAGTGGCCTCGTCTGTCAGCAGGTGTCGGCGCACGCCTTTCCAGCACGGACCGAGAGAATGTGTCAGGTATTCTGTCTAAAGGTGAGAAACTTTAAATCTTCCAGACAGTGTTTATCCTCATTGATGGGGCTCTAAATCATGACATGACTGAGGCTCAGATCTGAAGAATGGGATGCATTGTGTCCAGGGAAGAAGTAAAAGTACCAACACAACAATGTAAAGATAATCCATTACAAGTAAAAGCCCCACATTTAACATTTTAAGTTAAAAGTAAAGGTACAGAAGTATTATCAGTAAAATGTATTAAGTATAAAAGTTAAAGTTCTTGGTCTAATTGGTGTACGATAATATATGACGTTATTAGACTGTTGCATCAGTGTGTAAACAGCATTTCACATTTGAAGCTGGGTGAAAGGGGAGCTAGATTTTATAAGGAATAGTTGAACATTTTGAGTTATGTGCTTATTCGCTTTCTGGCAGAGAGATGGATGAGAAAATCGATAGCAGATATGAGAGTGGAACTCTGACGGTGTTGAACTATGTAAACTACAAATGCCTCAAAATTAAATTAAAATTAGGCAAAATTAAGCATTATAGTATACCACCACTGATTGTGCTTAGTACTCATGGCACACATAAAAAAGTGAACAGAGTTTGTTTTATTAACTTAAAGCACAGTGAGTTTGGAGTTTTTGGATCAATTAGTGAATCAGTTGTAATCATTGTTGATCATTCACAGAAGCCTACGAGATTTTATAACCCAGAAAAAAGAATGAATAATTCTTCTACGTGCACTGTTTTGTGTGTGTTTGTCATGTAGTTTGGGGAAAATTAGGTTGAATTTATTTGAAGCAATAAAATGGAAAATATTTCCCTGGGGCAGTATGCCACCAAAAACACAAACACAACTGTTAAAACATGTCTCTGGGGCTGCAACCAGATACTGAAACTCTACTCCATCGCAGGCAGCTCCTGAATTCTTCCATGTGTACAGTTGAACTTATCTTGTTTTCATTATGTGTTATCTGTTTTTCTACCTGTCCATACACACTAGACGACATGAAACTTTTTGCTGCTGATAAAAATGTTGCACGGGCAGGTTTAAGGTTGGACAGGATGATGGAGAGCCTTCTATAATCCCTTGTTTTTACATCCCTGTACAGCTCCCTGTGCACTCATCCATGCATGGGTGGACAGGCCTAACTCTGGGCCGATCCCACCCCGGGAGGCAGGGATCCCCAGGCTGTGTGGGACGGGGGGGGATCCTGGCAACCTGCGTGCATCCCGGTCGTCATGATTCCACCCCCGTGTTCCCCACCGCTGCACTTCACTGAAACATATTGCTTTGAGGATTAATCGCAGAAAAGCTAAATACAGTTAGGCATGCAATGTTGACTCTGTTCTCTTCTCACTGTGTTATTACTCAATTGGCAAGCGCTGTGTGCAAAAACATACACCGTGTCACACTATGAGGATGCTGCTATTACTTCAACAAATGTTGGAAGTGTAAATGAAACATAGTTATTATATAATGATATAGTCGAACATGCTTCTTATAATGTGGCCTGATTTTAACTTCACTGTTGTCCCAACAAAGGTTTGTATGCATTTATTATGTGTGAGAGAAAGTGAATAAATTTGTGTTTATGCTTGAGAAATCACCAGAGACAGTCTTGGCTTCCTCTTGATATAAAGAGGCAATCTAAGCTGAAAGAAACCTTGAGCGCTGTGTCACATCTGTTTTGTGTACGAATTATAGCTTTGAAATTGGAGTGAGTGCTCATTTTCCCTGTGGTAGGTAAAATGAGCTGTTGAAAAGCTCCAGTGATCCAGTTCCATCTCAGGTACACAGCTTTGCCCCATGGTTTGACTGTAGGCAGAACTCGGGTAGGAAGTCATTAGATCCTCCTCCTTTTATATGATTCATTTATGGCTCTGCATTACGTTACATAAGTGCATATTGTAAATGGTTCATGTTTTCTTTTCTTTCTTTTATATGCAACTAATTTGCCCCTGTCCTGTAGGGTTACAGCTTACAAGTAGTTGGAGAAATATGATAGGTGGTGACACAAACAGGGCTACAGAGTACTAACTGAAACTGTAAAACTGTTGTTCTTTTAAAAAGAACATGTTGTAGATGCCAAAACACAATTACATTTATTTTGAAAGGAGTAGTTCAACATTTTGGGACTTACACTTTTTTTGTCAGGAGAAGATCAGTGTAAAAAACAACACGTTATAATAATAACCCCCCAGATTTTTTTTTTCCAGTCTTTATGCTAAGCTAAGATAACTGTCTCCTGGCTGTAGTTTCATATTTAGATAGGAGTGGGTTGTCATCAATATCATTTCTGGTTTTGGCATCTATTACACGTTTTATAAGAACTACTCCTTCAATCTGACTGCTGCAGAGGAAATATTTAACAATCTCAACACACTCTAATGCAGTATTGTTGTGATTTTCTTTATATAACTGCTCATTATTATGCACATCATATGCATTTGCAGGATACATCGGAAATACCATCCTCCATTGTCACTATCAAAATAAAATGGCCATCTTATGTTGACTAATCAGCACTAAAGTTGTTTTACTTGAAGCCATAGCTGACCAATGTAATGTTAAGTGTAGCAATAATTCTAATATCATGCATGGTTTCAGGAACATGACCAGCACATGATAAGAATCAGGCAAGATTAAGGGATTTCTATAAATCTGGCATCAATCTGAAGCTATTATAAATGAAACAAAATCCAAATAAAACAGTCCCTCTATGTCTGTGTGCTGAAAACACAACACACGTGGTTTATTTTACTTGCAGATTTCTGATGTAACGTCATAAGACTGTTTATTATATAATTTTTCGCTCTCTTTCAGTTGACTTAATTAGGTAATGTTAATGTTAAATAAGAACAACCTTCTCAGTCTTCTGACATGTTGAGTTCACTATCATGCAACACAGACGACAGGTAGTCCACACCATCGGTAGAGTATGAAAGGTGTGTGCTCTCACAGTGGCGCTGTTCCCTGTGGGACTCGGTCTTGTCTCTTATGTGTAGGTTGATCCAAAAGGTCCCACACACTGCTGCATTAATCATCACTGGGGATGAGAGAGAGGAAACAAAAACCTTCGCCTCAGGCTAAACCCAGCCATTACTCAACACGCCAGGCGTGATGTTTGACTTGACTCCCTCAATTACAGCCATCACTGATCCCTCACTGCTCTCAACAATGACAGATTCCTCTCATCTTCAGAGTGGGGAGCAATAAGGCTTACATACATGTACCTTTGACATGTTGCTCTAAAATTGTACAACGTGATGGTTCACAGAGATCACAGTTGTTTGAAATGTACCTCAGTTATCATCTCATTAAAAAAATTCCACTCACAGCACAACTCCACACCTCACTATTGTGATCACTTTCAAATGGAAAATCTCCCGAGGAATGCAGTGTACGACTGCATGCTGCCAACAGCCCACACACGGGATTGGTCAGATAGAAAGTGAATGCCATCATAAGAACTGTTTCCACTGTTTCCACTGGGCACAAGGGAAAAACATGTAAATGTGGAGTGTAAATGTTTGGCTTGTTTGAGAACACAAATTTCTTGCCAAGGCAGCTCCAATGGACAAGTTGTTTTCTCTGGGACCTAACAGATGTGTAATAGGATAAACTTACAAACTACCCAAGAAAAGCAACCACTTTTCGTGGTGTGTGGCATCCATTTTTTCTTTTTTTTTTTTTCTTGAACGGGAACCCAGATAGGGTGGCACCAACAAATGCAACCTTGAATACAACCACTTCCACAGATGTCAAGCTTAAAGCTCCGTTTCTCATCAGAGGTGACAATGTTTGGCAAAGACACTATCTGGCATAACACTGCGTCTTAAGAGTGATTATGTCATTACCCTCTGATTGTGGGAGATGAGATGAAAAGAATGTTAGAGAGGGAGGCACAGGGGGCTAATCCTCACCGAGGTGTTCTCTTTCAGGACCCTTTCTATGGGGCTTTGTGAGGGGCTTACACGGCATGCTGCCCCAGTTTTCGGGGCCGCACCGCCCCTATCGGATGTCCCAGACACAGCGGAGTCAGACTAGGCCTGTGAATGACAGAATCAATGGGCTGGGAACAACATCGCCATAGGTCTTTAAATATCTGCCCACCTAACTTTCCCAGGAGTTACATCATGGCAGTGGGCCTATAAGGGACCTCGGGGGAAACAGTGTTTGTGAAGACACCCGGCTCCCTGTGGGATGAGGCAGAGGAGTGAAATCCCTGTGGGGTGCAATCTTCAGCAGGCTTGAGGGTTGACACAAGGTCATCCTTCATAGCCTCTGCTTTTACAGGGCAAACCAAGTCAAATAAACACCACCAGGCCACAACCACCTACAATGTGTTCTTAAAGATACAAAGGAGACCTCACTGCTTGGTTTCAAGGGGGGAAAAAGGCGGTGAGGGTTATGGTTAGGATTCCAGAGACTGGCTGCTGGTAGGAGCTGAAGGCTGGTATATAGGGCAGTGAGAGTTATATAAGAATGCCAACATAATGGGTGGGCTGAAAGCAAAACAAATAGCCTGTTGGAAACCATCGCAAATATGCAACACCAGCAATAAACCAATAAATAACGGAGTCAAGGGCCAACTGTTGCGCCTGAAAATGGAATTGTACCACTGTAATGCAGTTCTGCTAGAGGAGAACGTTTCTTTTTTTGTTCTTCAGTTACAGATGACTATTTTTTTCACTTGTTGTCATAGTAACAATTCTCTCTAGCAAATAGAAACTTTTAATGTTTTATTTTTCATCCTAGTCGGTTTTATAACTTAATGTCCTGCTGCAGAGATGAGGCGTTTATAAACATCTTATCTTATCTCCCTCTGCCTGATACATGAAACTTCATGAATTCCCAATTTGTTCACATAGGCTGGAAAATTGGTGGCAGACACCCGCAGCGCGCGCTAATTGATGCATTGATCAGCCTTTAGATGTCCACATTCCTGGCATACCTTCGGAAGTCATCCATTTAGTGTTTCACACATTTTGGTCCGTCTCCCTGTCTGAAGCTTGACCTAGCAGGGCACACCTGTCCTCGCCTAGCTTTTACCTTTGCCACAATGTATTTGCCTGTGCTGACAAGACATCTGCACATATCTTACATATCAGCAGGTTGACTTCAAACTTTAATCCGTACTACTGTTTTTCTATGTGCAATATCATCACATGGAAATAGCTCATAAATTATAGGTGGTCTATATAAAATGTATAGCAAGCTTAAACATCAATAACATTAAATGTTTACACTTTTAGTTAGTTAGTTTTAGTCAATACCTTTATGCTTCCACCGACTTCTTCACTGTTGGAGAGAGTAGCATTGTAGGTCTCAGTGTGTTGTGGGGTAGCCTCCTTTGGCCTCTTTCTCTCCTTCTTGGCATCCACCCCATCCAGAAGGACACACTGAGTCCAAAACACTGCAGCCACCACGGCCAGAGGCCCAGCCCCACACCACATCTTCACACTATTTTTCAATCAGCACCAGAATCCGTGCAGAAACAACCTTTGAATCTTCTGTGGGGGAACCAGCCGTGCGATTAGACAGAATCTGAGGATGCCCACAAGGTTTACAAACACAAAGTCCCAACGGGGAGGAAGGAGACCAGAGGAATGCAGCTTCAGGGACTCCCTGTCCAAGAGACTGTCAGACTGACTGCTGCCGCTGTTGCTCCCCTCTTGATGAGCTCTCAGCCAGCGCAACGTTGCAGGGGCAACTCTAGCCAGAAAGCCAGGAAGCTTACTCAACTATGAAATGTGTCAAGCAGAACGGTCCAAGGGAATGACAGATCGGCGCAGATCTGACAGCTAATAAACCCATTAGTGAGATTTTTCACGCTTTCTGCTCTGTTGGGGGGTGAGGTGTGGGGTTGGGGGGGGGGCACAGGGGGCAAAAGAAGAGGCAGAAAGGAGGGGCGTCAAAAGCTGAGGGTGGGCTGTGGGGGCTAGAGATGGATGGCAATATTCTCTTTTTCCCCCGCTCTCTCCTGCTGTTTCTCACACTGAGCAGTGGATTCAGTCTCCAGCAAAGTTGTGTGGTGGCTGGAAAAGCTGCAAGATCCACAAAAGTTGGGCGTTCATCAAAAGATGCAGTTCAGTGTTCAAATCAATCTGTCTGTCCGCAAACCCTGCACCCTGCGGGGAGGCAGCCCAAGTGGAGATGGATGAGGTCCAGTTTTGATCTTTGCCCAGCCTTCTTTTTATCTTCCTTTTTTTCCGTTCCTCACTGCTATCACAACCCTTTACACGGGTAGCAGTGTGGTCTTCTGCTTATGTCTGACACAGCTCAGGTGCTCCCTACTAACTCTCCCAACAAGTCATCAAGTCCAAGGCCACGTGCAAGTTTCACGTCAGAGAGCAGTGATTCGTTGTGTTGCATGTGTCCCTTTTTGCCTGCTCCGTTGCACTCCCTCTGGTCTCAGTTGCTCCTTTGCTCTGACTGAGCTTACAGGAGGGCTCACAGAGGAGTTTTATCATCACCCTTTCTCCCTCCCGCTTCTCTTTCTCCCCCTCTCCCACTCCCTCTGCCTGTCTCTCTCAATGTTTCTCTTCTCCCTTGCCTCTATTGGCAACCTTACTGGCTTATTCAGCTCTGTTTTATCTCATAGATGAAATGCTCAAGCTGAAGAGGTTCTTTGGCAGACGAGTTGTGTGTGTGTGTGATGTGTATAAAGTTGTGTATCTGTCTGCGAGTGTCATTTTGGCTCAATATTACCCTACTCTACCAAAGCCCTGTGTTTAGATCCAAGCAAGAAATAGAAATGGACTTTTTTGTGACCTTAAGGCATTATCTTGTGGAATCTGTTGCTTGAAAACCAGCCAAAGAATCCTGACTGTGCCATATATGACCTGTTTGTTTTATTCTGTATTGCTGTTAAGCAAAATATCCCACTTTACTGAATGCTCTATTAGGAAGTAATACTTATATTCAAGTGGTGTAAATTGCTGGTTCCAGTAAATAACATGACTGATGTGTCAGTCAGATTGTTGGTCTGTGTATTCCTACAATCAGCTAATTTGTCTAAGAGGAATCCAGCTCTCTCATACTCTTAGTAGGATAAATAACATGTTTGCTCCAGATTTTTTTTTTCTACTTCACAACTTACATTTTAGTAAGTGGGTGCTTTACTGGTCTACTTGATATTATTACATTTTAACACAGCGCCACCCAGAGGAAGCAGCCTGCAGTACAAACAGCTTACCAGGACCTTTTCAGTATGGCTCCATGCTGGTCCATCCTACTTCCTGTATCCAAAGAGGAGCAGTCAAAAGGGTCCAGCTCTCCAGAGGGAAACAAAACCAACCTGGAAATTGGGAAACTTTCCCTTTAAAATAAAAGAGAGAAAATTCAGATTGCATGTGTTTAACTAAAGTTTTTTAAACCACTAAACTACGTTTTAGCTGTCTCACCTTTGTAACAATTACTTTGAGCTATTTCACTATGTATTCATGTCTGTTATGTACCTATTTGAACCATTAATCCATTTGGCTATCTAATAATTTATCCATTACTTTAAGCTATATTCGAACCATTTATCCATTACTTTTAACTGTATTTTAACCATTTACTAATGTTGCTTTTAACTATAATTTATTTCAACCATTCATCCATAACTTTTAGCTATATTCTATCCATTTATACATTACTTTTAGCTGTATTGTTACTATATATTAATGTTAGTTTTAGCTCTAAGTTATTTTAACCCATTATCCATAAGTTTTAGATATATTCTATCCATTTGTACATTACTTGTAGCTGTATTTTAACCATTTATTGATGTTACTTTATGCTCTAAGTTATTTTAACGCATTATCCATAAGTTTTAGATATATTCTATCCATTTGTACATTACTTTTAGCTGTATTTTAACCATTTATTGATGTTACTTTATGCTCTAAGTTATTTTAACCCATTATCCATAAGTTTTAGATATATTCTATCCATTTGTACATTACTTTTAGCTGTATTTTAACCATTTATTAATATTAGTTTTAGCTATAAGTTATTTTAACCATTTATCCATAACTCTTAGATATAATTTACCCATTTATACATAACTTTTACCTGTATTTTAACCATTTATTAATGTTAGTTTTAGCTATAATTTGTTTTAACAATTTATCAATAACTTTTAGATATATTTTAATAATCCATCACTTTCCAGCAGACATTCGTCAACAAGGCTTTTACTTTGAAAGTGCGGACCGGAAGTCCTACTAGTGACGCGCGTTAGCTTAGCAGAGCTTAGCAGCTGGCCAGCGACCAGTTCAACCAGTAATCAACGCTTACTGGAACCACCGTCAGGCGCTTCCCAGCCGACCCGCATCCCCCCCCACCCCGGGGGGGCGTGTTTCAGACGGAGCCGTCCCGCAGCGGGGTGGGGGGGGGTGGGGGGGTGTGTTGTTGCGGAGCCACGTGTACAGGAAGTGGAGTCTGACAGCTGAGGAGGAAGTCCAGCCAACAGTTAGCCCCGCTCGCTCTCACGCAGCCGTTTCCCAGCTCTCGTCTCAGAAAGTGGTTCGGACTCCAGCACCGGGGCTCGTCTCTGTGAGTGTCATCCTCCTTCAGCCGCTCGTATTTTAAACTATTTACTGAAACCAAACGTCGCTTTTTAACCTCTAGTGTTTCATTAGCCTGCGCGTGTTAGCCACTTAGCACAGCCAACTGCCTCTCACGCGCTAACCGTTATTTAACGTTAAAATAAAAAATAAATAAATAAACGTCGGTTGCCTCGTGAGCGTTTAGTTGTTAATCGTGCTGGTAAATTATATTAAAGTGGAAGATGTGAAAGGACGATGTCAAGTAATCGATATGACCTGACATAACATCCCAGGACAACGTAATGGAGCGTTCACGTCCGTAACTGCGTTTTATTTATGATGTTATAATAGTCAGTTAGTTCAACAACTCCTGCAAATATCACTGGAGATTTTAAAGTTGCTTTCAACGTGTTTGACAGCCAGTGTGAATCTGCGTAATTTGTTGTGCTTTTGCCTTGTCTGTGTTTGTGTTTTCCTGGATGTTAATGGCATTTGTTGACTGTAGTTGGTTTGATTTAACAAAAAGAAAAAGAGGTTGACGTGAGCGAGATTTTCCAGTGAGTTGATGCAATTGTGGAAAATCCGATACGACCTGAAGGCAGCAGTGTAAAACTGCATGTGTGGTTTATCTTGGCAAACTTCTGCTGACACCTTTTTTTGTTTTGAGAGTTATCTCTTAACTAATCTTTTGCTTTTACCGTCACCCTTCTACAGGCAAAAATGGCTGTCTGGAGAAAATTGTGGTGCGGAAACCTCCTGGCCGTGTCTCTGCTTTTCTACATCCAGCTGCACACCATGGACGTGCATGCACGGCCAGCCAACATGTCCGCCTCTAAAGATAAGACTCCAACCAGCAAGGATGAGAACGAGATTCTTCCCCCGGACCACCTGAACGGGGTGAAGATGGAGATGGATGGCCACCTCAATAAGGACTTCCATCAGGAGGTTTTCCTGGGTAAAGAGATCGAGGAGTTTGAGGAGGACTCGGAGCCGAGGAGAAACAGGAAGAAACTTATCGAAATTTTCACCAAGTAAGACGTGCTTTTCACTCTTTGACTCTCACTCAGGAGTTACAGCATTCCTGCACAAGGCATTTGAGCGTAGCTGCCGATCAGGTTCTTCAGAAGTTACCAGCAGGGAGTCTGGGTGCAGCTGCAGGGATTCAAATGCCTAACATTTGAACACTAGACTATCAAAGAGGCACATCCCTTCGGAAAAATATGCCACATGCTTCGATAACTATACTTATCACTGTTATGAGAAGTTGAGGTGTGTTGGGTTTAGATATGCTTGGGATGTGTCACACAACATGGTATTGCAAAACACACAGAATGACAAAGTGAATTGTGAAATCCTGTAAGTATTTACTATAAATAATTTTCCTCTTTGTAGAAGGCAGAAGAACAAACATGAGACAATACATTAGAGGACCTGTATTGAGAGGAAGAAAGGAACATGTACTCAAAGTATTAGAGAGTATACTAAGAATATAGCACAGTACTGTATGTAATTAGCAGTTTAATGGAGCAATGACTGTGTTAATGTTCAATGACTCAAGCTAAATTAGCAACTAATTTCTTTTTTTTTATTCTCCTCTCTCAGAGTTGATTTCAACAAGGACAAGAGTGTTAGTGCCAAGGAGATGCAGCGCTGGATTATGGAGAAGACGGAGGAGCACTTTCAGGAGGCCATGGTGGAGAACAAGAACAGTTTCCGTGCTGTTGACCCGGACCGTGACGGTGAGAGAGAGAGAGAGAGAGAGAGAGAGAGAGTGCAGCACTGCCAGGGTGGCCTCTGGGAGCCATGTTGCAACACTGTGTCCTAAACTTGCAAACACTTTCTGTTTTCTGTTTTCCTCAACTCATGCTTTGTCTATAGGTCACGTGACATGGGACGAATACAGAGTAAAATTCCTGGCCAGCAAAGGTTTCAATGAAGATGAAATTGCTGAGAAAATAAAGAATAATGAAGATCTGAAACTGGATGAGGAAAGTAAGTACAGAATATGTTGTGATCTTTTAAAAAAATCTCCCATAATATGATCTGCAGATATCTAGTTAAAATCTGTTTAGGTACAATATAATTGAGTTGCATTTTCTGATCTTCTGCATTGCAGCTCAGGAGGTTTTGGAAAGCCTGAAGGACCGCTGGTTTCAGGCTGACAACCCCCCCGCTGACCAGCTGCTGAACGAGCAGGAGTTCCTGTCTTTCCTTCATCCTGAGCACAGCAGAGGCATGCTCAAGTACATGGTCAAGGAGATTGTGCGCGACTTAGGTACATTTTACTTCCGTTGTTGTCTTAAACCAGTGTTACCAATGTTTTTGGGCCACTTATCGGGCAGTGGAAACAAACTGTTAACACAATGCTGACGTTAACGCAGCAGCTTATTTACACATCCGAGGAATTATGGAGAAACATTAGCATTAAGAGTCAGTTTGGATGTCCATCAACTCCTTAGGAAAATATCTGACTCTTTAGCTGCTAGATGCTCCACTATGTCCCCCAGCTTGTCTTTAATCCTGAGGTATAATCTAACCCAGGCCAGATAGTGTACAGTGGGTTTATAGATCTGAAAACAAAGCTGCCTGCTGCTACTGGAAATGATGTGACGAGAGCAGCGAGAGTGAAGCCGCAGGCTGTAAAACCAAAACAAATACGTGTAGTTATTGGGTCCATTGTGTGTCTTGTGTGTTATAGAGAATTTAATTTACATGTTGTAAATCGGTTTGGCTCGGCTGGTGGACAGCTTCCTACTTCCCACCCACTTTTTGGTTTCGCTGTCTGCAAAGCATTAGTGCAACCTGGTATCATTTTGCCTCAGGCGGCACAGTGGAGAGTGTTGGGGAACCTGATGGTTACATGGCATGCGTTAGGACTGCAACTAATCATTATTTTCATTATTGATTAAGAACACTTATTAACAAATGATTTATAGATTTTCAGAAAATAGTGAAAAATGCCCATCACACGTTCTCAGAGCTCAAGGTGACATCTTTAAATGGCTTTTGTTTGAATAGCAGTTCTAAACCAAAACAAGTTAACTATCATACAAAATATTCACTTTTTTGTGATCGTTTCAGCTCCTGTAAAGCTTATTATTGGTACATTTCCATCATAACACAGTGACGAGCTGTACTTAATCTGTTACTATCTGTAAATATCTCCTTTGTTTATGTGACAAATACAACAGTGTATCTGTAAGTTTGGTGTTAAAATACTAAATGTTGTACCTTACATCAGCGGCCATGTGTATCTGAATAAGCATTGCTATTTAACAGATCCAGTGTAAAAATCCGATGTTCATTGTGCTTTGCTTGTAGACCAGGATGGTGATAAGAAACTGACACTGTCAGAGTTCATCTCCTTACCTGTGGGCACCGTGGAGAACCAGCAGGCTCAGGACATCGACGACGACTGGGTTCGGGAGAGGAAGAAGGAGTTCGAGGAGGTCATTGATTCAGACCGTGACGGCATTGTAACCATGGAGGAACTGGAGGTGAGTAATGAAAAAGAAAAAGTCTTGTTTATATATTTATTTATTTGTTGTGTCTGAAGATTTCTAGTCAGTATTAAGGACCATAATTTCTTTTTAACTGTGCCGCCAACCCCCTCCTTCTGGTTTGTCTTCTTGTGTGGCGTACAGGAGTACATGGACCCGATGAATGAGCACAACGCTTTGAACGAGGCCAAGCAGATGATCGCCGTCGCAGACGAAAACCAGAATCATAACTTGGAGCTGGACGAGATTCTCAAGTATAGCGAATACTTCACGGGCAGCAAGCTCATGGATTACGCCAGAAATGTTCACGAGGAGTTCTGAAGACAAACGCTCAGCAAAGCAGGGCAACATCCTACATCTGCTTCAGGGACAAGCCCTGGAGGGGGGGCAACCTAATGATAGGATGATCTAGTGTGCAATTGTGTGTTTAAAAGCCTAGCCTCAACGGCCTCTTTCACTGCTGACTTAAATTAATACATCCTTCCTTCAGCCCTGGACAGCCATCAAAGTTAAACATGGTCTACATGTGCCATTGAACTGTTTTGACTTTCAAATGTCGGGCTTTTCCACGAATTTGAGGCACCGCAACAACTCCAAATTTTTTTGTTATGTTGTGAAATGTGTGTATATGAGGAATTTTAAACCCTGACTTGATTCTCCGTTCCTGGTGCAGTGGTGAGAGAGACTGCGCAGCTAGGCGAGCTATCTGTTCTGCAGGATCTGTTATTTTTAGCTGTGTAAATATTCATTGTCACGTACACAATGCCTCTGTCAGAGAGGAAAGCTGAAAAAATAAATATAATGCTGCTGAAAAGGAACAACCCTTTATAGAAATATATTAGTGACGCACAAAATACCACTTCATTCCCCTAAATTCAAAAGGTGATTATGTCATTAGTGGTGTACAATTCCACTAGTTTCCATAATAGATAGCATCCATCCGTCCTACTTATAAACAGGGTATTGATTGTGTAAAAAAAAAATATAACTTTTAAAAACTGCCTCAGTAACGTACAGTAATCCTACTTATCAGACTTGCATTAATAATTTATTGTCAGAGTGATAACAACTTAAAATGTAAGCAAATATAATATATGAGAACAATGTGCCTTTATCACAGCGCACATTTTGACTTATTGAAGGAAAAGCGCAGGTGTCACTGATAACACTAACAAATTAACATAATCAGATTCACCTGTTTGTGTCAGGTCAAAATGTTCCTGTGGTAAAGGCGTATGGTTTTGTTCTTGACTAAAAGCAACCTAGTTAAGATGTGGATACAGATGAATTTATTTATTTGACCTGTAGAATTTGGATCGACTGCATCTTTGAACGTACCTTTTTTTTTATAGCAGTCACAGGCTGCTCACAGTAGGAGACTGGTGTCGGTGTCCCTGCCTTGGGAACAGCTCACTCTTCATCATGTTTACCTGTTAACTTGTGAATGCTCTTGGTTAACTCCACCTGTACTTTGTTTTCAAATGCATGGACATAAATGGAATTTACATTCCTCCACTATGTTGAGATTTTTAAAGACCTGTGGCGTGTTCGGATCCTGCTACAGGCTTCTGTCCTCAGTCCTGTTTAGATTGTAAGATAAGATTTATGATAACAGAATGTGACACAGCTTTATAAAATATATTGCAAATAAACTGGTAAACAATAAATATTTCTTATCAATTCAATGGCACCTGGATTTTTTTTTCACTGTTACTTATTTTTAGGGCTGCAAGTAACAATTACATTCATTACCAATTAACTGTGAGAAAAGATATTCAGTTTACTATCGTATAGAACAAAGAACCAGCAAAAATGAAAATGTAAGAAGTCAGGATGAGTAAATTTATGGTTTTCTTATGGCATTTTTTAAATGTAAGTTTACTGCCACACTAGTGGCCCTGTAAGCCTGTAATTGTTTCAGCTGTATTTATTTTAGGGATGTATGAATCATGACAATAATTGCCAAATTAAAGGAAAATTAGTCGTTAACATGCAGTTCCTCCGTTATCAATACTCTTGGACTCTGGATTTTATTTGGATGTATGAGTTCACTTGAAAAGATTCTTTAGTTTCAATCATCAATGAGTCCCAGATACTGTTTTGAGAAGATTTTATTGCGTATATACGGGTTAAGGTTCATTGTGTGTTCTATGTAATGTAGCACTTCACAACACAGCAGGATTGTAAGAACAACCATCATTTCACCAAACCAATGATTTGTTTAGAAGCGGTTACATACTGAACATCAATTAATATTTTTATAAATCACTTGTCAGATTTGATTATTCACAATTCAAATGCAATACTGTGAATTTTACAATAGGCTTTTATTCACAGCAGACATTT
Source organism: Lateolabrax maculatus (assembly GCA_031216445.1). NCBI lineage: Eukaryota > Metazoa > Chordata > Actinopteri > Acropomatiformes > Lateolabracidae > Lateolabrax > Lateolabrax maculatus. Next base: position 23,493,553 of record CM062201.1, on the reverse strand, counting down.
TTAACTTGTCGTTGCAGGAAAAGTAACGATGGCTGTTTTCCATCAAGTGTCCCAGGAAGCCTCTCTGGTAAGCCAGCATGTACAATACCAAACCCTGGGACTGGGACACAGCCATCATTAATGTTATTGATTACACCTCTGCTTTGCCACGTGAAAAAGGTCTATTGCAATCTAAATGGCTTCGACTTTTACATGATCGTGGGAGACCCAATCAGATTTTATGTGCACGCTTTACTTCACAAACATCACTTCACAAGACAAGAGCTTTTACATTTTTCCCAATATCATTGTGTTTGTTGTACAAATTTGCGGTTTACAAACCTGTCCTGAATGCTACTCCATGTCAGACACATGCAACCTTAAGAACTTTAAACCTGTAAAAAAACACGACAATCCCCTCCAAATACCGCACCCGACTCTATGCTGAAACGAACTGCATCATTCAACATACTAAACAGATAAATATAATCAAGTTAAAGGCCAGTACTAAAACAGAATGGAAACCATTTGAAGAACAGTGACACATCATTACACAGTACAGTACATAGCTAACTTTCTCCACTTTTTTTTTTTTTTCATGATACAGATAACACACACGGTACATTCATAAATGAAACATACAACATATTCATCAAACTTATCACGGTATTGATTGAAGTTTAAAATAAAAGACATTGGCCTAAATAAGTAAGGCAATTGTGTGTATGTAAAAGCCACTTTTAAACAATTATAGGATGATTCTGACAATAATAGAGAGCAGCAAGTTCCAGTTTCTCCTCAACACACATTTCTGAAATAAAATTAAAATTTGGGGCTTAACATGTTAAAAATCAACTTCACACTGCAGTCTTTAAGTACCGTAATTGCAGAATTTTCAGCTTTATGTTTGGTCCCCTAAATTTGGAGACTATGTATAAAAAGGGCCACAATTCCTTCTTGTTTCATCTGATGTGGATGTAAACGCCCTCAAATTAAAGCTGAAAGTCAGCACTTTAACCTCATACTTATTGTGCAGAGCCGAAACAACAAGATGTGTCGCTGTTCGGATACAGACTGCACTGTTAGTCGTTAACATGCTATATGCAACACAAAGAAACTCCACAGTTGGAATAAATGTAAAACTGACCATGATTAAAATATAAATACATAAAATAATCACAGAAATAAGGACTGGACAGTAAAGGAAAGTTAAAAATCGAGTTGAAAACAAGTCACCTGTGATGGGCTTGTGCTCCCCTCTAGTCTCGGTCTCCATTTGGTCTTCATGCTTCTGTCTCAATGAGCCATCAGTCTTTACAGGTAGGGATACTGGTTGAGTTTTCGCTGGTAAGCACCACTGGAGTGGTGGAAAGGCTGCCCTCCCAGCTGCTGCTGCTGCTGCTGCTGCTGCTGCTGCTGCTGCTGCGGCGGCGGCTGTTGTTGTTGGTGGTTGCCGTACTGTCCCGGAGCGGACCCTCCCAGGGCCAGGCTGCCGTTCTTCTGGAGCAGCGCCAGGGAAGAGTAGGCCCCGCTCGCCCTGCCGTGGCGGGACGAGCCACCTTGCATCTGGTCCACAGCTTGGGACACAGAGGCCAGGGCGGCAGAGGCCGGGTAGGCGTACAGGTTTGGAGTTGAGCTGAAAAGTGTGTTCTCGTGAAGCCGGTAGGATGAGTGGGAGGACACAGGAGGGGGGTATGTGGGCTGCCGCCTAAGGGAACTACTGCTTCCTGTCTGGTCGTGGGATGATGACATCACAGACTGCTGTACCTGAAACAACAGAGCGTTGGCGTTTACAGACGATCTGTCCCAATAATCACACTTGGCGATATTTGCAAAAGTCAGAGCTCAGTGGGACACATCTGTGTAGGTTCTTCCATTACTTTGTAGTGTTTGGACATGAATACTTATATTCACGCTGAATCCACTGCGCTCTTAAGTGCTTGGGCTTAGAAATAGTTGGCACTGTTACCATCAGTATGTTTATACTTTATGGTAAAACAGGTAATGGTATACACTTATGGCAGAACATTCCCAGTTGGTTACAGTATCTAATATCAAAAATCTATACTTCTTCATGTTCTTCAAAATAACATGCTGTGTCTCTTTCCTGTTAGGTAGTGAGTGTGCTCTGGTTCCCCTTTCAGTCTCAACCATAGACTGTATAAAAGAAGGTCTCGACGCCACACTGTGGCGGTAAGTGAAAATTCACGTTAGTATTGGGACAGAAGCAGACTCTCCATGGGTTCTCCTCGGGAGCAGACATCAGCTACATTTGAAAGCCGTTACCTGACTCAGGTTAAGAGGCTGAGATCTGCTGGATGCAGCACGCTGATGGCGATCTGTGTTGGAATCTCCTGGCCGACTGGACTGCTGAGTTGACCCCTTCTTGGACTTTCCAGAGCCACTTGTAGCTTGATCTACAGTTATCAGTGCAAAACCAGACAGAATACAGTGAGCACTAAGAAGAGTACAGATTACAATAAAGTAAAATGTATTTGTTATTTCAGTTAAACCTGTCAATGCAGTTATTTACAATAAAACTGTTATATATGAAGACTAGAAAATAGTAATTCATGGCTGGACAGAATTTAAATAAATGTGGACTGAGTGTGGCTCTCCGGCCTCGAGGACCTGGAGCTGCTGGAGCTTTGTGGGTTGTGCTCTCCCCTGGCTGGCTCTTCACAGAGGGCATGATGATGGCCATAGACTTGGTGGGCTGCGAGGTGGTCTTGGGACTCAGGGGGCTGCTGGTGGAGGAGTCAGAGTCATGGGAGTCGTGTACCGTCACACAGCTGATCACGTTGGTCCTCTGGCTGGTTCCAGAGCTGCAGGACAGAATAATGTGGAGAGGAGTAAATAACCATTTCCACGGGGGGAAAATTCAAATTCTACAGGCAGGAAATGAGCTCACCAGGCAGCGGGGAACTTCCTGTCATCCTCGTCTTCTGAGTCGCTGTGGATGGTGATGATGCTGACAGCAGGACTAGGTGTGTCAGAGATGATGATGGGCTGAGACTGGTCACCGGCTAAAGCAGAAGTGTTGTGGACCACAGTGGTGGCCGAATGCACTGACGACACAGGCCTGGAGGGGACAAGGATGCTCTATCACTGCCTTTATTGCAAATACAAAATCTACTGCAATACTTAAGACTACGAGTTAGAGGACAACAGAAGTAGTGTGCCCCAAATTTATGTTCCATTTCATTGACAGCTTGTACTTGCTTCAAATAACTTTTCACTCTTATATTAAATAATCGTACATTCTTATATCCTAATAAAATAAAGTACACTAGAGCATGTAAAAGAATCGCAGATGCTTTTGCCCAAAACTTTTGTAAAAACTGAAACAATTAATTAATTTATAACTATACTAATTTTTCATTTTCCTTTTCTGACAGTAAAATGTATGGTTTAATGAAAACCACAGCAGCCCTTGTGTCTTGCTCAAGGACACTTTGAACAGGAGAAGCCAGGGGTCGAACTACCGACACTACGATTTATGGACGCCCCCTCCCCCGAACAGCATGTCGATGGTATGAATGTACGACGGTCTGACAGGATACCTGGCTCTGCTCTCTGCATGTCGAGCCTTTGACCTCTTGCTCTGTTGGGCTCTAGAGTGAGCGGCCCCTGAGTTGTTGCTTTGGGAGGCAGCGTGACGCCCAACACCAGAGTCCTGCTGGCTGACGCCATCGTACTGGCCTCCATGACGACCCCTATAAAAACAGAACAGGACGACCTCAAGCTATGCCTTTTAAACTCAGCGTGAAGGCACAGAGTCCCGTTAGACTCAACTCACCTCCAGCCAGAAGCTTGCTGACTGTCGGAGACAGGGGCTCCCATGGGTGAGTCAGGCACTACCGCCTGCCCCGGGTTGTGGATGGCCATGCCTGGCATCTGCTGCCACGTGGAAGGGATGAGGATCTGCTGTGTGCCTGCTGGCCAGCCCTGCTGTATGCGCACACACACGTACATAAACCCATGTTAAACATTTTACCAATTTCAGAAACCTTAAACTTCAGCAGTGACACTAAAAGAGAACAAAGTGCACTGTGTCGACCATAGTAGAAAATAAGTCAGTTAATTTCTTAGAGAATCATACTGAAATAAAAGGCACGATGAGCACATGCAGTTTGCAAACAGACACATACGTTCCCATCTCTGTCCTACACCAGGACATCCAGCAGATGTCACATTAAAACTAAACCCTGTCACTCTGACAGCTGAACAAAACTCGAGATGACACCGCACGGACGCCATCTGCAATCTTGTTTCCAGACTTACTCCTCTGCAGAGAGAGCTGCTCAGAAATAAATGTGCTGAAAAGAGAGTTAAGAAGCAGGAAATACAGAACCAAGCTTAAAGAAAGACAGAAAAAAACACAACATCGCACTCAGGTTCTGATGCCAAGCATGCATGCCATACAGTCCTGCGCTGTGAACAAGACAGTCAACCTGAAATGTAAAAGAATGTGTTAGTCTGAGATAAGGAAAGGGAGAACTGAAGGTGCAAACGCTTGTCTCACTGCTATAGTGATAACAGGGACATTTGATATCAAGCATGAATGCCAGTGTGCCTTTTTTTTTTTTTTTTTTAAATCTACCATTAGGAGGCACATAAGTTGTACACATGGTGGTTTAAATGCGACTCGAGCCAATTTTGAAAAGATTTAACTTTTTGTGAATTTCTAAACTTGTGATGACTTTTCATATTTACAAAAGTGTGTTTCCACTGGAAGCTAAAGTGTGACAGTCAGCATCTATAAAAGGAAGCTTTAAAATAAATAGCTTTGACATTTTGGGAAATAGGCTTATTTGCTTTCTGGCGGAGAGTTAGATGAGAAGATAGATACCACTCTCATGCCTGGCAGTCAAATTTAAGGTGGCACCCAGTCATAGACAAGTAAGCACAATGAGATACTCCAATGAAATGAAAAAAACTGATTATTTCTAATAATAAATACTGTGCACACCTCTCTGCCAAGAAGCTTCAGATATTCTCCTAAACTCTCAGAGCCTGCATTAAAACTTGTTCTTCTTTAAACATTGAGGAAAAAGGGGACAGCAGGGGCCAGATGTATAAATGCATGCATACACCATTTCCCACACAAACTGGTATTTATAAAAGAAAAATGTGCGCACCCCATTTCCCTGTGACATTGCACTTCTTCTTTGCCGTTCTTCTGGTCTAATGAGTGGTGGAGCGGGCACAAGTATCGTCATGCAAACAGAGGTTTAAGGCCATTTCTACATCCATTTATGGTTAGGTTTATGCAAGTGCGCCCAGTTTCACAATATGTGAGACTTATAAAACAGAACTGGGTCTACGTGCAACTTTATAAAGCTGATGAAAATAATGTGGATTTCTTTGTGCGTACACAGAGTTCTATGCATCTGGCCCCTGAAGCAGCAAAAGCATAAATCAGACCGGTAGGTTGCACATGCGTCCTGCGCCCTGCTGCACACCGCTGACATACATGTGCTAGGAGGAAGGAAGAAAAGATTTCAACCAAGGTGGCGGTTGTGATGATGGTGTTTTACCAGCATGGAGGCATTCTGATCCAGTAAGCCACCGAGGCTTTCACCCGTGCAGCCAACTGGCAGCCGGACCGAGTCTAAACGTGACATTCCCGCCACTGAGGCGTACAGGCTGCCTATCAGCAGGGGGTCGAGGGAGGCCTGGGAGGAGGTGTGAGGGGAGGGTCAAAGGGGTGGAAGTGTTGAGACATCCAAACAGACTGAGAGGACACATTTGGAACAGACCTGCTATTCTACTGAATCCTAAAGAAGAGGGAGTCTTTGCTTTGGATCAAGAGTTTTCAGTTAGAGACACCAGAACAAGAATACTGATATTCAGAATCATCCTGAGAGTTTGAGTTTTGTGAAACTGAGAGTGGAGAAGAGAACAAAAAACAAAAGACCAAAACAAACATGACCAAATTTCCTGCACACAAATCAAAGCACAGATGCTGAGGCTCATTGGGTCATTGGGGTCGGGCCCTTCCAAAGGGTCACGAGATAAATCTGAAGGGAGATGGTTAATGGGGCAGGAAAAAGAACAAAAAGTTCTGCTGCACAAATTTGTATTCATATTTTGGACTTTTCTCAAATCTTTGCTGTTTTTGTGAAATATTGGACAATTTTGCCTCTTAAAACCTCTTAAAGTTATTCAAATGAATCCATTTGAGAAGTTTAGAGAATAAATGTCTCTTTAGTGGAAGTGCAAACAACTCATCAACATCTTAACGTGTCAAGGGAGCCCCGACTAGACACTGCTTTACTGGAATAGTGGAATCAGTTTCAGTAAAACTCCATCGAAGCCCAGCTCGAGTGCTCCTACCTGTGCCAGCATGCCGGGCTGGAGGTGAAGAGACTGGGACGACTGGTTCTGAGGAACTAAGGGCACTGAGTTGTCCATCCTCACCGGATAACCAGAGGGCTTATTGGATGTTTGAAGACCTAGAAGGAAAAGATGGCGGCAGATTATATTATGTCAAATAAATTACAAATTAACTGTTGAATATATATGAGATGATAAGGGATTATGAATTTAGCTGCTCAAAAGCACAATATTAATAAAAGGCTTATGTCTGTGTTGCTAGTTGGTCAAATTATTATAGTTTCTACATTTGCAAGTGTGAAATGAGATGACACAACATGACACTAACATCTGGTTTTCTCACCCTGGATGGTGGGTGGGCAAACTATAAGAGTTTGCTGGAAGGGCTCAGTCTGAGTGCAGAGCTGGGTGGGTCTGGTCTGCAGGGGCACACCCTGCTGGGTTAGACCAGGGATGTTTATGGTGGCCTGCTGGTAGAGGCCGGGCTGGTAGTTCAGCAACGGGACGTTACTGCTGAGGGACAAGGACTGGCCTCCTGTAGAGGCCATCTGTAAGACACAACATGCAGAAAAACATTGCAATCAATGCCTGAAAAGATGGGGAGTTCAGCCAGAAAGTCCACGGGCCTCATTTAATAAAGCATATGTAGATTTGTAGGTTTCTATGTGTAGAAATGAGCATACACACAGTTCATAAAAGCTACTGATATAACCTGCAACAAGTGAAAACTGGATCACCAAAACAATGTTATGAAGAACAAAGTGAGGCAGACTGGAGATAATATTCTCACCTGATTGTGCTGGTTTAGTTGGCTACTGAAGGTGACGGTGAGGTTGGTGGCTGCACTTGGGGTATTGTTGCTGGCAAACATGTTTTTTCCGTTCTCAAAGGCGCTGCATCTGCGTTTGCAAATGTCCATATTTTGGAAGCAGGACTTCACACTGTAAAACAAAAATTTAAACAGTTAAAACAGATGGAGTCCTGGAAACCACGGCTGCTATAACCAAATAAATTCAATACCTCTGCTCATCGTCTATAAAAAGCCTCTACGGCTGAGCATCGGCACATTCCTGCACTTGTTGGCTTACTGTGAGCTGTGAGGGAAGTGCAGCAGGTGAGTCATGGTAACAAAGGGGTGGTTCAGTGTCTTCATGGGCGTGATCCGTTTGTCCGCGTCTAGTGTCAGCATCTTCTTCAGCAGGTCGATGAACTCTCGCCTGTCGGCCTTCTCTGCCAAGATGTCCGTCCCCTCCAGGTTTGTCATGTTCACCTGCAGGGGGACAGGAAGTCGCCGTTTGACAAACTGTAACGTGTGACGAGAGTAACAGTAAAACGGACTGACACAGCCACAAATGATGAAAAAATAGTCTTCTATCTTGTTTGCATAGAGGGCAGAAATTAAAATAACCAGTTCCAGCAACGATATTACTGTCAACTGCAGGAGCTTATCTGGAATTAAACTCACCTGCATCATATCATCTAGACAGTTGAAGATGTATTTTCTCGCCTCCTTTGACTTGATGCCCATTTCTGCCTCGTGCTCTGCAGGTGTCTGAAAAATAACCACAGTAAGCAAGAGTTCAGTATGCGTACCGTACATATGTTACACATGTTCTCTCTGTGGGTGGACCTCTGCAGAGTCACTCACTTTGAGTCTCCAGAGGGGGTAGCTCGAGTCGGGGCCTCTGTTGAAAAAGCGGCTGGTCTTGGTTCCTGCACTCAGCAGGTACTCTGCCGGGAGGCCCTGGGTCTGCGAAATGTAACGAATCTGAGAGAGAATTAAAAAAATAAAAAGTCAGTTGCTAATGCAAAACAAATGTAAACATGGTGACCTTTATTAGCAGTTTATACAGTTAATAACACCTGCGGGCTGGCTGTGTCTGTGTTTATTTACACAGCTGTAAAGACTACAATTTGTCACCATTGTCATGAGGTTGCCAGTTAGCCCTAACCCTTTCAGAAGCCTTTACAAACCATATGAAAACAGTTTCTGTGTGTATGTGTATCTGTATAAGGTTTGTTTTTGTGTTACCCTACACATTGTAGTCCATGTTATTGTGGATGGTTTAATATATATATATATATATAAATATAAAAATTGATTACACATGTTAACTTCTTCATAGTGAGCTTCAGAGTTGCTGGCAAGCTTGTTTTCTTACCTTTGGACAGAGCCAGGCTAGCCTTTATATGTCTTTATACTAAACTAAACCAAATGTCACTTTAGAGTTTGTACATGAGAGTGCTGCAGCTGACCTGATCGTACTCTGAGGCACCAGGATAAAGGGGCCACCCCAAGAACAGCTCAGCAATGACACATCCCAAAGACCACATGTCGATCGCTTCACAGAAAGGAAGGCCCAGAATGATCTCCGGAGCTCTGCGAGCACATGGAAATTGACAAATGACAAGATGGCAGCAGGTTATTTACATTTTACAAACACAATGAACTGATTATGCAGAGCCCTTGCTGTACAGTTCAAGCTGAAGTACTCACCTGTAGTATCGTGACTGCAGGTAGGTGGAGCAAACGGCTTTGGACACGTGGCTGGCGGAGCCGAAATCAATGACTTTGACTCTGTACGGCTGCCTCAAAGGGTCCACTAACATGATGTTCTCAGGCTTCAGGTCGGCGTGGATCAGCCCCAGGCTTTTCAGCTTCATCAGGGCCGTGGCGACCTGCTGCAGAATAGGCCGTATACACTTGAGCAGCAGAGGGCTGAACTTGCTGTGCTTCAGGAAGTCGTAAAGGTTCTGCTCCAGCATCTCAAACACAAGGCACGTGTGGTTCTTGTGCTGGAAACACTCGTATGAGCGGACAAAGTTGAACTCATCGGCGTTCTCGGTGCTCAGCCTGCTCAGGATGCTCACCTACAGCACAGCGAGGAGGGAGAGGAAGATGAAGGTATAATTGTGTTTGTTAATGGATAATAAAGAAAAAAAACACCAGTTAACCATCTTTTGTTTGAACCCATTGAACCCTAAGTTTCCACTCCCTTTATTTAAGGCCAGGCATGTTGTTATTTTCAGTTTGGAAATGGCATCAATTTCCACGTGAGTTGTACTAAACATGATCTAGTCTGTCCATTAAAACAAGTATAATTTTTTCAAGCAAAACAACAAGAAGAGCAGTTAGCAGTTCCTGTTTGTGCTGTACCAATGGATGTTCAGACAACTATTACTGGATTACTTTGACACTAAAGAAAAATTCCAAACTTGATAAATATCAGGCACGATCTGAAGTCATAAGTCATTGTTTGTATGATTTATAAGTGGATTTATGGATGTTTATATGAGAATCTCAGGGTTAAAGAACGGGTCTCTGCCTATCCACCATAGTTTTTATTCTTTTAAACACATGATACTTACTTCAATTTGGCCTTGCCGAGCATAAGAGGGATGGTTCTTCAAGATTTTAATCGCCACTATCTCATTTGTGCCCCGCTTCCAGCATTTTGCCACCTGGCCGAAGGTGCCGCGCCCCAGGAACTCGAGCACCTCGTAGCTGTTGGACATGGAGCACAGAATCTCGTGCTGGACCAGCTGGTAGTCGCCCTCACTGTGGGAGTTGCTGCTCTTCGTGGTAGAAGTGGAATGTGCTATGGACTGAGCTGTGGTGGTCCCCCCTCCACCACCGGTGCGGTTTGAGACCACGGGGGCCGAGAGCTCCTCCAGAATCTGGACGCTGTCGCTGCTGTCCACCTCCTCGCTCTTCCGCTTCAAGCTGTACTGCTTGTGGTAGAGGTCGCACGGCTGGGAGGAGGACTCGGCATCCTTGACGCGGCGGCTGGAGGACGAGGAGGACGAGGAGGAGGAGGGAGGTCCGCGAAGGCTACCCGTGCTGTCCGCTGCCCGCACCACCGTCTGCTCCCGGGAGCCGGCCGTCGGCGGGTGCACCTGGCCGGAGTTGTACACTGGGTTGAAGGTGGAGCCGGAGGTGGAGGGTGCAGCTCCCTGGGTGGGGCTCTGCTGGTAGTAGCCATTGTCTCCCAGCTGGTTGGACACATCCCAGGCAGGGTTCTCCACTTTGAGCCTCTTAGAACGAGAGTAGGCACTGGAGGACACGGAGGGGGAGGAGAACACCTGGAGCTGCGACGCCATGTCTGCGGACGAGGTCAGCAGCGACCATCAACAGGACGTCTAAAAACCCCAGAGACAAGAGTTTATCATTTACTGATGATGATGCAGACCTGCAACGATTAGTCGATTACTGGATTAGATTAGTTTTTAAAGTGAAAACGTTAAATATTTGAAGTTTGAACCTTCTTAAATGTGAGAATCTGCTGCTTTTCCCTGAATTACATTAAAGTAAATTGATTATTTTTTTCTTCTGACAAAACAAGTGATCTGATGATGTCGCCTTAGGTTGTAGGAAATTGTGATTGGATGATTTTTAACTGTTTTCTAAACCTGAGGGGTCGTGACATGATAAACAGGGAAGGAAAAAACTAAAGCAAAAAAGTTCTGCTTCACACATTTGTATATATACTGTAAATACATACAATACATATATACACATACAAACACACACACACACACACACATATATATATATATATATATATATTTAACCAGGGCCTAATATCTATATTTTAAAATGAGCACAATCTTTCCATGTACCCACCGACGACAGCAGGACAATGTGTCAAAATAAACTACAGTTTCTCTAAAATGAAGGAACCAGTGTGTGACTCACTGATGTGTTTTTAATACATTTTTAGTCAACAATGGACGACTGTGGCACAGAGGAATAAGATTTTATTAGGGTTTAGCTACAGAGACAAAACTCATTGTTAGTTTTGGTCTTTTCATGGGATCGACTGATGCAATTTTATTTTATTTTCATAATCAGTGAATCTGTTTATTATTTCTACATCTAAATATATTCAGTTTTGGGACTTAAAACGGAGAAAAGCAGAAGATCCTCACACTGGAGAGAGACGGGGTGGTGTTTACCTAAACCACTGATTGATTGATTATCAAAACAGTGAATTTTCTTTCAATTAACTCGATTAATTGATTAATCAACTAATAATTTCAGCTCTAGACCAATGATAAGAAAAATATAGACTATCACCAGACTTTTCACACAACATAACACACTTTATATTGATATTGACAGTTTATTGATCTGTGTCATCTGTCTACCTGCTGTGCCCCACCTAGATCACACATCCCAGGGGTCAGGGTCTTTTTGTTTTTTTGGCCCCTGCCCCTTCAGGTGTCAGGTGTGGTTGTTGTGCTGGCACCCAGGCTTCACCTGTCCGTGAGCGACGGTACCTGTATCTGATGACTGGAGCACACCGTCGCCGATCCGACATTCAGGGCCTCGCCATCTCCTCGCCGGGCTCTGCGCGGTGCTGCAGCCGCTCAGCTGAGCCGCAGCTCCCGCTGCAGCAGGACGGACGAGCGGCGGAGCGAGCAGCGGGCGGTCCGAGTCACATCTGACCCGAGGCCGCAGTCACATCGCGTGTCGAGCGGGCGAAATGTGCATAATGTCACCGGGAAGTGTCGGGTATCATCATGGCGAGCGCTGTGGAGCCAGACAGAGCTCCATCACCGCGGACGGCTGCCTGTCTGTCTGCCCGCGGGACTTCCGGCTCTGCTGACGTCACGGCGAGACGTGACGGACGTCAACGGCGCAGTGAGTCAAAGATCGTCTATGATTCACTACAGTATGTTTCAGTGATAGTCAAAGATCGTCTATGATTGTTTCTGATCGTTTATGAAGATCGTCTATGTTTCACTACAGTATGTTTCAGTGGTAGAGTCAAAGATCGTCTATGTTTCACTACAGTATGTTTCAGTGGTAGAGACAAAGATCGTCTATGTTTCACTACAGGACGTTTCAGTGATAGAGTCAAAGATCGTCTATGTTTCACTACAGGACGTTTCAGTGATAGAGTCAAAGATCGTCTATGTTTCACTACAGTATGTTTCAGTGATAGAGACAAAGATCGTCTATGATTCACTACAGTGTGTTTCAGTGATAGAGACAAAGATCGTCTATGATTGTTTCTGATCGTTTATGAAGATCGTCTCTGTTTCACTACAGGACGTTTCAGTGATAGTCAAAGATCGTCTATGATTCACTACAGTATGTTTCAGTGATAGTCAAAGATCGTCTATGATTGTTTCTGATCGTTTATGAAGATCGTCTATGATTCACTACAGTGTGTTTCAGTGATAGAGTCAAAGATCGTCTATGATTCACTACAGTGTGTTTCAGTGATAGAGTCAAAGATCGTCTATGATTCACTACAGTATGTTTCAGTGATAGAGTCAAAGATCGTCTATGTTTCACTACAGGACGTTTCAGTGATAGAGTCAAAGATCGTCTATGTTTCACTATAGGACGTTTCAGTGATAGAGTCAAAGATCGTCTATGTTTCACTACATTATGTTTCAGTGGTAGAGTCAAAGATCGTCTACGATTCACTACAGGACGTTTCCGTGATAGAGTCAAAGATCGTCTATGTTTCACTACAGGACGTTTCAGTGATAGAGCCAAAGATCGTCTATGTTTCCCTACAGGACGTTTCAGTGATAGAGTCAAAGATCGTCTATGATTGTTTCTGATCGTTTATGAAGATCGTCTCTGTTTCACTACAGGACGTTTCAGTGATAGAGTCAAAGATCGTCTATGTTTCAAAGATCGTCTATGTTTCAGTACAGTGTGTTTCAGTGATAGAGTCAAAGATCGTCTATGTTTCAAAGATCGTCTATGTTTCACTACAGTATGTTTCAGTGATAGTCAAAGATCGTCTATGATTCACTACAGTGTGTTTCAGTGATAGAGTCAAAGATCGTCTATGTTTCACTACAGTGTGTTTCAGTGATAGAGTCAAAGATCATCTATGATTCACTACAGCACGTTTCAGTGAATCAATCAGATTCACTGCTACAGTGTTGAGGGACATGCACACCTACCAGAAAAAATAATACACAGTAACATCAGGGTTTAACAGTTGATTTCATTCAAACAATCCCAGGAACGGCAATATGAGCAGTACTAAATACTAGGAATGGATGGGAGTCATTATTTTAACAAATTCCTCTTATAATACCACAATCAACACATGGTCAAAAAGCCTTATTGTGGGCTGCAATGTTCATTAAGTCGTATTTTATTTTCTCATGGCTTCTTTTGTATGAGTCCTTCTTCAACCACCATTCCTAACATAAACTTAATGTATGATGAAAAAAAAAACACAAAAACAAAGACTTAATGCCAAATAAATCATCCAGCAGACGTCAGAGAGAGTGTTTCATGATATGGTTGTTAAATAATGTGTTAAATGCCGCAGGAAGTTTAGAAAGGTGTAGGTAACTATCACCCAACTAAAACACAAGATCAACTCCTGTTATACTTTCATGCAGAATGCCACAGTTTTTGTTTGACTCATTAATCTCACATCTCAACACAAGAGGACGCTGTTGTTTTAGCTACATGTGCTGTGCTGTAGATACAGAACGGGTTAGTAAAACTTCACAGAGATCTCCTACTGCATCGGTGTAAACACAGACAATGTTTATTTCCATCCATCTTTCATCAGTATTCCTGTCCATTCAGATATATTAGCATTTTTGCTTCTACAGCATGTATACAGTAACATAAGCACTGCATTTCATAGTGGTACAGCAAATACATTTAAACAAAATATTACGAAGACTACACCAGCATAGTCGATGCAAAGAAACAAACACATTTCATAACAAAATAAACTGCTCATCAAGTGACATAACACTGCGACTTCAAGATGTTGATTGTGGATGATGATAACTGATGATATGACGCTCTTTATCCGTACAATATAGCTGAATTCAAGTTTAAGTATGAAATATAATGGGAGTAAATGCATGCATTACAAACAGACAAATGTATTCATGTAGAGTATTTATGAAATTCCTTCAATGAATCAGACACGTTGATCAGAATAATGAAATTATTTATACAAAAAGAAGAAAATAAACAAAACAAGTGCTTGGCATTTTATCTTCTACCACTGTACAAAAGCAATGCTATATTTATAAATGCATTTAGGAGGAAAAGACCAGCAAATCCTCATTTCAAAATAAAAGGTTTATCTAAGAACAGCACAAGACTCTTGCAGATATAATGCAGATATTCTAAACACTGAATGATAATGAGCAACAGCATCGCACTTTAAAGTGTAAATTTCTCTGTGGAATAAAGGTGATAACTAATTAAGATTTTTTTTTTTTCTTATCAGGTTAAATTTATAGCTCAGGCCCCTTTGTGATGTTGAACTGATGCAACCCCAATTGTGACTTTGTATAGAAAGTGGCTGTTGCACTTTTCAAGTATATGAGTTTGTTCCTCTCCAGAGGAGATCTCAGGTAAGCTTGGCCGACTACCTGAAGGAGTGTCGGAAGTGCACACTCCTTCGTTTCAGCTTCTCTGGGTTGTGGGATGCCATGTGCGAAAATTCTCGGAAGATGTCCAGGTACGTGGCGTCTCCTGATGAAGAAAAACAACGGAAAATAACGATGAAACTGATGGTACGTGCCACTTGAGCACTTCAGCTTGGAAAGCAAAGTCTGACATCAGTTTTTAACAGTCAAAACATCTTTTATACTAAAGTTATGAATACAAGCAGTGATGAAAACAGAAAGCAGAGGAGCCCTGGGTAAGAAAAAGCCTCATGAATGGAAGGGCAAAAACAGGCGGAGGCACCATGAAGCTCCCCTCTTTCAACTCTCCAAATTCTGAGCCTTTACTTTTCTTGTGGCCATGGTGACCGCTGAATCTACGGCCATAACAAAAGCAGTTGAACTCTTTTGTGTCCTTTAAGAGCTGCCGGGCTTGGCTAATTAAAAAGGGGAATGAACATTCCTGGCTTTCCCTGTTTATGTATGTGTGAGTGTGAGAAAGAGAAGGAGGCTGAGAGCTCACAGAGCACAAGCTTTATAGGAGATTCAGCTTCTTGGTTACACTTTATTTTAACCCCCTAACAATTAATACATGATTTATAACACATAATGTAGTTGTAAGCAGATATAAGTGTATTTTTGAAGTATTTATGAATGTATTTGTCAACTACTCTAACGCCTTCTGTGAATCATGGTTAACAGGTGGGAAGTTACCATTACATTTACTCAAGTATTGTCTCCTACATGAGTATTTCCATTTTATGTGTACTTTTTAATCCACTACATTTATCTGAGAGCTATAGTAACTAATATCAATATAATATCAACTAATATCATTACGAAATCAAATGTTTTCTCAACAATATGTCAGAAAATAGTGAAAAGTGATCAGTTTACAATGAAAAAGCATAAAATCTTCACATTTAAGATGCTGCAACCAGAAGAGGTTTAAAATGTTTGCTTAATTACCTAGTCATTTCTTAAAATGACTAAAATAATTATTCAGTTATCAAAATAGTTGCTTATTAATTTTTCTGTTGGTCAACTAATCGATTAATGAACTAATTCTTGCAGTTCTCAACTAATTACTATGCAGATTCTACATACAAAACATATGATGCATCCTTATAGACTTTGTTGATAATACTTTTGTACTTGTAAGCATGAGTATTTTTACTGTGTTGGGACTTTGACTTAAGTACTTAAAAGATATGAGCTCTTCTTCTACCACTGCAGGTGTATAAGTTAGTGAATGATTAAGTGAATTAGTGAATTTCTTCACTCTCATGACGACTCCATCTAGTGAAGGCCATGAGATGTAGCTGAAAGCTCTGGGAGAAATCTAGTAAGTGGACCCTAAAACTCCACATCTTCATGAGTTTTAAACTGGCCTGTGAATGATTTGTTCATGTTTATTAACAGTTAATAAATGTTTATAACACACTACGGATTTATTTGTGTGTAATCATATGTCATCAAATATTATTAAAGCAATGTCGTACTGTGTTATCATTCATAAACGGTTTATACACCAGTTATGGATGCTTCACAGGAGCAGTTATAATTGTGGATGTTAATTAACACTTTAAATGTATATATATACGCTTACAACTACTATTTCATGCATATTCAAACAGGTTATTCATATTCTAGTTTACACAATAAATATGTTATGTCATGAGTTATTTCATCCATAATTAGTGCACAAGCAGCGCGTAAAGTTAGAAGTTTGTTAATGCTGTTAGACTTTCAAAGCAAGTAAAAGAGGAATTTGAAATTAAGAAAAGAAGCAAAGGGAGAGGTTAGCTTTTAGTCACATGTTCCATTTATTTTCAGTACCATTTAAGAAGACACTGGGAGGAGTTATTGAACAAAAAAACGAGAGTTGAAACCAAACATAGGTAGCAGTGTTAATATGCACACGTACTGTATATTCAGAGACACACGTTCTCTTACAATATTCAAAGAATTGTACATATAACAGTCAGAGACAGAAAAAATACAAGAAAGTTAGAAATTGCATGTTAGAAGCAAGCAGTTAAAGTGTTAATAGTTTTTAGTTTATGTACACAACAGTCAACTACTGACTGATACACTGTAGACACATCGTACTGTACAACACATAATCCTTCAGCGGCTCGATGCAAATGTTGTTTGGTCAGTGATGACATCATTCATCTAGTAAAATCTACTTCCTGTTAACTTTTGTAAAGTTGGTGTGTAGTTCCCACAGCTATCACACTAAGTACTGCACAAAATAAGAAAAGGCTGGATTTAGTGTTTTCAAAGTGCTTTGAATCTGTCACTGACGAGCAAGAAGAAAGGAAACGTGTGAGCTGCTCTTTCTGTCGCTGCCACGTCCTTTAAAAATCATTTCACCGCTAAAGATCTCCGACCTGTATGAGCAAACTCCAGTTAGGGACTGTATGAAAATGATTAGGGGGGAATATGGGGTCAGAAAAGTGGGTTATATTTATATATTTAGAAATGTTGGCGAAATCAATTAATTTCAATGGAATCACCACAATCAGTGGATTCATACCCGAAAGCAAAAGCTGACACCCTGTTTCACTGACCACACCCACAGAGACGTCACGGGGTCCTGCAGTACACCTGTACATCAGAGCAGCCAGGTGAGAGGTTAAACCACTGGAGGTCAGCAAAAACAAGATTTCCAGGGGTGTTAAGTTCCTCTTCAGGCTTGAAATCAGATTGAGTTGAGAAATTAGGGGGGAGGGTTTTGCAATTTCAATTTAATTTATTTGCAAAGTCAAGGAGAGGATCCAAACAAAACATCCCTGGATAGGGTCTGGCTTTTTTAAAATTCATACAGTCCCCTATAATTAAAAACAATCCCTTTGGATTCACGGCCTACCACGAGAAAGAAAACGGTAAAACATTTTCTGGCTCTCCTAACAACTGTCTGTGGTCTTTGGTTTGAACTAAACCCCAACAGTGTATAGCATCTGTCAAAGACAAGCAACATCTTTGGGAAAATAGTTTTGTCATACGAGGCTGTTAAAGGCTTTAACCTACAGTTGTGTCCAGCGCTTTCTGGATCACTGCTATTTACTGTGAGCTACCAAGGGGTTCAAACAAAAAGTACTCGTCAGACTAAACATCATCTCAGAGCATAAACAGGATCCTTAAACACAGTTCTGGGCAGCGGCCAGGCTGCCGTGTTCATTGTTACCAAGCTTTTTGCACTAACATTATCCAGCCAATGGAAGACAGTGGGAAATAAGTGTTCATGACTGTTTGCATCCATTTCTGTCATGGATGTCATTTCATGCACTGTTGTAATGATTTGGCAGTATATAATATGGATATTAACATTATTCAACAATACTAAATGTCAAATATTCACATACACTGGGCACAGAAGTAAACAAAAGCAACAGGGATTAGGAAGACCTGGGCAACAGCCACCCATGCAATATAAACTAAGAACAAATCTAATATAGGCCTAGTTGTGATTCATTACCATAAACAAACGTTTTAACATACAAATACTGTATATACAGTAATACATGTTAGTTTAATGTGATTTATCAAAAAATGTCCATCTTCCAGAATTATTCCTAGTGATTATACATTATGAAACTGTGGAGCATCGGCTCTTTTTCATAATGAGAATATAATACTGGTGTGTGAGCGCTCAGCTAAATAAAATCTAACAAAATATATCCAGCTTAAAAAAATACCATCTGCATTGTTGTTAAACGTAATACAAAAAATACAGATTATCTGTACTGAAATAATCATTGCACTATTGCTCTGGACGTTTCGTCATAAATAAAAACCAAAAGCATTCGAACCTATTCCGAAAATAACTAAACAAAAAAACTTGAAAATGAAATAAAAATGAGATACAGCGACATAGGAGCAAAAACAAAATTCAAATCACTGTTGGTAAGAAAAAGTGCATAATTTCGCTTTTGATTGAACATAAAAGCTTTACTTGATCAAACTCTCGATCAAAACAGAGAAACGATTCTTCTTCTATGATCATTTACTCTCGTCTGTCACAACGTAGATACAAGAGCTCCACCACCATTTTGTCACACAGATCCTCAGGTTCTTAAAAAAGCAGGTTTAATTGACCCTGAACAGACACATGAATTGGCTCCACCACCCTGTACTAGACAATTTGGCATTATTCCCCGACTCATCTTTGCTAAAAGCACTGTATGGAGTTGCCAAGTGGGGGAGGAGACGCTGATCCAAAAGTGTTTTTTCCCGTATTGTATTTTCATTAAAGGATATTCTCAATGTCTCCTGGATGACGGCCCTACATGTTAATGCTATGACCACCAGTTTTAATAAACCTTACTTTGTTTCTGAGAAATCGGGTTTAGTCCGTACTACAACACCCATAAGTGATTGGATGTTTCTTGCCGAAAAGTCGTGGTTAACTTCTAACTTCCGGATTTTATCAAAAACCAGACATGTCAATGCAGTTTTTAAGCTTTTGTACTGGTGATTTAACCAGGAGAGTTTCATGCTGATCCAAGACGTAGAAGTGATCCAACTGTGAGTCACGTAATATTGTCTTCAGGAAAAATTAATGGGACGTCTGGAAATAGCCCCCCCGACCCCAACTTGGCACTACTATAATAACTCACATTATGATGAAATTAAACGTAGAATTGCTGGAAAAAACGATGTGTGGACGGTCTTTGGATCAGAGCACCCTGTACCCTCCAAAACCTCCAAATAAAGAACAAGTTATTCCCAAATACACTGCTGATGACTGTATCGGTCGTCTGTTGATTGCTTGACAATAGTACTGCTGGATAATCTCTAAAAAAGTGGCTAACCCTTCCCTGGCAGTGATTTCTCAACTCTGCTGTGATTGGACTGATGAGCTCAGTCCAGTGGTCAAAATCTGACATCATTAGAAGAGGTTAATACTGAGTTCTGGTGTGATCCTGAGCTGAGTAGCTGACTGCTGACTGTGCTGGGGAGAGGAACACTGAAGTTATTCTGGTATATCTGATGTGGAGAAGGAGTTAATTTGTTGGTGAAAAGTCCCTTTTTGAGAAAACACGCGGCGGAAACAAGCTTGCGGCACAAGATCCCTGACATGTCTCTCTCAGTCAGTCATATGTCTACTGGCACCCCCTGCACTGGTTTTACACTGTAACCTGACTGGACTTGATTCTAGCACTGTGCTATATTGAGACAGATAAACTCCTGAATGCATTTCTTATACTGTTGCTCAGTGGGGCTGCTGATTGGGTATTGACCTGGCTGTCCAAAGGGTCCCTCGGACTCCCGCATCTCCTCATTCATCCTGGCCAAACGCAGCCTGAAGGGCAGAAAGGAAGAACAAAGAAAAGAGGAGCAGACTGTTAAAAAATTTTACCAAAGCTGGAGGACAAAAGACTTAACGTTATGTATATAAATCAACATACAGTGTGACTATATCTGCATTGGCTTGCTGTACAGCTATACTCAGAGGGTCCTGGCCATCCTCATCCTCGTCATTCTGTGTAGCTCCCCTTTTTAGGAATAGACACACCTGCCTGAAAATATAAGAGAAACAGAGATCAATCACAGCAAACACACATCCAATCAAATTGTTAGGTTCCAATTGTTAAGTATTGATCCAAACTCTCTTTTAAATGGACAAACTGGTCGTAAATTGCTCGTTTTTAGCCTGAATGAATGTTGCCTGTTCATGAGGAGGTGCAGGTTTGTGAGATTTGATCGCCCCTAAAATATAAAAGCCATATAAGGCATCCTGTTCTGCTCTGTTTGTGGGCAAGTTTCATTCACAAAAATGTTACTAAAGAGTAAAAGGAAGAATTTCACACTGCAGAGCTTCAAGCCCTGCTGTCGGGAATCAGCTGACAAAAAGATAACAACTTTAGCAGTGTCAGAAGTCGTATTAAAGGACCCGAAATGATTAGAAAATATGAAAAGTAAGCTACAGCTGCCAACGATGGGGCATCAGACATAAACAGAGTTTATGCAGTGATGGTTTGACATGAAGTTAGACGCTGAAAAGCTGTTTGTACGAGTGGTTCGTTATTTGTGAGGCCTGTCGTGACATTACTGAGCACAACAACAAAGCATGTTTTATTGCAATGTAAACTATGTGGGATACAAATGCTACAAATGCAGCCCGGAGTAAAGAGCTCTTTTCTGCCCCATGACTCACCCTGTGTGTCCCAGATATGTGGCATGATGCAGCGGGCCCCTCCCTCTCGTGTCTCTTTGGTTGACGTCAGCAGCGTTCTGCAGCAGGAACTCACAGGCGATCAATGAACCCTAAAACAGGAGTGAAAGAGCCCACAGAAGATATTAAACAACACAAACAGGTCCACATGTCTCTTTAAGACTTTAATAATCTTTTTGTTCTATTATTAAAACATTTACTGAGATACACAGATATGAAGATTCCTGTATGACTCATTTCTGGTAGCGCTCGGTCGGCTGACTCACCCCAATCACAGCCTGTACGAGGGGCGTCTTTCCTTCGTCCTCGTCGTTGACCAAATTGACATCCGCCCCGTGGGCTAGTGCTTCAGCCATGACGGGCAGGTTGCGGGCTTTCGAGGCTTTGTAGAGCAGCGCCCCAGGATGCAGGTCCCTCATGTCCTCCGGGTCTGACGTCTCGGGCTCGGCCTCCAGCTCAGCTTCCCCACTCGAGTCCTCCGACACCTCGCACTCTGAGAACCGGGTAAGGAGTACTCATGTAACAGCAGCATAGGATACACAAAATATAGAACATTTTAACTGTAGCTGCAGGTCTCTGTAGCAAATTTATTTCACTATGTACCGTGTTATGCCCACAGTATACTGCACATGATACCCAAAAGACCATCTGTTACACGTTCCTCCACTGGACTCACCCTCTGTGACGCTGTCCACCACTGAGCCAAAGACCAGGATGTCTGTGCTGCCATCTGTGCTGCCTCCCAACCCGCTGTCACTGCTCAAGCCTGCCGGACCGGGAGACGCCAGAACATGGACACATTAGTTACCGCTGTCTCTTTCTGGACAATGAGTATTGTTTAAAAGGCACAGAATCAAGCAGAAATAAACCTAAAGTCTTGTACAAAAGACACAAGATTCAAGCATCTGATCCACAATCTGGGTAATAACCTATAGTTAAAGGCTTGAGTCTCTCTAATATGTTGCCAGTATTTTTGGAACAGGCGGTCAAAATAGAGAGTCACTTACTTCGAGGCCCAGATCCCGTGTCAAAGTAGGAGAAGAGAGAGTCCAGCTCATCAGGACAAAACAGGGAGTCTCGTCTGAACTTTGCAGCTGCTGTGAGACCAACATAGGAGAGAGTAACTGGTGAGAACACCGAAGAAAAAAGGACTACATTTGATTAAACATCATATAGACCTAGCCCCAGTTTGTGCCTCTCATGTATTATCACATTCAAGTCACAGCGCTGAGCAGCCCATTTACCTACAAATAATTAATTACTAATAATTTGAAAAGTCTATGGGGTTTGTTAAACTGTTCTGAAGGAATTTACACAATCCTTGAAGACTCTTTTAACCATAATTCTTTTGAAGCACATGAAAAACATGAATTATTATTTTAATTTGTATGAAAAAATATTTGAAAGTAACATCAATATAAAGTAGACCATGTTTTCAAAGTCTGACACTGTGACCTTCAACTCTGCATCATAATGTTGCCCTGAATTTTTTTGCCTGTATTTGTGACATTTTGGCAAACTGGCACTATTAAAGTATGCCGAATTAGATATTAGCACTTCCTGTTTCCAATGGACCCATGGATGTTCTGACAACCATCAATGGATTACTTTGATACTTAAGAAAACCATCCAGTTCTGGATTATAAGGAACATCCTTTTTTCTATGATTTATGGACGTTTATTCATGATGGACAATTCAGCAAGGCACAAATGAAAATGAGATGAACTGAAGTACCTGAGGAGAGGGTGGAGGGGGAGATGCTTCCAGGATCTTGTCGATATCTTCGCCGTGTTTTAGGCACCGTGGTGGCACTGTTGTGCCTCCGACACTTCTTCACGCTCCACCGCCGCTCCGACTTCCTCTCTCCATTGATGTATATCTCCGTGGAGCCGAGCTTCTTCAGGAATTTCTTCTCTACGTACTTTGCCTTAATCCATGCCTCTTTCTCCTGCCTACAAGGGACCACACAGCATATAACAGACATGTAGAGCTAAACTGTCACAGATTTAAATAATGCATGAGATCATATTTATACAGTTTAGCTATACTTTATGAATTCCTACCTTGAACTGGATGGTAATGGCTTCTTTAAGCCTTGTTCTTGGTATGAGCCTTCATAGATGTGGTTGATGACACTGTTTCCAAGCTCACACATTAACTGCAAAGCAAAGACAACAGACATGACATTAATGTCTCCACACTAAGAATTTACAGTTTGACATTTTGGGAAATACACTTATTCGCTTTTCCAATAAGCTCACTTTCCCACTCTCATATCTATCACAGCTTACTGTCCCCTGGCTGTAGCTTCATATTCAAATTAAGTTATTCCCCAAAATGTCACAACTATTCCTTTAATGCAACAATAATAACTGCCTCATTCCCGTACTTATTCCACGGGATGCTGCTGAGACAAACTGTACCTTTAATAATTCTGGTTCCCATGAGTCGAGTGTGAGTGAGCGAACCTTCGAACAGTGAACTCCGAGACTCCTGCAACAAAAACATATTTTAAGTTGAAAAATGTTGTTATGTAGTCAAACAATTTAGAGGTGAAAGCAAAGGAATTTTACTTTTTTATGATTATTAGAGCAATTTATATTACTTTAATATGAAAGTGGAAGAATGAATCATACACTATGTGCGTCGTATGGTGACACTGTCTGAATAGCTTGCAAGGATCTAAAGTGTTATCCTGAGGGAAATGAGAGAAGCCGCTCCTAATGTCATGCAAATCACTAAGTTCCCCTGATGAAGGTGTCTGGTATCCAGGCAACAGCGGCACACCAGAAAAAAAAACAAAACACAGATACTGTGTTTCTCCGCTTTGTCGCCCTGCATTGTAACAAAGAGGCCATGTCTGATCTCACTGTGAGAGGACGAGCCCCAAAAAGGGAACATGAATATTCAACAGGTGGGAACACACACAGGGATGGGGTTTGTGATTACATAAGCAGTGATAATTGCAAATAAAAAATAACACACACGACTACTAAGAGGATTTTTTTCCCACCGGGAGATTGAAAACCATCCTCAGTGGCGCAACAATATGTGATATAACAGAACTTGAGCGGCGGTGCACTGATCTGGATGATGAGAGGATCTATTTAACTGCAGCGCGATACCTCCATTCAACAGCATTACATCATATTCACCAGGATCTGACACTGAATTCAACTTTTCAATAGCTCGTTCACGGTGTGTGTCGCAGCTCTGCAGCCGTCTTTATCTTCTCACTTCCCTCCCTCAATGAAAACTCTCCATCAAAGCCTGATCCAATAAGCAACGTACTGCGCTTTAATCTCTTTCAGCGGTGTGTGTGTGGCAGACTGTGCTCGGTGCCTTTAACAGCACAACGAAAGGCCAAAGTAACAGACAGTTGGCACCGCTTCCTGTCGTCTGTGCCAGTGTCCTCACAGCACATGGCAGAGGTGGAAGAAGTATTCAGATCTTTTACTTGAACTTGAAGAAGGAATAAGGGATTGCTGCTCTTAAATCAAGACAAAAACATCTTATTGCAGAAAATTCATAGAACCAGGTGACTTTTATTAGAAAAGGTTGATATTATCTCACTGCAATAGCTGATTTTTCACTTGTTTTGAGAAACTAAGAACTAAGGACTCAAATTACAAATAATAGACTAAAATTAATTGGTAAAATAAAGATAGGATATCATGGATAGGATCATCTGCCACAGTCAAGATTCCTTTTGGGTTCTTTTTAGATGAACCTGGAAGATGCAAATGTTTTTCTGGCCTCTACCTGTGGATGCCGGAGCACTCGATGCACAGCAGGATGCCCAGGTTGATTGAGGCCCAGCGAGGGTCGGCCTGGCCACAGTCACAGCACTGCTCGTTCCCCGGCAGACACTGGATCCGCTGCAGGATGGTCTCGCCTCGGGCGCTGCGCTCCCGCGGCTCACTGGCCGAATCGATACTGCTGGTGGACGGAGAGGCCGTTCTGTCCAGATGCTAAATATAAAACACACACACACGAACACACACAAGAAAAGCCATTCATTAGGATCACAAAATACCGTATCAACAGGCACATCCTGTGCTCTGCAAATGTGCTCCTTTCGTAGTACCAGAAGATTCGATTTACAATTTACAATTTGTACAAATTAAACAAATGAGATATAACATGTTAATTAGTGACCTGTTGTTATGCTAAGCTAAGATAACTGTCTGCTGATCGTAGTTTCATATTTACTGTACAGACATGAGAGTAGTATCAACCTTCAATCTCTCAGCCAGAAAGTGTTTCTATACCAATGCAGCGTATTTTATTAACTGATTATATATTTAAGGTGTTAAATGTTAATCTGCAAAATGACTAGGCAATACTCGTATAAAGTACAAGCACCTCATAATTATACTGACTTTCCACCACTACACGATACAATAAAATCTCACAAACAAGCTTTAAAGATGTGTTTGTACGTGCTCTGTGACCCAAACCTGTGACTCACCTCTATATAGTAGGTGTCTGGGCTCTCTCTGTAGGCTGAGGCAATGCTGGCTTGAACTGCCTGAATCCACGCTTGTCTTAGTTTCTCAGACTCAGCCTGAAGCATACAGCTCCTGTAATACAATCAAAGTGGTACAATAAAAAAATCATCACGTCCCTTCTGTACAGTTCTGCATAATCTAGTGTGACAAGCTAAACTAACACTGCGTGTAAGCGTCACAAAGAAATTTGTCAAATTAAGCATCGTATTTGTGTGTCCCGACTAATGTTAAGAAGACTTAAATAAGACATCTGGGGAACATGAACGCCTGAACCAAATCACGTGGTAATCCATTCAATAGTTGAGTCTTACTTGGAGGGGGAGACGACCTCAAAGCAGAACCTCCTCTCGATGTCCTCGCATGGTTTAACGGAGCAGAGCCGGAGGTCTTCCACCACCACCGTCAGAGAGTCCTGCTGACACACAAGCAGCTTCTCATTTCTCTGCTTATCAACACAAATACAAAACAGCTGCTCCTCCTCGATAAGACATTTTGTTTTTCCTGGCAGTTGGCAACCACAGAGTACCTGACCATTAGGTATTTACACACACGGATGTCAAGCACAGAATTGAAAATGACCTGAAAACCACTCTGTGAGTGATGATGGATGTCAGGGAAGATCCCCGTAACGTTAAAAAACATTCAACGTCCCTGCACTTAACCTCTTAGAGCCCACTTTTCCCCCGGGGAAAGCTGATAGCTTGAAGATATATGGACTTGCCTTGAGCTTCTTCTGATAAACCAGCTGACTGTTCTGTATGGAGAACCACCGTCTGGAGAGAGAGAGAGAGGGAGGGAGGGGGAGAGAGAGAAAACTTACTTTAGATGGATATCCTTCTGATGCTAAAGGTTAAGAGCGCAAAGGTGACCCGCTGAGGATAGGAGCGATCCGGGACGGGTAAAAGCACTGAGTTAAATGCGTTTCCCTCCTGGCAACGCAATATCGTGACCATGTGAGATGCATTTATTACATTGTTCCGCATCACAGCTTCACTAACCTCCTGAACCTGCCGCAGAGGCACAAAAATAACAGTAATCATCTGGTAAAAGTAAACTTTTTTATACATTTTATATTGCATTATAATTATATTGTAAAATTGGGTTTTTATATTATAAAACTTGATAGTCTATTCCATTTCTATTAAATATATATATATCTTCCATAGAATTGTATTATTAATGAGATAATGATATTCACAGGAAGCACAAGTCAAACTGAATCCAAGAATAGCATCAATAAGTATCGTGTCTCTGTGTTCAGAGTTCACTGAGTTATGACTGAATTGCAGGCCAAATCATTGCACCAAATTACAGTAACTAGTAACTAGTTAATTTCCAGTTGTTTTGAGATCATCTGTATCAACACACGGATTCAATCCAACATAAAACACAGACAGGGAGCAGAAACACAAATTAAAACAAACTATAAACAGCATAAAAACAAAGTGTATTGAGTGAAAATGAGTATATTCCCTCTTTTCTTCTAACTCTGTGTAACTTAATACAACATCTGTGGTAATGCTAAAGCCGTGTACAGTCTTTACCATCAATTCACTGTGTGTACTAATGTGATATAATACACTATATATAGATATTTTCCATCTTGATTACCTGTTCCAGGTCTTAAAGGCATTGCTGGCCCTCTTGAACAAGTAGCCCTCCATCACCACACCATTAGGAGCATCCACGTTGAACTCCACCTTGGAGTCGTCATACGAAAAGTCCTGAAAGAGAAAAAGACAGCGAGACTTAAGACCCCAAAATGAACCCTGGCCGTCACACAGAAGGCTAATAGACCGCTGATTGCTGGCAGGATGTTGTTCCAACCTTTTAATTGTCAGGAACAAAAGAAGAAAACAAAACACTTGTTCCTTTTCTGTAGCAAGGAGGTCGCATGTGCGCTGTTCCTGGAATACCAGTGGCATTCAGTGTGCACTGTACTGTACATACAGTCCATGAGCCAACCAAATCATCCTACATTGTGCGATCATGCAGAAACGGTCACGTGTTGGTCCGTGTATGCATGGGACTTGCATGCCATCTTCCTGTGTGGCACACTGGGGCATTTCATAACTCAACAGATGTGAGTGTGATGCAAATTATTACGTAAACAGAGTATGATTCATGTGAAATTAGCCTCTAACCTTTTCATGACTAACAACATGACACCTAGCACTTTAATTCTAGCCAACAGATAGTGGTTCACATGTATTTAGGGCTTAGGGAAGAGTCATTCCTAAATTGACGGGTTTTAGGAAGGACAAAAATCATCATTTAGACATCAGTGTTTTGATGTTTCAGGTGAAGGGAATAACAGCTCAGTATGTCCTGAGACTACTAATAAGATATATTTTAGAAGTAATGTAATATGCAGTAGGGACAGAATATTAACTTATCCAAAATTTAATTTCGTATGCATGCAGCCCTGAGAAAACACCAGACTCAGTCTTCCCACCAGAGTCAATTTAGGCTGCACATTAAAAAAACAGAGATGTATCAGAAAAAAAAAGTACCCAAGAATATTCAAAAATGTCTGCTGGAGTGACCCAAATAAGAGCTCATCTTCATTCACTCTCCTGTTTCATAACAAGGGTGTCTACGTGTTTGAATAATGAAAAATGACTTACTGCTCTCCACATATCACCATTTTAACTTGTATACATATGAAAAAAGGTTGAATTCCAGCACACATGAGAGACACAACGTAAAACAAGATTTTTTTTAGTTTGTAACATCAATAATTAATTAAAAAACATCCTTGAAATTAGGCAAAACAATACATTTTTTTTAACTATAAAAAGATTTGATGGGCAAATACAAAAAGTTATTTTATTCAACAAAAAAATGGTTGAAAAAAGTGGCTTGAGGAGGCAATAAACAGTCCAAATTACATAACCGAACTGTGAATATATTCATAACCTTGAAGAAAAACAATATTTTAAAGTGTGCACCATCTACCAGTGTGCTTTAGATTATTTAAACATGTATACATACATACGTCACTAAGCATTACACCTGAAAACAGTACACCTACTCTTGCTTTACAAAACCTACACATCTCTCTGAAGTCATGACAAACAATAATCAGAGAAAATCTTTCCTAGGATAAAGTTGAATATTATGAAAACCAACATGCACCAAAGTAACAAACAGCCAATGCAATGCCCAAATCAACCCACCAAACTGTGGTCCCACCGGCAAAAGATCTTCATTTTCAAACGTTTAGTGTGTTCCAACAGCATTTAAAAGCACTAAAAAAGCCAAAATCCTTTAAAAAAATTATTACAAACAGTCCCTTGTAATCCAGATCTCTCAGAGTAGAAGCATCTTCACTCCTTCAGGGCTGCATCTCCCACAGCGGAGGCAAACGCAGTGTGCCGCTGCAGTGCGGTGTGCAATTCCAACACTGACATGTGTGCCCTCCACTACAGCCACCTGCCTGCTGCCCTGTGAGCCTCAGGATTAGGACTAATTACCATACAGCTGCCAATATATCCATGGCAGGGTGCTGCGGAAGAATAGTGGACTACACTACGCAGTACTGTAGCTGCTCTTGATCCAAACACAGGCAGGCTGCTTTGACACTTCAGTGTCTGGGTCTGCTTCAGTTTTACTCCCTAAACACACCTCCCTTGCAGAAGTAGGTGGGAGTTTCAGTCCCCTGGTGACCCAGAGGAAATCTATCTGGCGGGCTGCCCAGATCACCAAACAAATACTACTGAGGGCTTGATTTACCATCCACACTGACAGCAGCTCCACTAACAATCCCTGCAATGCAACTATGGAATCAGTAAGAAGTCGATGCAGCTTACCTTCAGCTATCAGATGCCTTTCTTTTTTGAATCTAACATCACAAACATAGGCGGCAACACTGAACAAGATGTGCACTGGGTGGTACTCTGCAAAATCTCCCAAGCCCACAACAAAGACCATCTATTTTTAATGATGCAACGTCACTCGGAGAGAGACTGAACATCAGTGAATTATTGAACAAGCAGGGAAACAGAGACTTCCGAATGTTTGGAGCAAATAAGTAAATTTGTTGTGGAGCAGCAGAAGCACTGGACGATGCAGACAACATGTCGTGACGGTTCATCCACCTGCTGCTGCTGCCTGCAGCAGTCTGGTGTGATGCGCTTGTTTCTTCCGTCTGTGTCTCATTATGACTTCAGTCTTTCATCTGTTACAGACCGGCTTGCCATACCTGCCTGACATCTGCTGAGCGGCTTCAACTAATCCTCAACAAACCTGGTCGACTTCAACACAAAGTTACAAAAGCTTGATGTTGTGTAGGTCTTTTCATACACTATCCCGCCATGAGATTGATCATAAGAGATAATGAATAGTCCACAATCTACAAACAGCACAAACTGTGGTGATCAGACTCAAGATCACGCTCAAGTTCATGCTTCAATTAAAAGATGTGATTTAACAACAGTCTTCAGGAGGAAATGGTAGCACTGATCAATAGCTACTCGAGTTCCTGACAGCACTCTGGTAAGAAAACTTTCCTTTGGACACGGTGCTCTTCATGTTCAGCTTCCTCTGAATCCTTGGGAACACGACTCTCTCTGACTCCTCTAACGAGCTGCGCTGGAATTCAAAAGGGATGTTGAGGATGCGGAGACTCAGCACTCGAGACAAGGAACAAACGTTCCAGCCTTTGGCCTTCTATTAAAGACCTCATCTAATGTGTTAATGAATAAATGTGTTAAGAGCTATTTTTGTCTGCACAGCAAGTGTTGCACCTCCTTTTTTCCTCCTGAAGGATGAGAACTGAGGACAAACAACTTCTGGGGCTGGTTTTGCTCGCATGTGGGGCTTTTCATGGGGAGATTTGGACAAAATGGCTGCAAAAAATTAGTAGCAACATGCCACATGTAAAGATGAACTCGATAAAGTAATAGTCTGTTTCTGACTACTGTTAGAGCTGCAATGATTAGTCGATCAACTATTTTGAGTCGCTGTAGCCTTTTTTTTCAAGCAAAAAATGCCAAATATTTGGTGGTTCCAACTTCTCAAACATGAGAATTTTATGCTTTTAATGGTGTTATATAGACAGTAAACTTGTAATTTGACTAACCCTAACATCTCTTTGGGCTGTTGGGCTGAATCTTTCATTATTTTACAGACCTCATTTATCAATTAATCAAGAAAATAATCTGCAGATTAATTGATAATGAAAATTATTGTTAGATGCAGCCTTATAACAGTTTTAGATGTACTTACATTATTTATATACATTTATTCATGTACTGCATGTGCCTTTTTACATCTGTGTTGTTCTGATTTTATGCTGTGTTGTCATTTTTTCACTACAACATGTATCTGGAGATTCAAGCAGTAAAAATAAATCCAGTGACGCATGGGGGCAGCATGTAGCACTGCGCTGGTGATGTAAACGTAGAAATATGGAATAGCAGGTCGCGCCAGCAGCCTTTCGACAGGACTTCTCCATTAAAACTGCAGTTAAAAATGAATGGCTCTGGCATTTAGATGCTCTCGCTGCACTGTGTGCCCAGCCAGCAATAGTGACAATCCGCAGTCGGAGCACTTTAACTCCCTTTCTGCTCTCCTGGTTTTTTTTGCTCGTACCGCCCCTCTGCCTTGTGTAAGTTTACACAAGGCTTATTGCACATGCTCGACGTGATGAGGAAGAAACGAAACAAGGAAAAAAATCTCTTTAACAAAGTAGGTCATGCTGTTCTAAAAGCAGCAGAGAACAAAGAAGGCGAAAAAACAAAATACAATGACGTTCTGCAATTTTGTGCATGAATAAGTCTAAAATGTCAAATCTGATATTTCATATATCAGATTCAGACAGATTACATGTTAATTGTAATGCATAAAGAGTGAAAAAAACAAGCAAAAAACAGAAGAGCTGACTGACTCATTTTTATGCAGGAAAAGCATCTTTACACTGTTTTCTATTTTAGGACACTGCCATAATCCCTTTGCCATGGGTGATGTAACAGACGGTTTCTATACAAGCCATTCAAACTGAGTTCAGTGTTTCTAATTGTTTTGTATAAATGATTCAGGATGCACTTCGGCTTGCCCTCAAGGCTTTCGGAGTCTGGCTACAGCTTGAAGGAAAAACTTCAAAGAGGTTTTTTTAATGTTCTGTGCGAACACCGCGGGCTGCGCTGCACCCTCCCCGAACACTCGACCAAAGATGTGTTTCAAATGAAAACTCAGATGGGAAAACAAATGGAGGAGAACTCACCTGCAGGAGGGTCTGAGAGGAGACGGTGGCATTGGGAACATGGAGCAGAAGAAAAGAAAAGAAATTGTTAGAACCACCACACTAGTTTAGATGGGGATAACACGATAATCTTTCAGGTTCAGTCTATTAGTCTTCCTTCAACACAAAACATCACCCACCTCTAGTTACACACCATATTTTCATGCCATGCTCGTTGTAACGTGGCTTCAACTCGTGACCTTGTTAATTTACTACAACAGCACACGTCCCTTGGTGATGGACGGCGCGTGAAGCTTAGCGCCTAGCAGCCCTGGCAAAAACAGATCAATAAGTGGCCCCACATGTGACCCAGCCCTTCCCCGTGGCTCCACAGCACAGAGCGCTGACCGGAGCTGTCTGACAGATGGTCACTGATCCTGGGGTACAGAGGAGCCAGACACTGGCCCGCTAGAAAGAGGGCTTTCTGAATTATTAAATAACAACATGGCAGACAGAGAGAGCACCCTACATTTATGGATTCCATTATTTGATCACCAGGAGAGAGAATACATGCCCACAGTGGCACAAGATGAAGGGTCTTAGATCACCAAAGCTAATAGAATTCATAACGAGGGGTGCTGTACCTAATTTCATGGCAATCCATCCAATATTTACAATATTTCTCACACAAAAAAGCACAAATTTGAGCCTCATGGTGGCGTTAGACAAAAAGTCAGTAGGATACATCTACTGGGGACCATGATTGATCGTACAAAATGTCATATCAATCCATGCAATAAGTATCCATCCAAAGAAAACGAGCAAGGCTAAAACTGCTCAACAAAGCGTAATGTCAGCACTTTACTGGACTAAGAGCGCAGTGAGGACCCTCATTATACATCAGCTCATATAGCAGTTAATGTGCTGACCGTCTACAGCAGACAACAGTGGGATTAATGTGTCTTAAAAACACTTAATTCCACCTGATTTAATGCTTAAATCATTGCCTGGACTTTGTTAGGGAGATTAATCAAACACTTCGCAGCTGCCCAGCTCTAATCCCTCCCCAGTCACAACAGATGCACTGGGCAAAGTGGCAGACTGGATCTTGGAGGTGAGATGTGAGCAAATTCACACACAGTTAGATTCTCAGCTTGGTATCAACCTGCCAACCTAACAGAGAAAAAGGACCTGTGTGTGTAACTTCACACCATCTCGACTGTCCGAATCCTTCGCTCGCGGGGGAAACATCAAAGTCAAACAAACATGAAATAGTTTGCGCTCTTGAATGCAGGGTTTTCAGAAAGTAATGTCAAGATAAACAATACAATCTCATATTAAAAATGCCTCCACACTGACAAAAAAAGGAGAAGAGGCTCCTCACAAGTTGTCCTGTGACAGAAACATTAACTTTTTTGTCACATTTGTTTCACTTTTTACACATAACACACAATAAAATGATTATTTTTGCATATGAAGAACCTCTACTCATTTGGTCAGTGTGTGGATATTTCTTCCATATCAGGGTTTCTCCAGGGTTCTCCAATATAAAATTAAAGCCTTTTAAAGACCTTTATTAAGACTTGTTAATACCCTCTAAGTCTTTCTTTGAGGAAACTGAATTCAATGCTTTTAAAGACTTTTCAAGATATACATTTACTTTTGATATAGTTTTTTTTTTACAATTTTTATTTGGTCAATCTAAAAAATATGTAGGAACTCACCCTCTGCTGAATGGTCGCATGTTTATGCTCCATTTCCCTCTTTTCCATGGCTGAATCAATCACCAGCTGATCCAGCTAAAAGTCCATTAACACAGACAAAATTGAAAAAGGGGTTCAGTGTTTCTGAAAAATGGAACATCCTGTGAAACGCTTCATTTTGCAGTGAAATAACTGTGACATATAGTAAATGTAGTACAGGCGCCGTCAGAGGTAGGGTGATTCAGAGACTGTAACACTTTCCACTTTGCAAACACAGGCTAAACCTCCAATGACATGTTAGGTCAGTGTTTGGTAATGAAGCATCGATTCAGTTCTCTTGCAGCAGTCGACCGGCTGTGACAAACAAGTTAATCCACAATAACATGTGCACCCACCAGTTAAGGGTAAAATATTGGTTTGAACTGTAATGGAGCCTTTTTATTGCATGCTGAGAGGAAGCTTTTTATTAAGTAAAATACATCCAAAATCAAATAAAGCTTCCAATGCATCACAGGGTATAAATCAACAAGCAGAAATTCAAATTATACATTATGCAATTGCCTCTTGTCAATAGTTCAAACGAGGCCTCAGAGCGCCTGGGGAAATGACACAGCTCTGCTGATGGAGCACATACTGAAGGGTGATAAAGGGGCTTTGCTCACCTCAGCAGCCAGTTTCTTCATGTACGGATCAATCTCATCCAGCAGGTTGTAGCCCTGCTGGAACAGCGAGTACTGGGCGTGCATGAATGACAGCATCTGGGTGGGACAGAAGCAGTTGGTTTTTTTTAACATTATGAAGTGCTATGTCCATGCAAATTACTCTTTATGTATGTAGAATATATCATAAAGATGCAGGTGTTTGAAGAAGTGACAATGCATGTGTTTGTGAGTCTGCACTGACTTACAGCATCAAGGATTTCGAACTTCTTCTTCGCCTGGAGGACGTTGATCTGCAGGGGAAAAAATACAGACATGTGTTTCTAAATGAACATTAGACTCTCTGGAAGTGGTGGAAGAAATATTCAGATCTTTTACTTTAGTAAAAGTAGCAAAACCGCAGTGTAGAAATACTCTGTTACAAGAAAACATTTTAACTTAAGTAAAAGTACAACAGTATTAGTAACAAAATATAATTAAAGTACCAAACGTCAAAGTACTCTTTAGGCAAAATAATATATATTATAATATTGGATTATAATTATTGATGCATTAATGTGCTTTAATGGTGGAGCTAATTTGCTTTATATACTGTTGAGCAGCTTCTGAATTTTTCCCCAGTCTTAATAATAAGTATAAAGTAGCAGAAAATTACAAGTAGAAAATTGTACTTCAGTGCAGTATTTGAGTAAATGTACTTAGTTACTCTCCACCACTGCTGTCTAGAGTATTAATTATGGTTTTGATGATATCAACAACAACACAACACACTTGACACCTACAGGCTACAGGTTAACTCCCTCTAGTGGACAATATTTTCCCTTTTCTGACTGTAACACCATCAACCTTAATTTGCATTAACTCTGACAAAGACAAACCACAGTATGTCCCATTACGGGTGAACTTTAGAAAGTGGAAAAAGAAATAACACACTGCCATAAGCAAACATGGTCTCTATGGAATTTCCTGAATTGAAGCCTTTGCATTGTATATCTTAACCGATGCAAACCTAAATGACATTTTGTGCTACATTTAAGAGGTCACTTATACATATAGCGCATCTCCCTACAGCTTTGACCTTTTCTGCCTTGAGACACTTTCAATTAAGACTCAAAAGGGTAACATGTCTGAGAGCAGTGAGAGAAGGCTGCCAGCAGACAAAATGAAGAATGGAAAGAGGGCAAGGCCATCACACTGAATAAGTCTCTTTGTCCCCGCGGGCAGCCATGGGTAGGAGGTTACAACTTGTGGGCAAAATAAACTCATGTTGCATATGAACATAAAGGAGAATGTGTCACACAGGAAGAAGGACGGACAGAGAAATCGCTGCAGGCTAAAAGGCTATGCCAGGGTCGATCCCCTCGATTGTACAGGCGAGATGAGTCTGTCTAGTGTCTGTCTGTTCATGTGAAGGAACCAGTGCAACACTACGAATGTCTTCCTGGAGAGACCGGATCACATCTCCCCCCATCTCTCCAATGACAGGCCGGCTTCCAGTGTGTCGCAAAACAGGTATAAACACTTCTGATTTCCGAAGAGTTCGAGCAACACATCAAACAAACTTCTGTTTGAGCATAACCCGACTCTTAATAACTTCAGATCAGAAGATTTGTTTTGCTGTGCTGGATAAAGCCTGGCTTATGTTGAACAGCTGTTACTTTTATCTCATGATCTGATATTAGAGTCTGGCACTCTGGTGACTGGAAAGCAGACGGAAAACTAAGGAGTTGAAGATAAGGGCCGTCTCAAAAGTGTACGCAAAATGGCCAAGAGCGCTTTTGTCAATAGCTTTTTTTAACTGCCTAACTGCCTAATCATGCAATATGGGCCAATTCAACTGTGTCTTGTATTTCCCCACTGTTAAAACCCTTGTTCTGTTTCCATTATTTATTTCAATACAAATCATATTTTATGATTTGATTAATTTAGGTATGTGGTTAAAATATTATGCTATTTTATTGGCAGCTAAAGCCTAGGAGGAGGAGGTATAAATGAAGGGGATAAAACAAATTATTTTGCAGCATTAACAGATATACAGTACAGATAACGATAACTGTACAGTAACTACTGTCAGGACATTTTTAGTCTCTGTCGCGTAGCTTTATCTTAGTTCATATGCAAATGCTGGAAGACATAATATCCTTGAATATCTTTGAATATATATATATATATATATATATATATATATATATATATATATATATATATATATATATATATATATATATCCTCTCATCAAGGGTTCATAGAGGCATGTTTCTAACCTGTAGTACGTAGTCCAATGCGAGGTGTCGGAAGCACTTGCGAGTGATGCTGAGCGTGCTGGTGGCTTCTTCGACCTCGTGAGGCTTGTTCCTCGGCGCCTGAGCATTCTTCACCTGCGCTATTTCCATATCCTCACGCACCCTATCGAAGTGCTTCTTGGTCTCCTTGAACTTCCGAACATCCCTGACGGACACAGACGAGAGAAATTCAAGTGAGACATCAGTGGATGGAAGAAACTTCACACTGGATCGCAAACAAACTAAAGTTCAGTTCAGGAGCGAGCAGAAATACAGATTTTGGATGTTTATAGAGGCACCACAAAGTCAATGTGAGGTTACAGGTAACCCACTTCAGGTGCATTGTTCATGATATGTCTGTGACAACATATTTGGGCTGCAAAAGGTTGTCCTCTGTTTAATATTTAAAAACACCAAAAAGGTTTTCAGGGGTAACAAGGGTACATCTGCTCTTTAAAGGTAGACTTTGAATATTTTATACATCTGAAGTTCTGCAGGGACTGAAGCAAATTGAATTGTAGTCTTACTCACTCTTTCACAAAGTTGTGCAGCTGCTGCTTTACAGACCGCTGAGCTTGATCAAACAGGATCTGGAACAGATGAAAAGAAGAAATTAGCGTTTTTTTGGAAACACATGAACACCAAACTTTTCATAATACTACTCGTGCAGAACTGCTGTTACTATGTTCCTGACCTTAGGACCAAGAAAGATGTAGTTCCTTGGTTACTGTTTCGATTATTCGATTATTACTGTTAAAACAATACAGCACAAAAAACTGAAGAACAATGCATAGTCTGCAGCCTTGTGCATTTGGTCATTTCTCATTCCATGTAATAAGTTCCCGGTGTGCGTAAAATAATTGAGTGAAAATATAATTTCTCCATTACGGGATTAATGAAGTAATTCTTCTTCTTCTTTTTCTTTTGGAGGGAAAACAACAGTGTGGTTCTGTCAAACCACCTACAAGGTTTTTTCAACCAACAGAGGGCGACAAAGCACATCTTTTTTTCACATGATGCCTCAAATGATGCAAATGAGCCCTTAATGCCTGTTGCAATGAATGGCGGAGGAATGTCACTCTGACTCAAACGACACCCGCTCTAACACAATAACACGCTGCCTTTGGTTAGGTGTTTTGCATTCAAGATCCCTCCTCCTCTCTTTCACCCTCTGAGCACATCCTCTGCGATTGCTCCTGCCATGCTGCTGCTGCTGCTGCTGCTGCTGCTAAATAGGTCACTCGGGCAGAGAGGGAGGGAGGAAGTGAGGGAGGAGAGGAGGCTTTTGGTACAATGTGACACTGCAGAGTCTGCATCAAACGCAGGGTGGAAACCCACTCAGACAAATTGTCAGAGCCCATGTGCCATCACCATAACTGGGCAGCTAGATTGGTTAAAGGGTTTGCGTCCTCATCCTGCCTGAATAATTGGATATACAACTGTGTGTGCGGATTAGAAGATTTGAGTTTGCAAGGCCCTATAAAACTAAGCTTATGGGTGTTTTAACTCAAGGATTACAGGCGCTGATGTTGAGTAAGACACTTCTCTATGGTTACCTCTGTAGGCAGCGTACAGAGGGAGCCACTAACTATCTTCAAAAATAAGTATAGATGAGGCTGCGTTTACCGGACTTAAAAATAAAAATGTGGCTGAGATGGAAGTGGTCAGTGTCCCTGTATTCTTGCAATCTACTCGAAGAGAGATGTGTTTGTTTTGATGGGTTCATTTTACTGCTCTATAAACTCACTGGGTCCAAATAAGCGTGAGAGTGGAACAATGAAGCAGCCCTCCCATCCTGTTTGTTGCTTGAGGTTGTGCCATAACATCAGAAATCATCCACTTATCTGTATTTTATTAACAAGCAAAATAGTTCATCCAATGATGCACCAGATACTCTTTTATCAGTGACACACTAACAGGTGAGCCAACATTTCTAGTCAAGGAAATAAAGTTGTTTTAATGGCTTCTTGCAAAGCGTCGTGTTCAAAGGCCACCCCGTTTGACTGCAAATCACTAGGGTTTGAATGTGTGGTCAAGCTGTTTTCCTGGCTGCAGTTTAACAAGCTCTTAGAAAAGCGAAAGTGAGAAGTGGAGTCTTGTGCCATCGAGGGCTCCCAAGAAACACACGAGGACTCAAAAACAGAATCAGCAGGGCAACGGTGTGCGGCAGCCATAAACCCTCGGGTAAGAAGATCAGGTTGGGCAGCGTGCAGACAGGTCTGATGTGGACGGTGGCTCAGTGTAAACCACAATCTTTAAACAAAGTCAAGTCAACAAGCACTCCTCCATGTTTGTGTGTGCTGTCAGGCTTCCTGGCTCTTGGGGTAGTGCAGCTTGTAGCATTCCTGAGCTGCTTTGTGGCAAGTTGACACCGTACTTTCATTGGACAAGATGCCAACGGTTATCTCTGGGGACCAGCCCGGCCGAAAGAGACCAGCGTAGGATTAACAATTACGCCTAAAAGGTTAACAACATCCCTAAAAAGGAATATTGAATTTTAATTAGCCCCACTAATTACGTGGCTCGTAAAGTGGCCCAATAATTTTTTTGGATTCGTTGCCATAAAATTAGGACATTCAGATGTTTTCACATCTATGTTCAAGAGACAGTATTGGGGACACAGGGTTTGATCTTGGAAAAGGTATTTCTTATTTTATTGTGTCTTTAATGTAAACATTACCTACGTTACACATTACGTTAACGTTATAATGTGCTCATTACAGACTCATAACAGAGGGCTCCTACTGCGATTATACACTTTCAGTTGTGTGAAAATTATGAATGAGACCCCTTTTCTTTTGGATTTGAACTCTTCTCAGCGATTGATGATTATCACAGCATTTTACTGTCATATTTGACCGACAGGTCAACATACACAACAGAGTTATAGTGTGGTCGAACAAAGAAAACACTGTCAAACATGTTGTAAGTAAGTAAGGAAGGAATATCTGGCACATCTTCCATGACCTGATATCGGAGCTAAGGAATGGGACGGCTACAAACAGCATCACAATGGACTACTGTATTGACTTTGACTCAGTTTGCTAATTTCCCTCCCATTCCACCGGCATGTTGGGACACAGACTGATCTAATGAAATCAGTCAAGCAATTATCTTTAGTCAAATTCCCCGCACAAGAGTAAGCAAACAACTCACAGTAAGCATCTCTGTCAAAGCAGACAGAAAATGTCAAAGTGTGGCAAGAAAAACTGTTGATTTTGCACTTTATCTAGGAAGGCTGACTGATGAAACTGGCTGGTAAAGCCAGTCTTTGGTTATAGAGTGTTGCTCGAGGCCTTTTCAGCCTGAGGAGGTGTTTCAAACACTCAAAAAAACAGAAACACCGACAACACCGCCTTCAAATATAACCTCAATAATAAAAATTTAATAGAATTTACACATTTCCAACAACATCAAAAAAAAACTGTAACTAAAATGTGTAAAGATAGAATTTATGGCAGGGCTGCTGTATTGAATTGCAATAGATTAATATTAAAGTGGCCACCGAGTATTTATGTAAGGGGAAAAGGCCATGTAACACCTGAATAACTAACTATTGTGCGGTGAATCTGTCCTTCAGCAAATGGATCAAAAATACTAGTATTATCCTAGTATCCGTACTGGTCAATAATCTGCAGCTGACCAGCTGTCAATATGAAGTATTTTAGGAAACTCAATAAAAACAAAGTATTAGGGCTCAAATATGTTTAGTTAATGTTTAGTTAGGCCACTGTGCTCCCTTTGAAGATATAGTTTCATATACAAGTATTTTTACTTTCTGAAAAAAGCAAAATGCAGTTATACTCTCTAAGGAATGATAAACATTGCAGTTGCTGACAGAAATGCCTTCCTGCTGCGTCTTGCTTTGTTTTCCAGTTTCCAAATATAACTGAGAGACACCAGTGTTGGCGTCCCACATGGGAACTGACTCATTCAGTGTGTACATCCTACTGCATGAACATACTTATTCGATTCAAATGAGTTAAATCAGGAAAACCATACTGTATGTATGTATGTAACTTGAAAATAATACGTAATTATAACCTAAATTCTTCCATCAATACATGTCTTTTCTCTACTTACTGTAAATCCCATCTGCTCCTGTGTATAATCCTTTATGTGAATACTGCTGAACACTTTAACACTTGGCAGCTCAGATGTTAGTCTCTCTTTGCATCTCTGTGTCAGTCTCTCCTCATTTCTAATGGATGTTCAGAGAGTCAAACATAAGTCAATAATTTATTGAGTATTCATATGGAGTTTCATGCTTGAATTAAACAGAGACTGTTAAAATGTTGGCCTGATTCTGCTGATGCTTCTGCCTGGCGGAAAGAAAAAAATCTATTGTGAATTCTTTGGATGGGAAAAGGCTGGGAGCTGAAGTAAAAGGAGCTACACTTGGCTTGCGTTTGACGTTCATACAAACAGAGCCTGTTTGTTCTGTTGTGTGGTACCGGACTGGCAAGAGAGCCAAGCGATCAGGAAATCTGTAAGGAAGCGAGGGCCAAGACTCTTTCATACTTTTCTTGGATTTGTCCATTCGCTTGTCTGAATTCAAAACCATCTGTACGCTCAAACGTACAGTACGTGCTGTTTCGTGTTTACTTTATGTGTTTCAAATGCATCCGAGCATGGCTGCAACAAGGGCAGTTGGCACTCAGCGGTCCCATTTGTACGGTACCATTTCATATTCTTGAGTGTCTGCTGCATAGGGTAAACACAGAGGCAGCTGCTCGGCAAAGCATGCACACAGAGGGACACCCGTCACAAGTCGCAGATATAACCATCATCATTTCTTATTCATTGGAGCTCTGCAGGAGTCCCTCAGCTACAGGAGCGCTGCACAGTTCAATGAACATGGTGACTTTCCTGATTAGAATACGAACATGTAAAAGCTGTCAACAGAAAATGTTACTGCTTCACCTAAAAGTCTTTTAATATCAGTGGATCCCAAGGCTCTCCTCACTGCGTTAAGGTCACATCATTGCAAATATTGTCACTTCTGTCTTTCATCTCAAGGGAATGCCTCTTATCGCTTTAGTCTCGCACATCTTTTACATCAAAGTCACACAAAAAAACCTCTGAGAGCCAATCATATTAATGTCCAGTCAGACTCTTGGCTCTAATGGACTGGAGGGAGGGAGAGGGGGAAGCAGGAGGCTGAAAACCCAGCTGAGCTTACAGCGGAAGAGGCCAGCTGGTCCCAGGCCAAACCACGCTCTTAAGTGTGACACACAGAACCACACAAACAGGGAATCTGTCCATCTGACGGAAACACTGACGGACGGACAGACTGCATCTGACTGGAACTGGAAAGCACTTGGAAACAGAAACAAGCATGTAATCCTAAAGCTGCCAAAGCTCTAATATGAATACATTTACAAAGGGCCAGCAAGACAAAAGGAACGCCTTATCATATAATACATTTCAGTAAAACATCACGATATACAGCCTCAAAAATGGCCATCATGTAGAATCAACATTTATCTGAGACTGTAAAAAATTAACAATACAAACTTCACAAAGCAGCTTATGCACGATTATTGCATTATATTGTACAAATCGATAGAATTCACAGATACAAGTACAGCAAGCACTCACCAATGATCTTTTAATATATATATTTTAAATTAAGTTATTTAATTGTTTAATAAAAGCAAAATGCACAAATTCATTTGTAGTCATGTAAGTCCAATATTTACGCTCTTTTTCCTCCGTTTTGGTCTCCACCAACTCCTAAAATAGATATCTGGGAATCAGAACTACAGAGTCGGGTGATAATTCTCTGTGGGTTTGTTTGTTCTTTTTGAATACGTGTGGTCATGTGATGTATTGCTAATGTAAATATCCTGATAATAGCTGC
Source organism: Lateolabrax maculatus (assembly GCA_031216445.1). Lineage (NCBI taxonomy): Eukaryota > Metazoa > Chordata > Actinopteri > Acropomatiformes > Lateolabracidae > Lateolabrax > Lateolabrax maculatus. The sequence continues at coordinate 23,451,454 of CM062201.1, read as the reverse complement.
TTTAAGTAAGAATTATATGATTAAAGACTGAGATAAATGATGCTAATCAATGTTTTCACTACAATATATTACACCCAATACACCCGGTATATATCAGGCTGCCCCCCACACACACACATATATCAAACAGGAGGACACTATTGTTTGACTACATGCTATCAACAGTCACGCACATACATACTGTACTCACGGCTGGCCATATGTAACACACGTGACATGTCAAGGTTAGACAGGGTTACTACTGTCCAACGGCTAAAGCCGATCCACGCCCGGCTGAGCCACCCGAGCCATTAACCCCTCCATTTGTAATGCTGACCTCTCTCTCTTACCAATAGAGTGCAAGTGAATGGGGTGGAGGGAGTGGCTGATTTGCGATGACACGTCTTTATTGCGGCTTCAGAAAGGAATGTGATCCCCACACACGCTCTGCACTTTACAGCGTCGTCATGCACACAACGGATTCAAGCTACTGGACTTCAAAGGGCCTCAGAGGGGCAGGATGGGGGGCAGGGGGTCAGAAGCCTTGGGGGCAGGGAGGGGAAACCACAGAGCAGTAAAACATAAGCTCCAATGTCAGGGGTAAGATGTAGATGAATGAAAATACAGTAACAAAGCTGGGAAAAATATTCCCTCAGATTTGTTGTTCATCAGAGGTGCATTGAGGTGCATGGAAATTGATAAAATATCTATAGATAACTGCTTTTGAAAAGATTAGATTCCACAAACTGCCTTTGCTTTACGACTCTGTAATAAGGCACCCCTTTATAAAGGGTTTATAACTGACGGCGGTGAGGTAAAATACTACTGTATGATTAGGACTACTAGCTCACATGCTGTATGTAAAGCGTGTAGCTGAATATGCATGTATTCATCTGTTCAGTTGGCATGAATAAACATTGAAAATATAGGGAGAAAGCTGGTCAGATTATTATTGTGGCAGTACGAGTCCGTTTAAACCGCGAGGGGAAAATATTTTTTATACAGTACACTGATCTGATCTGAGAAGAATCTCCTCAACAACTTAAACTGACTACTTTTATTTTCTCGGTCCATAAGAGATGACAATTGACATAATAAATTGATAATGATTTGATGTTAGAAGGCAGTACAAGGCACCAAATTCTCTCTCTGCATGTTTTATCTTATGCTGCTGCAGTTTTTACGTTAATGCAGACACGAAAGGGGCTGAAAGGGGCTTTAGAAGGACGGAGTGAGAATCTTTTTGGCCATTTTTTTGTCCTCTGTTTGAGATGTAGGATTGAGGTTAGTGTTTGAGATGTGCTACAGCTCTGACTGACAGTTACAGGGCGACAGACAGACAGATTTCATGATGTGTGAAAGAAGTAATCCTCATGGAATCAGTTCAAATACAGCTCAGCTTGACCCCGGTATTGTTCTAAAGGGAATATAGGACCCTAGTGAGGTCTTAAATGCCAGTTAATGTCAGCATTTCAAGATGGGATGATATCATTGTGCTGCTCTGTCTCAATTTACTGTAAGTGGAGCATATGGGGACAGTATGGAGAGCAGGCCGACTTACCATGTGGTAGTTGATGATTTCCTGGAGGCTTTCACCGCATTTTTCCAGGCACTCCTGCAAAAAAAAAAAAAAAAAAAAAAAAAACATGTTATAACATCACTCTTTAACTAGATAATACAAAAAGACATATTCTTAAAACCGCTGCTGTATTTGCATCTGAGGGTAAAAGAACAAATAAAAGCTGTCAAAAACTAAACCCAAAATTTATTTGAATCCCAAATTGAAGAAAATGAAAAGATCCGCAATGCTAAAATTAAATCAAAGCTGGTTAATGTCACAGAGGTGTACTTTTGTGCTCTAGAGGATTTTTCCCTTGAACCTTGTACGGGAAAAGGAACTATAATTGCAGGGCTGATTCAGTTCTTTTTTTACAATGGAAACTACAAATATGAACAAGACTTTAATAAGAAACTCACAATTAGTCATACAATTGAAGCCAAGAAGGCTTTTAATAGCACTTAATGTCAGCAGCAATGAAAATAGTCCAAGACGCTGGAGCTGCGAGCCGAGCCAAAAGAAAGTTTCCAGATCTGATCCGCACTTACTAATCTGTTAGTAACCAGGTTTACTCACAAAGACACACACATACTGAGCTGTAAGGCTAACACCCAAGGAGAAGGAAAGTCCCCATCCCAGGAGATACTTACTGTAACAGTCCTACTAACTACATGACAGAATAATATGACAAATAAAGACAATAAAAACATGATAAAGGCTATGAGGTTTCAAACAGAAGCTAGATGAAATGACTTTCTCGACTCGTCAGAACCTCACCGAGATCATCTCATCCTTCTTGCACTGCTGAGACAGATCCCGGATGCCGTTGACAAAGAGTTTGTTGGCGCTGACATACGCCTTCCCCGCTTCAATCATCCCACTGCATAGCTTCACCAGCTGTGGAGCAGAGAGACACGTTCAGAGAGGACAAATGAAGGTACCACTTTCACCACACTCATCATGTTAAAGTTATCAGGTCAGTAGTTACCATGAAGGACATGTTCTCTGTGTTGTTCCTGGTAATTTGGAGGTTTTAATAACTTGAATAGTTCACATTCACAAACATTGTTTTTTAGATGTTTTAGGAAATAGTCAATTTTAGACTTTTTTTAGACTAAAAAAAGGGAAGAGTTACTGTATATTCCTATTATTGAGGACACATCGTTGAAACATAAATTAGAACTTAATTTATGGTTATAACAAAAAATATATACTTGTCCTGCCTATGGCCCTGAATTAAGATTATTCTTCATATTTGACAAGGCTTGAAATACACAATATATATTATATATACATAATATAGTAAAAATCTGCTCAACAGAGGCTCCCTCTGACTATTGGGGTGCAATCAACGCTTGAGGGTTTTGGTTAACTTTATGGCTGGACATCAAACGCTCAGCCACAGCAGATCAAAACCTCCACACTTTCTGCACGTTTTCAGCAGATTACCACCCGTGGACCAGGATGTATGTCATACAGTTGCATGTTTGTTGTCTAGTTGTCACCTGTGGTAACATACGGTAGTGGGTGCATTCTCAGGTGGGGTCCACATGTTAGCCCCTGACATCAGGATGCCACCCGACACACATGAAAACGCTACAGAGGCTTAATGTTCCCCAGGACTGGTCAATTGATAACAGACACTGATGATTCAGCGTGTATGTTGTGTACAATCTCAGACCACAAACTGTGAACACGCTACAATGTGCATTTTCTCTGCGGATGTCAGCTAAATTTATAATATCTGCTTCTTTCATTAGAGGAAAATTAATTTCGCCAGGCTTTGGGGTTTTCAGCACCCTTCTTCCTCCAGGAAACTCCTACTTCCTCCCAGCTGTTAACCAGACCCAAGACTGAGCACTGTTTTCCTCAAGTTTAAAGGAATTCGCTTTCTTGTGTTGTTGTGATGAGAAGATCGACGCCACTCTCATGTCCGAACACTAAATATGATGCTTAGCTGAGCTTGGCATAAAGACTGGAAACAATTCGAAACAGATAGCCTGACTCTGTCCTCTAAAGCTCAATAGTTAATACGTTACATCTTGTTTGTTCAAGTTGCAAACAAACCAAAATGTAAAACTATACAGAATAAAGTGCTGAAACCCTCTGCTTCTAATCTTTATTCTAAGCTAAATAAGCGATCCTCTCATCTAAAGTTCACCAAGAAAGTGAATACGTGTTCCCAAAGTATCGAACTGCCTTATGATCCCATAATTAACTAAAAGTATATTTGGTCACAGAAGTATTGGACAAATTTACATTTCGAACTGATGATGTTGCTAGATGGAAAGTCAAAGGATCACTTAAGTTATTACAGTTGATCCTGTGAAGGATATTAATGTCATTTCATGGCAATCCATCAAATAGTTGTTGAGATATTTCAGTCTGGACCAAAGTAGTGAACCGACCGATCGCTGGCATGGCTAAAAAGACCAGAAGCATGTGGCAGATGTATGATGCCGCCCACCCACTGAAAAACCCTCAAAACCCCTCCTCTTTTTTACTTAATTACATTTCTTTTATCTTTTATGAAAGCTATACTGGCCTGTCTCAATGTCTTTTTGTCTTGTGTCACCTTTTCTCAATGTGTAATGTAGGCAGAAACTCTTTCTTTTTTACGATTTCCTCCTTTTAGAATCACTCGTGAGCAGTACAGAAAAAGTATTAATTGATCCCAGAACCACAGATCTGATTCAGATGCGAGTGAGTAAGTGAGGCAAGTATAAGTGCAAGTTGCTAAACTGGCCTCTCTCCAGTTTTCTGATGGATATACAGTAAGAGGCCAAATAAACTACCATGAAAGTGTCGGAACACAATGGTTTGATTATGGAATATTGAATATTCCAATTATTAGTGACAAGGATCCTTTCTGACTAGAGTATGAACTATAGTGGAGGTTTCCAACACTTTAATCACTTAGTCCTGGCTCTCATGGACACGTACTGTAATTCAATGTCATAAGATGCAAATGGATCTGAGCATTACAGGCAAAGCATCTGGCAGCCTCATTACAAGGCAACTGGGTGCTTTGAAAGCCGGTGAGATGCGGTCTAATGTTTTCACTGAGTCCCAATTTTGCACTGCTGCCACGTCACGTTTCAGCGAACCTCAGCTGAACTGTTCAACAGGACAGAGCGACGTTATGCACAGTGCCATCGGTGGAGGCTAGCACTGTTACAGTGGCTCTGCAGGATTAGGAACTGCAGAGTATTATAATGCTGGGAGTGAGCAGCTGAGGATAACGTCTGTTGCAAGATATGCTGTGGCAGAATTTGGAGAACACTAACAGTAATTTTTCATCCGATATTCCTGCTTTACAGGCCGAGGATCAGCGTGTGAAATACCCAACAGTTAAAAGCATAAGTTAGTTCTCCCTTATGAAAGGCCTGTAAATACTGCACGTTGCATTTTTGTATAAAACACACCTCAATCAGTGATGTCAGAGCAGGCTTTTCGCCTTCAGGTGTGCTTTAAAAGCAGGCTGGCACAGAGTCATGAATGATGGGCAGGATTTCCATTCAGTTAAATTCAGCACATAGAAAAGCAGATGCCGCTGGGCCTGATCTCAACTGACGGCTTGTAGAGCAAGAATACAAGCATGTACCAACAGTGTGAGTTGGCCTGGCTGAATATAACGTGTTATAGTTCCCTATCAGATATGAGCTTTTTGTCGGGTACAATATAGTTTATTTATATAGCACTTTTCTAAACAGAAGTGCTTTATATGAAGAAGAAAAGGGGAGACCCACTAAATGAAAAGGCATAAAATCAATCAAAAGCCAAAGAAAACACACTGAGACAATGTTGTTGTAGTGTTGATTTGCTCGTTAACATAAGCTGACACAGACAATATGAAAACAGTCTGCCTCTGAAAATATCCAAGCAGGACCAGATGGACTCACAGATAAAGTGCATTGACAGAAGCCTCTTACCTTATCTAGTTTTGCCTCGATCTCCACAACCTCCGTCTCCACCTCATCAATATTTGCCCTGAAAACAAAAATAAGAGAAGTGGTTAGTGCACGTGTGGTAATGTGTTACTGCATGTATAAGAAATTCCACGACGGTCGTTTATCTCATTGGAAAACAGCAGTTCTCCAATGTGCTTGTGATTTCCCACGCTCTCAGAGAGCACGAGGAACCTCCATAAATCTGCGAGTGACAGGTGGAGTTTTGCGGAGTGAAACCCAGACATGTACGAGCGGCAGCGGACGAGGGTTCGGGTGTGCTTTGAGTGAGCGAGACGCCGTCCTGGGAGCAGTTCAGCTCTGTCAAAACACAGTGACAGACGAGGTCTCTACACAGCGAGGGGAACATGGCCGTCTGGCTCATCCCAAACCCCAATCCACCGACCCGCTGTCAACACCACCACCACTAATGCCACACCCAACCGCACCACTGAGAGAGGTGTGATTTACACCCGGAGGCTCACAGCTGCATGACGTAGCCCCTAAATACACCACTCCCCAGCTTCTCCACACACTGATGTCAATAAGGAGTATGTGTATTATGAACAGATCTATATTTACCGCCTTGATATGTTGATTTCTAGCTGCTGCCATTATCTGCTTCCTGCTGCACAGTGGGACCTCTGGAGTATAAATATGATCAAGAGCCAGCTCTGCTTCCCTCGAACAATGTTCCCGTTTTTAGCCACACTAACGTTGTGGTTCGAGGGATGGAAATATCGGTCAGTCGGCCAGTCGACCACTTTGATCTGTGCCAAAATATCCCAACAACTGTTGAATTTGCCCTAAATTTGCCACAGACATTAATGTTCCCGAGAGGATGAACCCTACTGGTTTTGATGATCCACTTCTTGTTTTCAATTGTTAGTTTTTATGTAGTTTTAGTATTGTTTTAGTCTTGAAAAATAGGTCAACTTATATATTTTTTGTCACTTTTCAAAATGAACACCACCTGACAAGCACTTCTGGAGCAGCATACTGGCAGCTTCCGTCTTGCTTTCTCTGACACACATTTACGACTAGTTTTCCATGTGATATCAAGGAGCGAGTGTAACGAATCGCACTCACAGCAGCTCCGTGATGAGAGTATCTGTGGCATATATCGGCCATGGCTGGCAGGATATAAAACTTGTATCTCTGCCTCATCTCTTTTCCTCTGGCCTTGGGTGGATTAGGCTGCCTGGCCGGGTTGCAGCGAGCTCAGGGGACGAAGGACGGCACGTGTTCTCGTACTCCTCTCCACCCCCACAGCTTTTTACTCTCACCATCTCCTTTTATAAGGATCTGAGGAAGTGTGTGTGGGGGGGTGGGGGAGAAATACTCCAGAGAGGAAATATCTGTCAAAAGCATATATTACCAAAATAATCAATACCATATTACTCCACATGTGGACGTGTGTTGTTGTAACCTCGACTGATCTCAAACTGAACGGCCTTCAGCCAACCACACCCAGGGATAATCTTGCTGTGAGCAAAGCTGTTTTCATTGCTGATGTCATTTTTGAAACTACCCTTTTTATGTGATAATGCAGCGCTTAGCAGGCTCTCGCTTTTCAGGAGACTCGTTCCCCTCACGCCTTTCCGCAGCAACCAGACTGATCTTCAAACGTCATTTGGATATTTTATTTTAAAATGTCTAAAGATAGCCGCCACAGTTCATGAATGACCCACTTAAATGAGCAAAAATTACATATTTTACAAACTTGCTTTTTTAACATAATGTTCAGTTCCCTCTCCTCAACCCAGTAGTTTTCATACAGTCCTTAACATTGTTCTTGTTTGCATAGTTGATCTTCTAAGTTAGTTAATACTGTAGGTTTCAACAGAGTTTCATACTCTTCGATTTTTGTTCTTTCTGGCTCGTTTTCCACTTTAGCTTTTTCCCTTGTGACACACTGGAGAGTTTACCTCTTCAGGGCTCTAAAAACCTTCAACAACACAGCAAGGAACCATCACTCTTAGGTTAAATTGCTCACAGTTCATAGACAACTTGTTACGAGGGGGCGCCAGTAGGCAATAAAGGGCCACAAGCCACAAAGGATGCCAGTGCCTCAGTGCTTTATAACCCCGTATTAAACGCACCTAAGAGAGTTTTATGTATGTGGGGTTAAGGACATGATTGTGTAAATTATATTTTAAAGACTTTTACATCTTGCCAAATGCAGAGGTTGTGGACAAACACTGAATACATTTAATTGTGTGGCAATAAAAAGGGCCACATTTCAAAAGGGCCTCAATGAAGACGCAAGAACGCTGCTCCGAAAGCGTGTGGCTCAACAGAGCGACAGCCCAGCTAGCCGTTCCAGATGTGCGGACTCTGTCTCGTGGGACAGCTGCTGCCGCTGAACCCCCTCCAGGCCGTAACCCCCACTGCACATGCCTCCCATAATGGATGCACACGGCGCCCCGGGGCCTGTAGCCACGGCAACCATCTCCTAAGTGGGCCGCTGAGGTCCCCAACGTGCTTGTGAGTTGACCCTTATTCACACCACGGGGAGCGGAGAAGCTAAGTGGATAATAACATGACTTACGGTGACAAGAGATGAGCATCCTCGCACCATTAAAACCTCGTCAGGACGCTATTAAACACACGTCCAGGCACTGGGGTAGAACTTTCCCAGGCAGATTGACGTTGCACGTGCCTGTTGGTGTGCAGGATTAGTCTGGGATCATTTATGTGACATGGAACAGTGCAGTTAAGCAGCAGCGTAAAACCATAATAAACGATGAGATTGTGCTGAGTAAGCAGCAGCTCTGGGGGTTTCTGGCTGGTGGCACGCTGACGGTGCTTCCAGGGCCACGGCCGAGGTGCCGTTTACCGGCCCAAAGTCACAGAACACCTCTGTTACTCTTTAATTCAGGAGCCGCTGCACGTCTCAACTAGTTTTACATGATGCTGAGTTAAAGCCATTTGAAATGTTGTCAGGTAAAATAACATGTGTGAACTATGACTTTTAGAGGTGATACAAGCATCGTCTCAGAGAAAATATTTCCATTATTCCAGCAAGCAGTGGTGGGAAAAAGTATCAAAAACTTTTACCAGTAAAAGTAGCACTACTACTTTATATGAATACTAAATTACAGGTACACGTCATGCAGTGAAAATGTACATATCATTAGATATTATTAACAAACTGTACTTAAAATATCAAGAGTAAAAGTACTTGTAATACAGAACAGAGGCTCCTGTGAGTTGTATACTGTATATTATGTATATTTTATATAAAAATAATTACTGATGCATTAATGTGTATATAGAATTTTGCTGTTTGCTTTTTGCATTTTATGTACTGTTAAATTGTGTGTTTGTTTTAATTTATAACAATGCAGCATATTTTCTAAAGCTACCAGTAACTCAATCTGCCAGATAAATGTAAAAAGTATTTTTCTCTGATACATAGTGGAGTAGAAGTATAAAGTAGCATGAAAAGTATAAGTACCGCAAATGTGTACAGTACTTGAGTAAATATACTTGTACGTGTGGCTCGGCTGCTGTGTGTGAACCGGACGGCTGAGAGAGACGCAGCTGATGCCCCGAAGGGTTGTGCTTCGTTGGGTGAATCGAGCCAGAGCGTCCTGGTGGTCCGGATGCAGAGCGAGCAGGTGGGATGCTGAGGAGAGAGCCAACACTGGGTCCAGGTAGTGACCCCTAAAACACAGGCGTGGCCACCCCCTCCCAGCCAAACCGCCAGCTGGGGCGCACCGACCGAACCTCCAGACGGCGGCCGGCTGGGGAGAGCGAATTAGCCAATGAGTGATGCAGCGGCGTCAGCGCGCTCTCGTCTCACTGCCAGCATACAAATGAGAACAGCTGTAGAGCAGGCTAGATGATGGTTTCAAGTGATCCTTTGGCAATCAGCAGACTGTTTGATATCAATGTGCTGTTTGCTCTTTCCAACACGCTTCAGTATATTTAATCTCTTTTAACTCTTCCTTGAATCGTAACCAGAAACCTACCACAGAAGGTTTTTCATCAGGGTGGAGAATTTAGGAGGCTACAGAGGGGACAGGAGGAGGGGCGGCCCTGTCTGTCTGAGGGCCCCATTGTGAAAAGCCACTTCCTGTCTGGAGAAATGGCAGCATTTTGTTATAATATTGATTGCTTTAGTGTCCTAATTGAGGCTGGATTGCCTGGCTGAATGCCGGATCAGAGGGGGGAGGGATCCCTGAGCATATTCCCTTCAGCTACGCTGAACAACAGCTTATTCTTAGTTGCATGGCTCCTAATGCCCCCTGCCCTGCCCTGCCCTGCCCAGCTCTTCCCCCTCCTCCTCCTCCTCCTCTTCCTCCAGACCACTACATGAACAAATGTAGGGTTAAGGAGGCACCCCTGGCTATGCAATGCCAAGCATTTAAAACCAATCCTACCCAGTACATTTTCAGAGCACTAGCTAGTTACTGAAAGGACCTCCAAAGAAACGTTTGCACTCATCCAGTTGGTGTCGCATTTCCATCATCCTACTAATTTGAGAAGTACAATGCCCCATAATAACCCAATCCTAATGCATTTAAGGAGCAGAGGGAGTTCAAATGTCTCCAAAAATACCCTCCCCAGCATGTGTTCAAAGCCCTGACTATTGTTTCATAAGCCCAGGCTTTTATTTCCACTTGAAAGCTTAGATGTGTTCCTCATACTTAAACAGGCCTGCTTTCTGTTCTGAGCGACGAGAGAGCTCAGACGCTCTATAAACACTCCTCACATTTCTGCACCAGACTATACTGAGTGTGCTGCCATCGCTGCATTAGCCTCAAACCCTCTTCAGCAACACACATCTGCACTAATGGTTTCCCAGAAGTGACATGTCTGCTGCAGAAATAATTACTCATTTATGCTTCAATGACAACATGCCTGAGCATCAAGCCATCGGTGAGGGGGTTAGGGTTGGTCCTGGATGTGTGGTATCCATCACGAGGTTAACATGTATGTCTCAGGACAGGTGCTCACATCAGTTATGTCAGTATTTATATCGAGGTCTGGTTGCTCTTCTACAAGTGGAGGTTAATGCTCACCATCCCCCCCCCCCGATTGCCTACGATGCCAAATACTTGTGTGTAGTCGGACAGCTGAGTGGCAGCCATTCACCAAGCCCTGTTTCTACGGCAACATTCATCTACCCTGGCAGACAGGCGGCCCTCCGAGCCCACCCACTCATTCAGTGGACCGAATAGACAGACCACCAGCACTCCCACCAAACTATTTTCCTCACATGGGGCCTCATGTGTCTGATCTCTGCCGAGTCTGTGAAGACGCTGTCTGGTGACGAGTTCATGAGAGGACAGGACCTCCGAACCTTCGAGGTCACGCGGTTTCACGTTAGTGTTGAAACAATTAATTGATAAAGCAATCTTAAAATGAACTGATTACAATGTTGATAAGTGATTAATCCTTTTAAGTCGTTTATCGAGCATATGTGCCAAAAACATACTTGGACTTGGACATACTTGGCGTACTTTATTCGCAATTTTCTTTGTCATTTTCTGGATTCAATTTTCAAATTAATTGAGAGCTTGAAAAAAATAATCATTCATTGCAGCCCTATTTCACAAGCAACAAGGAACAGACCTACTGCTTTGTCATCAGTTATAATAATAATAATCTGTAGTGCTGCAACTAATGATTGTTTTTGTAATTTCAAAAGATTATTTTCTCAGTCAATTGTTTGGTCTATAAACTGACAGAAAATAGTAAAGAGATGTCTTCAAATTGCTTATTTTGTCTGACTAACAATGTCTTAGAAGAAAGAAAAGACAGACGAAGAAAAGCAGAAAAATATTACAATTGAGGAGCTGAAACTTGACACTGTTTGGCGTTTTTGCTCGGAAAATGTTGAATTTTCTGTCAACCAAACCAGATAATAATTTAATTTAATATCATTGTAAAGACCTTCCAAATCCAATTTGTTAATGTTTTCTCGCCATCTGGAAATTAATAATGGGCCTTTTTCACTACATTTGGACATTTTCTAGATTAAAAAATGAATCGATTAATCATAGAGTATAGAATGTCAGCAAATAGCAAAAAATAGCCATCACATGTAACCAGAGCCAGTGATGAAGCCTTAAAATGTCTTGTTTTGTCTGACCAACAGTCCAAAAGCCAAAGATATTGAGTTTACTTGAAACTAAGACAACACGAGAATACCAAGTTATTTTTTCCCCTCTTTTGCAGATTAACTTTGTCGTTCGACAAAATAATTAATAGACTAAATGTTTCAATTTTATAAATGATTAACTGAAAAATAATCAATAGGTTCATCAAAAACTAATGATTATTTTCTAATCATTAGTTGCAGCTCTATTCACATGCAGAAGAGAGCAGACCTGCTGCTTTTTTATTTAGAAGTAATAATCATAATAATAATGTGTTATATGAGCCAGTCATGAATTAACCTGCAAAAACAGAACCAACAAATCGAATTTGGAGAAATAAAAAATTCTGAATTCTCAGTTTAATCAGACAAAAATAAAACCCACTTTACTTCACTCACTCCCTGAACACCGGAGCGCGTGTCCGACAATGTGCCACCTAAATCTGCCAGGATGAAAGCCAAACGCCACACTGGCCCGAGGGCTCCCAGTGAAGCAGTGACTAAATCACAGTGACTGGCCTGACTGCCACCTGACCGAAAACAAAACTGGGTCTATTTTAGAAGACGGGGGATATGTGTACCCTCTCTCACAACGAAAGGCCTCGTAAATCAATGACAGGAACAGAGGCTCATCTAGGCCAAGACCAGGACAGCTATTATAGTTATACAAGACTCAGACATACTGGATCTACTGTTAACCACAAAATGCATAAAATAGAAAAACGCAGCAGTGTTAAAATTAACTCTGTTAAACTAATTTGGCACAGTTTTGTTTTTGCATGCGATGTGAAGCCTCTGAAATGCAAATTAGATTAGAGAGGGTGCCTCAAAATAGATACGTGCGCATGCACACATATCATCACGAAGTTGGATTAGACACACAGGTAATTAGCTCCCTGGAAATTATAAATTCAACATCTTGCTGCTGCAACAACCACATTTCTATGCGAGTATCACAGTCTCATTTAATGTCACATTAAGTACTTTGCTCATGGTCCTGCTGATATTACATGTAATTAACAATTCTGCCTCTTTCACATGTACTCAGAGGTGAGAGTTAACAGGGCCGTTTGAGAACCAGCTTCAGGATACTGGTCATCCAGTATCACCAGTGTTAGGCTTAATGAAGTGATGAAGAGAGCCAGAGTAAAACTTGCTTTGTGATGCACACCCTTTGTCACCTTCATCACTGGATTTGGATAAAATTGATGCACGATGGTCATCTTAAATCGTTTTCCTCTGCATCTAAAAGGGGGAAGGCAGGTGTGACACTGCAGCACTCGTGCAACGACAGACTGAAGTCAACCAGGTGTCAGTCCACCAAACCTGAAAGCATCCATCTGAAATAGTACAAACAGAAACCTCAGGCTGCCGTGCCCTCTCTGTAACAAATACCCCAGAGCCTAAACTGGGATAGGGTATCAGAAACTGAGTGTAACAGGCCGCCATCAGAACATCTCTCATCCGTGAGTTATCTGGACTGGAAAAAATGGGAGGGAAAAGGTAAAGGAGTCTGACTACAGGAAAAGGGGGAACTTGAGTCTGTCTGACATTCATATTCGTCTCTCCTGACTGCACACGACCTCGCCAAAATCAACACTCTTACGTTTTTTTCTAACCGACTTGATATCTAGTCTGGCAGCGGGTTCCACCTTAGATGACTAGTCTGCCTGCTGTGGGTGAACTTTTGCCTGTCTGCTCCCCCTTCCTCTTCCTCCTCCTCCTCCTCCTCGACCCCTGCCACGCCCCTGCCAACCCTCCCTCCTATATGGGTTGGCTGCGTGGTGTCTCTGCACGCCGCAGACCACAGCACATAAATCCTGAGGGAATGAGCAGCTTGATGCATCTCCTCAAAAAAAAGCCCAAAAACTCTAAAAAACAAAGTCAAAAACACATTCGGTGTTTGTTTTATCCAGTGAAACAACAAACAGAAGCAATATTTGAAAAAGCATATTTCACTGTATATAAATAAAGGCTTAACTAATGTGTTTTTGAAGGCTAACACTAATACCAAGATGACTGATTGATTAATGCAAGTGATAAATATCTTTATATATGACCATTCCTATGCCAGAAATGACAAATGCCCCCCATAGTTTTCTACTTTGTAATAACAATAACATCTTCACTAGAGACTTTAACAGCCCAGGAAAACCAAGAGTAATAAAAAAATCAACAAAAAAACCCAATACAAGGAAATAAATTGTATTGCTGGTTTTACTGTGATCAAAGAAGACCCTCAATCATAACAGAAGAGGACTGCATGACTTGACAATATTGGTCTGATATATTGGAAAACAAATATAAACGCTGGTTAAAGTAACATTTTATTATTTGGGATTAAAAGGGGCTTTAAACTAGTGTACATGAGCCAGCTCTTGTCGAGTGTGCTGGTCTGCGTTTGCATTAATAGTAGCTAAATGACTTGTCTTGTTTTTGAACATGGTGAATCAGTTATAACATCCGCTTTTTCCAAAAAATGACACAATTTTACAAGTACTCAAGCGGTTTGGTATTATTATTTCAAAGATTTGTAGTATTCACAAGAGTCGGATTTAAATTCTACATTTCAAATAATGCACTTTTCAATAGACAGCCCAATTGTCTGGTAAAAAACCTTTAGGTCTCCAAGCAGAAATCGAGATAACCCGGATGACATCACCAGGGTTACTTTCTCAGACTTTAAAAAGCTCTCTGCAAAACCATTAGAAGACTTTATACAGCTGTCTTTGACAAGCTGAGTAGTTCTCCTCCTGATGCGTAAACTGATCTTCGTGTTCAAAACTGGTGGAATGCCCCTTTAACAAAAGACCGCTTGAATGCGCATAAAGAGATTCTGTCTTTTCAAACTGTTGGTCACACATTTTGAATCAAAGTACAGAAAGAATATATTCAAATAATCTCTCTGCTGTTGCAAATCCTCCTCCTGTATCAGGCCGTTAGTGTCTTCTAGGACCTTGAACAACATGTGTGCATATTTTCAGACCCTCCCTTGGCGAGAGACATTAGTTCTGGCGCTGTCCAACGACCAACGGTTCACAGGCAGTAAAACAGCCAGTCAGGCAGTCCCTGAGCCGGGGATAACATTCCCGCTTAATCTGAGCAGATGAATCCCATCTTCTAAATGGGAACACAAAGAGAACGAGAACAGAGAGACATTCTTCAGCAGAAACATTCAAATCAAACAAGAGTTCTGCAGCCAAGCTTATTCCTGCAAAAACTCCTGCCAGGGCTGCTGGCGGATACGTCCAAGGGAAAAGTCAGATTCAGGTTTTCATTTGAACACCACTTTTTGTTTCAAAATGTAGAGTGAAAACTATAAAATTAAAAGACCAGTTTGGCATTTTGGGAACTACACATACCGGTATTTGCTTATTTGCCAAGAGTTAGACGATTATTTTGATATCAAATCTTCATAATATCTTCTTTCATATCTGTCCAATCAATATGAGGCCACAGCATAAAGACTGCAAACAGGGAGGAAATGCTGTCTGAAGTTAATAAAATCCACTAACCAGCACCTCTAAAGCTCAAAACTTTAGGCTGGAGCTTCATATTTTTATGTACAGACAGTGTGGTATCAATGTTCTCTTCTGTCTCAGAATTAAATTAGATCTGATGATGACGATGGATAAAAAGTTAGTGAATCATCAAAGTTATTCGGCTACAGTCGACTGTTGAGACATTTCACTCAAAACCACAAAACTCAACATCATGGTGGTGCTAGAGGAAAAGTCAGGGGATCACCAAAGTCAGTAGGATTATTCCCCTGGACACTGTTAACGTCTGTACAAAATTTCAAGGCAATCCATCTGATAGTTGTTGAGATATTTCAGTCTGGATCAAAGTGGTTGGACCCATCAGACACAGCCATTAGTAGAAGCACACCACTAGTGGGAAGACATTCGGGTGATGCAATCGCTCACAAACCACTGGGCCTTGTTCCTTGCCAAAAGCGAATGTTTCACACCTCGCTCACTCGTCCACACATACAGTAGATACTAGCTGCCAAATCCCGACTTCTGACCCCACAGCGACCCTGCGAGAGTGACCCGGGCCCCTGGGGATCGAGCAGCTGCCCTCAGCCCCCCCGCCCCGTCTGATCGCAGTCCAGGCTCAGGCAGCACAGACCTGCACACAGAAGTGCCAAACGATGAAACAAAAAAATAAAAAACTGTGCACGTCTCCCGCCGTTTGTCAGAGACACATGCGGCCGCTGACCAACAGCAACAGCTGAAGAGGCCTTTCCCGCTCTTTTTGCAATCCAGCCTGTTCAAATTCAAAGCAGTCAGCGCCGACAGATCTACCGAGACAACATACAGACGGGTCTATCTACTGTACGACAGAGACATCCACATGATTTCAGATGATAAAAGGCCCTTTCAAGTACAAAATATGCAAGTGTGACAAGCACTGCTGGAGTTTTTTAATGTATGAAATAACGAAAATAACATTGTTTCCATATATAACTCGTCTGGCTCGGGGATTTGTGCAGCAGACAAATGGCAAAACATCTGGATTATCTAATTTTAGTTTGTACTCAGACAGATTGATTTAAGGGTACACGACCCAAGTAAAACCAGAGTTATTAGCTGAATATTAAAGCTGAAATTCTTTCTGCTTGCGTCAAACATGTGCACATGCCTGAACTCCACAATTATTAACCCGAACACCCGTAATGTGGCAGAGAGCTTCTCTCCTGCTACGTCGGCGTTGGATCTGCGAGGGTTTTTCTTTCCTGTGTCAGCCTTTCCACTAATATTTCAAAGCTTTAACTACGGGTCAGCTGTGGAACAGACGTCTTCTGCACAATATCGCCTTTCATTCTGTAGTCAGACAGCTGGATGGATTTCAGTACGGAAGACAGTCATATGAAAGACTCAAAGTGCGAAAAGCAACTTCACATTTATTCTGGGGAAAAAAAACCCTCTTCCTCACACAATTGACTGTTTATGTTCCCCTGATAGCTTTATAACAAGCATCTTTTCAGAGCATCTCGAGCTGTTTGGATAAACAGTTATTATTAGATTAGATAGACAGATAGAGTTAATATTTTTGTTCGTCCCTGAGGGATTTGATTGGCGGCACACCCTGGGTGTCACTCCAAGTCAGAGGACTAAACAGGGAGAGCTATAAGGACCGAGGACGACGCTCATCTGGGAATCAGTGGGGGGATTAGTTAACTGTGTGTCTGGACTGCAAATTGTGCTGGGTGATCAAATGAGGTGTAAAACATTTAATGCTTTAAAGTTTAATCTGACGCCACATTTTAAAGGACTGTTAATATTCGATATTTTTTTTTTGCTAACAAGTATCCAAAGCCTGAAATATCTTATTTTCTGTACGATAGGGCCTTGATTGTTGCTCAAAAACTATTAGAAAGACATGAATGACACAGGGTGACATGTTCCTTCATTGGATTATTTTGATTCAATCACACAGACACCTTCCAAGTTCTTCATAGTTCTTTATTCTCTTTCTAGTACCAAATGTGTAATTATCCCTGGCAGAAAATAGTCCCCAACTAATACATTACTTACTCCGGCTGATTTTTTGTCACTTTACATACTAAAAGAATGATAAATGAATCATAAAAATATCACATCACATTAATTAATAATGAAAATAATTGTAAATGCCAACCCTATTCTTAAAACAAATCTGTACAGACAGCTAAAACTTCTTTGTGGGCACATTAAAGTATCTCATTCTAACAGTTGTTTAAATTCTGTCTCTGATTTTATGTGGTTTGTTCCTTAGCAGTTTTCCACACACCATTCATGTCTTTAAAAGCCTCGGGAGCTTTGTGGTTAGAGCTCTATTAGCTGCTAATACATCCTCAGTCTGTACCGAACACTACAACCACAGCACAGGAGATTATTGACATCAGTAAGCAACAACGGATGATACTCAGTCCAGACAAAGAGCTCAATCCGCTGTGTGTAATAAGACAATATACTCCGAGAGGGGCATGTAGATTGAGGCAGAGGTTTTTATAAATGCAACCGTCAATTTGAGCATAAAGTATTTACAGTGAATTTGGTAGCAGCCATGTGTCGCTCCCGTCCTGAACTTCCTGCTGACAGCACCGTTCTTGGAAGCTGAGCAGGAATGCATCTGAAAAAAGAGACAATGAATGGGAGTGCGGCCAGCGAGGCCTGGGTGACCTTGAGTGCGCTGCGGGGTCAGCGGTGAAGTCATGCTGGAAATCCCATAAACAACGACTCCCACTTTGATATCAACAGCGGGAAGAAACAACAATCCCGCTTTCACTCTCACTGCTTTAATGGATAAAACATCAGTGTGAACAAAAACCACGGCTGGTGTGATGCAACAGTCTGTAACTAGACTTGACCAAGTATCCCGTTTTTTTTTTTTTTAACATACCACATTATCCTTCTGCTCCAAAATATAAACAACTGAAACCAAGACCAAGAACCTGGACACTGCTTAAGGCTTTTACTATGTTCACCATATTATTGTTTTAGCATGCAAACTAAGGAGAACTGAGGGGAATGTCAGTGGTTCTGCAGGTATGTGGTGATAAAACCACAGACAAGTTTAAAGACTTCTGTACAGAATGTCATGGTCAGTCATCCGGTAGTTGTCGGTAAATTTCACTAAAACAAAAATGTCAACCTAATAGTGCTGCTAGATGGAAGATCAGGGAATCATCAAAGTCCGTAGTACTCATCCTCTGGAGACCATGAATGTCTGTACAAAATTTGCATCCAAATAGTTGTTGAGACATTTCAGTCTGGACCGAAGAGGTGGACCGACTTTGCTTGGCTGCTAGTCAGGCCAATAAAAACAACACGGATTGAACTGATCTAAACCCCTTGTGAGGGAGCTCTCTGGATGAAAGCCAGATCATTTTCTTGTTTTCAGTTTGAACCCTGAAGCACTCAGGACTGAGACGACCTCAGGCTAAAAAGTCCTCCCACTAAATGTGTCGCGCACAGCAGGGAGAAGGTCCTTAATATTGACTGCAATTAAGCTTTTTGACAAACCAGCTGGATGTAGTCGCCATTCATAATGCAATGCCAGCTCCATCCATCCCCCATCATCCATGGAGGGGGGGGTGGTCGCACAATTAGGCCACCACAGCCCATGGGGAAATGGCACTTCAGACTGGGGGCCAACAAAGACGGTCATGTGGAGGAAATGTGACATATATTAACCCCCTCAGCGCAACAAGAGTTTACACCACTCCTCTGTTAGGAAGTGAATGAGCGTGGTCTGCGAGCGCTTCCTGTGCACCATCACAAGGGGAAACAGACCTGAGTGGACAGTCTCAGATTGTGTGTTTATTATTACATAGGATGCAAGAGGATGTGTTCGACGTCACAACAGTATTGTCAGAGTGGGACGCTGTTGATGGGTGGGGGTAAACGGGCTGACAGGCCAGAGAAAGGTCAGGATATGGAGAGGTCTCGGCTGGCGGAGCAGGTTTATATTGACTCAGGGTGGTCCCAGATGACGGCAACGCACAAAAATGTCAATGAAGATATTCGGGACGTAAGAAAGAACACACACACGGAGGATCCAGAAGAGGTCTGGGCTGTGAGAACCGGCCTGGACAATGTTCCATTGAAGGGAGGAAGACAATAAAGCCTACAGACGCGGTGCTCCTCGCGGCTGTTTTCTGGGCAGCACACCAGGCTGCCAGGGTGAAAACCAGCGCCGCTCACAGTGAGCCAATCCTACAGCGTAACACCCTGACATTTCGGTGAAATAGCTGAATTCCCTCAGTGAAAATCCCCACACAGGCGTGATGTGTCCGGCGGTGGTGGTGGGGCTGAGCTGGGAGTCTTCCCGGCATTTTTGTGGGCTAAACATGCAGCTTGGCTTGCACAAGAAAGGCATACCAGACGTGTGAAGCATTCAGCCCTTTCCTGTCTGAAAGCTTGAGAGATGTTGCTCGCAGGAACAACAGCGCAAACGACAGGCAGCTTCCACGTGAATAATGCTGATATTCCTTTCACTCTGAACAGGCTCCAAACATGGAAACTGTACCTGGAAGTCTGCTGTTTTACATTTCATCCAAAAATTAAACAAATGCTTTGGAGACGTCGTCCAAACAGCAGATTCATGGTTTACATTAGCAGGCGGAACCGGTGCTTGTTCATACATCATGTGAGCGTCACAGTGTCGGATCAGCTGACGGTCAAAGACAACAGGAGAGGTGTTGGTTCCTGTCACTTCCTTCTGGGTTTCCCCCAGGTGTTTCCTCTGGTCTGAAGTCAGCAAAATGCCCCCTGACGTCACTCTCTGGCCCTCTTCCATGACCCACGACCCCTTTCCATCAGCCCACGGACCCCAGTGTTGACGTGACTCCCGTGTCAACCGGCAGAGAACTAACCGGACCCTGACACTATCAGCAAGGAAGCAGGATACTGGAAAAAACAGGGATCCCAAAGCCTGAATTTTTTGTCGCTCAACCTGAGCTGGGAGCTTTAAATGTGGATAGAAGTTAAGAAGACAATAACAGCCGTTCTTTGCTAATTTTCTATGGTGAAACCCACAAACTGTGTGAGAGAAATCCAACAAACAACAGCAGATCAAAACTGACACTTGATGTGCAAAAGACAATGGCAGAGTGCAGGGAAGTGAAGCATGGGAACGCTGCCCGTCCTCAGTTAACAATGCTGAAACATGGCACTGAAAACGACTCTCTGGAGGATTACAGCTGTAGCTGTTCTGCCAGACTCACAGCGAGGAAAGAAAGGAGCAGAATTATACAGTTTTGTGAGAAAAAATGAAGTCGAGTCACGGCTCATTGGTCTCTTCACCAAACCACACTCTCCAGGGAGAACCACAACAAACATCAACAGCAGTGAGAAAACAATGAAAAATGAGTAAAGTGGAATGACAAAAATCTGGCTCATTTGTGAGTTTTGCAAATGCAGACAAGGACCAAAGAATATGATCCGAACTGTGGCTGCAACTAACCATTATTATTATCAGTTAATCTGCTGATGAATGTTTGATCATTTTATCAATAAAATTACAGCGAATAATGAAAAATATCCATCACAATTTTGTCCAGAGGAAACTGTTCCCAGGGTGATGTCGTCAACTGTCTCATTTTGTCTGAACAAAGTACAAAATCCAAGACTTTCAGTTTACAATGATACAATGAATTAACAAAAGCAGACAATACTCACATTGGAGAACTGGTAACGAAACAGCTGCAATTTTTACTTAAACAGTGACTCACACAATTAGAGTTTGAAATTAAGTTTGAGAATACTTGCTTACTTAGAGTGAGGGCTCTTACTGTTTGTGATGTTTTAATTGTTTAGTGAATCACAATTTCCCGGAGCCCAAACTGACATACGGAGCATCATCACGCCCAACAATAGGGGAAATCTTGAGGCAGTTCTGCCTTTAAACCCACATCCTGGGTCTAATTTGCATACTTTTTTACAACTGCTTATTTTGGATGACAAACTGTCCCACACCCAAAAGTAGGGATGCAATTAATGATCGATTAATAGGTCTGTATAACATCAAACAACAATAGAAAATATCACATTTTCCTACAGCCCATGGTGACATCATGTTTAAAACTGAGAAAACTACTAAAAATACTTTGTTATTGCAGTATTTGAAAACCAGTAAACAATATTCTCCTTCACATATACAGCATCTTTTAAATTGGTGGAATACAGAAATGTCCAAGTAGATATTCAGTCTTCTTCTTGTGTGCAGTGGTGGGCAGTCATTTAAGTTTTATTGGTGTGAATGAATAGTGCCTTTTTTTGTTGTTGTTTTTGTTGTTTTTATTGTTGTTTTTGTCGTTTATAGTGTCGTTTTTTTTGTTTTTTGTCCTTTATAGTGTCGTTTTTTGTCGTTTTTGTTGTTTATAGTGTCGTTTTTTGTTGTTTATAATGTCGTTTTTTGCCTTTTTTGTTGTTTATAGTGTCGTTTTTGTTGTTTTTTGTCTTTTTTTGTCCCTTATAATGTCGTTTTTTGTCATTTTTTGTCGTTTATAGTGTCGTTTTTGTCGTTTTTTGTCGCTTATAGTGTCGTTTTTTGTCGCTTATAGTGTCGTTTTTGTTGTTTTTAGTGTTGTTTTTTGTCGTTTTTGTTGTTTTTTGTCGCTTATAGTGTCGTTTTTGTTGCTTATAGGGGCTTTTTTTTAGTTTTTTGTCTTTTTTGTTGTTTTTAATGTCGTTTTTTGTCGTTTTTTGTCGCTTATAGTGTCGTTTTTGTTGTTTTTAGTGTCGTTTTTCGTCCCTTATAGTGTCGTTTTTTGTTGTTTTTGTCGTTTATAGTGTCGTTTATAGTGTCGTTTTTGTTGTTTTTAGTGTCGTTTTTTGTCGTTTTTGGTCGCTTATAGTGTCGTTTTTGTTGTTTTTAGTGTCGTTTTTTGGTCGTTTTTGTTGTTTTTTGTCGCTTATAGTGTCGTTTTTGTCGTTTAAAGTGTCGTTTTTTGTCGTTTTTGGTCGCTTATAGTGTCGTTTCTGTTGTTTTTAGTGTCGTTTTTTTGTCGTTTTTGTTGTTTTTTGTCGCTTATAGTCTCGTTTTTGTTGTTTTTAGTCGCTTATAGTGTCGTTTTTGTTGTTTTTAGTGTCGTTTTTGTTGTTTTTTGTCGCTTATAGTGTCGTTTTTGTTGTTTTTAGTGTTGTTTTTTGTCGTTTTTGTTGTTTTTTGTCGCTTATAGTGTCGTTTTTGTTGCTTATAGGGTCGTTTTTGTTGTTTTTTGTCGTTTTTGTTGTTTTTAGTGTCGTTTTTTGTCGCTTATAGTGTCGTTTTTGTTGTTTTTAGTGTCGTTTTTTGTCATTTTTGTTGTTTTTTTGTCGCTTATAGTGTCGTTTTTGTTGTTTTTAGTGTCGTTTTTCGTCCCTTATAGTGTCGTTTTTTGTTGTTTTTGTCGTTTATAGTGTCGTTTTTTGTTGTTTTTAGTGTCATTTTTTGTCGTTTTTGGTCGCTTATAGTGTCGTTTTTGTTTTTAGTGTCGTTTTTTGTCGTTTTTGTTGTTTTTTGTCGCTTATAGTGTCGTTTTTGTCGTTTAAAGTGTCGTTTTTTGTCGTTTTTGTTGTTTTTTGTCGCTTATAGTGTCGTTTTTGTTGTTTTTAGTGTCGTTTTTTGTCGTTTTTGTCATTTTTTGTCCCTTATAGTGTCGTTTTTTGTTGTTTTTGTCGCTTATAGTGTCGTTTTTGTTGTTTTTAGTGTCGTTTTTTGTCGTTTTTGTTGTTTTTTGTCGCTTATAGTGTCGTTTTTAGTGTCGTTTTTGTTGTTTTTTGTCGCTTATAGTGTCATTTTTGTTGTTTTTAATGTTGTTTTTTGTCGTTTTTGTTGTTTTTTGTCGCTTATAGTGTCGTTTTTGTTGCTTATAGGGTCGTTTTTCTTGTTTTTAGTGTCGTTTTTTGTCGTTTTTGTTGTTTTTTGTCACTTTTTGTCGCTTATAGTGTCGTTTTTGTTGTTTTTAGTGTCGTTTTTTGTCGTTTTTGTCGCTTATAGTGTCGTTTTTGTTGTTTTTAGTGTCGTTTTTTGTCGTTTTTGTTGTTTTTAGTGTCGTTTTTTGTCGTTTTTGTCGTTTATAGTGTCGTTTTTGTTGTTTTTTGTCGCTTATAGTGTCGTTTTTGTTGTTTTTAGTGTCGTTTTTTGTCATTTTTGTTGTATTTTTGTCGCTTATATTGTCGTTTTTGTTGTTTTTTGTCGCTTATAGTGTCGTTTTTGTTGTTTTTAATGTTGTTTTTTGTCGTTTTTGTTGTTTTTTGTCGCTTATAGTGTCGTTTTTTGTTGTTTTTGTCGTTTATAGTGTCGTTTTTTGTTGTTTTTGTCGTTTAGTGTGTCGTTTTTTGTCGTTTTTGTTGTTTTTAGTGTCGTTTTTTGTCGTTTTTGGTCGCTTATAGTGTCGTTTTTGTTGTTTTTAGTGTCGTTTTTTTGTCGTTTTTGTTGTTGTTGTCGCTTATAGTGTCGTTTTTGTCGTTTAAAGTGTCGTTTTTTGTCGTTTTTGTCGCTTATAGTGTCGTTTTTGTTGTTGTTAGGGTCGTTTTTGTTGTTTTTAGTGTCGTTTTTGTTGTTTTTAGTGTCGTTTTTTGTCGTTTTTGTTGTTTTTTGTCGCTTATAGTGTCGTTTTTGTTGTTTTTAGTGTCGTTTTTGTTGTTTTTAGGGTCGTTTTTGTTGTTTTTTGTCGCTTTTTGTTGCTTATAGTGTCGTTTTTGTTGTTTTTAGTGTCGTTTTTTGTCGTTTTTGTTGTTTTTTGTCCCTTATAGTGTCGTTTTTTGTTGTTTTTGTCGCTTATAGTGTCGTTTTTGTTGTTTTTAGTGTCGTTTTTTGTCGTTTTTGTTGTTTTTTGTCGCTTATAGTGTCGTTTTTAGTGTCGTTTTTGTTGTTTTTTGTCGCTTATAGTGTCGTTTTTGTTGTTTTTAGTGTCGTTTTTTGTCGTTTTTGTTGTTTTTGTCGCTTATAGTGTCGTTTTTGTCCCTTATAGTGTCGTTTTTTGTTGTTTTTTGTCGCTTAGTGTCGTTTTTTGTCGTTTTTGTTGTTTTTTGTCGCTTATAGTGTCGTTTTTGTTGTTTTTAATGTTGTTTTTTGTCGTTTTTGTTGTTTTTTGTCGCTTATAGTGTCGTTTTTGTTGCTTATAGAGTCGTTTTTCTTGTTTTTAGTGTCGTTTTTTGTCGTTTTTGTTGTTTTTTTTCGCTTTTTGTCGCTTATAGTGTCGTTTTTGTTGTTTTTAGTGTCGTTTTTTGTCGTTTTTGTCGCTTATAGTGTCGTTTTTTGTCGTTTTTGTCGCTTATAGTGTCGTTTTTGTTGTTTTTAGTGTCGTTTTTTGTCGTTTTTGTTGTTTTAAGTGTCGTTTTTTGTCGTTTTTGGTCGCTTATAGTGTCGTTTTTGTTGTTTTTAGTGTCTTTTTTTGTCGTTTTTGTTGTTTTTTGTCGCTTATAGTGTCGTTTTTGTTGTTTTTAGTGTCGTTTTTTGTCGCTTATAGTGTCGCTTTTTGTTGTTTTTAGGGTCGTTTTTGTTGTTTTTAGTGTCGTTTTTTGTCGTTTTTGTTGTTTTTTGTCGCTTATAGTGTCGTTTTTGTTGTTTTTAGTGTCGTTTTTTGTCATTTTTGTTGTATTTTTGTCGCTTATAGTGTCGTTTTTGTTGTTTTTTGTCGCTTATAGTGTCGTTTTTGTTGTTTTTAATGTTGTTTTTTGTCGTTTTTGTTGTTTTTTGTCGCTTATAGTGTCGTTTTTGTTGTTTTTAGTGTCGTTTTTTGTCGTTTTTGTTGTTTTTGTCGCTTATAGTGTCGTTTTTGTTGTTTTTAAAGTTGTTTTTTGTCGTTTTTGTTGTTTTTTGTCGCTTATAGTGTCGTTTTTTGTTGTTTTTGTCGCTTATAGTGTCGTTTTTGTTGTTTTTAGTGTCGTTTTTTGTCGTTTTTGGTCGCTTATAGTGTCGTTTTTGTTGTTTTTAGTGTCGTTTTTGTCGCTTATAGTGTCGTTTTTGTTGTTTTTAGGGTCGTTTTTGTTGTTTTTAGTGTCGTTTTTGTTGTTTCTAGTGTCGTTTTTTGTCGTTTTTGTTGTTTTTTGTCGCTTATAGTGTCGTTTTTGTTGTTGTTAGTGTCGTTTTTTGTCGCTTTTTGTTGCTTATAGTGTCGTTTTTGTTGTTTTTAGTGTCGTTTTTTGTCGTTTTTGTTGTTTTTTGTCGCTTATAGTGTCGTTTTTGTTGTTTTTAGTGTCGTTTTTTGTCGTTTTTGTTGTATTTTTGTCGCTTATAGTGTCGTTTTTGTCGTTTTTGTTGTTTTTGTCGCTTATAGTGTCGTTTTTGTTGTTTTTAGTGTCGTTTTTGATGTTTTTTGTCGCTTATAGTGTCGTTTTTTGTCGTTTTTGTTGTTTTTTGTCGCTTATAGTGTCGTTTTTGTTGTTTTTAATGTTGTTTTTTGTCGTTTTTGTTGTTTTTTGTCGCTTATAGTGTCGTTTTTGTTGCTTATAGGGTCGTTTTTGTTGTTTTTAGTGTCGTTTTTTATTCATTTTTGTTGTTTTTTGTCGCTTTTTGTTCCTTATAGTGTCGTTTTTGTTGTTTTTAGTGTCATTTTTTGTCGTTTTTGTCGCTTATAGTGTCGTTTTTGTTGTTTTTAGTGTCGTTTTTTGTCGTTTTTGTTGTTTTTGTGTCGTTTTTGGTCGCTTATAGTGTCGTTTTTGTTGTTTTTAGTGTCGTTTTTTGTCGTTTTTGTTGTTTTTTGTCGCTTATAGTGTCGTTTTTGTTGTTTAAAGTGTCTTTTGTTGTCGTTTTTGTTGTTTTTGGTCGCTTATAGTGTCGTTTTTGTTGTTTTTAGTGTCGTTTTTTGTTGTTTAGAGTATCGTTTTTTATCGTTTATAGTGTCAGTTTTTGTTGTTTTTTTTTTGTTTTTGTTGTTTTTTGTCCTTTTTGTCGTTTATAGTGTCGTTTTACGTCTTTTTTTGTTTTTTTTTGTTCTTTATAGTGTTTTTTTGGTCTTTTTTTGTTGGTTTTGTTGTTTATAGTTTCTTTTTTTGTTGTTGGTGTGAATGCTGTGAGTCTTTTCCTTCCACATTTTTCAACGTAGAAACTTCATTCAAACATCAAAACGTTCAGCTCAATTAGGACATTATTGCTTGTATTCAACTTTTTCATAACATTCATACTTTCCGAAATATTCAATGTTTTTCGGGAATTTTGCTCCATTCAAATGAATGGGCGGAATGATGAAAATTTCCAGATTTTCAACTCTATTCAACTCTTCTTTACTCATTCATAATTTCAGCTACAAACTCCATTCAAACTTGTAAAAGTTCCACATCTTTTGTACATTCAAGGTATTATTCAACATTCAAATCCCATTAATACTTTTTTCAAAATATTCAACTTTGTTTAAAACTTAGTTATAATGAAAGTCAATGAGAAAAACATTCAAAACCACTCATCTTCAAAGTCTTCCAAATCCTTCATACTTTCACGTAGAAACGTAATTCCAACATTAAAACGTTCACAACACTTTGGACTTTCTGGCATAAATTGAACTCTTCCATATCATGGCAACCACTGACTGCAGCCTGACACACAGCTGATCAGTGCAGTTTCACACACACACACAGACACACACACACACATACACACACAGGATTTTGACATTTTTAAACTTTTTCAAGCATTTTTCAAGTCTAATCTCCTCATTCATACTTTCATGTGTAAACTCTATTCAAACCAGAAAATCTTGAAGATCTTTTATACATACTCACTTTTATTCAACTTTTATCTCCCATTCATAATATTTAGACCATTTCCCACTTCTCTTACTAATTCATACTCCCTCCAGCTACTTTAGCACCAGCCTTTTAACAAACATTCAACTATTCCACATCTTTCATATATTTCATATATTGTTGATATTATTCCACTTTTTGTGCTCAACTTCAGCAATCCAGTTTAGCGTCAGCCTTTCAGCAGTCAGCATTCACACCGCAATTTCTTCAGAAATTACCTTTTTTAGTTAATGTTAGAAGTTGTTTAAGGGTCTTCAGGAGATTTATGTTGTGACTCAGGGCCGGGGTGTCATGACGGAGGAGTCAGCAACTCCCTCACACACATCGTCTCCCAGGGGTTTTGCCCTTTACTCTGAACCTGCTTTTAATATTTGAGCCAACTGACGCATTTCCTGGCCCGTCCCTAGACCCGGTTCTGGCCCAGCCACGACCAGAAGCCTGCCCCCGCACACAGGGGAGGGCAGAGAGGACGGAAAAGGGGAAGAGAAGGGGAGAGTTTGAGGCAGGGAGTGAGAGGGATGGAACAAATCAAAAACAGATGCTTGTACACGTGTGATTCAGCATTTCAAAACTGAGCGGAGACGGAGCTAAGTGCCTGTGGAGCCCAGTGATTTCTCCCTTTATCGCCTCTTCACTCTATCAGGGAAACGGCTTCGTGTTTGCGTTGGACGTACGGTCATTTCATATTCCCCAGGTGACGACAAACACACGGCTGTATGGTCGAAATACCCACTTCTATCCATAACTTCATCCCATTTCCTGATCCATGGGGTGAAAAACATGTAGCATGGGCTGATGTTGACACACCTGCAAACTACCCGGCCACTTCCCCCCCTCCACCCCGAGATCATGGCTTTCCAAGCAGCCCGGTCATCAGGGGAGACATTTCAGAGACACGACACTAAACAGTGAAGTCTGTCAGACATAACTCTGTAGGTATAATGCTTATTCTACTTATCAAGAATGCAGCGGTGAGACCACGTACGGGTCATCGTGTCTGCTGTGTGTGAGTCTGCTGACAAATGACGCACAGCCACGACCAAAGAGCCGAGCCCAGTCACCGTCTCGCTGAGAGGACAGTTCCTCACATGCTGCCTTTGACTGGAGGGCAAGATTGAAAAAAAAAAAAAAAGAAACGGCAAATCTCCTCCGGCAAAGTGTAAAAACACAGCTGAGAGATGGGCCACGAGATAGGAGGGACGCAGCCGTTATGTGCTGAGGAAATTGGTTATTTTCCAATTAGCGTTCTATCCTGAATGTAAAAGGTGGTCAGTGAAATACTGAAACACACTGAACTCTTCATGAGAAAACTTGATACAGATTCATCTGATTGTGATAACCTGAAGCCTGAACCTCCGTGTAATGTTTCCAGGTCGTGCGCTCGTGGTCGAGGAAACGCTTTAAACAAGCAAAGAAAACGTTCACGTTGGATCAGTTGCGCAAAATTTGACCTCTGGACTCCGGTTGTTTCTGTTGTTTCCCTCCAATCTCTCTCCTTGTTCCTCTCTGTACGTTTATTCACGCATTTGTACAAAAACTGAAGTGTAAAAAAAGAAAATTATCTGTTATGTACCGAACTACTTCTTCTCTGAGCTGTTGCCAAGCAACCAGTGGAGACTCCAGGAAGTTACCGGGCCAAAAAGTAGTCCAGCAAACTGCCCTCGTAAAATGGGGGAATAGTTGTTTTTACACTTCGGTTTTTGTACAAATTAAACAAACAATGTGTTGATTATTGAGCTTGAGAGGTGCTGGTGGGTTTTATTACCTTTACACACAGAGCCATTTCAATTCTTTGTGCTAAGCTAACCGGCTGAATCTTCATATTTGAAGTCTCCGCCAGAAAGCGAATACGCGTATTTCCTAAAATGTCTCAAAAACTATTCAGTTAACAGGACGTGAAAGAAACAAAAAAATGGCCGATTACAGTAGAGCGGAAGAGGAGAACTGCAGTGCTGTCCTGTCGCATTAAGCTCACTTTTCTTTCCTGCAGTACATCTGACAGCTCGCCTTTACAGTACGGATAATCCAGCAGGAACATTAGTCAGACTATTTATATAAAGACAGAATTATGGTCCATTTCACAAGGCAGAACCGGCAGCCCTCCATGGAGTCACGTTGCAGCTGAGGCTTAACTCCCTCCCTGCGGGGTCAGAAAGGGTTGAAGGTGCACAGATGATATTAATCCAAACATGACGGATTCCAGCAACCTGTTGTTAGCTACGCTCCGGCGCACAACATTTCTCTCATGTTTCTAGATGTTTCTGTCTTTTTGCCACCCCGGGACTAAACACATGATCAGGCCTGTCTCTGGGCAAATTGGAGCCCTTCTCTCACATATCAAGGGGGAAAGTGGATTTTCTCTCCCAAACAGTATGAGACATCTGATATCTAGAGCCAAACAGAATTGAGATCAGATGTTCGGGCTCCATTACCATAATCCAATCTGCTAGGGAAAACAAATGCCGAGTTGTGAGCGATTTTGTTCACCCACACTGTGAAGTAAGACCAAAGGCTCGGATTATCAGCGTTAAAAATCTGCTCAGTGTGTTCCAGTGTGTGCGATGCTGCACTCGCTGGCCCAGCTCTTGTTTTCGAACTCCCCTGCCTCGCATTAGTCATTGCTGGTCTCACTCACCATGGGTTGTGATAGGAATACTAATGCCAATTTACTACAACTCATCCATCATTTAGGGGCTCAGGATGTTGCCATAGTGCTGATTCAAAGTCTGCGGCACAGCGTGCGCAACCTGTGGCAACACCGGATGGCTGATTTGAAAGGGAGGCAAGAGGATTTGAGCAGAGTAGCTGCCATGAGCTCTGGCTATTAGATTTCATCGCACTTAATAAACTGTTCACACTCCTGCCGGTTGTGCGCTGACTGATCGGGGCCTTTGTCATCTCTCAGGACGTCCGATGGAAGCAGATTAGCAGTGTTCAGCATGCATCACCCTGCTTTTCACGGCTCTTTGTGTGAGCAGGGTGCGAAACGTCTTGCTATTCATTAAAATGAAATGAAGGGGAGACAGCCAGGACTCATGCGGTGAGCCCCCCCCCCCCACCAACAACACAAAAGGCTCAGGGATGACATCATCTCTGCATCCTAAAGCATTTCAACAGGGATTAATCTCCATTTACACAAATCATTAATTAACTTCCTGGATATTGAACATATAAATAGACACAGTATAATACCTTATGCAGTACTGTATAAAATAATTAAAATGTACTGCCATCTCAACAACCTAAGATGTATCATTTTGAAAATTATAACATGTTTCTGCTTTTAATTTTCAAAAGGGTAGTATCGAATTCATTGTTTTTCTACGTATAAGCTGCAACCAGAAAACACTCAGAGTGTGATATTTATGCTCCATATCAAGCCCTAGAGAATTTCAAACAACTGAATGAAAAGAGTAACCTTTTGCCAACAATCCCACAATGCAATGCGCCAAACGTTGACCAGCACCTCGACCCGTGAGCCATCTCTGGAGGAGTTAGTGAAAATCTGGAGGGGATAATATCCACTTGCGGGTTGTTCTGGAGGGGACTTGAGGGTCCCAGATCAACTGAATTTATTGCTCAATTGCTACAAAAACTGCTTCATTTGCACACAACACATATATAAGACTGAGTACATAAATCCCTGCAAATAAAACTAGACCCTGTGACACACCATGCTTTGTAATTAGGATCCACTATCTGTTGCACATTGCCTTTGAGTTTGTGTTTACTGAGAAGATTATTAGGTACACCTGGCTCAAACTGATGTAGTCTAATACAATCAATCCTACCTTAATGAAGGCTGTAACGTTCTGTATTGCCGACAGGTGTTTCTATTATTTTGTCCACACCATTCATATCAATGACGGTAGGCAAAACAATAAACCTCTTTGTTTAATGCAACACAGTTCAATAGCACCACAGACTGCGGCTTCCAAAATGATCACAAAGTTGAAGCAACACCTCTTTCAACAAAAACTGATAATTATAACCTTCATGGAGGAAGGAGTTATTGCAGCACTGTTGCATTAGATGTACTTAATAAACTGGCCACTGAGTGTATATATATTCAAAGACTCTATAATGATATTCCATGTGCGCTGCAAGGCTCCAACTGTCAGAAGCTCTTCATCTGGTCTCATTTTAAAAAGATGAAAGCCTTTCCAGCTAATGGTGCTGTGCCTTCTCGGTAGGAGGGCACCAACGCTGTTATTAAGAAATCATATTGCTCCATGTATCATTAGATCTGTTTGCAGTCCTTCACGTCAGGATGACACCAATTGGACCCTAAGCCTCCAGGTGTGACACCTTGCCGTCCCAGGATTTGAGCGGGCGAATGTGGGCCAATCCCTGATTAAGACACACAGGCCATCAAACTACACACTGCTGCTATAATCCCTGTCACTTTCATTACCTGGGGTTTTTAGCTCCAGCGCACACAGCTCACTGACGCCCTTAACAGGATGGTGAAAACGCCCGCAGGCCAAGCGCCACTGAGCTTTCTCGGTCATTAAATCAAGTTCGTGGATGAAAATTAAAATAGCAGAATAAACTCACATGGGTGGGGGAGATGGTAGCAGAGCATGAGCTTAA
This sequence comes from Lateolabrax maculatus, assembly GCA_031216445.1. NCBI lineage: Eukaryota > Metazoa > Chordata > Actinopteri > Acropomatiformes > Lateolabracidae > Lateolabrax > Lateolabrax maculatus. The sequence continues at coordinate 23,420,050 of CM062201.1, read as the reverse complement.
TGCGTCTAATGCGGAAATCGCAAGCAGAGGTCATTAAATTGATGCCAAACAGGACACAGGCTTTATGGGTGACATTATTTTTTTTGGTTCAAACCTTAAATATGCAACAGAACTCATATCTATAAATGATGAAGACATCAGCTGCGGTTGCTGCTGCATGAGCAGATGAGGAGGATGTGATGGAGACCAGCTTGATATCAGCAAAGGGATTTTTTCTAGTTCCAATAACGGTGCGTCCCCCACCCATAACTGGCCAAAGTCACAGCCTTGGCTGAACAGAAGGGCCACTGACATAGATTCAAGATGGAAGGAGGTCAGTCTGAAATAGAGCAGAAGCAACAAGGCCGCGCAGTCAGTAGAAATCCCTTCCAGCTCCATGCAGCTGGAGATGCAGCGCTTCCAGAAACACGAGAAACATCCGCAAGCCTCCCAAAAGTGGTTTATCACAATCATGAACCGAGATGAACCGCCGATGCTTGGAATTCACCATGACCCCGAGCATTAAGGGCTCACGTCGGATGCTCTCTGCACCAATTATGAATTTAACATCCATAGTAGTTGTGTGTTGTTGTGTTCTTTATACATGAGCAGGAACACACCCCGATCTGAAATAAGTTCCTCTCAGTAAACGTGTATTAAATATGAAGTCAGCGAATGTAATGCCACTATACTTTCCTTCCCCACAGAGGAGGAAACAGATGGGTAGAGTACATCAAAATCCAGCGGCAAAATGAGTCAGTTACTCCAATTCACTCACCAATGCACAGTGTGCAAAACGTTGCCCAATTTTGGCAGCGGCTTACTGTTCTAACATATTCAGTTAACTATGATATTAAGCAGAAAAACAGAAAATCTTCACATTTTAGAAGCTGGAACCAAGTAATGTTTGGCATTTTTTGCTTGAAAAATATACAATATACAGTAGTTATCGACTGTACAACTTACTCACTTCAATTTCTTATTATTTACTTGAATTTCTACTTAACAAACATAGTTAATTCATCTCTTAGAAAGCGAGACATCACACCAGATGCTCTGAATTCCTTCATACCAGGCATCTCCTGGAATTTGACATACACCCCGCTCACTGTGTCATCTGACTTTATATCACAAATCCACCCATCCAGTCATCCTCTCAGAGACGCTGGAGACTCACTAGCAGTGAGCGCCACAGGTCATTGGCCTCGGATTCCCTGCCTGTCGGGGCTCTCCGCTCTGTGACTCAATGACGAACCCGTCACCACGAAGGCGGCCTCGCCTCGTCTCGCCTGTTCACATGGAGAGGGAGGAGGGATCGTCGGGGGCTTTCTGCCCCGGGGCCATTCAGACGCAGAGAAAAGAGTCTGTCTCGCAGCGGAAGCAAGAAGCTCTCTGGACAATAGTCATATTCTGCTGAAGGACGCTGAAAAAACCCGCCAAACAGCAAAGAGGGCGTTAATTAAATATCCTCTCAAGATCAGCATAAATACTAGAGGCATTAATAATGTTTCAGGGCCTGTAATCACAAAATACCCTGAGGCTAAAAGTAGCTCCAAACTGGCCAAGTTAGGAGAAACTATGCTGGAGATAATGATAAAGAAGAATAATAAACTTTTAACAGCATATTTTGATGGCAGGCAAGTTAATAAGGACTTCATCAGCTCACTATCAAATCAAAACTATCCAGTAACACTGGAGATGAGGGTGTGCACAACTCTCCACGACTTGGACACTGGAAACACACAGTTTGAAGCGCAGATGGACTCGGAGTCTCTCATCTGTCCAAAATTGCCAAAAATGCACTCTTGAGGCTTTTCAGACCCCATATTTTAACAGCTCATTAAGTGTTGGCTACATTAAATAAACACCAACTGCAATAAATACACAAATAAAGCTGATTCCATGGCCATTGCGGGATCACTCACTATATGATTTAAATGGCAAAAATCAATTACTTCAAATGGAACCTGCACGATCAGAAGTTCCATTCGAGAAGGGGAAATTCATAAGAGCGAATGATCCGTGTCGAGTTGAACTCTGGTGAACTTGCGCCGTTGACCAATAGCAAGCTGTCTTGACAGCGCTGACCTTTGAGGGGACGGAGAGACAGAGAGTCCAAAATAGAGGAAGCTGTTGTAGCTGTGATGCACCCTTCACTTAATTTAACCTCCTCTGCTGTTCCACAAAAGAGCTATGGTTTGCAGACAGTTTTCTATATTTTTGCAAATTCTGAGCTTATTCTTTCACTCAGTATCAAGTGTTATACATCATGTGGTTCAGGGGAACCTACCTTTTCTTTCTGGTGCAGTGTGAAGTCACCATCATGCATTACCTTTGTATGAGCGTAACATATTTGACAAAAAAAAGAAGGGTTAGGGCTGGGGTTAGTGTAGCATGGATGCTGGGTTTTAAAGGGTTAAAAAACATGTCTACTTCATATGAACTACAACAGAAGACACTGGCTGCTGAGCGAGTGAGGTCCTGCAACCGTATGCGAGTGCGACCTCAAATTAACACGTCAGTGGGGAGAAAACAGCTCAAACTTTGCGTGTTGCCAATGTTGTGCCTGAGCAAACACAAACACACGAGTTCCTGTGGCCGTGTAATCATCACAGACCACTTTCCCAAAACAGATGTGGAGAGCATCGCTGGCTGCAACCTCACATCTGTCCGAGTCGGAGTCTCCATAGAGACTAAACACTGAACGCACACAGTTTGCTCAACAGATCCTCGGGCCCTGAGCTGGACTGGTGATCCGTCATGTTGTTGAGAAGTGCTTAAACGGCAGATTTAAAGGAGAGAGGAGGCACCTTATTGTCGATGATGTTCTGTTTCTGGTCCAAGCTCGAGCTAACGAGCAGGGAAATCTGGGACATGTGAGAGATAAATGCGCAGAACTGATTTCCTGCATGAGTTTAGACGTGTGGGAAGCGGAGTGTCACGCCAATCCTAATAGTGAAAAGCCTTGATTTTCCCGTACTCTGGGCATATTGCTTCCTTCCAGTCGTGCACCTCCAGGGTTGTTACATAACACTACACGGCGCTGCTTTTAGCTCCACAAAGGAGCCATTTGAATGCTCTCTGAAAACACTGTTACAGGCTTCAGTGGCCACAAGAACATGCGTTTACTTTGTCTCTTTCAGCGTCTCTTCTAGTCATTTGAACATCCTGGGCAGCAGATAAAAGACTCTTAACATAAACTGGAGGAAAGCTCACAATAACTGAACATGGAGCGTACAGGAGTGGGTGTTTGATCCTCTCGAGCCACTGAGAAAGATCTGTACAGCATACAAGGAGGAGGCACATTTTCATTCCACATTCACAGCTCCGGTCCGATAAGAATAAACTCCGGCCAACAGCGAGGCATCTCACAGCTGTAAATAATGAGTTAGGTGACTCTTTAGCATGCAGCTTGTCTGGCTGTGGCCTCGCTGCTCTGCATATGAAACAAGGAAGGAGATGGTTAGTGCAAATACCCTTCACTCAGCGCTTCCTGAGATGTGCCTTTCTCCAGCCCAGATGGCAGTCATTAAGGTGCTGCTGCCAAGTCTGGAAGTCTTTGATTTGGGAGCAGAGATTTTATCTCCGGGTGCACAAACAAGTGCAGTGTTGGATATATATACGTATATTTTTTCATTTAAATAACTCTCAAGTCACAAATATTTCACTAAAACAGCAAAGTTTGGAGAAAGTCCAAAATCTGAACACAAATTTGTGCAGCAGAACTTTTTCTTCCTTCCTTATTAATCCTCACAGAACCCCTCAGATTGATCTTGTGACCCTTTGGAGGGCCCCGACCCCTACATTGGGAACCACTGGACTGAACTACCTAACTGTATACAAAGTAGATCAAACTAGCTCCACCTCAACCAGCTACAGATGCTGCTAACACACTGATGGATCAGTGTTAATGATCTGATAATGTCATATATAGTAATGTATCACTCCTTACCCCCCACGTGCATGGTATCCATTTTTCTAACACATAACACACACTCACATCCACACTCAGCTGTAAGTCTGTCATTTTGTCAGTTAGACAAAGCATAACGCTTCCAGGAACCCAAAATACAAGAAAAATGACACAGGCACCAAAATATTAGGGTTGAAAAAAGATATTTTTTCACTATTTCTACACACTAATGTAGCAGTTTATTTAAATTTAAAGTGATATTTATTCTTACTCTTCTTTTCCATTTAAGGTATATACATGTATCGCGCTGAAAATATAAATATTTTAGTTTCTTTTTTTAAAAAAACCTCTCAACTCGTTTTCTCAGCTTGTCTATAAATAAAGTTCTGTTACTAGAAATAAAACATGCTCAGTGTATTCAGTACATTTTGCTGCTAATACTTCTATACAGTACTTTTACTTAAGTAAACTGTTGAATGCGGGACTTTTACTTGTAATAGAGTATCTCCACTGTTGTATTGGTACTTTTACTTAAGTAAAGGATCCTCCACCACTGCACAAGCGTAAAAGATTCCCCCCTGAGACTCCCCTCGCAGCCTGAGAGGACCAGGTTTAGATGTGGGTGTAGAAAATTCCTGTTTTATTTATGTAACCTTTGGCGCAGGCGGTCAGGGACTTTGGCGCAGGCTGTGTGGGGAAACCTTCAGTTTCCTCAGTGACACTGTTTGAACTAGAGCTCATACATGAATCGATTAGACGACCAACAGAAAATGAATAATCGATTTAGTCTTCTTCTTTTTTTGAGCAGAAATCCCAAACATTTCATTAGTTCCAGCTTCTCAGTGTTGAGGATTTGCTGCTTTTCTTTGTGTTATGTGAAAGTAACTGAATGTCTTTGGGTTTTTAAACTCTTTGTCAGTCAAGACATTTGAAGACATCAGCTTTGGGCTTTAGGGAAAATTATGGGAGAATGTTTCAGTATTTTCTCACATTTTATAGATCAAATGATAAATCAAGAAAATAACCAGCAGTTCAACTGATAATGAAAATAATCTTAAAGTGCAGCCCTGGAATTAACATCTATTGACTGTCAGTGGAATCATATTGTCTTATTGTTTTTAGAGCTGTAACTAATAATTAATTTCATAATAAATTAATCTAAAAAAAACCCAAAGTAAGACATTTAAAGACAGCTACTTGGGCTTTAAGAATTTTCTGAGATTTTATAGACCCGATCAATCAATAACAAGAGAAAAATCAGAAGCTGCTCCAGTTTGAACTGCATCCTTTGGACAGGAGCTCATATATGAGGGAAATCAATACAGAGTTATGAGGAATTCCTTTTATACAGCATTACAGTAAATCCTCTCCATCCATTACCTCTATTTCTTCTGGATTAGAGCTGTATCTCCTGAGCACCATCTGAACTGTCAGAAGGATGCTGATAAAATTAAAATAAAAACACAAACTCTGGCATCTTGAGGGGGGGGGGGGGGGGGAAGCAATGAATAAAACCTGAGGACGTGAGGACCAACAGATGACTCTGATCTCAGCAGTGCAGCCATGTGACAGCTCATATGGCTGCACTGCTCATCATCATGGCCAACTGTAAGACATGACTGACTCAGAGGCTGGAAAATTCAGATCTGACTGTAATTGTAATCCAGACATCGATTCACCGGATCAAGGTATTAAATCCCGCTGAGATTTTAAATACAACGTGTTGCAATTTAGTCCAACGTGCAACACAACAGAGAAGACACCTGGATTCAGAGCCTGGGATTTAATACTGGGAATTAACCCGGTCTTGTATTGAGAATTGTGGCGTTCAACAGATCAACCAGCAAATCAGCATTCAGAGTTTCATGTTCTTACCTAAACCGGGGTGAATCTTTGATGCAGTCTTCAAAATCCACCGTCATCTTGGGCTGGAGTAAAGTTTGTTTTGTTAAAAAAAAAAAAACGCGTTTAAAATACGGATCTCATGTCCCGGGTAGAGCAAAGCAGAGGTGCAAGTATCCGATCCAGCGATCCTCGGTCCGTGTGGCGCTCCTGCAGCGGTCCGTCCCTCCTCAGTCCCGGTCTGCGGCTCCGGATCCGCTCCGCTCCGTCCTGGACCCCGTGCTGCCTTCACGAGCTCACGCTTAGACTCGGACTTTTGAGCCGCCACGTCCGACCTAGGAGTTGTAGCCCGTAACACAAGATATTCAGCTTCTTTTTTGGTGGGAAACGAGCAGTGGTGAAAAGTAACATTTACTCAAGTACAATTTTGCCTACTTGAGTGATTTCATTTTCTGCTACTTTATAGGCCTACTTCTACTCCACTTTAATTCAGAGGCAAATATTGTACTTTCTACTCCAATACATTTATTTAACAACTTTGGCCACTGGTTAATTACCAATATCAGATTAATGATACAAGCTACAATCAAAAATAAATGTTATAGGTTAAAATAAGATCAAACTTTTCACCTTTTCCAGCTGCAACCTTAAAGTGATATATGATGTACACATTTATGCATCAATAATTATAATGCAATAAAATACATTGTGAAATTCTCCATTATGAGTACTTTTACTTTTGGTCCTTTAAGTATACTTTGACTTTTACGTAGTAAAACTTTGAATGTAAAAAATACATATTGCCTCTGAAATGTAATGGAGTAAAAGTATAAAGTGTTTTAATGCTTTAATCTGTATATTACAAAAGGTGGGGCTAATTTTAATTGCTTTATATACTGTTGGGCAGCTTGTGATTCTGCCAGCATAGTGAATACCTTTAGTTTTATATTAGATAGATGTCAAATAAAAGTAGTGGTGTAAAAAGTACAACCTTTCCCTGTGAAATGCAGTGGTATGAAGTAGCATACAATTAATGTTTTCCTGTATCTCGAAACCGCACTTGAGTAAACTGCACATAAACAATCCCGTCATGTATCAGTTTCGCACGCAAACTCGGGGAACCGCTCTTTTCCCGACAGCACGCGAACGCAGCACACGCTCAGCCCTCCGCATGATAACGAGTAGAACGCTGACGTCACGTTCCAGCTCATTTGAATGAATACAACGTTGACGCACGTGATTCTTCTCCCGCACAAAACATTTCATCCCGATCCTCCATCAAAACTGCAAAAACAAAACATTTCATCCTGATCCTCCATCAAAACTGCAAAAATCAAAACATTTCATCCTGATCCTCCATCAAAACTGCAAAAACAAAACATTTCATCCCGATCCTCCATCAAAACTGCAAAAACAGAACATTTCATCCTGATCCTCCATCAAAACTGCAAAAACAAAACATTTCATCCTGATCCTCCATCAAAACAGCAAAAACAGAACATTTAACTCTCAGTCACTCCAGGTAAAAACAGAAAATCAACTACAGGGTATGTTAGTTTGCTGTGCTGATAATCTCGGTCACTCTCCTTCTGTTCTTCTTTGCATTTCCAACAATAAAGGAAACAAAATAACAGATTGTTCAGCTTGGTGCTGATCAGAGAAGTGTGATGAAGGTATTTTTATACTCTCTGGTGGGTTGACTCTGGCAGTGAATAAGCAAACGCCCACGATGTTACTGCTCCTGGTCCGGAGATGCTCCCTACAGCCAGATTCTCTCATCTTTTTCACACCTCTGATGCATATATATGTTCTCCGTGTCAGATCCTCGTGTTTTACTGTTGTGCAAGCTGTGAAATCTATTTAATGTAAAAGCCTGACTCAGCGAAACTAATTGCTTGATTCTAAAACACTTAAAAGAAACATTTACACGTTTAACACGTCCTGAGGTTGCTGTATGTAACTACTTTCCCACGCAGCTGTTAAATGAGGGTATCTTAAGTGAATCCATTTCCCCAGCAAGACTATTATTAATTCACAGGAAATGGGAAAGCTTGACGAAAGAGCGCCCGTCTGGGATTTCACTGCAGGTTTTCATAGAGCGCCATTGTTCCTTCCGATCCCGGCTTTAAAAAGGCTGCGGCTCAGGCCATGAATGGAGATGATCTCATCCACATTTCTTCAGCAGAGGTGTCTTGACTAAATACCACCATCAGTCACTGATGTGGTTTGCTGTGTTACATTTTATGTTTATATAGTGGTCCACCACTTTGGTCCAGACCGATATCTCAAATCTATTGGCTGTATTGCCATGAAATGTTTGCAGACATTCGTGGTTCCTAGATGATGTATCCTATCGACTTTGGTGATCGCCTTATTTTTCCTCTTGCGCCATCATGAGGTTTGTAGTTCTGAGTGAAATGTCTCGATAACTATTTGATGGATTGCCATGAAATTTGGCACAGACATTCATGTTCCCCTCAGAATGAATTTCATCTAAAACCATCATCAGGTCACAAGTACATGTTGTCTAAAACTTTAGTTTATGACCAAATACCTAAAAAACTAAGGACATTCCCATCAGCCTCAGCTGTAGGCCTACTTTGTGTTTAGTGCAAATCAGCAAATGTTAGCCTGCTAACGTGCTAAACTGAAATGGTGAAACATTTTAACTGCTGAACGTCAGCACATTAGCCTCACAAAGCTGCAGCAGGGCTGTGGACTCCACCAAAACCTGGAGATTATCAAACCAGGACTATCACAAATGATGCAGAAGAAGCCTGAGGCCCTAAAAGCAGGTGCTCCACAAATATGGCAGCTCTGTTTTCTCTTCTTGCATAAATGTCTTTCACTGCTTTGGGGACTAAAACAGCAATTTCTCTGTCTTTTGACCCCCTCCCCCCAAATCCCTCCTTTCCCTCTTTGCCTCACCCCCGGTTCCTTTCACTAATCTGAGATCAAAGCAGCGACTGCTTCTTTCTGAAGCTGTTGAGTCAGCAGTCCACTGATCTGAAAGTGCACACTGCCAGAGAAACTTAAGAGCAAACTTGGTAGCATGCATACAAGCCATACCATCCTGGATCTCATTACAGCAGCAGCAGCTGCACGGGATCATGGGTGCAGACATTTATGTTCCCATTTAGCATGAATTGTAACAACTTTGGTGATCCCTTGGCTTTCCATCTATTGCCATCGCCAGGTCAAACATTTTATTTATCCAGTTCTTTGGTTTATGGGGCCAAATACCTGCAAAATGAATGACATTCCCATCAGCCCTATGCTGAACAGAATTGGGTGCCTGACAGCAAGAGGATTTACAATGGACACTGCCCAGCTGCTTTTGTTTCCTGTGCGGCATCTAACAGGAGAAGGGACGAGGCTTTTCTGCCTTTGTGCAGGAAAAAGGAGTGGAAGGCAGCTGTCGGCTCCCATTTTCGCTCCCATCAGAGGCCCTCTCATGGCAGACACAAGCACTACTGCAGTGTGGATTCACTGGGAGAGATGTGTGGGTCTCTGGGAGGGTGACCTACTTTTGCTCCCCTCTTTGGTCTGCTCGAGAGAGCTGCGAGTTGCACTGCTGAGCACACAGCTTGCAATGTTGTCCCCTCTGACTGCAGGTGCAAGGCTCTACAAGCCACCACCAATGAGGCATGTACAGATGCTGCACGAGTGTTCTGTGTTATGCATGCATATATCCTCTCAGCACCGACTTACTCCAAAATCTATTCCCAAGTCTATTCTAAATTCATTTTAATCTTCGCATCTGTGTATGTACTGAGTTTAGGAAGGTGGATTACATGATCTTAGTATTGTAGTAGTAGTGAGACTGTTTTTGCTTTGACAGAGCTCTGCAGACTTCTATATTCAGCGTAAAAGAAAGAAATTCAAATTGAAATCTTAGAGGAATAGTTTTACATTTCGACTGATAGCACTCTTATATCTGTACAGTAAATATGAAACTACCATCCGCAGCCGACCAGCTTAGTTGTAGAACATAGACTGGAGACAGGGTCAAACAGCCAGCCTGTCTCTGTCCAAAGATAATACAAATCCACCTACCAGCACCTCGAAAGCTCATTAATTTCATCTGAATCTAATCTTGTGTCTTGTTTGTTTAATCTGAGGAGTTATGTGCCGAAGTATTGCCAAGAAATAGTCCGGCACATAACTCCCCAATAAACTGCAAATTGGTGTTTGTAGACTTTGTTTTTTGTACGGATTAAAAAAACAAGATATAATGTGTAAATTAGTGAGCTAGAGTAGTAGTAAGAAGTGGTTCCCAACCTGGGGGCCGGGACCCCTACAACGGGTCGCAAGACGAACCTGAGGGGTCACAAGGTGATGAACTGGATAGGAAAGCTGAACGAAAGGATACTGCATGTTGTGATAATAACACGTATTTGAATAAATTATATTCTCGTTCTGCATACTGGGTCACATCCAAAAGCCCTTGACACAAGACCTTTCTGAGTTTGAATCCCCCATTACCAGAAGCTGTTTGCAGTCGTTCTAACATCACCGCTGACTTATTTAGCAGCCCTGGCAATGCACATTAGACCGTGTAACTAATTTGCCAGCCGAAGTGCTCCTCTGCCTCTGCAGCTCCTCGGGGGGGGATGGGCCCTGCAGCATCACTTCCACTGCATCACTGATGCAAAATAACTTTGCGGGAAAACCAAAGAAAGACTTTTCTCTCTCTTTCTGAGAGATGAGAAGATCATTACCACTCACATTTCTGTACTCTAAATATGAACTACAGCCAGTCGGCGGTTAGCGTAGCTTAGCATAAAGACTGGAAGCGGGGGGAAACAGCTAGCCTGGTAAGACCACAGCCCAGTTAGTGGCTCTGTTACACTGCTGGGCTAAAATTATAAAAATAGAAATAGATCAATGTTGGAGTGACAGTTGGAATTGAATTCTGTATTTGTGAACGTAGCACTCCCACTCATTAACACCTTATCATCTCTCAGCATGTCAGTCTTTAAGAACATACCGTACTGATAAACAGACTCTGGGGCAGCGAGTCATTAGAAATTTTGACCTTGGCTCCATTGTGTTAATCGTGTTGGGATAAGCCTAATTGCTTAAGGAGTCGCAGGCTTTACAGCCCAAAGCCCTTCAGCGCTGGCTCTGCTCCTTATCCACTGGAAGGTTTTTCAAAAGGCCGCAGTCTGTTGTTTCTGTCTGTAGGGACAGCGACAGGATCCCATAAAGAGTGGATAGGGTGAGTACTGGGTCAAAGCTGGAACAGCTGGAACAGAAACAAAAGAAAGTACTTTTCAGGAAGCCTGTTACACTGCACCAGCTTGAGAAGTATCAAATATTCAGATAACCAGAAGCCCTCGAAATCCTCACCACCAGGTGTGAGGATGGCAGAGTTCAATGACCGGATGAAACAAAGGGTCATGTAGGGTCGCAGTGTTGACTGCTGAAAGTGAAATGGACATCATTACAATAGCAAAAATAAAGAAAAATAAATTATTTGGCTGAAGCTGAAGAATGTGTAACTTTTTCACCCAGAAATTCTCAAATTATTCCAACTCACCATTAATGGAGACGACAGAAGAGGTTCCTCAATTCAGTACTTAAAATGTCCTTTAAAAATGAAGAACTGCTAATAAAGAAAAGAGGAGAAGACAGTAGTGATCATTAACAATGCAAGTTGCTGCTCTGCAGTGATACTAAGGTGACTGTAAGTACTGTACGGGCAAACCAACAAACAAGAAACTGTGAGTGCTTTCTTGTGTACACTTTACAGTGTCTCAACTTGGACATTTTGTTCACTTTCACAAGTCAACAACTCAGTAAACATGTCTGGCCAATGAAAGTGAATATTTGTTTTTCTGTGCACGTTGTTCAGGGGGGAAAGTAGGGCAAGATGAGCTGCAGGCTTATTAAGTGCCCGCCCACTGCATCACAACACACACTAACACAAACCGATCGACACGGATACATATCAGCTATAAGCAATACCAATAAAACTGTAATGTCAGGGATCACACTGAGCAGAAGTAAGGTGATGGCTGAGCACGATATTTCAGTGGAATGAATTGTTGACTTCACATTCTTATTTTCTTTTTTGTATCTACCAGACTAGGTCTGATTTCAAGGCGTCTGTTCCAACACATGGTGCTTTTGAACATCAAAGGGTGGATTTAATATCAGATGACCAGAGACAACAGAGCCGAGTGTCTGTCTGAGGCAGCCTCCTCTCGGGGACGGCTGGACGAGAGCCTGAGAAATCATGGAGGCTGGTGTTGCTAGGCGACGGGAGAGGCGGGATGAGGGGGATCCTGCAGACGAGCAGAGGAGCTGCTCCCTGGTGAAGTCTGAGTCTCTGATTCTCAGACGCTCCAGTTACCTCACATACTTGTCATGGCCAAGGTCCACCTACCTTCCGTGTCTACCCACTTTGAACACTGATTTCACAAGACAAAAGATACACAATCACTCACAGCAACATCGCCTGAAATACTAATACTGAAAGACTGAAATACCTCCACAGCTATTTGATGGATTGCCATTTAATTTTGTTCATACATTCATCATCCTGAGAAGATGAATCTTACTGAGTTTGGTGATCCTCTGACTTTTCCTCTGGTGCCACCATGACATTTACATTTGTGTTTTTGAGTCAAATAACTTAATACTAAAAAAGTTAAATAAAAAAGCGATTGGCTGTGGCTGAGGAAGTACAACAGTTACTTTACTTACATGAACACACACACTTCAGTTTAGTTTGGGTCAGTTTCACATACACTATCCTGGTGCCGTAAATATTCACTATTGCACCTAATGTGTATTAATCCGACATTGAAAATAATCCCAAATAATGCACATTTGAGTTATCTTCACTAAAAATTACAGACCACAGCTGTTTTTAAAAATAAAACTTTACATCTGTGACCCATTAAACATGTATGTCTTCAATATGAACCAATGGGTTTAGGGCTGAGTGCTACAGACAAGGAAGGGAAGTCATACAGTATTGAGAGGCGGACTGTTGATTTTGGTCTTTTCATGGGATTTATTGACAATAAGAAAAGTATAGAACAATGTCAAATGCAAAAACTGTCAAAAATAATTTAAAAAGCACCAGCTGACAGATTCTGGTCAGTTCCTTCACATAATATTTATGGCTAGAACTGAACACACAAGTGCTAACACAATGCTGCCACCATGTGGTGATTTTGGGAACACATGTATCTGGCAGTGATGACACACACCATCTTCCAACGTCTACTCTTCTTGGTGTCAGGACCTCAAGTTGCACGCTTCCGTCTTTTTCTTGTCTTTAACTCTAAAACAGATAATGTTAAATATCAAAAGATGTACAGACTCTTGAAGCTACGAGGAAGAGAACTGACACCGACTTACTGACTGAGGCGTTGCCGGTATCACTGTGATGAAGTGCGGCTGCTTCATCTGCTGTGACTGCCGGCTTTGATGCCCGTAACAGATATTTGGGTACATGCTGAGAAACAAGAACAAAGAAATGTAATTCAGACACTTTATGGAACGTTGTCTTTTACAGATCAGAAGCAAAACGTACAAAGCGACACCTAATGTTGTGGCTGGATGGTGCCTTATTTACCAGTATATTTACATGAATGTGTGCATTTTTGTAGAACTGTCATTGACTGAATTTTGCCTTAGTATAAAGTAAATACTTTAAATTCCCATTGTTAAAACTAAAATGCGAATTATGTGTTTTTAAGGAACAAACACCATTTCATAAGAAGAAACGAACGCTCCATCTTAAAAGATTGTGACCATGCTTTTTGAAGAGATGCTCCCCTCTGATGCAGGTTTCTGAAAATGAATCGATACAGATACCTGAACTCAGGGTACTTGCGATACAGATTCCTGATCCAATACCTGTTCTCTCTTTTTCCCAAATCCAAAAACCTGTTTACCTCACATGGAATTCACTGGCATCCTTTACTGCTGTGGCACAAAAAACTGAGTCGGATAACCTTTAAAAAAAATGTACCTGATAACAGAAATACTGAATTTTACTGTGACAATGATGAAAGGTATTTAATCCATCCCATGTGGCTGATGCCCGATCTGTTTAATAATGTCAGTATTAACCCTAATACTGATCCGGCGTATCAGATCCAAGCATTCTTACTTTTTTATTTTTACAGAAAGAAGTATTCAAGACCTCTGGACTGACTGTGCGGTTAGTGCAGAATAATCTGATTTGAGATTAATCACTGAAACACCACCCAGAGGAGGATCGCAGCTGGAAGATTATCCACAGAGTGCTTGAGCAACAGCTAATAAGGTCCTTGAGTGAGAAAAACTCATTGCTGTCGCCACTACAGCTGTTCACCAGTGCCTAGTCAGGTGAAGGGTATTAGTCACTGTGAGCCACCTGAAGCCGGTACTCTACCAGCTTTATAAGATTACTTACAGTGAAGCTAGAAAGATGATAATACAAGTCTCTCAAAGGCAATGGAAACAGGAAGCCAAGGCTTTCTGGCCCCTGGCCCCTGCTTCAAGATCGGGTATGTCAGAAGGCACGACAAATCGAAGCAGCAGCAGTAACCACCGCGGATGAGAGGGATGAGAGGGCCAAGAAGCTTGTTTCAGACTGTAACCACAAGCACCAGCAGCTGCCTCGTCTGAACGAAATGCAGAAAAGATTATGCAAATGTGCCTGCAGGTAGTTGGTTAACTTGGTGGAAAGGTACTCTACCACTAACAGTTCATGTGCAAAAAAAGCAAAGCAGGAAATGTTATTAAATGCCACAGAGATATACACCCGTACCGTTAAAGGTTTGTCTTGCACACAATCTGTAAAATGATTGAAACCACAATCTCTGATAACTGCTTGAAGAACTTTCCTTCGCCCTACTTCCTCAGCTAGAGGCACACAACCCTAACCCCTTTTCTGTATTTCACACATCTTTTAAGATAAGAAACACAGGGTTCACATACTTACCATACATAGTATCCAATGTCAAAATTAAAAGTTTTCTTACGATGTTCTCTGTGTTTATGTTCTATAACAAAATTATGAATTTAACTTACTGTATTTGATTAATCTTAGCTGATTTACAGCATATTATGTTTTATTTATTTTTTGGAATCCTGAGAGTCAATTATCTAAATAAAGAAATCTACATGAACTCACTGTTTTAAGTGACAGAGCTAAGCATCTGTTTATAGATGCTTCACAGAGTCGTAATAAAGACTTTTAACCTGTTTCCCACATGGTTTCACACAATTTGTATAATTAAAACATTTCATTATCAGTAATATTTGTCTATATTGATGTTATTTTCTATCATTTTATATTTCCATAAAAGAATAACTGGGGTTTGTATTTAGCTTGTAATTTATAATAGAAAAAACAATATTGTGATGTTTTGGTCATACTGTTGTGCCCTAACTGTTTATTTTAGAGACGCACTGTATTTATTCTGGACATAAACTCCAATATCGTGTATGTACACATGAGCTGAGACCTCACACACTAATGGAAAATTATATAATTTTGAAAGTAAGGACCTCTGCATTTTCAGCTCATGCTGTGTGGTAGATAAACAGATGATACCCTCTCTGCGTAATGTTGAACTGACCCAGGAGGTCTGGGGGAGAGGATCCGGATCACTGCTGGTTCTGCTCTGGATCCTCTGGCTGTGTCGTCGATCAGTGGAGCTGCCGGGACGATTTACGGTGGAGGGCCGGAGGCGACTGCTGGTGGATGCAGTTTCATCTCCTTCAGCCAGGAGGTCCGTTAGTTCTCCATCACTGATCTGCTCCTCCACCATGGAGGCGTCTGTGCAGGGACAATTTCACAAAAAAATATTTCTTGTAATAATGTATCAACTTGAATGGAATGGGAGGGGGGCCAGACGTATCTGCCAGAGCAAATAAAACATGAGCTCGCAGGTTTGTCTGGTTCCCAGGCTAGTTACTTCCTATTCCACAATTCCAGCCATCCCATCACATAAAACTGTCATTGACTTTGGCCACTTTAAAAAGAGATTTCCCTGTTTTAGATTGTTTTACTGCAACTTTAAAAGAGTATTTCTGCTTGTTATAGCCTATTTTATAGTAGCCTAGAGAAACTGCAGTGCTCTACTTTCTTTTCTGACTTCCAAATAGAGAGCAGTAATGTGAAATAATATAATTCGTATTAAATGGGCTTAAAAAACCCCAGTGTGTTCCTTTAAAGAAGGGTTACAATTTCCACGAACAATTTTTATGCAAAATAATAACATAAGGGAGCAAAAAAACAACAAAATTGTCAGCTTATTGATTAAGACAACAACATCTTAGTTAACTGCACAGCTTTACCTGTATGAGGAGGAAAGACTGCACACTCGGGACAAATCCAGTCATCTTCAGGGTGTGTGTTTAATGTCGGTGTTAAGCAGTCCATGTGATACCTGGAACAATAAGCACAGCTCTGAGATTAAGTACCTTTAACCTGTATTTCCAGCAGCTCCCACAGAGTTTGTAGGTGTTTCAGTGATCGCTGCTCACTGCTGCTGAGGCTACAATAAACTACGAACATCAAAGACCAAAGTAGGAGCATCTAAAGGTGCAGTGGTACTGTTATGGCCTACCCTGAATCACACTGAATGCACACGAGCAGTCGGTGCCTGCGGTCGCTGCGTCCACATCCCTCGCAGATAACAGCACTGCTCCCCTCCTCTTCATCATCGCCATCACCATCCTTCCTCTGCGTCCTCACTTTGATCTGCAGCGAAACAAACAGTTCAGCCCCCCCCCACACACACAAACACAGTCCATATATTTCCCAAAGTGCTGCAAATAATCACCTTCTTTTGAATGTCCCCTCCAGGACACCGTCTCTGGTGGATGAACTCAAACCGGATCCGATCCACCGGGCAGGTGTTGGCTGTCTGAGACATGTTTCAGTTTCAACAACAAAAAGAAAAAACTTCCCTCGGCTTAGACATGATACTGTTTTACAATTTGATTCACATTCTTTAAACAGGAAGTAAGAGTAAGGCTCACAGCTGCATCACATTTTTATGTTAATGTCAGAAAAACTTAAACATCCCATTCACTATTGATTACGTCTGACCAAGACTCTAAAACCCAAATATTCACTTTACTATAATATGAACTTTAGTCGCTTAATCATTTTCTGTTAATCAGTCACATATTTTTATTGTGAAATGCATTTTAAAAGATGTATATTTCCGTCACTGCAACTAAACCTTGTCTCTTCACACAGTGATCCATTTAGGTTGGATTATTACACAAATCACCTTATTGATCAAGATATTGATGCATGTATATCTTGCAAATATCTGACATGACCAATATGGGATTTTTTCCACCCTGTTGGCAGAGTTCAGGAGAAATACTGCTGTGATAGAAGTATCTGTGGATAAGACTGGGATATGGTGACAGGTGAAGTGTGTGTGTTTACCTGGGACCACTGCAGAATACACTCGAGACAAAAGACGTGCTGGCAGCTCTGCACAGAGGCCACCGCCTGCTCCTCAAAGGGGCTCAGACAGATGGGGCACTTCTCCCCTCGACCTGCTGGCTCGGTGCATTTATCCATGTTTTTAAATATACTGGACAAGACAGTGTTTGTTCATGGAGGAGGTGGAAGCAGGAGGACTACTTTTTCTCCGTTTTTCTCAGTGACGTTCCGCTTACTTCCGCCCTACGCGAAAACACTTCCGGTCCCGTTCTTTCGGAATAAAAGCCTCAAATCCGTAATTTTAACATTTACTTTTTTTTTTTTTTGATGAAAAAGTCTTTAGAAATCAAACCACACCAAAATGTAGTGAATCATAATTTCATTAACAAAACTTTTCTTAAATGCTGAATTTCTGAAAAGAGAATTGGAGAATGTTGAAAGGGAGTTTTACCTCATCTGACTCCAGGGTCTGAGGATAGAGGGTGAAATACACAATATCAACAGACATGATAAAGTTATATAAGTCCTTATGAAGGTTAATGTGGCCATGCAAACTATAGGTAGGAGTCATGTTGCGACATTAACTGTGTAACATGGGTTAAGCCATCCACAATATATGGATCTTATGTGCACAAGTTTTTATCTTGTGTGCACAAGATAATATGTTGTGTGCTCAAATTATTATCTTGTGTGCACAAGATTTGGATCATGTGTGCACAAGATTTGGATCATGAGTGCACAACATGTATCTAATATCTTGTACGCACAAAATCCATATCTTGCACGAAAATGCCTTGATTAGACTGGAAATATTGAAAAAAGATAAAATGATTTTTTTTTTTTTAGCTCTGGACGACCATCACTTCAAAACTGTAACCTTGTAATATGTTATATTTAAGTAGACTTTCAGGTTTTATTTGTTTTTCTGCAATCATTAAAGGTGAGAAATAATGATTTTATGGCAAATTATTCTCAGGAACTGTGGTTTCTTTGGGAAAAGAAGTGAAAAGTTGGGAATAGCTGCTGCCTTTGAAAGAATTGACAGGACAGAAAAATATTTCCCCAAGAAGGGCATGTTCATGATTTCATAGAGTGGTGTGACAATGCACTGCTGGGGTTGAACGTCGCCAAGACCAAGGAGATGGTGACAGATTTCTGGATGAAGCCTCCTCGGTACCATCTTGGTACCATCTTTGATAACAGGTTGAATATTTATATAATATAAGAATATTTACATAATTAAGAATTAAACTGAACTCAGGGTCCAAAAAACAATCCTACAAATCATCTACAGTTCCTTCATCAAGAGTATTCTGTGTTTCTCCTTCATTTTCTGGATCCCATCCCTTACTGTCATAAACAGAAACTGTCTTTAAACCAAAGTGAACATCTGTTCCAAAATCACTCAGTGCCTCTTTGAAGCCTGGCCTCATTCTGTGAGCAGCAGGTCAGGGCAAAGGCCCATGACCATATTATTTTTTTTTATTTTTATTTATTATGACTTTTAGTAATAGCAACTGCACTTCCAACCCTGCACAGTCACTGAACAGTCTGTCTGATATGTCTCTTTTTACTTACGTCCAAAATCAAATTCATAAAGTTGTATTGTATTTTATATTTCTTTAATAAATGTGGAATGGATGTGGTGGAAGCATACGCATTTCCACATTTTAAATATTTGTAAGAGAGCCTTTTTTGTAATTTGGTTGACTGCTTTTGTTTCTGTGTTTATGTGGTATAGGAATGAAGAAGTTCTGTGGTTGTTTTTTCAGATTTATAGTACTGATGTTGTATTCCAAAATATATATTGGAAGTTGTATATGCTGTTTATATAAAATAAAAAATACACTCATCATATATTATATTTTACTGCAGTGGGCGGGTGATAAAAATAGACTATGTGCGTATTCTACAGTCATGTTATGGTTTCCTGCCCCTCCCTCAGCTCTACACCTACAATACACTGAAAAAGGAAATTAAGGGGCCTGAGCAAAGAGAGCGTAGCTGAACTGAGACGAGCTGCACAAACAACGTGCAGCAACAAAGCAAAGCTTTTCTATCAAGGGTTTGCAACATGCAGTGTAACTTTCTGCATTTGGAAATCAGGTGAAGGAGCCTCGAAGGAACTTGGTAAGTTTTTCTTTTTCACTA
Source organism: Lateolabrax maculatus (assembly GCA_031216445.1). Lineage (NCBI taxonomy): Eukaryota > Metazoa > Chordata > Actinopteri > Acropomatiformes > Lateolabracidae > Lateolabrax > Lateolabrax maculatus. Next base: position 23,400,749 of record CM062201.1, on the reverse strand, counting down.
TATATAGTCTAGGTTTTTTTAATTTGTGTAAAAAAAATTATAAATATAAATCTGTTTCGGAAAGTTCTTATTCCTGTAAATGTGTCGAAAACCCTTCAACACTGTACAACTGATTGTGTTCAGGATTCAAATCTTTTGTTTAAAATGAACAGTACGGTGAAATATTTCATGTCTTAAGAAAGCTAGAAGTTTAACCTTGTTAGCTTTTTATTAGTGGTCAGTGTTTTTCTGCCTTCTCACCCTCTTTTTTTTTTTTTAGATAAATTAATTGTAAAGTAATTACATGCGTGAGAAAATGTGTGTTCTATGAAGTGCAAAAATTTCCACCTAGGATTTCCCCCGTTGTTTTCATAAACCTGAACAATCCAGAATAATTTAGTCAACTTCAGGAACATAAACTAAGTGTTAAAGGCAGAATAAAAGAATGACTACAAATGTTTTTAGTCGAGTAAAAGATTTGTTTCCAGCATGGTGTTAAAGTCAAAGTGTAAAAACTCTGAATGGAAACATGTTTGTGTTGCTACAGCTACAGAGAACAGCCTGGCATGCAGCGGCGTTTATGAGAATCAACCCACGCCGTCTTTCATACGACTACATTGTGAAAACAGTCAATGTGTAAAGATGAACGTCACATATGCCAACTGCAGTAACCCTCCAGAAGAGTACCAGTACTACCTTTTCCCAGTGGTCTACATCCTAGCCTTAGTTGTAGGTCTACCTGGAAATCTGGCTGCCCTCTTCGTCTTCACCTTCAGGACCTCTCCCCGCACGGCCTTCAGTGTGTACATCAGCAATCTGGCTCTGGCGGACATCGTCATTCTCTGCACTCTACCCTTTAAGATCCACTACCACATCAGCAGAAACAACTGGGTGTTCGGAGACGTCGCCTGCCGTGTCACCGGGATCCTGTTCTTCGCCAACATCTACATGAGCACCTGTTTCATGACTTGTATCTGTGTGGATCGCTACGTGGCCACTGTACATCCGCACACCTACCTGAGGCTGCGGAACCCCTGGTACGCCCTGGCTGTGAGTGTGGTGCTCTGGTGTTTAGTTGGAGTGGCCATACTGGTCTTCATCCTCATGGGACCTCTAGAGACCAATCCCTATAACTCCAAAGGGCTCAGCTGCTTTGAGAATTTCGCCAAGAAGGAGTGGACCACACGCATGGTGCCGTACAGCCTGGTGGCCCTAATCTTCGGCTCCCTGCTGCCCTCCATAATCATCCTGGTGTGTTACCCGCTGGCTGCCAGGCGCATTTCCGCGATAAGGACCAAAACTGCCCAAAAAGCCGTGAGAGTCATTTACACCATCCTGGCGATAACGCTGCTCTGCTTCCTGCCCAACCATGTGGTGTACCTGCTGCACCTCCTTCAACGCATCGATGCCATCAAAGGCAGCTGCTCCTTTGCCAACGGCATCCACAACGCCAGGCGGGTCACTATGGCCCTCGTCATCCTCAACACATGCCTGGACCCTGTGATTTACTATGTCACCACCAACCACTGCAAATGGAAGCCCTTAAAGATGAACAGGCTGTGGACAAGAGTCAGGAGGAGAAGGGGTGTTTATACCATTGCAGTGAGCTGAGTGAACCAAGCGGCGTAACAACACATGACGACTGTAAATACAGCTCTGTATATGCTTCGCTGCCACTGTATATGTAACTTCAGCATTGCAAAGATTAGACTTTTCTATAAAAATGTTTATTCAAATGTTCTTTGTACATTAAAATGAAGTGACCAATTCAGAATTTGAGTATCTTATTTTTCTTTATCTTGTGCAGAATAAATGAGTCCAAAATTCAGCCTTAATGTTGTTGATGCTGAAAATTTGAGTTTTCAGCCTCCACAAATCCAGGTTCAAAACGGTGACATTACATGAATTATTTTGAGTGAATTTTCCTTTGAATGTTCATAGTTTTGGGACAAAAGATATTTCAGCACAGTCCAGATGGAAGCCCTTTTTTCAGCAGAGTTGAAAGGAAGCTCCCCAGGTCCTCATCCTGACAAAAGTAAACACAAAAAAAAGAGAACATAAAGTCAACATAAGGACGCATTGTATGAAATTAAAAAGCACAATATTTTCATTTTAACAGGTTAACAGAAACACAGATATCTGATATCCCACAATAAAAAAAAAACAAAAAACAAAAAGTGTTGCTTCAAAAAATGACTTAAAAATATAATTTCACAATTTTTCTTATTTTTTACATATATATTTGTTGATTAATGTGGTTTTAATTGACTTAACAGTAAAAAATCCTTTAGATAATTTCAAAAGTAATAATGTGTTGTAAATGCTTTCAAAACATATGTTATTACTTTTTAATTTTAATTTGGTGAGTCTAACTAGCAAAAATCCAGTGTTAATGGGTGTTTGTCATGACATTAATAACATTACAGCATTACATTTAGGTAGGACAGTTAAATGCAGACCTGTGCTTTTCCTGCCATGGAAAGTGTCTTTGCATATAATACATTACCTTTTTTTATAATGTATACTCTACATTTCACAGTTGATTACTGAAGTTCTTACCCTGTACCTGATTTTATCTCCAACACAAACAACTGATAATCTAACAGATTCAATGTTTTTATCAATCTTCCCATCAAAAACTACTGTATATGTGGGATCTTGGGTTGAAGTTTAGTGATAATCAAATCTGTAAGACACTTTTTTGAGAGAAATTAGAAAAGATAAGACAAACAGGCATAATTACACATCGTGTCTTATTTTCTTGCCCTTTGTGTTTTGCACGGAACACATGAGGCCACAGACACTTCTCTCCTTCCATTGCGCAGTTCAACAGGAAGGTCTCACCACGCTCTACTGTCATCTTATTCACACTTTCAAAGCCCCTATTCTCAAACCGGCTGCCCACACAAGTGTTTTCACTAGTTTTCACTATGTCTCATCAAACCCCACCTCAGGACTGATAACCCACCTAGTGCCACAGTCAGTCCATCTTCAATGAAATGAACGGGGACCAAAATTTCCGTCTGATTGCACTATAACTCTTTTGTTAGTTTTGTTGCACCCACCCACTGGTGTAGTGTTGAGTCTTGGTGATTCTTTTAGGTAGCTTTATATGCAATTTAGCAACTACACTTGATCTTCAATCTGAAAAAAAGTCTACTAAATAAGTAGGGGAATTGGGGAATAAAGCCCTGAACCAGACAACACTACTGGAAAATTGTTGAATCTGTGTGAAGATCAGCTGTGTGATATATATTCTGTTGTCTGTCCTATCAACAAAATGTTCCAGTAGCTGAGAAAAAGTCTTCAAAGGAGTTCAATGACTTCAGGCCAATGGCATTTATTACACAGGTAATGAAATGATTTGACAGACTGGTCAGGGTACACGTCTTGCCTTGGGTTTTTAGGAGAGGTCTTTAAATGCATTTAAAGTAAAGAGAGGTCTTTACTTTAAATGCATGCAGATGCTTTAATATTTGAGAGTATATTTCATGAAATACATAGAGGTGTGACCACAACCCACAAAGGGTTATCAACATCATTGTTACGTGCAGACTGCACAAACATGCAGGATGTGTCATATTTTTATGCATTGTAAAACAATGTAATTGCATGCTGCTGACAGAATAACTTCAAGCATTTCATATTTTAAATTTGCATGTTTATTCTTTAAATCATGCGACAAGCCTGCAGTGAGTAAACAATGTGAATGGCGTATTGGTAAATATAATTTTGAGATTAAGCCATTTATTATTTGCAACTCTCTCAATAGGCATCACAGACGTCATCAGACGGGCCTGTGGTCGGTGATCTTTTACGGCAGTGTAAAAGATCCCTTTGTGCTTGCTTACTCTTTATCGTGCTACTTATGGCCTTTTTGATAATGTTGTGGGTTCAGACCTCACCACAGTGCTTAAACAGTTCTAGTCAGACTTTTCAATGATCTGCATAAGCACAGACTCAAAGGTGTTCATTCTTGTGTGACTACATCTTTCGCTGCATCTAACACTGTAGATCACACAATCTTATTAGAAAGACTGGAATCATGGGTGGGACTGCCTGGCTGGAGTGTTTCATTGGTTTAAATCCTATCAGCATAATAGAAGTTACTATGACTCCATAGGAGACAGTCAACACATCATATGAAGTTCCACAGAGATTGATTCAAAAACCCCTTTTATTTAACCTTTATATATTAGTATATCTAACAGAAGTGGTATGTTTCCAAGTTTCCAAGTTTCATTTCCATGTCTGTTAAAATAAAAAATGAAGTGAGAGACCTTGGTGTTTCCATAAACATATACAACAGTGCTTTTTACCACTAACAAACAAACCAAAAATAAGAGGCCGCCTATCGAAACCAGACTTGAAGAGACGTGCACACGTTTTTATAACCTGTAAAACCGACTACTCTAACGGCCATCTGTCTGGCCTGCCACAGAAAACTGTAGGACTGTTCTTGTGGTTGTGTTTTTATGCTGCTTCGCTGCCAAAAGCATTATTTGCTGTCCCTTTTCTAGGAAACTAAAGGTCTGAACTGAACTGAACTCAAAACAAGTGGAACGTGTATGGCATTTAAAAGCCCATTTAGATGCCATTGTAAAATTAAATCAGTGTAGCATAGACTATGAAAATATTTTACCTGATAACTCCAGGAAAGTAGTAGGACCTTGGTGTTGGCGTCTTCAGCGGAGGAGGAGACTTTAATGACGATAGACTCCACCATGACTGTGCCGTCAGGGAGGTGCTGGATGGTGTAACCTTTTAACACGCTGAAGCATAGGAATACAAAAGCAAAAGGTAATAACTGATGTTATCTTACATGTCACGTAAATGCAGCAGAAATAACAAAATGTTACAGATATAGTGATACTAAAGTTAAACATCTTTAACATCACAAGTCTCCAGGAATAAAGGAAATAAGCTCCAAAATCTTCAAAAATGTTCAAACAGAAATGATACATACAGTAAGTATGTGCTCAAGTATGTCACAAATAGACTAAAAAAGAAGAAAAGAAACTAGACTCTGGGCAAAAAGGCCTTTTTTAATAAATGAACAAGTAGAAAAAAAGGAAGAAAAACAGTGATGTGGTCTACAGGAGGAAGGTGGAATGAAAGTGGATGGTGCAGGTGGACTTTGAAATAATGCAGATTAGTAAGTAGATGCAGGAAGCCCAGTAACACCTCCTCTTCCTTCATTGCCACTCACCTCTTGAGGTGTGTGTAGATTCTGTGAAGTGTGTCGGGGTCGCTGTGCGGGTCCTGGAGCTGTACGCGGCAGGTGAAGCGTAACTGATGTTCGTTGAGGCCCAGCTCCTTCAGGGCCTGCTCCGACGACACCAGCTTCAGACTCTGCGCTCGGGAACAGACAACGAGAGGGTACATCAGCGTCTGTCGAACGCGATAACCGAGCAAATCCCACTGGACTGCAGGTCATCGATGTTAAGGTCACAAAAGTATTTAAAAATCCTAAGAGCGACAAACTTACTGCACTTCACATATAAGTAGAAGTATGTGATGACAGTGAACTTACGTTTTCTTTCATGATCAGGGTTCCATGCATGGTGCGAGGCTTTTTGGGATCAGGAAGAGGCCCTTTCAACACAACAATGGTTTACAACATAAATAAATAAACAAGTAAATAATTACATTAAAAGGTGTAGATTTGGGTATGTAAGGTGTCATTGTGCTGCAGAGTTGTCCCTACCAATATTTGCAGGCCTCAAACACCCTCATTATAACTCCACACAGTGTTCAAGGCCAAGCAGAGGTGCCAGGTTTGTGTGTGTTTTTTTTTGTTGTTGCAATAAACAAGTTCTTATGATAAAGTGTGCAAGAGCAAGACATGCGGGATACCTGACCTAACGATCAGGCAACTGTCTATACTACGCATTGTCAGCTATCTGTAGCTCTGGCAGCAGTAGTACAGCAGTAGTAGCACCTAAACAGTGACGAATAAACAGTTTGAAGCGGTAATTATTATACTTTAAACATGAAAAGGAAAGTTAACATTACTCTAAACCCGGAGGACCAAACCACGTCTTCATTCATGCAAAACGCTAGGATTAAAAAGGGACAGAATCTACAAGTCTTATGAAGCTTGGAAATTGGATAAAAGGTTGATAAGGAGGGCTACTCATAACCTACCAATAATCTCACATACATGACATGTGTCATTATGACAACTATTTTGAGTCATCGTGACATTTAGGAGGGCATGGGGCAAGATTGCTAGCCGTGTAACGCACACTTAACAAACACTTCAATCAAACCAACAAAAAATCTAAATGTCAGACCCAACAAACTCCTGAAACTGAAACTGTGTAGGCACCCCGAATCAAATCCGTCGTCACCAAACTGCTTGTGTTGACACCTTCAGTTGGGAATTAAACCAAGAAATTCCCAATGTTCCTAAACCAAACATACCTCCAAGAGCCATCTCCCTCTTGAGCAGGTTGAGTGAGATATCCACAGGCACGCTGGGGTTTGTTGTCACGGTCGCTGTCTCTCCATTGGCTGGCATGTAGCAATCTATGCCTGCAATTTAAAAACAGAAACTTTAACAAGACAGACAACGCTTTCTCCTCCTACTGTGAGCATTCATACATTTACCAATTACTTTTAATGAGCCTAACACTGGTGTTGTGTGGTACACAGAATGGAGATGTACTTACTGAACTCCTGTTCAATCTTGCCCTTGAGGAACTCCATTTTCACCGCCTCTCCGTGCACCAGCAGCATGTTTCGAGGCTCTGCCATACGAATTAGCTGCATGATGCCCTTGGCGTCTGCATGGGCACTGAAGGACATGTACTCCACCTGTAGCTTCACGTCCAACTGCAAGAAAAACATTAGTCAATTACTAAGGGAACAGTTTGATATTCTGTGAAATATTCTTTAGTGGCATTCTTGAAAGTAAGAGGGGATAACATGATGGAGGTCAAGAGTTCCACTATGTGACTTTATCTCCAGAGTTATAAAAAAGTAATTAAAGTCATAAAATACAGTCTCATCCCATAATTAACACAGATGAAGGAAAAATAAAAAATGTCTTACAGTTGATCTCCCTTCCATCTCCAGTTTCCTCTGTCCATTTAGGATCTTGTGACCGATTGTTCCTTGTACACAATATCCAGGCATGATTACCTAAAATAAATTTAAAAAAAGCAGAACTAGTTGTTTATCGAGTGTTGTTATTTATTTTTTTTTTAAATATCCACCATTTCCTTACAAGACTCACCATGTTCTTCTCGTTGCCAGCCCATTTCTTGAAGATCTGGAGAGACTGACCAGCATGCAGCATGCCTGGTGTGGCAAACACCACCTGAGAAGTGTACATGTTGTTGTAGTTCACTGCCATTTCAATTCTCACGTAAGACTTTGCAAATACTTGGAGGAAAGAACAATACATACCATGGGTCCAGGATTATCAGCGTAAGAGCGATCAAAGGGCTTGATGTGCTTAAATTCAAACATGTTTCTCTGTACAAAGGTTTTTCGAATCTTCTGGTTGGTCCATGTTATAAAAAGCTTGTAATAATGATTTGCTTTCTCCGTCAGCCCCGTGGAGAAATAGATTGGGGCCTTTAGGTTCATTCTTTCCCTGGTTGGTGAGAGGAGATAATTAGTGTCTTCACAATGAGCCGCCACTTAATATGAAAAAGTTCATACACCTCCATTATTCTATCAAGCTTAACACAATGAATACAGCTATTTTAAGAGCTGTCCTTTTTTGGACCTTTGTGTATTGTAATTATGTGCAGTTGCACCACATCATTATTATCACACATTATAACCTTTAATTGGAACGCCAACAATTATGAACCAGTAAAATGGCCTTTATCTGACTTCACTCAGCCATGGAACAGAGATTATCCCTACATATCACAATTTTTGCTCTCTTATTTCTAGTTTTGACGTATTTACATTCACAAACTTTTGGGTTTATGTGAATTTTGTTTCCGGGGTTTTGTTTTAAAACATTTAAAAACAACCCTACCAAAATGTTTCCAACAGGATGCAGAGTTCTTGTGCTCTTCCGAGGGCAAAGACTGGAATGAGAACCTGAAAAGATGACAAGAAAACAAAGATCTTGAGGGGGAAAAAAAGAGGCAATTTTCTCTCCATGACACCACATAAAAGGGAAAGAAAATGAAAAACCTCCATCACAAAATACAGAATTGCAGCAGCTATAACTCTTACCTTTCCCCCTCTCTCTATGCTTTCATGCACTTTCTTCAAAAAGTCCCTCTCTCTGCATCTCTTTGAGTCACGGATTGTGGTGGCATATGTAGACTCTGAGATGAGCATGTCTGGACGGCACTTATCGATCCACGCAGCCCTGCAAATATACACCACAGGGATGAAGAGACTGTGCAGTGAGTAGGCATAAACTCAAGCTTATAATTGCTAAATACAATAAAGGCCACTTACCCTAAATGCCTGTCTGGTGTCATGTTATAGTCTCCCTAAAAGTAAAAAAAAAAAAACATTATTCTGAGATCTTGGCTGTCAAATGTATCAACTCTGATACAGTGCAGACTTGTTTACACTCACAGTGTAGACCACAGACTCTGATCCCACTTTGATGTGCACCATCGCAGCACCCAGGACATGGCCTGCATAGTAGGCCTTGATCTCCAGCTCATCATCCACCTGCCAGCAGCACAACAGAAACAGCTTGATTTGCCATCAAAAGAGACGAGCAGCTGGCGCAGAAATGATTAAAAGATGGATGTATGGCCACATCAAAAATGATATCAGCGCCGCACCTGGACAGTTTGGTGGAGGTTCAAAGGCACCACTTTCTTCATGCAGTCCTTGATCATCTGCGAGGTGAAGAAGTTGGTTTCTCCCTTTTTGTCAACGGTGATCTTCCGGAAGTCTTCCAGCAAAATGGGACAGATAGCCTTGGTGGGATGGGTCATGTAGATGGGTCCATCGTAGCCCACCATCTCACTCATGAAGGGCAGAGCGCCACAGTGGTCCAAGTGGAAATGGCTGAGAAAGGAACAGGTGTAGCCTTGAAAACACTGGATTGTTTTATTTATGTTATAATATACTATCAATGAGAGAGAAATGGAACTTTATACTGTAATTATTAGGACAACAAACCTGATGATCACACAGTCCAAAAAGTCTGTCAGACGACCATTCTGGGTTATATAAGAAAAATCTGGGAAACGTCTCTGCAATGACAATATAGAGTTGCATTCAATTAGGATTATACTGTAAATTATTTTCTTCACAAGGTCCAAAACATAATGAACAAGACAAGACTGTTACAAACCCTTAACCCACATCACTAGAGATGCAGATAAAGAGTCTGGAAGAGGGATTACATTTCGAAATTAGATTATTTTCATCAGCAATTAATCTGCCGATTATTTTCTTTAAAACCAATCATCCAAAACCCAAAGATATACAATTTAAAATGATATAAAGCAGCAACATATTAAAGAAGCTGCAAATACATAAAGTTTGGAAATTGTTATCTTAAAAAAGGTGATTTAAGTGATTATCAAAACAGTGGCTGATATTTTCTGTAGGTTGACAAAACCAATTATTTGCATAATCTTCAGCAGAAGTTGCAGGTGTTTAAAAACAGGTGTAAAAACTTTTTATTTAAGGACTTGGAAAGAGGAGAGACGGATGAATGCACATCTGTTTTAATTAAATCTGCATGGCACAGCTTCCATTTAGATCTGTAATGTAGCCGAGACACAGCGGTCTTTGTTGTTATCATGATCTGGGGCAGGGCAGGACCATGAAGAACATAAGTTTTAATGTTTTCATGCTTCACCTTTACTCTCTGCATGTCCAGCTCCCATGTTGGATTGAATCTGTGTCATTTGTGGGGTTTATTTCCTCTGTGTGTGCTATGTGCAGGCTGTTTTATGCCCAGTCTACTCACATCATCGTTGTACCCCATGTGCATCCCACAGTCGAGCATTATGTTTTTGCCTCCAATGGACACGAGGATGCAGCTGCGGCCGACATCCTGTCCAGCACCTTGGAGAGGGAACAGTGAAGCTGTGAAGCTGCGGAGCCTTAAAACTTTAAACAAAACACGCCCGTGAACGCACCACCGCGTTAGCTTCACGAGCTAACAACGGCTACTCACAGCAAAAAAAAAAGGGGTGAAACCTAAAAGCTGTTTTCCACCAACATAACAGAAAATACACACGTTATTTACTTTTCAAAGAGAGCAAGATATTTAGCGAATAGTGTGTCAGAGTTACGTACACACGCGTTGTTGACGGAACTAGCTCTGCGGATGCTAAGTTTCCTCCGTTTACTCACCCAGAGGTGTAACTTTTATTTCAGGCATGTTTTTCTCATCGGGTTTCTCAAGATACACGAATGACACCTCGGAAATCAGGCGGCCAGACTGCTTCCGAGGAGCAGCCACTTGTTTTTGGAGGAAATGTTTGCTGTGTGACTTGTGTACATGCGGGAGTTTTAACAGTTTTAATTAATACACAGAAACACGCCGAGACTTCCGGGCCGCGCTTTCAGAATAAAGCCCCTTTTATGGTGGTTTTAATGGGTTCATGTCCCTTGTTTTTCTTTGAATTTTGGGGGGTTAAGACACCTGGGAAAGTTTATATTCAGCATTCATTTATATGGAAAAGGGTGTTTTACAGACTGATTTCAGTATTTTCAGAATCAACAAACGGACCATATTAGGCAGATCAGGTACTGTATCAGTCAGAGCATGATCGACCCACGTTACACTGTTTTTTTCTGCATTAGTTTTTAGGCTTTTTTGTCAAATCTAGCATTTTTCATTATCAGACAACAGAACTGCTAAAGGGAAAGATATATAGTTACTCAATAAATTTAAATTTGTATACATATACATGTAAGTAAAGAATATTTCCCCACTTCAATTGTATCCCTAGTAATGTGGAGAAGGCTTTGAAACTGCATATAGACCATCACTTCATATAAGGAAATGTTAATTCACAGAAAGAATGTCTAGAACATGTATAAAGTTTTTTTTTTTTTTGGTAACCTAGTTGAATAAATGAAAGCAAATTATATAAATGAAACCTTTGAATTTGCAGTGCAAGAAAATGTACCGTACAATTTTTCAAGTATTTTTTTCACACCACTCATTAAAATTCGTGTGACCAACTAGAGCATGGTATTAAAACTGGTTTTAAAAAGAAGCAAAATCATGCATGATTTACAAATTAAACATACATTTCAAAGCCTAAACTGAATTGTCTATCACTACTTCACCCTGTCATTAATTTCTCTCATAGTACACAGCGTCCACATGCTTTTATTTTGAAGGCAAAGTCGCTCACTTCCGCTGCTGTCCGGCTCGAGTCTGCGCAGTAGCGTCGGATTTCAGCCGGAGTGACTGTTCTACGGAAACGAAGAGAGATGCTTCATTTTCCTTCCATTTTACAGTTTTCTTACAGGTAATGTCCTCCGTACCTGTTTGTTTACCTCACTACAGTTATTCGCTGCCGCCTCCAGCTTCGTGGCAGCCTTCAGCCTCATTTGCTTCATTAATTTGTCGCCTGTTCGCTGTTTATTGACAGCACTTCCTCATAGAAAAACCATGGCTGACTCTGTGGCTGCAGAAGATCAGAAATTCTGCTTGCAGGAGGTGCTCGACACCTTCAAGCTGTGTTTGTCGGAAAATAAAGAAGTCTACCTTGAACACTACGTCGCCGGGTGGCGGGGCCTTGTAAAGTAAGTGATTTTGGGGTCAAATCTTTTTGGAAAGTGGTGGATTCAAAGGTGCAATTATGTCTTAAGTGACTGTAGTTTGTGGGCACTTAAAGCATGATTATAGTATTCGTACTACACTCAGCTGCAGCAGAGTGCAAAGTGTCACTGAGGTGTCAACAGACTGTTTTGTTCATCCCTCTAATAGGTTTCTGAACAGCTTGGGGAGTGTCTTTGGCTTCATTTCCAAGGATGCCGTCAACAAGGTGAAGATCCTGGTCAGCTACATGGAGGGCGAGAGCGGGCCTCAGTACGTCACCGTCCAGTCGATGGTCAAGTATGAGCTGGAGAATGAACTGGTGGACCTGACCAAGAGGGGCAGCCACCCAGAGTCCGGCTGCCGTACTCTGCTGAGGCTCCACCGGGCCCTGAGGTGGCTGGAGCTCTTCCTGGAGCGCCTGCGCACCAGCACCGAGGACGGCAAGACGTCCGTCATGTGTGCAGAGGCCTACAACGAGTCTCTCGCCCAGCACCACCCCTGGGTGATCCGTAAGGCCGCGGGCATGGCGTTCTGCGTGCTCCCGGGGCGCCTCGCTTTCCTCGAAGTGATGAACGTGGGCCCCCCGGAGCAGGTCGTGGCCATGCTGGGGGAAGCTATACCTCTTATCTCGGAGGTGTACCAGGTCACGGAGGAACTTTACGCTCAACGTAACATGCTTGACTTACCATAGAGAGCAACAAGTGCTATTATTCACCACTTCATACATTTACATGATTAAATATCTACAACTTGTCCCTGGTGAAGGGCGGTCAACTTAGCTGCTACTCTTGTAAGTGTTGTGCATTCTCTGTACAGTGTTGGATGCAAATAATTAAGCTTCGTTTCTCTGACACTAATCTGTACCTACTGCAGTACCACATTTTAATATAAAACTACTGACGACTATAATGTTGCATGGTTAGCTTTTAGTCTTCGTAACGCACCATCGGATTGATCGTTTTAATTCAGCCATTCCCTGTAGATGTATTTGTTTCTTTAATTTAAATAGATTGAGAGTAATTAAGGGAACATTAGGGCCCAGAGGTCTTTGCTTACTGCTACCAGCTGTTTGTTCTCATTATGTACCAAAAAAACAAAACAAGTTTAAACTTCTTATTTGGGATTTAATAATCTGCAACTGTCAATTAATCGTTGAAGTAATTTGCTCAAGCTAAAACACCAAATATTTTATGGTTTCAGGTTCTCAAATGTGAGAAATTTGCTAATTTTCTTGGTCTTACATTATAGTAAATTGAATAATTTGGAGTTTTCAACTGATTTGATTATCAGCAAATCACTCAATAATGAAAATAACTGCAGATCTATTTCAAACTGATTCTAATCAAGATTTTATGTATGAAAGAAATGCAATAATACAATTATGTATGAAATAATAAAGCAATAGCTCAGGCTTTTGATGTTCCCATACCATATTTCATTCAAATATTAACATATTTATGCTCCTTATGTGACACAGTAGAAATTGCTTTCATCTAAAAGTAGAAGGTCTGATATTGGATAATAGAAGATATTGTATAAATTACTATGGTCTTGCATTAAAAATACAGATAAAAGACCACCAGCAAAATGCATCCTGCAGCTGAGTAGCAGTTTCCAAACCGAAGTGCTGGATACTTAAATTTCTACAGACACAGAGAAATGTATTTGCAGATAAATGGCTTTACAAAATACTAGGCTATATTTACACTTGGAGGAAAAAAAATGTGTAATGTTGCCTTAGAAATGATTTTTGGTAACTTAGAAACAAGAGTTTTTAGTCGTGGACTTAGTCTGTGTACTGTATATGATCTCAATGCAACATTTCATTTATTTATTTGAAGTGATTGGTGTATTGTTTTACAGGAATGTACTGTACTATATATATATATTATATATATCATATATATGTTACCATTAATTCAAACAGAATTTATAAACAGTGTAACTTCATAGATCAAATCCACTTGTACATTTGTGTTATTTTAGATCTGACAATTGATTATTGATGCATTTTAGAAACATTTTGTTAAATGGGCTTTTACCTGAGAGACATTTTGTTACCTGTTGTCTAAAGTAGATGTGGAGATAAGTTACTTTGACTTTGACTATGTCATGTTTTTATAATTCTCTGATAATGGTAGTGGTCCCTAAACCCTACTTTGGTAATCAGCCGTCCTCAGCACAAACTGTACATACATGGGTTTTGTTGACATTGGCTCAACTTCTTCATTGTTTAGGTTCCACAGAATCAACAAAGTTTTTCAATATTTTTCAATCTTATCAAAAAGATTAAAAAGCATTGAAGTGGTAACCCTTCACTTGCCACAAACTGGACTTACACACTTGGTGATGAAATATGGAAATGACAATAAAAAATTGTTATGACACCAAATCAGGAAATATGTCATGTTTTATATGTCATGTGGGCTATACACGAACAAATGTGTTTCTTGTGTTTGCCAGACACAAACATACAATATGTTATCCGACATATCGATGTTTCTTTTCTCCTATGAACAAAGTATAACAGAAATTTAAATAGACTTATTATTTTGGAGGGGTAGTGCTACCTAAAAAGTACTTTTCAACACCAATTACAGATTTAGATTCCATGTTTTACACAGTGGTGGAAAGTACATTTATAATAAGTAAAAGCTTGTGGTACTTCAGTATTTCCATTTTCTGCTACTCTTTTCTTCTACTCCACTACATTGTTTTTCCTCCACTACATTTATTTGATCATTTAAGTTACCAGTTCCTTGGGATTATTACTCCAAAAAATAATCAATAAGTAAATGATTATGTATTATCAGAGGTTAAAATAAAACTATTGATCACTAAAGGGAATTCACCGTATAAAAGCAATAAAGTCATTGAAATTAGCCCACTTACCAGCTGCAGCATAAACAACTTAATTCATCAATAATTACAATCCAATAATATGATATATATATCGTTCAGAAAATGACCATTCTGCAGTAGGAGTACTTTTTTTAAGTAAATCTTTGAGTGCATGACTTTTTCTTTGCCTACATACATATATCTGAGTACTTCTTCCACCGCTGCTTTCACAAACAGAACTAATGTGTCATTCTCTTCACTTCAAACTCGTGTTCATAAGCAATTCTCATAAACGCATAAAAAAAATCAACGTGACAGAACAAATGTTAAATATCTTTTTGATGAACGTGCCTGCAGTTGCGCCCCTCGGACACCAGGGGGCGCTCCGCCTCCCACCTCCAGCCGTCGTCAAGGCAACCAGAGCTGTCATGGCAACCTGTCTGACGCTAAGGAGCGCCACTTCCTGCCGGAGCCGCTCCGCCGGATGGAGAGAGACCCCCGGAGCACCGCGCACTTTTTAACCTTTTCAACTTGAGCTGAGCTGAATGTGCTCCGCTGGAGCGGCAGCGGGCGGAGAGCAGGGTTCCCCCCGGGCGTGACTCCCTCCGCTCGGCCTGTCAGAGGACTGAAGCCTCGGAAACCACCGCGGACCTCACCCCGCCAGACTGCTCTGGACTCCGGCTGCTTCTCGATGCATTTAACAAGGCCGAAGTCCTCCAAGGGCCGAAGCAGAGCTGCGCCAAGCGGCTCTCCGTGTGCAGGGCACTCAGGCGGCAGCCAGGGGCCCCGCGGCTCTCCGGACTCCCCTGGTCCCTGCAGGCCGGGCAGGAGCCTGCGCTCCCGGTCCCAGCCCATCATGTGGCAGGCGAGCCAGCTGAGCCAGGACGAGGTTCTGCAGATGCTGCAGCACGGCCCCGCCGCCCCCCCGCAGTCCCTGAACAAGTACAAGGTCCTGCCCTCCATAGAGAGGAGGCCGGCGGGGGCCAGTCCCGGGAGAGGCCTGGACGGGGACGTGTCCAAGCTCAGCCTGTCTGATGACGCCATCCTGCAGCGCGGGGAGCCAGACCCCCCCACGGGGGACAAGGGGCCTGATGTGCACCTCGACCCCCCTGACCCGGGAGCCACCGGGAGGTTGCTCCTCGCCATCAGAGCCCCGTGTGGGAGCAGGTTCCAGCAGCACTTTGACCCCACGGACACCCTGCAGGCGGTGAGGGCCAGCGCGGAGGCCCGGTACGGGGCCCGGTACGGCCACGCGTCCATAGAGACCATGGACGTGCCGCGCAGGAGCCTGACAGACATGGACATGACCCTGGCCCAGTGTGGCATCCTGAACAGATCGGTGCTGTGCATCTCTCAGAGGGAGGCGGTGGAGCAGGACTGAGCCTCTGCTCTCCCTCACCCGGAGGCTTCACTGTGCAGGTGGATGCACGTGCAGAGTGCGAGGCTGGGGGGGGGGGGGGGGGGGGGTTCTCTGTGCACACCTTAGATCTAAACTTTAAAGTTCATACAAGCAGGGTTTTGATCTCCAGTGCACACACACACACACACACACTGAGGATGGACTTTTTGGTGAAGCAGAAGACATCTTGTGCCCATCAGTCAAATATTTGAAATGAAAAAAAAATTATTTGCATATTCAAAGATTCTGTAATTCTTTTGATCTTGTTCTCTCTCAGGACCTCGGGGGCTCCACAAGGAGTAGACGTGATTTTAAGAGTTTTCCATCTAGTTAATTGAACTCAGACTCAAATTATTATTCAAAGCGGAGTATTTTTATGTCTTTAAACATGTCTGGAGGGAAGCTTTAAGTATACACAAGCTTGTTTTTGTAACTTTTAATGACTATAGCAGATTCAAAGTTTAGGTCCAGTGATTCCTCTAACTGGTAACTTGTGGTAACTGTTGCTGTACTACTGCACAGTAGTTGACTAAAATACATGGTGTATGGCTGTATATAACCACAGCTGGCCTCTGTTCCAGTTAGTCTACACAAGACTGTATTCAACATTATATTGTATTGAACAGTTATTGATTTAGAGAAGAGAAATCTGGTTTATCTAGTAGTACTGGCATTTAATACCAAAGTATAATCAGAGATGCTGCTGACAAATGCAGCAACACAAAGAGTTTCTTAGTTCATTTGTTGCCATTTTAGACCTTTTCTTTTTTCTCTGTTCTTAAATGCCAAATAAAGTCTTTCATTAGGATGCAGAGGCACAGAAGTACATCGCCATTCTGTCAATATATGGTGAACCGATGACTACAGCTACTGCCCTGCTCTCAAAGCGTGTAAACACAAACGTCCAAATATCCTTAATCCTGTGACTGAAGGCCCCTTCTTCACAGAAGACATTTCTGACACGTGACAGTAGGAAAAGCATGTGTGCACATAATGAAATTAATGATGGCAGTCGTTATTAGTAACACCTGTGCTTTCTGTGCTTTGAGTCATAATGACTACAGTGAACATGAGAGCTGTGTTCATGTACCACTTTCATCATAATGTGAAGATATACGTCATCACACTAAAGGGCAGAGAATTAGGTTACAGGACTCTTATAGTTTGAACATATTGTATAGTCACTTAAAAATATATTTCCATTGTCAAATTGTGTTTAATAAAGGTTCAAAACAACTGATTAATTATTTTGTATAATAAAATATAAAGGTCTCACTTGATAAAAGTGCCACAACCTGTCCTAAAAACAGCATTTTAACTGCAAGAAACTCAACAGGTTTTTACATGCAATAGTATATATTTTTTTATTTATTATTCACACAAAAACTGAGCAACAGATATAACAATAAACTATCAGGAAACTAGTTGTCAGCCATCACTCGGCTGAAAGGGCATTTAAACCTTAAAATGCTTCAAGTCACTCGAGGATATTTTATCTGAACTCAACCTTGATCAAGCTGTGCAAACTGGATGAGAAACATTCTCGCGTCCCACCAATCCTACATAAATAAATCACTTCAGATAATCAAAACACAACACTGCAAACTGTAGTATCATCGCCACCCTTCTTAATTGCTGTTTTAACAGCTAGTGGCTGGTTCATAGTCTCTGGGAGACAGATTAAAGGCTTAAGGTGACTTCAGTGATCAAAGTCGGACATGTCAAATTAAATTTAAGTGGCACAAACTACTGCCGTGCAATAAGTTTGCATAGTCAACACTGGCATGTATTTCTTTTCTGTAAACAATAAAACGCCAAAAATAAACCCTTCAAAGAACTCCAGTCACATTTGAGGTAACACGTCTAACTGATTCAGTGTTGGGTAGTGCATGTAGCGTTCAGCTCATCAGGCTTTCCATTTCCTCGAGATTGCTCGTGTCAAGTTTAGTGATTCTCCTGTCTGTGGGAGAAAAACAGAGATATAAAAGTCGTGTTAGGATTCTTTTGATTTTCTGTTTTATGTGATCACACTGAAAAGAAACAGGAAACATACTGAAATGCATCTCAATTTGGTTGATAATATCCATGCTGTGTTTGCTGTCAACCATATTAACAGCAAATCCTCTTCTGCCAAAGCGTCCTGTGCGGCCGATCCGGTGGAGGTATGTCTCATTGTCGGCGTTCCCATCCATGTCCACCGGAAGGTCAAAGTTGACCACAAGTGACACTTGTTCCACATCAATACCTGTGATCGACGTAACCACAAATGGGTTTGAGACATTTATACTCGCCTCCTAACATAACTACGATGTTTTAATCGTAAAGTCTGACTCTTTGATCTGATCTCCCTCACCTCTGGAGCACACATTGGTGGTCACGAGCACTTTCTCCTTGCCGTTCCTAAAGCGTTCGATGACGGCGGCTCTCTGCTCCACCGTCATTTCCCCACTCAGCAACGCCACCTGGTGGCCCTCTTTGGTCAGGTTTGCAGTCAGCCAAGCAGCCATCTTGCGAGTCTGAAAAAAACCAAACAGGTATTGCCTAAACTGAATTGCTCATTCTACGTCCTGTCAGGGGACATTTTGTTATTTAAATTTTTAAATCACAGTAAAAAAGGGAAAGTCTTAAACACCACATTAACACCTGACATTATCGTGCAATCTGTATCTAGACAGGAACAAAAAAACACTAACTGCGGCTCAAACTGCCTGGCAAAAGCTACAAGTAGTGCATATTGATATCACAATGCGAGCAGAAAGGTGATAACAATCATTAATACCAGGTGTAAATGCAAAACTAAAACTAAACGGGGTTAAAACTGCTGACTTACATGGCAGAAGATCATGGCCTGTGCAATGGTAAGGCTGCCATATAGATTGCAGAGTGACGTGAACTTGTCCTCCTTCTCCTTGCAGAGCACGTAGAACTGCTTGATGGTGTCCAGCGTCTCCTCTTCGCGCTTCAGCCGGATGATGTTGGGATCGGGAACCACCTGCTCTGCGAACCTCCACACAGAGTCCTCAAAGGTTGCAGAGAAGAGCAGCATCTGGCAGTCCTTTGTCAGCTGTCTGCATCGGTGCCAAGAAAAAGGAGGAAAATATATTGACTGACAGGACAAAGAAAATTGTTTTATTATCATCGGTAGGTTTCTCTACGAGGAGCCCCACCTGTGGATACGTATGCTCTGGTCCCGATGACCCTGTGTGGCGATCATCACGTCAGCCTCGTCCAGCACAAACATAGTAATCTTCTTGGGGTCGATGAGCTTGTACTTGGTGCACCAGTCGAGGACCGTGCCTGGTGTTCCTATGACAATCTGCTCCTGCAACTTGATGCCTCGCTCCACTGAACAGAACGCAGAAATTCATGTAGTGATAAAAACCAAAACTGGCTTTCTTAATGACTTCAAATATCATTTTGCGGCCAATTCTGCCAGACCTAATTACAATTATGGTCACATTCTTACTTCTGTTGCCCCGAATGCCGTATGCCAGTTTCACATCGGGACAAAATTTCCCCATATGCTCGATTACTTGACCAATCTGCAGAGCGAGCTCGTATGTTGGCGAGATGCAAAGGCACTGAAAGAGCCGAACAGTTTTTAAATGGTGAGTATATTGCAGCTGGTACAACGGATTGTGGACACTGGCTGGCTCTTTATGTTATGCTTACCTGAGTCCACTTGTTGGCTGGGTTTACATGGCTGAGCATGGCCAGAGAAAAAGCAGCGGTTTTACCCGTGCCAGACTGCGACTGTGCGATCAGATTCTGAGGTCTGGAACCGGAGAAAATGTCAGTTTGAGCAAAAAGTTTAGGCATTAATTAATTAATTTGACATTTTAAAAGGTAAAATAATTAGTCAATCGGCAGAAATTTATTTTGCAACTATTTTTGATAATCGTTTTAGTAATTTTTCAAGCAAAAATCATGAAAAATGTTTTAGTTCCAGCTTCTCAAATGTAAGGATGTGCTGCTTTTCCTGGTCTTGTATTGTAATAAACTGAATGTTTGTGTGTTTGGACTGTTGACAAGACATTTGATGAAGTCACCTTGGGCTATATGATATTTTTCACCATTTTCTTATGTTTTACAGATGAAACAAGAAAATAGTTTGACTTATTGTTGTAATACAACTTCCAAATCTATCTTAAATTTAGTTGTCCAGACTAGTAAAACCATGGATATCATAACGGTCTTTAAATCATCCACAAATAAATGTTTAGTCACTTGAATGTGCTAGAACTGGCACAAAAAAGGTCAAACATATTCACTAAAGCCAAATCCTGCACTGAACTGCATTTAATTAAATTAATGCTGAAACAACTCATCAATTAATTTATTAGTTGATCCCCAGAACATTGTTTGCCAACAATTTTGATAATCAATTAATCTTACAAGTCATTTTTCACGCAGAATTGCCAAACATTTGCTGGTTTCAGCTTCTCAGTTGTGAGGATTTACTGCTACTCTCAGTTTTTCTATTATTGTAAATTAAATATAGCTTCGCTTGATTTGTTCAGCCAACAATCCAAAACTCAATTTGAAGACATTCGCTTGGGGTTTAAGGAATTGTAATCATTTTGTCAAACCAATAGTCCAAAATGCAGAGAGGAGAGCAGCAAATCTTCACATCTGAAAGTATCTTTTTCGGAGTTACAAAAAACTAAAATTGGTCTCAGAGTCCAAGGTGACGTTGTCAAGTTGCTCATTGTCAGACCAATATATCCAAAATGGAAATAAATCCACTTTTAATGACATATTCCTATATTTAAGAAGCTTAAACCAGCAAATATTTGGTATTTTCCCCTTTTCCTAAACAGCTTAAACGATCCCTTAGTTCTCCAGATAGTTGTCTAATTTTCTGTCCATCGACTCCTCCGCGATCCCTTGTTTCAGCACTTCTGCAGAAGGGAAGAAAACGAACTCACGGCTGTGCCAACATCATGGGCAAAGCGTTCTCCTGGATCCTGGATGGCCTGTTGAAGCCCATGTTGTACACGCCCTTCAGCAGCTCTGGTTTCCTGTTGATCATCAGGTCAAAAAACAACAAGAATAAACTGTTGGGAGGAAAAAAAATAAATAATACTAATAAAATAAATGTGCTCAGTCAAAACTCACAGCCTGAGCTCCTCAAAGGTCTTCACAGAGTAGAGAGGAGAGGTGGGGTCCCGCTGCAGGACCTCCACCTGGTTTCTGTTCCGCACCAGCGAGCGGCGGATCAGCTTATTCAGCAGGGACTGTTCAGCCAGGTCCACTTGGTCCCCGTCTCTCCTCCAACCTCCATTTTCAGTCCTGTCCGGCACGATGTTGCCTGCACAAGTCAAACAGACAGACACCACAAGCACAGCGGTGAAACCCACGCAGCGCAGATGTTTCAGAAGAGACAGTTAAATTAGAACGAATTAATTAATAAATAAATAAAAGTTACCATTTATGTCTCCCTTCGTGTTTCGGGGACCTCGCACTCGATCCTGTTTCTTGGAAAAGTCCAACTAGACGCAGAAAAACACAGTTTCATCACGCTGGTGACGGCCGTTGAGGTAGCGCGCTCGGCTAAGCTGCTAACGGCCATCATGATGTAACGATGGTCCCGGTCTCCCGGTCCCCGGTCTCCCGGTAAAAAAACTCACCTGGACGGATGGAGTCGTCGCTTCCTGAACGTCGACGGCGACCGCCCACGAGTCTTCGGACATTTTCGGACGACGATGGAGAGTTTTCTTCCACTTTTTCCGCCGTTTTTCTCGCGGTCTTCGCGTGTTTTTGTTTGCTCAGAAGTTTGCCGTCAGCGTGACTGACGCGCGTGCCGCCGCCGTCCGGCCCGCGAGCCGCTGCACCACACCACTCACGCGGCCTTCACGAGCATCCGGAAATATCGCCTTCTGTAACACCTGGGCCACCTGGAGCGACACATCAGGGGAGAATAATTAAAAAAACGTGTCGTTACAAGTTACTTGTTTGTTTTTGTTTTTACAAGCATAATTCCGTGGCATATCTTGAGTTGAAAGTTGAAGGATTTAACCCTCTAATAACGCATTAAAAGCCACCACTACATGTTTTCTCTCTCTCTTTCTATTACGTTAGCTGTAAAATACTTTTATAATTATTTCACGAGCTCGTTTGTGCAGCCGTGATACAAAATAGCTGCGTTTGTTTGATTTTGCAACAAAAAAAGTAACACTTGAATGTAGGAGAGGTTATATGTCCGAGGAGTGATCGGGGTACGTGAAGGCCCCTCAGTGTTGCCCCCCGGGGTGCAGAGTGAACCTGCTGACTCCCATCACACATTATCTCCACTCACTCACCACTGGATCAGGTGTTTTACCATAACAAGGCCTTTCTCTGTTTCAAACCTTCTTTTCATTTCATAGATCCTACTCTATTAATGTCATCTGAGGTGGTTTTTTTAATGTAGTTTCCTCATAACACTCACTTTTAATGATTATTAATCTGTGTTTTAAAGTTCAAGTTCATGTTGAAGTTTATTTGGTGAAGATGTATTGTCATTTTGTCATGTAAAGTTAATAAAATGTGATATTAGTTTTGTTATCGTAGCTCCTTTCAGAGTTGGCAACTTTTCATTATCTATTATTCTGCCTGTTATTTTTGGATTCATTAATTATTATTTTCTAAATACAGTAGTAGGAGGGTTAAATGCAAATTCCACTAAATTTGTTGATCTAGAGGTGCAGATTTTTTATTATTATTTTAGTTAATTCCTTAAAATGTCAATGTATTATGAAAAATGATGTTATGTTATGTCAGCCAACACTCGAAAGACTAAAAACGTCAAATTTACCGTGACACAAGACATAGAAGTGCAACAAGGAACCTAAACTGGGGATTGTTAAGCATATTTCCTTAAAAAAATAACTTAATTAATAAGAATTGTCTGTGAATCTTGACATCTTGACTAATTGTTTCAGCTCTAACACACAGCAGGTAAACACTGTGCTTGACAGCACTATGTAAGTATAAAATGCATAAAACGCTTAACAACATGACTTGATAACTTGATTACCTTGTGTATGATGGGGACAGAGACTCACTGTTCAAAGTAGAGCTGGTACAATTAGTCGACTAATTGGTGACTCATGTAAAAAATACTGAATATTCTCTTGTTCCAGCTTCTCTAATATGAGGATTTG
The DNA here is from genome assembly GCA_031216445.1 of Lateolabrax maculatus. Lineage (NCBI taxonomy): Eukaryota > Metazoa > Chordata > Actinopteri > Acropomatiformes > Lateolabracidae > Lateolabrax > Lateolabrax maculatus. The sequence goes on along the minus strand of CM062201.1, from coordinate 23,377,660 downwards.
CTCATACTCTTTGTCTTATATGATCTTATTTGGGTTTTGAACTAGCAATTCGATGACATCCCCTTGAGCTTTATCTATTTTATGGATCAAACAAAAAAATGAGATTCATTACAGATTAATCGATAATGAAAATAATCTTTAGGTGCAGTCCTATAGTCAAAGTCACTAACCTTCGAGTTTAAGTGGAATTTGCCCTTAACCCTCCTACTATTTGGTTGTCGTGAGAAAGACAGAGCGAATGTGTGTGTGTGTGTGTGTGTGTGTGTGTGTGTGTGTGTGTGTGTGTGTTTGAGAGGTTGAGAAACCGATAGACAGTGAGAGGGAAGGAGCGAGACGGGGGGGGAGGAGGGTGTACAGAGTTTTATTGGCTGCAGGTTGATTCAATTTGGAGGCGGATGTTGAGTTTCAGCCATCCCACCCACACACACACACACACACACACACACACATGCTCACACACATACACACACACGCACACACACACACAGACACCATCGACAATTTCGCGACAACCCGAATTACTTTTATAAACACACATTAATTGTCATGGTAACCTCGCAAGAAAACAGATGGATCAAACCGAGTGATCACAAAACACAGAGACAGCCAAACACCCACATTGGGCTTTCACACCGGAGGGAGGAAGACATAGAGATTATAGGTGATATGAGGGGCACATGTGATCCCTCACCCACCCATCTGTTCCTCCAAGCCTTTTTTGGTTTTTCTTCTCACTCTACTGGTGTTACAGTACATGCTATTTACTCTGATCCCTAGGTAATAACAAAAGAATAACTGAATGCTTCCTGTTGTCATCGATGCTGAAGTGAGTGGGTGGTGCTGATTCTTTCAATGCGTATCTGATGGGAAGGGGGGTGTTTATCGGAAGGACTGGACCCTCTGTCTCAGCCCCCCCTCTCCCTCTCTTTCACTCTCTCTCTCTCAAAGCCCTCCAACTCCAGCATCCACAGGGAGGAGGAGGAGGAGGAGGAGGAGGAGGAAGAGGAGGGGGAGGAGAATAAATGAAACAGTTTTTGCAACCACATGTTGCATTGCTTGATTGAACTGCTGCTGCAGCAGCTCCTACCTGCCTTCCCTTCCTTTGCATTGCACGTCTAACTGACAATGTGGCCGCTGCATCTGTAGCTTCTGCCACCTGTGGCAGCACTCTTATTCCCTCTACGCCACACAGAGAGAGAACAAAAAAAGGGGAGCTGAGAGAGGTCGGAGAGGATTTCATGATAAGTGGACTTCTGACAGAGAGAGAGAGAGAGAGAGATCCTCACTGCATACCCAGCTGACACAAATGAAAGGTAAGATAATGAGGCTCATACTGCGATCATATCAGGTGCATTTTAATGCCGCATTGTGTCTCTCTGATGATGCATATATTAAACATCCCTGTCATTTGTTTGAAATGAAGAAAAGGTCGACCAGTCAGATGATTAAAACTACCAGTGATGCATCTTGATATACACTGTAAACAGATATGAGGGCAGAGTGTTTCAACAGGTGGTTACCACAGCATCTGTGCTCGGTTTTGACACTAATGAGTGCAGAAGAGTGTGGCAATGCTGATAGAAAATGTTGAGAGTTGATGGTTTGCTGGTCTTTTAGCAAACCCCTGGGGGGAGGCAGGGTGATGCATGTGACTGAGCCAAACAGAAGAGAAGCATCCTGGGACTGCCACTTTTAACACTAATTACTATAAACTGAAAGACCGCAAAGAAAAGGAAAAAAAAAAAAAGAACAGTTATGCAGCTCATGGAAATCTATAGTTCTAAAGCATAATGTTAACTTATTTAGAATTTGGATTCATATTACCTTTTCCATGAGGTAGATTTATAATTTCACAATTATTTGCATTGTTTATTGATGTTCAGTGTCTGTATCTTATTACTTATGTTTCCATCTTTTTGCTGCCAGTATTGGAATAGTTTTTATTGCAGCTAAGCTTAAATATTTCTTTTAGTAAGTCTTTATTCACCTGTACGAAGAGATTTGGTTCTATAGAGGGATAAAGAGATGTTTTATCTTCTCAGTATGTAGCTGACTGGACACATGATGGCACTGTTGAGACAGACGCTCAACAAAATAGTCTATAATTACATCGCTATGACCTTTTCCTCGCCATAAATAACCATGTGGTGCCTCAAACCCCTGTTTGACTATAAGACTGATAACATTGGTTATTGATTCTGAGGGACTCGTTATGTAGCCAGGGATTGTGAACATTTGTGGAGACCGATTGAACCTGTTTGAATTTTTCTAAGTGAATATGATCTTTTATGGTTTTGTGTGAAGGAAAGAGATCGCCTGGTGCAGCTGCAATCAGTCCCAGTATCAAAAACAAAGGCACACTTTAGAGATGTTACTGGTCAGTCTGCAGGCAAGCAAGCAAGCAGAGCTGTCTCTATGGAAATTGCTTTCGTCATAACACTTCCTATCAAGCCTGTGCTGGGGCTTTGGTCGTGCAGCAGACACAGGCTCTTGACAGCACATAACCAAGATTGCTGGTGGAGGAGATGACATTAACAATGAAGCACAACCCCGAAGCAACAGATAATTTTATTGTATAACTTATATAATTAGCAGTGCAGTATTCCTCCCCGAGCATTTATCTTTATGTATCTGAAGTTTCTTTTTTCACCTCACATAGCACCGAATACAATTTTTTTCTCTTTTATTGATGTGACCTTTATCTCAAATCCTCAAAGTACTTGTGTCACCCGTCCTAAGGTTCCTTGTTTTACATCATATCATTAAAGATTGATTGAGGTTGGAATATCTATAAAACCTGTTGCACTGAACTGACATCTTCATGGCTGCTTTTATCTATGTTGGGGTCTGTAATTAGACCTTGCAGTGTGTTTGATGTTATTGCTGGGTAGCAATAGTGGTAAAAAAAAGGGGGAGAAATAATGTTTTTTCTGCTATTGAGTGTTGACCATAAATAGAAATAGATATAGAACAAATAATCACATGAATAAATTGTGTGAAATATTTAAATGAAACAATAATTTGCTAAAATAATTATTGAAACTCAACTTATTAATATGAAATGTTCTAGGTTTTTAGGGGTTCATCTTTATTTCATATAGTAGGCCTACATACACATCGCAATACATATGTAGACATTTTCTCTTTTTCAAAAGTCTGTTTTATTTCATAATGGCATTCTTACAAATGACTGACCTCATATTCCTCAAAAGAGAAAAACGTGAAAGTCTAAAGAGTGGCCTATGTAGAGTAGGCATGAGCAGCTTTGTTAAGCTAAACTAATAAAAGGATGTTAATTTCTGTGGCTTTGTACGGAAACATCATGTTAAAACGTGAAAATATCTTGTTATAATGGAAAAAACAACTTGTTATAGCTATAAAATTTTCACATTATAACATTATACTGTTTTCTTTTTTTTTTTTCTGGCGTGGCAGCAATATACTTCCATATGTGTAAAGTAACAGCAGCAGCTAGTGGGTTGATTCAGAATAACAGCGTGACTCTGACTGATTAACTTGGTAGCAGTTGCTGAGCTCGCTCGCTAGTGACAGTATTTCTATAATGAAAAAAAAAATATTTCCAATAAAACTCTTATAACTTATATATTTTACACAATTTATTCATATGTTTATTTATTTCATGTCCTTTTTATTACCTGCTGAGATTCTTTACTCTTTTTGACATGTGCCAAATGCAAAATCTTGTATAGTTTCTGTTTTCTTTGTTCTGTTCTTGGTGTAGTTTTACGTACCTTATTATTTATTATTTTACTTTCTTTGCTTATCCGTGGGCCTGCTTATTGCAATTGTTGTGCTGCTGCAACAACCCAATTCCCCTGCTGGGAATAAAACTCTTAATTTATCTTATCTTATGTGTGAACAAAAGAATCCTAAAACCAGCACCATGCCTGGACTCATTAACAAGGAGAACCGGAGCGCTCTGCCCCTCAGCGTCTCTGACATCACTTCCTGTGTCAGGGGTTATACCCTGGCCATGACAGCGTCTATGACCTATGAAAATATTGAGGATCATGCAATTGAGGGTGAGTGCGTGCACCACAGGAGACTAATTTGTTTACTTCAGCTATGTGAACGCTAGTCACTTTCAAGCAATTTAAACCGACTTCATGCTCCAAAACACTGCTATAAAATTCAGTAATATTTATTGCTTTCTCTCCTACTGCCTTTCAGGGATCTTCATTTATCCACTGGAGGAAAATTCCATTGTTGTGGGGTTTGAGTCTATGATATCCAGTCAGATTATAACACTGCAAATCAAAGACAAGGCAAAGATTGACGACTGTTATCTGGATTGCTGCAACGCATCTAATGGAGCCCTCCATAGTGCCAGCGGTAAGGTTAAACTGCTCTAATCAATATTGTTATTTTAGCAAAGGGTTTGAAAGGGGTTGCTTGTAGTGATGAGCCCACAGATAACTATCACTTGACTCTGCAGTTCCCATTCAACTCCATGGAGTGTTTTAGTGTCCTTTAGCTCATTGTTTCGGTTGTTTTGGTTGGTCCTGCAATTTTAATGTTTTGGTTCACTGGCAAACAGCCGTTTTCAGCTAGAAGAACTGTCAACTGTCCCAACGTCAACTACCTGCTCAGCACCAACGTCAGACAGACAAAGTTGTCGACTAGCTGGTGAACATATAAGAGCACTTAGCTGCTAAAGAGCCAGATACTTCCCTCAGGAGTTGGTGGAGACCAAAACAGAGCTAAGAGAGAGTGAATATTTAGCTGTTTAACTGCCCAAGTGGCCCAAAACATTATTTAATGCAGCTTTGAAGGGGCACTTCATTGATTTTACACATGAAGATCAGCTTACTCATCTCGAGAGTAATACTGTGCCTGTGAAATCAGTTCTTTAATGTTATTCGTGGCTCTGGAAGGAGCTGTCTAAAGTCTGAGAAATTACCCATGATTATGTCTTTAGCTTTGAAAAACCTTTATCAGACAGCGAGGGTCTAAAGAAAGACACTATAGAGTCGCATTATTACAAGTGAAGTACTACAAAAAAATGGTTTCAGAGGAATGTTATATAAAAGTAAGAGTAGAAATCCCCTCTGAATTAACTCTGAGGACAGTCCTTTGAAAAACAGCACTAATAATGCAAGCCTGAGGTTTTTCTGAGTTTTGTATTAAAGCTCCTAATAAGACGACCAGGAGTGACATATTTTAGACAAGATTAAAGAGAAGAATCAAGGACAAACTCAAAGAAGAAGTGCTTAAATGAGTCTACACTGAATGATTAGATATTCAAGGCATCAAAGATAACTTGGCAGTTTCTGGACAGCTTCACATTATCCTGGACGCATTCAGAATCATATAAACTGTGGTAAATAAAAAAAACACGTGGTTGTTTAATAATCTAGTCTGGTGTTACAGGACACATAGTGATGGATGAGGATTTGGAGAGGACAGTGTTGGTGGTTAACCTTGGAAACATCCCTCCAATGGAGACGGTGCATATTCTGGTTAGTACCTCCTCTGAGCTCTTCACCCTGCCCAGCGGAGGCATCAAGGTCTCATCCCCGCCGGTGTGTACACCTCGGGTACAGAGGACCATCAACGAAGAGCAGGGACTATCCCCAAACTTCTCCAGAACGTAAGAAAAAACAGATACATTTACGAAACCAACAGAAAAGCCACTGTCTTGTTGATATTTTGGTCAGATTTGGTGTATCTTAAAGTTGGATTTGCCACTGTAAACTGGAATTTTGGGCCCCAAATGCATGTTTGTATGGATGGAAACTGACTATACTGGCATTTCATACGTTCATTCAAGATGGCTCCATTTTGACGTAGTTATGCTTTGCTACTCTTAGGAGGGACAGGCATACCTGTGCCTCAAGTCCACACGATCAAACTCCCAACTCCCCTCAGCTGTGGTTGGCTTCACTGCTGGAGGACGAGGCCATCAACTCCATGGACTATGAGTTTAACTTCCAGCTGGAGATACGGGCTCCATATCTCCTCGCAGGTCAGATAATTCACCAATACTAGTGATATATTTGATATATATATATATCATATATATCTCCAACAGTGGATTCTATTCTCTGTGTTTGTTAAAACGGCAACAGCCCTTCAAGGCACCAGAATAAGTTATCTGGCTTTTTAAAGCTTTTGGAAATTTGTAATCTTATAAATGTGAGTCATTTCAGTGGGACCTGCTGGTTTATTATTACTGTTATTGCTGGAGGTGGAGCCATTGGTTATTTGATATGCTGTGTTTGTTGCTCTGTGTAGGTGTAGAGAGCCCCTCTCATGCTATCCGAGCTGATGCAGACCCTCTGGCCCGCTCGGCCACCAGCGTCGTCATCACTCTGGCTGACAAGTACACTTATGACTGTCCTGTCAAGATCCTCATCTACCCCAGCGGTAGGTCAACAGCTTCAAAACTCACTCACAGCACAGACCTGCAAGTGAAATATTTTGAAATTGTTGTCAGGCTTCTTTTACAGGGTTTTTTTTATTGCGTTAAGCTTATAATGAGATCAGTTGTTAAGTGGTTCACTGCCTCACCTTGTGTGTGTGAGTGCCTCATCTGGGAAGAACAAAAGGCACCATTCGTTATACATGTACGACATGCCAATGGAGTCAGACTACATTGTGTGGGTGTACAGTGTCAGGTCTGGGTTTTTTTCCTCCGGTGTTCTCGTCTCTCTCTCTCGCTGCCGTCTTCACCTACAGTATGTGTGGGCTACTTGTCTCCCAGAGGCAGGAATGAGCCCCGGCCACGCTGATCCAATAGGCCTCTTATGAAGGTTTTGTTCACAAACAGATCTCCTGCCAGTGCTGGGCAATTTAATTCAGCTCAGACTGATGCTGCAGTTTCAATCACAACATGGATGCTCACATCGAGCAGAGAGATGGAGGAAACTTAGCTTCATTACAGGCATGCATACAGTTTCAGAAACAATCTGTGTGCAATAATCCGGTACCTGTATATTCTAAATTTTATATATATATATATTCCACCCACTTCATTTATATAAAGTATCCTGTGACAATCTTTCCACATTTATTCAAGCATCTTTGCACTCTGCATCACTGCACTATTTCTCCATTTCATTGTCATTGTTGTTGTGTTTCATGTTCCAATATATGCTTTTGTATTTATATTTATATTTGTACATAGTAGCTAAATGTTTATGCTTATCTTTGTTTTGCTTTTTTGTCCTTGTTTTTGTTTATTTGTCTCTTCTGTGTATGTACGTCGAGACCGGAGTCAAATTCCTTGTATTTGTGCACATACATGGCCAATAAAGCTGATCCTGATTCTGATTCTGATGCATGTGTCTTATAACAGGCAAAACCGAAACAACAGAAAGGAGCGGTCTGTTAGCGTCATCAGCTTGGTTGATTAATGATTAGCACACAGGCTCTGTGTTATATAAATTACTACAGGGTTTCTACAGGGTTCACAGAGTTGAATTTTAGATTTTTTAAGGCATTTATAACACCAAATAGAATGCAACTGAATACCTGTTTCACAGTGTTATCAGTCAAAGTATGAAAGATATCAATGATAACCTGCAGGCATGATAAGGCTTACAGTTATTCACCAAGTGCATCAATTTATCAACATTTATACCACATTTTTGTCACTACCTCACAGCAGTATATAACAATAACTCCCAATAATATCATTAATTAATCAATAAACATGACCTGGACCTGGATAAGCAACAGAAAAATTGAAGGATGGATGCATGCATTAACCATTTAAAAAGTAACAAATTAATTTAAGGTCCATGTGTGAATTTTAGTACCAGGGATGTTCCAGACAGTTTGATAAAATCACATACAAAAACATTTTATAACTAACATTCCTACCTACAGCAGGCTAGAAAAAAATAATTAGGCCTTTGTAAATGAAATGTACGCCTTTTAATCTAAAACCCTTTTTATGAGAAGAATGAAATCAATGCTTGCACCAAAGAGAAGTCTAAATCCCAAGGTTTCACTCAACCCTCTGAGCTATATTTGTTGTTTTGAGACGCAGCAGTGATACAGCATCTTAAATGTAATTGCCTCTTCATTCTCACATCAATATGGAGATAATTCTGCACTACAGATTACAACACTCCCCCACCCTGCGCTACTACTTGGTGTCAATTTAAGGTATTGCCCATCTGCTTTATGGTCTATCTGTAATATTTCTAGTCATGTCTATGTCCTGACCACCTGTGTCACTTTAGAGCCCCATCTGCCACATGTGCTCATTGAGAACGGAGACATGACGCAGGAGGAGTACGATGAGTATCTCCACGGCCGGAGCGATTTCATCAAGGCCACCAAGAAGGACTCCAGCAATGAGAGGAAAGTGAGTGTGTCATCCACATCTGCACCGTGTACCTGAACTGATGGCAACACCATCATGCCCATATCATTTCGAGGAGAGTGGCAAAGAGTGTAGTGCAATATCACAAACAATACCCTGAAACTATACTATTTTTGTGAAACTGCAGCAATTATGTCACATTATTTTGTGATATCTAACAATATAATGCAATCTAACATTGTAGACTAACATGAATGTGTCTAACACACATTGTCATTTCAAATTTACTACAGGGTTGGATGAGCTCCTGTCTGACACAGTCTCAACAAAACTGAACATTATGATCTATCTATTAAATTAGATTGTATCCACTTTTGTAGGTGCTTATGACACTGTTGTAAATTTTCATTAAACGTCTGGATAGAGCAAAGTAACTATGAATCTGAGAGAGTTTGTAATGCCTTCGGTATAACGCCTTCATTATTATTATTTCACCCAAACAAATCATTGCCATTCAAGGACATGATACCAAAAAATGCAGATTCTTCACCCTGCCTTTAGATATTCTTGACAGAATACAGTATCTACAAACAAATGTGTTCTTTCAGCTTACTACAGCTTACTGTCCATAATCAGTTCATAGAAATTAAATATGTTTTGCAAGGTGTCTGTCTGTCCATCTACCATATGCTCTCTCTATATATATAGCATAAACTACATTATTTATATTGAAATAATGTAATAAATACAATTTTATAATTGTATAATAATAATTTTTTTATAAATATGTGATTTAATGGTAGCTTAACCACACAAAATCACATAAAATCTACTGGTGAAAAGCTCTGATGGCAGTTACTGCTACTCAGTTAAACTGGTTAGATTTAGCAGGAGTTTAACTAACTGTTTTTAAAATGGTGAAACAGATTAAATTGGGCCATTTACAGTACTGAGGTTTGGTTTAGTAGGTTACATAGGCTTATTGTGTGATTATTTTATTATTATTATTTTATTATTATTAATTTCTTTTCAACCTGCCCGGTCGAACAGCTTTGTTTATTCACTTATGACAGTCCTGGATGTGTCCTTTCAACATCTCTGTCATGATGAGGCTGTTAAGTGACCAGCAGACCGAAACAAGAGAATGAGAGGGAGCACTTAGCCATAAAAATGTGTTTCTATGGAAACACTCCAAAGGCTCGCCACATCCTGCCTGGGATTTTCTGCACAACTACAATAATTGATGTGCTCTGTCTACTGACCTGATCACTTGTCACTTGTTAAATTAAAGCCTGCACAAATTCATGCAAAAGTCCGGTTATCGGATGGTGCCAAATCCCCCATAATTCATGCTTTTCATTTTGATTCCTCTGCCTTTGCAGGTAGATATAATTCACAGGCGGCTCCATAAGGACATCCTCCACAACCCTGTGGTCATGTTGAACTTCTGTCCCGACCTCAAGTCTATCAGCTCAGACCTGAGGAAGGTTCACGGCGAGTTTATCTTCCTCATTGACCGCAGCGGCAGCATGAGTGGGGTCAACATCAACCGCGTGAAGGTATTTTAATCTCAGTGTTACATTTCTACTATAGATGCAGATTTACATATAAAGTGTAATAACATCTGATAACATATCATCACTAGTGTAAAGATGGGTTTTTCTTAAATGACATCTGCACATTACAGTGAATTTGCTGAAATGTGTTGAAGTCAGCACCAAACACATCAAATCTTTAAAGAGATTAAATGGAAAGCTTATGCATCAAAACACATGATGAACATGAAATGTCATCAGAGGCTGTGGTTTTCTAGGCTCAAAACCTATTCTGCAGTCTTTGGAGATTAGATGTGGTTAGCCAACTGTGTGTAGGTCATAATACTCAAGGATATTGATCAGACAAATCATTCACTATTCACCAAATGTCCCCTAGTTGCTAGGTTTTAGAGGGCAAGTCATTGAGGGCTTATCAGACGTCATGTGATGTTTCTTCAATACCTACCGAACCGACTCTCTTCACTGTTATTTTTTTATGTGTTTGTATGTTACTTGGCTGCCTGTGCACTGACCCTGTGACGTTCATCCGTGACTCAGACTCACGTTTTTAGTGGATGTGTCTGATACTACAGAGTCTGGGCTTCAGGCCAGGGTGGTTGATGTTATGACTTTTTACCACTGATCTTTCAAGAAATCCTACCCAATCCCTCTAAAAACATCCCCCACACCTGGAACACTACATATTGAATTTTTTCCTTGTCAATTCACCTGAACGGGCATCTTATAGATTGTCTGACCGATTTGGTCTTTGTGCTCTTCACCTGACTGAAGGTTGAGATAAGTGGTATACTTTTAGAAACTGTTCCTGTGATGGATTAAATGACACAACGTGATGCCACTCTCCCCTCACGCCTCTCCTTGAGAAGATCTGCTGTGCAGCGATGACAGCTGTGAAGAACACTGTACTGACTTAGTTGTATTGCAGTGGAGATGATCAAATAGTTCAGCAGGACATTAAGCCCCTAATGGGCAGGAATTCTGCCTTTTAATTTCACGTTTCTTGTCTTTGCTCTGTCTTAACGCTCTCTCAGGATGCCATGGTGGTGATTCTCAAGAGCCTGGTGCCCGGCTGCCTTTTTAACATCATAGGCTTCGGCTCTACATTCAAATCACTTTTCACAACCAGCCAGAACTATGAGGAGGTAAAGCAGTTCTGTATTGTTAAAAATGCACTACACCAACTTTGGAAATGACTATTGCATGAGAATAAGCAACTGTTTGGCAGCATTATTTGATAATGACTAGATGTTTTACCCAATTAAATGCAGAGGTAATGTACATTTTCTGTGCTCAAGGCATAGCATTTGTGTTAACTACATATAGATACAATAACTCAAGAAAACGCAGTTTATCTTCTCTCCTCCTCGTCTTCACATCTCAGGAAGCCCTGGCCCTGGCTTGTGAGTATGTTAGGAAGATCAGAGCCGACATGGGGGGGACCAACGTCCTGGCCCCGCTTAGCTGGATCCTGAGGCAGCCGATGTTCAGCGGACACCCCCGCCTGCTCTTCCTGCTCACCGACGGGGCCGTCAGCAACACAGGCAGAGTTATCCAGCTGGTCCGCAGCCATGCACGCTACATCAGGCAAGTATTACTGTCAACAAACTCTGGCTGATAACTGAGTGACATTATAAGGGATATTGTCATTATTGTCTAAAAGGAATATTTGTTGCCAAAGCTGTTATGGCCTCTAGACACATTACAAAATGCTAATTGTGATTGGTACATGCAGACATTGCAACACATGACATGGATATGTGTTTGAGGTAGCTGCTTGGGTTTTAAGAGGTAAGAGTAAGCGTATAAACAGCCACTGTAGTAGTGACAGCTCTGGCAGAGAAGCTGCCATGCTGTGTCAAAACAAACAATAATAAATTAAACTTTTGTTTATGCTCATTATGCGAATAGCAAAAGCAGAGCTCATGGATAACATACTGTCACATCCAGGGATAGTCAGAGGCTTAAATGGAACACCTGGTTATGGAGCTGTAATCCTCTCAGAATGAAGTCTGGGAATACGAACGCCTTCAATGTCAACATCAAACATGAAAAAATATCACCACAAAGAATCTGACAGAGGGGCGGCATCTGTGCAGCCTCGGTTTTAGATTAAAATAACAACATTGTTTTAAAGCTACATTTAGAGTAAATAGAAGCGCTCCCTGAAGGCTGAAAACACCAACCTTCAACTGAGAGCGAGGGCACAATAGATCTGCAGTACACCGGGAAATCATTTCATTTTGCTGCTTGCATCTAAGTCTCACACTGTGAATTCCTCTCCTGAGTCACTCTGGAAATAATTGACTTTTGTCTTCCCCCTTTTAATGGATGACTGCCCCCAGATGATCACATTAGGTGCACAGAGCTTGGCCAATTCATCGACACTTCCTGGGTCATTATCACACTATGCCTACAAATCAGCGCAGCCAGTCAGAGACCAGACCAAACAACGATGAATCTCAGTTCCGAAAAATTCATGTTAGGTTTTTAACTATGTAGAAGGTGGCAGTTCCGTTTTAATCTGCATTCTTTGATGTCATTAAAAATGCAAAAGGACTTAGCTGGTGTAATGAAATTAGCTGGCTCATCCCTCTGTGAAAAATGGAATAAAAATGGTAAAATAAAGCATCAGCCATCCTCCCAGGGAACTCAGAGAAGCAGCAGATATAAATAATCTATCACAATGAAAGACAATTTCCTGTTTGCGCATTTGTTTTTGCCAAATCTATGTTTAACAAATTAGATTGTTTATAGTTTATACATCTCCAGAGCATCTCTTTAGATCTCTGTGAAATGTGTGCACATCCTGAGGAGGCACCTGTTATCATGCACATACTGTATATCTCTTGATCTGTTGATCTTTGTGCAGATGTTTTACGTTCGGCATAGGACTTAATGCTTGCAGGAGGCTGGTGCAGGGACTGGCGACAGTTTCCAAAGGAACAGCAGAGTTCCTGGCTGATGGAGAGAGGCTGCAGCCCAAGGTACTCCTTTCCAGCGTTATGTATCACTCCTAATGACAGCCAGCTATTCTAAGGGCCACAGGAGAGCCATTATGCAGTGGTTTCTAAGCGCTGAGTGTCTGCCACTGATACCAATTACGAAATCATAGCTCAGAGAGGCCAGTCGCTTTATGTACTAGTCATGGACAAGCTGTGTTTCATATCTGAAAGACTGTTTTAGTTGTCTTACTTTATTTTTTATTTTTTTAACAGATGATAAAGTCCCTAAAGAAAACCATGTCTCCAGTACTCAGTGACATTTCCATCGAATGGCTCTTTCCTGAGACCAAAGAAGTGCTGCTCTCCCCTGTTGGCAACACCTTCCTGTTTCCAGGGGACAGTCTGATTGGCTACAGTGTGGTTTGCGACACCACCCGCTACCATGCCAACCCCAAATCTGTAAGTGCGAGACATCTGCTGAAAGGAGCTGCATGTACAATGACTTTCTCTCTTGGGAATATTTAAGAAAAAGAACCTCAAATAAAAACAACGTGTTTTTTTGGTGTTCAGTTTGATGAATCATTTGTTTCATTTAATCACTTATCCGTTACCTCTAAAAGATGTTCCCAGGGAGATAAAACAAGGTTAACTATGAACAAGCTTTTTAATCAAACCTTGCGAATGGGCCTACGTTGAACAGCTGAATGCAACAACACTGGGTTTGAGAAATTCTGGTCTGGTTTCAGGACCCAGCACAGTACGGACATCAAAGTTGTGAATGACCTCAGAATGAACACTGATGAGAAAAAGTGCTTGTTCTGTTAGATCTCAGTGCTGCATGTGACACTGTAGATCATAATATTCTGCTGGACAGACTTGAACGCTGCGTCTGTCTCTCTGGCCAAGTTCTTAAATGGGTCAGGTCCTACTTAACTAGGCGAAAATTGTATGTGGCCCTGGATGAACACTCCTCCGATAAAATAGACCTGACATGTGGTGTCCTGCAGGTCTCTATCTTAGGCCCAGTTCTTTTCAGTCTGTATGTGTTACCACTCGGCAATATCATCAGAAATTGCTACATCAATTTCCATAATCAGGCACACGATACCCAGCTATATATCTCTGTGCACTCAAATGATTACTGTTCTATCAACGTCTTGATTGCATGCATCTCTGACATATGATTCAAGACTTCTTACAGCGAAATCAAGACAAAACTGAGATCATAGTTATTGGAGCAAAAGCCGAGAGAGACAAACTGTCTGACCACCTAAAATTGTTCGCACTAAACACCAAGGAACCGGTCAAAAACCTTGGTGTTATTATTGAGTGTCACATTGGAAAGTGTCCTTCTATCATTTAAGGAATATCGCCAGAGTTTCTCTCCCAGGCAGAAACATTAATACTTGCTTTTATCTCCAGCAGGCTGGACTATTGTAACGCTCTTCTGTGTGCTGTGTCTAAGAAAGCTGTTAGTCAATTACGGCCCGTACAAAATGCAGCAGCAAGTTTTCTGACCAAAACCAGACAGACAGCCCACATTATCTTTACATTGGTGAAATGTCTGTCACAGAATTACATTCAATATCCTTTTATTGGTTTTAAATTACTGAATGGCTTTGCCTCGTGTTTTGTCTGACATGGTTACAACATATGTGCCTGCTAGATCTCTTAGATCCTCTGACTCAAACCTTTTGATTGAGATCAGAACTAAAAGGCACAGAGAGGTCTTAAAATCTTATGACACATCTTTTTACTATTGCTTTCTCTGGAAGTGTTTTTACCCAATGGTTGTTTTATCTGGTCTTATCTTGCTGTTTTTCTTCTCTTGTTTTTTACTGTTTTATTATAAATGCTATGATTATCTGCTTTTATGTAACGCACTTTGTGCTGCATTGCATGCATGAATTGTGCTATATAAATAAAGTGTATTATTATGATTATTACTCAAAATCTCAACAGGACAAGAGGAGGCGATACAGCATGATGCACTCCATTGAGTCAGCCAGCTCTGTGTTTTACCACTCTCAAGAGGAGGACCCAATGAAGACGGGTGTCGACAGCCAGGCGTCCTGCAGGGAAGCGCCCTCTGGCCCCTTGTATGACTTCTATCATGACTTCTTGACAGACAGCAGCCCTGCCACCACGGAGCAAGACACAGTGGGTAAGAACATACAGTACACGCATCCCAAATTAGGGAATATCTGTTTTCTTAGACTAGTCTTGAATGTTAATTTGTGTGTTCTTATCTAGCTCATCATGGTACCTAAGCACTCAGCAATCAGCAATTCAGAGTGGCTGAAACTAACAATTATTTGTATGACAATGTCATTGTCATTTTGAATTTTTCTGGGCTGACTATTTCTATTCAGGGTTGGATTGTAAGACATCTCCAAGAAGGCGTGCGTACAGTACCAACCAGATAATAGACTACAACCCGGGAAAGAAGGTCTGCACTCCCAGCGATCCCAGCTCTGTGGTGACAAAGAACCCGCTGAGGAGAGCCAAAGTCCAGGAGCTGATAGGCCAAATGAGCCCCGAGCACGAGGCGCAGTGGAGGAGCGACTTCCAGGTGTGGCCCCACACTGGGAAGAACAACATTCACACAATGGTTTTAATCTGGTCTGCACTGGTTTTGTTTGTAAAATGGGTCAGCAGTCATTTCTGATTCCATTTGTAATGTAGTTGTAGCTCACAGACCTCAAACCAGTGCCTCCAAACTGAATGTTCTTTAATAATAATAGTGATAATACACTTGTTGTATGCTTAAGTGCACACATGCACATTAAATTAACCAAAATCTGTTATCGTTAGAAAGGCCAGAGAGTCATATTTTGTATCACGACAGTTGGCATATATACAAGTCACCATATGGAAAAAATGATATTTGCACTCAGACTGTGCTGACAAATTAAAAAGCCGTCTGACCCTTGTCTGGACTGCAGTATAATCAAGAACAGACTAATGTGCTCTCCTCAGTAATGAGGGGCAACATTTATGAATGATAATTAGGTTTGAATATTGCTCAGGGAACATCTTAATATAACCAAACAGAATTCACTGGGCTGTGAAGAAAATCACATCTTCTTTTTGTAAATTCAGCTGAGGATCCGTTGCACTCATGCCATAATGAATCTGTATCTAATATTCATAAGTAAACATAGTAACTTTCTATTTATTTGTTTGTGTATTGCCACATATATTAAATAAATATAATGTAACCTGTGGGAGAGGGGTGACAATATGAAGGCTCTCAAAAAACAGGATAAACAATCCATGTTACAACATTTGAATAATTTAATCATATTGCGGAAATCACATTCATCTTAGAAATTAGAGCTGAAATGATTAGTCAACTAATCAATTAGTCGGTCAACAGAAAATTAATCCTATTATTTTGACAATTGATTTATCGTTTACATGGTGTTTTAAGCAAACATGCCACATTTCCTTGTTCTACCCTCTCAGTTGTGAGCATTTGCTGCTTTTCTTTGTCTTATCTGATGATAAACTGAAAATCTTTGGGTTTTGGTCCCTCGGTCAAACAAAATGAGAAACTTGATCACTTGAAGTTGGGCTTTAGGAAACTATTCTCTGACATTTTACAAACCAAACAAATAAGGGCTTAAACGAGAAAGTGATCACCACAATAATCGATAATGAAACAAATTGTTTATAATTGTCTTCATTGTCTCGAGTGTCCGACTGTTTGCACCTAAAAATGAGGCTCTTCCAGTGTATTTTCTAATGATTTTATGTGATATTCCTTTTTAAATTCATAGTAAAGAGTCTGTATGTCAGTCATCACTTGTGAGCACCATGAAATACAAGCATGCGTGAACACACTGAAATGACCAGAGTTACTGTAGCAGATGAGGTTCCATAGCTTATTAAAAACCTGATTGCACCAGGGAATTTTAAATTAAAATAAAAAACTTTTGTTTTCAGCCACAGCTGGCGAGCCTGTGTGCCACATCTTCCAGAGGGCGTCCCGCCAGCTGCCACAGGCCGCTCCCTCAGCAGGAGGCGCCTCTGCAGCAGGAAGCCGACCCAGAGCTTCATTTCCCTCCCCAGCCTCAGGACAACCCTGCGCTCAGCGGCATCAGCGTGCCGCCTACAGCTCGCAACACTGCTGGGGAAGATGGATCCAGATCGTCCACTGACAGTCCATCTGTTGGCAGCATGGGAGACACAGGTGAGACCACGAGCACAAGCATTAAGTTTTACCCCAAAATGCAAAGAATTTATTAATTATATTAATATATATAGATGTTCATAATTTATGTTGGATTGAATCTGTGTGTTATGTGTAGGTTGTTTTACGACACAATAAGACGAAACCAAACCAATCAACACATCTTAAAGCAATTAAACACTTGTCACAAGTTTTAAAGTCAGACACTATGATTGTCCCTTTATAGGAATAGGTTGATTGCGGTTTTACAGGCATGCGTGGGACTATTTCTTGGCTCAGACCAGACTTCCTGAACTCTATATGGATTAAACAAACAAGATAACATGTTAATTACTGAGCTTTTGAGGTGCTGGTTGTATTTTCCTCACCCTTTAGCAGAGCCAGACTAGCTGTTTTTATGCTGAGCTGAACTAATTGTCTCTTGGCTCCAGCTTTATTTTGATCGGACAGATATGAGAGAGGTAATTTTGTACGAATCCAACAAACAAGCTAAGCCAACCATCTGCTGGCTGTTGCCATACAGACATGAGAGTGGTATCAATCTTCTCATCTCTCACTCTCGGAAAGAAAAAGATTAAACGTATTTCCTGAAATGTTGAACTATTCCTTTAAAATGATAGAACATGACATATTTACCCCATAATTCAAACAAAATCAGCTTTGGATGTAACTAGAGTTACTGAAGCAATAAAATGTATTCAAACCAAGACCACAGTGGATTTATTCTGTCTAACAAGTATCTTTAAAATTGACTTAGATGACGTCCATCATTAATCTAAGATGAGAGAGGCAGACACTTTACAGATGATTGAGCAGGGATTTGACTTTCCTGAGGAAGACAGGAAATGTTTTTCTAAATTTGGGAACAAAAAAGAAATTTAATCAGGAGATTAATAAGGAACAAAAGAGGTAGCATTTTAGAAAACAATTATTGGAGGTCCTTCGAAGAGGCTGAACACAGAGAAACATAGATGAATTAATTTAACACAAATCCGGATGCAGGTAAGCAGTAGCAGGTGACAAGCTTCAGATGCATCTGAATACATGTTGAGTAACAAATGCAAAAATGCACATTCAGGAATCAAACCTTGCCCCTGTGATATTTCAGATGGTTATGGACACCAGTTATGTCAAGCAGAAACCCCACAGGAGACCCGAAAGTCAGAGCTGGGTGCAACCAACCAGCACAAAGGTGACTGCAAGGCCGTGGTGTCCGGACTGCTGTGTGGGAAACCGGCGAAGTGGGAGGTCGTCTTTGACATCGAGCCCTTCCTGAGCGGCCGGGAACGTGAGGAAAAGGTTCACGAGGAGCTGTGGAATGAGACCTTCCACCACATGGCTGGACGCTCCATCATACACGACTTTGAGCACATGGCTGATATGGAGTGTGAGATAGAGCATGGTGAGCTTCACGGGGATTTAAGTGTTTACAGGAAGTTTTGGGGACGTTGAGTTAGTTTTGGGATTGTAAAGATGGAACAGGAGTAGGTCTATTTCTGACAATTTACCTTTGATATCTAGCTGTTGTGTATTTCACATGGCTGTTGAAACTTTAGAGGAACATTTTTTCTTGCCGAGAGTTAGATGAGAAGATAGATATCTTTCTCATATTTGTCCGTTTGATGCCAGGAAATGCGTTTATTTGAGTATAAAGACTAGAAACAGGGGGAAACAGCTAGTCTGACCCTGTCCACAGGCCACAAAGCCTGCTGGATTAGACAAAGGGACAGGGTTTGTTGATTTTTCTACCTTACCTGGCTGTAGCTTCATATTTAACAGAC
Source organism: Lateolabrax maculatus (assembly GCA_031216445.1). Classification (NCBI taxonomy): domain Eukaryota; kingdom Metazoa; phylum Chordata; class Actinopteri; order Acropomatiformes; family Lateolabracidae; genus Lateolabrax; species Lateolabrax maculatus. The sequence continues at coordinate 23,358,893 of CM062201.1, read as the reverse complement.
TAAATCTCGGCAAGAAAGTGAATAAATTTCTAAAAATGTCAAACTATGTTGCATTTCCTTTATATGTAATGTATTATTCATGTACGAACTGTGTATGTTTGGAATAATGTAATTCAATATTATGTAATACAGTATAATTCTATGTAATATTATGTAATCTATGATATGCTATGTAATCATTTTATGCTTATTATTTACAGGCTCTGGCAGGAAGTACCAGCTATATGCTATTCACACCAGCAAGGCCTGCAATATACTGAGCAAATACACAGCGTTTGTTCCCATCGACCTGGACACTAATGAGTATTTGCAGACATGTATTGAATACATAAACCCCAGTAAGTCACGTGGATTTAATGGGAATGTTCAGTCCTCCCCACATGTCTGAACAGAACATTGTCCTCAAACATAACCTGGATCAACTTCCTTTGTTTGTAGTTTAGTAGTTGTAAACCAGAGTATGTGGTCTTTAAAGCGATTTAAAGCATTTTTTAAAGTTAAAATAACAGTTTGTGGTTTTGCAAGGGGTCATATGCTGGACTATTTTTTGGCCGGGCACAATTACTTCCCTGTCGTCACTTTGAGGTTGCCAGGCAACCAGTGGAGACTCCAGAAATTCACTGCTCCCAGCCAAGAAAGTAAAAATAAGCTTATTCCCCAAAATATTGAATTATTCCTGTAACATTCAATGTTGAAACCTGTGGAAACCATTTCTCTCACTGTTGGCTTGGCACTCTTACTTATAGCTTTTGGCTATGCAATACTCACTCTTCAAATTATGCAGCACAGGTACAAGCCAGCCTACAAAAAAAAAAAAACGATTTCATTTCATTTTTTAGGTGAAGGTCTGAAGAGGGGTTCACATTCCAGTTCTCGTTCAGGGAGCAGGAAGAACAGAGGGTACTCCATCGGACTGGGTCGCTCTCAGTCTGGCGGCATGTCTGAGGAAGCTGAAGATGTCCTGCTGCCCAACAGTAGGCCGCATTTTATATATTTAGCTCCCATTTCAATCCCAATTAGATAAACAGCAGAAGGAGCTTTAATTTCTAGATCACTAACCACCAAGACATACAGCAGAAGAAGTAAGAGCTACAGAGGAAGGTAGAAGAAATGTAATATGTTAAAGGAATGACATTCTTTGGGGAGAAGGTAATATGAGTTTTTTCTAAATTTATGTTTATATATTTATATTTATTCAACTTTATCTTTAATAAAAATGAAAAGGTTGCATCCCCAGCACTGGGAGCTGTGATATTGAGCACTCAGAAAGCTGTGTGCTGCTTTACATTAAAAATATTTCAACTTTAGCAAAAAGGCACAATATTTGAAATTGGTTTTCAGTGGTGGCATAGCAACAGCAGGAGCTAAGACTGGCACACTGCTTGAGCATCTGCTTGGCACTGCAAGTTAAAAACAAGGTGCACAGTGGTCACGATGCAGATGAGTTGCATCAGTGTTGCTGCATTATGTCGGTGTCTAGTGAGGTTTTGAGAAAAAAAGATGAAACAAAATAAAGGACAGCTGGCAGTTAATTCTCAATCTTTTTGATAATTGTCTTAGATGGAGAAGATGGTGTCTCTCCATGCAGCACCCCCTCCTCCGCCGGCTGGGAGAGATGTAGCTTCACAGAGGGTAAGTAAGTGCATGAACCGGTCAGTGAATTCGCTGTGTACTATCAATTTTCCTCCACAAAGACCTTTGACACAAACTGTCTGGCAGTCATTTTCTCGGCAACACTGTTGTATAGTTCCAAATGTGAAACATGAGCTTATTGACATTTTAGTCCCTCTTCTTGTAAGTGATGACAGAATTCGACGCAACTTTGCGGCTTGTATCGACAAACGCTGTCTGGACCTTTAAAGAAAAAATAACAAAAATACAATGAGCCCCTACTGAAAGCACAAACACACACAAGAAGAAGTGTTTCACCTGCAGAGGAGAGACAGCTGCTGGAATATATGTCACAGTTACATCTCAGTGGGTTTGTTTTAGGTCTTTATTATACGAGACTCCTGTTGACAGCTAAATAGAAAAGTGTCAGAAAATGCCACAGCTTCTTCCTCTCTGTCCTTCCCTTGTCTAACTCTATCTCTGCCTCTCTGTCTCTAAGTCTCCCAAAGGAGTCCGTCTGTGACCTCCGACCAATCACAGAAGTCGGTGGAGAGCCTTTTTTCTGCCAGGTGGGTGACCAGAGTCTGGCTGTCAACATAAATGTGCTGTAGCTGTGGTATCACTGCATGAGAAAACACAGGGACTTATTATTACACAGCCTTATAATTATTTGTAACTGCTGCATACAAGGCAGAGAATCTTCTTAACATCTTCTTCTTTATCCATTTCTGTTAGCTGATTTGGACTTTTAGAGCATGCTGTCTTGAGATCAATGTATCAGGGCAACACTGGATTATTCCATGACCAGTTGTGACCTGGTAGTGATGAATGACAATTTCTTCTCCTTTTAAAAACAAGAATAAGAGTCTACAGCCATGCTAACAGCTCTGTGAGGCTGTACTTAGGGCTGGCTTATGTTAAGGAAGAACTAGTTTGCACAATGAACCGTCTGACCCCGAGTGGCCACACTGGAGAGCGTTAGTTTTGCAGGTGTCAAGATAAAAATTTGACCTGATGATGTAAAATGAAGGAATCACAAAAATCATTAGATTTCATCCTCTGGGCACCATGAATGAGGTATGAGATATATGGATCAAAGTTACTTTGATTGACTGTCCAATATTCCTATTATATAAAAATCTACAGATGTACCAAAATAATCAAAAGAAACAAATGCTTTCCCTATCCTCATAGAGGCAGTTGATTAAATCTAATAGAGGTGTGTACTGTGCACTGTGATTTAAATCTACTTCTCCCTCTCCTCTGGAAGGTTGGCCCTCAGCAGGACTCGTCTCCTGACTCGGGCTGCCAAAGGATTCATGTGTCGATCTCACAGCAAGTCCGGTGATTCAATTGGAGAGAGTGACAATGAGAACAAAGACTACATTCCTCTGGTGGGTAACAGATCCATACATGTGAAATGTTCTGTCAACCTGCATGTTTACTGATGGATACTAATCTGACATGACTGTAGATTTGTCTAAAGGGAAGAATGTGCCAGAATCTGTTGAGACACATAGAGTTGATGGGAACAATAAGCAGTAGTAGTTTTAAGCTGTTTGGAAAAGAAAAGTCAGTGTTAAAAGTAATTCATGTTATAGCTGGCTTGCACATGCCGATAAAAATAGTATATTGCTTGCATTTTAAACAATAAATACCACAAGATTCACTACATATATCACTATCCATAACTAACCATGGAGGGAGTCATATAATCTCAGCCAAGTTAACTGAAAAACATGCAACAATTTAATGACATTTTTCTTTTTTTTTTTGTTTTAAATTGGTGTAAAAGCAAACTACAAACCCTGTTTTTCTGAGTCTTATTTTTTCTACCTTACATAAGAAATGACCACTGATAGAACAATCCCTTAATTCAAATCTTTCGGGGCTTCAGGGCCAGTGTCCAGGCTTACTGTCATATAACAAGCCCATAATCTAAACCTCCCTGAAACCACCAAGACCTTGAAGGAGGCCCTAATTATGCTGTGCATACCACCTTGTTCATGTTTCATTCATCACTTTTCAAATTCAATGAAAAGATTAAATCTGTAAAAAATGATGAATAGCTGCACCCAAAAAGATTTTCTGTTCCTTTAACAAAGTCCATAGATGAATAGGCGTTTTTCACAGCAGACATTTTGACTTGTCATAGTTGAAAAAAGCGCAAGGTTTTACTAATAACACTAACGATGGCTCTGTCCCAGTAAGCCTTGACAGATGAGCCAACATGCACAATGCCAGCACAATGACATTATAGCAGCTAAATGAAATGCAACCATCATTCATTTCATTATCTACACATTTGCTTTTCCTACTGTGACAAGTCAAAATGTCTTCTGTGAAAAAAGTCTTCACACCCAACTGCTGATTGAAGCACAGCAGCTGATTGGACCCATACAATATGTCTCCGAGTGCACACTGCAATCAAATCAGTCGATCAGTTGTTTCCTCATTTCTTATTTTATAGTATGCATAAAAACAAAATAAAAATCTAACTGAAAATAAAGTTCAGGGGCTTAAATACACACCCTTCTCCTCTATATGAATTGTTGGGTATCTGTAAATAATTTAAAGACAATTTAAAGAGTATGGTCTTGAGATAACTTCTGTTATGATTTGGCAGCTGTACTTTAGGTCAAACTGTAAACTATTTCCATTCTGCACAGGTGTTGTTGCAGTTGGCTAGTGGTGCATTTCCCCTGGACACAGCTCTGTGTGATGCCATTAACGTGCCCATGGACAAGCTAAAGTGGACGTCTCCCTTCAACAGCCACCGCACCAGCCTGGGCCACCCGTCTCACTCCAGCAGCCGCCGTGCTGAGAGCGCCGAGGATGAACGCAGATCACTGTTCGAGCCAGAAACATATCAGCAACCTGCAGAGCACGCTGTGGGCATCAGCCATTCTCATCTGTCCAGGAGTCCCTGGATGGAGGCTGGTCCTTCCTCATTTGGCGGTCCGTCCACCGCCGCTGAGCTGCTGCTCTCCTCACACTCCCAGGTGGACAGCGGACGGGGCTCTGGGTCATGGGGCATGGAAACAGCATCGCCGGGCAGTGTGCTAAAGAAGATGCTGGATCCAGAGAGCATGGTGTGGGCCACGGCCGTGGCCCTCGCCTGGCTGGAGCACAGCTCTGCCAGTTATTTCATAGAGTGGGAGCTGGTAGCCGCCAAGGCCAGCATGTGGTTGAGTGCGCAGGACATCCCAGAAGGCCGAGACTTAGCCTCCATCAAGGCTGCTGCCAACCAGCTCTTCATCATCCTCAGACACTGGGATGAAAACCTGCAACTGAACATGCTCTGTTACAACCCTAACAGTGTCTGAGGCCTGCTAGTCCAAGACTGAAAATACAGACCACTGAAAGTACTCAATTCCGTATGATACTATGCTAACTGAGGCTGTACTATTCTCTGTTCAGCAGTATGTCCTCTAGAGTCTGATTTTGCTGTTGCAGTTGTGAACAATGTGTATTTTCTTCTGTTGGTGTGCTGTTCCTCCAAACATATCACAGGCCCTTCAGAGGCACTATGTGCAAGCTATTACCTCGCTGGTGCCATATACGGTAGCTGGATCCCTGTTAGAAAGGGATATAATTATCAGTTATGCCACAGATTTAAGTTTCGTGGAGAAGAATGTCAGTGTTAAATTAGTAGCATGCTGGACCACTGACCATCAACATTCAAGAAAAGCTCTTATTGTCATCATATTGATGTTATGGGGAGAATGCTGCAAAACAATTGTAAAAGAAAACTGTTCCACTGATTGACACATACTGTTTTTACATCTTTACAGCATTTTCGGGAATTGACTGTATCGTGGAAAAAAATACATGACAACATCTGCCTGTCTTTTGTAATGCCTGTCACCACAGTGGTGTTAATGTTTGCCATTTTTTGCAGTTTTATTATAGCAGAGACAGAAACATATGCAACAAGCTAAAGAAAATGTAAAATATATGTTAAGATTTGGTAAAAAAAAAAATATGTGGATTTGGTGGGAATCAAAAAATGTGTAACCCACTAGCATGTTATTTACAGTTTATTATTTAATGATACATACAGTTTATTTAATTTTTTTCTATTAAATCTGAGTATACCTGTCTTAGAATAGATGTTTTGATGATCTATTACTTTTTCGATTCATAGAGAGTAACAGATCTTGTGTTTGTTGCACCACCCGTTTGCATGTTTAAATTTAGCCTAGTTAAAAGTGTTGACTCTGTAATGGATATTTAGGCCTCACTAGTTTAAAAGGGGTTGCACCATGCAAACAAGCTCAAACATAGAGATTAATTGTTACTGTCAGATCTGTAACTGTCAGATCTGTGAATGCTGGAAAGATTTAAAATTACATTTCACAAAAACATAACACAATACACTTCAAATTACAAATGTTATGCTAAAAACATGAGACTAAATCTCATTCATTCTAAATAGTATGAATACTGTAAGGGCCATTTTGAATTAACTCTAAAATACACTATTTCTCCATGTTGATATGTAAAGTCATATGTACATTTACAAGATTGACAGTTAAGTTTAATATATATTTTAACCATATAAAACAGAATGGCTCCAGGGATGGCAATGGTCCACCACTTTGGTCCTGACTGAAATATTTCAACAACAATTTGATCGATTGTACAGACATTCATGGTTCCCCTCAAGATCAAGCCTAATCACTTGGTCCACTAATTCTTCCTGTAGCGCCACCATGAGGTCAACATTTTAATTTGTCCTATACTTTGGTTTATGACCAAATTTCTGAAAAAAAAAAAAAAAAAACGAATGACATTCCCATCAGCCTTGGCTGTACTTTGTGTTTAGGGTTAATTAGGAAATGGTAACATGCAAACACACTATACCAAGATGGCGGACATGGTACCCGTTACATCTGCTTAACATTTGCATGTTAGTATTGATATTAACATTTAGCCTAAAGCACTGCTGTGCCTAATAGCACGTGCATAGTGATTTCCTGTTAACACAGTTGGTTGCTTTTCATTGGACAGTGCTAATTTTACACATTACTGAAGTCTTTAGTAGCTAAGATATTCCTCAATGTTTAATGGTGCAACCCAATTTAGTGAATTATTAGTTTGAGACTAACTAGTAGTTCATTAAAACTTTGGAAGGACGATACACACAAACTTAGTAATGGATTCACTCCTTAGGGATTTATGGGCAGCGATCAACAGTCCTACTCTGGGAATCAGAGAGGAAAGGGCACTGCTAGTTCTGTCATGCATGCTCACAGCTCATTTACCGCAAGTGCCTAACCAAGGTTTAAAGTCGGCAGAAAATGTAGATCTGTTCACTGCAGTTTAATCAGTGTGGGTAATGACTGGTTCTTTTCTTAAATATACAGTTGGTACCCTTCTTTCTTTTGTAAAATTGTATTGAATCTGTGTGTGGCCTATGTAGGCATCTTTCAGTATTGATTTTCTTCTTTCTTATTCCATTACAGTGTTGCTTTACTCAGGTATTTATTAATTTTTTCACTCAGGCTGAGTTGCATAAATCCTTCTGCATGAACACAGGTGTTTGTTATGATGTTTAATGACTGAATTGCCACATTGGAGCCAGTAGCACAGTATTCTGTTCTCTGAAATGAGAAATACAGTAGATGTCATATAGTAATATTTTTGTGCTGTAATAACAGTAGTAAGTACAGCTGTAATTGTTGTATTTTTTATGTGCTGAGTCAGTTGTATAGTGCAGTATCTTTCAACTTGCTGTGTGTGCCTTTATAAATGATTGTTGGTTGACTGCTTGAGGCTGTTGAAAGCTTCTGTAGTGTCTTTATTACTGTCGATGCTATGATCTGCTCTGCAGGTGCATGTAATAAAATAACTACAACCAAAGGTACAGGTTCTATAACTATTATTGTCCCACTACCAACAACAAGGGGTACCTCAAGGATTGATGCTTTGACCCCTTTTCTTCTTAATACATACTTAATACACCACCTTTCTTGGTGCAGTTATCCCATGTTCTTTGCTAACGTTTCTATGCAGATGATACCCAGCTCTACCTATCCTTCCTACCAGATGACACTACTGTCTCGAAAAGGATCTCAACCTGCTTCACCAGTATTTCAAAATGCGTGATGGAGCGCCACCTTCAACTAAATTGCTCTAAAGGCCTGTTCACACCAGCATTTAAAACGACAAACTTACCTGGCAAAAATGTCATTTTAATGGAATTGCAGATTTTCGCAAAAATATTTAAATTTGGTGAACTTTGACTCTAAATCTGTGGCATTGACTAATAGAAAAGCCATCTTGATAGTGCTGATCTTTGAGCTCCACAATATACACATATATCACAAGTAGATCCCATGGTGGAAGACATGCTGTACAATAACATCTGACTCAGTAGGTTGTGTGATGTCAAGGTGATATCAACGGCATTGGTTGTATTCCTTGCATGGCACATGCCTTATTAACAACAAAAGCTGCTATAATATGGCTCCTTAAAATCAAAGAGGGCAGTAGTAATTAGGATGACAAGACATCATTTATACCATCCACCCTAATGGAGGTAGAGAGGGACCGAAAACAGACAGAAAAATGATAGCTCATTACTGTGGTGCTAATAACCACCTTCACCCCTGCTTTATAGATCAAACAAGACTCAAACAGTCCCTGACAGTGTACAGTGCTTTGAAGAGCACATACACATACAAAGACACATTATATTATCTGGCAATTTATTCAGGTGCATTGTCATTACACGTGGAAACAGAAAAGATATCATGCTTATTCATTTTCTAAATACTCTGACAAATGAAAATGACCTTATTAGAACTTTGAAGCATATACTGTTGCTAAGCTACTGATAAGGCATAAGAAAAATATTTTTGGAACTAATACAATAATTTCAATTACAGTATATTCTTTACATGTGGTATCTATGTTTAGTAATATGTGATTAGTGAGACGTGAGAAGCTGCGGCAGAGTTAGTTTTACAAACTTCAGCTTTTCCACTGATGGAAGCAGTATTTTAATGTAGATTTTGGTTGAAAAACATCAAGCCTCTCATTTAGCTCCACCTACACACTTTGTTTTGTTTTTCCACACAGGTCTGTCGGACAGTGTATCTTCAGTGCCATTTATTCTTTTACAGTACAGCCACTTAAACCACTGGCTCTTCGCTGATGTCTAATTTAATCCAAGCCACTATATCACAGCACTTTAATGTGCACATTAATAGTCCACAGAACAAACATAAGTAATTGCATTGTCTGGTTGAAAGCTAGTCTGGAGGTAGGTCGTGGGGTACAATAAATTAATCTTGTCTTAACTTTAGGGTTCAGGATGATCAGCAGTTCCCATGGAAACCATTGGTGTTATTTCCATCATGGTCTATGTGGAGTGTTGCAAGGAAGACAATCTCAACAATGTTTACTTTGCTTTGGTTTAAAGTGTCCCCAGATAAGATCTCATTTATTTACATTTTTACTGATGTATTTACTGTATTTATTGGTTTATATTGACTTCATCATGGGTACTTGATGTCATGGCGGTGTGTGCGAGGCAGCAGGAGATAGGACCCAAAGGCAGACAGGTAAAGTTCAGGGATTTATTGTAAAAACTGGAGGTACATAAGCTTATAGAGTAATGTGCAAGGGTCAAAACAGAGAAGGTGCAAACACGCAACCAAATCCAAAAGGGGCAGGCAGGAGATCCAAAGCCCAAAAAGAGCATCCAGAGGTTCAAAACTGGCAAGTAACAGGTTTCAGGTCTCAGATAACAGATTAATAGTGTTTAGATAACTGAGGATGGAAAACAAAGGCATTCGATACATGGCAACTTTAACGATCTGGCAGGGAATGAATGGAACTGGGCCAGTGTATTAACTGAAAGATTGATGAGGGAATGAGATGCAGGTGAAGAAGCAGTAGAAGCAGATTAGGGAAGTGGGAACAGGTGTGTAGATGGGTGAGGCAGGAAAAGAGGGAAAGTACGGAAAGTATCTGGCATCTGGTGGATGGATGGAAAATGGAAATGAAGGGGCCTGGGGAGTAGGCAATGTGGCTGGAGAGGAGGAACACGGAGACATACTGTGACACTTGGCAGTTTCACATGAGGCATATAAAATTAAGCCAATTGGCTTGGTGTGTGCAGGCTGGTGTAGCAGGCTGAAGGGTGCTTGTCAGACTGTTTAATACTTTCTCTCACAGCAAGCTAACTGGACAACTACCAGCCAGGTGCCAACATCGTCAACATTAATTGCCTGAGGATGAACCCTGACCTTTTGCCTACAGCTAGTGTCTAGTCCAAATATACCTTGACCATCATTATCTACTACCCCAACATTTTAGTAACTTGGGGCAGTTGAAAATGTTGTTTTATTTGTTACATTTAGATCAGAGTTTTGTCTTTAAGTGTGTGTTTACAGTCGCAGTTATCATCAAAGCTGGAGAGGGGGATCATAGGCGAGCAAAGGATTACCCCCTCATAATAATAAAGTCATGGGTTCAAACTCCACAAGGGCTGATATGGGTTTTTCTGAATGCCAGTTTGCTTGATCTGCCTGTGTGTTTCCTCCTGGTGATCCTGTTTCCTACCACACCAAAATATGTTCAGGAATATGTATTAGGAGTAAGCATGGCTCTGAGATGTCAAAGCTACTATACTAACAGTCTCTTCTATTTTTACTTTGACTTTTTATTAATTTGACCTTTCGCTATAAAGTGGAGCTGCTCGTGGCCATTAGATCAGACCAAGGTTGTTCTGGGTAGCCTCTCAGAGTGTGAATGCAAGTAACTAAGTCTGAACATGGCCTTCTTGAAAAAGACCGCCTGGCGCTCAGCAAAGTTTCCCTGGATAAAAGTAAAGGTTAAATAATGAGATTAATTCAATCTATAAATGACAATATTTATTTAATCTATAAATCCATTTTACTGTATGTTATTGCACAGTTTTGTCTGTAAAGCTATGCTCCACTAAATCACAATATACTCAGATAATAGGGGTTGTGGGGGGTGAGTCTCCAACTGTATTTGCTATTGCAGTATTTCCAAACATGGGGATTTGGACCCCCCAAGGTGTCACAAGATATATCCGCAGGGGTTGTAAAATGATTCGTAATACAAGAAAGAAGGCAATTTCTCCAACAAAAATCATGAGTTTTCTGAATTTTCTGCAAGCTTTGTGTTTACACTGTGGAATTGTGCATTGTTGACAAAACAATCTCACCTCAAGGTCCATTTAATAGCTTTTTTTAAGCTGTCAATCATCTCATCATCATTATTTTTCTACTCAGAAAACATGGAAATCAACACAGGGCTTGAGGCCTTGAGGTGAGTTTGTTTGTTTTAATATCGAGAATGAACTTTGAAGCTGTGGCTAGTTTTACGTCTCCAGGGCTTTTATAAAACTTGTAAAAGTGACAAGGGGTCAAGTGGCTTTGCTTTAAAGGATCACAAGGACCTATTAAGTCACAAATTGTTCAAAATATAATACCACACAATAAGCTCCCATCTGAATCAGAATCATCAGTCTTTGATAAACAAAGCACACAGTTGATTTAATTATTGCCTATCCGTACGTCACAATGTAATTGCAATCAGGAGGAAAGACATGAAAAAAGTCTAATTAAAAACTTAAGAATCAAGGACTCCATACTAAAGTGGTAAAGTTAAGTTCAGGTTTGATGTAATTTTCCATTTTATGTTGCTTCTACTTCAGTACATTTCAGAGGCAAGTATGGCATTTCCATTTACACTACATTTCCATTTAATTTATGATCATCTTATAAAATATGATACATTTTTATACATAAGCCACTCAACATTACTGTATATAAAATGGTTACTTTTGATCCAACCAGCTATAACATTAAAGTGACATTTACAGAACTGTCTTGTTTTATTGAAAGACAACCAATACTACTGAAATACTTTCAACATAGTGCTGCCATGACTGGAGCCTAATTGAAAATAGAAAAATCAATCCATCGCCTTGACACCTAACACAACTTTTTTCAGATAAAAGAAGAGACCAAAGTACCTCTCTAAAAAGGCAGCCTCTATAGTGCCTTATTAGAGAGAGCTACCAATTTCAGCTATCCTGCAGTATAAAAGATCTTTTATGAGCTTTGAGCGCAGTGAAAAATGAAACACAATATGAACGAATTAGTCAGGATTAAGACTGTAATCCGTATAAATTGCTTCTGATGCCATTATATCGCTCCCTTGACACTAATGACACCAATCAATTAAACAACTTCCACATGCACATTGCAGATATCAATAACTGGATGGCATCAAATTTTCTACAGTTAAACTCTAAAATCCAAGATTGTTTTCATAGGTCCAGACTTTTCACAGAATTACATTTCTTCCCATCTTGGTCCCCTCTCATTTAACATTATTAACTCTTGTAGAAACGTATTTTTGATAATCACCTCAATTTCGACCAGCGTAATAATAATAATAATTATTATTATTCTTATCGCAATTGATATGCGTGGTAAACAGGAGTGAACTAGACATTTAAGTGTATTTTGACCAAAATGAAACCAAGACTGTGTAGATTCTTCACATTCATAATAATATAATTATGAATTATTATTATTATCATGAAGATTCAGCAGCCAGTCTCCTTGGTTTGTTTGAGCAGATTACATGGTAATCCTATGTGTTTGAGATCAGTGTCTTGTCTGAGATCATCTTCGTTTGAGAAAAACATATCTGCTGTGTGAATTCTGAGGATTTTAATCAGGGCCAATTGCTGCATGTGCAGGAAAATATGATCTCTTTTAAATCGTAGATGGAGTTCATCCACGACCAAACAGTGCCCGGTAAACGTCTCACCTCCATCATTAAGCCTGTGGAGGCTATAGCTCTTAACACACAGTTCTTGCACAGTCCTCATGTGGCATTGAAATTCAAAACTCTTAAGTGGGAAATAATAGAGAGAATGTCTTTGATGGTTCACTCACTGTCAGTACAGTGACAGCTCCTTCTGATAAAAGCCCTGCAGGACTAGATTGAAGGGTTTCCATGGTATTGGACCAGGGCTGCTGCTTTCATGTTTGTAGCACAATGAGAAAGAGTAGTTTGTTAATGCGTGACTATTGGCTGAACAAGTGATGTTTTCACAAGTGAGGTCTTTTTGGTAAGATTGCTTGATCTCCAGCTACACTGTAAAGTGTACAGCAAACATCTGGCAACAAAGATTTGAACGATTACACCTCAATAAAAGCTTCTGACATGTTACACAAAAATAAATCGGACAGAAAATGTTTCAAACAAGACTAGCAGCTCACGTCATCGAGAGGGTTGTATGGTTACAGAGGTAGTTGTGTAAGAATTAAAATATATTGATAATAAAACTATATCTGATTAAAATTCGGTTTAATTACACTGAACAGCAGTCTTTGGCTGATGAACCATGTCGGATACATCTGAGCTTTCCAGTTGTGATTAATAGTTATGCTATTTACAAATGGGAATCTCATTAATAACGATAACTCCAATATGACATGAATGCAGCATTGGGCACAACTAAGGATTAACACCAGCATACTAACATGCTGATCTTCAGCAGGTTTAGGGACCTATTTTAATGATCTACAGCACATGGTCTAAAGCACATGGTGCAAGTGCATTTATCCAATCATAGGTGTGTTTTTGCCGTAATATGATTAAAACCAATCAAAGTGTCATCTTCCATTTCCTTTAAAAGCCAGGTGCACTTGCACCTTGGCACATTGCTATTTAAATGGCAACCTGATCACTGTAATCTCCAAAAATGTTAATGATGAACAAGATTGCTCTAAAATTGTTTAAATCCTATGGAGAGGTACAAAATCATCATACACAGTGAATCCCTGGGGTTGTATTTAAAAAAAAAACATTAATAAAATGCAATGTGAATTAAAATGTATAATTTAAATGAAATAATGTCTCTGCACAAAGCTGGTCAGTTTGCTCACCAGGCTACAGATGACGCAGCTCTTCTGTCAGCTGATCCCTCAGCACCCGTGCTGCTGCTGGTGTGTTTGGGTTCATTGTTATTGGCACATGCAGTTCAGCATCACGTGGCCTAAATCCTGTACTGTGTCCTAATTTATGTCCAAGAGACATCCATGACACATGGCTATGGTTATGGTTACGCAACACACAACATGCCACAAAGAATGCTCCAACCCTTCTGTAATGTCCCACCTGGCCGATCCAAACATCTTGTGCTGTGCCCGTCTATGTAGGCCCATCTTACTATCTGAATCATGCGCCCTTTAAATAGCAGGAAAATTCTACGCAATCGCTTTCTGCCGCCTCAAAATAGCAATGTACCAACAATGTGCTTACATCTTAAGACCAATTACCAAGTACATTTGTTATTTACCAAGTTAACTATCTTAATTTAGCATGTTCGCATGATAGTATTTTCTAATTAACACTTACAGTTAAAATCTTTACCTGATAATGGTGCTATATAAAAAGTCAATTGTTAAAAGGGGGGCATGAATGTGTGTGCTAAATTTCACGTCTGTCCATCGATATATTTTAGTCTGAACCAAAAATGTCAACCTGCTGGTGGTGCTAGAGGAAAAGTCGGGGGATCAAAGTCGGTAGGCTTTATACTCTGGGGACCGTGGATGTGTTTTTTTAAATGATCTAATATTGTTGTTTATTCAATATTTGTGTTTTTTTTAAACAGCCTTTAATTAACAGATCTTCCAATAAGCCCTAGACCTTCACGGGCGACATTGGAAGAGAGCCTTGGTGAGTTTTATGGGTATGATTTATGATTTTTCACGGGAGCTTTAGTTTTGATCTCTGCTCACAAAGTAATCATTTTCAACTTTGTTAAAATCCCGAAGGTACAAATTTCGTATAGCAACTGCTGTAGGGGATGCCAATTTCTCTTAAAATATAGAGAGAGAAATTGCACTGGAAAAAATAATGGAACATAAACCAAGAAAAGGAGCAGCATGAATGCTTGTAAGTAGCTCAGGATCAGTTATCAGCCTGATGGTAAAGTGGCCACGATGAGGTTTTTAGTGCCATCAACTCAGTTCTTCCAGCAGACAAGAGTGCATAATGCCCGTCTTGTGTGATTACACTGTATATCTGACATTTAGCTCAGGTTCCTTCAGAGACCAACCAGCGTCAGCTCACTCCTGGAAAATAGATATCTGTGGGCCATCTCCTGAATACTAATGTAATGATAATGCCAAGGTCCCAGTACAATATTAAATAACACATCTGGGGTTTAATCGCATAATGTGGGCTGCTTTTTTTTTTAATTATATAGAATCATTCAAAGTACAAAGGGCATGCTTGTGTGCTCAAACTGCCTTAAGAGGCCTCCTCTGGGGCCAGATATGCATTCCTGCTGGACTAAAAGGAATCGTGCAGAAGAATTTTTTTCCGCCACTATGTCTCCCTCCGAAAAAATCAAATTTCTGAAAAATAAGGAGCAAAAGCTTTTTATCTTTTGCCCACTGACTTAAAATGAGGCTGGATCAGAGTGAAACAGCCACCTGAATGATTACTTGATTCATTTTATGCTGCAGGAACAAAGCCAAACAGAGCATTGCATAAAGGGCAGAGCATTTAAAAATTTCTCTTGGATAGATGACATTTAAAATATGTTTTGTTCTAAATGAAATGAAGCAGAGAAACCAAACAAACAAACCAAACCTAACAAAATAAAAACAAACAAAAAAAAAAAAAAACAGCTGCTTGTGTTTGGGAAGCATGTGTCATTGTATCTTTGTGACTATTAATGCTCTGATTCCAAATCCCAAATCCCTGATTTTCCTCACAGGCGGACACCCCCCTCTCCTGGCGGAAATCTTCATCTTCTCTGAACAGCTTTCTCCCTCGTGTCTGTATTTTACACGACCGTGTCATTAAAATAATTCAGTTTTTACACAGTGTTTGGTCATCATTGCATTTGTCTTTAATTAGGTTTCAGCAGCAAATACACAATGAGTTGTTCGTTTTTTGTGCTATTTTTCCAGGAAAAGCAGGTTTAATGTCCAGCAATCAATGGGTTTGATGGAGCAGAGGTGGAACTCGTACTGTACTCTTATGGTTTTATATGTGTTGCCACTTGCTCAGAACCTGCTGCAAATCTTTATTAACAGGCACCCAGAGAAAAAAAGACAAAAGAGAACAGGACTGGATCACCTTGTTCCCTTTCTCCAGAATAAAGAAACAACCTGACTGTAGCTTGTACAATTATCCACCCACCACCTTTCTATTTTATATACTCTTACACAGAGTTTAGAGTGAACCACAACCTTTCCTCTGCACAAATTACAGCCTTAAAATGAACTGCAAGGCCTTACCAAAGCTATATCCCAACTTCAGAAAAGAACTTTATCGGAGATAGAACAGTCTGTACACACCGCCAGATCAAATGTAAAGACTGAGAACAAGAAGGGCCCCTTTCCCCGAAACTTCCAAAGCTAATGAGGAGTTTCCCCAAAGCTTCGTTACTGAAGACATTCTTAGAAATTATTGCACATTAAAGAAAAGAGAAACAGAAACAGAAAAGACTGAAAAGGATGTGTCATTGAAGTCTGTGCTTTTACCCCGTGTCTTCCTGCCCAGGGACTGCAGATGGAAGAGTTTCTACAGTCGTAAATACATCTGGTACAATGCATCGCTCTGCATTTTTTGTATAAAATGAATGGTTTATGCATATGGCCCCTGACAAATAAACTTATAAACCAACCTATGACCATTGACACTTTCTGTGAAGTGTGATGTAAGATGGGTGATGTTTAAATAAGAAAATAATGTAAAAAACACAATAATTGAACATTTGATTTTCTCATTTGACAGTTTTTGTTCTCATTCAGCTTTGTTTTCACACTGAATGACTCCAAGTGTAAAACATTTCTATTGTGCTGTTTACAACATTTAGCCTGTGTAATTGATGTGTACAGCCACTTACTGACAGTTAAATATGTCTAGTCACTTTAAAGTGTATTCAGAAGGTGTGTGTGTTTGTACACTTGCTCTTAAGTGCTCCATTGGGAAATGCCTGTAAAAAATTTAAGAGCATCCGTACAAACACTCTTAGTAAAATCCTCTTAACTTCTAAGATCGATCATTGTCTGGTTACAGGGCCAAGATTTGTTTGATCAATATTCGACAGTGTTTAAGTAAGAAGAAATCTCATTTTCTCTCTGAAGATGAAAGAAGGAATCTCATTTTCTCTCTTTACACAGATTCCAAATTGGATTTGAACATTTGATGTGAAATGTGATTACACCGTGACTCAGCACAGATGTCTCCTGTTTATCTACAAGAGTGAGTAAAAGCAAAAAAAGTGCAACACAAAGTACAAATATTCAAGGCAGAACTGAACAGAGCTTTTGAATGACATATTTCCACAATTAGGAGTACACTTCCTATGGGATGTATTACACATTTCTGTATATCCACATTAGCTGTTGTATAGAGGCACCACCCGATCTATAGTCGCCCTGCAGATGGGGCATTTCTTTGGCTCTGGCAGGATGTCATAGCACTGGACACAGGCACACACATGACCACACTCGAGGAACACACAGGACCGCTCCCGGCTCAGGCAGACAGTACAGCTGGTGGGCGACACGCTGCTTTCCTCCAGGTTCAGTTCGCGCATGCGTTTCCTCTGCTGCTCCTTGAACTCCTCGAGCATGCTCCTCTCCTTCTTACTCTGTCTGTGGTGTACGTACCGCTTCCACAGGATGAAGAGGAGCGTGGAGCAGGCGGCGACGCCGAAGACGACGGTGAGAACCCTCCACAGTCTGACGCTGTTCCCCTGCTTCCGGAGAAGAGACTCGTAGTCCAGCCGTGTGAGAAAGTAACGGAAGCCCTGTTTGGGAGGTTGGATCTTGATCAGGTTGTTATCCAGGACCAGCTCGCCTACACCCGTGACGCTGTCTCCCAGCCGCAGCATCTCCTCAGTTTCGTGGATGCCCTTGGGTCGCTCGCCGCTGATGAAGTGGCCAATGACGTTGGACAAGGACTGGACGGTGGGGTGGAAGTTCTCGTAGGTGGTCTCCAGGTCCAACTCTGCAGCGTCTAGTGGACGTATGACTCGTATCACGGCAGCGATGTCATCATCATGAGACCCGAGGTCAAAAGGAACGGTGTTAGTTCGCTGGTGGATGACTTTCTCTGTGTTGTTCCTGTCAATAAATAGCACAGTTATTAATGTTTTGTTTAGGGTTAATGATTATTTTCCCAATAAATTGACTAGTTTCTTGGTCTATAAAATAACATAACAGATTCCCAAAGTCCAAGATAACAACTCGAAATGTCTTGTTTTGTCCGACCAAGAGTCCAAAACCCAAACATATTCAGTTTGCAATGACATAAAATGGAGAAAAAATGGAAATTCTCAAAATACAAAAATACACACTCACACAAATCGGAGGAGCAGAAGCAAGCTATTTATTTGTATTTTTGTTTGACAGTTCACTTACCAGAGATGAGTGGTGCGATTCCACACCATCTTTTCCTCCTTCAGGGTCAATCTTTCAATCACGCCTTTGCAGTTATCAACAAACTGACTGTTCAGAGTTTCCTTCACAGATCTCACAACACCTGCAGTGTGCAATAAATACGACGCTGTGTGAAGCGGTTGTTCTCATGATGCAATTTTCCTCAACATGAGCACGTTATTTAGTATAAATTAGAATTTTACTTATTAACAACAATAAAGTAGGTTCATTTAGGCTTTAAGGGTGGCCCAACACACCTTCTATGACAGCATATGGGACACATCTTCCAGGAGTTTCAGACAGGATGTTTTTCAAATCCTGGTCAATGGAGACTTTCTTGGCCTCCTGTGGAAACAATCACTCCTGGTTAACAAATCCGAGCATAACAGGCAATAAATCCACGCGCTATTGGCAGTCGCGTGACAAAGACAGAGTGCGCTGAAATGTGGCTGACCTTTAATCTGGCAACTGTGGTGGCTCTGCTCTTGTAGATGGAATAGAAGACCGCAGTCAGGGCTGAGCTGGTGGCTAAAACCACGATCTGCGCGGTTGAGGGTTTCCCACTGGAGTCCATCCTGGGATCTGCAGCATCCGGCGCCGCTGGGACACAGAGGACGAGCACAGATTGAGAAGATGTCTGGTTGAGAAGACGTATATTTGACTGAAAACTGTCACTCAAATATACGTTTGTTATTGCTACACAAAACCAGTGGTGGGAAATAAGTACATGTTTGCCATTTCTGCTACTCTCTACTTCTATTTATCATTATTATTTTTTTGTGGTTAATTTAGTCAGTGAGATGTCAAAAGACAGTAAAAAAAAAATGTCTTGTTTGTTCAACAAAAAGTTAAAAACACAACAAATCAGCAGTTTACAATGATACAAAACAAAGAAAACCAGCAAATCCTCACGTTTGAGAAGCTGGAACCAGATAATATTTGGGATTTCTTTTATTGATTATCATGTTAGTTTTGAAAGGGGGAATTTGTTAATTTTCCTTTAAGGCATTTGACAGCTAATCATATGACCCATTGTTAAAGATTAAACAACAATGTCTTATATCTTCCATTTTTTTTACTTTTACTTACAAAACAATGACTGCAGACAAAACCGAGCTTCGATTAGACATCGACAAGCTTCGATCACTGATCAGAAGCTGCACATTCACCACCAGCTGAAGTTAACACACCATAACCTAAAGCCAACACTAATTAAATCCCGACCCAGATGAAACTATATATATATATATAATGTAAACATATCCTTTTGTTTGAAGGTAGTGAATGTCTCCATCTCTCCTTGTGTCGCTCACTTCCGCCTTTGAGCTTCGAGCTAACGTCGCTCCAGCTGACTCAGCCTGGCTCAACCACGCGTTTCATTGTGATGAAAACAAACCGTGTCACACACTGCTGTGATCGGAGCAATGTCAGCTCGTACAGACGGATGTTAAAAGCTTTGTCTGACCTTTGTTTTACGCTCGTCCCGCCGTCCGCAGAGCTTCAGCAGCAGCTGCTTCAAAACAAACGCCAGTGACGCGCCGGACGTGCAGTTCTCCTCCCGGCCGGCGGGTGTCGCTGTGCGTTCATTTATGGTACTGCACTGTTTAGTTTTATGGGTTTTAATTTTTATTTTATTTTTTTCTTTCACACAAGGAAAATGTGCAAGTTAAGACAGAGATGAAGGGTGTAAATGTGTCAGCAATGGTGGAAGTGATACAACAGCATCGAACGCAAACAAGAAACAATAGTGTCTGATTAAAGAAAACAAACAAAGAAAAACAACCACAAAGAAACAGTTGATTGGTACTTAAGTCCCAGTGGTGGAAGAAGATATTAATACTCTAAAAGTATAAATGTGATCCGTTACTACCCAACTCTATATATTACACTATTAGATTATTATCGCTGCTGCAGTTACCTATAAATTGCATTTTAATATCAGATCTGGCTGTAGTAGAGCTAATTAAGGTTTCATTTACTATATGTCAAAACACTGTATTTTACCTTGAATCTTTATCTGCAAAGTAACTAGTTACAAAAGGTACCTACGTTAAAGTTAAGACACTCAAGTGAAGTAAAAGTCACTCAGAATTGTAGTCAAGTACAGTACTGGAGTAGGTGTACTTGGTTCATTTCCACCAGTACACACTAATTCAAAGCAGGTTTTGAGTTGTAGTGTATTCACACAGAAAAAGTCACAAAATGACTCATAAAAGCCAGTGTTCATAACAAAAAAAACCACTTGATTTTTGAGTGTGCTGTTGCTGATTCTAAATGCAATTCACAAAAGGAAATATCTACTCACAGCTGCAAAGAATAAATATAAATTGCGAGTGGTGGTGAGACGGGGGGGAATCTCACCTTTTAGGACTGTATGTAGAAATCAGTGTTATGTGAAAGACAAACCTCCCAGAAACGCTACAAACTATGGTGATTGCACAGCTGTGCACACAGTTTATAAAGGTAATCAAACACCAAGCACCAGATGATATCTGGTGATAATCACTTGGACTAATTATTATAACCTTTAGTTAATCAGGTCAAGATCTCTTTTCTGAGAGTTACCTGAGTACAGCAGAGGAAATTACATAATAACGGAGATGAGACACACAACAAAACACAGCCAGGCACAAGAAGAATATAACTGAAATGTAATCATCAACTTTGAATAGCCATATATTTTACTTTGAGCTCACTCTAAACATAACTGCGTATACATTTGCTTTCAGTCACTCATTCATTAAATATCATCTGAATTGGGATGACAGCAGTTTCTTCACATTTAATCAAAAGCACAAATATGATATTTACAAAGCATTATTAAATGTTCAAGTTCAAGTTCTTTATTTTGTTTAGTTTGTCAGGCTCCGTCCAACAATGATCTTATAGATATGGATACAAAGAAAGAGAAAATCATGCAAGTAAAAATAAGAATTTAAGAAGTAAGACATAAAGTAGTGCAGAAGTTAAAACATAGGACTAAAATATAACATATATAAAATATAATGCTGTGATAGGCAGGTGTACAGTAATGATAAAATGAATAAACTGTAAAGTATAGTAAGAACCGGTAAGAGCACGACATAGACAAGTAGTGCACATAAATTTATATACTGCTGTGATTGTTAAACTGTTTGTAAAAAAGTAGTAAAATAAACTTATATAGAAATGTAAACAGGTAGTAAACTAGTAAAAGAAGTATAAAGGTAAAATAAAATATAGGAAAAGCTGGAGGTTCAATAACTCACAACAATCTGAATCCGTCCCATAAACTGCAGCTCTTACAAATGCTTAGTCACTAACCAATACGAGCACCAAAGCTGACATATTTCTCAAAACTTAATTTAACTGTACAATAAAAGGCAGCTGCTGGCACTCTCAGATATAGAGTAACGGCGCATTTGACACCGGCTGCAGTGAAGTTATAGGACCACGTCTCAACCATTGTGCATAATGGTATAACTACACACTCTTAGCTACACTGTTGTGGTACTGAGCTATTTGCAAGTCCATGGTCCATAATCTATCTGCAGACTCCAAATCTCTACAGGTCCTCTCACCCTCTGTCTGGGTGAGAGCGCAACCATGTCACATTTGTTTTGTTGTGTACGCGGGTGTTTCCCCTCTGAATTTGACTCTTTTCACGCATCGACACCTACAGAAAGATCTAGGAGAAAGGAAGTATTAAATCTCTTGAAAATCATTGTGCTTCATCTTTGTGAAGTGGTGCACATACCTTATCATTTCCTGTTTGTACAAAACATACTGTGTCTAATTAGTATGTATTATGGATTGGGACACTATGCAAGTAAAGACCTTTTTTACTTGTGTTATAGCAGGTAAAACACAAGTATAACACTAATATTAATGATGGCTCTGTTGCCTTTAGGGGGACCATTCAGCCAAGCACTTATTATTAATGGTATTAGTTACACTTGTGTAAGCCAGGACTATTCACATATTTGCTTCTCTGTGCCCAAAGAAACAGAATTGGCCAATCCAATTATTGCTTAATAATTCATAGATACTTGCCAATCTTGAAGTCCTTAAGTAACTGGTAAAATGTTCATTATCTCTATAATAAGCAATGAATTAATGTCTCAGGGGATTTAAAAGGAGACTTCTACCATGTCTCTTCGTTACTCATACGATGCTCACCTCCTGCACCATTTACACATTCTTCTTGTGTCACTGCAGAGGACATAAAGTCAGTGCTGTAGTGAAATTAATACAGATTCTGACCCATAAAAATGTGAGGAGACACCCAGCCACCTGGAGGGTGTGAAGATTTTCTTGCCCTGAGTTGACCCTCAGCTAGTGGTTCATCCCAGGCTGCATACAAATGATGCTTTCCTCTCTAGTATCAGTGGCAGACTCCAACCTTAACCATGACTTTGGGTCCACTTATACTTCCCACCAGGGTAAACAAACGCATACAGTTGCAGAGGGATAAAAAAATAAAAACAATCCCTGGAATAGATTGGATGTTGTCAGAAAACATAAGGCAGAGTGTGAGTCAGTAGATTTATGACAATGAGTTCAGTCGAATGGGTTTTGTTTTGATGGATTGTGCCTCATCTCTGTCAGGAACCATATTTCAACAGAATAACTGAATTTGCCTTTTTATATGTTGCTTCTTTGCCTGTTCCCATTGCATCATAAGTACAGTGTATTTCTTGAGAGTTCTCAATATGAAAACTTTTTACTTGAAAATGTGTAGACTGACTGAAACTGTCCGTAATGTCAAGTAACGAAAACATCTCCAAAGAAAACAATACATATTCAGTGATTTAATTGTTTTTGATAAATCAATATATTTTTAATGGACTTCATAGAAAGCTAGGGGCATTTAAATGATGGATCGTATTGGATATACTGTGTGTCCTAAAGCATTCTTTATTTGCTCCAGGTTCTCCAGCTGTCAAAAAAGCCCCATTGCAATCAATTAAAACACTGGTAGTGAACAGCTTTGTGAACAAATTACATGAAAGTGAAGTGTGTGCAAACAACCAGGAGCCAGTTTCAGTCAATGATACCTTCTATCAGAGCAAGCAGAGCTGCTCTGGGTAAAAAATGATAAAAGTGTCTCTATATTAGTGGTATTTTTGCAGGTTGCAGGCATAACCTTCTTAATATATGCTTGCTGGTGGGCTAGGATGAGATTATATACCCTATAAGTACTAGTGACTGAAATCAATCACTGTTCTGGCAACATTTTCAGCCTGGACTTTAGCCAGCATGCAGTAAGCATTTGTCGGGTTAATATGACAATCAAGATAACATGTGAAAAAGTGGAAAATAATAGACGAGGCAGAATCAAACATTTGAAGTAAAATTAGGGTTCCCACCATGTCCAAACGTGTCATGTTTTTGTGCAAAAAATGATGAATCAATAAAGTGTTAAAAGACAGGAATCAAAGGATGATCTGTATCAGCCAGTCCAAAACTTAATTGCAGCCTTCTCTTTATTTATTTTGGTCTGCTGTCTCTGCATTTAAGAAACTAGGCTATATAAAAACCTGTAAAACACAGTACTTGCTTTGCTGCCCTCAAAAAAGTCACGTTAGATTTGTCCCTGACATGTTAAATATAACTTAATTGTAACTTTTACTTCAATTGCCTCTTCTCTGAACTATCCTTTATACATTTTAGAGGCTCAATAATATAAGAGGAATAGTTGCCACAGAAAACTCCTCTGGCTGAATCAGTCTGACATAATCAACCTGACATATGAATGATTTGCCTAAGAGAAATTGCGGCTTGCTTTTGATGGGAAAAAGGTACAACCTTGTTTTCAACCCCAGCAAAAGAACAGAAATGTCCTCTGGGCCTTTATTCAACATTAGTCACCTTGTTTTGTGGACAGACTCTACCTTGGAGATTGAGTGCCCCCTCTACCCACGTAAACCTCCCACTTCCCTACTTTCTTTCTGTCACATAAGGACTTCCGTTCAAATGCCAGCCTGACACACATTCACGTGTATTTCAGACTGACAGAAATAGCGACAGCAGATGGAGGCAACAGCTTTATGGGAGGAGTACGAGAGGCGAGAAGAACATCATATGTGTCCTCTTGATGCTGTAGCGTTGAAAGGATGACAGTTGGAATTTGCTGTGACTAGTCTAGATAAGCCTGGCACCTTGCCAACCGGTGCAACATCTCCCTTCCCCGTAGAGTCACACAACACACAAAACTCACCTACATTTCATGTAGTAAGGTGTCAGATTTACCGCACAGATATATAGAAATTACAAAATGCGACATCCCCTTTAAAATGCCAGATTTTAATACAGAGTAAATTGGTACTTTCTCTCTAAAAGCTTCCGACTTGACAAATACCATTGTTAAGCATTTAAACAGGATACAGCGTCAAGTCTTTTTGAACTTTCATTCCGGTGCCTTTAATGGACTCAAACATACAATATCAAGGATGTGCTGAAAAGTCTTTGGCCATTTGGACAGAAACCTCCGAGAGCCGAGTCGCTCATGTAAAACCCATTTGGAATAATTGGAAGATTTTATTGTCTGTTCTCTCACCTTATCACAAAGCTTTTAGCTCTATCCTGGCACACAACCTGCTCCCTCTCCCGCTGAGAAGCACATTATTTGGAAAAGTCTCAGTTCCTCGAGATATTGAAATCAGCTGGCGTTCTGTGCCTGGAGGATTGCCTCATGTGGATTACTCAACACGAGCACTGGATGTATAATCAAGCTGTTTGGCACAGACTTTATACACTTCATATTCTGTCCTTCAGAGCTTCTAAAGTGTTACACATTTACCTGATACACATGGTGAAACAGTAATGATGCAAATGATACTGACTATGGGGACGTCAGCAACACCCAATTATCACAGTATGAATAAGGGATGATAGAAAATGCTGTATTCCTGTGAAAGTGTAGATTTCATGGAGCATTGGATTCGAGCATGGATCCTAAATGTGCTTTTAAACAGCAGATACTGATACTTCTGATACTGATACTATAAAGAATTTCAAAGGAATGGTTATTTGCTTTCTTGCCAAGAGTTAACAGCCAAGCTAAACTAACCACCTGCTGGCTCACGCCTGATATTGAACGGAGAGATTTGAGAGCGGCATCAATCTTCTCATCTCTCTGCAAGAAAGCAATAAGCGTAAATGTCAAAGTATTCCTTTAAAACGCTCTTTACCTGACCTGTTTTAGAAAGGCAACAAAATAAAATCTGCCTACCAGCACTGACAGAGCTCACTAATTAACACATATTTCTCATCAGTACAAAAACACAAGTGTAAAAACAACAATTTGTGGTTCTATGCTGCATTATGTGCCTGTCTATTTTGTCGGTGCACTGACTTAGTAAAAAACAAACAAACAAACATCAAATTGTTGTTTTTACACTTTAGCTTTTGTACAGATTAAATAAATAATATATTGTGTTAATTAGTGAGTTTTAGTGCTGCAGGTAGGTGGATTTGTTTCTGTCTTTATGCTAAGCTAACCAGCTGCTGGCTGTAGCTTTATATTTACTGGACTGTATCTAATCTTCTCTTCATCCAACTCTCGGCAGAAAGCGGTTTAACAAATTTCCCAAAATGTTGAACTATTCCTTTAAGTGCCTCAAATCCTGCTCAAAAACTGAAGCTGTGTGTATTTCAACTTAACATGCACAGATTGGCTCTTATTTCTAATTTCTCTTGGCTAATTGGCTTTCATTTCTTCTTTGACCTAACATGCAAACTAACTAATCACTCACTGTAGTGCAGCACCTTCTCTATGGTATAGTACAGGAGTAAATGAGGGGGAGTTGACCTGCAGGTCTCCTGTGACTGCGTCATTCGTCTGATTAAAGGAGGGAATGAGCCTCCTGTATCTAATGCCCTGCACTCTCCCTGTTCATTAAACTATGATTCACTTGAATTATGTATTCAGCCAAGCCCTGTATGTGATCTATAGCATAGGAATGAGATGATATTGATTTTCATCCCTAGAGGCTTATACTTCCTTTTTTTTGTAAACAAAGAAATTACCTCCGCTCAAATGTTCATGGCACTCCCTTATTATTTTTGTGAGATGTGTATCTTTTCTTTTTGATTGGGTGTAGGCGTGTTATCTATCGCAGCACTCTGAAATAAGAGCACAGTACCCCTTTCTGTCATCATTCCCTCTCTCTCGTTCTTTACTGTGTGCTGGGCTGCCTCGCTGCCGCCCTCACCCACAGCAATAAATCAGCCATCTAAGAGCTGGGACCTTCTCTGCAAGGCCCCTCTCATTGATTACACCGCGCTCAGTAAGTGTAGCGTGATGAAGAGAGAGCCCAATTCAATTAGGCTGCCTTGCTAGACAGAAATATGTAGTTCACGCTGCCCTGGATAAAAAGGATGTCTACAAAAGCAATGAAAAGAAGCTAAGGGTAAGGAAGAAAAATTTGGGAGGTGAGGGAGGGATGTCCCTCAGATAAAAGTAATTGGATTGCAGTGATAACATTCTGCACCCTGAGTTGCACGAGTGAGTTGATAATGGATGTGTATGTTTGACTGAGGGAGAGCGAAGGAGGAAGTTAGAGTTACAGGAAACGAGGACGACTCAGGAGGCCGGACTGTGCAGCTCAGCTGTAAACAAACAGTTTTTGGCCGTGATGATGGCATGGCTCTAGGGATGGCAGTGTCCTTGTGCCGGGTCGTCCGTATTTAGTTCAGACTGATATGTCTCTACCATTGTTGGATACCATTCATGGTCCCCAGAGGATGAAGCCTACTGACTTTGTTGGTCGCCTGGTTTTTCTTGTAGCGCCACCATGAGGTTGACATTTCTGTTTTTATCGTAATTTATCCAACTGTTGGATGCACTGGAATTAATCTTAGTCCAGATATTCATGGTGCCCAGAGGATGAATCCCTATGGCTTTAGTGATCCCCTGATTTTTCCTCCAGCAACACCAGCAAGTCTTGGTCTGGATATTTTACTTATACAGTAATATATCTCAAAATGTACTAGTCGGATTGGCACATTTTTTAAAATTTTGCACAGACAGCATTGTAATGGGTTTGGTGATACCATCTGTGATATTGAATGAAACGTCTAGACAACTATTGGAAAGATCTCAGTGAAATTTGGTACATGTTTCCCGCAGGATTAAATGTAATCACTTTCTTGATCCACCTGAATTTACATTTAGCGCCATTATCAGATTATAATTTCAATTAGTCCAGTAGTTTGGTTTATGATTTATTACCTGTAAAACCAATGACACACCCATCAGCTTCAGCCTGAATGTTTGCTCACCAATATACTAAACTTAGGTGGTGAACATTAAGCTTTTTCAATATCGGCTGGGCTTGTCATAATTAGCATATTAAGATTTAGTTCAAAGCACTGCTGTCCAGCTTCACAGAGACTAACATGGTTATAGACCCCCCCCCCCCCCCCACCAGTTATATAACAGATGAGTTGGTAAAGCACTGATGCAATCGCTGAGTTTTTTTAATTGACATTAGTTCCAGTGGAAAAGGCTAATGAACACAAGCTAGAAATACTTCATAACATTAGACTGTATAATGAGTGTTTTTTTTTTACCATGCCAGAGGAACTGCTGGTCTTCCAACAAGATTAAACACGGTAATATGTTGATGATGTTAAGCGCATACATATGAAATTTTCTTTGGTTTTATTAAAATGCACCCCACTTTCTCAGAACACATTCAGGCCAAGAGTAAACTTCCAGCCAGAGAATAAAAAGACCGGACCTGAAACACGGCGGAGAGTGGAGACTTTTCCTAATTTCATTGAACAACCCTCTTTACTGGATTGTAACTTAGATGACAGACAAGTCAATACCGAATACACACATCCATATCTGTAAAGGCCAAACCATGATGGATTTTTTCAATTTAGCATATCAGGGTCTTCGTTAATCTTCTGTGGTTGGAGATGAGTTATATCACATCACAGAGGTGATTTATGGGACCACAGATGTTTGTGTAAAGTCTCTGAGTCTCACTGTGTTCGGAGGCTCAAGAAGATGCCAGCTTATCTTGGATCAGATGTTCCCACTCTTAATTCACTGAGCATCCAACTAGACTGAGAGCAAAAGTCTCTTATTCATCTCTACAGGGTAGTGTCTCCTTTATGGCGACTGCCCAGACTATTCCCAAAACATTAAATCAGTTTACACAACTTCCAAACAGTCTTAAGATTTGGGCCACATACCCTGTGGCAATGCATGTGGTTTACAAAAAAGCTCTTTTCAGCCTGCACTCTGAGCCGCTGAGAATAACAGTGATTTTTTAAAAAGAGATTTAAAAGAGAGTGAATAGATCCGAACACAGAATAAATTCAAAATAGTTCTGCACTAAAATTTGTTCTCTCCTCCAAATAATTTGAATAAATCAAATCTACATATGAGATAGTGCATCCAAAGCAATTTATTTTTCTAGTCACAGTTTTCTTTAATTCACAGCACACACCAGTGGTAGAAAAGGACACATTTATTTTCCAGTGTTGCCACAGTAACTAACCTCTCAGCAGAGAACTTCCTCCACCATCTACACGTGGCAGTTCAGTCCATGCTGCTGCACGGTGGCAGACGCAGATGATACTTATTTTGATTCATTGCACCAAAAATCCCTCCAGTAAGACAGCAGCCGCCTTTTATCTGCCCTCTTTATACAGTAATAACACAGACAGTCACACAGATGTTTGGACACACAGCATTAGTATAGGACAGATGTTCACCCATGTTGTCTAACTTGTGTACATTGCACTGAATTTCAACCCACTCTGTTAGACATTACATATTTATACTACTAATTTGCAACAGCAGATATGTTTTTGGGGGAAACATTATCCATTATCAGCATAATAAGGAAATGTTTTTAATGAAGTGTATTTGCAAAATGTGTACTCACAACATATATATATATATATTATATATTTCTATTTTATTGTATTTTTAGTCTTCTACAGAATCTGCTTTTACAAAAGTCAGGGGATAATCAAATGCTGTAGGCTTCATCCTCTGGGGACCATGAATGTCTGTAAACTGTAACGGTAATCCATCCAATACTGAATGGTGGACCGAGGCACCGACAGTGGACATTGCCATCCCTCGAGCAGCTTTCCATAACCTTAGCCAAAGTGCTTTTGTTTCTTAAACCTGACCGCACTCAGTACACAAACCCCAGTCTGTGGTCCCATCAGCCATCTTCCCAAAAAACTGCATGCAAATAACAAAAAGGCAGCACTTTCTTTACTGAAAGAAAATGTAATTGGCAAAACTCTTTTCTCTTTTGCTTCACTGCTTTCAAGAGCAGACATAACCCTAATAATAAATTGTACTGTGTAGAATATCAATTACATTTTCAGTTACAAATATACTGGGACTCCTTATCTGAAATGCATAATTTATGTTTAATCTTCTGAATCTTTAGATGTAAGTGCTTACAAACTACTTTTAATTCCAGAAACTTTCCTCTGAGATGCTCTTGAATTATTGAGTAATATCACTCCAATGGGTATTTTAAGTCCAATCCATAATTTGTTTGACTGTATATTGTATATGTACTTTTATTTCTTTCACCTACATATTTAAAGAGTTTGTGTTTAGGATGGAAATTGTGTCTGTTGTGTGTTTCGCAAGTAATCAGAAAAGAATTGCTGATGTAAACAAACCTTTTACAGCATTAGAGGACAAGTACAAACTTAAATTTAACTGTTATCCAATGTTACTCCTTTTGTGTTTGAATCCAAACCTCTTTTATCCTCATGCCAACAATGCAACAAGGTCACTCTGTTGACATATTCATTTAAAAATGAAGAATTAATTACATTCTAGGGACTCGACTTACTTTCACACCAGAATTAACAAGTCACATAAGTCCCCTGAGAGAGAATGACTGGGCGATGTACCATCGTCCTCAGGTTTACAAGAAAGAAAAATACAGTAATACCTCAGCGCAAAGCTAGACGGATAAATAACGCTTTGGTAGGAAGCCATTTGGAAGCAAAACAACGAAACAGGGAGGGGGTTGAGGGTGCCTGAGCGCCGGGCCAAGGCTCCTGCACTGATCAGCGCTGCATGATGCAGACAACAGAGGAGAAAGAGGAGGAGGAGGAGGAGGAGGAAGAGAGGAAGGAGGAGCGAGCGGGGGAACAGACTAGCTGAGGCTCGCTGCTCTCAGTCTCTCCTCTGTGCTTCGTGAAGCAGCTTCTCTTTGGTTTTCCTCTCTCTCTCTCTCCCTCGCACAATACCGGCTTTCCACCTCTTTTGCCTGAGCTGATAAAGAGCAAACGCGGCGGCAGAGGGGCTCACTGGCTCCAACTCCTCCCGCACCATGCTGCCCTGGAGAAGGAATAAGTTTGTTCTGGTGGAGGATGAGGCCAAGAGTAAGCCCAAGAGCCTAGGAACTGGGCTGACCTACCACTCCATCCTCTCCTCTCTGCTGCGCTCCTGTCCTGACTTGCTGCCTGACTGCCCCTTCGACTGGGTGGGCAGCATCTTCCATACCAAACGCCAAAAGGTGGAACTGAACAAAGAGGAGCCTGTTTACAATGTGCGCTACCTGGGGAGTGTGGTCACCATCACGGCAAAGGGGGACGGCTGCACCCAGGAGGCAGTGGCCAAGATCTGGGCGAGGAGCAACTATGGGGACCAGAGTGTCAAGATGAGGTTAACGGTGGGACCGCAAGGCATCCGGATGAGTGCTGACAAATCTGGCAAAAAGAAACCCATCCATCTTTACTCCCTGAACAGAATCACCTACTGCAACGCTGACCCGTGCCGGCCCAAGATCCTGGCTTGGATCTACAGGCACCAGGTCAAGAACATGGCCGTGGTGCTCCGGTGTCACGCCGTCCTGGTTAGTAAGTCGGAGAAAGCCCAGGCCATCGCCCACAGCCTCTACCACAACGCCACCTCCGCCTTCAGCGAGTTCAAGCGGCTGAAGCGTCAGAGTGATTTCCGGCACTGCCAGCAGCAGCTGCTGGGTGAGGAGGCGGTGCCCCTGATGCCGCTGAGGAGGCTGCTGAACGGGCAGTGCCACTACAGACCGCCTGCCGACAAACCCGCGAGCGCCACCCGCCTCTGCTCCATCACAGAGGAAGAGGAGGAGGAGGAGGAGGATGAGGACAGCAAAGATGAGGTAGAGGAGCCAGAGGAGTATGTAAAAGATCAGCAGGAGAAAAAACAGAAGGTGTTAACAACAAACACAGACCCAACTCAGTTATTATCAGAGTTGGACATTGGGGATATTGCCAGATTGGAGCAGTGCCAAATCAACTTTGTCAGTGACAGCAACAACAACACGTTTACATTTATAACCTCTCTGGTGTGACACTAACGCAGTTTAAAGAATGCGACTCTGCAACACACTACAGTAACACATTCCTCTCTTTGCCCTTCACCGGTACCCCACTCAGGCTCCCTCCTGCCCTGTCCATGCAACGTGAAGTGTTTACCAGAAACTTCTCCTACTGCCGGGTGGTAGAGAAAAGGCAGAAGATCGTTCTGTGGGAGTATTTTCTATTCTGGCCAGATGGCTCAGAGGCTGGTTTGACTGTAGCAGTTTGGGAAACTGCGTGTTTACACAGACGTGCTGGTGATGCACGGACTAACGATACGATAGCACAATGACGAATGAGGACAATGGTTTCAGACGCCGAGATCACTGACACACGGGTCACATATTGATCACAGCACCGAGCAGGATGTGCTTATTAGTCCTCTATCTCTTATTTTTGTGAGTATAATTAATGCCGTGTTTGCCAACAGGGACATTTTTTGGATCAACTTGTAATATTTTTTCAGGGAGGTTCTTAGTAAATTTGTGTAATTTTTCTAATATGACAATCATCACTGAATCTGTTCACAGACTGACCTTTGTGAGTGCTTACAATTGCGAGAAGAAGTTTATTACGGTTTTACTAATGATCACAGCTGACTAATGAATAAGGCTGTAATTTAGGAAGCAAGCCATTGAGTCGACACGTTTATTGCTTGTCATTTGTTATCGTCCTTATCATTTATGCATGAAATGTCAGCAGTAACCTTTTCATGCTGAGCTTTTGTCTTTTTTCATGTGACATCTTTGATCTTTTAAAATGAACACTGTGATAAATGTGTGACCAGGTATGAAATACACAACTGTTCATGCACCAATGTCTAATTTATGTTTTGCATTTCTTGTTTATATATACTTATTGTAGGGTCACCTGGTTTGCCAAAACAACAAGAACAACAGATCTCAATTTGCCATTGCTGTGCTCTTTTTAGCCAAGTTTTGTTAATGCAGTTTTTCCACACGAGCCCTTGCAAAAATGCAGATGGACCCTTAACACAAACTGTTTTGAATATAACTTTAGCTAATTTCCTGTTGATAATGTCTGTGCTACTGTCTAACGATGCATTGTGATTAATATGAGATGAAGCTATTTATTTTCCAAATATGATGAATAAAAATTACCCTCACTTGGGTTTCCTTCTTGAATCTCGGAGGGAGGGTATTTCTAGAAGTTTTCAAAGAGATTATTCAAATGAATCCAACAACTCTGCATTCCACCAGTGTGTATTTGCATGTTTCTGATGTGAAAGTATGAGTAACCTACACTTCAAAGAAAGAAAAACACAACATAATTACACTAGCTTTATCTGCTTCCTGAGCTATAAAACTATAAAAAATATTTTTTTTTGCCACAGGAAAAGACACAATGTCAACTTAAAACTGCCAGAGTCCCATTACATGTTAATGTGGTTTGATATATTTCTGCAGGCCTTGTGCTGGCTTCTCAGCTTTTTTACTCTGAGGGGAGCAATTAATCAGTGGATTGAATTGTTCAGGAAATGAACATAAAGCACCTGCCTCTGCAGGACGGCTGTCAGGCTCTGACAGAAACGAGTGATCCAAAACGGGGACCGGGAAGTTGACTCACCCATCAACCATTTTACTGCAAACATCAGCCATTTTAGTGATGACAGAGTCTTTAAAAGGTTTTACTGGAATCACACAAACATCAGCAATGAAACATTTATAACTGAAGCATGTTTGAGTTGTGGTGTTTCGCAGTCGGGCAGTTTCTGATTATCAGCATCTCTGTCTTTGAACAATTAATACATTATTACATTCAATATTATATCATCACAATATAACGTTGCAGTTCGATAAATATATTAATGCTATGTGAAATTATTGATGTTAAAACTGTTTAGAAATTCAGTTTAATTGTCTTACATAACAACATCAAAAGCTGTTTGATTTGACAGTGGAGAGTTCTCATTAGGAATTCTGCTTTTGAAGAAGTGCAGGTGCTGCTCTGTTGATCTATTAGAAAACAGAATCATTTTGAGTTGGTTTGAATTACTAAGATGGATTGTTCTGAAGGTATACTTTCAGCTGGAACCTTTAAGATCAATATTTTTCTCCTGCAACAAACTAAAAGAGAGCAGGATCTAACGTCAGAAGACAGATAATAAAGGATTCCTGTGCCCTTGCCACAGATCCACTCATATGAAGGAGAACTGCAGAATCTGAATACTAAGAGAAACCATTTGTGTTTGTGTTTTTATCATATTTTTCCTGCATTTTAATCTTCAGCGAGATTGACAGGCTCCTTTTCTGCATAGATAAACAGTCATATACACACACAGTGCACAGTGTGATAAAGCTCGCTGACGTTGATGCAGAAACACATTGTGTCTGCTTTGCTGCCGTGCTATGTTGACATGGGTCGGTCAACAGAGGAGCCATAGTGATTTTATGTAAACATAACTCTTGTCAGGCAAGCAGAAGAGAGGGAGCAGATGGCAGCAGCAAGGTGCACGCTGGGCTTTATCACAGTCATCTTCCAGAATAACAAGGGCTCAAGCCCAGATCCAAAGCTTGTTGTGTTTGGTCACATCGTCAGCCACAGAGGACGCTCTTAAAAGGACAAGAAATATAATCAAGCATGGCAGACACTGGCCTGTCAAGTATCACATGTAAACGTGGTGTGGCTTTTTACAGCAGGGTGTCTTTGGAGAGCCAAAAAAGCTGCTTCTGCCTGCACACAGCTGTTCAAAGGCTTTGTCATCCCCGTGCAGCGTATGTGAAGCAAACACAGAGAGATGAGTGACAGCACGGCAAGCCCACTCGTCTCCAGCACGACGAGGAGGAGCAGAGGAACAAAATGTTGCTTCCCGGAGCAGCTGGCAGCAGGTGGCAGTCCGTTTTGTTCCAGTGAGAGTTGTACAAAAAAAAAGTGTTAAGCAGCTTCTGTGTGTGATGGCAGAGAGGAAGAACAGCCCATGCAAGGAAAGGATGGACACTGCTTATCAATGAGTCTCTGCTCGGTACAAAGAGAGGAACAGTTATGAATAAAAAGTGGGTGTTGTGTGTGTGTGTGTGTGTGTATATTTGAATTCATGCTACTTACTGTGTTTTATTCCACATTTTATTTACCTTATTTCTCCCAAAAGTCAAATTAAACAACAAAATATGTAGTTTATTCATGCCTCCTGGAAAGCCACATAGAAGAACAGAGCCTTCCAAAATCACTGCTGAAAAATAAACACGCTTTATGATGGAAGTCATGTGACAATGCAACGGTTAAGGTTTGGTTAAAGACAACTTTTCAACTTGGGCACAATTCTGCCCCAAACATTTTCAAGTGGCATAAGTTTTTGGAAACGGGAAAACTAACTGTGGTCTCTGTTCAAGTCTGATATTTTGTTGACGCATCGATCCACATGGACTTTGTCCATAATACCTAGCCCTGTTCAGGACTGGGCTCTTCAACTGTGAGGTCCCATCTCAGGAAAGTGCTTTTTAATAGAGGTGAGGAAGTTAACGTGATGTACATTTGTCAAACCAACCACTTTGTCTTCATCTTTGAAGTCTTTTCTCTTTTTGAAAAATACTGTTGAGAACTTCGGATAAAGCATAAATGTCTGTTCCCCAAGTAGGTTTTCTAGTGCTACGTCTGCTTCATCACTTCGTTGTGAGTTACTTTCATTGTCCACACAGTGGACGAGATAAACACTTCAAACGGGCGATATAATACGTCCCCTGACTTCCTCCTACGGTGCTCATAATCCTAAACCAGTTAAGGGCTTTGGCGTGAACATATAAAGTTTTGGGACTCTTGCTGAAATGACTGATGCTGTCGTTCTTCTTGGCAGGACAGTCTCCATTTCCTTATTTATTTGATGCTCCTATCATTTTACAGTCAAAGAGGAAAACTTGAGTTAGAGTTACAAGTTCAAATGATCAGTCTATCAGAGATAACAAGCATCGTTTTCCATCTCATGCATATCTTATAGCATATTCTGAGAAATGAGTTGCACACCTGGCAATTTGCAAATGAGCTGTCAAAAATCACACTGAGACAGGATGCTCGCTCCGTGGTACAAACAACAAAACTGCACTCTTAACTGTAAGATGCACATTCAGGATTTTCTTTGGCTTGCCTGAAATACTTTGCTTTGAATATTATACGACACAGCTTCTCCACATAATTTTAGCATGAGTGAGAACTCATTAGACTAAGTTGTCAAAAAGAAATCACCTCCAGCCACAACTGTTCCTGTTGAGTGTAAGCTGTGGTCCAGACTCCTGCAAAAGAAAAAACCTTGAGTGCCAGGCATAACTACACAGCTAACTAATTCATGAGAATCAGGGATTAGTTA
The DNA here is from genome assembly GCA_031216445.1 of Lateolabrax maculatus. Taxonomy (NCBI): domain Eukaryota; kingdom Metazoa; phylum Chordata; class Actinopteri; order Acropomatiformes; family Lateolabracidae; genus Lateolabrax; species Lateolabrax maculatus. The sequence goes on along the minus strand of CM062201.1, from coordinate 23,323,181 downwards.
CTGCCATAAAACATTTATGGTTTTATCCCATAAAAACATAATAAGTAACGCCAAAATTGTCGGGGAAGAAGTCCAAAATCCGATTTAGGAAATAGTGCCTCAGGAAATGCGTGCATGCATTTTGTTTAATAATGATGTTCAGAAAAGTGAATAATATCTCTGTCGTCTCTTTCTCCCTGGAACAGTGCATGTTTTTTGTAGCAAAGCAAAGGCTGCAGATAAATTTATGGTGGTGAAACGACTGAATCCTACAGTTTTGAATAGTGTTTCAGCTTCACTGCTCATCCCTGCTCTCCTTTTCACTGCTGATTTTATTGAAAATGAGCCACAGAAGAGACTCCCAGCCCTTTCCTCTAATAAACCTGTTTAAATTACCGCTTGCAAAATTGGATAAAAAAGGTGCTTCAAAAGATTTTTGGTAATAACGTTACACACACGAGAACAGGTAATTTTATAAAACCTGCATGAGGAAATTATATAACCCTGTCACACACCACCTGATGTCTTTCTACCTCGGGCTACAGAACGGGAGGATTGCAGGAACTCTGCACGTCTGTTGTCCCCTGACGTCACCACAGAGCCATTACACAGACTAATTATGAAATCAATAACCTTGGAGCTCAGGTTTGTGCTAGTGTTCTTTTATGGCACTCAATTGGAAACGGTGATGCTTATGTCCTTGTGGGGTCTGCTTAAATAGTGTCATGTTCATTGTGCTTGTGCGTCAGCTGCTTCACAAATTTTAACAGCGAGATGTGGTTACACGCTGCATCGACCTTGTCTGACACCTGTGATGTACGCTGACTGCTGTTATTACATACTGACATCAATATATAGAATATAACAGAAAAACATGGATTTTGATTTAAAGAGTGAAATATGGAGAGGTGGATGCAATTTTGAAGGAATAGTTTGATATTTTTTAGAAACACACACTAATCAGCTTTCCTGCCGAGAGTTCGATGAGAAAAACCCAAAAGCCTCGGGAGAAGGAGATTCAGGCGAGAAGTCAGGCTCCCAGAAGGCAGCTTACATCGGTCCAAATCAATGAAAAAACATGAGTGCTAAGCAGAGTCAAAGGTGAAAAAAAAAAGCTGTGGTCAAAAAGTAGGCTGGCAGACAGATTAATAGGCTGCACCAAGGACTGGCAAAGGATTAGAAGAAGTGGGCAGGTACATGTACTAACTGGCCAGTTAGGGGAATGAGGGGCAGGTGTGCCGGCAGATGAAGATCAGGTGGTGACTGAAGTCAAGTTTCCATCCAAATGTAGCACAAATTTTAACAGAATTTCCCAAAAATCCGCTAAAGGAAATGCAACTGGGTTGCAATAATGATAATGTACCCTTACAGATTTCACTGCGCGCATAATAATTGTTGTTTTTCACTTTGATTTTTGTATGAATATAAAAAAGATTTCTTGTCTAACTCTTGTATAACAAAAAAATGAATACGCTCATTATACAAAATGGCAAAGTATTCCTTTAAGAAACACGAGTGCAATGAGATCAGTACAAGACTGGATCAAGACTTTCAAATTCCCTTCACCTTCTCCGCTTCTTGTAAAACAGCTATCTCAGATTAATAACATCCACTGGGTTGCAATGAAGATAATGTACCCTTTAAATGTCTTCTTTGTCTTTGTTTTAAACCAGTGATGCAGATGGAGGGAGGAAAAACATTACATGTCATGTCACTTGGCTCCTTACTAAAGGAGGCTCCGTAGGTTCAGCTCTTACAAAACACCAGGGGGCAACAGGAAAGTAATTGGCTGCAATTATCATCACATTTGCCGCTATTTGCAGTAACAGTGGAGGTGTACTTGTCATTATACCTGTGGGTCTCTGGGTTCAGTCTGCTGCAGCATTTTTAGCTCTTTGATGTCTTATTAAAAGGCATGACTAACATCATGATGAAACGGAAGCACTTTGGAGAAAGTTTTGTGAAGTAGAAGAAAACAAGGCTCCATCAAAAAGCAAAAAAAAAAAAAAAATCCCTATTTACCCCTGAAGCATTTTGTTGGACAGCGAACAGGCAATCAGTCCAGCATCCGTTTGTTTCCAAGTTTCCTATTACCTGGGGAACGGTGAAACAAGGTACAAGAGAGCAATCACTTACGTACACACACACACACACACACACACACACACACACACACACACACACACACACACACACAAACAAACAAAAAGTCATAAAGGAAACTGGGCCAGGACACACACACACTCCCGTGCAAGGCTGGGGGCATTTCATTTAAGTAGACAGTGTTTGGGTAGAAGATAAGGTTTTCTTTCTGTCTTTGATGAGCTACAGAGAGTGGCAGGTGGATAAAAGGGGGCAGCAGAGTGGGCGGACTTGGCCGGTATGTGAGCGGGTTGGCACATGCCACAGAGGAGACCGTGTATGGACATGAGCCATGGCCACAGTACCTGAATAAACAAGGATGCACAAAAACAAACAGGCTGGACCTCTGCAGCCTATTTATGGGGACACGCCAGGGCACATTTCTAGCTGCGGCAGCTTTATTTTCGACATCACTCTGTGCACTGCTGACCATCAGTGTCTGTAATTGATGGCTGAGTTAAACCTAACTTTCCCCAAATTGAATTATTCTTTTAAAATAGAACAGTACAGACAACAACAACAAGACAAGAAAATAAAAACATAAACATATATCAAAGTTACAATTGCAGACTCCACGTTTTCAGAGTGTAACATAAAGCTTATTCATGCATTTCAATGCCAGAACAAACCCATCATTTTGCAGCAGGGCTTTTATTCACAGTGTTGGAGTATACTGCAAAGGATTCAAAGATCAAGGCAATGTATAAATGTATAACTTGTTGGCACATGCAATAGAAAGAGGTTAAAATGTATTTTAATGAATGACATTAGCAATTATGCTGCTGGAAAGGCTAATGTTAGGCTCTTCACATTGAGGAAAGGAAAACAGATGTATTTTTTAGGTGAACCACTTAAACTTAACCTCACCTTTCTCAAAGTGAAGACACAGTATGACCTTTTTAATCCATTATATAAAAGAGGGAAGGCAGGCAGCCTTCCACTATCTGAGGAATAAAAAAAATTAAGCAAACGCTATAGCAGCTGACTGATATGGTGATGCGATGCCAGAGAACACTTACTGATGCCCAGAAATTGTTTAAAAAGATGCATGACCAGAACATTTGGCCTGTTGTTGCTGCATCTAGGACAGCTGGCATCAGAATTGATATACATTTTCATCCATTTTTCTCTATTGAAATAGACAAAAATAGAGTAAGGTACAAACAGAGATCATGGTCTTGTTCCCTTGAATCTTTAGTATTTGTTATTGTTGGAGGATAGGAAGTTATTGCAAACATCCAATTCTTGAGACATTTGACTGAAAAGCAAAAATGTGAATCTTAAAATGTAGGAAAAGCCAGCATGCTTCATCTAACCAAGAACGTCTGTACAAAAATTTCATGTTAATCCATCATCATTGAGATATTTAAATCTGGACCAAAGAGGTGGCACGGGCTAAAAGTTAAGTAAGGCCAAACCTTCTGACGTTTGCAAATCTGCAAACTTTTTTTTCCAAAGCTAAATTAAATTAAATCCCTAGAAAATAATACAGATATTTAATAAAACCTCCTCATGAGAGAATTTAAGAATTTTCATCAGTCTAATGTTTCTCTAACCAGAGGTCATGTGTTCCACTTGGATTACCCCATTTCCCAATTTAGACGCATGACAAATCCCCTTTGCTTTCTTAGACTTGCCTGTGTTCATTTGGGATCAGCAGGGCGTCTTTTTATAAAACCTACCAATTTCTACACGGTGCAACCTTGAAGCTGAGGTTAAGTGTGGGTGTCATCATCAGAGGCAATGCTTCAGTAAAGGATAGGATAGATTAAAGATGCAATATGTTATATAACATGAAGGTTCATGTCGGGCCAAAAGATGTACATTAGTTTTGTTTAACAGCAGTGCTTGACATGTAACTGTTTATGCATTCAAGCGTCTATAAATTTACCGTGTCTGCATTTAGCTGCTCTCACACATTCACTTACTCACAGCCAAGTTTTCTTCATCTTTTCGGTTGAGGTGAGTGTCCTTGTACCCATTTTGTCAGTTATCTCCCCACCACTGCATGCCACGCCAACTCTGAAACTGTTGACAAGGGCTGGAGGGGAATACTGATGTGGCGCCTGAAAGCACCAGAAACACACAAAAACACACACACGCACACACACATACACTGTAATGCTAATTAATTTTATTTTTCATCCCCTGTGTCTCAGTCAGGAAAACAGACAGCCATCGCCACAGATCACTCAAAAAATGTTCCCTGAATATCTTCCTTCTCATGCTGTGCTTGATTTCTTTCATCAAGTGTCTTCATTAACTTTCACAGGTAGAGACTGAACGTGTGCTGTTGGCTCCAGCTGTTACCTTGATAAGAATACTTAAAGTTGAACTGTTATTTGAATTCTCCTCACTTTTCGTGTGAGACAATATAAACTATGATGATATTACGACATATTTGTTTCCATTTTTCATAAGAGAATAAAACCATTTGTGGAAACTGTCTAACTGTGAGCGCAGACAGTACACACAGAGGGGATCATAGAAAAACGAATTGATGTGAAGATACGTCTGGGTGTTCAGAATGTTTTCAATCTGAGCAAAAATGTCCCGAGGGCTTAATGGATCTATAGATGTACAAAGACGAGAAGAAAAAAGAGAGAAACTGGAGGGAAATAACAGGAAGAAGTGGAGTTTCTGGTGATTTGTGAGTTCAGTCGGAGTCTGAGCTGCCACACAAATACACACAAAGGCACACGGCCGTCACATTTGTTGCTTACAGCAAACATTAACAATGGCTCAGTGGTTGTTGTCTGTCTGAACCACAGACTGTTTAAAAGAAGTGGACGTAGCCTCCGTCACGTCACCCAATGGTTTGTGGATGGCCGTTTGGAAGCCGCAAGCATTTCCTCATTGGCTTCACTTTTCAGACCCAGAAGTTGGTATGAACACACTGCAACTACTACAGTTATGTTTGCGCTCTGTTGTATTAATTATTTTTGCACTCTTATTACCTTACGTTAGGTTTATTTCTATACTCTGAATTAGAAGAAGAACCCAAAGGATATTTCTGTGTCCTGTGCAGGCTACAGTTCACCCTCATGAATGGAAACTAGACTTGTCAGTTTTATCAACTTTGGAGATGTAAGACAAATGAGTTGGACGGGAACCAAGGTATTCAGTTGGGTACATAAAGAAAATAAAGTTAATATATGCATGAATCTATTTGCATTCGATGGAGAACAGAGTCTGAGAATGATTGAGAAGACAACGATGGAGAGACAAAAAAAGAAAAGAAAAAAGTAGCTTATTCATTTGAGCAAACATTAATTTTCTTATCACGTTTAAATCACATTACTGTTTAATTCTAATCCCACATCGTTATCCCCACACAGTCCTCCCCACATGCAGAGCCTGTCCTCAGGCTGTACTTTCTCTCTGGCAGACTTGTTTTGGCCTTTGATCTGGAAATGCTAATCTACTGTATATGCACACTGTTACTGTATATAACGCTGCTCTGCTGTATCAGCTCTGCCCCTGCACACTGGCTGCATGGTAAACAGAATGATAAAGGGGAGTTTATGGTGATTTATCAAGGTTAATCAAATGAAAAAACATGGTCGGGTTACCTACGTAACATTCATCAGTAGCAAGGGTTCACTTTGTGCTCATCTGGAGTGTGTGAATGTCTGTATTATGCACAATAAGTACACCTACAGTAACTGCAGATGAAGAAAAAGATGTACTTTATAATTAATTATTTAATTATGAATTAATTATATTTGTGTCTGAAGTCAGCTTTGCAAGCAAATACATTACATAGAATATTTAAATGTTTAATACACAAAGAATAATTTGATTTGAGTGATTAAAAAAATATGTTATGTACTAGAAATTTTTTACCAATACCCAAAAAAGAGCACAAACATAAACTCCATACATTACCATGTATGTATTATAAGAACCGAAAACCAGTTTTCAATTCACTTAAATAAAAATTGCAGAGCATATTAGCAACAAAAAGTATTCTAGTGTCCAGATTTGCGTCCGTGTTATAAGACCCACTGCACATGTACATCGATGGCTTGTCTGCACACTCGCTCAACCAAACACAGTGTGCAAAAGCTCCCACCAATCGGAGAATTTGAGCAGGTAATATGTGATCTATATTCAGTCGCTAGTAGGATTATCGGTCACTAGGGAAGCACTGTTAACACAACACTGACATATAATGAAGCTTTTAAGTTGATATGGTGAACCAGTCAGCAAACAGTTGCCTGTTTACACATCCGGCAGATACGAAGCAACATTAGAATTATGTAAAAAATGAGCTGAACGAGTCGGGTGAAAAATTATCTCTAGGTTCGTCACTACAAGCAAACCCCCTTTCAGAAATCAACTCTGATTGGAGCAACTTTAAATATTATTTGCGGGGTAATAATTTATCTACAAAATATAACTATGTTGAGTTTGAATTATTTAATTAAATGATAAGCATGATTTTAGCCAGTCAATGAGGAAGTCCACCTGTATTTGTTTAACTCGGACCCAGATCATTCGGAGGACACCGGCAGACTCCCTCTGGTGCAGGCAACAAGGAGGAAAGGTTAACAGTGTTCATTTACATACAGTATACTACAGACACAATATTGAGCCGGGTGAAAATAGGCAAAGTATCCCTTTAAACTCCCTGTCTTGATTCTGCTGTCTGGAACAATACATTTTGCTCAGCTTCCCAGTGGACACGGATGAAATGCCATCTGTATATATGAGGCCAGCAGGAAAGTCCTGGCAGGTTTGTGAGGAAGTTCAGCGTGGCCAAGCAGCATCCCCATTTAGCCACAAACCAGGTTTTTCTCTTCACTTTCCTTTTAGCTTCCCAGGGCGTTTTCAGACGGAGACAGCTGTCGCTCGGCAGCCGCGGGGCTGTGACCCTGAACACCACAACAGAGCTCACTGCCTCACAGCCTGTACCAGACAGAAATGTCAGTATCTAATGAGAGAAAAACACATTTAGAGTCTCATTTAAAGGGAAAGACTGCTGCCACGCCAGCAGCTCTGTGAGGCTGTACTGGGATAATGTTAACATCAGCAAGTTTGCATGCTCACAATGACAATAATAACATGCTGATATTTTGCAGGTGAATGAAATGAAGGGAGTCATATGATGCGTTGTCCGACTACCTCTCAGAATCCCCAAATGTTCAGCTCATGGTGGCACTACAGGAAAGCTCACGGGATCAACAAAGTCATCAGGATCCGTCCTCCTGGAACCATGAACATCTGAACAAAATATTCTGCAAATGAGGTTGATGTTGATATTTCACTGGATGAGTGAAAACTTTGACCTGCTGGTGGCACCAGATGAAAAGTCAGGGGATCACAAGTACTTCAGATTCATCCTCTGGGCGTCATACATATCTGAACCAAATTTCACGGCAGCCCATCCAAGTTGTTGAGACATTTTACAAAATAAATAAATTAAAGAATGTGTCAAAAAGTCAACGGATCACCAATGTCAACTCATCCTTTGAGGACCACGAATTTCTGTACAAAACTTCATGGCGATCCATTCACTAGTTTATGTAAGATTTCAGTCTGGACCAAAGTGGTGGACAATTGCAAAATTTAGCAGACCACCCATTCTTTGACTCTTCCTACAGTTTCTTACTGTTGAGAGGAGGTGCCACCTGATCGCAGATAAATTATTCACCATTCAACATAGACGCAAAGCTTGTCTGACTCTGAATATGTAGAAAATAGGGTAAAATGGATACATTCTGGCTGGGAAAGATATGAAAATCACAGAGTTGCTATGCAGACGGCTTTTTAGAAAAGGTTAGGGAAACTTGTAATGAGAAAAACACTCCAGTGACCTCAATCTGCAACTGAAAACTTGTAAAAAAATGTACGTAGTAATATCTGTTCATGCTGTATTCAATAGCAGCTCTGTCTGGAGGAAAATCCAAATTGACGCCTAACTCTCACCACATCCTCACATTTAAATGTCGTCACAATGTATGAAAAAAGGGAAAAAAACAACCCCGCTAATTGTTGGAAACAACAAATCTGACAGAGAGAGATAGGCTGTTGTCTCCACTGTCGTGCTGCTGTGTTTTGCTGGCAGTTTATTGCTTTCTGGGAGTATTTCAATGATGCGTACTGAAAACAATTACCTCCAATCATGCTAGGGAGGGTGAGAGTAGCAGGATGTGCCACTAACAAGGCGTTTAACAGCAGAAAATGAATGCTGCAGTGCACACAGCGAGTCACCTCAAGTCTTCATTACTCATTCATGTACACTGTTTGCCAAAAAATGGAGGGAATAGTATGGTACATCCTCCTTAATGACCTGCGAGGAAAAACTCACCTAGACCAGTGTGGATAAGCGTGAGCTATACTCATGACGCTGAAATACATACATTAACATGTGCACTGTACATTTTGGACCCAGAGGCTCAATAGTTTCTTGAATCTTATTTGAATCTAAAAATGGTGGAAACCAAAGAGCCGAAGCCTCCATCTGTGAAATCATCAAGAGACCAAACTTGGAGCTGTTCCACTAATAATTAATGGCGAGAAAGAATTTTTGGGGGACTCAGAGTTTAGCTGAGTCTCTTACATGCAAGTTAGGTTTTCTTTTATTTTACTTCTTTTTACTGCAGTGCCAGAGGCTTTGAACTAAGAAAAAAAACATTGTTATCTCCACCCAATTGTCATTCATTGTCAGGGAAGCAGCTGTAGGATTTGACGTTTGTTGTATCACCAAGACAGCAGGGGCCCCCTTGTCTCTTGCTTGGAAGAACTTCAAAAAATACAAATCCTTTCTCTAAGGAAATGTCCAAAACTCACAAAAACAAGAATCAGAAATAACATACTGTCCATAAAATATGTATTTTTTCACGAGTTTCAGTTGGATTTTATTGTAAATGTAACGAAGGCTACATCTGGCATCAATATTTACTTCCTTTTGCTTTTATCCTACTAACAAAAGGCTTACTCGTCAGGCAGGCGACACGGCTCTGAGCCTCCACACCATATGCTGAGCTCTCTGAGCATATGCTGTGAAATTTTAGGGGCTCCTGTAGTTGCGAGATTAGTTTCTAATCTGAGTTAGAGTTCTGCCCTTTCCCACAAAGGAATCAGCAACGAAGGCAGTCTTTCCTTGAACTTGATTGGCTGTAAAATGTGTAAAGAGAAGGTGGAGGGAGCCATACATATAAAAATCAAGAAACGTCCTCTGCTTTAACGTCAGTCCCAACACTAATGGCAGTCGAGGGAATGGACATAGAAACACAGAGAGTGTCAAACACTGGAATACTGTTTATGTAAACCCATAAAAACTGACCATTTAAAAAGAGATACGTGCTATACGAAAGAGAGAGAGGAGTCAGTTTAAGTTTAATTTCACAGACAATAACACTTCAATGTATAGTGGTAGATAAAATATAAACCAGCTTTTGATATATACCAGAAGATGTGATATGGTGCTTTGATGGTGACGTGAGAAATTAATTAACTGTCTAGATAATGAACATGACACCCAGTTAATATTATTTAATTTAATGAGCAATACTTTTCCCTTGTCAGCAACTGTAATCAGTGGATTTGCCCAGTATCTGCCAGTCTGGGCTTGGAAGCAAGGTATTAGTTGCTATGGATGCTCCATGTCATCCCACTCCAGAATAAATTGGATCCGAAGGATTTACGGCATACCTGATTGCAGCGGCTTGGGGGTAATGAGAACCTTTAAAAATGAGATTGCCTTTGGGTGGGGGCATCGCCGGAGGGCCCTAACCCCTGCCCCCATCCCCCACACAGCTCTAACAACACTGCAGGCGTTTTCAGTCGCCGCCTCCTGCTCCCACCAGTCAGCTGGGATAAGCACACCTGCCCGTCACGGCCCTCAGAGAGCCAGACCCTGACTCAACTTCCATTCAGCAGGCCTGCTGTAAATTTCGGCAGCAGTCATATCAGCGCCTGGCAGCGGCTGTGGCTTGGCTAATCTCCTGAAGCTTTAAACAATATGACTGTCAGAGGCGGGGCCTGCCAAGTCCCTCAGCTAAGCCGGGTCTCAGAGTGGCAAACGATCCCCAGCAACACTCGTCTCTCTGCTCTGCTGTGCTGCAGCCAGATGTGGGGGGCAGAAATGTGCTAAAATGCATCTGAGTGCTTCAAGCAAAGGCAACTACTGCAGAGGAACCTCATTACTTGGTCTTTTTGCCACGCTAACTCTGTGGCTCTAGGGATGGGAAAGTTGCTCTCTCGGTCGGTCCACCACTTTGGTCCTGACTGAAATATCTAACTTTACTTTATAACTTTTGTACAGGCATTCATGGTCTCCGGAGAATGAATCCTATGGACTTTGGTGATCGACCTGACGTTTATTCTAGCACCACCAGGAAGTTGACATTCATGGTTTTGAGTGAAATGTCTCCATAACTATTGAATGGATTGACATGACATTTGGTATTCATGTTCCCCTGTGGATGAATCCGAATGACTTCAGGGACCTTCTGACATTTCATGTAGTGCCATCATCAGGTCAAAATTCTCATTTAACTAGTAAAATATCCCAACAGCTGCTGAAAGAATTGGCACAACATTTTGTGCAGATATTCGGGGTTACTAGAGGATGCATCCTAATGTACCTGCAGCAGGTTGATATTTGAGCTTTATTACAGCCTCACAGAGGCACTGGCATGGCTCTAGACTCAGAGTTTGGTTCCAAAATGTATGCAAGTGTTCATCAGACCACACTGTGTTTTCCTCCTTGAATATGAAGCATATGTTTTGTTTCCTCCTTCTTCCCTACGTTATATTAACACAGTGAAGGGCACTGAGGAGGCAGGCTGCAGATGAGATACCAAGGCCATTAGATAAATCAAATGGGCAGAATCAGTGGAGAGGAAGGGTATGGTGTAAATTTCCCAGTGTGTGAAAGCATTGCCTCCCACACTTGACACAGTTAATCATGAAGCTCTCACTGATGTCCATAAATAGCCCCACATTAGTCAGTCCACACCGCCTCAGCATTCTGCGTGAGACGCGTGGATGACACTACTGTGACTCCATAGCAAAAATTAGGAGTTGTTATGTCCACACACTGGCAAAGTCTATTTCACAGAAGCCATTTGGTTTGTGCTATTTATGAATGCTGTTGTAGAAGACTGCCTCACATCCTGACCCTCTGTGAAGGAAATGAAAACTGGCTGATGGGATGAAAGTTAGGCTCTGGCTGAATAGTCCTCAGGGAGATTGGCGAGGGAGAATATTTGGAGCTGATTAAGATTTTGACGTTTCCATTTAGCAATTTCTAACTTTGAGAACGCACTCACAGCAAAGTGCAGACAGGGCGATTTTAGAGGAAGTCAATAAAAATTAAAACATGTCACCCAACTCTTCTCCAGTTCACCATGTTTTATTCACCACACTTTTTCGGTTATCTTGTCTTCATCAGAGCGGTGTCTGAGGTTGGTTTTAGTTTCCTTTTATACAGTCAAGCGCCAATCTCCAGGTTTAAAAAAATGAGGCCAATGCAAAGTGGCAGAAACTGCAGTTCCTTGAACGACCACTTGAGGCTGGCTCCAAAAGAACTATAGATGAACTGTAGTTGGTCGAGTTGCGGCAGGTTTTTAAAAAGGATCATGAATCTGACAATGTAATAGGAGTGCAATGCTTAAGTGGTGGATTACTCTTTTAACTTCCAATTTAACTTTCAATCATTCTCAAAATAATCTTTAAAGTAGATGATGATGATAGTGTTTATAGTATACTCACAGTAGTATCTATGCTGCTCTGTTAGTCACATTACTGATCTGTATAATCCTTAAACGTTTAATGACTCAACACATGATGCCCTGGAGAGGAGCTGTGCAATGTGCTCTAATTTTCATGCATTCACACACATATTCCATTTATGTATGTTTCTTACATATGATTGTATTTTGATTCTATTGTTACTATTATATAAAAACATGTTGGACTGGCAGAAACGATGCTGAGACTGACTGAGTCATCTGTTGCAGCTAAGACCTTCGTATTTTTACTTTATCTCCTCGGAAAACCAGCTGTACCACCATTACTGATTTCAGAATGAAATAATCTGTCATTAGTAATAATATAATGTCAGTCAGTTTCCATTGGGCATTTATTTGATTTACATTTCGTTGCTGAGGTACAGTAATCACCTGAGAGAAGATGGAGAGTGGCTGTGCAAATGTCAATTAGATATTGCCTGTCAGAGCTGAGAGTGAAAATTCTCCTTTCCAGCTCTCCTCACAGACGAGCCCTCATGGGGCAGTCTGGACGGGAAAATAATAAGTAAGCAAAGCTCTAATTGTTTCATACACATTCAGGTTTTATGAACCCTTCATACCTCGGAGCCGCTCAACCCCCAAAGTGTGCTGTTCATTAAAAATCTGCCTCCACAAAATGCATCTTAAACCTCTCTGTGAGTCGACATCAGACACACGGCTTCAGACCAGGCAGGCATGCACTGTTTCTCATCCACTGAGAGCACCAAGGGTTTGAATAATATATGGCAGGAGGTTTCTTGACTTCGTATATTATAATAAAGCTTTGTACACTTCACCACTTAAAGATTTACATACAGCCTCTGTGATACTTTAAGGCCCTGAAAACCTGTTTCCTCAATCGGCTTCTTAGCATAGGATCCTACATGGGAACAAAAGTAAGAACATTTTTGATTATTTGGACTGAGAGATTTCTGTCTGTACTGTTTTTGGCTGTGCTCTGTTCATGGCTTGAGGTGAGTGCGGCTGAGCTGGGAAGAGGTGGTGTCATTATTCTCTGCACCAATCAGGACATTTTCAGGGGATTTGTAGCTGCTAAAAATGACACAATCTTCCAAAGTTGAATGTGGCTGCACTTTGCGACGCTATGTTTTAGCATGTCACAGATTAACATTTCAATGGTTTTATGACAAAACAAGAAATAAACACACCATGTTAATCTCTGACATGCTAAAACGTAGTGTAACAGTAGCACAAGCAACAAAGAGAAATAAAGCCAGCAAACTAATCTATCTAATCTAAAGAAAACCAACTAGAGTTTGCCAACATTTGCCACCGTAAGATACCAAGTACCACTGCAGCAGCAAAAGCCCAGAATTTTAAACAATGGTGCATTTTATTTGTTTATGAATTCAACTTTTCATTTGTAAGAGGAAGAATGTGTTATTTCATCTTTTAAAAGATACATAATCTTGCTTTAAATTTTAAACTTGTTGTTTACTTTTGCCTATAGCTCTCATTTGAGCTTTCTTATAGCATTTTGGTAATATGTGACATATACATTGTAAAATGCAATTAACCACATGGGGTTGAAATTGTAATATACTAAAGCTTTCCCCTGTTACCATAACTGTGACTCGTGATTATTAAAAAGACTGACGTCTTTCATTATTCTTTTTATTTCAAGGAGGGATGTTTCATCGTTGTCATGCAGTAACAGTCCAGCTCATGATAAAAGCTTCTTTGAAAATGACAGAATGAACTGGGTTAACTCAATACAGCTCCCTGCGGAAAACTCAGCTGACTGGACTTCTTTATTTAATTTTTAAACCACAAAATATTTATACAACTACCGAGATGCATAAATCACAGATCTCTGCAGAGAGACCCCCCTGGTAGAGAAGCAAATAATGAAAGAGCCTAAAAACCATTTGGGGATAAGCTTCCTTCCTTTCCTCCATATTTTGACTGAATGGGGTCTAAATCTCACTGATGGTATGAAGGAAACAATAATAGCACTCATCTGCAGAATAATGGCAACGGTGAAAAGGACAGGAAGAGACAAACAAAACAAAAGCAGATTTGGAAAGGGGCTTAAACAGCCACAGTGTTACATGAAAAGGAAATAGGTCGGGAAAAAGTGGAATCAGCTGAGGGAATCTCTCCTCAGAGCATGCATACAGAAATATCAAAAAGAAGATTCCCAAAGCAGAATTATGAATTTATGAACCTCATGGTTGTTTTGCTGAAGCAGAACAGAGCGACTGAGTGAAGTATTCTGCAGCTAACTCGCACCACATTTACAACTAATAACTGTGAGCACATGAACACAGCCAGAAGCACGGAGCAGACCTTTAATTGCATTAAATATTCAAATGTCGCATCAGCTTTCTTAAGCCAAACTACAATAGAAAATACTTCATAATCTCACACAACTTGCTTTGCTTTTTTCACTGGGCACTGCATGCTCATAAACCTTGTGCAGCCTTTTTTTTTTTATATCTCTCAGTCTTATCAGAGATGAGTACAGGCATTTCGTTATATTGCTGAGATTTAAAGTATGCTTTGTATTCTGCACCCATGTGGATGTGCTCTGAAAGTGACATCGCACCCTTGAAGTTTGTTTGAGTAAGCGCTCCTCTTTCTCTTGTGCTCGCATTGCAAACTGTTGAAGTGCTTTGCGTCAGTGGGAGAAGAAAGAGCAAATTTACATTTCAATTTAGCAGCTGGTAATTAAGCTACACAGCAAAGCTCGTCCATAAAGTCTGACTCAAGTTAATTGTAGATTAAAAACAAAAGCGCTCGCATTAATGGACCCCAAAACTCGCCGCATTTGAGTCATCACATGCCAAAATGAGAGGAAAGTTGATGCTCAAATCGTAACGTCAGCACAGATTCATTGTTCGGAGAGCATCATCCTCCTCGTGGTGCTTTTGTTGTGTGAGTTCAGTAAACTGCATCGCAGAAGTCAAGAAGTGATACCAGCTGCATGATGAAGGCAAGTTTGAGAAACGGCATACTAGTTTGTGTCTGCAATGAATCCTGAACATCCAATTATTTCTCTTGATGAACACTGTGCTTCATGCTGTTTGATGATAGTTTATTTATTTATTTATATGGCTCATAAACTCATTTTCATAATCATTACTCTTCTGAAAACAGTGTGACATGTCATTAAACAGAAACTTGTCTAGTTTGTTTTCTGCCTGCTTTCATATCACTTCTTGGTGTCAGTAAATGTGCAAAATGAGAAACTTAATGTATGTATGTATGCATATATATGTATATACCAATTAATAAATGTAGCCATGCTGGCGGCCTGGCTCTAGGGGTGGTAATGTCTGTCTGTCTGTCAGTCTGTCCACCACTTTGGAAGAGTTAGAAATATCTCAACAACTATTAGATGTACTGCCATGATATTTTCTACAGACATTCATGGTCCCCAGAGGATGACTCCTAATGACTTTGGGGATCCCCTGAATTTTCTTCTAGCACAACCAGCGGGTTGACATTTTTGGATTTTAGTGACATGTCTCAACAACTATTGAGTATAATAGGCTGCTGGATCCTACCGGTACCTAAAGCAACACACCCCCATGAATTTATTGACTTTTTTCAAATTTCATGAGTGAACTTCTGGTTTGGATATAAACACACATTACACGACACTGTCACATGCACCGTGGCATGCATTCAAACATGTTTCTTTTATATTTACTTTGTATGCTATAGATGGCTTACTAACACAAGAGGAGTTAAAAAGGTACTTGATGTACGTCACACTCTTTCACTTTCATGATGTACAAGCCTAAATGGAGCACCGATCCTGTTGTTAATAACCCCTCTGTGGGTTTCCATCAATTGTCCAGTTTCACAGGATAGACTTCCTATTAAAAAGCAGCAGCTGGAAAATGAGCAATCTGAGTGAGGGAGCCCAAGTGAGACGTTAATGTGGAGGGCGGGAAAGAGAAATGGTTTGCAATTTTCTTCTCCCACCTTAGACATGCACACGTGCACACACACGAGCAAACACACACCGAGCTCTCTGTACATAACCCATAACTTTGGTTTTAATCTACAGTGGTTGAACCATAGACATGCTACATAACTACTACAACTATTAAATAGATATCCAGAGGGGGCGAGAAAAGGTTTAGGTTTAAGCAGGAGTGTGTGAGTGTGTAGTGCATTCACACTGGAAAAGATCCTAAATAAAGTAAACTCAAAACAATCAATATGAGTGTGCTGTTGTTGCACCCCAGAAAACAAAAAAATCACAGTTTCATTGACACCTGCCAAGTATTTGATAATTTCCTGTTAGTATAAAACTCCAAAACAGTATACTATAAAGATTAGTATATAGTATATACTGTATGCAGTCAGGGTGGAATTGGGTCACAGCTACAGGATTTATTCTTAGAAGAAAGTGACACGTCTAAGCTGTTATGTCATCCAGGCAATGATGAAAACATGTCCTCTAAAACAGTGTAAGTTCTTAGTAACTACAGCCTGATAAGTTGAAAAGTAAAAAGCAGTTTTACATTGTGCCTTTAGGTTGCAGTGATGATGTATAGTCTCTCTGACCCAAATGATAAAGGATAATTATAATGGAGAATGGGAACATGGCCAGAAGAGACTACTGGCTTTATCATTCTGAGGGTAATAATTCTGTGGATTCGTCTGAAATGCGAGGAAGGTCATTCAGACAAAAAGAAAACTTTGAAAAGAAAGAAGAGAGGAAGGAAAGAGAAGGTTACTTTGAGCAGTGATTGAGTGAAAAACCAACCATCTTTATTCAGTGTTTCAGGACATGAACTGCTGTTACCGCCAGAAAACATCTATTTGACGAAATGAAACATATCGATCAGGGAGTGTTGGATAACAGACTCAAGCTCATTTTGAGCAGGACCAACAGACCTTTTTCATGAATAAAATCAGTGTAAATGTCCAGGTAGTGTGTGGATAACTCTGGGTAGAAAACAAGTTTCTGGGGGAGGTCAGCGGCCAGAAGGAATCACTGTCTATCTCAAAAAAGAAGTAGGAGAAGATTTTCTGAAACGGTAAGCCTTTTATTTAATTTACACTCGATCCATTGTTCTGTTTCAGCACATTTATACTACAGCAGATTACGAGAGTATCAAGGCTTTCGAGCGTATTCACCAGAGACTTTCAGCTGAACCAGCAATATTCTGCCAACTTTATATATCAGCACAGTGTGCGGCATTTAAAAAGACTACTGTAGTTCTGTCCTATCAGACAGCTTTTCAAATTAAAAAGGCCGAGTTTGTTGCCTGAGGCTTGGATAAATTAAGTTGTCAGAAGGCCTCACCATGTAATTCGTTGGTTTACAGGCCGTTTGTTTGTTGTAACAGATGCTTCTCCTCTCTCACGGAGCGCATGACATGTGAAGAAAGACCTTACAGTCAACACAGCGTCTTCACAGCTACCACAGAGTATGATGAAAGGATATGATGCATTCATGGATGCTTCCCGAGGGGGCCACAATTTTCAACTTAATGATGGTATTATAGCAGCTGGCGGTAAAGCTCTGGCATGAGTTACAGTATCCACAGGAGATAGAACAAACCCACACTGTACCCGGAGTATATTGTGTAACGCTGGTATGTTGCATACTTACCAAAAAAATGTTAAACATTATCATGTTGTTCAGTCATTTTATTTATGTGCTGGAATATTGTTTGCACCTGATTATTTTATTTGATCATGTAAAGTTTTTTTTTTATATGTGTGTATTGTAATATAGTTTATCTCCTTAGCATAAAGACTGGAAACAGGGAAACAGCTGATATATCCGCTGGTTGCCGGGCAATGTGACTGTGATGTCAAGATGACAGGAAGTCACTGCACTTGGCCAGGAAATAATTCCAGCAACTCCTCGTAAAACCAGAATTCTTTGTTCATACAGTTTGTTTTTGTACGGTTTAAACAAACAAGATATAACGAGTTAATTAGTGAGCTTTAGAGGTGCTGGTTGGTGATTTTTTTAAACCTTTGGACAAAGCCAGACGAGCAGTTTTCCCCTGCTTCTAGTCTTTATGCTAAACTAGGCTGATTGACTGCTGGCTGTCGCTTCATATTCAGTGTACAGACATGAGGTCGATATTGATCTTCTCAGCTAAATCTCTGCAAGAACAGCAAAAAAGCATATTTTCGTAAAAAAAAATTAACTCTTTAATAAACTAACTAACCAACTAGCTTTATTCAGGTATAATTTATCTTCATCAGCTGCCAAACCGAGAACTTTCTCGAGTCTTATGTACCAGCCCTCATCAAGGGCACCATGTGAAGTCCACTTCAGAGGATGCACGTGGTGAACACACTGAAAGCTGACACAGATGGAGGTTTAAGTGCAGGGATGTCGGCTTGTTGTGGCGAAGCCTCGTTAATCCTAATTACTGCCCTTCACTAATGAAGCCATTAGCCCTGTTGTATAGCCAGAGGCACGATGCTGCTCCTGCTGCTGCTGCTTCTACAGATGCACTTGTTTTCATCTGGTTCTGTTTTACCTTAACAAGTGGCCTCTAATAGACAATAAATCTCAGGCCTTTTCAGTTTAATTTGGCAAATAAGACTTCTTTATAAGCAACTGTTACGGATTACATGTACCTTCGGTTTCATTAGAGTCACAAGGGTTGAGCCTCATTACATGACAACACTTCAACTGATCCAATTTCACTTGCAACCAGTGCAGTCCGTGCATCCTTTTAAAACTGCATACCAAAGCCACAAATTGATTCTTGAATTAGGCGATACCTCTGAATAGCAGCTTTTGTAGCTGAGGTTTGCAAGGACGTTTGTTTGTTCTATTGAGGAAGGGCGACAGTTGGCCTGAAGGCTGAATACTTATTAATCTGTGGAGAACCCAAAATGCTAATGAATAAAAGACTATCTTGGCAGTGAATCTGCCCGTACTGCATGTTGCCGGAAAGTCACTGAATGAATTATTTGGTAATCAAGCATCATCATGAAGTGGCAGAGAGTGCTGCTAAATCAAACAGACGCCACTTCACAAAGTCAAATAATTCACGAGTAAATTATTAAATGATCTTTATGCAACTTTGTCATTTCATATACAATTCTGTACTTGAAGTGTGTTTTTGTATTTGGTCGTATTTTCTGTATTTGTAGCGTGTTTTATGAATACAGTATCTGTCGTCATATTGGTGAAGACGTTTTCTTCATCTGCTTGTGTTTTGTCTATTTGCACGTGTTCTTTTATGCTGCAGTGCGTTAAAAAGAAGAGCTCCCAGGGCCACAGTAAGAAATCTTTCACTCATTTATTTACTTGCTCAAACCAGATCACACCAAATCCAGTTTGACAACTCCTCTCAACTATTTTGATACTCAGAGTATCATGACTTCAGTTTGCTGTCTTGCACAGAGATTGCTATCTTCCTGCCCTGGTGCTCAAAGAAACTCCATCAAACAAGAGCTTGTGCATCGCCCCGGCGGGCTCTGCAGCCTCATAACACCTGTCTCTGTTCAGAATTGACCAGGCAGTAACGTGGATCTCTTTAGATCAGGCCGGTGTACTCCCATATCCCATCAGTCTCTCTTTCACCATATTGATCGCCACCCCTCCTTCTCCTCTGCGAGTAATCACTGGCTGGCAGCGAAGGGGGGATGACAGCGGTTCTTGCATTCTGCATACGGATGAGATGTAATCTGTCTGCCATCTCCAGCTGGAAGTGCTATCTGGCGGCCGCGGGGCACAGGAGCGGAAATGACTCTGTTCTGTTCAATCATTGTTCTCTCTTGAACCGGGTCTCTTGGACATAGCTGAGAGCTTAAAGATTTTGCTCTCACACACATAAGGAGGAGGCTGTCCCTTTGATGAGCAGTATCCACTTAAGGGTAGATAGTTTCAAGGCGACAGTCTCGGGGGCCACTGGCCTCATGGTGTCCATGTCTGGCCCTGCTTTATTTTCTCAGTTACAGAGATAATTTTTTAGTTTCAAGATTTTCAAGTTTCTGGATCAGCCCTGACATTGCCGTTGTGCAGAGAGCCGCGTGATTAAAGCAGCTCCGACACAGATGTGACATCGTGTGTGCTCTCTGACACGGGATCGAATGTATTTCTTTCCAGTGAGACTAAAAAAAGCTGGTGAAAGTAGCTTTTCTGTGGGAGGATCCATTGAAGATTCAGACTGTTTGCCAAGTACATTTAAGATTCTGTCTGAGTAGTTCAACTTCAAAAAGAAATTCAGAGTCAATCCATAGCACACCCACCAATCACTGTCAAAGCTTCCCTTGCTTCTCTTTGCGCGACAGCTTTGGAGATCTCTTCTCTGTCCCCCTCCTAGATTTGGATGGAAGTGTGATTATAGCCTCTTCTGAGTGGCAGCATCCATTTTACACAGTAGAGCTTCAGAGCACATGAAGATTAATTGCTCTACTTTGTCCTCTTGCTTCCTTTGCCTCACGGAATTTAAACTTTGTTTCGTTTCATGGATGTCAAAACAAAAGTCTCTCGGCGCTGTTAACACAGGACTTCTCTCAATATTGCCGCTGGTTTAATCGCTGTCGCCTGATCAAAACATTTCAGTAGCTGTCTGAACATTTAACTGTAGTGCATTATTCAGTGTTGACGGGTGTTCTCATCTTCTGTGCAGTGTGGCATGTACACTGGAGGCATGTGAAGTAGACGCCGAGAGCAAGATGTACAACAATGATGTTGCCTCTGTAGTTTGTTGTTACGTAAAACTGCATCTTATTACAAGATTAGACAGGAGACAGTGGAAGTGTATTATAAAAGCAAAGCGAGTGACAGTTATTCACATCCAAACACAACAAGCCTCATGGCTTTGAAACATCCTGTCAACACTGATGGGATCAGATATTTGATTTAATCCCCTCTTTTACCGACTCGCTTCTGTTGTTCCTCACACGTCCTCCATTTGCACCCGAAATGTTCCCACCATCTGACAGTGACACGTAATACAAGCGAGACAAGAGTGTCACTTCTGCCTCATGAAGATTTAAATTAGCACAGTTGCCTACTTATAATTATCTTCCACTTCCTGGACCAACAATCAGGTTTACTGCACATTAGTTTCAATAATTATGGTGTAAGTAAGTACACAGAGCCTTAACTAAAGCTAAAGTACCAATACTACAGTGCAAATGTACTCTGTTAATAATAAATATAAATAATAAATAAATTATCAAAACTACCGCAAAATGGCCCCATTCAGAGTGCATCACTGTTGTGTAAAATACATCAATGGATTGTTTCAGATGCAACATGTAAGCAGTATTTCATTGTTGTAGTTGGTTGAGTAGGAGCAAATTTTAAATACTTCATATACTGTTAGGAACTTAAGTCTATAACAAATCATCATATTTTATAAGCGCATCATAGGTTTTGTATATAACATGTATATAAAAATTAGGACGTTTTTGTTTTTGCTTGTATTTTCTGTTGTCGTAGTGCATTTCTGTATTTGCATTGGATGTGTAAAGTTGCATAAAATGTAAGTACTAAAGTCAAGTACAAGTACTTCAAAATTGTTGTCAATCACAGTACTTGAGTTAATATACCTCATTACTTTACCCCACTGAAGGTACTTTAGAAAACATTAACAATTACTGCAACCATGACAACACACAAGTTAGGATGTTTTCACAAGTGAGTCTATCTTGTTATTAGTTGGTAAAGAGGTGGGGGAATAATGTCAGTGGGCTCTGATCTGAGGCTTCGGGGGGTTATCAGCAATATCTTCTCAACAGAACAAAGCACTGCCTCCCTTTGATGGCAGCCCTAAGTTAGGAAACATGATTAAAGTGCTCTACTTTCTGCTAATCCTCTGAGGGGAAACTTGATAAATCGACTGAGCAGCAAAAAGGACATGGAAGGGAGCAGAGGCAAAAAAAAGTGGGGGATGGAAGCAGTGTTTCAAAATGTGACTTGTCATTCAGTCTTTACATGTTAAAGAGCAAAACCAACGATGCCTTCTCTTACCTGCATTTACTCATTAATGAACAAATAAGTCAGTGAAATGTTTTCAACTGTGCATCAAGAATTTCCTTCCAGACCGTCTCACTTCACTGTCTGGAGGGATGAAAAGAGAGCAGACGCACTTCACATCTCTCTGATCCTCCATGGTGAATGTCTTTCATGGAAATTGAAGTACTGTTACTTGCAATTATCATCCCCATCCTGCGTCTCAATACTAATCATTCTCTAGTTTCCTGCACCTCAAACCATTTCAGGCTGTCTCAGTCTGACATTTTTCATTGTACTTAAGCCTCCAACTCTTTTTGTAATTGTTTACCATTTCGTCTAAGTGAACTAATTATTTGTGTTGTAGCTGAGCAGATGTCTTTTGTCAAAGGATTTGTGTGTTATGTAATGAAGATAATCCCCCACATCTGGGTGGCAGCTTGGTGGGATACACCTGCAGTGCTGCTCCCAAATCACAAGGGGGCCTGTACTGTAGTGATTAAAGACAATGGCTCACTTTGAAACACTGCATTTATCATTCAGAGGAGCGGGGATGTATTTGTCTATGTGCTCCTGTATTTTCTGCTCTTGTCATCCAGTGTCACATTCCTGACTCCGTAAATGTGAGGGGTTTTTAACATTCAGCTGTGCTCTCCCAGGTGTGCGCAGCCTAAACTGTCAGGACGTAACTCTTGAGCCATTTATCTCCATTTAGCCACCAACTCTTCTCAATGGACAGATGAAACAAATGGCCCCATTTTAGACGTTAATGGATTTGAGCGCTGACTCGTTGTAAAACCTCACAGTGTCGGCCAAATTATGAGATAAGATAACTATTAAATTGAGGATTCTGTCCTTAAGTCGAATTGACGACTTATTTTCAGGGTTAGCTAATGGTTCACTTTGTCTCAGGTTTGAAGCTCGCCAAGACAATTGACTCTCAGTGCTGTATTTTGTAGAATGGAAGTAGTCTTGAACCTGAGTGGCCGATTCAGCCACTCAGCCTGCTCATTATCCTGTGAATCTGCCCTCCTGTTTGAGACCAGCATCTATTTTTGGTGTCTAATACAGCAATCAAGAATGCTTTTACTATGAAAAGCTCAGCAACAGTGCAACGTTAGACAAAGAATCACAGAGGGACTCTTTTCTGCCATCCCCTCTGTCCATTTCTGTTTTGAAAATGGAGAATGTAGTAACGATTATTTTAAAAATTCTATTTAAAAAAATTCAAAAAAATCATAATTCAGCCTTTGCCTCTGAGCCAATTATTCCATCTTCTGCATATTTTACACATGCCTGTTGTCCCAGATTCATGAAACAGCCTCCTGGCTGAAGCCAAGTCAAGAATTAAGGAGAGGGATTGTTAAAAAAAAAAAATAAAGTGCATGAATCTCTGCAGGGTCAGAAGAGAAAGAAAGGAGGAGACAAAAAAAAAAAAAGGCATGGAGTCTGTTTGTTAAGCTGAATGGCTCTTTGATTTTGAAGAGAGGGGCGCACAATAATCCGGTCACGTTTTCATCTCAGCCTCTGTCATGCCTCGCAGCTTCCTGGCACCCCACTGAACTCGAACAGTTGCCTGGCCTTCAAGACCCCAACTATAATAAGTATAGAGGGCCGTGCGACATGAGACATTAGAGCTTATCAACAAATGCTCTCCTCTTTCTGTCCTATTCCCTCCCTCCTCCTCAATTTTTCCACTAATGAAGCAACTCCAGCAGAGTAAAAACACACTGATGACTGTGTTGTAGTTTTGTACATTCATAATCATTTCAATTCAAAAGCATGATGTAACCTTTTCATTGTGCAGACATAACACTTCAGAGGAAGGGCTTATTATAATCAAAGAGAGGGGGCTGAGAGGAGGAAGTGCCAGCAGGCCTGCACCTCATCTGTTGTTTTTCTCCTGCTCATGCTTTAATGATCAAATGCCCCCTGGTGGCTCAAATAAGTCTTGTGCATTTTCATCCTCTTTTAACAGCCACTACTTTTTGTTGTGACACTCTTGGAACTGTTTTTGTTTTTCTTATGTGTTAACAAAGATTTCATCCTCAGAGAGTTGCCTGAATATTAAAACATCTTTTGTCAGCAACAGCGGATCCAGCCCAGGCACTAGTAGATGTCTGAATGCAGAGGTGGAAAGTACTTCAATCACTCTACTTAAGTGAAACTTTGAGGTACTTGTATTATATTTGAGTGTTTCCATTTCATTTTACTTTATGCTGCAACTCCACTACATTTCTGAGGGAAATATTGTATATTTTACCCCACTGTATACAGTATATGTATAAGATAAGCTTATAAAACACAATGCATTGTTAAATATCTCATGTTTCAGGCGTTCTAAACTTCTCAGATGGTGTCATTTAAATAATTGTTTGACGGTATCCAATACTTCACAAAAAAACAAAAGTTTGAGAAGGGTTAATATATGAAAACAAATTTGTGCTGCTGAACTTTGTTTTTTCTTCTTCCCTACCCCATTAATCACCGACTAAATCAGCTCATGAGTAAAATGCTTCATGCATCGATCTATAAGTAGAATTTCTATAAGTACTCCAGTACTTTAACTTTCAATACTTTAAGTACATTTTGCTGTTAATATTTCTGTACTTTTACTTAAATATGATTTTAAATGCTGGACTTTTTCTTGTTATAAAGTATTTTTATGTTGCAGTATCGGTACTTTTACTTAAGTACAGGATTTCAGTACTTCTTCTACCACTGCCTAAATGTCTATTGTATATGTGTATACTGTACCAGGCCACCCCTGATAACCTTAATGCCTTTCTACCCGAGGCATTAAAGTAAACTTTGTTCTTTGAATGAATAACATATTGGAAAATAATGGGTTCCAGTGGCCTAGTTTTAGCAAAAGAAGCCATTATCATTGTATCAATGTCTTCTCATCTCCCACAAAGCAGAGTCCGCTGGGAGAAGCTTTTCGGGGAATGGTCACAACCTGTATGCCTCAATCAATACTTTTCCACACGAAACATACAAACCCAGTGAGGGACATTTCCCTTTGTGAGCCAGTGAGCATATAGGGAACTGTGGATCAACCATGTCAGGTGATATACTCTAACACCCCCCTGAGAGGCCTTCTCATGCCAGCACAAAGGGAATCAGCCTTTATGTAACCAAGCCTGTAAAATCAGACACATAAAGGGCCTGAAATCCATCAATCACATGGGGCATTGACACACCCATCATCACAGGGTGAGCAGGGCTGAGCAGTGAAACCAGAGATGCCTCTAAAGTAGGACATCAACTATTCATTCTGTTGTGATACACCTACACCTACCAGGCGTGACGCAGTCTGTACTGATTTCACCTGGCTTCGCCTCCGCTCGTCTTCACAGGAATCACTGCGGGCCGAGGCAGCGGCTTTGTGAGGACGGAAGAAGGAGTCAAGCAACGACTCAGGGCCATTACACCGAGGGAAGACTGGCTACATGCATATTTCATGAAGGTAGTTCAGTTTGGAAATAATTCCTCAGCTGTTCTAGAAAGGCTGGTGACAAGCAACCAAGAGTTACACATACCAAAAAGGGATCGTTATAGTTCTTAAAAATTAATCAGTGTAGTGACTTATTAATTTTCCCCCTGTAATGGCTTCACAGACTTGTTGTATAAATGACACAGCATCAAGAGGAATTTGCAAATAATCTGTCCAAACAGCTTGTGTAACGCGTTGTGAAAAGTCTCCACAAAGAGTGGCAGCAAGTCCCCGAGCTGCGATATCGGCGCTGTAATTGTAAATAAAAGGTCGAACCAGAGAGTGGGATGATCAGTAATTTATTCAAGTGTATAAAACAAGAAAACACTACAGTTAATGTCATTGTTTTATAACACACTCACGATTTCAATCTCTCTTCTTTTTTTTTCTTTTTCACCTAATTCCATGTATTTGCTCAACTCTCACACTTAAAGGTGCTTGATGCATAGTGCCGGGTTTATAACACCGCTGGTCCATAAATAAACCACATGAAATTGGCAGTAACCGTTCACTTACTAATTAAACTAAAGACATGCTCAGAAAAGGCAGCTGCTTTGTCTTCCTCCAACACATACACACACACACACACACACTCACACTCACACACTCACACACACTCACACACACGTGCGCCAACACACACACACAGTATATAGATTCTTGATCACTGTAACTGAGATAGTTCACATTCAGATTGACAGAAATTCTCTATGTGTTAATAGTCTTATATTGATTAAATGCAACTGTAAGAATTAAATCAATCCATATTAATTATGCCTTCATTCAATATTAACAGAGCTGATCGAAAGCATGAACTTCGCCATTTGATGTTTATTTTTGCAATCCAGCACAACAAACCCACAAACAACTGTGTGAAAAATGACCCTGTAGTTGAATCGACAATTTCCTGGGCTGCAACTAACAACTCATTTCATTATCAATTAATCTTATGGCTATTTTCTTTTAATTGTTGTGTCAGAAAAAAGCGAGAAATGCCAACCACAATTTCCTCAAACCCAAAGTAATGTCTTCCAAGTGATTTTTTGTCTGACCAACAGTGCCAAGCCCAAATATATTCAGTTTATAATAATGTGAAACAAGGAAAATCAGTAGATCCTCTCATTTGAGAAGCTGTAACCATCAAATGTTGATGGGTAAACATCGCAAGCTTCACAAAGGTAGTGTTTTTGCAGGGCTACCACACTGGATTGCATTATACTGTATAGTTGTTGCTGTTATTATGTCAATCAGATGTTGAGCTTCGATGTTGCAGTTGTAGCACCGGTTAAACCTGGTTAATTGTGCATGCACTTACTTACAGCATTTCCAATAGTTCTCCATGAGGCTTTGAAAGCACTGGCTGAGCAATTTAAGCAGTGATATGGCACCTCAATCTTGATGTTGTGGAAATGTGGGTTGATGTGTCCTTTTACTTTACCATAGGGGTGTTGGTGGATTAGCCATCATTTGTTTTGTATATTAAATGCTTTAAAAACGTCAACCATATGGTAAATATTCAAGCTTGAAAACTTAAAAGAAACAGGTCGACATCTCGGGAAGCACACTTATTTGCGTCTCTTGCCGAGAGTTGTTGTTCTGTTCAGTCTGAAGCTGGAGCAGAGCTGTTTCCCCCTCTTCCAGTCTCTTCTAACTCTTGAATATGTGTATTTCCCAAAATGTTCCTATTCCTTTAACACATCAACATATAATCAAATGTACACAAATAGTAAAA
This sequence comes from Lateolabrax maculatus, assembly GCA_031216445.1. Lineage (NCBI taxonomy): Eukaryota > Metazoa > Chordata > Actinopteri > Acropomatiformes > Lateolabracidae > Lateolabrax > Lateolabrax maculatus. Next base: position 23,296,170 of record CM062201.1, on the reverse strand, counting down.
AGAACATATATTAAATCAAAGAATTTAAATTGAAATTAAGAACCTGAAGTCTCCACTGAATGTTTTTTTTTTTTTCATCTCAGTAACACCAGGTTTCAAACCTTGTTACACCTGCTGTAGTAGCTAAATATGGTGTTGTCTATCCACCTGCGGTACTTGGACACAGCAATGTAGACTCCAGGAAACTGGGCATCAGCACATCCTTTCCCCCAGGACACCACGCCATAGACCCGGCCCTCACATACAAGTGGACCCCCAGAGTCCCCCTGCAACAGCAGCAAAGAGGAAAACATCAGGGATGATATGAGATTCTTCCAGGCTTCCCACTAGAGTCACAAAGGATAGGTCTGGTGATTAATCTATATTTTCCTATTGTCAACAGATCCCATTATAAGACCAAAACTAACAATGAATTGATCCTACAGCTACTTTCTGTGTGGCCATTGCTTGAATAGCTTATTCCTCCATAGACCATAGTCCTCCAATGTTCTTTCATTTCCATGAACATCGGCACTGTAGTTTAGTTTGACTCCATCCCATATACACCATCCTGCTGCCATAAACGCTCACTATGGAACTAAATGCTTAGTCATCCCCAACAATGCACAATTTACTCCAGTTGAGTAAAATTTGCTGAGAACTACAGTGCTCAGCTGTTTTAAGAAATTACTTAGGCTTTTTTTTTAATTAAACCCTACATATTTGAGACCAGTGGTGGAAGAAGTATTTACTGCAGTATTTCTATTTACTTCAGTAAAATTAACAATACCACAATGTAAAAACCAAATCAAAATTTAAACACTAATTCAGAACAGCAAAAGGCAAAAGGAAAAATTACTACATGTGTATACAAAGATACAAATATAAAAATCTTCTTTTTGTTCAGACTGTCACTGTCAACTTTTATAAAACTGAGTAAAATACTGAGGTCCTCTTACCTGACAGGCATCTTTTCCACCAGTACTGTAACCAGCACAGATCATGTTTGCTGTGATCGTGCCATTGAAGGACTCACTGCTGTTGCATTTTTCTGTGGAGACGATGGGGAGCTTGACCGTGCGGAGGGTGGAGGGGATCTGGCCCCCACTGGGGCTGGTATATCCCCAGCCTGACACCCGACACACTCTGCCCTCCGCTATGGAGGCGCCCTGCCGGGGCAGCAGAGCGATGGAAACGTAGCTGTTCAGATAGACCGGGGCCTTCAGCTGGAGAGACGGTGGACAGTGTGATCAGTAAACAGGCCGACTGAGACTGAAGTCACAGATTGGAGTCACACCCTCTAAAAAATACAGAAGAAGACCAATAGTTTGCGTACTGTACCTTAATAAGCATTATGTCATTGTTGTTGGTGGTGCTGTTGTACTCAGGGTGGGGAACCAAAAGCTGGGGCAGGATCTCCTGCTCTGTTCCCTCATAGATGGTCAGAGAATAGTCACCTGCCACTATCATCATTTTTTTTACCCTACAGAGACAAAAAGCTAATTAGAGTTAGTACAGAACAAATGTAAAGAGAACGATGAAACAATAAAAAGTACAATGGCAGTAAAATATAATGATATCTAATAACTAATTACCTATGAACTATGTTTTAATAACTACAAAGTAGATTTTATCTTTCTAATTGAAAACATTAAGTGGCGTTTCAAATGTTCTTTTCTCCGATTAAGTTATAAATGCAACAGAAGTATTGAAGTATTTAACATTCAGCTTTACCTTCACCAGCACACAATTAAACTTGTCAAAGCAGGAAAAGCTCAGTTGTCAGTAATAGCATTAATAATAGCTCTGTTCCATTTGGTTGTTCCAGTAAGCTGGGACAGTTCCAGCTTCCTGCAACACTAACTGTAATTCAGCCTTTATTAAGGTTATTATTTGCTTTTCCTGCTATGCCGTCAACATTTCTGCCATGGAAAAGATCTGTTGGGATGAAACTTTAGCAACCTTATCTTGACACATTATCATCATATTTCTGGCCACCTGACAAATGTTAGTAATACTAACACTCATTCTCCTTGAAGCTTTGTTTTTGTCCTCACAAATTCCTGAGAAAAATATCTGGCTATTAAATCACCAGCTGGTTTCTAATATGTATGACTAATTTTGAATGTCTTAGAGGTGAAATATGGGTGCAGGACTTCACTGGAGACTGATGTGAGCATCCTGAGTCCTGCGTGTGATTAGGTTTAGACAACAAATGTCATTTGGTTAAAGTTAGGTGAGGGTTAGGGTTCCTAATACCAGTTCAATGCTAATAAAGTATACATGTCGCGTGTCGTGCTTCAAGTCGCTGTTGCCTTTTTAAATATTAAACCAAGACCATGATCTTTCCCTAACCTTAACCAAGTACTTTGAGTTGCCTAAATAAAACTATTAAAAAAAGTTCAATCATGATTTAGTTGCTACAAGTGCACATTGTGTTTCACTGAGCATTTTAGAGATACATGCAGTATCAGCTACAACTGCAAAAGAGGATTATTTTCACTATCCATTAATCTGCCAATTATCTTTGTGATTAATCAATTAATTGTTCAGCCTAGTCTTGTTGCAGCTCTAGTATTGACATTTTGCGACATGCCTGATATGTTAATTAATTAAATTTCCTTCATTATGTTGCTATATATATAAAACCATAAACATAAATGACACAGCACTGTTAATATAGTAAAGGGTCTTTGACACCATAAGCTGTTGTTTGTTGATGGATTGGAAGTACAAAACACTGACAATATCAGTTTGTTGATATAGTGTTGAAACCCTAGAGTGGATTAAACACGATTATTGTCTGGAATGAATATTATATTATTTGAAAGTGTGTTGTCAGTGGGCCTTGAGACTATCATATGCTTGTGTCAGACTCCATAGAGCTCCATTGTTACTGACGTGTGTGTATCACTTTAATGTCCTTTCTCTCAGTCCTGATCTGATATGGCTCCAAATTACTGGATCTTCTAATGAAATCCTGCATGCACACATTTACACGCAGAGAAGTCAAGTTGAGGTCATGATATATCAATGGGCCTTTTATTGCTGCAAACAACTTCCTTACAAAGCGCTAAATCAGGACATAAAAGTGTACTGTATACTGTGGAATCACTTGATCAAGTTTGTGTTTCTGCCCGAGGTTAAGCAACTTTTATACTCAGTAGAGGTCAATCAAAAGAAGAAAAATAAGCTCACCCAACATCACAGTGTGCTGCTGTGATAACCCAGTACTTATTTATCAAGGAGCCTCCGCAAAAGTGCTGACGCTCTGTTGTCTGTATCGACACAATGTACTTGATTGTATGTGGAACTGGTGCGTATCCTCCCACAATACGTCCCTGTGCAAAATCTTGACCTGCGACACACACAGAGGGAAATAAAAATGAGCTTAGATTGGATTTATAGAGAGAAACACATATAACAGTCCATAAGGGTTGTGTGCAGGCAGCACAGAGCTAACACAGTTGTAACGTTATTACTGCAGCTGCAGCGTCAGCAAGAACAATACAAGTCATAAAGAAAACAACAGTTGACTTCACTGCACAGATGCTTCAGGCTTAGCAGATCGATAAAAAGCAATCTCATCACTGAGGTACATTGATTCACAGTAAGGATGAGTCTGACCATCATCATCTATATGATGTTCATAGGCTACAGAGTTAAGAGAAGACACACTGACTTGATTTGGATTTCTACTCTTGATGCAGTGGTTTGAATCCCACACAGCAGTGATGGAAAGTATTTTCTTTTTTCGCTCCTTTATACGTCTCCACCACTACAATTCAGCTACAATACAACGACAGTTTTAGTTATAGATTAAGTTTTTACATAGAAAACATATGATGAGGTTATAAATTTGATGCACTGTTACATAATAAACGATCCAATTATTTGACCAGCTACATCCGTAAAATGCTACTAAATGCATAAGTACTAATAAACCAATACTGTCATGTATAATAGTATAACACTCAACGGGGCAATTTCTCTGATTTATGAGTATTTTGACTATTGCTAATAATAGTTACATTCTTTTACCTATGTGACATTTTCAATCCAGGACTTTTACTTGTTAAGGGTTAGAAACAATGAAAAGAGCTGCAAATCACTTAAATGGAACAACACCTTAAAAATGTGATTTACTTAAAACTAAAACCGTGCATTGGTCCTATGTTTTTTTTATAATGTGTGGCATGCTTCTCAGGGCTGTAGCTACCACTGAGGACACAGAGGTCACGTCCTCTGCATTTTTCCTGGGAGTTTGGGGGTTTTTAATAACCTGAAGAGCACTTTATGTTCTACAATTAAAAATTGACACGTGTTCGGTGTTTTAAAGGTTGATTTCAACATTATTAAACTCAATATATTTACTACTTACTACTAGTTTTAGGCCAAGGATTCAGCATTACCCCACCAGAATTGTATTGCTGGTGGTAGAGCCTTGACACAGCAGACCTTTACGTTGGGATATACATTTTTCTGAACACTTAAGTGAATAAATAAAATACGGACAATCCAAATACTTCCGAGACTTGGAGGGGCATTTGGGCCACCTTGATTCATGACCCCAGTATTTCTACGATTATCCTGGCTACCACCTTGAGAGTTTCAGACACAGGAAAGCCATCAGCATGAGACAATACCCTCTCATTACTGTCCGTGAAATTGATCTCAAGCAAAATTAGCAGCAGTGGTGCATGTCAAGAGCAAAAGGGTAACTCTATACTGTATACATGGCATGGATTGGGTGTGTGGCAGATAAACACACATACATACAGGTGCAATAGAAAGCATTGTGTAATTACCTGGAACTGAACCTTGAATTATGGGTATACTATTGCATGTCATGTGGGCTGAGTTGAAACACTAAACTGTACATTGTAGCCAGTCAATTATATGTAATTGACTGCTTACTGCTAGCTGTCATTAATGCAGACAAATTTATTTTTTGCATATTCTGTCTATGTAAACTAGTAAAAGTTTATCAGTGTCAAGCATTGTCTGTTCTGAAATTAAACTGCTCTGCTCAGTCCCAGATCCTAGACCTGCTCAAGATGTTTATCGGGGGTCTCCTTTCACGTTTTATCTTTGCAACATAATTGCCAGGCACAAAAGGGGGTGTTGGCCACAATTACTTATTGTTATTTAGTTGCCTTCATCTGTTGTTCCTGAGGTTTCAAATGTTTTTTGTTGAATAAGCACACTTTTACTGACCTTTCATTTCAAAAGCTCCTTATCTCTATCTTTGTTGTAACAATGTGCATGAGATTTTACTGATTACACTACAGTTTTAAATGAAACTTTAAAATGTAAACAAGGAGGATCAGCAAATTCAACAAACTGGTGTATTTACAGTATATAACATTTTATCACACAAAGGATTAACTAGATCAAAACAATATCACAGAACAAAATGATGCTGTGTCCCTTTTACTACTGAAATATTTTCATCTTGTGATGTTGTTTAAAAACAATTTATGCCAATTCTCCCCTTTTGCTATGACTCTGCTAGTGGGATTTATGAATTAGAGCAGTAAGAAGCTCAGTCATGCCCCGATGAAAATGTCTCTGAGTCACAATTTTTTGTCAAAAGACCATCTCTAGGGAGCGTCAGGGCTGAAAGTGGCTCAGAGTACAGCTAAAAGGGATCTTTTAAAACATTGATAAATGAGGCGCTAATAACATATGAGATAGACACATCCAATTTATGAACCCAAAACTGTGAGTGTCTTGTTTTCAGGATGTTGGACAAGCTCAACTTAATTTCCATCCCAACTTTCCCAAAGGCTTAACTTCACTTAAACACCTTTCATGCATAGGCCTACATGAATAAACTGTAAATTCAACATAAAGAAGCTTACTTACAGTTTACAGCCAGGACTTCCAGCAGTATACAGAGCAATAAATATGGCAGGTCCATAATGAGATAATGGAAAGAGCAACCTACATGCAGAGAGAGGCTTCACCTGTGTGCTACTTGTCTAATCTTAACGGCAAGACATCACACCTGCACTCTCAGGTTTCTTATAGTTCCGATTTCCGTCTCCATGGTCACCTCCTTGTCCTGGGTCAATATATAATTGAAGCTTCCCCAGCACAGCCCCTTCTCTCACCTCTTCCATGACCTGCTCAAGCTGTCCTATAAATCTTCATTGTTTTTATAATCACCCGGTTTACTGAGGGCCCATTTACTGTCACATAAAAGGTGAAGAATATACAGTGTTTATTGTGTTGTCCTCTTTCTGTATGTCAGGACGTCCTGTAGAGTTTTACCATGTTATTGTACAGCTACTCTGATATTGTAGCCCTGTCAGTGTCCAATATGTCCAATATGTGACATATTTCAGCTTGTGTTTGCAGCTCCTAATATGGATCAAATGGGCTGCTGTCGTCCTAAATGAAAGAAGACACAGTAAGGGTCCCTGCAGCTCTTTATCACTGTACAGTCTCCCCTCACTGAGTTCCCCAGGAAGGATTAATGAGGGTTTTTGACTGATGACAAGCAGCAAAGGCTTTTGTATGCGACCAGGTCAAGCCAGAGCTGCTGCTCCACATCTATTCTCGGGCCGGGTGTCATTAAAAATGGAGCACAGCTCAGGCATGTCACATCACTGCTACCATCCCTCCGTGGAGTTCCTGACCTCAGCTGGCTAATAGCCGTCTCTGTTGCCCTCCCTGCTACTGATAGCTATAGCCGCGCTCCTGGTACCTCCTCTCATCCCCTGAGTGCTGACCGCTGCCTTTTTTCCGCATGACCCGCTCCTCGGTCCAAGTACTGTCATCTCTGCAAACGGCTGCAGCTCCCCCGTTCTCACATTCATCTGTCTGGCCCTGGAATGAAAAGTCAACTATCAGCACAGCAGTATTTGATTTTATTTCATCTGTAAGACTTGACAGAGATTATAAACAAAGCTTATCAGGATTGACATTTCCTGAATGTTTTAAAATCTACTTGAAGGCTACAAGTAGTCTGTGTAGTTTTTAATTACTGATACTAGAAAAATCACTTAAGTCACTTAAAAAATAACTAATTCATGACTCTAACAAAATGTTTCAGTGCAGAGGAGACATGTAGATACTGAGATAATCTTGGTTTACAGTCATTAGACCGGGGTGCCACTGACGTCTTATCAGCACCAGTATCACTGTCATCACTTCTCTAAACAGTAGGCTACCAATGACTCAGCACTGGCCTCCAGCTCATACCTTGTGCAATTTCCCCCTTGGAAAATGGTTTTAAATTGCAAATACATTCAGATAGTCCAAAGGGGAATTCTTATTATGTATACATTTATTCTATTATTTATTTGTTATAATAATAAAATACTTAACTAACACCCAGGTAGAAATACTCCTGCATTCAAAAATTATTCATTATGCAGAATGGCGCATTTCAGAATAATGTAAATTACATTATTGGGTTATAACTATGGGTGCATTAATGAGTTCATTACTTTAATGTTGCAGCTGGAAAATGTGAAGCTCATTTTAATTACTTTATGTACTGCTGGGTAGCTTGTGAATTTCACCAAGTGATAAATAAAGTTTTATCCTATCTTAACCTATAATAATACATCATCAGTTATTTGTTGATTATACTTTATGTTGTATTATTAATCTGAATCTGCAAAGATAGATTCAAATTAGTGATTTACTAAATATGGGGAAGAGGGAGCTGAGTGTGGAGGTGAGAAGAACTGCTGCTCCGCCACATTTAAGAGGAGCCAGCTGAGGTGATTCAGGCATCTGAGCGGGATGCCTCCTGACACCTCAGGCGTCTGAGGTATTCTGGCAGACACAGAGCACGCCAGAAGGATTACAAGTCTCACCTTCCCTGGGAATGCCTTGGGTTCCCCTGGGAAGAATTGGTCGATGTGGCGCTAGATATATCTCATTTACTTTGCTGAGACTGCTACCACTGAGCCCCCAATCAGATACATTACATGCAGTGTAAAATCATGATTTCAATCAGGCAATATGATGACAGCATAGGTAACCAGACCTTGAATCTCATCAAGCATTAGGGGCCAATTTTTGGTAGGTGACAGTTTGCAATAGTCTGCTATAAACACAATATAGTTGGTCCTCTGAAAGCATTGCGGTTCAACACCAGTAGGAGCATTCAGCTCATGTCCTATAAGAAGAAGAACATCTGAACCACCGTTAGTGGTAACCCGCTAACCAGCCGCCTCTTCTGTTACCCATTTGTCATGTGTAGTGCAGTGTGTGTCCACATAGTTTTTTATGTGTTATACACATACAATTATGTACAGTATACATGAGGTAATACTATGATAAGCAGATGTACGACGTATGGTTTGTAAAATGTTCTGTTTCATGATCTGGACCCTTTTGGGAGTTCAAAGGTTTTAAATCAACCAATTATTAGGCCTACCTCCATATTATTGAAGATTATAGCCCATTTAAGTAAATATAAAGCATTTGGAAATGTATATTTAATTGGGAAAGGTAAAGCTGCAATTATTATAATACTCGAAAAGTCTTTATCTCAGTTTATCAATTTAAATGCGATTTTCTTTCCAGTTCTTTCATTGTCTCTTACTGGATTGGACAAATCCGATCCATGCCTCTTTTTTTCCTTCTTATTTTAAAACACGCTTGCTTTATGTTCACTCATTTATTTCATAGCTGAAAGGATTAGTCCATTATCAGAAAACTAATTTGTAATTTTGTAACTATTTTTGACATTTCATAGAATAAACGATTACTTGATTATTAAGAAAATATGTTTCAGTTTCAAGATTTCCAAATAGGAGCTTAATTATAGTTTCAGCTGCAGCTGATGCTCATTATGCTGCAATAGTAGCATTATAAGAATCAGTTTTTATTACTGTGGTATTAGTTTTATTACTAGAGTGGTATATACTAAAGTATGAGTCCTTTTTGTAACTCACTGAATAATGCCTTCTTATGTTAACTTTTGAAGCCATAGTCATACAGTATCTCTGGCTAAAAGTGATAAATCTGTGAGATACTAGACTAATGTAACAAAATCAGGGTAATTAGTACAATAGAACCATACCGTGTGAATTGTTAGTAACCTATCCAGAGAGTGATCTGAGAGTAAAAAAGCTTTTATATCATTTGAATTATCTATATGTTATTCATATAGTTTTAAAGAGGGAAATCAATGGAGGGATAATGTCTTTTAATTGGTTTTGATCAGTGTTCTTTTTTTTTAAAGTGGGAAAACAGATTATGTTCTTTACTTCAACAATGTAAATAAAACTGTCACAGTGACTTTTTCTTATTACATCCGCTACAGACATACAAGAAATGTATATCGTGACAAATTAGGCTGAGTGAATTTCATCACATCAACAAGGTCATAAACATTTATTTCTGTCAATAACTAGGGGATGAAGATGACCTTGTACAGGCGTTCCCATCTCAAATACCTTCATGTCCCAAGGTGCAAGCAGAAAACTATAGCTTAGAAACAGACATAATACAGGAGAGCACTTTAGCTTTGTCATGTAGTAGGTCAGTTTCTTTCTTGTAGCGTGAGATGGTCACAGTACAAAACAAGACGAAAAGATAATTTATACAAAAGATCTGGACAAGGGTACTATTACACCATAAAAGGCAACAGGAGAGCGTTGGTCCCACCAGTTGGAGATACACCGAAGGTTGCTGTGTTTGGGCTTACAGGTAAGTAAAAGGTGACACTTTTTGCTCAGAATTAATGATTAATATTCAGGGCTATGCCCAGATTTTAGGGTAAGAACACAACAACAATGAAAACAAAACTTTATTACCAGTTTAGTTTGTGTAATATATGTTGAAATTCTATTAAATTCTATATTTATTTACTACTGTAGTTTCACAATGAATGCCTTTAAGTGTCATATATACTATACCGCTACCATAATTTGGGATAATGCATTCATTTTTTTCTATTTCACACAAAGATAATTGGATTTTATCAGGATTTTTAGAGTAATTAAATTAATCGGCACATTACAAAGTGCGTATAGAAGCTGATAAAAGCCATGTTTCTGCATTACAGATGATAAGTAAAAATATGGCTCTACTGCGAAGGTCTACTGTGCTGTTGTTTTTGGCTATCTCAATATCAGGTAAGCTCCTCAATCCTAAAATGTTAATTCCTGGGTGCGATAATAAAAATATATGAAATCAAGACGTAGAACCATGTGGAAAGAGACTTTGACAGAGCACTGGCTGAGATGAGGGTGAAAACAGAAATGTATTCAACCTCTCTTTTGCATTAAGATTGTAAAAACCATAGAGCATTAAATGTGAAATAAATGGGACTTTTATTGTGAACTAAAATGACTCACACCTGTTATCATGTGTCTACAGAGACATTTACAGCGAGGATCATTGGGGGTCAGGAGGTCCGGCCGTACTCTATCAGATATCAGGCATCCCTGCAGTCTGATAAGAGGGAACACTACTGTGGAGGAACCTTAGTGCACCCTCAGTGGGTGGTGTCTGCTGCCCACTGCTGGAGACCGTAAGTAATAGTAGTAAACAGACTGAGCAGAGGTGGAGGAAGTATTCAGGTCCTTTACTTAAGTACTAAATAAAATAAATTCTTTCATGAAAAATTATTAAACAATTAAAATTGAGTTGCAAATTAATTTTCTGGCTATTGATTTATAGAACAACAATTAATAGTTTCAGGTGCACTTTTATATTCTAAGTTTAAAGTGGCATGTGAAGAAAATAGTGCAAGTCCCATAAATTTGTACTTAATTACAGTATTGAGTAAATTGACTTAGTTACATTCCACCACTAGTTTTTGAGAAGAGTAAAGACGTTGTCATTATTGCTGATTAATGAGGACAGGAGGTTTTGTGTGACAGTAAAGATGGGAAATTGTGATTTTACTGTATTGTACAATTAAAGGGAAAACTCTGACATGCCTCGTGTCTGTTTTTTGGCCCTCAGGAGCAGTTTGATGATGGTGGTGTTAAGTGAACACAACCTGGAGACAACAGAAGGATTTGAACAGGTCTTTAATGTCTCAAAGATATTTGTCCACAACTATAACTACAAGACATTCAACAACGACATCATGCTCATCAAGGTAAGCAGAAGAGTAGGGGCCTGAAATAACAGCTAGAACAATGCCATTGGTCAACATGTGTACGCTGTGCTGCCCTAACTTTGGTTTGTGTCACAGCTGAGTGAGCCGGCACAGCTGAATGCCAATGTCCAGCCGGTAAAACTGCCTGATGAAAACACTCCTGAACTTTTTATGGACGTCTGCACAGTAAGCGGCTGGGGTGTGACACAGATCTATAGTTACTACCTCTCTCCTGTGCTACGTGCTGTGGACGTGAGAATAATGCCCTACTGCACTTATTACTACTGGGGGAAGATCACTGGAAACATGCTGTGTGCTGGATCTCAGATGGGTGGCAAAGATTCCTGTCAGGTAAAGAATTATTTTTCTTTTTTCCCAATGCATGTGTTGCATACTCTGTGTATTGAATGCCTGTATAATGCATAATGTTTTATTGTATATTACATTTTATTTTATAATAACTAAGATCGAGGGGTGAGAACCAGAGGGGCGTATGTAACATTTGACCAGCTTTACAGGAGAGCCAAAACAAAAAATGACCATACTTTGAATTTAATAAACAAAGTCAAGACAATCTTTGATATTAAAATTTCATAAAACACATTTATATCTATCTTTATATTATTTCTATGAAAGTCACATGCACCTTTTTGGAACCAACAATAAAATATGAAAAAAGCTTTACATTAAAAAGTTAAAAGTAACAATAATCCATTGTTATTATATAAAATCTCATATAAAAATTACATATCATTATCATATTAGTTAACTGTCCATTGTAATGATAAAATATCTATTATATAATTTTAATAAGTAGTAAAAAGCTTTCTTCTTATCATAGTTGACCTAGCTGACTTGTGTCAGCCATTTTGACTCAAGTTCTATTCATAAATGTACAAACAGGTTTGCCCATAATACATTTCTTGGGGCCAACTTACACCCTTTTGGCCCCAAATAGTTCAGTGTGTTCAGTGTTAGGTCTTTTGGTTTTTGATCAATAACTCTGGATTGGTTTAGAATTCACATGTGCCCTTTTGGCAGTAGAAAGAGCTTATCAAGACCCTCCACTTGATATATATGTATAACTCATTTTCACCCAAACTGTCACGCCAATGTGCTCGCAATGACAATACTAACATGCTGATGTTTAGCAGTATTTACTAGTTGGCTCTAATAAATTACAGCAAAGGCAGTTTAGAATCAGTTGTGCACATATTTGGTCTTAAAAACATTAGACTAATAGAATTTTTGAATGAATTGATTAATTCATCCTGAGGGGGACATGGATGTCTGTACTAAATTTCATGCCTATCCATCCACTAGTTGTTTATACATTTCACTAAAAAACATTGTCAACCTCGTGGTGCTACAGGAAAAGCCCTGGGATCACCAGAGTCCGTAGGATTCATCCTCTCAGGACCATGAATGGCTGAATATATGTCATGACAAATCTAGTTGTTGAAATGTTTCCGTCTGGAACAACGTGTTGGACTGACTGACCCACATTGCCAAAGAAGCCTTTTTGCAAACTCTGGTGCATTTGCAGCAATGTATATTAATATGCAAAATCCATGTTAAATCAACCAAGAAATAAAAAAACACTTAATAATACATTATTAATTCTGCAAACGAGTGTATACCACTCAAGAGTGGAACTGAAAATATCTCACACCCAAACATGTTTGTTCATCCTGTCTGATTTCTCTTGGTGATCCACAGGGTGACTCCGGTGGTCCCCTTATCTGCAATGGCTTCTTCGAGGGCATTGTCTCCTGGGGTATCAGTTGCGCTAACCCATACTTCCCTGGAGTCTACACCAAAGTGAGGAACTACCGTGACTGGATCAACTGGGTTATCGACAATAACACCCCATGAACAGTCGCCACGCTTCTTGATGAGCCGCCTGCAGAGACACGCTTCTAGATGTATTCATTTTGAAAACAGCCAATTTCAATGGCATTTTCCATTACTAATAACTTTCTTTGTGTTTGTTATAGTGGAAACTTTACACACTTAGTTTAATTGCAGTTTATAATGTTGGGGTATGCTATATAGATTCATCATCTTGGAAATATGTTATTATACTTATAATTAGGCTGATTGGTGTCATTGCTCTGACATGAAATACAGAAATAAAACCATTATTATTATCATTCTTATTGTTATTAGTATTAGTAGTAGTGGTTGTGGTTGTAGTAGTAGTAGGAAATAGGTTAAAATTGCATTAATCAGTAGGGCTGGGCAATATGGTTGAAATTAATAACAATATTGAATTATTACCCAGCCCTATTATCACAGTTTATTTTATTTTCATATTGAATCCAATGACTATATATCTTTTAAAGTGATAAACACAAAAAGAATGATCCCCGACTCTTCAGTTACCTACAGCTCTATAGGGACAGTTATCTGTCACTCCGAGCAACACCTTTCACATCACATTTAGTCATTTAATCCATTGTAAATTTAAGAATATTGATTAGTACAGCTTTAAGGATGTCATACCAAAGTACTGGGTCAATAAACTGACAGGTGATACATTCCTATAGTTACTACAAGCACTGAATGAATGAATAAACCATCCACAGTGGCAATAAAGATGAGTAGTTTCTCCTTTAATAGGAACAGTCTGTATATGCTTCTATCAATCTCTTGCCTTGTCATCACAGGGATCAAAAACGACAATGAATAGCATTCTCACACACTGTTTATTAAGGAATGTCATCATTTGACTTTCTCACTAGCAGGATCAGCAGGAGTGCTTGTAAAGGGGTTTGATTATGGTTTGATTACACTATATTGCAAAGACAAGTAGACTCTCTTGTCCACATACTTTGTGTACTTCTGGTAAGGCCCAAATATGAGATGAAGATTCAGGTGTCCACACACTTTGACTCATACAGTGTATGTTAAGCATGTCTGGTAAACAATATATTTGCTGTAGGACATGGATTTCAAGTAATTAAGCTTAACAGTAAAATTGAGTAAGTAGCTGTTACGATTTGTTAAGGTTAAACGGTGTATGATCTTGTATGATCATTGAAACATTAATTGGACAAAGTTGAATATTTATGTAAGTCAGAACATGCAAATTGACATTGAGTGATGTCTTACACTCTATAAATAAATTAAAAAGTTACTTTTATTGTTTACAATATAGATTTAAATGAACCTGAGATGATAGGAAAGGCAGAAAGAATGATAGCAACGTATTCAAATAAAGCTTGCAAACAAATGGAAAAAGTTTTTAAAAAGCAAAAAAAAAAAAAAAAAGAAAAGTTACGACTTTCGGCCCTGTATATGTGTGGTTGACGTCTTGCCTTTTAAGATTTTATTTTTTGTCTCATAGGTCAAGGTTTAGGGCCACTCTTGAGACCATTTTATACACACCGGTCCACATATCCTGTCAGCTCATAGAATACGATTTATAGCTAACTGCTTGTGAATTCGGCCTCTGTGGCTCTGAAAAATAATTCACATTTATTGAGTCTTTCTGCCCCTAGTGGACGAAAACCATCAAGGCTTTGCATCACTAGTGTTAAAACTCCAGACAGACTACCTCGTATCTATTTTTCCTCACAATCTTTTTAAACTGTAGCTTTTTCCTGAAAAGAATAATATTTTGTTGTACAGTAACAGTATAGAAAATAAAGAAAAATATATTTTGGTTGTTGCCCTTCTTCTCATTAGAAGAAGGTATTTGTTGCAGGAATACTCTACAACTGATATTGTTCAGATTAGGATCAAAAATGACATTTTTCCTATTCCCCAGAAGCAAAATAAGTGCATTTTAACAATTAACAAACTATATCAATGTAATGAAATCCTTTAACAAACATTTAATATTGAATGTAATATTTGCACATTTTATAAGGTTGATTACATTTAGATTTAACATTTCTTTCTTTCTTTCTTTTTTTTTACATGTAAACATATGTGTTCATGTTTTACATGAATTTCTGTCTGAAATGTGAGGAACATTTGCTAAAATTAAGGAACGTGAGCTAAATATTGAATATTGAATTGAAAATATATCAGCTAGAAGATTATAATATATATAATCACACTTTTACAGGACACCTTATCCCTTTTTTAATATATTTTTTACTTTTTAATTTAAGTTATCTGCGTTTATGAATCTTATTCTCAGTTGTGTGATAATTAACTTATTTGCTGTTCTGCAGTTTCAACATTTGTATTTAGGTCGCGCGTCATTCTCGCGCATGCTCAGTCGCAGCTGTTTTGTTTACATAACACTGTCCTTGATATCCGGGACTTCCGGACACAAGCGGACCCAGTAAACGGCTAAAGTTACCTTTCCAGGTAAATTATGTCCGTGAAACACGCAATCAGCCGGGGGCTGGAGTTGGGCCGGTCGGTGTTTCAGCTGGGTTTACTCAAATCCGGTGGCCGAGTCGTAGCAAAGCTCCGGGCCGACCGTCTCCGTGTAGGCCCGTCGGTCCGCGCCGCTCAGCCTCGGACTTTCCTGCCGTCTCGGTACCGCTATTTCCGGACCTCGTTGAAGGGCCTGGCCGCGCAGCTCCAGTCCGCCGGCTTCAGGCGGAGGTTCGGCGGCGGGTCCCCGCGGAACAGGGCCGTGTTTCTGGCCTTCGGTCTGGGCGTGGGGCTCATCGAAGAGCAGCTCGAGGATGACAGAAAGAGCGCGGCGACGTGTCAGGAGATCCAGGTAACTTCCCCACCAGGTGAACCGCTCACCTGTCTGGACTCAAGGGCTTTTGGGTTTCTTGTATTTTACCATTTCATGATTATTTCCATTTTATGCTACTTATACTTCTTCTCCACCAGATGTAACTGACAACCATAGTTAGTATTTTGCATGCAAAACTTGTACTTAAATTATAAAATATTATTTAATGTTACAGGTTAAAGTGAATTAATTTAACGTTGTAGCCACCACAAGACTAAAATGCTGCTTACATGTTATAATAATCCAGTAATATAACTAAAATAATATAATTCTGCATAATTGTTTTGATAACCAAGTATATTTCACACTGTGGTATAACTAGTTTTACTGACAGTTTGATATTTGCATAGTATCATGGATTTTATACAGACCTAATAATAGATAAAAGTTGTCCACTTGCTTTGCACTAATCCTGTCAGTGTCCCTTTTACTACCACTACTACTACTAGTAAGATTGATGCCTCAGTTGATGTGGTTAAGCTTGCAAAAGATGATGCTTTTGACAGTCAAACAGATCAGTTTTAGGAGCTTTAATCCAGAGTGTGAACACTGTGTATCCCCTGACTGAATCTGTTATCCTGCTACTACCTTTCTGTATATTAAAATAAATATTTCTCCCAATCTGCAGGCGGTGTTTAGTAAGAAAAGATTTCAGAGCCCACTCAAGCCATTCACGTCCGGATACAAACTGGAGGATTACGTTATTGGGAATCAGATTGGGAAAGGCTCCAACGCTGCTGTGTACGAGGCTGCAGCTCAGTTCGCCCCTCCGGCGGAGAGCAACAGCTCCCTGGTGCAGCTGAGAGAAGAGGAAGAGGAAGAGGAAGGGAAGACCACTCGATTTCTGACATGCTGCTCCCTGAAAACCTTCCCTTTGGCTATCAAGATGATGTGGAACTTTGGGGTTGGTGTTCTACCATATTCCCCACTTTTTCCGCACAATTTTATGTATTAGTCCTGCATGGGAAACCAGATGACAGGCACACATCAGTACTGACGGGTGTTTTTTTTTTTTTTGATTTGCAGACAGGGTCATCAAGCGAGGCGATATTAAAATCCATGTCACAGGAGCTGGTGCCTGCAGCCCCCCTGGCCTTAAGGCAGGAAAAAGAACTTGCTCTGGATGGGTAAGTATTATATTCTCAGTGCTTTCATACGTCATTACTTGTCCTGCAGTACTGAACAGGGTGTATGTAAAAGATGCTCATGAAGATGCTCTGTGATCTGTCTGCATGCAGATATTTTGGAGTCCTGCCCAAAAGAGTGTCAGCACACCCGAATGTGATCAGAGTGTACCGGGCTTTCACAGCGGACGTCCCATTGCTACCAGGTGCCCAGGAAGAGTATCCAGACGTCCTGCCAGCCAGGCTTAACCCTGCTGGTCTGGGCAACAATCGCACTCTTTTCCTGGTCATGAAGAAGTAAGACCTGAAGAAAATCTTAAGGATTATAATTTTAAAAGCTGTGAACAAGAACACTTAAGGCACCCAGTTCAGCAGAATTAGCATCTTGTCTTCTTCTGTGCTACAGCTACCCCTGCACGCTGCGACAGTACCTGGAAGTGTCCACACCAGGCTGCAGGCAGGGCTCTCTGATGGTGCTGCAGCTCCTCGAGGGGGTCGACCATCTGTGCAGACAGGGTGTTGCTCACAGGGATCTCAAATCAGACAATGTGCTGATGGAATTTGACTCTGGTGAGAGAAATATTCAGTCAGTGAGAGAACAATTCAGGATTTGATTCTGTCATTTCTATGTTAAAATGTCAATTGATTGTGCTTTTTTGCAGATGGCTGCCCACGTTTAGTGATTACTGACTTTGGCTGCTGCCTGGCCCAGAGTGACTCTAGTCTCCAGCTGCCCTTCAACAGCATGTGGGTCAACCGAGGAGGGAATGCCTCCCTCATGGCCCCTGAGGTAGGCTTAAGTAGCTCTTTATTGTTGTTAAGTAAAAGAAGAATGTCCAACAGTTGCTGAGCCGTCTCTTATTGGCCCCTGAACAACTTGTATTTGTTCAATTGTTAATCAAGAATCAGAGCATAAGACTGTATGTTGTGGCCTTTAGCAAAACACGTCTAAACACACAGATATATACATATTTTTAAAACATACATACTGTATATTTCCATGCGTTTTATGACAGCAGCATTAAATTACCCATAATCACAATTTAAACAACCCTCAGAGATATGGCTTTAATACAAAGGTTGCTCATCAGTACATGTGTGCTCTCATGAAAATGTTCTTTAATGTAGTGTACGTAAGAGTAAAACTCCTCCATGACTTTCACTAAAAATAACAAAGACAAAGATGTTTTTTAAAGGGATTGTCCTTTGGTGCGATAAGTAATTGTGATAAGTACAAATAGAAGTTTGACAAACTTAGAAAAACATTTTGTTTTAATTAATTACTTATACAATAATAAAAGTTATAACCGTTAACTATAATATTACTTTTCTTTAATAAAGACATGTTTTCATGATGTGTCTGTCTGCTCAAAGGTGACCACTGCAGTTCCAGGGTGCGGTGTGGTGATTGACTACAGCAAGGCGGATGCCTGGGCCGTGGGTGCCATCTCCTATGAGATATTCGGCCAGCATAACCCGTTCTATCGAGCTGTGGGACTGGAGAGCCGGAGCTACCAGGAGAAGCAGCTTCCTCCTCTGCCCTCCAGCGTTCCAGCTGATGTGCAGTTAGTGATCCGATTACTCCTCAGGAGGAACCCGAGCAAGGTATAGCAGGGGTTGTGAGGGATTTGTTAGGACACTGTGTGCTCAGACAATGATTGATATGACCGGACGGGGTGTCTACAGGTGCTGGGAACACTCATAAACCACATCATCTAAGCATTATTTTGAAATGTTGTAATCAAAGCAGTGACATCATATTGTTATATTTTAAGTATTTTAAGTCAGTTTTTCTGGTAAGAAGTTAAACCAGTTTTGTTCATGTTCAATACAATCTAATCACTCTAAACAACTTTAATATTAACAATAACCTCATACATGTTATTGTTACTCTGCAGCGCCCCAGCGCCCGTGTGGCAGCCAACATGCTTCATCTTAGCCTCTGGGGACGGAAGGCGCTGGCCAATCAGGACAGCGTTGGCATGAGGAAGCTGGCTGATTGGCTGCTGTGCCAGTCTGCCGTGGTTCTCCTGAAGGGCTGTAGTGGACCCAGTGGGAAGATGGTGGAGGCAGAGCTTCAGAGGAGCTTCCTGTCTAACCTGGACCTGGAGGACCTGCGCACCGCTGTGGGCTTCCTCCTGTATGGGCGAGAGCAGCGTCAGGCCTGCATACTGTCTGCATAGATCCACACTCACTCATTTAGACACATAGTTTAAGAGTCATTGATATGCATTGACTGGGAGCCTAGAGGTAAAACTTGCTTTGATATTTACTCAGACCTCTATATTTGTAATGTTTATAGTCCTAGTGGCTAATGACTATTGAGGCGAACTCCGCTGACAGTTTTTCCCAGCATGTGTTCTCACTACTAGCGCCCCTTTATGCCAAATGCACAGGTCTTGTGGGTGCATTGCATCATGGACTATTGAGGTTACTGTTGGTGGAGAAAAAAACCTTGGTATCTGTGTTTTCTACGATTCATATCTCATGAAATGAGTGAAGGCAGAGAAATGCGAGGTACTAACGACTGCTGGTATTTCTGCTATACGAGTGGATATTTTCTTTTACAAGCTCTGATGCACTTTGTTGATATTTGGTAGGAAAGACCCCACACATACAGTTGTTGTTACCTGTGTTTGATTAATATTGGGCTGTGTAGAAGTTTTGGACTGATAAAGCTGAAGGCCAATGCAGATATTTTACATGAGTAAAAGGTACATACTGTACTTGTCAGACCTACTGTGTAGGGCGAAATTAAGTTTAACATATTCACAGGTAACATGCAGCGTTTAAACAGTATGTCCATCAAACTGTCGGTGGGGGTCTGTGTAAGGTAGTGAGCCAAACAATCGCGTATTCACTCATTCTGCACAATGTAGTACATATAAAATCCTCCCCAACATGTTACTACACACAGTAGTTATCACTATGACGATGGTAGATAACATGGATCATGCCGATTATTGACCGACCCTAAGGATGTGATTTTGTTTTGTTCCTGTGGTTTGCACTTTATGTCCATGTTTGCACTTGCTCAGAGCCATTGTTATGGCTTACTGCTGTTTGTTTGTTGCAAGTTTATCTATAAATGCTCTCATATTCTGGTAAATTATTTTTAAAAATCTATGATTTGAATAGAGCAACATAATCTTTCACACTTCAGTAGTATCTGTTAACAAAACTAGTCACATTAAGCCTCCAATTAAATATCATAATCATGTGGTCAGTTACAGAGTGTGTAAGTTTTCATACTAAAGATGGTGGGAAATATTTTGGATATATGTAGATTTTTCTGCTGTGTTTCAGAATAAAAGTGTCTGTCTGAAAAGAGCTCCGAATGGATCGTGCAAATCATTCCTCTTGTTTGTAAGTTTACATCTGCGAGTTAAGTAAATTTAGATACATTTTTCAAGTTAACAGAGTTGGTGTCATACACAATAAGACGATTTAGCAACAATAGTCAGGAGGAAAAGATTCGAGACACAAAATTACTTACAGGCTAAAGCAAAGGTTAAAGATGCATTAGACTCAAATATAATTGGATATCTGGCAAAGGGGAGCCATAGCTCAAATATGCTGATTATTTTTTAACTACAAATATAACACATACTTAAAATGTGTTAAAGTAATTACTTTTAAAATAAATTGATAAGTTTAATGCAAACACTGTGGGTACTGTAGATATTCTGCAATATTTGCCAGGTAATGTACAGTGTTTTTCTGCTGTACAGCTTTTTCTCAAACTTACCTACTATTTGTTTATAATTTCCTCATCTGAATGAATAAGATTTAGTATTTCAAGATTATAAAGGACAAATCATCTGCACCTAATAGTTAATTTGTCAGTATTCAGTAAAACAAGACAAACAACTTCACTTGACAGTAACTTTATTTAGGACAGAGCAAAACTGGCATTTAAATTTACTCTGAACATGACTGAACTGGTATTTTAGTACTTAATAGATAACATTTCTGTTTGAAATGTATTTAAGAACAAGTTAAATCATTTGTTTCCTGCTTAAATAACACCTTTATGACTTGAGTATGTCCTTTAATATTCCTCTCCTTCTTCCTCTCCTTCACCCTCAATGGAGTCGACTCCAACCTCCTCGTAATCCTTCTCCAGAGCTGCCATGTCCTCTCTGGCCTCGGAGAACTCTCCCTCCTCCATACCCTCACCCACATACCAGTGGACGAAGGCACGCTTAGCGTACATCAGATCGAACTTGTGGTCGAGACGAGCCCAGGCCTCTGCAATAGCAGTGGTGTTGCTCAGCATGCACACGGCCCTCTGGACCTTGGCCAGGTCTCCACCAGGAACTACAGTGGGGGGCTGGTAGTTGATGCCGACCTTGAAACCAGTGGGGCACCAGTCCACAAACTGGATGGAGCGCTTGGTTTTGATGGTGGCAATGGCAGCATTCACATCTTTGGGCACCACGTCCCCACGGTACAGCAGGCAGCAAGCCATGTATTTGCCGTGGCGAGGGTCACATTTCACCATCTGATTGGCGGGCTCGAAGCAGGCGTTGGTGATCTCTGACACTGAGAGCTGCTCATGGTAAGCCTTCTCAGCAGAGATGACAGGGGCATAGGTGGCCAGAGGGAAGTGGATACGGGGATATGGCACCAAGTTGGTCTGGAACTCTGTCAGATCAACATTGAGGGCGCCATCGAAACGAAGGGAAGCAGTGATGGAGGACACGATCTGACTGATCAACCTGTTCAGGTTGGTGTAGGTAGGACGCTCGATATCGAGGTTCCTGCGGCAGATATCGTAGATGGCCTCGTTATCCACCATGAAGGCACAGTCAGAGTGCTCCAGGGTGGTGTGGGTGGTCAGGATGGAGTTGTAGGGCTCCACCACAGCGGTGGACACCTGGGGAGCTGGGTAGATGGAGAACTCCAGCTTGGACTTCTTGCCGTAGTCGACAGACAGACGCTCCATCAGCAGGGAGGTGAAACCAGAGCCGGTGCCACCTCCGAAGCTGTGGAAAACCAGGAAGCCCTGAAGGCCAGTGCACTGGTCGGCCTGAGGACAGAGACACAGAGACAGTGGTCAAATATACAGATAAACTACTGTACAATGATTTTGTTTGGTATTTTGAATCAAAATTAGGAATGGATCCCTCCTGACATCAAGTTACACACCAGTTTGCGGATCCTGTCCAGCACCAGGTCGATGATCTCCTTGCCGATGGTGTAGTGTCCACGGGCGTAGTTGTTGGCGGCATCTTCCTTGCCTGTGATCAGCTGCTCAGGGTGGAACAGCTGGCGGTACGTCCCAGTGCGGACTTCATCTGTGGAGACAGGTTGAATCCCAAATGACTTGAGTGTTTGAATACATTAAATCAAGACAAAATGATTCAACACTTCTGGGAGCATACCGATGACGGTGGGCTCCAGGTCCACAAAGACAGCCCTGGGGACGTGCTTTCCGGCTCCAGTCTCACTGAAGAAGGTGTTGAAGGAATCGTCTCCTCCGCCGATGGCTTTGTCACTGGGCATCTGTCCATCCGGCTGGATGCCATGTTCCAGGCAGTAAAGCTCCCAGCAGGCATTGCCAATCTGGACACCGGCCTGACCGACGTGGATGGAGATACACTCGCGCTGTGGTCCAGAGAAAGTAGATTTGGATTAAAGAGGTTAAATCTTGAACTGCTGACGAATAGCAATGTCAGGGCCAAAATTAAAACAATTGGGCCTTTCAAATTCCGATGCCAATTTCTCCAAAATAGGAGCTTTTTTTTGGAGACAGGCTTTAAATGAACAGCAAGATGCTTCAGATCAGCACAAACTGCTTCAAATAATAAGCCCCATCTTGCATAAACAGCTTCACACCACTTTGTTTTCTGTGATAGCATTTTCTTTGTACAGGAGCCAGTGCATTTTCTGCTGCGACATAAAACTGTCTATTGCTATGTGTCTATGGCGCATACAGTAGGATTACTGTACAGAGAGAAGATTATCTAGGTCAGACATGTTGCAGAGTCTGCTGTCTCTTTAAAAAGCCACATTCAAATTCTCACTGACGATATGTAACATGGAATCTCTCATTTATCATATTTCAATTAATTTTAGTATATGTCAAATAGAGATATTATAGGTTCGTTTCATGTAGCCTAACACACAAAGACAGCCATTTCACATGAAATGATCTTCAGAACAAAGAGCACTGAATGATAATAATATAATATAAATATATATAAGTGCTGCAAAAAAGGGCCAGAAAATTAGGTTGACAAGCCTGTAAATTAGCGTGAAACCAGGGATCAAGCAATGGCATCTGAGCTGATTTAGGAGAGTTATGTGGGGGAAGGATTTGGGCGTTTGTTGTGCAAGGATGCATGAGACAGCGTGAAAACATACGATTTCTTTGTCTCACAGCAGGGACAGCCTTTTAATAACGGAACAATAACAAGCACGACATAAAGCGCGACCAGTGAAGGGGTAACGGTGGAGAAATCTCAGACGCACGACCTACTTTCCTCCGCCTCCCGTTTAATATACGGTCAGACTCTCAGAGCGATAAGCCTGGGAATAAAATGCCACAAATGACATTTTTTACAAAAAATCGCACTTACCATGATGTCTTGTCGATATTATGCAATGTAATGAGACAAGCTCGAGGAGTGAGTGTGTCCGAGGTGTGCGGGTGTCTGCAGCTGCTCTGCCTCCCGAGGCGGACAGGTGAAGTGCGCTCACAGAAAATCCTCCTCCGCCTGCCGCAGTGAGCGTCTCTCCTCCAGAACCAGAACCAGAACCACCAAGAAACTGCGGTCCAGGAAGGACTCTGTGCCCCAAAACCTCATGTGGAGGATGCAACACTGGGGGGGGAATGTTTAAGGTATGTGAACTCATAGATTTACACCTGCTGTCCAAATTACAGGAAGTTTAAACCTGAACCTAAAACAAATCTGATGATGCTCTGGGACCAGGACTTCATTTTACTGAACATTTTAAAAGTTCATTATGTACAAGGTCTATAAATGGGCCCATAGAATCCACAAGAATCATTATTATGCCTTTTTGAATTGACTGTTATTATTAGTTGTTGTGCCATATTTTCTATTCCCTGCCAATAACTTAAACTGTATTTTAATGCTGCGAATTATACAGGAGTACAATGGTGGCATGTAACTAAGTACATTTACTTATTACTTTAGTATTTTGATTTTATGCTACTTTATACTTCTACTCCTCTACATTTTGGAGGCAAATATTATACTTTTTTTTCTCAACTACATTTATTTTATAACTTTAGTTTCTACTTAATTTGCAGATTTATTGTATTAATACAAAATAAACTTTAAGGAAATTTGTGGAAATACACAAGTGATGTTCATGATTTGTTTCCAATAAAAAACAAATGTCTTCAGTATGAGGGTCACAGAATGAGCTCATTTTAATCCCTTTATAAACTGTTGGACACTTTAAAAGCACAGAAATACATTTTTCAAACTGATCATATGTTTTGTTTGCAAAATCTTAACTGAAGTGCTGTAAAAAATTTGGGTGGAGCAAAATAAATGTGGTGAACTACAGATCCAGCGTCTTGTTTGTTTCTGATCTGTGGTCTGCTGCCTTCACGCTCACAACCGTGTCGGAACTTTGAAACTCGCAAGCTCGACCCCGACATTAAAGAAGCAACAAGTGTTTATCTCACCGCAGAAACGTACGGCCATTTAACTAGACTTTAAATACTACCCCGTGTACTTTTAGTCATTCCCCTACTTTTGATACTGCAGGGGAAATTACGAGCATACAAGGAAACACTGAAGGCAGCAGTGAAAGTCGGTCACACACACACACACACACACACACACAGAGTACACCCACAACTCTCCGCAGGTATGTTTTCATTGAGCAGAAACCTAAATTTCAGTCGCACTATTATTTCCTGCAGAGGGGCTGCAGCGGACTTGTCCTCCACGTGGCCGGGACGGACCGTGTCCCCCCGCAGGGCCGGCCGGGATCCGTGCGTGAGTCCCCGCAGAGAGCTCTCCGGGAGCCGCTACAATGTGCCGCCGAGCGCCGCGGTCGTCGCCCGGGTGTCGGGGATCCCCACCATGGCCAAGTTACCGTTCCGGGAGACGGCGGACGGGCTTGACGCGGCGTTTGTCGGCGTCCCGATCGACACCGGGACGTCCAACCGACCCGGGGCCAGGTGGGGTTCCTACCTCTGCAGGCCAACATGAGTCACTGTCACTTACAAGTCTGCAACAGTAGCACGAGGTTGTTGAGATAAACTCAATTTAGTTCCTAAGGAGAAATCATTTATGTTATTCTCTACTTTTTGTACAGTGCAAATATAAGCAATGCATGTATCAGTGGTGGAAGAAGTTTTGTTTGGTTATTTCTACTCTATACTTAAGCAAAAGCAGCAATTTAAATACTCCACATTACTTACTACAAGTAAAAGTCCTGCATTCTGCATTTTGATCACATGTTTTGTGTGTAAAATCTTCACTTGAAAAGTAAGAAGTAGGCCAAACTATTGCTGTGTGAATGTAGTGTTGTATAACAGGCAATATTTCCCTCTCAAATGTAACGTTTATGCCATAAACTGGAGATACTCAAGTACACGTACCTCAGAACTGTACTTTAGTAAATGCACTTTATTAATAGAAACAGTCCAAAATGAACCAGTTTGCTTCACAGCTGCACTGAGATGAAATACCAGATATTCCCTCCACCTCTGCAGGTTTGGTCCCAGGCAGATCAGAACGGAGTCTGCCATGCTGAGAGCTTACAGCGGCACCGGGGCGGCACCCTATGAGTCCCTCATGGTGGCCGACATTGGGGACGTCAATGTGAACGTGTACAACCTGAAGGACACCTGCAAACGCATCAGGGAGACCTACAGGAAGATCCTCGCTACCGGCTGTATCCCTCTGACTATGGGTGAGAGAGGAACATGTTTACAGAATTCTTTTCACCTTCGAGACAGTCAGGAGAGTCGAGCACGCTCAGTAAATGATCTGTAACAACCAAAACAAGTTCTGCAATGTCATTATAAACTGTAGCTCATGTTCGATCAAAGGTCAGACGTTAAGGAGATTTGGTGTCTGCAGGTGGCGATCACACAATTGCATATCCAATCCTGCAAGCTGTTGCTGAGAAGTAAGTAGGCTGTGCTTCATTGTCAGGGGTTTTACGTGACATATCTGATCAGACGAGTCTGACGAATGCCCATTGCAAGTTTTGAGCGCTCAAGATGAGATGTTCAGGGTCCAAAAGCCAAAGATACTCCATATAAATTCATGCAAAAATATTGAAAAACAGTAAATCTTTACATTTAAGAAGCTGGAATCATCATCGGTTGATAAAACGACACATCTTGTCAGTTATCCAAAATGTTTTAATCTCTAGAACAGATATTATACCATAAATGTGCTGTTATGCATTAAACTGCATGGCTTTTTGCATGGCTGTGCATTGATTGCAGATGTATGCCTTCCCATGACAAAAACATTATCTACCTGACCATTTCCCACACTGTGTTCTTGTGCCTCACTCAGTCTCTTCTGTAACCATTTGTCAGGCACGGCCCGGTGGGTCTGGTCCACGTGGATGCTCACGCTGACACCAGTGATGTGGTCTTGGGGGAGAAGATTGGACACGGGACTCCATTCAGACGATGTGTGGAGGAGGGGCTGCTGGACTGCAAGAGGGTGGTCCAGATCGGCCTGCGTGGTACAGACTACTCTCCAGATTCATATCAATGGAGCCGGACCCAGGTAACTCTGTTAGGTCTCGTAGATAACATTAGGCAATGGCTCGGACAAATACATTGTAAAGACAGACAAAAGATAATTGTGTCAGCCAATAACACATATTGTATGTATTGTAAATTTTGCCGTTAATAATAACGTTGCATATTGTCCCATTTTAAGCAAAAAAAAAAAGAACAATTGTTTTTGAACAAACAAGTCTCATCTGTATGTTGTGCAGGGTTTCCGTGTGGTACGAGCAGAAGAGTGCTGGTTCAAATCTCTTGCACCTCTGATGGCTGAGGTCAGGGCTCAGATGGGCAGCGGTCCAGTATATCTCAGTTTCGACATCGATGCTCTTGACCCGGGCTTTGCCCCTGGAACCGGCACGCCAGAGATAGCGGGGCTTACTCCCATACAGGTAAACATGGTGAAACAGACTTTAGTCCCTTTGAACTATTATCACTTTAATCTGATGACACAACCTTTTCATATTACAAGTTAGTAAAGAATTTGTGCTGTCACGAGGTGAATTTTCTGTACTTATTGGTATTCTGTATGAATACTGATATATTTTTGTTATCTTGGTTGGGTTAGGGAGTTGAGATTATCCGAGGCTGCCGTGGTTTAAACCTTGTTGGATGTGATCTAGTGGAGGTGTCTCCACCCTATGACACCACAGGTACTTTTCACATTTTACTTTTTGTCAAATTATTATTATTATTATTATTATTATTATTGTTAAAACCATAATTTATTATTTCCTTTCCTCCACAGGGAACACTGCGCTGACTGGTGCCAACCTCCTTTTTGAAATGTTGTGTGTCCTCCCCAAAGTTACATACTACTGATCAGTACAGACCACACAGAACAGACCAGGTAGTTTGTTAACAATGAACACGCACATCTTAGTTTCAAACGAGCAGGTTGTCCTGCTCAATAAACCGCTAAGGGAGGCAAATTTTGCAAAAATGAATGTTTTAATCAATAAACATTGATTGCATTTTATTACAACCATCAAGATAAAAAATACACTATTAATGACCAATTGAAACAGCCAACTGTAACAAACATCATGTAGTCTAACTTTACGTATTAATGATATTTTTACAGTTCATGTTGACGAAACAAATTAATAAATCAAGCACACACTAAGTTTGACTTTGCTTTCTAAAAAAACAGCTCACATGAAAACATCAAGAATTTCTTTTTTAATAATAATGTCTTAAAAAACACAAATGCAAAATGCAAATAAAACCGGGGGTAGAGAAAGCAGAACTACTGTCTTTCCTCAAACTTGTAGTAATGTTTTAATTTACCTGTATATATAAACTGGCTTGTCTATGTTTACGTTAGAGACCAAGCGGCCTCTGAAAGGTGCAAGTACAAGCAGTCCTTATACACAAAACTCTTGTCTACTTAGACAAATATTTTTAGGGTTTTGAGTCAGTGTGCAGACATTGCTCTTTTCATCAATGCTTATTTCCAGCAGCCGTGCACCTACATGCGATGTGTGCACTGTGAAGGAAATCTTAGAGCTGGTTCACTCGATACAGAAGAAGTTTCAGGAGACCTGGATGTAGGAATATTTATTGAAGCTCATTCGAGGAGAAGTGGGGAAAACAACAATATGTGAAACACAGCTTGCTGCTACCCAAATCTGAAGATGGTGTCTTGAAGCTCAGTACTTAATCCTCCCCAGACCTGCAAAGTTTCACTACATCCAAATAGGGTTATTTCTGACTCAGCCTGGCATGTGTGAGGATTCTATTGGATATCGGACCTAAACAAGATAATATGTCAACACTTGCTGTCCTAACAACAGCACGGCCTCTGTACAGTGTGTATTATCCAGCATCTCCAACCAGGCGCCAGTCTGTTGTGTGACCTTCGTCTACCGGATGCCAGAGCCAACTCGGCCTTGTCAGGCGCACAGAGACAGTCAGGTGAACAGAGACAGACAGTTGACCTGACCTGTGAAGTCTTAACTTACTTTCAACCTACAAGAGGGAAGTTTAACATACAAGAAGGAAAAATCCTTCACATGCACAACTTTCAAATGTCTCATCCTTCCTGTAATGCACTGCCTATACCATGTTCATCAGCATTACTACAAACAAGACAGCCACATATTTACCTGCTACACAGTCTCTGAGGGAGAAGGTCTAATACAAACTGCCTCGGAGCCTCTTTTGCTACAGCATCATGGAAAATAATTGCCATTAATGAGTTAAAGTATAGTTGGGATGCTATGAGCACCAAGGTGACTGGATATACTCAAACACACACACATACATTAACTTTTTCAGCTTACATAGAGGACCCGGCTGCTGGATCATTTTGGATGTGGGTGCAGCTGAAGCACGAGTCAGATGTGATCTTTATCAGGTTTGGTGTCCTGTAGCTGTCAGGCAGCCTGTCGGTGCCATTCTGGTCAGAGTGCAATGTGTACTTGGCTGACAGCAAAGTCCCTCTGGTTCTTGTTGTAGGAAGGAAAGTTGAAGAAGGGCTTGTCGTGGCCATGATGATCAAAGTCTGCAGTACAAACTGGGGACAGGTAGTTTGAAAAACATGGGTATTTATCAGGTAGTGAAGGTATAGCAATGTAAACTTATAAATTGCATTATGGGAAGTGTGGGATCTAAAAGTCAGGATATCTCGGGCTCATGGGGAACATTAGTTTTCGAAATTTGTTTGTTCTTTATCTAAAAAAGACATGTTTTGAGGTGTTAAGTTATCCATTGGTGAAGCAGACAAGTAGTTTACCACGTGGCCTATATCTGTGTGTGGTTTATATTTAGGACATGTCTCTGATGGGACAGCAACTCAGGACAGTTAACTGTGTTTTTATATTTACTTGACGCTTGAGTCCTGTCTTTGCACTGCATGGAGAAGTCACTGTAGTGTAATGCCCCGTCTGACTCCAGTAGAGGGCACTTAATGATCAGGTATACTGTGTTTAGCGAGAGACATCTCTTTTACTGAAATCTGCAACAGCAGTTCTATTTTCTACCAAAATAAGGGAATCTCTGTCTTTTAATAACCAGGAGCTTTCTATAAAAACATTTAATTGCCATTAATTTATTAAGTAAAACGTTGAGTGGAGTGGAACTACCCTTCAGGAGTGCCAGTAAAGCCTCTAAAAAATATGTGTCTTGAGGGCATGAAAAGTACATTCATGGCAGCAGAGCAGGTTTACTGCCCCGTCAAAGAAAACAACAAATCTCTGAGGATTAGGTCTAGTCTCCTTAGTTGAACTCTGCTACATTGATTTGTAACATTATTTCTTAAATCTTTCTCTGGCAAGTCCCCCAGTTTTATGGAAGTGCAGGATTTAAGAATTGGAGCACCCCCCCCTTTGATTAAATATGAGCTTTTGTGTGCAGAGAAGCTGCAGTCATAAAATGTATTCCATTCACTGACACGTAATAAAAATCCCACAACGGCTGACCTTCTCAAGTTCAGATTCAGATGAGCTGTAAGACTTAATGTATGCTCGTATATGTGTTTATAGGTGAGTCACAGTCGCTTCCCTGGTGCTGTGTATGATGTGGATGAACAACATGAACAAACGACCTCGAAGCTGCTGGCAGGGCCAATTTTTCCTTCATCCAGGCCTGTGGAGGAGGTAGCTAAGAACGTTATACTGTTGAATAAAAATAATAAAGCATTTGTAAAATTCATGCATGCTGCTCCCCCTTATGTTGTCATAGTCAGTTTTATCTGGTGTTGTTTGGGTGTGTGTGTGTGTGTGTGTGTGCATTGTATTCGTGCATTTGTGTTTATTTTGGTGAAGGATAGCACAGTCTTTCGGATGCCAGTCACAGATATAGATAGACTTGACTTGCTATATATGTCCTCTTAATGCCTCTTTGACTATGTGACAAACACAGGCTACGTGTCTTGGAGAGACTCCCAGTCGGGCTCCTGATACGTCAAGACTGGACTGTCTCCTTGAGGGAAAAGCTGCCACCAGTGACTTGGTGACTTGTTGATGATGGTGAGCTTCTCTCATTACACCATCCAAATGAGCTTTAATCCTCTTGACCATTTAGCGCTTTTTGTTTTACACATAGACACATTTGATTGTTAATCATGACATCTGCCAAAACTCTGCAATGGGGTTCTACAAGACAGTGCCTGGTTCCTGTCACATCCTCTGCAGACTTTCAAACCTAAGCGTAGGGGCAGAGATTAGCTGGACAATACTCAGTTTCACTTTCAGGGAATGTGTCAACTTCAATGCCAAAGGTCATGACTGTAATTTCTTTGGATAATGTCTTTACAGAGTTGCAAGATGAATTAATTTACCTAATTTTGGCTTTTCGTTTACTATCACAATCATGTCTTACTGTGTATTTAATGGTTGGCAACTTAAATAGGTAGGTGTTATCTTGAGAATTTGGTTCAGGTTAGTCTTGGTGTCTGACACATAGTAAGCTGCCAATTTTCAAGAGTAGATAATAAACAAAATGTTCAATTTGTACTCTGAAAAGTGATTTAAAAGATTTTGCAAGTCTCTTTAATAAACTGCTCTTATTAATGAAATTCCTGTGATTCCTCTTCCAGTATAACTATGTATATCAGAGTCCAAGGGGCGTTAACCCCCGCTGAGACGAGCGGAAGCGTTTCATATTTTTTGGCTGATCCGTCGCTCATTGTCACAGCTGTTTTTCTACAGCTGCATCGTCCAGCTCCAGTTGGCAACACACACTGTGCTACAGCAACTCTAATGTAATACACAGAGCTGGCCGGTGCTGGTGAGTCATCTGACATCTTCGCCACCATACCTCATGGGCTGAATTTAATAATGTGTGCAAGCACAGCAACATGACTGGGATTGAATCAGATTTAGCTTGTGCTCAAAGACCGCTCCTAAACGTAACGTTATGAAGGACCGTCCCAGCTGGATGAAGTTGTCTCTCAGTACGTAAAGCTGTTAAATAAGCCTGACATTAATATCTGGATTTGGTTATTTGCTTCTATGGTTTATTCAGCTCTCTACCCCTGCATAAATCACAGCTCACCAGCTGTGCTAGCACCTAAGCCTCTCTGAAAGCCAGAGAAAAGTTAGACATAAAACGTTTGTATTACATTATGTTGTTCTTAGCAATAATTTAGATTATTTGGGCAATTTATACTGTAAACATGCCAATTAAACAGGAGTGTACCCTGCTAGACTCTGAACTCCAAACACCAATAGATGGTGTTTGTGAGCCACAGAGGACTTGTGTTGGCAACGCAGGAGTCGAGGATGCCGAAGGAACCTTAACATTTGGTACGTTGGTTTCGGGACCTATAATAATGGGTTGAGAGAGTTTTTAATAAACAAGTTTGACACAATTTTTCCAGAATTTTTTCTGCTGACAGAAGGCGAGGGAGGAGTCCCTAAAGCGCACCACTGTGGTCAGTGAGATGCTTCTATTATGTATTCACAGTCAGAGACCGGATTGATTTCTCTGTGGTATTCAAGAAGAATCCGAAGAAAACACATTTCTGTTTTGAGGCCTGCAGTTTACTAGTGATTCAGCTTCATAGATAAAACATGTGGTTTATATATGGTGGTCTTGAATATCAGCAAAAAGCTCAAAAGTGAAATAACAAATATTGCAAATGTTGATTATTTGACATTTCAAGCAGTGATTCCCAACCTTTTTGGCTTGTGGCATCTTAAAATGAAACACCTTGCAACCCCCCCTTGCATATGTCTACCAATTGTGACCAAAAAAGATGAGATTACATGGGGGTCTGAAAAAAGAAATAGAGCTTTGGGTGGCACATGCAGGTTTATTTTTATTTTTATTTTCTCTATTATTATTCATCTTGTGACCCCAAAGATGTATCTTGCGTACCCTCCCAGAGGTGCCGATCCCCATGTTGGGAACCAGTGCCCTACAGTGGGCCCGTGGTGTGTCCATTCATTCTTTTGAGGTCCTACATACCTACAGTATACACCCACCTGGCTACGATCATTTTCTCTGCTTTTGTTGTGTTTCCTTTTTATTACACAGCCATCGCACAGTAACACAGTAATTTTTTACTTGGTAACTGAACCTTTAATTTTTATAACACTGCTTTTGTAATAAAATTAGATGGAGAGAATACAAATATCACAGGTGCTACATTCACAACATACCAACCAACTTGATAAGCCCGTTCTGTTCATCTCCTTTTTAGCCTATTTTGGTGAGCAAATGAGAGCCGCTCCTCGCCATTTCTATTCAGGCTTCAGCTTTTAATTGGCAACAGCTGTTCTCTCACGTCTCTGAGTGTTACAGTATGCTCTTTACACTGGTTACATGAATGGACGCAAGCATGCCGTCCTCCACACTGGGCCTGACTTCAGTCCTGACAAGTGGCTCACCATGTATTTCTGTGTGTGGCTTGTATTGAGGACATGTCTCTAATGGGACAGCAACACAGGACAGTTGATTGTGTTTTTATTTTTACTTGATGCCTGAGTTGGTCCTTTGTGTACACTGCATGGAGAAGTCATGGTAGTTTTAGTGTAGTGTACCTTCTAACTCCAGTAGAGGGCACCTAATGCTCAAGTATACTGTGTTTAGCTAGATAGATCTTTTTTAATTAAGTCAACAACAGTTCTATTTTCTACCAAAACAAGTGAATCTCAGTCTTCTAATGACCAGGAGCTTTCCATAAAAAACATTAAATTTTACCATAACTTGTTAAGTAAAACACTGAGTGGAGTTGAACTATTTTTCAGGAATTCCAGTAAAGCCTTTGAAAAATATGTGTCTTGAGGGCATGAAAAGTACAAAACAGGCTTGGAGCAGGTTTACTGCCAAATCAAAGACAAATGACAAATCTCTGAGGATTAGGTCTCGTCGTCTTTGTTGAACTTTTTTGAATAATAAAGTTTATAAGTCACTGACATATCCATATGTCACACATACAACAAAAAATAGGGTAACCTTGTAATGCTTTACACATGTCTATAATAAACAACCCTGCAGGACATGTTATTATTGGACTATTATATGTATTATAGAGGACAATACAGAGAATGGCTTCACTTATTTTATTCCACTGTTCCCACTTACAACCAGTAAGGTAACATGGTCAATATGTAACTAAGTACATTTATTCAAGCACTATACTTGAATACAGTTTTGTACCTTACTTGAGTAAATCTACTTCATTTCACAGATAAATATTCACCACATGTACCTTACAGTTTTATTTACTGGTTACTTTGCAGATTAAGATTTTACACACAAAACATACGATACCTTTTTAAAATATGATGCATTAAACAGTATACAGTATAACATATACTTAAACCAGCTACAACATTAAAATGCTTATTGCATGCCTACAGGCATCATGTCAGGGTTTAAAACTAAGGCATTCTGCTACATAATGACTACTTTTACTTTTGATATTTTATATAGATTTTTTTCTGATAACACTTCAGTATGTATACATGGTATTATTACTTTGACCCAATAATAAAAAATAAAATACAGCTTGAGTTAATGCATTAGAAATAATATCCTACACAGCTTATATACACATACAGTAAACATAACACCTTAAATATAAATTAATACTAATAAATTATGAATGCAGAAGTATTTTACTTCACCATGCGTTATTGCTACTTTTACTTCAGTTAAAGCTCTCAACACTCTGGATAGTGTATGAATAACCTGCTGTAAACGCATTTTCCTGAGGAGTCGACACCCGGCAGGAGTGTGCGCGTCTCCACACACTGGGATTATCTGTCCTCTCTTTCAGCACTCCCTGAATTCCATTCCGCCTTTTACTTTTTCTGCTCTCTCTCTCCCTCTCTCCCTCTCCCTCTCTCTCTCTCTCTCTCTATCCCAGATCAGGACTTCCCAGTGACTTTGCAGGACTGCATTTTGCCCTCAAACAAGTCCCAAGTTTTCGGAGTGCACGGGAGTTTCGGAGCGTCTCTCGGGTCGCTGTCTGCGCGTCGCCGCCCCACTGCAACCCCCCCTCCCCCTCCCCAACAAAAAAAAAAAAAAGAAAAGAAAAGAAAAGAAAGATTTTATTATAAAGAAAAAACAAGCGCGTGAAAAGGATTCGTGTTAGCTGTGGATGAGGTCCCACCGGGTGCGGGACGCAGAGGAGCAGAAGAGAAGTGTGACCAGCGCGCAGACGTCGCAGCGCTGCGGTGTCCAGGAGGAGTGAAGCACCCCGGCTCCTTTCCCCCAGCGTGTGCAGCCTGTGCTGGGCTGGTGGAAAAATGGGCACTCCGGCCACTTGGATCTGTGGACTTATCCTCTCTTTGATACTCGCATGCCAGCTTGTTACTGTAAGTGGGCTCAAACTTCTCTCTTTGCTCCCTCTGTCCTCTTTCAGACCCCTTCACTGTGGAATTTATGGTTCATTCAGGCACAAAAGTGATCTGTTAGGCCTGCAACTATTTATCCCCCCCAGAGGTCAGGCAGAAGGTACAAATCAGTGCTTTTGTGTCCTATTAAAGGCAGAAAAAAGCAGGCATGTGTGAATGTTTCTATTTCTGTTCAGTAAATAGTGTGGTCTGCTGCTGCAGGGCTGCTCACATGCAAGTGGGCTGTGAAACAAATTCCAGCCCACGCAGTCATATCAGCATGTACTGTAAAGATGCTTTTAAAAGTAATATGACAAACTAGAACCTGCTGTTGAGTGAAGCCGGGCTAAGTTCGTCCATAGAAACAAGCTATTCATAGGCTCCCTGGAGTCCTTCACATCGAAACCTTCTCAAACTTTAGTCAGGCTGCACTTCGCTTTGCCTTCGCTGCCTTTTTGCTGGTCACACGTGTATGGAGTTGACTTTTTGTTTTGTGACATTGTGAGAAAAACACACATGAAACAGTGCATTTCTTACCAGTATGTCTTGTTAGTCCTTTGTGTCCTCATGTTTAGACTGACTGCTTTGTCTTCCTCATTAATGACTCAGCCCCGGAAATCCTTAAAAATAAATGTTGGGGTTCATTTGCAAAAAATCTGCATTAGGTTGTTAAAGAAAAGAAAAGAAAAGAAAAGAGAGAATGGGAGAATGCACCATATTGGGAATCTCTGACTAAGTAACATCCTCTGGTTTTATTAATTCAGCTTTCACTGCTATGTAATATACTGTGCAACTAACAATTATTTCAATTTTTATTTTTTCAATTATTTGATTAATCAATTAATCCATAAAATGCACCCCACGAGTTCCCGCGCCCAAGATTATTTCTTCACTTCCAACCGATAGCCCGCAACCCAAATATATTGAATTTACAATGTTATAAAAACAGAGTAAAGCAGAAAATCCTCACATATATTGAGAAGGAAACAGAGAATGTTTGATATATGACTTATAAAATAAATGACGATTAATCGACTATCAATTTTATTTATTTATATTTACTGTCTTTTTTGACAGTAAAGTAAGTTTTTGCACTTCTGGTTAGATGTTTAACTGCTTTTCGTTGTCTCGGTACTCATGCTCACTACCTTTATTCTAGCATTATTAACAATATTTCAGTCATTCAATATTTTTGCTCTGCTATATCTGTGGTATGAATCATATAGAGGATGAGCATTGCCTTGCTGCTGAGAATAGACTCCCCCCACCCTCTAGAAATCCCGTCTGGTCTCTCACCTTTGTGCCCTCCAATAAACAGAGCTGTCATGGTTGAGATATCTGTGACTCCTCTGTGTTGATTTGATCTGAAGCAAAGCCGTTTTGAATGATGGGACATAGTCGCGGTGGCCAGCAGACATAAATCTTTCACCTGCTGGATCTGGAGTATATGAGCAGTCATATTCCAGACGTTTGAAAAGCTATAGTGTTGATGACTTTGAGGTATATGTAACATCCAGCGGTGACATGCTATAGACCGCCGAGCCTTTCCTGTGGACGACGTGATCCATCACTTTGTTTCAGTTCACAGAGTTGAGACAAAAGGTGCATTACGTCCGTCCTCAAAGGCAACACAAGTTGTGTATGTTCACCATCATCGATCCACAAAAGCTGTCCCGTCCCCACACGGGTATCGGCATCGGCCGTGTGCTGACCCTGGAAGGTAATAGGAGACAGCTTCTATACTTTAACCACAGCCTTGAATGACTACCAGGCCAACAATACCAACATAATTGAATTATCTGGAACCACAAGCATCTGTTTCTTGCCTTATGACTTTGAACTACAACAGTCTCTTGATTCAATTAAGCACACGTTCTGGTGTTACTACGGGCCCTCCTTTCTCCACACTGGAATGTCAGGGTCATGCGCATCAACTCAAACAATCAAAGTCAATAAAAACTCTCTGTGGGTATGAGCTCTCCATCACAAGTAAGTCCTCATGTCCCGCTGCGAACCACCAGCGGCGCTAGTGTGAGGAATTATCCGAGTCGAGTATTTTTACAGCTTAATATGCAATAAAACCAGTAAAAACGGCTACTCTTAAATCAGTTTGATTCATACGGGTGTTTTACAGATACAAATGGATTGATGGGGGCCAGTGGTCTGTGCTTCTGGTGTTACTTAATCATATATACGAGAGAGGGAGGCCACTTTGTTTTCAGATGTATGACATCAGACCAACTGTGAGCACCACTGCTGACAATTTTGGCACAGAGATCTGTCCCAGTATAGACTGTCACAAGTGTCCCTTGACTTCGTTGGGGGTTGGAGTGTGTTCGGGGGAAGGGCGGCCTGAATTCCTGTGAATATATAGTCTGCAGAGTCTGTATCGTCGGCGTTAATTGTTGTCTTTCTCTCCTGTGTGTAACTCAACCCCTTCATTTGCTGCTAAATGTTATGCAGCAACAGTTTGATTTGATGATTTATTTAGTCTGTGCCGGGTGATGTATTGACTGGGCGAGGCGGTGGGTCTCTCGGTGTGGCGCTTTGCCGTTCCAGACTCGGCTACCTGTTGTTTAATTCCCATTCAGAGTCGATGGGGACTCCATGGAGTTGCAAAGCACAGCAGTGCAAACACCAACAAGGTCTGCCCCCACCCGACCCATTCACATAATTGCTTGAAGACTGGCTTCAGTAAACATTGCATTGTTGAATTATAGCCCCAGGAGAGAGGCCATCTTGGCTGATGGGACAATGCTGCACTGAAGTGGCTCGCCCCCTCCTCAAGCACGTCGGCACATATGGAGAGCAGGCCGGGAGGCTGGCATTTGTTGACTCTGCAGTGAGGTGTGACTTGGGCCGGTATAGAGGTCAGAGAGGTGAGGACTCTGAACCTGACTCTGTTCCTCAGCTGAGTGGGAGTTTCTCGTGATTTACTTTTCTACTTTTCTATATTTACTATTCACTTTTCACTTTTAGTTTGTAGTTGCAGTTTCAAATGGTGTGCTGCTCTTTTTTGAGTTTTCTCAACATTTGACTTCACATATTAAATGTTTGTCATGTCTTTGTGTAATGCAGTCATTGCTAAAAGTTAAGGCTCTCACCCCCAGGCCAGAATTCAATGCTCCTTTTTCTTTTCTTCTTCTTCTTCTTCTGATTCCAATTGCAGTTTGCAGCCAATGCTAGTTTGTATTATAAAAGTATAATCAATGCAGGAATTTTCTTGAAAATCTCTTAACCTCAGAGGTCAGTGTGATATGTGTGCAGCGGTGCAAATTGGGAGTTTAGACTGCAGAGATGCATCCAAGCCCGAAAGATGGATAAAATATATTTGAGCTTTTCACCCCACCCTCGCGTAGGACACACCCTCACACACACACAAACTAACTTCAGGCTGCAGTAGCGTTGCCCTTTCATGCCCGACGTTGCGTCCGTGTCGGACAGAAGAGCCAACTCCAAACACAGCTGCACCTCCGCTGGTACAGCAGCAACGCTGTGCGTGTACTGACATGAGCACACATGCTCTTGAGCACCGTTTGTTGTAACTAGAGTCCCACTCTTTCCATTCACACCTCTTCACGCATTTAGGTTTTCTCTCTCTGAACCATACAGTATGTCCGTGGATAACTTTTGTTTCAAACCACAGTTTAACAGATTTATGTATCACCCTAAGATCTGTGTGAAGCTTCTGTCTGGTCAAGTGCCATTCTGAAATTAAATCTTCAAAGCTTTGTGTGGAAGAACGTTTTAATGTACCTCTTTTGGAGGTTATACATTTTAAGCTGTCACACCTCTCTGATTACCACACCTGTCCTATTTTCACTTTGATAGTGAGAGGATTCAACACACCACCAAACACAGGATAAAATAAAATATTGACCTTCTTTTTCTCTCGACAGGCTTGTTAAAAAATACCGTATGATCAGTTTGGTTTGGAAGCAGTGGGGCCTAGTGTTTAAAGTGGGCATCCTTTAACTAAACAGGGTCAACAACTGACTTACTGAGGTGTCCGAGCAAGACACCAAATTACTACCAATTTTATCTATAGCATATTCTCTGTAGTCAATCCTGTAATCTGACCTCTTTGCAGTGCATCAAGTGCTGAAGGGATTTCCTGTATATTCACTGTCCACGTGGTATGATGTGTAATAGTTCCTGTTCGGAAGCGGGAAAAAGAAGTATTGATAGCAGACAAACCGCCCTGTTCCCCCCATTTTTGAGTAAAACATGCTTTAAGTATGTTATCACTGTTCATTCCTGCGTTATGGAGCTACAGGTGCAATAAACCCGACAGAGTTCACAGTGAAGTCACAGGATGTCTCGAGGATAACAGACAGTCTACTCCACAAGCAATAAAAAAAACAGATAGTTGCCAGAAGCTATTTGCTTGTACGAGGAGGATTGGACCATTAATGATATCCTTCAGAAAATTAGAAAAAGAGACTTATGTATTCAGTTTGGAAAAAGGATAATACCAAGAGGTTTTTCCTCCTGTCCTTTGGACTTCACTCATTATTGCTAAATCAGAGGTGAGCAGGTCTTTCATTCGATGAACTTTAACGCCACTGTCCTCTCTGCTCCTCTGGAAATCGTGAAATCTAACACGAGTCGCCGCAGCTTGATAAGAAGAACAAAAGACTGTAATAGACTGCTACAGACGGACTGATTTCACCCATCCTAAACAGCCTTCTTCAATCTTTTCACATTGTATTACCAGGCCCTTTCCCAGGCTGTGCCCCTGCTCACACTCATTAGAGATTCATTGAAATGCTAAGTTCACTGTAATGCACTTTCCCTTTGAAGGTGCTCTATAGTTGTCTGTGCCCTATTGAATCTGCCATTGTCTTTGTTAGCAGCATTGATGTGAAGCCACTTGGGCATTCTGCTTTTTGCTTAACGGAACTGCTGCTTTGTCTTGTGTGGTCCCTCCTAACTTATACGGCTCCTCTGATGGGGGGTGGCTGCTCTTTTCACTGAAGACGTTTTTTGTGTGTTGTGAACAGAGTAGATTTTTTTTTTTTCCAGGGCACTTAGGTTTGCTGAAGGAATGCAATCATTCTCTTTCCTCCATTGTCTTTTAAAACCAGGTTCGACCCCGACATCCTGGCAAGTGTTTATAAGAAATCCCACCCTGGTGTCTTATCAGAGCTGATGATTTCTCACTGCCTGAGATTAGCAGCGCCCTGCCCCTCCCTCCTCGTGCTGTACAACAAGTCTCTTCCTGTGAAACAGAAAGGC
The DNA here is from genome assembly GCA_031216445.1 of Lateolabrax maculatus. Lineage (NCBI taxonomy): Eukaryota > Metazoa > Chordata > Actinopteri > Acropomatiformes > Lateolabracidae > Lateolabrax > Lateolabrax maculatus. The sequence continues at coordinate 23,256,014 of CM062201.1, read as the reverse complement.
TTCCATCTTTGTAAGACTTTGTTGTAACCTTAAGAAGATACAAATTCACCTAAACTGTTGTTAAACCCTTTATGTTCCCAAAGGGAGGTTGGCAAGTTGAGCGTTGCAGGCTTCAGGGTGTAATGACTCAGTGAAAAGTAAATGCAGGGAAAACAGTGGTTTCCCCCTTCTCCTCTCTTTTATTTAATTCAGGAACTTGTTCGCAGGCAGTCATATAAGTCTGCTGCTCTACAGGAGCCTAATTAACCGATGACTTAACAAATTAAAGGTTTTGTATGTTTTGAACACCAGAGCGGATGAGCTAGAGCAACTCGAGGACTGTGAAAAATCAACTTGACAGCAAATCAATTCAATAATTGAATGCCTAAGATAATAATAATACTACTGTATTTAATTAACATTAACATGATATTTTGGCATTTGCCCAAAACATTTGTTTCTTCTCTTTATTATATTTGGGGAACTTTAAACTCCAGCAACCCCAGCTAATGTCCTTACCTGAAATAGGAACATGTTTGCTAAGTGCTTTTTCTCTTGTAACGTTAAAAGTGAAAACACACTGTTTGAAAATACAAATAAGTATGTAAACTAAGCAGTCCATCTGTGATTTAAGAAGGAAATAACAGTCTGATTATACAGTTTTTCTTCCTTCCCTTCCTTAATGTGGATCATCAACTAGTGAAGATGCAGACTTTTTTGGCTGGGTCATGCATCTTCTGCCTCTAACTTTTAGCACAAAATCATCTATGTAGCCACCAAGAGCATATTCAAGACCCGTCTTACAGGATTCTTGTCTTAAAAAGAGTCCAGATATATTAAAAAGTCTGAGACAGTGTTTTCAACTGATTCATTGAGCTAATGTTGGCTTAATTCCCTATGACAGTTATCACCTCAGATGGCAAATTCAACGCTCGCTGACTAGAAATGAGAACGCCGCTTTTTTCTGCTTCTGTCTGAAATCAAAGATCCATTGTTTCAAAAATCTTGTCATAGCAACAGCAACTAAGGTGGGCAGGGCGCGGTGAACGTCAGTTTTGGACGTAAAGTCCTCGATTCCTTTTCTGATGCTGTTGCAGACACAGCACATAGCATAGGGACAGGTAGTCCTCGTGTACTCTGCTGTGCCCCCCCCCCCCCACCGAGGCTGCAGAGGCCCCCAGGAGAGACCGGAGGAGAGCTGCACCAGTCTGGCCTGTGTTATCATGTCAGCTGGCGTCCCAGGAGACATAATAACTCTTACTTTGTTATACACACATCCACACCCACACACACACATCCACACGCATACGGGCTCCGTGTTCTCAAAGGAATTTTCAGTGTTCGTCATTTTCACTCCCTGTCCTTTCCTCTTTCTGCTCGCTCCTGCCAGCAGCTTTTACTGTTGACCAAACCCTTTGAATCCCTGCACACTGTAAATGGGTGGTAAACCAGTATTTATATCATAGATGGTGTAGAGAAGTCATTTCTACCCGCCTGACCGCCTAGTTCTACCAAGGAAGTAATTTGGACAAGCAATGGGCTCCATGATGAGATATCTTCAGAGCTGAAAAGCAAATTTTCCGGGTTGCCGGCAGTCCATTGTTTTGGGGCAGTGGGTTGTGATGGTCTAAAACTTTTGTCCCTTGCTGAGTCACCATCCTGTTGGGGAAATGAAACCTGGAATTATCTATAGGACAAGAGGACCCCACTTCCCCTGAAGCAAAGTTTATTCAGGCTTTCCTGTGTGCAGTTCAGATGTGCTGCTCTATATATGCTGGAAGAAATAACCCAGTGTATGTCTTGTTTTTCCAACCCCCATGCCCATTTTTCCCCTACGTACATTTTTTTCTCTCTCTGAAGTATGCTTATATTTGAAAATCCCCATAATCTGTAATCATTCTAGTTTTCTGCATTCATATCTCATAACATCTCCTCTCTGTCTTCATTTTTTTTTCATGCAGTTAGATATAAAGGCAAGTTTTTCTTGCACAGTGAGATCTTATTCATTTGGAGTATCTGTCAGCTGGAGTGTAGTTGCAAAGCTGTGCAAAAGTTTTTACATGTTTTCATAACTTGGCAAGTAACACTCTGGAACTAGATGAATTAAAGCTTAAAGATTAATGAATTCCCTTGGATCTAATTATGCCAAAGTACAAGCCCTTGTTTTTATTTTCCTTTCTCAGCTAGAATAGGATATTTGAATTTCCATCACAGCGTGTTTCAACTGAGCAGGAGTGCTTGGTTGGAAATATTTTCTTTTCAGGTTTGCTGCTTTTGAAGATGCATGTTCCACGCCATGAGCCAAACTGTTTTGTAATGGAAAAAGTCTCACTAACACACACACACTCATTCACACACTGTATTTTTAAAGTTTAATATTACTCACAACAAATTTTTATAATTCATGGATGCTTAGCTTATATACTAATTGGTAGTGTTAGGCTAAACTCTTAATAACACACAGGACAAGCTTCCACACAGTGGGGAAAACACACAGATGATGTGCTTGATGTGCATGACAGTCTCGCTACCAAGAGAGATGCATGTTTTTTTTTTTGAAACCGTTTTAAAACATGCAAAAGCTGCACACTGGTCACTTCTATGTGAGAGAAGTTGCCTGAATGAAAACCAAGCCATTGATAAGAGCGGAATGTGGACCCTGTTGGTGGTTGAGCGTTTCACTAGATTAAAATCACAGCTCCTTGTATGCTGCTGGAAACCATCACCGTTGAGCCTTCTGATTATTTTCAAACACACTTCTCTTAAAGCTGATCTAGGGAGAAGCTCAGTGAAGGATTTCAGATTTGTATCTTTATTCTTGTAGAGTACTGCCAACTAAATTCAAAGAAATACAAAGACTCCTTAACCACCATGCTGACTAAAGTAGCTTAGCATCCATCATGTGCCCAGAGGCTTGACAGTATGCGAGTCTACCCAGTACCTGGCAGGCCTATTGAAGCTGAAGGTTGGCCTTGTAAAACAGTTGGTAAGGCAAGGGGAATTTCTGTGGTTTTAGACTAAAGTGGCTGTATATAATTTTCTCTCCACCCAAACCATCTGTTGATCCGGTGGAATGAGGAGTCATCTAAATACTCAGCTTAAAGGCTCGTTTATATCCTTCTGAAAGTTGCAGTTTACTGTTTGACTGGAGATGGCATGGATAGAGTCACCAATGGAAGAGGAGATCTATTGGAAAAAGGCTTATTTTTAGAACCCACTGAGAGTTCCTCACTATGTGTCACATTGCTGAGATAGCAGTATTCCAGTTCTGTGGAAGCATGAGTCAGCCTGTGCGCTCAGTTGAGACATAGAGTTTACAGTTTACAGTAGCTGGCGACCACCAACAATGCCTTAACAACACCACATCACTCAAGACCGAGTAATGGAAACAGTAGCTGTTAAGCATTGAAGATGTTTTTTTAAATAAATTCAGAGCTGTTGGGATATTGGTTAAATTTTGAGACTCATAAGTCAGGTTCAGATTTCTTTCCGCGGCCTCTTTTTATGACCATGCGAGGTACACATATAGATTTGCTAATCTAAATTACAGATCTTGGTTGACCTTGATGTTCCTCCGTAATCAGCAGAGACAGTGAAGGCCTCACTTTTCTGTTCGTCTTCAAGAACACAGCACCTCCAGCCAAGTCAGACAATTATTACTTTAAAAGGGGTAATTAAATGGTTCTTCCCCTGAACTGAGGGCCTGTGTAATTTATGTGGACTGTGAGCACAGAGAGGAGGCTCTCTCAGCTGTGCCAGGACGAAGAGGCCCCGTCTTCCCTACCAGGCTCCACCTGCTGAGGCTCTATTATGACCCTGTCATGGGTACACGGGCTGTAGATGGGGGGCACACCGGGGCTAAAATTTGGCACAGACTCTAGACTGCAGTCAGATTCTCTGGCACAGACTCAGTCTTGCCTTTTGGGCACATGGTTTACTTCAGTCTGTTGTTTCACCAGGGCTTTCCTGGTGCAGGAATAATAGAAAACAAGATTAGAGGGAGATAATAGAAGAATGAGAGCAGAGTAGTTTTTTCGTGTCTATTTGTTATTAAAAGGTCTGCCAGACAGGCAGGGAGTAGGGTCAGATCAGCCCTGGGTGCTGTGTCTCTGAGGGCAAGTCAGCACTATTGCTGCAGCCCAGAGGTGGAGCTTGTTCTTCTGATATCATATACCCACCCACAATATAGGCTTAGTCTACATAAAAATGTAATTATAACCAGACCTGCAAACCTGTTCTGTCTTGCTGCCTGTTTCTGATAGCTGTCCTGTCAAAAGCATGTTGTCCTGTAAAAACATTTAAAAAAGGAATCTACAGTGCTTATGCTCCGTGTAAAATGTGTGTAATATGTGTGGTTTTTCACTGAGCATTGGAATGGCAAGCATGAGCCGTTTTGTTCTGCCTCTAAAAAGATTTAAAAAACACTGGAAAACATTTCTTCAAAATACCGAGCATTGATTATATTCTAAGGGATATCATGCATAGTCTGTCGTCGCTCATCCTGCTCCCGTGCAGCCCCCTGGGCAGAAATACTTGGACTTCAGCTGAGGAATGAGTGTTTGCTGATGCAAATACCTTAAGGGTCACTTGAAAAAAAATGCAAGCAAAAGAAATTATGATTCATTTTATTATAGCATTTTTGTTCATGATAAAATGAGACTGCAAAGTTCTACATTACAGAACTGTCAGCAAGGTTAGAATGAGTGACGTAAACTCACTGGTGAAAGCTGAGTCTTAAATTATCCTCTTTCTGCTCTTCTTTCCTTGAAAGGTCATGAACTGGCTTGTGCTGGCTTGTCCATTAGCACAGTGATGAGTCACACATAGAGCAGACTGCAGTCAGTTTCACTGCCTTGTCTCGTATACTACCTGACTGGTTCACTTCACTGATTAACCACCGGAGCTCAGTGTATTTTCACACGAACACACGGGGCCCCTTGCCTATAATTACATCTTATTATAGTCGGAAATGGATCCCTCACATCTGCTTCCAATGAATGGCCAGGTTAGGCCTCCTGCTTTCTTGTATTATTGCATAAACTCCTGGCAAACAGATGTCTTTGTAGGCGAGTGCACACCTTCAAATTAAGGCCTGTTGTTGAATTATGAGGACAGGTGAAATTTGTCTGTCAACTGCAGAGAGGAGGGTACTCCCAGACTTTGTTTATGGTTGTCAGATGTTGGCCCTCGGGTTTGTTGTGTAGGTACAAAGCCAAACTCATTCTCTTAAGTCTCTGCATGACTTAAATGTAGGGTGTTAATTAAGTTAATTATCTGGTAAAGCTTTGTTCCCCCTGCAGCGTTTGTTTAAAAGCTGGTCACTCTAGAAAGAATTAAATCACAACAAATCATGGTCCTGACTACAATTGTAGCCCATTTGATAGAGGAACCCCATGCATAGTCAACTTGCATTTGAAATGCAGACCGTGAGGACTCTGGTGTTTGGGGCCTTCGGAGTGATCCATGATAATGTCTTAAAAACTTGTCAGGTTATTGTTATGACGTTGTCATGATGTTGAAACATAGCAAATGTGACAGCAGTTAGATTCATGGAATGAGGGATCCTGTTTAATTGACCCATGTTTTTTAGGTTAACTGCTTTTATGTCCTGTTCCTGGCTGAGTGTAATGGGAGCCTTTTACAAAGCACAGGACCGGCATCGTTAAAAACCTCGGTGTGCAAAGCAAATGCCTGCGATGAATGGCCTCAATAAAGGTTTTTGTGGTTCCAATTAGCTACCCAATGGTGGAATTATTACTCATTAGTTTAGACACAAACATATAAGACTATTATGAGGTGTTTCCATTTCAGTCACTTTGAGAAAAATGTATTTAATCGCCACCTGGGTCTTATTTTTGTCTTTTCTTAACCATCTTTTCCATGATGAAGAGCTGGCCTGCTTGCTTATTGCCACAGGACAATATAGTCAACATTTATTTAAAATAAGTTTTTACTGTTGACTTCTGTCTATTAACCGTCTGCAAATACTTCCTTTTTTGGTATTTTTTTTAATACTCCGATAGACGAGGGTTAAATAAAAGTGAAATGTTGCGACACAGCTGTTAAAGTACAATAGCGTCATCCATTTTGAACTCTGCGGCTCAAAGGCCAGAAGTCAAGTCAAGGAGGCCCGCTGTGGTTCAACAGCATGACATTTGGATTTCAAACTTCACTAATAGTTCAACTTAATGCACTTAACGTATGTGAGTAGGTGTGCTGCACGGCAATGTGTCGAGGTATGTCTGTGTACGTTGGTATAGATAACTTATTTTATTCTGATTCTGATGTGTTGTATGTGAAGCGCAGTGAATTACCCTGTATGAACTTTGCTATACAAATAGAATTTGATTGATTGACTTGTAGTCAACATTTCTTACAGGTTATTTTACCTTTATTTTCACTTTTCCTAGTTTTACTTCTAGTTTTACTATAAAAATAAAAGTCCATACATTTGTCTATATAATATGAAATGTAGCATTAAGCATACTTTTGTTAATAGTTACATACCCTTGTTTTTGTAGCATAGTGATATTTAGTAACTTATGAGCAATGTGATCATGTGCCATATCTGTTAACATGTGGTGAACTCACAATTATTCATTGTGATCCGGTCTGTTTTTGTCTGTTTACACTGTAATGAATGCTGTGTTTGCATTTGGGTATTGTTCTGCTCTGAACATGCAGGCAGTTTATTTTTGGGACTATCTTGTGGAGGAAGGGTAAGTGAAGTAACGGAAGTGTTTCATTTAGCTTAGGGATTTTATCTGGCTCTCAAAGCATAAGATCCAGCAGGCGTGGTCCTATCTGGGGGAATTCCTTCCTCCAAGTTCATCAGGGGAAATGGGATAGCCGTCAGGCTTACTGAAATGCTCTTTTATCACACTTACTGTTCAGATATACGTGCTAATGGATTTATCAGCATAGCGATGAAATACTGCCTACTGTCTGTGGATCATTGAAACCAGATAAACTTGATTTTTGTCTATTTACTGACTCATTTTATTAACCCAAATCAGAAGGGATCGTTTGTTTTTTTCTAATGAATCTGTGAATCATGACAGCTGAAACCACATCACAACCTGCTATGTTCTGTCTGTGTGATAGACTAGGTGAGTTAATATACTGTAGGTTATTTTGCTGATATGGTCAGTAACTAAATACAGAATGTCTTAGCTTTCTTGCTTGTTCAAAGCATGACTCATACTTTTATCTTAAGTTTAACAGGATAAGTAGTGATTAATTAATGGAAAAACCATTAAAAGCAATAACAGGGTACCATATTCACTCCTTCAGCCATTGCATTTGTTGGGCATATAGGGATATAGGTGTAAGATTTAAAAAAATACTGTATTTGAATGTTTTAGCATGTTTTTGCTCATGTATGGTAAGATACTGTGCAAGATGTCAGGCCTGCATAACTGGAAGTGATGCAGGAAAAGTCAGAGACGTTTCAAGCTTGTTAAGCCCCTTGTTGACCTTGGACAAAAGTAATGACGGGACTACTGTTTATCTCCTGTCCAACAGCTTTTCCCCCAGCCCTCATTTATGACCATATCTTCATCCTGCACTCGCTCAGTTTGCTTATCCAAAGTCTGCTCTGAGACTGACTTAGGTTTTGGCTGGCTTGGATTTCCATACTTATTTGTAAAGGAGGAATTGCAAGAGCATAAGGAACTTCTTGTGCAAATGTTCAACTGTTAAAACAACAGCTGGCAAAACTTGTTAAAAGTTTTAGCCTAGTGATTTTTTTCATAAATTCTTCCCATTACCAAGGGTGTGAGTGACTGCTTCTGTCCAGACAAATTGGATATAGATATAGAAGTTGTAAAATACAGAAAAGGTGAAAATGAAACATGAGCCTAATGGAATGGCCAGTGGTTACCCTAAGTAATACAGGTAAACTAATCCTATTTATGGGGTTGGAGATTTCTGACCGGCCAAAACAAAAGCACTTGACACCTGGAGAAATCCGACCTCCACTCGGATTCCTCAGATCCTTCTCCTTAAACCAGCCTCCAGAACATAATCCACTTCTTTGCAAGTGTCCTGCCCCTTGATCTTTTGTCAGGGGGTGATAGAGGGAGTCTAAATCAAGGGTTTAAAACTGTGAATGAAGAAGGTGAGAGCCAATCAGATTGAAAGAATTTTATGCCGGCCAAGTGGGCACCTGATCCCCTCTCACATGCCGAACCCAATAATTGGCTTCAGGAATGTTTTCTCTGCATTTCTCTGCTTTAGGGTAACGTTAAACAAGTAATGCTTGCTGGCTTTTTGGAGAATGGTTAAGATTTGCCTTGATCCTTGGACTGGGGGAAATAAATGACTTCCTTCACCAAACATAGAAGACAACCTGGAGGAAAATCCCTTGTTAGGCTGAAGCTTAAGGTCACACCTCTGCTACTCAGAGTGTGGGCGGATTTGCTTCAAAACATTCATGTCTATTTTTGGTCATTAAAAATTGCACTCTGTCCAAACAGAGTCGCTAAATCACTCTATTCTGGAAGGTTAAAAAGCAAAGTTAAATGAAGTATAAACAGAAAACGGTTCTGTTTGTCTTCTAACTGAGTCACATCATCATAGGGCTGCGAGGTGCATGCTCTTACTGTCAGGAGTTTACCAATTTGAGGAGATCTAGAGTCGTGTGCTGCACAGATGTGGGCGTGCCGGTATGCTGAGCAACAGTTGGCTGTGCCTGCCACCGCTCAGAGTGTGTTCTGAAACATGGCTTTCTTCAGTGTTTATTGGTTCTTGTCCAGGCCAAACCTCAAATGGGGAGGTGAGGGGGTTGCCAACCACAGCAGCAGACGGCCTACTGTACTGAACCTCTCTGACGATAGATCTGGAAAATGCATGTGCAGTGTTTTACATTGGGGAGAGCCTTTGCACAAAAGCATCTTTGAAAAAGTTGGCCAAATTTAATTCAAGTTACTACGCACAGCCATTAAACACATGACTGTAACTCTAATAGCTTGAAGCTCTGGGGGAATGTGCAGTGACTAGTAATACCTACATGTCTTTTAAACACTGGTTGTGGCAGGTAATACGCTACTACAGATTTGTTTAAGTATAAATGTTGATGCTATTTAAATGGGAAGGCATTAGGAAACCTGTTCTTTGAAACGGCACAGAGATCAGGAGATGTCTCCCTACGGGACCATACCCCCTGTTCTGTCCAGCACCCACTTGGGCTGCAGGGCCTCTGGAGGAGGGTGTAATAACACCTGCAGCTACGCAACTCCTGAGGTATTTTTATCTCCTCCTGGAATTCCACCTCTGTTATCCTGATAGATCTCCTGTCTAAATGTATGGAAACTCAGTCTGTGGTGGTCCGTGACATAGACTTCTACAACTCACCTGCATCATTATGTTTCCTTCATTCTCGCTGACATCTTGCTGCATGAAATCATCGCTGGACCCGGTGCACACTTTGAGAATTGTTAGCTGTGTTAACAAGCATACACACAACTTTCCATGATCAAAATGAGAGCAGCTTTATGTATCAGGATGATGTAAGCCACCACCAGCTGTTGAACTACTGAGGCAAACACGCCTCAGGATGTGAATTTTCAGCCTTCACCAGTTCTCCCAAAATGCATGGGCAGTGCGTTCTCCCCAGCCTTGTTTAGCTCCAAATAGGAAAAAAAAACAAGCATGGATGACTTGGAAAACATGCTGGAATTTGGAACACACATGTTGTGTTGCTGGTGAATTGGTTTATGGTATTGTTCTGCCATAACATACTGTATGTAATGTAGCAACAGCTGAGGGCATTCAAGAGTTACTTGTAATACCAGTGTCCACCTGTACTTAAGATGTGCTGTAGGTCTTAAGTTATTAATATAGTGTTCACACCTTCCCTCTGTGTTGTCCCTTTCAGATATTGTTTTTAGCTGTCACCTGTAGTAGTCACCTGATATGGCCATTAAACAGAACAGAAAAAATAATTTAGTCAATTCTTTGATCTGACAGGTCAGGTTCACTACCTGTATTAGTGACTTTGTGCATAATCGGAAAGCAGGAGTACCTTCCAAAGAATTATTAGAATTACCTTTTTTTTTTTTTTTTTACTACAGCAACAGTGAATTCTGTTGTTTAGGCCTGAAGACAAAAAAAATAGTCCATCATCTTTGTGTGACTGTGTATCAGATGACCCTTCAGAGCAAAGTACCCATTGTGAGTGGCTTTGCGTAGTGTAAATATGTTACACATTTGTTGCCTGTGGGCACCTAGCCCATGATACTCACATGTATACTTTTTGATCTGGTAATTTGAGAGTGATTTTAAAGATTAGAGAACCCTTTATAAGCTTGTCTGTGTGGGCTGTGAGGAAAGCTGGCCTTTTTTGTTGTTGCCCATGGATATTTTGTGCTGTTCTGCAAGGCGAGGCCAGGTCAGATCTGATTTCTACTACCTACTCTGTTCTCTTGTCTACTCCCACTTTTGGCTTTCCCATGGTGCACAAGTTGCACCAAACAGCTGTCAGGTAATTTCCAATGGGGAGGCTGGACTGGGCTTTTGAAAGACAAGGATAACCTCCGAATACCTTCTCTGCTTCCTCCCTTTGATGATTTTGTCAACATCAGACTGCAGTATCTTGTTTGCTCTGAAGCGCAGAACATCTGGAGAGGAGCAGAGCCATCTTTCCTGCTAAAGCCCCATTATGTTTATATTAATGGCATAAACAGCTGAGAGAGAATATTTTTTGTTCTCACAGCCCATCACTTCTGTGGACTCTTTTTTTTTTTTTTTTGGACTTGGCAGAGCTAACTGAGAGTATTATTGAAAATGTTGTGGGAAAAAAGGAAAAAGACTTTGATGTGCAGATGGCACCCAACAAAGAGTTCTGTTCAGTTAACAGCAGGTTTTGTTGTGATGTTATAAGCTCAAAGTGCATATTGGGTTACTAAACAAAGACCTTTCAAAACTCACGGTTTGAGATGCTCAACATGTTGGAACTGCTCTGCGTTCCAAAATCTTCACCATGGTACCCTGCCAAATCCCAGTTAATTATGAGATCGCCATCCCAAATAGCATGACCTTGGGAACTGGTGAAACTGGTGGATTTACCGACATGAAATTATTCTCTCAGGCCAGGACGCCTGGATGGTATTTTCTGCATGGCCAAAGGGCCTGGATCTTATTCTGTTCTCACAAAGTCAGCTCATGAGCAATCTATTATTGTAAAGATGCAAATTATTCATTTCTGCTCATCTCCTCAGTGGAAAGCTTTATATATGTCAATACTCCAAGGATCCAATTTGTTCCAGAAATGGTTGCATAAGCTGCGTACTTAGACAGATTTTGTCTACTTAGTCTACTTTTCCCACACAGTTTAACCATGAACTAATCGAGCATGATACACAGGGGGGGAAGTGAGTTGACAGACTGAGCTGGTTCTGGCCTGTGTTTATGTGGGACAATTCGAGTATGGCCAAGTCAACAGGTGGTGTCAGATTAGTCGGTCCTGAGGCGAGAATGAGCGAGAGTGGAAGAGAGGAGGGTAAATCTAACACTGCCGCTGCCATCAGCGTAGGGATACCATAGCTTAATCACAGAGCCATTTAACAGCTGCTGCTACTTTACTTCCTTTCCAAAGCTGAACTACCCACAAAGCTTTAAATCAACTCAGCAGAATCTGTCCTTATGTTTAAAAAAAGATTGGTGAAATAGTATTTCACATACACAGAATTTTCAGCCACACTAGCAGCATGGCTGTAGGGATAATAATGTCGGTCTGTTGATCCACCACTTTGGCCCAGACTCATCCAACTAACTGTTGCACAGACATTCATAATCCCCAGAGGATGATCCCCTGACTTTTCTTCTAGCACCACCATGAAGTTGAAGACTTTTTGTTTTTTAGTGACATTTTTCAACAAGTGGATTGTAATGAAATCTGGAACAGATATCCATGGTGTTCAGATATTACGTCTAGCACCACAAGCAGGTCAAAATCTTATCCAGGGAAATATCTCAACATGTACTCGATGGATTGGCCACACTAGCGGCGTTGCTGTAGGAATGGCGTTTGTGTCTGTCGGTTGGTCACCAATGTGGTCCAGACCGAAATATGGTCTTATATAACGTTTTGTACAGACATTCATGGTACCCAGAGGATGAATCATAATCACAAACCAATGTGCCTAAGTACAACCACACGGAGTCGATAGTCTGGCTATAAACTCTCAGTCTTGTTACAATGTGGCAGAAATGCACTTGTGTTTTAGGTGAGATTCAAATTTACCATAGTTTGTGCAGAACATTTTGGAAAACCATGATGATACTTTGGTTAAATACTTTAATTTGAAGAAATGTAATTTGCATGTACAGACACATTTTTGCGTATATTATGTATATTTGGTAACGTTACAAATGAGCATGGAGAACCTTATGGAGTATATGTGGGGTTTCTTCAGTGCTGGGAGCTTTATAGTGTAACTACTGTATGTATAACAAAAAGTAAATAGCTGCACAGTTCTTATGCATTAATGTACTGCAGCTGAAGCTCAAGGTGATCTTTGTCTCAAGGTGTTCCTGTAGTGCAGCATCAGCTTAATGTGAGGGCACCTCAGATGCCTGATCCATCTGAGGTCTCCAGTGGGAAGGAAAGCAGACATCTCAAGCGACACAGCAGCACTTTCAAAGGGTCTTTTTCTGTTATAAATAAACAGGCCGGGGCTGTCCAAGCCGGAGCTGCTCTTCCCCTCAGAGCTGCCACCCGTCTCCACACCTCGCCTGTCAGCTGTCGTCTGGGGGAACTGGAGCTGGCCCTTCAGTCCCTCCTCCCGGCAGGTCACTCTCTCAGAAATGTTACCGGAAACACACACGCTATTTATAGGCCTACGAATTACTCTCACCGTGTTTATGTTTGATGTGACATGCAGTTCAGGTGAGACAGGACTGCTTCTATTTTCCCAGTCACACGTAATTTTTCACACTTCACACGTCATTTTTTAAAAATAATTTATTATACATTATATATAATGTATACATTATACATTATCTGTTTTGTCTTTGATGGAAGTTAAACATTTTAGCTCTGCCTGTTTTTCCCCATTCGAGTATGAACATTCATTGGGATATTTTTCTCCCAATAAGAGCACCAGTAGCTTTAAGAGCTAAACCTTCATTCCAGTAAACTGGCCTTTCCCGCAAGCCACAGAGCCCTATTAAATCAGAATAGGTTCACTCTCGGCTGAAACTCTCGGCTGAAAACTGTGCGCCTGTTAACAAGGTGTGTTTCCACTGTTTGTGTTCACGTGTGCAGCCGTCCATGTGTGCGCGTGCATTTCTTAATGCCTACATGTGTAAATAAGGGGGTGGTTTCAGGGCTTTTGTTCACTGATGGTGGGGCCTTCAGGTTCTTCCAAACGACGAGCTGTGGCCATGATTCTAGGTGGTCTGTTGACGCAGGGTCCTGCCGGGGCCCCTGCTGGGGTGATAATTGTAAAGACTGAGCTTCTGAGAGTGTCAACTGGGCCTTCACGCCTAGGGACGTTTGGGTGGAATGTGGTCACGCTCGATTATCCCACCCACAGTGAAAATGTGATACAGTATAGCATTAAAAAACACTTTCAGATACCTGTAAAGTAGCACAAAGAATATTAATTTTGGAATATCCATGCCGAGCTGGAAAAATAACTCACTTTTGGCAATTAACTACTACTACAATTACAAGTGAAACATAAATCAGGGAACTCATGATGCTCTTTACACAAATACCAAGTCTTGTGATTCTGCTATCGTTGAGGCTGAAAAAAGCCCATCAGTGGTCGCATTTCAGTTAGTGTTATGCCAAGGTGTCTTGTTTCACAGCCAGAGAGAGATCTCCGCTCTCTGTCTGGCCACTGTGTCGCCAGGCTGTGACCTTTGGCCTGGTATACATTATGGTGACTCACCCCCAGTTTGCAAATTGTGCTATCTGTGGCTGATTCGGACAAGAGCAGAGATGACACACAGTACAGATAGTACTTTAAATAAATCTAAGTCTATGTTCTATCTGGGGTATCTGACAAAGGATTATTTGGTGCATCAGGAGAATCATCATCGGTGCTAAAGTGAAATATTTTTCTGTGACAATTCTAACTTGCGGGAAATGCAATTGTATAGCAAATGACCAACATCTGATACACCAAGAATGAAAGTAAAATTCAAGGCTTGTTTTAATTAGGTTTGGTATTAATTCACAGTGCAACCTGCCGGTTTTTCAAGCATGTACAACTGTACACGTGTGTGGATGTAAGGGATTCATTAGTTCACTCTCCTGTCCCTTTGATCCCAGCAGCAGAGCGAGAAAGAAAAAGCTCACAGACAAATTGCATTTCTTTTTTGAATGTAATTGCTGCTCTGTAGGCTTCCTTTCTCGCCCTGTGAAGCTGCACCACATGCACAAGTTCGCACATGCTGGATGCTTATTTTGACATGCCTCCCTAAACAGTGAGTGTTGGTAAAAAGGGAGAAGAGTGTGTGAGGCTGTGAGGCAGATGTTGACTAGCTGGAGGCAGTGCTTGCTTTCCACAGGGACTTTTTGAATCTGGTTGTACCTCTCATGGAGAGAGGGGGAAGACACAAAAACACAACAGACTCTCTGTTGACTAGACTGTCTTTTTGTTGAATTTTTGATCACATCAAGGCATGGTGGGTAAGATTTTCCATGCATAAGGTGCTTATATAGTCACAGAAGTGGTTTACATCTCCATGGTTTCAACATTTACCAATTAAAGGGGAAAAGATTTTACACATAAAAGTCTGTTTACAGGTCTGGTTACAGGTCAACAAAGTTGTATAAAGCCTTTTGTGGCTCCAAAGAAAGCGGTGCATAATTGGATTAACTGCCTCAAGTGATGTCACTTGAGTCAGGGTTGGTTGCAGTGGAGGGCTACAAATTACACGATGAAAATTATAGTCAGAAAGCAGTTAAATTTACCAAACCTCTGTAGCCCGCTTCTTATTTACTCGAGAAACTGCTGTTTCATGTCAGGATGTCAAATCAGAAGCAGTGTGGGTGGATTCAAGTCTGGACCCAGGCAATAGCACACCTGAATCTCCTACAGAACTGCCGGCAGTCGAAATGCATTGTGGGTAATGTAGGCTCCATACATTGACAAAAAAGTGTGTGGAATAAAAAAGATGATATCTCTGGTTCTGCCCCATCGATTTTTATCTTTTTTAGAACCGTGCATCATGAGCCTGACAATGTTATAGGACTGCAATGCCAAAGTGATGGAGTATTCTTTTAACATCTGAGACGATCATATATCTGAGAATGCATCATGCGTGTCAAGACAGAGCTCTTTTCACTGACTATTTCCAGTGGGAGACCAAGCTTATTGTAAAATGCATGGCATGACCGTGTGGGAGAGAGAATGATTGACCTGGGGGAAGATGGCTCGGCAGCCACTCAGAGCATGTGTTCAAAAATGCGGCCTTATCCTTCACTTTTTACTCTCTGGCCCGCTTCCCTCCCACCTGCAAGTCCCTTTATCTGAGAAAATCCGACATGTTTGTTGCACCCACGGCATTAGTCATGGAACACTTTGAGACGACAACCCGTCCACGTTGTCAAAGAGTGTTTTTCTGTTGAATGAAGAGCCTCCTTCCACTTCCTCCCCGTCCAATCACTTTGGATTAAACCCTGTAGAAATGTCAAAGAGCTGCAGAGAGCAGAAGGGCCTCACTCATCAGGCTCTTTATGCAGCAGGGGCCCAGGCACAGGTTTAGTGTCAGAAGTGGCGGTTTGTCAGTTCACCCACCACTCCAAGCAAGGGTTAAACACATAGGAAACTCTGTCTCTTTCACACAAACATACACAAAGCTGCCTTGTTGCCACAATTTTGTTGTCAAAAATCTTGAGACGCTTGTGTTTCCTGTACCTGCAAGTGTGTGGAACAGGAACATTTCTCCTGGGCTTAACCTTTTTCCTCCTTCTCTCTCATCACCTTTTCACAACACAAGCACAATAATAGACATTCTTAGAGCTGTAAAATATGTTGTGGTATCAGTTAGAAGAAACATTTTCTTGAAACTGGGCAATGGGAGCTTTCTTTATTTTCTCTGAGAAATGAGGGATGATACAAGGAGTTTGCAATATAATATCCTGGTGTTTCGGCATTCATATCTACGTGTGTACATGTGCACACATAATTTATTTTTACATTATCAAGGTGCTGCAATGGACCTGATTTAATGCGAGCCTGCTAATACTCCTGCACCTACTCTACAGATAGCAGCGGGTCAAGTAAAGGGAGTGCTGGGCCTCTGCAGCTCAGTCCTTGTTGGTGCCTGGTAGCGCTTGGTGGGCTCCTTCTTTTCAGCCTACTCTACCTAAAGAAGAGAATATGTTTCAAGCTTTCATCCACTTAATGCTCTCTGCAGTTTACATTCCATTCCTGTCTAGTACAAGCTGCTACTTCAAGTCTAAGCAGATATTGTTAGTATTTAAGAGGGAGAGAGTAAAAGAGAACTGAGGTTGGTGGGGGGTGGGGTGGGGGGGTCAAGAAGGTTGGGAATTCATTTTGTGAAGGTTTTTCTCTGAGTGCCTGTGCACTGCTTGCTTGAAAGGTCACAACTTGGTGTTTGAATCAATTGATTGGAATGAGCAATGCGGCGTCCTGCCTTTTCCAGCTTTCATCTTTTTATGTTTACCTATCACACGCTCTGGTGGGGACGAAGGCAGATAAGCGGTGTGAGCTCATGAGATACTTTCAATGCTAAACTTTTTGCTGCTGCCATCAGAAAAACGCCGTTACATATTTTCACGAGAGACTCCTCTTACGGAGTCAACTCCTGTGAGACTCTTGTCTAGTATGAGCTTGGCCCAGCTTCTTACTTTCTGGAACACACTGGCTATGCCTTTAAGTTGTTTCTCACAGATTGTCCTGCAGCTGCATCAGTGGGTTTATTAGCAGAGTGGGCGAATCGAGTCCCCCTGAAGAATTCTTCTCACACTGCCTCTGACAGGCTTTGGCCGTCACATAGATGTAGGCTAACCGGGATGGGAATGCAGCAGTGTGGGTTTATGATAGGGTCTGTCTGTTGCTGCATATGTGCATGAGTGTGTGGGTGTGCGTTTGCATTTGCTACCACATCTTAGTGCGTGTGCATTTGTGGACACTTTCATTTTGGTTTTTGTACGTTTGAAGGAATCTTCCAGTGGTTTTGGATGCTTTAATCCATAATCTGCAAATCATTTGGCCATTTTTCAAAGCATCCTACTGTATAGTCTTTAAACACACTTAAGGTTCACTTGGTTTCATCAACTTCCAGTAACTTGCTTTACAGGTAATCCCATCACAGTAGACATTTAGTCACTTTTAAAGTTAGTCTGTCATTCATTTGGTCATGTAGATGCAAGAAACGCCCATTTGGAAAGGCCCTTTTTTAAAAGTCTTCTTTGTTGGTGCCTTACGGGAAACTCCAACATTTGAGATTCTCTAACATTGACGAAAAGCAAGAAACAAAGCCGCAATGTTCCTCACATCCCTCACAAAGCCCATGCGTATTTCTTGTCTTCTGGGGTTGATAGAAATTGCTTGCCAATGCTGTTTCATAACTGAATTTAAAAATTTGATGTGAAGGCTTACAGAATAAGCCTGTTGATATTCTGCATTTCTGTTACAAAACAAATCAAATGAAAAGACCAAAACCATCAATGAACAGATCCTATTAACAAGTCTTGCTTGATACAGCTAATTCCTGAGTCCCATAGAGTTCCACTGTTTCCAGTAACTATTAAAACACATAAATGAGCCGCACTGTTGCATTGGAAGACATGTTCTTTCATTCCAATAAATATGGGAACTGTAGTTTATTGTGAGTAAATCCCCTATACACTGTTCTGCTGCCGTAAATACTCACAGCAAGGCATGAAATTTGTGTGAAAATAGTCCCCACAGTTTCCTCCTGTTTGAGTAATGATTGCTAAAAAAATTTGATCTGTTTTTAAAGATTCATGTCTTTAGTAGGAAAAAATGTGTTTGGGGATGATTGACAGATAGGCTGGGGTAATCGTTAAGTTTTGAGAGACAGACTAACACGTGGGATCTATTGACATTAACCAGCCTTTTAAAATTAAATGCACCACCAAGGAACAGTTCTCCAAACTTGATAACCATGCAATGTTCAGTATGATTGATTGTGAATCTTAAACAGATTTCAGGTCTCTGCAAATTGATTTTAATACCATACAGAAATGAGTGGAAACCATTGGCATCCTGAAAGGTGAGGCATCATTCTGAATACAAATAGAATAATAATCAACATTAATGGGCTGAAACAGACAAAGCTCCATAGCATCTTACTGTGCATTCACACTGTGAGCTATATGCTGGAGGATTTGCTCTTCTAAAAAACTGTGGGTGATGCAAACGGTTGCATCTGTGTAGTACTCTAAACATCTATGAACTGGTCTGAAAGATCAGTTTATATATAGTTGTGCTCAAATGGCCTCCCATAATTTTGTATATGTTATTTCTCAACATACAGTAGGTAGTATGCAAGCACCAGTTAGGGAGTATTAAAGAACAGCAGGGGTGGTTGACATGGAAAGTGAATGCCCCCTTAGTTACTCCACCATTGTCTCAGTATTGACGTTGTGATACTAAAAATCTCATGATAAAACATTTAACTTAGTTTTATCCCATTAAGATAAAAGAAGGGAAATAAGATAAGGACACAACCATTCTTAGGAATAATTTATGAGACATTTGTTCTTGTAGTCTTACAAATAAAGGCTACAGCTGTGAAAGGCTGTTATCAGTTTCTTATCCATTTTGGGAAACAAAGAAGCATGCAGATCTGATTGGCTGTTAATGGCCAGTGACTGTGAAATGAAATAAATGGGCTTGCAGTTAAAATGTTCATGTTGTGGAGCCAGCATTTGCTTGGAAGTGGAAATGACTGCATGTCTCCAGCTGCAAGATTTAACGACAGCTGATGGCAGTACCTTCCTGAAAGGATCTTGGCTCCGCTATTTCAATCCGACCAGTCTTTTTCCAGAATGTTCAGCTCCTGTCCCATTGCTTATCAATTGTTCACGGACCAAAATGCAGTTGTTTCCCTTGCTCCCGCTAAACAACAGCTGGGCAAACTTCAGGCCCGTCCACAGGCTTCTGTAGAACACCAGCCGTCACTCATTATCCATCGATTCTGTTGTTCCCCTTTTCTAGAGCTACTACTGCTTCATCTCGCAAGGCAAACATTGCATTGTGAGTGGAGTAATCCAAAAGTAAACAGTGGAATTCCTTTTGGCTGGAATGTGTGAGCTCGTCCGTGTGTCACGTGCACGCGTACGATATTTATGTGCATGTGCATGTACATGAGCGTGTCTGCTTTTTTTCTGCGTCCCTTCCTTTTTTCCAAGCGTGTACCTGGCTGCCATATGTCCCACTGGCAATTGCAACAAGTTAGACACGAGCTTCTGAGAGCTTCTGAGGCCGGTGTCCTCTGGGTGGGGTGGAGTTCAAAGAATCAGAGTCGGTCAAGACCTTTATCTTGAGGGAGAGATAACTTTAACACAACAAACGTGTCTCAACTCCTTGACTGAGAGTGAAGGTCGCAGCTTTTTGAACTAGAGGGCAGTAGCCTAGTGAGAAGGCAAATTAATATGTAGTTCCTAACTCTCCCTACGATGAGGCTGGATCGACATTCTCAAACTAGTGTAGCTTAACATGGTAACTTTAAGACCAGCTGCAAATATGGACTCATCCATCAAAAACTACTCTGTAAGTTTGTGGTGGTTTTTGCCCAGATGGCATCCAGTGTCCAGATCATACCCCATCCCAAGGGAGTGGGAAGCAGGAGATGATCACACTGATGGTTGGCTGGTCGGCACCACTGAAAAGAATTCGGTTAGTCAGCAGTTTCCTTTTGAAAATGGCCCGGGATTGTTGTTGTAAGGGTGTTCAGTCAGGGGAGAGAGGATTTGGGGGATAGATCTAGTTATTTATTAGCTGGAGCCATTTAAATGGGAAACCACCATGACAGAGTTGGGTGGAAATACGAACTGGCGGGCCATGCCAACTGGAAATGCCAGGGGTGGCATCATGCCAGAGTCGTATCTAAACTTAAAGCCGGAGTCTGGGCAGTCTGGATCCTGAGATGGTGAGAGCAGAGATAATAAACCCACACTGTGCTCCAGTGCGGCTGGCACAGTCAACTTTATCAAGATGATCAGATATGAGAGTAGCTAAGCTTTGTGTCTCCTCATTTAGAGCGTGTATGGGTCTATCAGGTGAACTGCAAAAAGAGGGATCTGTCTTTTTAGTCACGTGACTTGGACTGGTTTTGCAATGGATTGCACTTAGATAATGTAGTGATAGAAATCTGCACTTATATAATCCATAAAGATATTCACGCATCATTACTTCACACCGAGGGTGGCTTTCTGTACTTGTTTGCTGGGCATCATTTTCATTTTTTGTTACTACAATATTAGAGTTTTGGTACCATTCCCACAGTTTCCAATACTTGGTGTAACAAGGTTTGATTTCTAGCTCTTCCGATGTGTATGCTCATAGTATTAAATTTCACTCTCATCCCTCCGTTACACTCCTGCTATTGTTCCATTCATATAACGTGCTGAATGACAAGATGATCACAGATTTTGAAGCAACCTGTCCTCTGAGGTGCTGCATTTACTTGAGGCGGTTTTACTGCCGCTGGAGGTGACATAATGTTTCCGTGATGGACTCCTTCGTAGTTCCAGTGCGAAGAGCTGGTCGTAAAGAACTAGCTGTGGTATGCCTGATATTTTTTTTTACCCGGGGGGACGGCATTTAAAGCATACTTGAACAGATTTGTGTCATCCAGTCATTCTGATCTCAGCTTCCCTCTGGCTTTCAGAGTTTTGTGGAGAGTGCTTGTGTGTCTGTGTGTGTGTGTGTTATTCTTTGCTTGTACTTGTGTGTGTATTTATATGTGGATCATTGCAGTCAGCTGTGAATATCCCTTGCCAACGTCCACCATTAAGTTTAGAGATGCATGCAACAGAAAATAGTAATGATTTCTTTGGACATCTAAAGAAAACTGTAAGCCCTTAATGAGCTCTGTTCATACTGATGTTATAAACTTTTATTTGCATGCAAACTCTTGAGACGGCTTCCAAGAGATAACAAATGGCAAAAGTAAACACATCACAATGCCCCGTTTCCTTTCCCAGCTTTTGTTTTCCCTCCACCCTTCCAAGGTCCATGTCTAGCACTGGGTGTAACCTTTCTCGGCCGAGACTTCAACCCCTTTAAATCTCTTTGTGTTTCCTGCAGGTGATTCAGGCCTCCAAGGTGTGGGGAGAGGTCCCTCTGCCAGAAGACTTGGAGGCGGAGAAAGACGTCCAGGCGTCTCAGAGCTTACTGGACGACGACGAGGACTTTGCTGCCGATGAAGCTTCAGGAGGTGGGCTTGATAGAGGCTCGACGACCGCAAACCACAGCTACAGCTGCCCTTAATTCATGGGAGATGTTTTTCATTATGCATTCCTTAGATTGTTAACCCATCCCAAAACTGAAAACAAGGGAATGTCGCTCAGAGATACATAATAAAATACTTATTTTGATGATTTCACCCTACCCATGAATGCAAACTTGCATGATTCATGCTTTTAAAGAGGAATTTAGCGCTCCTGCACTAAGCATGTGATTTTGTGAACTTGCACATTAATCATATGCCTATACTTCTGTTTCTGTCTCCAAAGATCTGCCCAGTGGAGAGGACGATGGTAGCACACCATGGCCTCCAGTCTCCACGAGCACAAGTAAGGGACCAAAAAATCTAGTGAATCTGTAACTTTTCTCTGTGGCAGATTTTGTTTATGTGTGGTAGATCACTCAGCCCTCCAAAGCTCCCCCATCTGTGACTCTTTGTTCAGTGGCTGCAGGGAGCTCGTGTGTGTGTGTGTGTGTGTGTGTGTGTGTGTTTGTGCGTGACGTCTCCCTGTGCCTGAATGATGATGCCTTCACATCCTGCTACACGCTTTCCGCCCTTCTCGCCAGCTTCCCAGAGTCTGGTCACAACACACGGTTTCAGCTCTGTCTTTGAGACATAAACATCTCCTCTCCTCTTTCATCTTTTTAACCAGCGGCAGAGGTGACAGCACAATAAGACACATAAAAGCACGCTGAACAATGAAAGCTGCAGCAGAGCACCTCTGTTTTGAGTTCCATTCACCACTGCGCCCTTCCCAGCCCGCTTAGTTTTTGTAGACTTCCACAGGGTTAGAGTTAGTTATTTATATGCAGGCACCCCACTCTGTCACATAGCACTGTAGCAGAGGAAAAAAATATTTAAATAACATATTAAACTTTGCACGAAGGGTCTTACTCTCTAATCATGCCTGTGGTTTGCTGCTGCCCATAACGCTTCTGTCTGTTCTGTTGTTTTTGCCTTCTTTTATTTTCTTTAATTTCTTTTTATTGCAGACAGCTTAACAAACAAGAGTTACTGTCTATTGATTTTTTTTCACTGAATATGTCTGCATGATACTTGGCTTTAAGCACCAAGGAAGCCTTAAGAGTATCAACTGATAATAGTTAACTTGGATAGACCAATGCTATATAAATCCAGTTTATCACTTAACAACATATTCAACAAAGTCCTACTTTCATTTGGTATATCCCTCTAGGTATTTTCAAAGAGTTTATTTTTCTGTGTATGAATAATTTTGGGCAGGTTTTATATTTAGTTTATTTTACCTATCCTTTCCCCCTTGCCATTACCAAAGCAGATAAATGTTATTTTCTGACAGGTCAGATCATTTCTCTTCTTATTAAAGAAAAAGACCTGGTAATAGCTGCCGCTTCTTAGTAGGTTCTTGGTGCCAGACGCTGCCATTCGACAGGTTAGTTGAGCTGATTACATCATGGTGGAATAATTGTTTTGGTAGCGGCATTGCGACATCAGAGCTGTGGCATATAGCATCATGTGCCCCGCTCACAGAAATAGCACTGCTGTGAGGCCTCGCTGAATTTGTGTTGTTAAAGAAGCCAGAGCAGCTTTTAACACAGTTGTCATGAATGTGTATGGTGTTGACAGCATGTGATTGTGACAAAATGAATAAGATATAGCTGAAGGTTGAGTCTCTTTTAGCAGCGCATTCAACCTCCTGCAGCAAAGTTGAAGATGTTTTGAAGCGTGTGTGTTTCTCCTGGTGGGAACTTTGGTACTCTAACCCCTCAGGACAGAGTCAGTTTGGCAGACACAAACGTACAAAAATAATTTGTCATAGAATACAAAGCAAGTTTGTGCTTTGTTGACGGCACAAAATGGGAAAATATTTTCTGTTCATGTGCTCACATTTTGTGGCGCGACATGAGCCTGCGACCCCCTCCCCACCCCATTACTTTGGTTTATTGCTTCTGTTTCCATAAACTTCCCCGGCTTTTCTAACCACATAAAGGTCAATATTGCTTTAATGTGGCAATAAGATAGGTTGAGGTTGAGATTATTCAGTACTCTCTTTAACATATTGTCTTATCTCAAAGGTGGCTAGACATTTGCGTTCTGCTCGGTATGATCATGGTGTGTGATTGGTGGAGACAGGCCATTTCCATATATAGATCTGAGCACGTCAGCAATGGGGAAGGAAATTCTGTTTCCTGTGCTGAATGCTGAATTCTCTCCTGAGTGTCTCTGTCCTGTCGGCTGTCCAGACTGTTCACCCAAGCCTCTGCCTTCCTTCCCCTTCCACTACTTAAAAGATGTACGTGCCACAGTTGCCCACATTATGCTTTGTATCCTGTTGTGTTACAATTTGCCGATGGTTAAGGAATTCCCCTTTTCCGATGTCTCATCCTCATGCATTGAAGCTGTGAAAAACATCTGGAGCCAAAACAGTTGTTGAGATGAGGCTATTTTGAACCTCTTTTGTCCCGTGTTGTTCTTTGTCCCCTCTAATCACAGTCTGCAATCTTCCCTGGAGATATGAAGATTGCGTCCCATGTCCTCCTGACCTCTCGTCTTGACCTACACACTCAGATCCCTGAAGAGATTTCTGGGAGACAAAATCCAGCTTATCTCATCTGTGAGAGCCTTTCCTTGTTCCACCGGCTCCAAGGATATTAGCCACTTTGTTTAGAAACCAAAGAAACAGAGGTTACCATGTCCACTTAAACGATCATTGTTGGTGAGGGTCTGCTGGGGTTAAATTCTTCCCAGAGCTAATTTTGGATGAAAAGCTTGAGAATTGATATCTCTAGACCAGTGACTCCCAAAGTGGGTGCCATGGCACCCGACCATGAAGACCAGCAAGGGGTGCTGCAATATTTGTTCATCTGATTGTTCATTTATTGTGTCTTGTTTGAATATTTTACTGAATTTAAAAAATTAGGCAACCCCTTTTTCTGAAAGTTTCCCAACATATCAAAACAGAAGAAATAAGCAATATGTATCAGAATCACTGTTTTAAAAAAACCTGTTAAATATAGATATGTTCCAGCTATGGTTGTCATAGTAACGCAACACCCTTTGCGGCATTGACAAATAAAATCCTATGAAGTGGTGCCGTGGGGTAGAAAAGTTTTGTAACCACTGCTCTAGATTATTCTAGCCTGCTTTACATTTTTCATTTAACAGAAATCATTAAAATATCAAACACTGCATATTTGGCCAGAACCCGAGCTGGACTAAATGTTTAACTTGTGATCATATGTAGTAGAGAAAAGAATATTACCTGTATTTCTTGTCCAATAAAGTATATTTCAGGATATAATGCTATAAACTATATTTAATTTACTCAGTGCTCTGTGACATGTCGGTTTGAGATTAAACATGTACCTCAGAGTTTCTTAGTTAATTTAAGGGAGAGATGAGCAGAGAGATGTGTCCCGTCTTCAGAGACAGTTGGCTTAAACTTGAGGGTCAGGCTGTCCTTGATCCACTGGGACTTGAGTAAAAGCTGACTCACAGACAGGTCACCGCATTCTTGTGTAGCCTCAGCTGGTTCTGCGTCTAATCACATCAATTACTAGTGGGTGCTTGCTGAGAAAACACACACCAGGTTCATATTCTTCTGTTATCTCTAGAGGAGAACAGATGTTGCAGCATAAGTGGACAATACGTCAGGGTAATGTAGCCTGTCTGTCAGTTTGGCCTGGGCAGTGGACGAGCTGCGGCCAGGCCACCCACTCAGTATTTCTGCCTTCTTCATGGGCAGTTTGTGAGATGTGCTTTTTAGTGGCACTGCCACTGTGTGTGTTTGTGTATGTGTGTGTGTCCCTGTGTGTCGTATACTCTTGGGTAGTTACACAGAGGGACAAGAGCTGGCAGCTGCAGTTATTTTGGTGAAGTCTTTGTTGTTGCAGCGCTGGGGGCCCTCAAGGTGGTCACACGCTGACCCAAACTAGAGTACAGGAGAAACTTGCCTCACGTTATAATCAGATGGCTTATTCCCTTTTGTGGACAAGGCTGTTGTAACAGATCAGACAAAACACGAAGGATGTGTTTGTCTGAATTGTCAGCCACTGGAAAAAAAAAAAAAATAGCCTCCATTCACAAGCAGTTAATTGTCAGTGTAACTGTGTACAGTGCACTCGGGGTGGCCATCGCTCTCTAGTCACTGTACCTAACCCCCTGATGCTACACTCTGTTGTACCAATAACAAACATGTTGCCTTGGAGAAGTGGCTTGTGCCGCTCCTCTTTAGGAAAGAGATGTTCAGGGTTTCACTGAAAGAGAGTGTGTGTGGCTGAATGAATGATCTCATCTTCCTCACGGCAGTGTCAAGGACAGGCCTGTAACTGATACATGTGTTTATTTTGGTGACCTTGCATTATAATCTGTGCTGCAGCAGAAGAAGAAGAACACCTTAAAACGGAGGAAAGAAAAGAAAACGGTTTGTTGTGTTACAAAACAAATATTGAATTAGAACTTGTGGTTATTGGCAGGCTATTCAATTGTCCTGTAGTTTTCCAAGATTTAAGAGTTTATTTGGATAAAAGCTCCACAGTTGATCAGTGGCTTCCTGCTTGAACACTAGAAAATTTTTCATATCAAATAATACCTCTCCTGGGATTTGTTAAACTGTTTCTTCAGTAGTAGGACACAGTCTGTCTGTTCATGCTCTTATACAGTGACTGCTCTGTTTCAGTCAGTGATTGTGGCCTGGTCAGCACATAAAAGAGTGGAGAATAATGATAATAATAAAGCGGTTACCCCCTCCGCTCCCACTCCCTCTGTGACTCTGACAAGGATCACAACATATCTGCAGCCTTTGAAGTAGCGGATATTTCATTAGCTTTAATTAGTTTGGGTCACTATTCTTGGGGGAGTCCTCAGATCGTTTGGGCAGGGCAAGTTTTCTGTCAACTGTGTCCTGGCTGGACTTTGTACACTTTAACTAGTTTTTCCCAGTTTGCAGTATTCAGTTCTGTTTCTTAATTGACCTGCTCAGCAGCAGTTACTGTCAATTTAAAAAACAAGACTTTACACCAACTTTTTTCTCAATCTCCTCTCCTCTGAAAGACATGCCACAACTACAGCAATGTTGTATCAGAAGCCATATGTTTTTTGTGTGCAGCTGTAAAACAGCTGGATCCAGCACACCGTCTTGATTATGAAGGGGCTGTTGTTAACTGCTGTCTGCAGAGACTTATGGAGTGGAGTCACACAGAATCTGGAGTATGAAAATCTGTCTTGCTGATGGAAAGGATAAAATGTGAATCTGTATTTGTCCACAAGTTAACAAAGTCCCCTTTTTATTGAAAGACAGTTAACACATACTCGGAAAACCTGTGTTATAAACCCAACCTTTGCACAAGGATCCCTCTCTTCAAACCCACCGGTGTCTCCGAGCGGCGGAGAGGTCTCCTCAGTTGACATTTCAGAGCATACCCCACAGTGTAACTGCATCCAAAGCAGTGGAAGAATGAATGAGTCACCACAAAACAGAGCGTGATCCTTGTTGCCCTTGTCAGTGCAGAGGGCTTAACTTTTGGCCAAAAAAATGGTTATAAAGGTTCTTTCCATTTAGGAGGGAAAACAGGAAGCAGCTCCTCCCTGCATCGCTGCAAAGTGCCTGGGTGGATGTGTGTGGGACAACAGAAATGTGAAGAACAGTGCCTGAAAGTGTGTGTTTGGTTCGTAGGATGTCCTCTTTGTTCTGTTGGACTCGAGAGTCAAGTCATTTCTAAAGAGATGCCCTCTGACATTTTCTCCTTGATGCTGTCATGCAAACAGACTTCCTTGTGTGCTTCCAGACAGACGCTGCTTGGACTCATTAGTCAACAAAAACCACAGGATCCATTGTCCCATTGAGCATGACTAACCACAGCATGAGGATGGTAATGATTAGTGGGACAGCTGATACGGCTATAGCAGAATTGATGTTGACATTTCTAGCTTCTCATAAAATAGCTGTGACAACTTTATTTTAATATCTTGCTGTTATTTTGGCTGTTTTCTTATGTTTGCTTCACAGATAACACATTTGAATCAAGGGGCGACCTCCTTCACTGAAAAGTGAAGCCAATGCGGAAGTGCCTTAAACCTGCGTTCTTTCTAATGTCCAGCAGGGGGCGACTCTAAAGGGCCCAAAAAGACATCTGATGATATAATTATGGTCCCATTTAGAGTAAAATAGATGATGATGCAGGGTATGCTTTAGAGCATGGCTACCTTGTGATTGACAAGTCGGACCACGGGGACCTGTTAATCAGGATAGAGGCGTAGCAATGCGTATCCACGGCACTGTGTCTGTTTGATTAACCGTGAACTTGTTTTTTGGTGTTGTCCGTGTTTTTCGTCTTAGGACTTTGACCATAGACTGTGGAAAAAGAAGTGCACGTAGCCTCCGGGTCTGAAAAGTAAAGCCAATGTGGAAGTGCCTTAAAACGGCAGCAGGGGGTAACACAGATGACAATGGCCAAAATGCCACATCAAGACTTCAAAACTGAAGTCCACAAACCAATGGGTGTCGTCACGGTGGCTACGTCCACTTCATGTATACAGTCTATGATCTGAATAGATATAGTCTATTTGCTGCATATTTACATTTTGACCAGCCCAGTGACTTTTCTTGATATTCTGTTTCTGTTAAAACAACTCTTTTCTCTTTCTGATTGTCACTTTGTATTTTCTCTCCTCACTTCCAATCATTTCCCTTCTAACTCTCCTGAAACTTTAACCTCTCTGCACCTGCCTGCCTAACTCGATCCTTCTCCCTGGTCCTTGTGTCGCTTTTTGTGTTTGATCCTTGACCCTTTGGATCCTGTTTGTGCCCCATCGACCTCTGCGCCACATCTTTCCCCCCTGTCTTTCGCTCCTTGCTCCTCGCCCCTCATTGCTTGCCATAGCACACTGGTTGGACTCTTCATTTCTGGGGAACATACAGAGCCCAGTCAAACCAGAAACGAGTAAGTCCACAAGCACTTCTTTCTTTATTATGCTGCGGTTTCTCTCCTCTCTTGTCTTTGGCACACTTTCCTGTCACCTGCTCCGCTCAGTTATGCACTCTCATTTCCAAACACTCTCAGATAACATTCTAAGGAAGACTCAGCTTGGGCATGCAGTGTTTGAGTCTAGCGAGTCTGTTTTTCCAAGTGTCTTGCAGGCGTCTCCCAGTGTTTTCTGATGCCAGTGGAAAATGATGTGGTTATTCCATCGAGTAATAGAGTTCATCTCACTCGAGTGACAACACTTGCATTTCCAGCTGAGAACATCTTTGTGAAGATACGCTGGAATTACATACAGTGTAACTGTTCATCTGTTCAGTGTGTTCCACAATTTAATTGGGAAAGTGCTTTTAGTAATTTCAACCTCCTGCAGATGGCCCGTCCCAAAGATTCGAACCGGCTGTTTCACAGAATCAGTACAACATGGGTGTAAAAAAAATATGCTTTTTATACACAATGGTGGGTTTTGATGCTATACATTGCAAGCCGTGGGAGAGCACAACAGGGCAAGCTTAATAGTGAAGCCAGAAATGATCCCCAAGAATTCCCCTGAGGGCAATGAGTGGACGTGGAGACAGAGTTGTTTGGCTGGCCACCAGCAAAAGGGTTAAGTAGCAGGGGTCCTGTCTACAAGAGTTAAACTGAGAGAGAGGCAGTTGGCTTGTGAATATATTACACTGAGGGAGAGAGAATGTTTTAGAAAGAAATGGAGATGAGAGAGAGAGAGGAAAAGCCCATGGAAAGGAAAAACATGTATTATTAAAGATTTTTGATGGGATAGCGGAGCCAGAGTGGTTTGGGCCTTGTTCTTCTAGATTCTGGCTCTCCCTCACTCCCTCTCCGAATGGCTCCGGTGGTGCTGGGCCGACTTCGTGGGCACTGCCTTGGGGGTTGAAGGTCAAGCCCAATGCGGCTAGGCTTTAAAGGCCAGGCTGGGCTCACTGCTCAATCAAGTCTTTGTCTTCTGCATAGGCCTCTATGTGTTCAGAGGGGGCCCATTGCACAAAGCCGCCACAGTTCTACTGAACAGCTTTAATAGCTAAATAAGTTTGTGAATTAAGGGTGTGGAATGCTTTTTTTTTTTCATCCCACCCGTCATATCTGCACTGTTTGACAGTTTCATCACTCTTGATGGTAGCCGTGCTTCCCCCCCCCCTCCCCACTGGAAACAGTGAGCGATGCACAAGAGAATGGGTCTTGGAGTAAAAGAGCCGCTCGTTAGCAGCGGGGCACAACCCGGCACTCTAATCAAAGGATCTCAGGCGGCGGCAGTCCCACACTCGCCAGTCTGCAACGTCAAAGCGGCAAGCTCAGAGAGAGTTGGGGCTACGAGCTGCTGTTGACCTGGTGGCGAGTACCCACTCAAGTGATTAGATTATATGCGGGTCAAATGAGGCACTTTGATGACTGACTTTGATGTTGCCTGTCTTCTGGTTCCATATTCAGGCCTAACAATTACTCCTATAAGTCTGACAGTAACAGCCTGCAAAGCAAGCACTCAGGCACCCTGCCAGGCTATGTTCACCTCACTGTGTGTTTTCATAGGCAGTGCTCAGTTTACTTTGTCATAAATAAGGCTTTTCCTCACCAGGAATGGGATGACTCGTAATGCCAACGCTGTGTGCAAGGAAAGAGAAGTTAGCAGTGTGTAGAGAGTACAGCTGTGTACCAGCCGAAGCTCAGGCAGTAGAGCATAAGGCAGCAAGGTTCCCTAAAGTCCTTTAACACAGAGAATGCGCTGCCTGAGTGTAAGACACAAAATCTTTAACTTTTAATTAAGTAGCTCCTGGTGAGCATGAGAAATGTCTGCTGTCAGTGGCCACATGTCTAGTGATATGTAATTATTAAATGAGAAGGGAAAGGGAGGAAACGATATACACCAAGAGTGTTGTTATTTTCTCTGCACACTGTATGCGTATGAGCAGATTTATTGTTTTGCACATATTTGGGCATTTATGTTTCTAACTAGAGGCTCAGCAGATGCCTACTTAGAACATGACTCTTTGCTTTTGGCACTGCAAGTAGCATCTGACTGCAAGAAACAGTACAAATATTGACTTCCTCCCTAAACCCACACTACCAGTCTGAAATCAGAGGCTGGCAGGCCCGTCCTAACAAAGTGTTGGCAGAAGTGTGAGAACAGGGCACCCTGCGGGCCTGGGCTATTTTAAGTTTCATGGGCTAAGCCTGTGACATCGGAATTATAATAATACTGCTGACATTTTTGTTGATAATGAGTTACTCATATAGCTCATCAAGATGTTTTATACAGGTAGTTATATATAGAATTTGACAGTGTTTCAAAAGTCTATAAATGGAGTGGAAAAATTAATTAGCTGAATAATCTTTCTTTT
Source organism: Lateolabrax maculatus (assembly GCA_031216445.1). NCBI lineage: Eukaryota > Metazoa > Chordata > Actinopteri > Acropomatiformes > Lateolabracidae > Lateolabrax > Lateolabrax maculatus. Next base: position 23,225,302 of record CM062201.1, on the reverse strand, counting down.
GGCATAGTTCTGCGGAAGATTGGGATGTCAAAATCAGAATGCTCAACAGTCAGCACAACTCTGGAAACAGTTGATCCTATAAAATGCCAAACTTTTGAGATGTGGAATTGAAAATGGCACTGATAAGCAAGAAGATGTGAGCCATAGAAAGTGCTGGTTGCACTATTAATGTGTGAACTTTCCCTCCAATAACTTTTAATTTTAGTGGTTGCTTACCAATGTATTTCAATTCATCAGCATGACATCATGACACATTGCATAAAACATTTTTATGGTCTGTTCCAACCCACATATGTGGCAGATGGGCGGAGTTCTTTGTATGCAGGGCAATGTGTGCTAGAAGAGAAGGGAAGAAGAAGAGAACTGTCAGTGTACAAAAAGAATTTGAACTTTGTCTTTTTCCCTTTGCTACATTTCTTCTGAGGGATTAGAGGGCAGGGTCAGGCACAGTGTAGACATTTTCTCGGTTCAGTGCATTAATCAAGGACATTTTAGCAGAAACAGTGGAAAAAGTTGTTGTAAAACCAATGAGCTGCTTGTAAAGTTTTGAAAGTTTAGCTGAAAAAATCAGAATTGTACTGATTGGATTACCCCATTTCACCTGGCACTCCAAGCAAGTAAAGGGAACTTTCTGCAGCTGTATCATTTATGTCTGAATACGGAGTGAATTATGTTCAACCAGCTGACCTATATTTTTAATGACCAGCAAGACCAGCTATCGTAGCCTCTCTGTAGACCATTGATATACCCGCTGCTCTCCTGCCTGCCTGATGTGTTCGACTTAGTACATGTGGAGGGAAAGGTTGATGCCCCCTTCCACAGTCATTCACAAAGGATTTTCTTCTCCTTCTACTTCCCTGCAGCTGCTGGAACAGTAATGATGCTGACTCAAACTCCCACGTTCTTTCCAACTCTCTGATATCGTCAGCGTTCAACAGGAGATCTGGTGCAAACTTGTGGCCTTGCTATTTTGGCTGATATCCACATACTTTGTATTTGAATGTTTGCATTGATTAAGTTTCAGACAGTCTACTCAGATCTGTCTATTCAACAAAGGGGCTTTATCAGCATCTGTCTGCCACTATTTCTGAGTATGTTGAGTATGTGTCTCCATGTCCACGACCCACAGAAAGACATACAGATGTCTTGATACTAAAACTTCATGATTGTATTTGGGTATATGGGGCCAGTGCCTGCCTGTGTCAGTGTGTGCCTCCTGTTAGGGCCTATGTGTGGTGTAACGCTGCAGTGGTCGGTTTTAGCGCAGACTCAACCACAATTGAGATATGGAAATAGACGCCATAATTTGTATGTTGCTCTTATTTAAGCCACAGTCATGCTCTTCAGTTTTTACTTTCTGAAACATTTAACCAAAGGCTTTCCTAAGGGAAATAATTCCTAAACAGTATCCCATATCACATTTTCTTTAATAAACTTAACAGCTTGAATGTGGTTTGTAATATCTAAACCCGGCAACAGATGGACATTAACACTGATCTTGTGGTCGTCTGTTATTGTGTGGTTTAGCTGACAGACAATTTCTCCTTCCTTTCTCTAGTTTATTACAGAGCTCTTGTCAACTTCACCAACTCCCTGGTCTATGGCCCCGAGCTCGAGGACATCTACTCACCAGCCTTTAATGAGATCTCTGAAGCAGTGGTGGACACGGTATGTCTTATCTCATAGGATAAACTGAAAGAGCTTCCATATAAGATTCAGGGATGTTATTTATAACCTTTCTGATGTAAGTATGTGTAACCTTATGTCTGAAAATAAGGCCCAGGTTTGTTTATTTCAACTTAACAGAGTTTTCAACTTTCCCTCAACAGCTGGAGTCGGACTACAACAGGATTCCAGGTGTCCAGTCAGTCAACGTGGTCCTCATTAAGTAAGAACACAAATCCTTTAAATCACACCTCACGACGTCCAAAGTAGATACCCTGCAGCCAGGTGATATTTATTTCCCTTTTTCCAAACTGCACAAAGCCAACAGTGTCGGTCTGTAGTCACTAATTCATCAGTAGTGAGTAATTCTCCTAAAGGACATCCAAAAAGAAACCTTACCTCTGAAGAGCTTTCCTGTTTAAATGTCTGCAGTGCACTCATACAATATGTAGCCTTACCAGGCCTTTTATTTCTATTCACAGGAAGATGATAAGAGAGGATGGCGTGGACGTATTTGTGGAGTTGGACGTGGGTTCTGACTACAACAGCAATGATGAACAGATCCGCAGCGTGCTGTACAACGTGGTGAAGGAGGGAGCCATCGCTTCCTATGTCACATCAGTCCAGGGCTTTGAGTTCAGACGGCTTGGGGAAGGTAAGACCTCAACAAAGAGGACCACCACTTAACCAACTGAAGTGGCCAACTCTGTTACACACAAGTTTGCTGTATGTTTACAGCAAATTAAGGTCCCCCAGAGCGGGTGGCAGTTTCCTTAACATTTCCCTCTGGTTTCTAGTTGAACCTCTGTCTACTGTGGAGCCTATAGCAGTGCCAGGTTTGTACTGTGCCATGCTGGCTGCATGGTGACTCAGCCGACTGTACTGTAGAAACCTAGGATGACTGTAGTGCCTTTAGAAAGAACAGTCGAGCATTTCCTTCCGTGTGATGTTTTGCGATTTTACAATGACCTTTGACATGTACAGGCAATGGTCATGTGGTCTGAGGAATGTTTTGCATGGAAGCACCAATGTAAAGTAGAATTTTGAGTATGGACCCCAAAGTCCAGTAGCGCACACTGAGTAAGAAGGACCTTTGCATGGCATGATTTTGAGTAGAAATGCTGCTGTTCACTGCAATCTCAACGCTTTTGATTTACGCAAATTCCACCTCCATATGCAGGCATGACAGCTGATAGGATAGGATAATATAAACTTTATCATTAATGTCTTTACTCAGAGGATAGGGTTTCCATCTATCTTGTTGTCTATATATGTCCCGTCTCATCTTGTCTAGTTTAGTCTAGCCTAATCTTCTGTGTGTCTAGTCTAGTCTGCCAAGTGTAGTCTGTGCGTCTAGTCTGTCTAGTCAGTTTAGTCAATTCTTGTCTTGTCTTGTGTGTTTAGTCTGTCTAGTCCATCTATCTGTCTATCTATCCAACTAACTATACATCCACATGTCATGTTATGTTAGATTAAGCGCAGAGTGGATTTTACACATAACATAAAATCGAATGCAAACCAACTTTTACAAAGATGTTATATCCTTGAATTTTTCCTTGAGTATCTCGAAGCACACCCGTAGTGATAGTCTTTACAACATGCCTGAGTTACACTCGTAGTAGTAATCTAACGGTTGAGGGGCCCAGGATGCGGTTGTCTTTTACCTCACTTTGTTGTGTTTGTGCTGTGATATGACATTAGTGTAGTTTATTGGCTGTACAGTAGTCTTGGCTTGCATGTCTTTGATCCTTCAACATCCCTTGCCCCCTCCTCTGTACCTCTGCATCTCTCGTAGTAACCGAGGGCACCAGACCCTGCATGCCAGATGAGCACAAGTGTGGTGATGGGACATGTATCCTGTTGGAATACCTGTGTGACAACAGACCAGACTGCAGGGACATGAGTGATGAGACCAATTGTGGTGAGTGGCTTCAGTTTGACTGGCCAGCAGGTTGTAACACGGTCGGCTGTAGCATGGATCACTGGCTGGATGTGAGATATTTTCACTTACAATAACCGCTCGAAGTAACCACTTTGTACATTTGAAGTTTAATCAGAGATTTGTTGTAGAAATAAAACGGCCGGTCCCTCCAGTCTTCACCACCCCTCCCACCACAACCACCACCACCAAGAAGGCCCCGCGGCTCCCCAGCCCACCCAGACCCTGCAGAGCGGATCAAGCCACATGCCAGAGCGGCGAGTGTATCCCGCGAGACTACATCTGTGACGGCGAGAGGGACTGTGCGGACGGAAGCGACGAGATCCGTTGTGGTGAGTAATGCAGCCTTGTGCGTGTGCACACTGTCAGACAACAACATACCTTCTAATTATCCTCTGTCTTTTCACAGGTACTCCATCTCCCTGTGAACCCAATGAGTTCAAGTGTAAAAATGGCCGCTGTGCCCTCAAGCTTTGGCGCTGTGACGGAGACAACGACTGTCAGGATAACTCAGATGAAACAGACTGCCGTAAGTCTCCATTTCTTTTGGAGATCTTCTCATCTAACTATCAACCTTTAATTTATGCCAGCGTTTACAAGAGATTCAACGCTGCAGTAAATCTCCTTCTTGTCATAACTACAGCCACCAAGGGTCCTGGTGACAGATGTGCTCCTGAGCAGTTTGAATGCCTGACCGATCGCATCTGCATCCCAGCCAGTTACCAGTGTGATGAAGAGGCAGACTGCCTTGACCGCTCTGATGAGTACGGCTGCAGTAAGTCTCACACCAACAGATGTCGACAGCTCTCCGCTCCTACAATCTTTCTCTCTCCCCCCTGTACATTTTACCCTTTTCTTTCTTACTTTTTGCACTCTCTCTATGCTTCTTTGACTCTCCTCTATAGACACCCTCTGAATTCCTTTGTATGCTGTGACTAATTTGCTGTGAACCAGGCTCTTTTCACACATGTGTTGACTGAGACACAGAGCTTTTTGTGAACCATCTACTCGTGAGAACTGAAAGGGAATTGTCCGTCCATAACAGAGAATTATGTTTCCTCTGACTTTCAGGCATTTATGAGCTGCACTGGATCGCCAAATTCCAGTCGCATGCCAGCCTTTTTGTACATGTGCATTTATTATGTGGTTAAAGCAGTTCTCATCTACTTGACACTTTACAGCCCCTCCCTCTGTGACGAGCCCGCCAGAAGCATCCATTCAGGCAGCACGGGGGGCGACGGTGACGTTCACCTGTCAGGCTGTAGGAGTGCCAACACCCATCATTACCTGGAGACTCAACTGGGCACACATTCCTGTCAGCAGCAGGTGGGTTTTATGAGAAATTATCCACCCCGCTGATTTTTTATCACCTGCGCTGTAATTAAAATTGACTTACAAACTAAACTAAATAATTTTGACAATATTACAGATTATGTTTATGAAAGGAGCTGAACCTGCTTTTTAGAAAAACACGTGTTGTCTCAATTTAAACATCTGCATCTGGTGAAAGCCAATCCTGCCTAATTGATCTGCAGCAGACTGTGAACATTTTAAAATGACTATGAATTTGTCTTCTCCACACTTTCTAACCTGACGCATGACAGTCGACAGCCCTGTTAGATCAGTGTTTTTCTGTGTTGACACATAATTGTATTTGCACCTGTGATTTTTTATTACTGAGATATTTGTGGTGTGCTCCAACTCCAAAAGTTGCGGTTTCAGAATGTTTGTTCTGGGCGTAGTCTGCTCTGGTGTGTGGTTAAGCAATTACAGTTGAATTTTATGGAGTTTTGTGATATAATATTTCACTGTTACAGTGAGAGTCAGAAACAGAAGGGTTCCTATAATGGTCCATGCCATACTTGACATAGACTCTCCACTGAGTTTGTTGCTGTAAAGGGATCATTTATGCTGTATTTTGGTGTTCCCAGGATCTCCATGACCAGCAAGAATGGCCGTGGCACCCTGACCATTCGTGATGTGAAGGAGGCGGATCAGGGGGCGTACACCTGTGAGTCCATCAATGCTAAAGGCATAGTGTTGGGTACCCCTGACGGAGTGCTCACTCTCACATCGAATCCAAATCCAGGTACTGACTCCTCACTTTGAAAAACTATACATTCATTCTAGTTACAATAAGAATATAAATACACTTGTGTGCTACGTCTTTTCTTGTTCTCTGTAGGCAACTGCCCTGATGGTCACTTCAGTGTGGAGGGCCGCTGTGTGTCCTGCTTCTGTGCTGGAATCACCAAGAACTGCAAGGGCACCGGTCGCTACCGGGAACAAATCAGCCTGCGCTTCAAGGAGGAGGAAGACTTCAAAGGCACTGAAATCACTGATGCTTATGAAACTGATACAGAGCTAATACACTGTCAACTGAAATAGCTTTAAACGTTTGTGTATTCCTAACATTTAGATGATGAAACTGGCTGAGTGAATCTGTTGTTCTTATTTTCCAGGAGTGAATGTCACCTACCCCTCCAGACCAGGCACTCCTCCTCTCTCCTCCACTCAGCTCCTCATCAACCCTGAGATGGAAGAGTTCCAGCTGGTCGACCTGTCGCGCCGTTTCCTCAACCTGGACTCCTTCTGGACCTTGCCCCGCCAGTTCCTGGGCAACAAGGTAAAGAGCAGAATCATTTACAGGCTTTATTTTACTATTCAACTAACTGTGACACTGAAAATCATTTAATGTATTTTTAGATCGACTCCTATGGAGGATCCCTGAAGTACAAGGTGCGGTACACATTGGCCCGCGGTCTGTCTGAGGTTGTGGAGAAGCCGGATGTGATGCTGGTTGGAAATGGACGCAGGCTTGTGTACCGCAGAGGCAGCGCCACCCCTGCCCAAGTGGTCAACCAGAAGGAGATCAAGTTTACTGAAGTAGGTCTTTGGTTAAGAAAAGTTCTTCTAGCAATAACAAGTGCAGAATCTGCACAATCCTGTGGTAAATTTGTGACATGTAGTTCTTTCAAAAAGAGGTTGTATACAAATTCAAATGCGATAGAAATACACAGTTAACTTCAAATTTATATAATGTATATAATGTAAAAATGAAGAGCTAATAAATCCCCTATCAAACATAAATGTAAATGTACATACATTAAGAAACCTGCTTGTTGTTGTTTTAGGATAACTGGCAGCACTCCAATGGCCGCCCTGTGAGCCGGGAGGAGCTGATGATGACACTGGCCAACCTGGACAGCATCAACATCCGCACCATCTACGACAACCACATGGTCAGCGTGGCACTCAGTGACGTCGTCATGCACACCACCAGCGTGGAGTTCAGCATTCTGGGTCATGCTAAGGATGTCGAAGAGTGCAGGTAAGAAAAAGCAAAGAATCCCAGCATGATACTGTGGGCTTAAGTGAGATGAGAGATTTTGGGTGAAAGTTCATTGATATATATATATATATATATATATATATATATATATATATATATATATAAAAGGTCCAAACATGCCCAAAATAATAAAAAATTAATTTGGCTGTGCTTTAGTTTGCTGTTTTTTATTTACAACATTAGGAAAGTTTGCAATTTGTGGAGTTTTAATTTGACTCGGCAAACCCTGCTTGATGAGACTCATTTTGATCATTCTCAGATGTCCTCCTGGATATTCAGGCCTGTCCTGCGAGATGTGTTCCCCTGGTTTCGACCGTGTCCCTGGTGGCTCCTATCTTGGCACCTGTGCCGGCTGTAACTGTAACAGACATGCCAGCGCCTGTGACAAAATCAGCGGACACTGTCTGGTAATAGCTAACTCCTTTTTGGCAAGAATGGCTGTGAGTCACTTGCGATGAATTGGAATTAGCTGATAATCACGCTCTTTCTGTAAAACATGGAAGAGTTTAACTTGTTCATCATAACAGATGTTTGCTTTTAGGAAATACCCTCATTCGCTTTCTTACCAAGAGTAAGTTGAGAGGATCAATACCGCTCTTGAGTATGTACACTAAATATGAAGCTAGAGCCAGCAAGCGATTATCTTAAGTTAGAATGAAGACTGGTAACGGGGGGAAACAAAAATGTAGTTTTTACATTTCTTTTTTTATACGGATTAAACAAACAAGATATACAGTGTTAATATGGTCAATTTAAAATATCAAACTATTCCTTTTAAAATATTTTGAGTGGCATCCATGTAAGAGAATGACCAGTGTGTTCTCCCTGCCACAGAGCTGCCAGCACAACACAGAGGGCCCTCAGTGTGACAAGTGCCGCCCAGGCTACTTTGGTGACCCGAGCCGAGGTCGCCCCGATGACTGCAAACCCTGCCCCTGCCCGTACCATGAGACCTCACGCCGGTAAGGTCACAGACCCACCAAGACCACACACACATTTACGGTACAAATATGGGCAGACACATACACGCCCACATACCACACACAAGGCATCACTGGGAGTATGATGAGCTGACGTTTTGTGTTACCAAAAGGTGAGCTCATTCAGATGTTTGAGCGCTGGTTTATTCATTCAATGTGCTATTCATTAACACACTGTCGCAATTTCTAATCTGTGGCCTTTTCATTGGGCTTCGTAGGTTTTCTGACACCTGCTTTGTGGATGTTGACCAGCAGCCAACATGTGATGCCTGCAGGCCCGGCTACACAGGAAGACGCTGTGAAAAGTGAGGAAGCTGATATCATTGACTGTGCCTTTACGTTACAGTTTAAATAGTCTGGAGTTTTGATTATGATGACTATTGATATTTTTTAAGATTACTTGTAACAAGCAGAGCGAGCTATAACAAAAACTTGTGGTAAATAGGTTGACTGTGTCTCTTATATATTTTTTTTATTTCAGGTGTGCTCCTGGTTACCAGGGTAACCCCCTTCTGCCAAATGGGAAATGTCTTCCTAACCGTGAGTATACGTTCGACATTTTTGAAATTCTCAATCGACACAATCTGTACGAAGATTGTTTTACCTGTTGTGCTCTTCAGTCATCAAGCATTATGACTGCAAGAGGTCTTAACCCTGTGTAATGATTACCCTAGGTTTTTTCCCCTGGTTACAGTAGGCTGTAGTGTGTGGTCATGGCTCAGGTATGCAGAATAGCTGGAACACTCCCAGGTGCACTTTCCTCCCCATATGTCATCTTCTTTCCACTGCTCTCTCCCTGCAGAAAGCTCCAAATGTGATAACAGAGGAACAGTCAGCTCCAGTAGCAGACCATGCAGCTGCAAGGTATATAAGCAGCATGACAAACTGCTGAGTTAAATATTAGGATTATATCAAAAACATTGATTGTGAAATCTGTTGTGCATTTGTGGTTTATGAGGCTGATGTCTCATATTTTATGAAAGAAATGAGCTCGACAGGCAGATGGATTACATATGTGCCTATGTTTGTGTGTTTGTGTCTGTGTGTATGTGCAGAACAACGTGGCAGGCGCTCTGTGCGACGAGTGCAAGTCCGGGTTCTTCCACCTATCAGAGGCCAACCCTGAAGGCTGTCTACGTTGTTTCTGTATGGGCGTCAGCAAACAGTGCACCAGCTCCTCTTGGAATAGAGATCAGGTAGGCTGCCAAGCTGCGGCTGGTAAAGGGAGGGGTGAATGATTTTGGTATCAAGGTCTGACTCAGTGTTTGCGCAGTCATGCATCAGTAGATCCTTTCAGATGCTAAATGGTGAGGTGCAATGTGCAAACAGTGATTGTTCTGAAGTGCGAGCGCATGTAAATCTCAGTTCTAATCTCATTCAGACAAATTGTTTGTGTCTCCCAGGTGCGAGGCGGGGTGAACGGGCAGCTCTTCTCCCTCTCCAACAGTGCCAACACTAAAACTATCTCTGAAGGCATTTCCCAGAGGGGCTCCTCTGAAGTTGTCTACAAATCCTTGTCAGTCTTTAACGACGTCTACTACTGGGTCCTGCCTGAGAGCTTCAGAGGAGATAAGGTGAGAGAAAAACAACCAAGCAGAAAAACAACAAAATAGAAAAAATGCTAGGGGAGAAGAGGGGAAAGAACTGTGAAGTGTTAGTCGAGCTAGAATTCTCTGCCCTTCCTGTCCCACTCAGTCCTGCCTCAACATGTTGTCAAGTGAAAAGGCTGCACTTATCCACACAACGAGCCTCCTTTGAACTTGTAGCTCGAATTCACAGTCAAGCCCAACATGGGTGTCTTGTGACTTCCCCCACAGTATCATAAGGGGTGAAATACCTTTCCACTATCCAGTTTTTTTGAGATGAGCTTCTCTTTTCACCATGTTGCTACCAGGTGACGGCCTATGGCGGGGAGCTTCTCTACACAGTACGCTTTGAACCGTATCAAAGCTCGCTGGTGATTGACGGTCAGCCAGATGTGGTTCTCCAGGGAAACGGCATCTTCCTGGAACACTTTTCTCAGACCAAGCCTCTCCCACGTGTCCCACAAACTGTCACTGTGACCTTCAGAGAGGTGTGATTCATTGTTCATAGGGGAGTATCGTTAATCTAAATCTGAATCCTCACATAATGTTAGAAACTAATTTTTTTCCATTCTCCATCCTTCTGGCTGATAGTCTGAATGGCGTCGCGCTGATAGGCAGCCGTGTACTCGTGAGCACCTGCTGATGGCTCTGGCTGACGTTACTCTCATCATGATCAGGGCCACCTACGCAGACAACATGGCTGAGACCAGGTACGGTGGGAGGTTCCTCTGTCACTGCACAGCTCATTCACATACCTCAAAAAGAATCCAACAGCACTGCACTTAATGGCAAATATAAAGTGTATTGTTAATTGTGTGTTTTTTCTTGTTAAATAGTATCTCAGACATCAAGATGGACATTGCTGTTCCTCACTCGACTGGTAATGAACGTGCTCTGGAGGTGGAAGCATGCGCCTGCCCTCAGGGATACAGAGGGCCCTCTTGCCAGGTACACATGCAGTTTTTCCGAAATGTAGTTTATGTCATTTTAACTAAAGAAAGAATTAACTTTAGAGCTTTTATCTGCATTTCATGGTCTTTATCAGCAGATGGGGCCTGCTCCGTTGTCGTGGAGATGGCTTATTTGTCATTACCTTGACTTATGGTAGGATCACAATTGAGCCATGTCCATGACATATGAGCAAACTCCATTTGCTGATGAAAACTTTGGTTGAACAGCCAAGGAAAAAAATAGTAATTGGATTGTTTTATTTGCCAGACTTCTATTTCCAAGGTCAAGAATGAACTTCCATGCTGTAGTTAAACTTAGTTTGAGTCTGAAAAAAAAGAAATAAAAGTCAGGCCCAGTTATGCCTAAGCTTGTTAAGAATAGCACAGTGAAGTGAACTTTTTTTTCCATTGCAGTCCTTGATGATAATTGCAGTCTGTCTTCCTGCTGCAGTGGAACAAAGACATATTCCTCTTTGTCATCACATGTTTCTCACCTGAGGTGTTTTTCCATGCCGTTGCAGGAGTGTGATGAAGGTTACACCCGGACCAGCTCTGGCCTTTACCTGGGCACTTGTGAGAGGTGCGACTGCAATGGTCACGCCAGCAGCTGTGACCAGGAGACCGGCAGGTGTCTGGTAGGTTTCATGCTACTCTTTCTCTCCCTCAGTTCTTTGCCAATGTCGAACCTGCTTTGATCTCTGTGCTGGAATGCACTAATGGTTTCTTGGCGAATCCCAACATGTGGAAACAAACTGTCACCCGTGAGTACTGTATATTCAACTGTTCCATGGATCTCACTGCTTCTTTATTTGTGTATGTCCTGACCAAAAGCAATGTCTCCATAACACCGACGGGCCACGGTGTGAGCGCTGTCAAACTGGTTTCTATGGAAACCCTGTAACAGGCGGCGCTCAGGCCTGTCAACCCTGCCCCTGTCCTGGAACGGCTTCCAGCAACCAGTGAGTTCATGTCTTAAAGTCTTTTCAACTTGTGTCAGTTTTAGTCAGTCAGCATAGATTAGTGTTTACTATTCTATTCAATGCTAGATTAGGCAAAGTAAACTGTGTGTAATTCAGGAGCTGATAAAACACTTTACTCAAATGCCCATAGATCAAACTGTATATGAAACAACATGTTTACTGCCAAAAGAGAATCAGTAATGATGTGCATGAACCTCCGTTGTCACAGATTCTCCCCGACCTGTTTTCTGGATTCTGATGGTCAGCCGAGCTGTGACAACTGTCCCCCTGGATACACTGGCCGGCGCTGTGAAAGGTAGGCCTACACCCTCCTCCTTTTCTTTCTGCTTTTCCTTTTCCTCTCTGTCTTTCCTTTCACAGTCCTCTGGACACTGCTCAGTGTTTGGAGTAACTGGGCGGGCCAGCAGCAAGGTTAGCAGGGGCTGGCAGTAGCACCAAGCGGTTTCATTCACAGGAAAGGGATATAAGCATGTGTGTGGTTCGCATCTCTTGTGTGTTTTTTTCCCGGCAGTTGTGATTGAGCGGTGTCAGTGGAGGGATGGGAGACGCAAATTGATGCCACCCATTCTGATGTACTTGTGAGGTTTTGTACAGTGTCATGTTTTTCCAGATGTGCTGGTGGATATTGTTTTCTTGGTTTTATTGCTGTGCAAAATGTAAATGTCAGGTCTGCTGTGTTAGAAAAATGTACCTTTGTTATAGAATAATGGGCCTTTGGTGGTACTGAGAATGTCATCACATGGAAAATAAGTAGGAGAGGAGAAGTAACAGTGTTGTATGTCCTGAGGAAACCTTTAATTTACTTGGCTGTAGATCTTTTGCTTTCCTCTGTCCTTTGCTTCACCTCCTAGAGATTGCCTTCCGCCTCAGCTTTGCGCTTTGCTAGTAGCAAGATTTTAAGGTGTTGGTTTATGTGATCTCTGTCTGTGCACAGACCAAATGTATTTTCTGGGTCTCTACGACATAAATGTAGACGTGGCATTTATGAGGATTCCTGTCTGGCTAATCAATCTTTGCTGCTCCGAGGGCAAAGATGACAAGGTGACTTGGGTGCAAGAGGTAACTTATAAATCATTTAACATTTGATTCTGCTGTTTTGACATTAAGAGAAGAGATGCCGTCTGCAGACAGTTGTGGGGACCCCTTCCTGGAGAAGCAGTTAGAGGGCCTCCTACCAGTGGGATGCGGAGCTGAAGCAGTATACAATTTCAGCTTGGAGAAAGAGATACTAGTGTATGGCAGTGGAGATGATGATGATGATGACATTGACTACCAGTGGCCTACCACCGTAGAAACAATTGTCATCCCTACTCGGAGTTTACTGTCTACTGCAGCTCAGCCTCGCACTACCCATTCCACTACAGCAGCTATGGTGGGCATTGTCTCAGTCACCCCCAAAAGATCAGCACCCAGACTCCCACCACGCTTCACACCCAGCCCAGAGAGCAGAGACGCCAGCTTCCAGCACCTGCTCCGGATTCACTTGAACACCTTTAACCAGCGCCTGAGCATGCTGGAAAGGAACACGCTTGACATGAAGGAGAGCATTCACGGTATAGAAGGCCAGCAGCGTCATCTCAACTACCATCTGAAGGAGCTCATTGCTTTGCAGTCGGCTGGGGAGAAGAACAAGAAGGTAAGCGAGCTGGAGAAGAGCTACACAGACATGGATGCCCGTCTGAGCAGGCTGGAGGGACGGCTGGAGATCCTGATTGACGGCTTCACTGCACTGGCTCAGGAGATGAACAAGATGAAGCGTGTGAGACACACTTCCCGTTCGCCCCAAGAAAAGAGGGCTCTGCCTTCACTCGCCACAGTCCTTGCACTCCCGTCGTACTCCACACCTCAGACTCCAGTCAGAGTTATACCTGCTGAAACATCATTCGCCCGTAGAGCGGCAGTGCCCAAAAGCATACCTACCCCAGGCATCTCCGTGAATAAACCAACTTCTGCTCCTCATAGAGAGAGAAAAGTCAAATCAGCAGCCACAACTACGCCGGTAAAAAACACCACACAGCTCAAATCAGTCACTAGGTCAAAAGGTCAGCTCTCAACAAGGTCAACGAGCAAGTCAAAATCTAAATCTCATGTTACAGTGAAGCCTGAAACAAAAAGGTCAGACAGTAGGAGGTCTGCTGTGACAGTTAAACGTCTTTCACTAACAAGCAAAACGAAACCAAAGCAAGTTACAGAAGAGACAACAATCACTAAATTTCAACTGGAGCCACCGTCTCACAAATCAAAGCCTGCAAAGCCCGACCAGGCCAATAAAAAGGATTCTGCATTACCTATCAAAAACAATGGACATAAGAAGGTGTTTAGATCAGATGCACCAATTCCAAAAAAGGTTCAGGAGGGTGGAAAGTCTTCAGAAGGCGATTCCAAGAAATCGTCAAAGATACACATGGCTAACTCTAACCAAAATGGGAAAAAGATGGAGCACAACTCACTTAAGTTGGTCTCTCACAAAACAAAGAATACTGCGAAGAACACAACCACAAAACCTACCAAGGCTACTACTGCAAACAAGTCTAAGACAACAGTAAAAAGGAAAGTAACTGCCCCTAAAACTAAAGTTACTACTGTAAAGAAGAAGTCTACCACAACCGTGAAAAGGAAACCAACTACCCCTAAAATCAAGGCTACCACTGCAAAGAAAGTAACTAAAAAACCCCAGCAAAAAAAGAAGACAAAATCTCAATCTGGTATTTTGGACCTACTGCAGCTCTTAAAAGGAAATCACAAGTCTGCAAAGCAGAAAAAGAATCATGAGGGTTCTCTTCATGTTGTCTTGGGAAGGCTGGCAATTCCTATCAAAATTATCCCTGATGACTAGGGATAGACATCTATGCTCTGATTCTGATAATTATGTCTGTTACTGCAACCACATCAATGGAACTTAATGAAGGGACTGCTTTTATGACACTGTATTATTTTAGAGGGACTCTCCAGATGTTTAATGCCATCCTGATGTGGTGTTATGATTTTGATACTAACGGCTTTTAATGTGTATTTTATTACAATCAAAACTATTGCACAAAATCCTGCTATGAAGAGATAGCCTTGCATTAGTACCTCTTATGTGTATATGTTTGTTTATTATGGCCAACCCTAACCCTAACTACCTCACGTTTTAAAAGAGTCGCCCTGAACCCTTTGTTAGATCATTTTGAAAACCGTTCTTGTTTTCTGCATTCACATGAGTAGGTCTTTAATGGCGTTTTCAATGTGTGTGCAGGATTTTAGGATGAAGTTACTCATTGTTTGCAGAGTATGCGCTCTGTGCTGAATGTTTTCAAAGAGCCCCAACATGTTTTTACACTTTTTTCATTGTCTTGAGAAGATTAGTTAAAATGTTTCATTTCAAGGATAAAGGACCAGTCCAATACAGAGACGACTAACGATCTAACATCCTGTTTGTGGCCGTACATACTGCAATGATAATTATATGCATCAATATAAAAAAGAGAAAACAACATACTTATCTTGTTATGGCAGTGTCGTTTTGTCGGTCCTCCTCCTTGGTACATTTCTACAGACATGTATGGTCCCCAGAGGATAAATTCAAATGATTTTGGTGAGTCCATGCCTTGTCACTTAGCACCACCAACAGGTCAAAGTTTAAATCGACCAGTACCTTGGTTTATGACCAAATGTTTGGAAAACTAATGCCAGTTCCATCGGCCACAGCTGTACTTGGTGTTCAGTGGTAATGTTACCGAATGTTACTATCCTAAAGTAATATGGTAAAAATTATACCTGCTAAAACATTAACATTTAGCTCAAAGCACAGCTATGCCTAAGAACTGTTAGCATGGTGAGGCCAAAGTGGAAGGGATCATCCTCTGCGGAGCATGACATTTTACTAAAAATGGTACCTCACATTTTGATATTCTTATGTACCTGTTGATATTTTGGTCCAATGGTGGCACTAGATGAAAGGTCACATGCCCTTGAAAACAACAAGATTCATCCTCTGGGAACCATGAATATTAATTTCATGGCAATCTAGCCAGTAAGAATTGCATAAAGAATTGGACACTTATCACCAAATATTTCCACTAGCGGGGTCAAGGTTTGGTCCATCACTGAACAACTGTCATATCATCGGCACTTAAAGAAATGTTAGGAATGTATAGACCAAGTTTCAAGATATCTATTTAATTTTTAGCAGAAAAGTTAAAATTGTTTGTGAAATTGTTTACTTTAATTTTAATGTGATGTGAGACCACATTGTTTGTCATGTTATGTTTATCATGAGCTGTATGTCCTTTATTAATAGCCTTTAGTTAGAATTTTTTTTTAGTATTTTCACATTACAATATATATTTTAAAATATTTTCTATTTCCCTATGTTACAAGAATCCTCCTTATCTTAAAATTTATACAAAAACACATACTGGAAGGACTGAATTAACCACATCTTAGAAACTACTGTACGTCTCAGGAGTTAGTTTGAATAGGGTTTCCCAAAGCAAGTTCGTAGCATGGAATCCTCTTGTTGGCTGTTGACCTGCGGACCTGCCAGAGGACAGGTGAGGTAAGACTGACGGCAGCTGTCCTCAGGGCAACATGCACAGATCTGTGCCTGGATAAGCCTTTGCTCTGGTGGCAGTGGCGTTGTTTGCTTGGGTTGAAGGCGGATTGCTTTGCTGTGTCACAATATCAGAAGTAACTTTCCTCTTTAGCAGCTTAACATCTTGTTCTGCGGCTCATAATATCAAATTTGCTGACTTCTGCTTTTTTCTGGTAACAGATCTGTATTTGTGAAGCTTTTAATGTTAATGTTTCTGTTCCTGTGCAAAGGTGTTCCTCAGTTTCAGCTGTGCCACACACTACTATGAGAGATGGAATCAACATCTGAGACATGTTGAATGTTTTAGCAGCGGCTATGCTTCATCCATCTCCATTGCAAGCAATATTTTATGATCTTTTTTTCTCTGGGAAAACTGTTTGTGTTCAATGCAAAAGTTGGGTGTGTGTGATTTTTCATGTGAATATAAGACAAGTGCTTAGTGTATGTATGTATGCATACTTACTGAATGGGATAATGGAATAGTTTTATTTTCCTAGTCTGAATGACTCAGTCCTTTGTTCATGGTTGGCGTCTGCCTTGGGTCAAGAAGAGTCCCAAAAGGATGCTATTTATCAAATTCATCACCTCTTGCAGACTTCCCAGCTTCCTGCCTCATTGTTCTTTGCGTTGAAACTTGTATCCTCCTTAAATGGAAATATTTACTTAACACATTGTCTATTTTTATTTCAGATGTGCCACAGGATACACTGGCAATCCCCTGCTCGGACAGAGATGTACTGTTGGCAACAATGAAGTCAATGGTACATACTGTGTTTTGATTCAGGATGGCATGACAGATATTGTTCCATCTTCTGGCTTTGTCTTTATTTTAACAAAAGTTTAAATAGAGAGCTGTTATATACTGTAACTATGTCCCCTGATACAGGTAACTGCTATAACTGTGACCAAAGAGGAAGTGAAGGCTGCATTGGTGGTGTGTGCCGCTGCAAGGTGATCAAACAAAGACACTCACATTTTTTCCACCAACTGTCTGTTTGTTGTTGTCTTTTGTATCCTTTTACCCACTTCTAAGGGAAATTAGAATGGGCTGATGGCCTTGTATCTAATAACCTTGATACTGTGTTGCAGATGAACATTGAAGGCCCATCTTGCTCCAGCTGTAAGTCTGGAACCTTCCATCTCAGCCCGGAAAACAAAGATGGCTGCCTGTCCTGTTTCTGTATGGGCGTCACTCAGCAGTGCTCCAGCTCGACCTACTACAGAGACCTGGTAAGGCCTTTGAGTAGTACATGACACAGCAACAGTGCAATGGCTCATACTTCAAGAAGAGGTCATTTAAACCTCTGAACAACGAAACCAAATGCAACTTTGCACCGGATAAAGCAGCTATGCAGAAGCAAAGATCATATCAGCAAGTGAGTTAAACATGCACTTCAGAGAGAAATGATGCGTGTGGTTTAAATTCAGGGAAGTCTAAATTCACCCTCATCACACCAGCTTTAAGTGGCTCCAAGTCAGTGACATCACATCCATTAGGTGTGTTGGCCAGAGATTTACTGATATCTCCCCACGTAGGCAATTATTTCTTGCGCTTCCACTCTCTCCTGCTACGCGAGTAACTGCAAGGATAACTTTTGACATCTTGTCTCTCAGAATTATTCCCAGGGCAAAAGGGTGAGAAACATGAAGTCTATAAGGCCACATATAGACTTCCCATTTAGAGTAAGGGTTGGGAAGCAATACACTTGGAGCTGTGGCCTCCTGTACAGGTGTACTAGTATAGTGAATCAACAGATGGGTATAATATCAATAAATACTGAATAAGTTGTAACACTCTTTACACTAGTGGATACTTTGCTTCCTAAATGTCTGGCAAACACTAGGATCCCTCACACCTGCTTTCTATGGTATATACCTTTTTTTAATTCTGTTTTTCCAAACTCCAGTGTTGCATAAGCACCATATACTATCTAAAAATAGTCAACATCAGCCCATAGAACTGCACATGACACATGAGTTAACATATCATCTTTAAAGCACCACAATCAAGTTTTGACTGTTGTTATCACTTATTATTTCAATTCTTGTTTTTTTTACTGTGTCTTCTAATGGAGCTTGATTGTAGTTTCAAATCTGCTCTTGCAGGTGTCCTCAGTCTTTTCTCCAGGGAACTTCCAGGGATTCGCTCTGGTGAACCGTCAACGCACCAACCGCATCTCCACTGGCTTCACTGTGGAGGTTTCCACTGAAGGCACTCAGCTGTCTTACAGCAACTTTGACTACCTGGGACAGGAGCCTCATTACTGGCAGCTTCCAGGGGTCTACCAAGGAGACAAGGTCAGTACCAAAGAGCATCAAGGACTAAATCAGTGGAAGTAGCCCAAGCAAGACCATGAACCACTTTATGCTGTTCATAAGGGGCTGAACAGCACTCACAAGAAACTTGTAGACCACTCTTACTCTATTCCTTTCTCCATTGCTGCTTTGTCTTACTTTAAACGCCAATCTTTCTTTACAAGCAAACTTCTTATTAAGCAGATTTCTTCTTCACTCTGTTTGCTTCAGCCTTGCTACATTTTGTTTCATCTTTCTTAAATCTGTGTGCTCACAGGGTAAAATAATGTGCACATCCAGTGTTTACTTACATAAAATAGCTCTCAATTGTTTTGTGTTTGCCCCTGCACTCTGTAGAAAGATCCCTTCTTTGCTCGTGTGAAACGAGCAGAGCAGGTACAGTAATGTCAGTCAGTGGTTGTCATGCTGTGACTGTAGTTTGAAGTACAGTGTTGTCTGGCATGTTTGAAATAACTGCTGATGTGGCATTGTGTGATATACTGAATGCCATACATGGTACGTTTTATGTTTTTATGTATTCATACATTATGGATTCACATCATGCTTTGTGGTTCAAATAATTTCTTGATGTTTACTGACTTATTTATTAAAAGCATGGTCATTTTACGGCAGTGTATGCAATTTGCAGCTAAAAGTGGCCACTAAGTGTCTATTAGAGATGACCACTTACATTGCAGTGCATATTGCACACAGAAATTGCCTTCCGCTCCACATCACATGAGCCATGTAAATGGATTGATCATTAATGGTCCATTAAAGAGCTTCATACAGTTTAACTTTGCTCGAATAACACTGCCATAACACCCCCAAATACCATCAGCTCAGTGACAAGGAAAGTGATCAAAGAGCTTGCTTTATCCACATCAATAGAGTGACTCGTACTCGCCAGAGGAGCAGCAAAGGAAAGATGTGTCCATTTGGAGCCTAATGGCCTCTGAACGTAAAGACACCCACAGATCCAAAAGGGCTAGCCAGGTATTTGGTATGAGCGGCACGGTAGATTGTTGTAGTGAAGGCAACACTCACACGTCTAATGAGAATAATTGATGCACAGTGTTTCTGTTATTATAAGCTAACACACTGAGAGTTTGTGAACATCTATGGAGGTGAATCCCCTCGGTTCATAGATGTAGCAGCATGGAGATTCGCCTCAGTTTGATGGAGGCTCACTGAGCAGGAGCATGTTGTCTTACTGCGTGAGAATTTGCATGTGTGTGGATCACAAAGAGGTCTGAGTTGTCATGCAAAGTCTCAGGAAAGTATCTACAGTGCAAGAAGTCGTTGATTCACGTGTTTTCTCTGTGGGAGCCGACTGCTGGTGGAGAGAACAAGTCACCAGAGCCCAAACACCTCACATCCAACCATCATAGACTAAAAAGCATGACTCGGCATGTTCACCTTCTCACAGTGATGTACATCAGTGTATATCGTGGAAGAACTAAATCCTAAACCCCTCCTCCGTCCCTTTGACTGTTTCCATGGCTACACATCGACTGTATCTCCGGTACCCCACTTTCTCCCTCCCCAGGGTGATGTCAAACAGCTGGATGATGAGGTCTGGGCGCTCTTCTCTAACTTCTCCAATGGACGAGCTGGTTCCCTTCCCTCTTCTAAATCCTCCTCCTCTATCACTTCCTCTTCTTCTTCTCGGGTCCCAACTCCCTCTTCCTCCTCTCGATGGTCTTTGCGTAACCTGAGCCCCCCCCCAGTTCCGTCTGGTATCTCCTCCTCAGTTAGACCAACCAGACCCCAACCCTACTCCCCAGGCCACGCTCCTCATCTGCAGGTACACTCTGGGAGAGATTGCAAGAGGTTTTTTGGGTTTGCCTTTTTATTTGTTTGTCATTTTGGTGACCTTCCGTATTTCTCTTTGGGGTCTGGCCCTTCTGTGGATCAACAGAGCAGGAACAGAGTGAGCAAGACTACTGCTAGTGCTTCTGGGAGCGGCAGCAAGGTAGACAGTGGCATGACTGACCGCCTTTTGGCGCATACTCGTAGGAGACTGTAATGCTGCCTTTGATAGTAAAGCTTTAAAAGTTAATTAACAACCAACTGTCCTCGGTTTGTCCTGGGCAGCTAATGTTTACTTCAGATATGCGTAACAGCACCTAACACATTAAAATTATGATCTACTGAAGTAATGCAGAATATATTTAGTTTATAGTTACCAAAGAAAGGATAATTCACAGAATTCCAAAGCTTGACTGGGTGGTATTTTCCATTGTTAAGCTGTTTAGCTCCCACTCAGCGCTGTCACTGTAATTGTCCACTTGAGAGTAACATTGGTTTTATAATGGTCTGTCATTATACTGATGTAACAGCCTCTTACTGACGTGCATCTTAAGCTGTCATTTCCCCATTATTGACAGTGGAAGTTGTTGTTTTAGTTGTCAGACAAGGCTCTCTGCAACTTCTATGCTGTTATCAAACTGTCAGCGGAGCCTTTAATAGGACTCGTACTAGAGAACATGTACTTAGAAGAGTTTAGCTGTGTGTCACACATTTGTCCCAAAATTCTTGTTGGGCTTCACTTTTCGGCATGCATGCCTGCTTGTATTTCTTCTCTGCCTGCTTATGATTTAGTCTCGCTGCTTCTCTCTCCAACTGTGGCTTATTTTCTTATGCCTCCTCTTCCTCCTCTGCCTCTCAGTACGCTCTGGTCTACAAAGGTTTCAGCTTGCACCAGGATGATCTGCTCTACTGGCAGCTCCCAGCGCAGTTCACGGGGGATAAGGTAACTGGAAACTTTGGGGTTGACCACAGGGTCAACCCCTTTGAGTTCACAAAAAATCCAGCACCTTTAGTATCCTCCAGCCTTCCCATTGCCCTTCAGCCCTCATTCTCATACTCCCTTCTATCCAGTCCCTCATATCCACACTCACTATGCCCCTTAACTTTGTCCCACCATCCCTCCAAGTGTCTCTTGACTTTTTTACTCCTCTGTAGTAACAGTGGAGATAGAAGCTACAAATATTACTATACTACTCTTGGGTTTCACCTGCTTGGCTCTCTATGATTTAATATCTAGTTTAAGAAGGGTTCAAAATACAAATGCCAGAAGCCACAAAATTATCTGTGTCATTAAATGGGTAATCCAGTGATTTAGTATTCATTGGTCATATAAAACTGTTGTCACAGGCTGAGTAGTACTCCCCATGACATGAGTAAACTAAATTCTGTTAACATGGTAACTTTCATATGTTTAAAAATAACTATTTTTTTGCTCCTCCACATCTTTCCAGTGCATCAGATTTGATGCAACTGCACTCACTGTGTCGCTCTAAGTAGCCATCTGGCATTGTTTTTTTCTGTTTCATCATGGTAATTGCAGCACTGTTTGACCCGGCAAACGATCTAAAGGCTCTTTCTTGGTAACCATGTTGTAGGTGGGTTCTTACGGCGGAAAGCTTAAATACTCCATCTCCTACGTGGCTGGGCCAAGAGGAACACTACTTGATGATGGTGACGTCCAGATTATTGTGAGTATGCCCTCATGCTGATTCACTGTTTTTCCCATGGTTACATGCATTTGCACTGTTGACTCACCGGTCAGTGTGGCTCCCGTAGGGTAACGACATCACTTTGGTAGCTCGTCAGCCCTGGCAGAGGAGGCAGCAGGGCAGCAGAGAGACTCACAAGTTTGAGGTCGTCTTCAGAGAGGTGAGTGGCTCATAACAGCACTGTACAGCACAGCATCTGGCCTGTTGAAGTAATCTGTGACTGAGCCTGACCTCTGGCTTCTTCTGTTCCCAGAGAATGGCAAGCAAAAAGATGATTTTCCTTGCAAATTAAATTCAACAGTCAGCTTTCATTTCGTTTCACAGGAAAACTGGCGTCGTCCTGATGGCATGCCCGCCACCCGTGAGCACCTGATGATGGTTTTGGCTGATCTGGATGACATCCTTATTCGAGCGTCCTACTCCACTGAGATGCGGTCCTCCAGTATCTATGACATCAGCATGGAAGTTGCGGTGCCTAACTACAGCGGCTTGGCGCAGGCCCTCGAGGTGGAGCAGTGCCGCTGCCCGCCTGGATACCAGGGACTCTCTTGCCAGGTAATTATTTATTCTTTCTGAATATTTTCTGAATGTTGACCTCACTGGAAGTAATGCGGGTTGATTGTGCATCAGTAAAATGCTAATTGATGTATAATTTTCTAAACCCCATGATGTCTGTTTAAGGACTGTGCACCTGGATATACTCGCACTGGAGGAGGTTTATACCTGGGTCACTGTGAACTCTGTGAATGCAATGGCCACTCTGACTCCTGCCACCCTGAGACTGGCATCTGCACGGTATGAAGCACTAGATCGTGTGTGTGCGCGACTGAGATTGGTCTTGTTGTCGCTAGATTTTAGTACCCTGACTAGATGGACTGATCTCTAAACACGATATGTTTCTCATTCCAGAGCTGCCTGCATAACACTCAGGGTGAACTCTGTGAGCAGTGCGCTCCCGGCTTCTTCGGTGACCCCACTGTTGGCACCCCAGAGGACTGCCAGCCCTGCGCCTGCCCTCACACTGACCCGGACAACCAGTGAGTACTGGCACAGATACCAAGACTTCACATTCCACCTCCATTTATAGCCCAAGACAACTGTGTCCGGCTCACATGCTCTTGTTTACAGCAAATTCCACTGTAAATTCTGAGTTTTATTCATTTCCGTTATTAACCTGTTTTTTGCCAACTAACATGAAATATTGTGTATTCAATTTCCCAGTAAAAACTGATTTTGAACCAGCAAATCTTACAGTAAAATGAGACAGTTTCTGGTTAATTTGACATATTTTGCTTCAAAATATTCAAAGTTTTATCTTTGAAATTCTTTGAAAATCACTTGTTAGGTTTGGTTGATATTCAGCCTTGTTTCTGCACTACAACTTAGCTTCATGTCTGTGTGTGTATCTCTTGTAACAGGTTCTCGCCCACCTGTGAGAGCCTGGGAAATGGAGGCTACCAGTGCACTGCCTGTCAGCCTGGCTACACTGGCCAGTACTGTGAACGGTAAGATATCACATAAGTTACTGAAATTATTTCATGATGATCAAAACTTGAACTGGATAAAAGATTGTCATTGACTTAACTCAAGTCTTGTTTCTATGTCTGTTTTTACCGTCTCCAGTTGTGCTCCTGGATATGTTGGCAACCCACAGGATAGAGAGAAGTGTCGTCCATACGATGGTAAGGCTACATTTAGCTTTAGTATATAATATGAATATTATGGTTCATGATAAAAAGTAAATAAAACATCTTAAAATTCTGCTTGTGTTCCCAAGAGACAATAAAATACTTCTGCTGTACGTGTGCTTGAAATATTAACACCAGCACAACACTGCTGAAAATGAAAAATACAGGAGTGTATTTCACAAAGGTTTTTATTAATTGTGACATCACTTTCCTATTTAGATCAGTTGCAGTAACCACGTTTGATTAATTGTTGAACATCAGATGACACACGTGCTCCTGCAAAATAAAGGCAGAACTATGGACAAATTACAATTTGGCATTTTTACACTTTGGTTTTTGTGCAGATTAATCAAACGTGATGTAACGTGTTAATTAGTGAGCTTTAGAGCTGCTTTCACTGTCTGTTTCACTGTCTTCATGCTAACCTAAGTAAACCTTCTACTCGCCGCAGCTTCATATACAAAAATATATGATATTGGTATCGATCTTCTCAACTAACTCGGCAAAAAACCTGAATGGTCATATTCCCCAAAATGTCTAAATATTCTTTTAAACGTACCCCTGATCCACTTCAGCTAAAATCACAAGTCACCGGTGGATGGTGCCCATCCAGTTTTGCTTTGTGAGTCTGAAATAATAAGTCTGGCTTACTTTTGCGCACTCGCTTTGTGAAATACCACTCTAATCCCATTTATTTCGATATTCTCAGGGAGTATTCCTGAATCCTGAGTTTTCTATGACATTTGTACTTTGCAGCTGCTGCCTCCCTGGTGGTGAAGGTTTATCCAGAGAGGGTCCTGACATCCCAGGGCGGCCCTGTCACCCTGCGGTGTCAGGTGTCCGGATCTCCTCCACACTATTTCCACTGGTCCAGAGAGGATGGACGACCCATCTCCGGCAGTGCTGACAGACGCAGACAAGGTACGGCACCCACTTCAACCACATGGCCACAACTAGTGTGGGATGGCCGGACATGATTGTGAAGGAATTTTCCTTCTTGTATGTTAAACTTCCCTCTTGTAGGTTAAAGGTAACTTAAGACAGTGCTTCACAGGTCAGGTCAACTGCCTGTCTCTGTTCGCCTGTCTCATTCTGTGTGCCAGACAAGGCCGAGTTGGCTCTGGCCTCTGGTAGACCAAGATCTGCTAGATATCTTCTGTTTTCAGGGTTAGACACAACAGGCTGGAGCCTGGTTGTTGACGCTGGATAAGAGAGACTGTAGAGAGACTATGCTGTTGCTAGGACAGCAATGGTTGACGTCTTTCCTTGTTTGGATCCGATATCCAATAGAGTCATCACACAGGACAGACTGAGTTAGGAATAACCCTATTTGGATATAGTGGAACTTATCAGTTCTGGGGAGGGTTAAATACTGAGCTTCAGGACACCATCTTCAGATTTGGGTAGCAGTACGCTGTGATTCACACGTGGTGTTTCCCTTTTCTCCTCGATCGAGCTTCAATAAATATTCCTGTGTAAGACATCCCGGTCTCCTGAAACTTCTTGTTAGAGTGAACCAGCTCTACGATTTCCATCACAATGATCATATCCTGTGTTTCATGCGCTCTTTCTTTGGTTTGAAATACATTTTAAAAAGTTCTGATGTAACTGATCTGAATACACAAATTGCACATTATTGACATACATATAGGAAGACATGATATGTGTGAATACGACACCTGTTGCTCATCTGTGTGTGCAGGAGCAGAGCTGTACTTCCCCAGTGTCCAACAGAGTGATGCGGGCGTCTACATCTGTACCTGCCGAGACCAGCGCAGCACCAACAGGAGCCATGCTGAAATTGTTGTCACAAGTATGGTCTCACTGCCATATTAGCAAATAGGTTTATCCCTCATGCTGCTTATTGCAGCACACTAAATAGATACCATCCGTGGTTCAACACATGGGTTTAGTTATGCACAGATTATGTAAGACCTCGTTCTTCAGTTTACTTGACTATGGTGTGGTGCATTCTTGGTATTATGGAGTTTTGAAGGCGCTGGGATACGTTATGCATAACAGAGCTGGCAAAAAAATGAGTCTGACGTCTAGTCTACCTTAATCGATGAAGAAAAGGCTTGCAAAAATTACAGAAAGCAAAAAGAAGTTTTACTGGTGTTAAGCCAACATAATAAATTGCGCATCATTACAATCTCTCGTAGAAGTGTTGATCAGTTAGCTTTCATTTTGTAATTTGCAATACTAACTGCATTTATGAACAATCAGTATAAACTAATTGTCTCCCTGCATTTCACCAGGTACCCCATCCAAAGCCATTGAGGTGACAGTTGAGGAGCCCAAAGCCCAGACTATCAGGGTGGGGTCTACTGTCAGCTTCATCTGTACTGCAAAGAGCAAGGTAACACCGGTCGACAATCATTGTTATTTTACTTTATTACTTTTTGATAAGAAATATTTTTACATTTAAAGAAATAGTTTGACATTAAAATACTCTTATTTACTTTTTTGCCCAGAGTTAGATGAGAAGATTGATGTCATTCTCATATCTGTCCATTCAAAGTAAAGCTTAGCATAAAGACTGGAAACAGGGGGCAACAGGTAGCCTGGCTCTATCCAAAGTTCAAAAATTATCTGCTCACCCCCCCTCTCCACAGTCACCAGCCTACACCCTGGTGTGGACCCGGATGGGTAATGGAAAGCTGCCCAACCGGGCCATGGACTTCAACGGCATCCTGACAATTCAGAACGTCCAGCCCGAGGATGCAGGCATCTACGTTTGCACGGGCTCCAACATGTTTGCAATGGACGAGGGCACTGCCATCCTCTACGTGCCAGGTTCGTGATCCTCGGCACTGCATTCCCTGACCCATCATCCCCTGCTACCCTACCAGCTCTGGCTCCTGTAGTTTCCCTCCCTCTAAACTTGAGCCTCCCCTCCAGCTTGCAGTGGTGCATGCTTCTCTGTTTGACTGCATTCCTCATCATGTACTGTAAACACTCCGCTCCGGGTTAACAGCATAATAAGCTTACAGTTCTAACTCTTAATGCTTTTGCCATCTGCGCTCAGATACCAACATATAAGCCATGTCCTATTATCATACTGCCAATCCAGCTCTTCTTACTGCCTTTTTTAAACTCGCCTGTCTTGTATGTCTCTGGTCAGTGCTTTTTTCTGGACTTTATATGAAGAAATACAGCTTGTGGGTTTGGTTAAAACTAAAACTGTACAGTACAAATCTTCCAGGTCACATTTGGGGTCCAGTATTCAGTTTTAGATTTAAGTAATGGGAATTCAAAGTCTTGACACATCCACTACACTTAAGCCAAATGAGCGTTCTTTTGGGTGAGTGATTTTGTGGTTAATGCTTTCTGCAAACACTCTACCGAAGCTACTGCAGATCATTTTTTCTTTTTTCTTGTTTATTTTTTCCCTCACGGGTTGAATTAATTGGTGGTGGTTTGGTTGCTTCTCGATCACTGGTAGAGTCGCTGGTTTCTGCTGTTAGAGGTTTCACTAGCAGGGTGCTGGATTCTGGTGTCTTAACTTTGGGCTTCTGGGCCCCCCCCCCCCTCCCTCCCCCCCACCTCTGCCTGAGCTGTAGTGTAAAAGGATGAGGAAGAATGTGGATGCCACGATTGGTGCTTAGTGACTCTGCGACTGACATTCAAAGAGGACTTCAGTGTATCTGGAAGAGAGGCGAAGTAAGAAAGAACCCCACCACCCCCGATTTCCACTCCATACAGTATTCCTTCCTGGAATTACTGTCTGCTGTGTTATTCTCCTGGTCATCCTGATGATGAATGTCAATTAAAAAAGCGGTGCTATTAGCCATGCAGTTGGCACTTTCCAAACGTGCTGTTACTACTGCAATATCACTCCTTCATTCCTTTAGTGCCGGTTCTGTTTGTATTGATTGTTATTTGTCAGATTTATTTGGTAAAATATTCAAGATCTGATTTGAAATGCAGAAGAAAAAGGGAAAAAATATATAATCCTAATTTTGTTAATAATCATCTTCAATTGTATATTATGGTATTTTTTTATTTACATCCCATCAATGTTGTTGGCACATTTTCTTTTTTGATTGACTGAAATATGTTATCCTGAAATGTTTCCATGAAATCAAATATATCAGAAATGTTAGAATTTCTTTTCCTTTTGGTAATTTTTTTCAAAGGAATTGGCCATGTGAATGCAATTACCTTGCATGATGTGTGTTTACATTTAGGCAATTTCAAGTGTTTTTTTATAAGAAACTATTTTTATATATCTCTGAGAACATCTTACACCTCAGAAATCACAGGTCACATTTAAAACCTTTTTTTTTTTTAACCATTTGGTCTTAATTACTTTACGACAACTGCATTGTTTTATTTCTTCATTCATGTCTCAAAGGCTATATGATAAATATACCCAAAGGTGCTTCTGTAAAGATTTTACTCTTACTCATTTTCTTTTTAAAGTACACATGTCACATTGTAATGTATTTATCTTAACTGTGAAAATATTTTGTGCAAAAGCGAAATTTGATTAAAATAACGACAATTGATCAAAGTGATTTGCTAATTCATGGATGTGGCTCATTTACATATATTACATTGATCAGTTCAGGAAAACCACAAGCTGTATGTCAGCTTTTTACAGCTGAAATGAAACTAGCGTTTCAATGTTCAAACTACTTCTTGCTACTAACCTGCATGTCTCATGTGTGGCTACTCTGCATAACTTCATATCTCCTTGTGCTGCTGTATATGTGTTTTTGTGTATCTTGATTTTGAATTCACAGCATAATAAGCATTTTGGAGCATTGTTGTTTTGTGTTTTTGGTTGGTGTAGAGTGTGAGCTACGCATGAACTGTTACAAACAAATGGTAATTTTAACCAACTTCAATTCACGGTGTTCTTCATTTTCTCAATAAATATATTTCAGGTAAGTGTGAAAATGTACCGTATATAACTATGAATTAAAGGGAACCAACCACCATGATCAAAACAATTAATAAACAAAGTAAGAGAATAAATCATGAGCTGGAATGGGGAAAACAGGTAAAAATACCTGAGTGCTTGATGTCAAGTTGGTGATTTTTAAGCATGTTTATATCGTGTGTGCTGCTTTTTGGAAGCAATTGGACAAAACCACAGCGGCCCACACTTGGAGATGGATAAGTGTCTCCTGGGAGACGGGAGGTAAACTGCTGTTACCCTGAAACCTGACCTGTCAGTTTACCTGTTCCCTTCCTTCCCCCCTCCCTTCCTCCCTCCCTTCCTCCCTCCCTTCCTCCCTCCCTTCCTTCCTCCCTCCCTTCCTCCCACAACTCCAGAGACCTCACAGACTCAGATGTTTTACACAGCGTATGAAATGTTTGAAGGACACAGAAAGCGTAAGTCCGCATGGGCATGGTTTCCTCTCTGCCGGGCTCCCTGGAGGGACCCGCCTCTCCTTCTCTGTGTCATGCATGCACTCATCTTCCTCAGCATGGATATATGGGTGGCCTGGTAGTGCCCATGTACAATCAACCAAGCAGCAGCTGCAAGAAACTCTACACTCACTCTCACACATGACGGCCCAGAGCATCTGTGCTGTTCGTAAGCAAGCGTCTTTAGCTGATCTAAAGATTGACATTTATTTTCAGTATATCTAAGTTATCACATCCCTGTCCTTGTTAAGAGTCCATGCTTGGATTGTACATGAGCGTTACTGGCTGCTACCTGGCTGTGTGGGTTCATTGGGGTCCATCACTGCAGGAAAAAGTGCATGTTCATTCTTATGGGCAGCTCTTCCATGAATGTTGAGTCAAGTTCCCACCATTAAAAAGTATCACAGTCGGTGTTGAACAGTAACTATAGGCCTTACTGTAAAAATAAAAGATATTTTAAAAAAACTGGTACTGTAGATAGTGTTACATTACTTAAGACAATTGATAATAACTGTGAGATAATGTAAGAAAATGTCCCTGTAAATTGGACAAAAACATAACAACGCCTATTAATTAATAACTTAAACTAAGCAGGTTTAATTGCTCCTTAACCCATGAAAAGGGACATTTTATTACATCTTGCCAAATTATTAATCTGTTAATTATTACAGTATCAGGAGCTAAATGCTTACTTATATTTTCTAGGTGACAGTCTCTCCACATTCAGAGACAAGAGATGTCCCTTCTTCTTCTTCTGTCTCTTTGCACTTTGCTCTTTCCCTTTTCTCCTCAGGAAACATGCTATACTGGGAAATAGCTGCCATCTGGGCTTCAAACATCATACTGTGCTTAATACATCCCATCACAACCTCATTACATCATAGCTGAATGTGGGTAGCAGACTTGTGTCCAGTGTGAGAGGCCTAGTTTCAGTGCGTTGAATAGATGGAAGTCAAACTATATTGTATATGTCGAGAAGTTAAAGATTTCCCACATCCAAAGTAAAAGAAACCATATTTTCCTTCCTTACCTGTAGTGGTGTTTAGCCATTAAGGTAGTTTTTGTTTTATGTTTCCAGATTTCCAGATATCTGTCTTTGCTGCCTTGCAGATATCCATGTCCCCAGAGGATGAATCCAGTGACTTTACTGATCCCCTGACTTTTCACTTGATTTGGCACAAAAACATTCATGATCACCCAAGGATGAATCCTAATTACTTTACTCTAGCACCATGACATTTGGTACACACATTCATGTCCCCCTCAGAATAACATGTAACAACTTTGGTTATTCCTTAACTTTTCATCTAGCTCCGTCACCAGGTCAACATTTTAATTTATCCAATACTTTGGTCTAAGGTCAAATACTTTTGTAACATTTTCATCAGCCTCAGCTGTACTTTTTGTACATTTTTAGTGTTAATAAGCAAATGTTAACTTGCTATCATGCTAAACTAAGATGGCGAGCTAGGTAAACATTATACCTGCTAAATATCAGCATCACTGCATTTAGATCAAAGTAGTGCTGTGTAATACAGCCTCACAGAGCAGCTACCATGGCTGTACACTCTTAGTCTTGTTTACATGTAATTTTCTATATTTTCTGCAGAGCAAATAAAAATGTAATCTACTGCCATTGTATTGGTGTGGAGGCAAACAGAACTGGACAGATAAAACAAAAACTATATCACAAGAGGTAGTGAAGCAAGAAATTACGTTTTTTCTTAATCTGGGTGAATCAAGTCTATATATTTCATCTCTGGATGCACTGATTCTACTGCAGATATTTACAAAACCCAAGTCTGACAACTCTACAAAACACACCTGCTCTCCGCCTGGAGTTTTGGTGTCACTAAGGTCAGAGACTCAAAACTCAGCTCGGGCTACAACAGTCCCAGGGGTTTTCAGCCTGCTTAAACGGCCTCATACTCCTTCCTTTCCCACTGAAAGAGGCCTTTCTATTGCTCTGTCACCGTGGAATCATACAGGATTGAATATGAAGTCTAGCAGCCAGCCAAACTGGCACAGACAGCAATATGCCCTGAGGCCATGCCAAGGCCCGACTGCCACGTCTCATCTGTTTTGTCTGCTCTGAGGATTTAGACTGCCAAGGGTGAGGGTGGGGGCACGGGCAGAGGCCATCGCTCTCTCCCTCAGTCTAATCAGTTCATTGTAATCAAAAGCATTCCCACCGCTTAATATGATGCCCAAGCTATGGTTGTAGACTCCTGACAAGGTTTCATATTCCACTTCACCAATAGACCATTCTGCATTATCACGCTTTACTTCTCCACGTGTCTCTGGGAAGTCTCATTCTTCTTTTTGAACTGTGACTGAGTGGTGTGTCTCCTTCTGTAGCGGCAGATGGGGCCCAGCCTGTGGCCACCATCACTCCCTCAGTGCTGAATGTCCAGCAGGGCCAGCAGGCAGAGCTTCGCTGCACAGTGACCGGGAACCCAACCCCGGCCATTGAATGGATCGGTATGACCACTTAAAACTCCACTTTTGTAGTATTAGGTGCAGGCTCTGTTGAGATATGTTCATTTGAGAGGAAAGGCCATTTTCTGTATGATTCTGAGAAATTCAGTTTGGTACAAAGCCGCAGATCTTAACCAGAAGGTGTGGAAATTCACCCTGCAGCCCTCAGTGACAGGGTTGTAACTCTGGGAATATTACAGGAGGTCCAGGGAACAGAATGAGTCCCAGAGCTGTGATTCGAGGCGGCGTGCTGACCTTCAAAGCAGTGGACCCAGCCGATGAGGGAGAGTACACCTGCAAGGCCCTGAACACTCACGGGGAGCACACAGCGCGAGTTTCCCTCTTTGTCCAAAGTATGCTCTCTGTTTATGTGTGTGTGAACGTGTATTACATATTGTGGGAACATAAATCTATTTACACACAATGTGGGGACTGGCCTCCCTTTTGGGGACAAAATGGACAAATTAAGATTTGTTTAAGGTTGGGGTTAGGTTAGGTTTGTAATGGGTTATGGTTAAGTCTCGGTAGGTGGGGTTAAGCCTCCAGGTAGTTATTGTAAGTCAGTGCAATGTCCCTTTAAGTTATGGAAACGTGAAGTTGTTGTAGGTATATTTTGTGTTTAAATGACAACAATGCGTTTTTTTGGTCAGAGTCTAACCCAAGTGGCCTAGGCACCCAGCCCCAAGTCCAAGTCAGTCCCCAAAATATTGAAGTCCATGAAGGCAACACCTTGAGGTTGTACTGCCGAGCATCAGGATCGCCCACCCCGAAGCTCACCTGGCTGAAAAACGGAGGACAAGTCCCTCCACAGGTGAGACACGTCTTGCTGTTTCAGTGCCTGA
This sequence comes from Lateolabrax maculatus, assembly GCA_031216445.1. Classification (NCBI taxonomy): domain Eukaryota; kingdom Metazoa; phylum Chordata; class Actinopteri; order Acropomatiformes; family Lateolabracidae; genus Lateolabrax; species Lateolabrax maculatus. Next base: position 23,193,071 of record CM062201.1, on the reverse strand, counting down.
ATGATGACTTTAACGTGGATCGATTAAAACTGTAACTGTATTTACATTCTGCTGTGCAGTATCTCTTATCTTGCACTTCAAGGTGTGCCCGGTGCCGATGGTATTTCATCATACTGTGTCAGTTTTTATGACTGTTCCAGCATTTTGACCATTTACCTTTATTTTTCCCTCCCTTCTGTTTGTCTCCTCCCACCCTTTTTTTATTTTGATCCCACCCTGTTCTGACGTTTGCTCAGGCCATTCCCTCTCATGGTTTCCATCAGTTTAAAAGCAACAGTCTCGATGTGTTACAGAGACGTATTGAGGAGCTGCAGGTCTGTCCATCTGTCCGCTGTCTGTCTGTCCTGTCTCGTAGTTCACATCAATTGTCCTCTACTGACCTTGTCTCCACACATTGTCGACTAAGTGCATGATCAAACACGTCCTTGATTCACACCTTGTAAACCCCGTTAATTTACCACAGCTGCTCACAAAGTCCCTTAACAGCTGATGCCAGATACATTAAAACCAACTAGCTGGGTTGGTTGACTTCGTAGTGTACTTGCATGCAGTACATGTTTTCATGTTGCGTAAAAAAAAAAAAAGTGTTCCATAGTCTTCTGTTTTGTACTGTCTACATCATAGCATCCCTGTTTGGGCTCTCAGCACTCAGTTGACCCTCATCATTCCATTGAGTGTATTAACAGGACTAAGTATACAGTAGGTACTGTAGGTATTTCAGACATATTTTTCTCCGTGCCAGGCGCACCCCGCTGCCCCCCTGCCCAAAAGGGTATTGTGTTAGTCTGGTTTCTGCACAGCCCTCCTCGGCTCGGTGAGGGCTCCGGGGCCTGTTTAGTTCTGCCTCAGAGAGCCACTGCGTTGTGTCAGCCTTTCCCAGGGGGAGTTGGGCTCTGCCGTGCGACCACGCAGAAATTCTGTATGCTCTAGCAAACGGCTTGCTTTGAAAACTCGTCAATGGGTTCAGACACACATTGAGCCAGGGCCCGCCTCAGCCACTGCTCGGTTTAGCCTCCCTCACGGTTGAATGGGCCGGAGCTAAGCAGCTTTGTCCATGGATGCCCCAACACCCCCCGGATACAGTAATCCCTCCCCAGACCCTCCCCTCCTGATTCCCCTCCCCTTTGAGGTGTTTCCAAAATTTATAAAAGCTAATTTTCACCCTTGCTGGGCTTCTGACTGCCATATGGAACAGTGTACTAACAAGTCAAGTTGTTGATTGCTCATGAGCCAGGAAGTCATGCAAGTTCTTGAATATCAGTGTTGAAAGTGGTGCAGGGTTTTGGTTTTGACTCAGTATTTGAGATATTTGATGGTGGATATTTTGACTTCCAGGCCACTGGCTGGTGATTATTCCTAGATTTTGCAGTTAAGAACTGCTTTGTAATACTTTTTAGCTTAAATCAATGTGTCACAACAATCAATTCTAACTCTAACTCTAATTATTTTCCTCATTTTACAAATCATCATTAATATCCTTTTAGAATAAAGGTAGTAGTGTAGTAAATGTAATTGTCACTGATCATGATATTAACAAATTATAACCCCACCAATCATTGTAGAAATGTTGGCACCTCTTTGTACACAGCTTCATGTACAAAGTACATGAAACTTGATGGTGTCATAGAAATCATGAATCAAAATCCATTTACAGAAAGACTGAACTGTGGCAATAACAGCTCTTGTCTTGTCTCAAAGATCTACGCTGTAGTGCTTTTGTGTCGCTATTAGCTAGTATTGTCATAATGTCAGCAATGTCATATTTGTGTTGTTTCAAGGGACATGAGACAGGTAAGTGATGCGCTTTGTCTTCAGTATATGAGTTATGTGCGTGTTTTTATGGTGTAAATATTAGTAAAATCATATCTCTAAAATGTAATGCACACTGTGTTATATCATGGCAGCCATAAGGCGGTTTGATTGAGATAGATATCTAATTTCATCACTTGTTGGTGTGTCCTCTCTAGGCCCGCATGGACCGCACCGACATCGGTACTCTGCTCATCCCCAACATCAAGATATCCGACTCGGGCATTTACATGTGTGTCGGTAGCAACAGCATTGGCTCAAATAGTGCTCCCATTAAAGTCACTGTGCTCAAAGGTGAGATGTCAGAATAATAATCTTAAATGTTTATTACAATATTATTTGCTTTTGTTGTCTGGTTTGCTTGTATCAGCTATGAGTAACATTATAATACATCCAAAAAACAGAAAAAGGAAAAAAACAATAAGTACTTGCCGTAAGATTCTGAATCGTTTACAGGAAAAAACAGTATTTGGTGCATCTGTTTGTGTTTTTCTGCAGCGGACCATATCTCCTCAGTGGTCAGCATCCAGCCATCTATAGCTGATGTCCAGGAGGGCCAGAGCCTGGAGCTCAACTGTTTTGCCCCTGGAAATCCTCCTCCCCAAGTCACCTGGACGAGAGCCAGTGGACGCCTGTCCTCTAACCACCAGGTAATCACACAAAGATGCAAAAATGGAAAATGCATATATACATATATATATATATAGCCCACTTTTGGAGTGACATGCTCCAAAAGTGGGCAGGATGTATGCTTTTTTCCCATCCCATCCCATGTTCGTATACATTTTTATTGGCAATATTGGGAATATTAGTACTATATAGTATTTTTCTGCCAGCAGTAGTAGCAGTAGAGGTGGTAATACTATTAATGCATCAGAAATAAAATGATTAGTTTTCTCGTAAGCCAAACTGAAGTGACCTCATTCCTTGTCTGCTGTGCGCAGGTTCTAGGCAATCAGCTGCGAATCCTGTCAGCCTCTCCAGAGGACTCAGGGGAGTATATCTGTCGGGTGCAGGGCAACCCTGGAACTCCAGGATCTCATGTCCACCAGGCCTCCGTCTCTGTGTCTGTCACTTCATCTTCTTCACGTAAGTTAGTCAACACTTTAGGCCTCATACAGGTGGCATATTAACTGCCTTGCCTCTGCTGACGGATAAAAAATGATTTTTTTAGAGAATAAAAACAAAGAGCCCATTATGTTAGCTCTTTTTTCAAATGTTCCTGCTGTACTTTACTGTGCTTGATGTCCGACAATTTGGTTAGACTTGACAGTCATTACTTTCTCACCAAGGAAATTACAGTTGGTGGCAGCATCAGTTAGAGAATGGGAAAAAAGCATTAAGAGCATTACAAGAGCAGAGCATTACATGGCAGGGTGTTGTTCTCAGACTAACACTGCCTCACTTCATGAATTAACTTTCCAGTACTTTCCAGTGGAGCCCAGTGTGACCTCAGATTGAATGATTTTCCTCGCTACTGTCCCATGACCTCATCCTCATTCACTCTTTTCCTGGACTTCAGCTATGTTTCAGTTCTTTGACTACTGCCAAAGAAGCCCATAGCCACATTGAATAGTAATTTGTTACATCAAGTCTCTGTGAATAATAAGTCAGCTAAATGAGGTGAGATTGTGAACAGGAATGTTCATATAAAATCCGTCCAACCCAAACCGCTGCTTTCTGCTGCAGGTCTTCAGAGTCCAATCATCGCCATTGAGCCCCACAGTGCTGCAGTGCGTGTGGGGGAGTCGGCCAGCTTCAGGTGCAAGGTGTACAGCGGAGCCCAGCCTGTCAGACTGGAGTGGAAACTGGCCAGCAACCAGCCGCTGCCAGGTAATAACCACACACACATACACACAGAGCAATAAACCTGCTTAATGAGTTCTGATTTTATGATGTCATTATTTACAAGCAATTACAGCGGCAATCCACCCATGAACTACTCTTCACTTCACTTCATTTAATGACTAATTTAGAACTTTGTTTTCTCTTGACTTGCAGTGACATTTTTGCATTACTCAAAGATTACATTATTATCATTTAAGCTTTTTTTCTTGAATATACCAGTGCTTTGTGGTGTGTGTAAATAAATGAAAATAAATTTGACTGTGCTAGGCTGTGTAGTCTTTCCTAAAAAAAATCTTCAGCATAGTCCTTACAATCCTTACAATTTATACCCCTAATTATGAAAATCGTCAAGAGTTGTCTTAGATCCAAGATTCACCGCTACTTAACATGTCTCATGTTTCATGTATAAAATCGGTGGACTACCCCTTTAAATTACAGCAACTGCAGCAGACCTAATGTTTCATTTGCTACTCCATTCTGCAGATAATATTAAAGTTGGCCCTGATGGTTCTGTTATTACCATTACCAATGCCCGCCCCATGAACCATGGCGCCTACCGTTGTGTGGCGAGCAACCCGTTCGGCATCACCCACACCCTTGTGTCTTTGATTGTCAAAGGTAAGTTACATGCATATCAGCATGTACACATGGACGCATTCATTTTGATACTAAAGCACTTTTCACATTCCAGTCATTACACACACCCGAACCTCTGAGTGAAGGGTTCCCTCTAGTGGCTGTTCAGATACAGAGCCATACCAGTATTTTGTATGTGCGCCCTCAGAGTCTCCTGTGGCCACCGTCACCCCTGTTGGACCTGTTCATGTCAGGGTGGGTGAACCCATTAACCTGGAGTGCCAGGCATCAGGAGAGCCCCGACCCTCAGTCTCATGGCACAGGCTGGACAGCAGACGCAAGACCATGCTGAGCAGCCCTGTGCCCATGGAGTCCAATGCAGTCATGCAGGTATTGCTACATCTGGTAACACTGTCAACATCTGTTGATCAGTTTAAATGATCTGAAATCAGCTTTGGTCTGTTCCGTTTGGAAATTGTGGGTATGTTTGTATGGGGAGACATAACCATGTTTGCTCTTGTGCAGATACTAGTGGCACGTCCAGAAGACAGTGGCACGTATGTATGCACAGCTCGCAACAACGAGGGCACTACTGAGACCAAGGTGGAGGTCGTGGTTGATGGAGGCTCCCAAGTGCCCACCGTGCCCAGGGCCTCTGTTCCTGAGCCGCTCATGATTATGGTGGAGGGACAGACTGCCACGCTGCGCTGTGAGGCCCACGGTAATGATGGCTAAAAATCTCATTTATACAGCTTTTTGTGTGTTGTCTTTCTGTGGCACTTTTTATGTTGCATCACTGTGCCAAAGACAGTCTATTTAACACCTGTACCACCTGTTTTCATTTTTGGTACTAAAATTGGCATTTTAAAAATTAGACGAGCATTGAACTTATGTTTTGTTCTCTGATTTTCCTTTTATAGGTTTCCCATCCCCAACGATCACCTGGTCCAAGCTGCGGTCTCCTCTGCCTTGGAGACACAAGGTGGTGAACAACAGCCTGGTGCTGCCCAACGTGGGCCGCCAAGACTCTGGGGAATACATCTGCAGTGCCAGCAACAACATGGGCACCACTGAAGTCACCATCATGCTCGATGTAGAGAGTGAGTGTTGTAGTTCATTTTATTTTAATGTATTCATTTAGTTTTCCTGGTTTAAATAGACCATAAGACAGTGAGTAGAAATTCCTCCTTCATATGTCTTATTTTGCAGTGTATAAAAATATGTCAACCTAGTCAATTTTTTCTGTCAACTTATCTCCAGCCCTTCCTTACGCCACTTCTGTGCCTGATGATGTGGCTGTGCGTGTCGGGGAGGTGATCAGATTGCAGTGCCTGGCCCACGGCACACCTCCCCTGACCTACGCTTGGACCAAGATGGATGGAAACCTGCCCCCTAGGGCCGAGGTTAGCGGAGGGGATCTTCAGATCAACCTGGCTACCGCTGAGGATGCTGGGACCTACAAGTGTGTGGCCAGCAACAAAGTGGGCAACAGCGAAGTGATCGCTAAAGTCACAGTCAGATGTAAGTTTGCTCATAATGTAATGAAATGACAATAATGAATAGCACAACACAGGGACATAAAGACTGTTATGCACCACAAAAATACTTTTCCTTCAGGTGTAGATGGGAAGAAAATGTTTGCCAACATCTAATGATTTAAATGTGTAATAGTGATATTACTAAAACACACAAGACCTAAATCATGTCTCTATTCTTCCCACTGTAGCCCCCTTGGCAGTGCGTGTGTCACCCCAGGTTGAAGTGAAGGCCCAGGGCAGTGCTGTGGAGTTCACCTGTTCAGCAGCAGGTGGTATAGAAACCAAAATTGAGTGGCTGAAGGAAGGAGGAGCCCTGCCACCAAACCACCACATCAAGGACGGGGTGCTCAGGTGACTCATAGACACCATATGTTGGTTTGTTGACAACAGACAGTACGGGATTAAAAAACAGCCCTGAAAATACAAACCCAAATGTGTTCGTCCCCAGCCTGTCTGTGGATCCCAGAACAAAGCCAGTTGGTTCCTTGTGAAGATGTAAATCTTCTGGAAAGAGTCACAAACATACTTAAATTTTTTAAAAAGGCTCAATAATTTCCTAAAACAGATGGGCACTGTAGTTTTTAGCGAACATGACTCAAACTGGATCAAGCATTTTTTGGGGACTATTTTCGGCCATGTATTTGGTTCTCTAGCAAGTATCAAGAGCAAAAAGATGGTGTGCATTCAAATGTAACATTTAAATGTGTAATATGTGGAGTAAAAACCTAACCATGGCTTGTTTTCATGTGTGTAATTTAATGTTTCTCTGCAGGATTGAAAACCTTGAGCAGAGCAACGAAGGTGTTTATATCTGCAGAGCCAGCAGTGTGTATGGTCAGGCCCAGGACACTGCCAGGTTGACCATCCAAGGTCTGGTGAATTCACTGCAAATACATATATATGCCTTGCTTCATCAAAGCCAAATATAACGTGTTGCTTTTTTGATCTCTTCTTCTCTTTTCCACAGCCCTGCCAAAGGTGATGATCAATGTGCGTACCTCAGTACAGACTGTGATGATAGGGAACTCTGTGGAGTTTGAGTGCCAGGCTGTTGGTGACCCAGAGCCCACGGTTAAATGGAGTAAGGTTGGTGGGTCTCTGCCTTCTCATATCATGGTGAAGGGCGGCATGCTGAAGATCGAGCAGGTGACGGAGGCCGACGCCGGGCAGTACCGCTGCACGGCCACCAACGACGTAGGCTCAGTACAGTCCCAGGTGGTCCTTAACGTCCAGTGTGAGTGCACAAGAGATAGAAAAAACACATTATTTTCCTTCCATCACGCCCAGATTGATGCATTGTCTATCCTTCCACCCTCATTTAAATCCTTTGCCTGTTTGCGCAGCTCTCCCTCAAATTGCTGCCCTGCCTGAAACTAAGGAGGTGACAGTTGGGTCTGATGCAGTCTTGCCCTGTGTGGCTTCAGGATACCCCGTACCTGAGATCAAATGGTCCAAGGTAACTGAAATATTTCTGTAATTCAATAAACTTAATTTTTCCAGGAACATTTTTTAATACTCTGTGATGTCTGTAGTCTAAATGCTAGCCAACTTAAAGAGAGTAAACTTTTTGTGGACATTTGTTGATGATATTATTGTTTAATACTGATTTCACTACTATTGGTATGTAGCTGGAAGGAGAGCTTCCTCCTAAGTGTTTCCAGGACATCAACGTGCTGACGGTTCCTCGGGTCACCCATGAGGATTCTGGGACATACGTCTGCACCGCCTCTAACAAACAGGGAAAAGTGGAAGCCTTTACTACACTTCAAGTTCACGGTTAGTCTGCGGAGTGGAGATACTGCAGGAAGGATGTTAATAAATGAAAGAAAAGCTTTGAGTAGGAATTGCACAGTTGCTTGTATCTAACTATAAGATTATGTGCTTTTTTCAGAGAGAGTGATGCCGTACTTTGCCCAGGAACCCTTGTCCTACCTCACCCTGCCCACCATCAAAAATGCCTACAAGGCGTTCAGCATTAAGATCAACTTCAGACCTGATAATGTTGATGGTAAGAAAAGTACAACCTCAAATGAGCTTGACAGTTAAATTGTATAACATTATTCTACATTTGTTTTCATGTTGAGTCTTGCAGATTGGTAATGTTTTGAGTACTATGTTTGTCATATTTCCCCATGTATAATTTCATTGCGTCTTCCTCTCTCCCTCACTTCTTCCTCTCACCCACACGGTGGGAAGGTCTCATATTGTACGCTGGTGAGTCTCAGTGCTTGAGAACCACAAAAACTCAAGAGTGATGTTGGCAGTACTGCTTTTTTGGCTCCATCAGACTTTCACATAATGCATCCAGCTCAGAGCTGATTTAGGGGCTGTGAAAGAGATGCAGGATGGTGCATGGCCTAGGTTTTCATACAGGCTTTTCAGTCGCGATCACAAAAACACTTTTAGCAGTATTACAGTCATCAGATTAGCAATAGCTTGGTTATAAATCTATTTTTACATCCCAGTCTACTTCATCAGCTTGTACACTGCCTACATAGCAGCACTGCTGCTGACAATCACAGTCTTTGTATGCTAGAACTGTATAAATGCAATGCTACACACATTTCTGTAAGTGTTTCTTATTCAAGCATCACTGCAGTTCTGAAAATGATATGAGCTATCCTAAGTCAAACTGCTGACAAATTAAAGGAAAATATTTTGCTGTTAGTCTTTATATTGACTGGCAACTTATTTGTGACTGTTTGAGTTGTTTGGCAACAAACAATCTACAAAAAATTCACAAAAAGAAATTGCAAAAGCTATGTGAACACGCTTGCCTCCCTCTGTTTAAATGTGTGATACAAACATCTACAGCATATTACGTGTAAACTTATTTTACACTTAAAACAGTCCACATTGTGTTGCACATTTATGCAGTCTTCTCTTTAGTTCATAGGCATGTTCCCACTTCCCCTGTAAGCATCTGTGGCGCATATAAAGCATGTGTCCCCGGCATGTGGAGACAGAAAAGGGATAATATAGTAATACAGTGTGACTGGTTGCACTGGGCAGCCCAGTGATGCCCAGATAGGATGGCAGGTTATTACCTGGCTTTGGTTGGCTCTAAACTTGCCTCACCATAGCATGCTGCTTTACCATCCAGCTTTCAAAGAGTTGACCTTGTGTATGAACGCAAACAATGTCCATCCTAACAAGTCACTTACTCATATTTTGTCTAAAATCTGGATTTTCTTGAGTGAGCATTTCTACCAGTGGGATCAGATGATTATTTCAGGAATGTTACAGAAATAAGTGACATTATTTTTAGATAAAGCTGAAGAACGGAAATTGTTCTACTACTGACTTTATGAGAACTTGATATGCATTACAAATACTGGAAGATTTAATAAAACTACTAGATTTTATTGACTTATTAAGATGGATATTTCTGTAGGATATGCACTTAGGATTACATTTTTACTAGTACTCACTCACCCTGTTTTGTGGCAAAGGTATGATCCTCTACAATGGCCAGAGAAGGACCACAGGAGCAGACTTTATCTCTCTGGGACTTGTGGGCGGCCGCTTAGAGTTCAGGTCAGTTTGTACCGGTCTTAAAGGATTGAAACACAGCACGACGATCTTGTTGATAACAATATGTTGTGTTGTCTCAGGTTTGACGTGGGCTCCGGCATGGCCAGCATACGCGACCCCAACCCCATCAAACTGGGGGAGTTTCACACGGTTGAGCTGTATCGCAACCACACCTTGGGCTACATCATCGTAGACGGAGGGGAGCCCATCAACGGCAGCTCGCAGGTACTTCTGTCAGTGTGAATGTGCAGCCCTTCTGCCACATGTGTGCATTTGATTTGTTCATGTTAATATGTTCCACAAATGCACATTTCCTCTTCTCAGGGCAAATTCCAGGGCCTGGATCTGAATGAAGAGCTGCATGTGGGTGGTTACCCCAACTACACAGTCCTCGCCAAAACTGCTGGCATTAAGAGTGGTTTTGTTGGTAAGACATGACTCCTTTACAACATGACAGGAAACATGGGACGGAGAAAAAGTCTTCTTGGTGTGTAGACTTGTCCTTATTTGATATTGTTGCTATGCAGGCTGTATCCGTCAGCTGGTCATCCAAGGTGAGGAAGTCATCTTCAGAGACCTCGACCGCAGCTCTACTGGTGTCACAAACTGTCCCACCTGCAAAGATCACCCATGCCAGGTCAGTTCAATCCACCTGATGTATTTGTAGTGTTTGCCATGTGTTTAATTCCATAATGTACAGTTAATTTCTTCCATGTCATTATTCAGAATGGTGGGAGGTGTGAGGACTCAGATGCCAGCTTGTATAGGTGTAGCTGCCCCAAAGGTTTCACAGGCAGCAACTGCCAGCACCACTCATCCCTGCACTGTCACTCAGGTACGATCTCCACCTGACCGCACAAATACATCAAAGTACCTGGACGTTGCTGTCAACTCTGTTAATATGCACCATTAGCAGTGAAATGTTATACGAGTAAATAATACAGAAATGGAAAAATAAGTGTTTTATGTGTCTGTTTGTGACGTGAACTCCCACAGAGGCCTGCGGACCAGACGCCACTTGCATCAACCGCCCAAATGGCCTGGGCTATGACTGCCGCTGCCATCTTGGCAAGTTTGGAAACAAATGCATGGATGGTAAGACGGAAAATTACTCTCATCTCCCAAAACAGCATTTTTAGGAAGACATACAATTTTGGTATCGATATTGTTTATCTGTAATGAAATATCCTTAACAAGAAATTCAAAATTGTAATGCTTTTTGTTTTCGTTCACTTTCACTAGGGCAACTGGTGACCACGCCACTGTTTGATGGTGAGGAATCATACATAGCCTATCCTCCCCTGACCAACATCCATGATGACCTGCGTGTTGAGCTGGAGTTCAAGCCCCTGGAAAGAGATGGCTTGATGTTCTTCTGTGGAGGGAAGAAAATGAAGGTGGAGGACTTTGTCGCCATCTCCATGGTGGAAGGACATGTAGAGTTCAGATATGAACTGGGCACAGGTGAAGTTTCAACGCAAATCTATCACCATTTTAGCAAGGTATTCATGTATTTGTATGTATATGAGATTCATTTTCAGACACAGTAAAATCTCCTGTCTTGATTTTCAGGCCAGGCCATCCTTCTCAGTTCGGAGCCAGTCTCTCTGGGCCAGTGGCACAGGGTAGTGGCCGAGCGAAACAAGAAGGCCGGCCACCTGAGGGTCGACCAAGGCCCGGTGGAGAGGAAGACGTCTCCAGGAAAAGCCCAGGGTCTCAATATCCACACCCACATGTACCTGGGAGGAGTCCCCAACATGGACATCCTGCCTAAGCCCGCCAATGTCAGCGAAATGTTTGAGGGATGTATAGGAGAGGTGAGGTCTCTCAAAAAAAGTAAATAAAACAAAAGTTTGTGAATATTTTTCTGTATGTCGTAGCTTAAACTTGTCTGCACTGCCCACTTAGGTTTCCATCAACAACAAGAAAGTGGATCTGTCCTACAGCTTCACAGAAAGCAGATCTATCCGCAAGTGTGTGGACAACAGCCCCTGTGACCGCCGGCCCTGCCTGAATGGTGGTCACTGCATGTCGAGTGCTGAATATGAGTACCAGTGCCTCTGTAAGGATGGATTTGAAGGTTAGTGCTCGTGCTCGAAATTTTCTTAACACTGGAAAACACATAGCAGCCCAGAATTCCTGGCGCCACTATAATTTTTTCTACACGGCTCATTATTATTATTAACAGAGTTCTGGATTTCAATGCATAATCTGCAATGCATTTGTATTTTCTGCCCCTTTTTTCACTTTTTTTAACAAGAAGATTTTCTGAGCTGTGCTTTGTCATAGTCAACCTCCTTAACTATAAACTATGCTCATTGGTGTCTAGAAAATTCAACTTGTAGTTGCATTAGGACATAAAATCTGGTTAAAAATCTATTTAAACAGATCTGCTCCTTCACAAATATCTGAATACTTTTCAGTTAAAATTGGTAAAATTGGTTATCTTCAAACCCCATGAACCTGCCCTGCCTTTGGTGTGAACTTGACCATCGACCTTTCCCCCCTGACCCCTAACTGGTATGTGACCCTGCAGGTGAGCGCTGTGAGGTGGTGAAAGACGTGTGCCAGAACAACCTTCAATGCCAGAACGGCGGCAGTTGTGTCGACGGCCAGTGTGTGTGTACACCCGGCCACATAGGCCTGAACTGTGAAGAAAGTAAGTACTGACTAGCCGCATAACCTTTTATACCAAATATCATATCAAAATCTAAGCCAGAAATAGCAGAACATGTGGGTACATTTTTTTATTGTATTGTTCATGTGTTCATTTATTGTTCAGCCAATTTGTCTAAAAGCAGTCCTGAAAACAATATCCAAAGCATTTGTCTGCCCACAGCACATGTCTGTATGCAGCTGCATCCTATAGACAAAGATATTCACCATCAAAGCAGAAAGACCAGACAAACAGCCAGAATTGAGCACACATGACTCACATTCTCCACAGTATGAAGCCCTTCTAACATCAGAGAGTTCACTCCCAGCCCTGCACTGCATGCTGGGAGGGTTAACCCTAAGTGATTACGTATGTCTTACCCCTGCACTCTCATGGCTATATCCTGCACACACAGGCCAGGTCTCCAGCTTCCCCGAGGCCCCGTGGAATTTGCAAGCTAGCGAGGCAAATGGTACAGTATTCCAGTAATCAGTCTGCCTGACACGACCGCCACTAACAGGGGCCCGTCTGAGCTCGAGGGGCCCCACGTCCCTTCCAAGCTCGACCCGAACTGCCTATCGCCTAACACATGTTCGCGCATAAACAAAAAACCAAACATGCGTCTGTACTCAACTGGCAACTGAGGCTCTTATCCACATTGAAAGTTGGGAGAGGGGAATTCTGCATCTACTCTAAAAGGTAATAAGATGGTAGACTGTAGTTGGGAGATCAACTGACTGCTGCTGCCTGGTTTTGGACCCATATAACATGTGGAATTCCCCTTGTTTTTGTTTGTCCCTATCATCATGTCAATGCCTGTACGATGGCTACTCACAACATAAAAACTTGTTTCCATCTTCCTCAAGAATGCCTGTCTATACAACAAGATAAACACAAAAAAACCTTGTTTTTCTCTCTGAAACTGTCTGAGTCAGAACATTGAATCTGCTCCACACATTTACGCTGTTACTAACAACTCCAAACTGTCCGTTGAAAGCACAGTGTGATGGTGTTTGGGTGAGCTGAGATGTATTTCAAGCATATTCTGTACTTAATGTGACATTTGTGCATGGACTCATGTCGAGTTCAGTCTGATCTCTGTGAAAGATCAGAGAGGGTGTAGCGTGTGAGGAATGGAAAATAACTTGCTCATGTGTTGGTGAGGATTGTCAGATGAGTTTGCACCATGGAGCCTGGTTTGGTCTCACTCGATTTTTGTTGTTTTTGTTTTTGAAATTGCAGTATTTGCATATGGATTTTGGGCACCCATTTAGGATTATGATATTTTATTTCATATGTGTTTAAAGTGAGAGAATAAATAACTCCACTACAAATTTCCTATTACAAATGAAAAGTTAAATTCTTAAGCAATAAAAAACACATCCAATTGGTCTGGTATGTAGTTTATGGTGGGTAATATTAGCTAATGCTAGAAAACATTAGACAAATATTGCTTTTGAGTCAGTAAACTCTGAGCTTTAAACACCACCAACAAATAAAATACTTAATGCCAAGTGACTTCAGTGAAAGAATTTCCTCTTTGTCTATAACTGTTGTATCTAACCAAGCCTGTCTTGCCAGGGTTTCTGTCATGCTTTCACCACTGGAGGTCACCATAACAGGGAGGATGAAATGAATGTCTCAATGTTTTAAATGTTTTATATTCACTGTATTTTTGTAGATTCACCCTATCAGTATGCAGCTCATTTCAACAATGACGGATACATTGCCCTTCCTAAATCCATTTTTCCAAGAAGGTACGTGTAGTTTGCTCTTCTACATAGTTTTACTCTCACATATAGTGTACTATTAGAGTTCAGGTAACGACGCATCAAGGGTGAAATGATTGTTATGTTTCCTGCTTTAGTGCCCATGACTCGCCAGAGACCATCGAACTGGAGATCAACACTAGCTCCTCTGAGGGCCTGATCTTGTGGCAGGGAGTGGTAAGTCCTGGTCCTGTCTTATCGACTGGACTGAGCCAGGGTTTAATCCAAATCTTCAACCTCATACTCACATCCTTCCCCTTCACCTTTTCATCCTCACCCTAACTATGCCACTGCACTTCAGCTCTCTTAATCATCACCATTACCTCGCCTGTAAAGAGGTGACACTCCTTAATGTTCTCCTAGTGTTCAGTTTTGGACTTACATGTCAACAAAAATACATCACTTACACAATACTGCATTTTCTTGAGCAGCATTCATCATCACACTGTCTAACTCATACTTGTGCCACTGAGGCTGTACCATTGTTGGGCATGTTGGCTGCGAGCCCGGCTGTATCTGACACCACTAAATAAATGCATGTTGCTTCTCTAACTCACCCTCCATTTTCCTCAGGAGACCACTGGCGCACGCAATTTGCGAAAGGTGCATGCTAGTAAAAAGGTATCCACGCAAACACAAGACACTTATTTATTTGGCATGTTTCATAACATATGTTTTCAATTCAAACATGTATAGTTCAACTATTAGATTATATTTCTGAAGAACCATGTGATTTGAAATGAAACGCTTGTATTGCATTGTATTGTACATGATTGTTTCTCTTGTCACTGTCATTCTGCATGGAAGGTTTTATGTCACACTTATACAAATACTGTTGGGAGCAATCTGTGTGCATTGCCTCATGTTTGCTATTATAACACTTGGTGCGGGACAGTACTGCAGGGCATCTGGTTAGTGGTTCACAATATTCATTCACAGAACATTTTCTTCCTCTGCTGACTCAACACATTTCCTTCCAGGAACTTGGAGAACACGGCAAAGGCAAGGACTTCATTAGCCTCGGCCTCCAGAACGGACACCTTGTTTTCAGGTGACTCAGCCCTGTAACCCTGTAGTTCTGTTGACATCTGTATTATTACATATAGTATTATTATTTTCAGCCCATGTTAATGTTGTAGTAATACCGTGCTGATTTGTGTGATATCCAGTTACCAGTTGGGAAGCGGAGAGGCAGAGATCTTGTCCCGGAAGTCCATCAATGATGGGAGATGGCATAAGATCACTGCAGTCAGGTATGATTGCATATTATACTATATACTTGTACAAACTAACCATTAGACGTTTTAAAAGTAGGACTGAACCTCTGTAAACTGAGAAAGAACAAGAAATCCTACAAACTGTTGGTGACTTCAACGATTCCAGATGTTGATGAAGGTCTACCAACTAAAATAACGTATAACGAGATAAAAGGAGTACAAGTGACCAAAACTTCTGGTGCCGTCTCAAATGCCTTCTTGGTTACATCTTTTCAAATTAATGTCCACTTCCAACTGCATTTCACTGCAATAAAAATGTAACAGCAACAAAAGCAGACATGATTTTCACCTTAACCAATTACTGGAACTCACTTATTTACAATGCAGTAGTGAAATGGATGAAAGCCAATGGCTGAATTGTTCTTTTTTATGTATAGTTTGTTCTTTTGTCATATAATTAGCCCAATAACTTTTTTGACCCCACTAATCATTGTTTGTGGCTGTATTGTTTTTCTTATTATATATATTATGTACCAACTATAGCTGCTATTATCAATATATCAACTACATCTGCAATTTTCAGATTTGTCTGTGCATGTTCATCACTGCTTGTGTTGAGTTGTGTTCGTCTCCTCATGTTTCTCTTTTCTTGTAGAACTGGAAAAGATGGATACATCCAGATTGATGGAGGAGCCGCGCTACATGGACAGTCTAAAGGCAGAAGCCTCATGGTCAACACCAAAGGAAGTATATACCTTGGTGAGTGGAATGAAAGTATGGAGATCCGAAACTGACAATATATGAGTGAAAACATCAAGGAAAAAAAAATTAAAACTTTATACTTTCCTTTAACAGTTACAAAAAAAAGCTCCTTTAAAAAAGGTTTTTTTATAGCTGAAATTTTTTTTTTAACTTAATTAGTTTTACTTTTTCTTTCATTAGTTTTTTTTTTTCTTTTTTGTTTTTTGGATATATTTAATCATTTATGTGTTCCCTATTTTTGACACCTCATTTCCAATTTTGCTCATAATTATCTTTTATTTATTCATCATTTATTTAAAGCTGTACCAGAGAACATAATTTCCTGTTGTGTAGTGGAAACAAATGTCCAAAGAGGAAGTTGATCCCTGGTTGCTTATTACATGTGTTGTCTCACGTGTCAGGCGGAGCCCCAGACATGGCTGCTATGACAGGAGGGAAGTTTTTGTCGGGAATGACAGGCTGCGTGAGGAACCTGACACTGATGAACGCCCGGCCGGGACAGCAGCCAGCGCAGGCCATCGACCTGCAGGGCCATGCAGCCCACGGCATCAACGTGCAGCCATGCTCCTCATAGATCGCAGAACACCCGCGAACACACGCACACAAACACACACGTACACATGCAGAGACTTTGGAGTGATGTCACACACACACACACACACACACACACACACACACACACACACAGCACACTCACACAGAGAGACTTACACACAAAGAGGCTGACACAAACTTGGTGCTTTGCTGCTACCAAAAAAAAAAAAAAACAGGATGACACAACAGGATATGTTTCTCTGTGTGAGGTAAAACCAAAAAAGAGAGAAAAAAATGAACCGATATTAACAAGTCTTCTCTTCCTCAGTGTTGTATTCTCAATGAAGGACTATTAACACAGGAGAACCAGTACAGTTTACATACTTCCAGCAGTAGTTTTAGCCACGAGAAGAGTAAGAGTAAAACATATTAGGCCTTCTACGATGGGTCAGATCCTATGGAGTTGGAGATGTTTTTACAGCACTGAATTTTTATTTATATACATATGAATATATATATATATATATATTATATTTGTGGGGGAAAACATGCAAACTAACCATAACTGCTCTTCAACTTTCCTAGAGTTTATTCTGGGTTCTAATACTGTGTGTCCAGGGCTTTTTATAGGCCTAACTGTATTAATACTTGAAGATGTTTAGGCCTTCTTTCTTCACTTCTGTAGAGGAACCTTTTTTTTTTTTTAGCGCGAGCATGCTTACAGACTTTTGCAAATTGTTGGGAGAGGAGCGCACGCGGTCACGGTCACACGCAGCTTCAGTACACAACTCAGGTCGTCAAATACAAATTAATTACCGCAAATGTTACACGTACTGCAGCTTTAACTCAGCTGATTTTTTTGCTTTGCAAGTCATTCACGGCGCTGTTGTGTCTTCTGTGTCTGTTTTTTTTTTCTTTTTTATGAAAAAGGAAGAAACCTTGGTGCTAATGTCAGACATGAAGATACAGCACATAGTCATATGGTTTCCTGTCTGTCACATGTAGAGGTGTTTTTTAGTAATTTGGTTACTTAGACTAAGAAAACGATCTAAAACAGTATACACTAGTGTCACATTTGTTGATATGCATGGCGTTTGTAGTTGATTTTATAAGAATATGGCATGATTTGTTGCCTCCACAGCCTTATTTGATTGAGTAGATCTCAAAAAAACAAGTTTAAAGTACTGAAAAGGGTGTCATTTTTTATGTGTGGTTGTTGAAGATATTGTTTAATGTGTAAAACTATCTGCCAGTCAGGTAGATATCTCTATCAATTGAGAATAAGTGTGTATGCTCGTAGATTTGTTGCTTATGTATGTCTCAGCCCCTTCCATTTCACACAGGTCACTCTACTTTAAGCCCCAGTATGGAGTCAAGTGTGTGTGCATTTGTGTGTGTGTGTGTGTGTGTGTGTGCATGCATGCGTGTGTCATTATCCATATCCTCAGGAGGGTCAACCCAGAACTGCCTCAAGATGTTACTTAATTTTCAGGTTTGGTAGCTTTAGGGACAATTCAGTAAGCTATAAAACTCTGAAGGCTCTGTGGTTCTGTGGGTTGTTTTCTCTGCAGAGGGAGATTCATCTGTAGCGAACAGCAGTAGGACACAGTTGAGATAGTGTTTGGTCGTGTGGGAATGCAGTGGAAGCCTCCTGCAGTTGCTGTGACCAGTAGTGTAGCTCTAATAAAGCATGCTCGCCCACCTTTAGTCGACCACACCGCAAAACCACAACAGCAAGATCACTTTGGGGTCACAAACAGTTTTTCTCATTTTTGTAAGCTTAAAATATTTGTATTAATATCCTAAAAATGAGCACTATCCTTTCACTTAGAGTTGCTTCATTTTTATTTATTTCATGTTTTTTTTGTTTTTCATTTTTCCTATTTTTCATCGCTTTTGTTTCGAGGCTTGATTCTGCTGTTTTAGAGCAATCACAGAAGCTTGCTATTTTCTTTCCTCTGGTTATTGTGTATTGCCTCCCACATCCCCTTGTTTTTCCCCTCATGTTTGAGTTTGAATACAGCCCCCCCGGTAAGTTCTTCAGAAATCCCTAATGAAGTTCCATGAAAGGTTAATATGTAATACTTTACTGGAACTGCCTGGTCAAACATTTGGAAACTGGTCTTACTATTCACTCAATGAAAAAAGTCTTAGGCTCCAAATGCAACAAATAAATTATTTATCTACACAGAAAGGTGTCATCATGGTTTGAAAAGAAGCACTGCTGTGGTCCAGGTTTAGGACACTGAAGCAGAGAATGACTGTGTGTGCGCCCCTTGTTGGGTGCCTTTTGTGTATCTGCTCTTAAACTGGATTTTCATATATACACTGTACACTCTTGCCCAATGCAAAGTTGTCAAGAAACTGCCACTGCGTTTTTGGTTGTTTTTAGGCCATTGCAAAATATGAAAGGTGCACTTTTAGTAATGATGGACATTTTTATTTTGAAAATGTTTTAAACATTTTACTATTTCACTTCTGAATGGCAGAAAAAGCAGATAAGTCGATTAAATGAATGAAATTGTAACAGATTAAATATTGTCCATGTCAGAAGGACCTGACATCCATTTCCAGTGTTGAAAAGACGCTCCCCTTGCCCTTGGTGTTTCTTAATTAAAAACAAAATTCATGTGCTATTTGTAATCTCGTGAGTTTTCTTTTTTCACCTCTTTGCTGCTGTGCGCTGCTCTATGCTGGGACGTTTGTTTGGATGGAACTTTTTTGCACCAAGTCACTTCATTGTTTTCAGATTATCCATTGTACAGGTAAACCTTAAACCAGTCCCTGAAAAGAGGCAGCTTTACACCGCCTATTAAGAAAGTCAAGACCCAATGTTCCCTTGTTGAGGTTACACCCAAATCAGGTTTCTAAAATAAACCTGTCCCATAGTTACAGTACTCTCAACTTACACTCCACTGTATTTGTAAAATTACCATGGCAATGTATAAGTAAAGTAAAGCATCATGTAAAGTGAGTCTGCCAGCAAAAGTTGGTTGTTGATACTGACAGTGTAGTGATTAGTACAATATCAAGTGATTCACATAACTTTTTGTTCTTTTAGAAATATATTGGTTGTATCTATCCACAGCTGCTCATAATACAGTGCAAAGGTTATGTAAAATAGAGTTAAATAATTCATGAATTACTGCTGTTGACACCTCATCCTGAAGCAAACTGAATGTCAGTGACAACAGGGTGCAGTTATGTAACCAGATCAGAAGGACCCCCGCCCCTCAGAGCCACAGGTGGGTTACCTGTACATAAACGTGAGGACTAACCTTTTCTCAGTCTGTCAGAAGACTTTTGCCACAGGACAGAGCTGGGTTTGTGGCGGCTCAGTTTTCACGCTCACATTATGGTTGTTTTGTAAGAGAGTATTGTTTTCCTCAATTTTATGCAATATGTGGCTCACAGATCCCGCCAATCTTCCCAAAAGTGAGGCCTTTCCTCTCACTCTAGTTTCATTTGATAAAAACTAATGTTTCATTTTCCAACCTAGCAATAAATAAATCCTCACTCTGACGCAACCAAAGGTTTACACTGTTTGTCTGACTTGTTGAAACAAATTTTTCACCCTTAATGATTTTTGTATATACACTGCATAATTTACTTTAATACATTATTAAATACAGATGAGATGCTGGAAAGCTCCTTGAAAAGAAGGTTCAGAGTCTTGTGGTGTATTTTTAGTAGAGCCAGACACAACAAATAAACAAAATATCAATAAAATTTAAAGTGTTCTGTTATCTTGTGATGTATGATTTTCTTTTGTCTGTGCCAATAACGTATATATTTACCTGAAAGAGTTTAAGATAAGTCAACAGGACATAGCATGATGCTGCAAAGTGGCATTTTTAAAGGGCTAGTCCACCAATAATAATAATAAATTCCACGGGGAGTTACTCACCCTGTGAACACAGCAGTATGAACAGTATGTCTTTTACAGCTCTGGAGGCAACTTTCTAAAGTCTCAAAAAATAATTCCTGATGATGTTGTTAGGGTTAATCTCAGTTTAGACATGGAGACTTCACATTTTCACAAAAAGTCTGTGTTACAAACTAGGGCTGTGATGTTTTAAAGGTATGGGCAAATTAAATTAGGGACTAAAAGACAGAATTTTTCGTTCTCTACTGCTTCGATAGTGACAATTCTTTCAGTCCACCAACTTAATGGAAGTGCATTCAATCTCTGGAGTACACCTTAAAAAACATCTTTTGAGGTGATTCAGTGTGCTAGTCAGTAATCAGTGTGAAATATTCATGTCATTCCAATTTCTCTTTACTATGGGCTATTTATTAAAACCAGACTTACAAAACAGATTTATGACTTTTCAAGCATTTCTAGGCTGAAATCACCATATAAAGCCACAAAATAATTCTGGGCTGTTAGCTGCATTTAGGAAACCTGTACGTGGCACACTGAACCAAGATGATCTCACTGACCTCCTTTCTTCAGCACAGCTGAATTACTGAGTGTAAAGTCCTTCATGTCTGGGGCACTGTGTGTCCTTGTGCCAACAGTGAAATTAATTCATAGTAGAAATTAAATCCCATCAGAAATGCAACCAACATTTAGTACATAACTGAAAATAACCACAATTTGAATATGATACTCACTGCAACAACAACACTTCATCTCAGTTCACTCTTTTTTTTTTTTTTTTAAGGAAATCAGTTACACAGCCTAATATCATGTCTCCTTCGAAGTGAAGCCCTGTGGTCATTTCTTGGCCCTGGGTGTGTTGTGTCACAGTGCCATGCAGATCGCAGTTATTCTACACTAACTCTGGTTATTTTATACCTTCCTTTCAGTGGCATTCAACAGCAGGGCCTTGGGCCCTCGGCCATCACTTCAATTGTTATCTAGATTCTTAACAGTCACTTTCCACAGAAGAGCTTTCATCCTCACTTTACAGGTAGAGTGTACATACCTGCCCAAAGCATAATAAATAAAGCATCTGGGCTTTGACACTGACCTTTTCAAATGAATGGCAGTGAGACACAGTCTTTAAGTGGGTATCAGAAAATAGCAACAGGTTCAACAAATCATTCATTTAAATTTATGTATTCACTGAAGTCTCTTTTAGTTCAAAGGTTCTATATTAATTATTTCCACACATGTAGGGCTGAATCATTAGGCGGGCTTCTTGGTCATATTTATAAACATGTTTGTCATGCTCACATAGGAAGTGTGTTATCAAGTCGCTTTCTCTTTCTGAGCCTGATAGCTGAGTCTGATTGTGAATAAATCCTCATACCCTCAAAACATGACAGTGTCTTGACTTACACAAGTGTGCATCACATCTCATTTGACACCACAGACTGCTGGAGGATTGAATGTGTTGGTCAAACACTCAAGTCAAGCCAACAAGTCAGAAGCTTCATGAAAAAAGAAAGTACGATAACCTATTTGTAATGGACCATAACGCAGGTCGAGATGGATAAACAAAGCCATTAAAAAGTGATGAGGATTTCAGACTGAAAGCTTTGTCAAAATTGATCACAGGAGGGCCTACCCTCACATTACAGCAGCTTATTGATAGGTTTTTTCCAGGTTTGTGGCAGTACAGTACAGCAGACATAACCTCTGTGGGAGGAGCAGGAACACAGAGATACTGTTCAAACACAAGATCTCTACCTATTGGTCAGATGTTAAACCAAAAGCCAATGATGATGTGGACTGGGACATGCCCCTGTCGTCTTTACCATGTTATACATGTTACACATGCCTCACACCTCCAATGAACAGACTCTTCTTCACATGAGACTTACTTTGTGAGTAACATCCAAGGGACATTTTATTCCCACGTTAATGTAGAACTTGAGCAACGTGGATTTTTTCATATTTTCTCTCCTCAAGATTACCAGATAGATAATCATGTTGGTCTTTAAGGTACTTTACTTTTATGCATTTTCAACTAATTCAAGTCGTATATTTCATCATGGTGCATACTAGTTATTTCTTTGTTTTCCCCTGAAATTTTTTATTTTAGAGCTTTGCAGTTTGGTGTCTTCTAGTATCAGGTAATATAATGAATGATTTCCTATTATTTCACAATTATTAACACACAATAATAAATCAGAAAAAACTCATTTAAATTTATAAATTATCTCTTCTTCCAGACCTTCAATTCTTTGCCACTGCATTGGAAAGTAAGAACTGCCTAATTTATTTATTTACTGCCTGAATCTATTGAGAAATAATACATTAATGAATAGCAAAATTGTCAAGCTCTAACTTTTTCCCCTCTGCAGCTTGCAAGACAGCCTGGTTTGATGAAGGGGATGCTTCTGGAAACGGGGACTCAGAGCTCCTGAGTGACTTGAGAAGGAAGCACTGGACGAGGATCTGCTCCAACCCAGTGGACATGGAGGCTCAGACGGTTGCTGGAATCAAGTCGCAGCACACCAGGAACACCTTCCACACGTAAAGACTACTGTTTTGCATGATATTACATTGAAAACCCATATTTGTCTTGTAGATATTAACATTTGTACATTCCTAATATACAATGTGAGTTGTTGTGGTCCTAATAACTATTAGTTAATATTGTATAATGTTAATATGATCCTCTGTGTGATATTGTTTAACCGCCCCAGGCCAACTCAGCAAGGACAAAACAAGTGTAAACATTAAGCCAAAAATACTCCTTAACATTCATCAAAAATTGAATTTTTAAAGGCTGTAATTTGTTACTTTATGTGAAGAAATGTGTGGTCAAATGAATGGCCGCACATATGGTGGTGGAAATTAACCGTACAGGCGTCAAGTGTTCAACTAGAGTTGGAGACTTGTAGAGGATCTTTTGAAAATAATGAAACAGTAGATTACCATACCACTGTTGATATTTTGATGGTAAACTCAAGCAAGTATTAGGAGGGGATGGTTGTGTTTTGCAGCTACAGTGCATCAGAGGGCCTGTTATGCCTTAACTCAGAACAGAAATGGAGACAGTGTGAGGATTACAAGGTCATGTTCACCTGCACAGGACAGTTCTGCTCAGGTATGTGGCACAACAAAAAATTATACAACCTTCATTTATTTCAAGGAAAAACATTTAGGGTTGAGCTCTCTTCTTTTATTATTGACAATGGTGCATTAATGTGCAAAAACACCCTAAATGTGGGTTTCTTTGATTTGTCATTGTTCGTAGAGTGCAGGACGCGCTGGTTTGATCATGACGATCCAAATGGAAATGGAGACTATGAGGTCCTCAGCGACCTCCTATACATATACCCGAGAGAGATATGCCCTCGGCCAATAGCCATCGAGGTCCAGACCATCTCTGGGGAGCCTGTCTCCAACACTTTTTTAAAGTGAGATTAACTTTATCAGTCAAAATAGAAAAACTGGATAAGGAAGGGTGATATGCTTCACTCATCACCACCCTCTCCTTCCTTGTTGCAGTTATGATGCCACCTATGGGTTTGCCTGTGTAAATGCAGACCAGGGGAGCAGGAGTTGTGAAGATTACAAAGTCAGATTTACATGTCCGAAAGAGTACTGTCAAGGTAAGTATCTTCTTTTCCTTTGGACTGAACATACTTAAGTGAAAACAAATACTTTTCTGATTGCCCAATAAATTATTTTCACAAACTAGATCCCACATATTCAAAAAAGACAGGTTAGATTCAGTGAAAA
Source organism: Lateolabrax maculatus (assembly GCA_031216445.1). Classification (NCBI taxonomy): domain Eukaryota; kingdom Metazoa; phylum Chordata; class Actinopteri; order Acropomatiformes; family Lateolabracidae; genus Lateolabrax; species Lateolabrax maculatus. The sequence goes on along the minus strand of CM062201.1, from coordinate 23,169,186 downwards.
CTTTGCAGTACTTGTGAATGTGAGTGCCATAAAATGGACTAGCAACCTGTCCAGAGTGTGTCCCATATCTCGCCCAGTGCATGCTGGGATATGCGCCTGCACCCAGTGATCATGAACAGCAGGACAATGTGCAGAAAATGTATTTATTTTTCCTGTGTAACAATGTTTATCTGCATTGCCGCTGTTTCAATGAATAAGAAAGTACCCATCCATATCCGTCCAAACAATAATATAGTCCGAGGCTGAAATGAAATACAAATATGCTCTCCCAAAAACATTTTTGTTCCTGCTGAAATCCAGTTTTAGCAAACATGAATCCATTTGTAATGTCCACTCAGTGTCAGAGCAGTGCCGAACACGGTGGCTGAACAGTGATAACTCGACAGAGGAGGGGGATGTGGAGTCCATACTTCAGCTACTGAAAACTTTCCCCGGTCAAGTCTGTCGAAACCCAATCAGCATTGAGGCCAAGACAACAAGTGGAATATCTGCCAAACACACTGGAGACACCTACCTCTCGTAAGCATGCTGTTTTTATATCCCACAGACAGGTTTGATGTGGCTTTTATACAGTCGAGCTTTCAGCTTTCATAATGAGTGCTTTTGTTTGGCTCTTTATTATATTCCAGTTACGATGTTACTTTTGGGTTTGCATGCATCAATGCAAAACAGAGGAGTAAGCAATGTGAAGATTATCAAGTGATACTGACTTGTCCCTCAGATTTCTGTCAGGGTAAGTTTTCATGCAGGTAGGATTCATTTTTGCAGCAAGATCTTAACATTAAATCTCTGAATCTGTTGTCAATGTCTCCATATACCTACAAATGTTTCATGTTTTTCACCGTTTGACAGGTTGCAGGACACGCTGGTTTGACTTGGACGATCCCACAAAGCGGGGAGACTATGAGACCCTCCTCCAGCTGCAGATGCTACACCCCAGTGAGATCTGCTCCCAGCCTGTGGCCATCGAAGCCATGACAGTGTCTGGTGTCCCTGCTCACAAGACCGGTGACGTCTTTCAAGTGTGAGTTGTAGGACGGACAGTGACACTACAAAGTATTGATGGATAAAGAAAAACTGATGTCATAGTGTGTCGGCACATAAAAAGCAATGCAATTACATATAACTTCTAGCCATTGTGTAGACAGCCGAATGAGAATATTGATGCCACTCTCATGTCTGTACAGTAATTATAAATCTACAGACAGCAGCTGCTTAGCTTAGCTTAGCTTAGCATAAAGACTGGAAACAGGGGGGAACAGTTAGCATGGTTTGTTCTGACTATTTCTTGGCCAGAATGGTGACTTCAAGAGTCTTCGCTGGTTACCTGGCAACTTAACAAAGACAACAGGAAGTGACTGCGACTGGCCAAGATGCAGTCAGGCACATAACCCCCCCGCGAAGTACACCGTATTCTTTCGACACTTTGCTTTTTGTGTGGATGAAATGCACGACGTGTAACATGTTAAGTGGTGAGAGTAAGAGGTGCTGGGCAGATTTTGTTTGGACAGAGCCAGGACAAGTGTTTGCCCCGTTCCAGTCTTTATGCAAAGCTAATCTAACCTGCTGCTGGGGACGGCTTCATATTCACCATACAGACATGAGAGTGATAGCCTATTGCCCAAAAAGAACTATTCATTTAAATAGGTACTCCAGTTATTTAACATTACACGTCTCCTTGTGACGAGTAAGATGACATTCATGTGTGAAATTGGCGGAGTGCCCCTTTAATAATTTGCTCATTATATATTTTGCAGATATGACGCTGTTCAAGGCTTTTCCTGTGTGAACGCTGAGCAGCCAGGTGGAAAACGCTGCCAAGACTACAAGGTCCGCTTTACCTGCTCGCTGGCTTTCTGCTCGCTGTGAATCAGTGGTCAACATTTTCATAGGGAATCTTTTGGTGCAGGATGTGTAGTGACTGCTTATCATCAACCTATATCATATTTAGTATTTCTTGCTGTATAGTGTACTGTGTCTTGTAGGATTCAATTTAAACGACTGAGTCTCATCTCAAATAGCCCACAGTGTCACCTCAAGACTTGGAGAAGAGAGCACATACACACGTTCTCTTGTGGCAGGGTACTCTTCTTGTATGTTTTTACAGTGATAATAGATGTATGTTGTCATAAAAAGATAAGAATATCATATAATTTGCTCCCAAGGTGTGTTTATTTCAGCCTTCACACCTCTGTGGATGAGAGGGCCACTTCCTTATAAACAGGAAGTCTGTGGGTTCATTACAGTTAGGGTTGCATCATGCATATTCATGATGTGTGCATGGAAATTGCATAAATTATACGTTTCCATATCAGGAACTCTAACCTTAACCCTGTTGTTGGATGACACCTGAATATCAATCGTTAACAAGTGACTGTGGTTAGTGTAAGCGCCATGTCTCATTGACAGATGAGTGACTAGTTGTTGACAGAACACATGTTTATATTATGATATGAACCTCCCAGGCAGCTTTCTTCTTCCTCCAGATCAGCCCTGTGTTATTTGACTTTACCCATGCACTCCTTTCAGACGTACGAGATATAGGCCAATGTTTTAGTGTTTCCCCTCGTCATTGAGTCTCCAATGTATTTTACTATATGTTTGACAGATAACTTTATTTGTTACAACCAAAGAAACACAAACAGAGTGGTCATACGCATTTTCTATTGTAATAGAAAATATTTTTTTCTGTTATATCCCAGGCATTTGCTCATTTATACACGTTAATCTCTGCTCATGTGAATCTGTTTAGTGAACCAAATTAACGACAGGGACCACTTTAAATACAGATAAAGGTCTGAGATTAGAGTGTAAATCAAAGGGTATTTATGGATATCTCAAATGTCTTCTAACTTCACTCTTACAAACACAAAATAAGCAATTACAGCAATATTGAGAATAACCTCCACAGTAGAGGACAGTTTGTGTAGTGCAGGATTACAGTGTGCATTTACAGGTATTCATGAACATGTTGCTGACATGGACTGAGAATAAAAATTACAGTGATGCTCAAGTGTGGCTTTACTGCCTCATCGTACTGAGTGGGCTTAACATTCAAATAACAACCACAGTAGAAGCCTCTCACAGAGTCATTTTTAGAGAAACAGAGGTTTAACGGGAACGATGCTTTGTTTTATCACAACGGCTTTTTCTTCAGATGCATAACACATGAAGGATGGACTGATTACTTGTGTAATTCCTTCGGTCCGCACACATCAGAGACATGCCCACTGATATTTTGGAAAAAACTAGAAGCGGCGCGGAGCGTCATTTCCGGTGGAATATTCCAGCGGACTTATCCTCGGGCTTTAAAAGGACGCGCTGAAATAGCGGCTGTGAAGTTGACAGGTAAACGGCCATATTTGTGCATTTGCTGTTGACAGCGTAGGAGCTTTTCAAACACACAGGTGCGACCCGACGCGGATCAGTGTGCGCCAGACAAAGAGACGACGGAGACGGACTGTCCGGACGGTGCGTGCGCGTTCAGACGTCTTCTCCCGGGGATCTGTGTAGACTGTGGGCTCTGCGGAGGTCGCTGCAGGTAAGATGCGACACACTCCGTTCATGCGTGCTCGCCTGCATCCCCGCGCCGATAGTGAAAAGGTATTTTCAGAAGCAAACGCAGGCCTGCTCTGCGTCTGTTCTCCCGGGTCCTTCGGTTGTGACGCAGTTGCGCCGCTTCCTCAAGCCTCTCTTTAAAAAGAGGGCCGACGTTATCGACCTCCGAATATCCACCTGTCGCTTTAGATCAGTAAATTGTTATTTCCATGCATCGGGTGGTAATTTGGGACGGAGGGGTGTTGGCCCCCTTGGTGTTTCGGTAGCGCACAGAGGACTGATGCTTAGTGCGCAACGCGTTGCGCATCAAGGCCCCGGCTGAGCATACTGAAGCGTAGAGGAGCAATGGAGGCGGAATCAAACCGCTCTGGAGACAAGTAAAGAACTGGCTGATTTTTTATTACCGCTCTGCTTTCAACAATTCAAGAAAAGATAGAAGAGTAAGACAGGAGGGGTTGTTGACCTGCACCTGAACGTTACATACTGGTAACAGCCATCAGATGATAATGCAGCTATTGTCTTAACAAGTCAACGTTTTAAAGTGAAATATAAAGATATATAGTGGCCAAAAATAATCGCCTTAAAATGATCTTTAAAAATGAATTAAGGACTGCGTGTGGGATGACGATGTAGTTAATTAATTTTTTCAGATGGTCAAAATGTATCTATCATGTTAAAAGTGTTTTCTATGCACAGTTCAATGTCATGCATGTAATGTATATGTAAGTAAAAGCTTTAAATGTTTATTTCAGCTGATGTTCTTTGAGCCAGAGTCAATCATGATCCTCCTGACATCCTCTTCTGGTAGGTACTTGTTTTTCAATCTCATCTCAATCTCATAATCTGGATTACTGTACACCTACATGGGCATGGGTGCCAGAGATTAAATCTGAGGTCTGTTTGAATCAAATTAGGCTGGGGGAAAAAAAGCTGAGGGAGTCTTAAAGAGGCTTGGACTGAATAAAATGGTATAAATCATTTATTTTTTGTAATTAACCACAGAACACATACGAGCCGTATAGCATTTAGTGCATATAATGCAGTTATAATATGAAGTTATTATAAATTCTGTGCAGGTACACATCAAGACCATCACTTTATGTGAGAGAAATAGTTCATTATTACTGACACTGTACATAGTTTTATTGTTGGATAAGATATTCATGTTAGTATATGCTGTGGAATGACATTACAGATTCACAAGCCACACACAGTAGAGCAATAGATACAGTAGGAAGTGCTGTAGGACTAGTGTATCTCATATCACAAAATATAGTTTACACAGTTAAAATGTAAATAATTTGTATTGTTCCATTAGGTGTTAGTTTTAGATTAACCCTGATGTGAATTGTTTTCCCTGTTTTCGTTCAGTCTTTTTAGTCGTTACCAGGTAACATAGCAGGGTGTTGCATAACAAGGCCCTTTGGTCTCATTAGGCAGCAATCCAGAAACAGAGACCTGCCTGACATTGACTGTGTGTCTGGCTCTGGCCATGTTCTCTTTATATCAGTGACCTAGACAGTGTATTAGTTGGCCTAAAGCTTGACCGTAAAATCTGGAGCCACAGACTTTAATTCCCGTGGATCTGCACGTGTAGCTCTCCAATCATATTTACTTTGACATAAGTAAATTAATCTGATTATTAATTGAGCAAACTTGGCATGATTTTCAGAAAAATGCAGAATGTCATCTGCATTAACTGATTTGCTGTGTTTACCAATGAAAAGTTTTCAGATTATAATTCAAATGCCAAATTGTAATTTGTGTTAAAGTCTAAAACGTAAAAGCATGCTTTTAAGTTAAAGTGTAAGTTATTGTTGGCTTTTTGCTGTGTCTCATACGATGTTTTCTTTCAGATGAAGAGTCTCTTGAACTCGCCTGGCTTTGGAATCACAGGAAGTTCAGGGTGAAAAACACTTGAAGGGTTGCTACTGCAACATTTAAAAATATTTAAATTTTGCAGGTCATTATCTGTGCATTCTGTCTTAGACAGTACTATGACTTGAGAGAAAGTAATAAAGTCACAAGAGAGGAGGCAGACAGAGATTTCTTTGTTTGACTTCATTAAAAAACATCACAGCTTTGTGGGGGCAGAGGCAGGTTTTGGCTGGAGCGAGGCAGTGTCAGCAGTCATTCCATCTTGCTGACTAAGATGCAGCTTTTACTATTGTTCATATTGTAAATTTAGTCTGCAAAACAACTAAACTTATCCAGTTATTATTGCAGGTCAAGCAAACAAATGGCTTAGTTCAACTATTACGATTGGTGATATAACCCCATGCAGTTTAGTATTTAAATATAAACTGTGTTATAAAAACAAGCAAACCAGGAGAGGTTGTTGAATTATCCTTATGACACAATCTCCTTTAAAGCCTAGGCTGCAGTGCTATTAATAGTTTAGAACTGTTAGCTATGTGAGTGCTGCTGCCATGTCCTTGTCTCAGGTCATTATGTTTGATCAGCGTTAATAGGCTGACAATTGATCTCACGTCTGGTATGTGTCAATGCTGTAGGTCCAACCCACTCTCACTGTAGCCAAAGGTGTATGTGGTAGTCCCCTATGTTCATAGCTTGTTCCCCACACCAGTATTTGTGTGTATTTATCCCCTGATAAGATTGCAATTAAGTGCTAACACTTCACATGCATCCTCTTCAGACATTGTATCCTTTTGACATTTTTCCTTTTCAAATATTATCAACTGATATTGAAGTTTACTGCATGTCATTGTGGCCATTTCTTTGTAAAAGTAAAAATATGTGTAATGTGTTTATTGCATAGATATAATTGATAATGTAATCAGTAATAAGGCACTTTTGAATGTTGCATGCCATAGGCTGCGCACTCCTGATTGAATGAATGTACAGTAACAAATGCATTTTAGTGATCTGAAAGTGGATGAATGTATCGTAAGGTCGGTCTCCGTCCAATAAACATACGTCTTGGTAAGTGATGCTTCTTTTCCATAAGATGGGGGAATCAATTTCAAAGTAATATTTTGCTTTAAATGCATTAAAAAAAAGAAACACATATGCAAACATCCATATGGATTCCCACTAGATGGTATAAAAAATATTATTTTTCAGTTATGACTGGTAAAGTATTAAGATTACTTTCAGAATTTTGACACATTTTCCTCCTCACTCCAACTGACTTTGACTTTTGTCTCAAACTGGGATAATTAGTAGACTATTCCGATTCAGACACCCTCATCAAAAGATCAGCTGGTACTGTCTCCCGACCATAGTAGAGGTTTAGCTTTTAGCTTCAGCATCTTAAACCACAGCAGAGGTTGTTGACCCAACATAGACAACTACTAACTGCTGCTGTTGTGTGGTGTCAGGTCTCTTCCAGTGTACCAACAAGCTCTTTGTGAGTGATCAGGCCACAGGTGTACAGATCAAGGAGTTTGCCCGTAGACATGCAGCTAATGCTCTGTCAGTTGCCAACATGGTCATGGGCATGGCCTCCATTCTCAGCAGTCTTAGTGGGTGAGTGAACACACCATTATTGGATTTTACTATCTGAGACTTTAGACCGGCTAATTTGCAGGATGGACAAAATCTATTGCTTGTTCGTAATCGTTGTAACGCCAAACAGTATTTTTAATTAAAATTAAGGATATGGCATTTATTAGTTAGGGTGGCCCTAAGGGGCAAAACACAACGTTGGATGAAAAAAACATAAACAAAATAGAAAACATAACATTTCATAAAACATATTATCAAAACAGAAAACAGCAACGTGTCACAAAACCACAGTCTTTTCACAAAACACAAGAAAACACACACACAAAAAAACAACAACGTCAAAACGGGAAACACAATGACATTTCGGAAAACATGTCATCTTTAGAGAAAACAAATGAACAAAGCAGAAAAAAAACACAACATTTTAAATAAGAAAAAGTTATTTGTTGATGTTTTGTGAAGCATTTGTGTTTTCCTGTGTTGTTAATGTTTTTTCATCCAGTGTCCACTCAGGGCCACCGTACCGTAAGTAATGCTTATAATGATGACACATTTAGTGTAAAGATGCACAAGCACATAAGAAAATACAATGCCAATGTCAAGAAACTGATAGATGATGGTTCTGTATAGAAAAAAAATATATTATTTAACTCTATTTGTAACACTGTTGAAATATAACCTGCACTAGTTTCAGCTCTATTCCACTGGTGAGAACCTGCAAATATTTTGTCCTTTGAAATGGGTTGCTGTCATCGAATAGCCAAAGCTAACACCTCGTTTTGTCCAGGCACCATCATGCTGCATGTTGGCTGGTTCTGATTGGCTACCTGCTGGATTTGGCGGATGGAGCGGTTGCCAGGCGACTTGGTGCTTGCTCTGCACTGGGTGAGTGTTGTGGTCAGTGGCTCTAACTAAAGATAAACTTCAGCTGGGGTGTTGGCAGGGCTTGCTGCACAGTCCTTTGTCTGGAATTTCTAATTTGGCTGCACAAAGTCACAAAACAAAGGGAACCAGTAAAAGGAAACTCTGCTGCTGAAATACTCTGGATCGTCTTACAAGGTCTCAAGGAGAAGAATCATACATATTTTATGTGATGTAATTTGAGCTTCATCAAATCAGTGTCTTTATAGCTGTTTCTATATTTCTATGGAGGTTTCAGGCTTGAGGTTTGAGTCTGAATGGCATCAGATCCTCTGTTTTTGCCCCTCCTTAAATAACAGGCGCCCAATTAAAAAAGACAGCATATAAAATGTGTATAGTAAATCAAGTTTTAACTTGTTTTAATGTTGCTTTCAGTGTAAAAGTTCACATTTTCTCCAAAGCCCAAAATAGCTCCCTGTGCATCACAATACATAGTTGGCTGCACATTTTAGGGGGCTTTGTGTCCCGACAGGGTTTTTCTGCATGACTTTGCAGGTGGATGTTGTTGTGCCCCCCACGTATTTTGTCACATGAACAATCACTTTCTGATTAAGCAGCCTAATTCCACGGGCTCATGCACCAATTGTCTATTTTATCCCGTTGCTTTGGGTTCTCTGCATATCTGAAATTGCTAAAATTGTTGACCCTGGGCTGTGGAATTCCACCTCGTTCATTTGAGCAGTGGCCTGAATCACCTCGTCCTCATCTGCTGAAAACATGCTCTGTGCTCCCGGGGGATAAAGAGACAAGGCAGTGGAGAATGTTGTTTACAGAATGGCCGCCCGTTGGGCTGACACTGAAATTTCCACTTGGAGATTTTAGCACGTACACATCCCACAGTCACGTATCAGTAACACTGGCAGTGATCATACTGGAGAGATGATAACGTATCTACACTGGCTTTGATAGAATGTAAACTCATGACTAAGGCACGTTCAGATCAAAAGAAGTGTAATGTTTCGACAGTTGGCTCTCCCCAGTAGCTTTTCTAAAGCAGATTATTCAGAGTACAATAGTTTTAGTACATCTAGCTCTGTCAGAAACTCTTATCTCCTTTTTCATGTTCAGGTGCAAAGCTAGATGATTTTGCTGACTTCACGACCTTCGGGATTGCCACGTCGTTGCTCTTAAGGACATCTGACCTGCTGGACAACATCCTGTGCATGTGCTACGTCCTATCTGTGTTCGTCCGCCTTTGTTTCTTCTCAAGCGGTAAGTTCCAAAATGTAGTGTAATTGTATGCCGTTCTTTTCATTTGAGTCTGTCCCCCTTTATTGTTTTAAGGACTTACTGGAGATGTATTCTTGTTTGGTCTTTAGGGATCCCGTTCATGTACCGCGGCCTGCCCTGCATATACTCCTCAGCCATCCTGGCCAGTGCCTCTCTGCTGTCAGGGGGGAACATGGCCTTGCTGCGGGTCATCGCAGTGGCCATGATCCTCTTTATGATCAGTCAGAACTTCTACCCCCATGACAGAGTGCTTGAATCCCAGGCCTGGAAGAAAGCAGTCTATGCTGGAGGTAAAGCCATTTAAAAAAATCCAGTATGATTCACTTCTCTCTTGAACAAGAGCATAGTTGTTAGAAATGCCTTTTTAAACTACATTTCAGGTACAGCATTTAGCATCTGCATGTGGTAGTGATATCCAGCCATGTAGATAGTTTCGGTTTTATGTGCAGAGGTTTTGACATATCTGTTTTTTCCACCACCCCAGTACAATGGAGGTGAATGGAATTTAATTTGTAATCTCAACAACTATTTGGTGGATTACCATCAAATTTTGTACAGACATTCATGGTGCTCTGAGGATGAATCCATATACATCTCATAACCCACAGTAGTCCATTGACCAACGAGTAATGTTTTGGTGATCCCCCTTTCCTGCAGTGCCACCAGCAGGTTGACATTTGCGGTTTAAGTGAATTGTTTCTAATTGACAACTATTGGGTGCCTTGCCATGAAATTCATGTTCCAATCAGGATGAATCATAATGATAACTGAGCAGGTTGCAGTTTTTTTTGTTGTTACCATGCTGACAGCACGCCTGAGACAGTGAATATAGGAAACATTATACCTGGGAAACATAAGCATGTCAGCATTATCATTGTGTATATATAAGCATGGTGACATTTGGATTTAGCTCAAACCACTGCTTCGTATGTGTAGTGTTACAGAATATGTTGTTATTATGATGATAGATAAAACTGTGAACAGTGAGGTCTGTGGATTATCATAAATAATCTGGATTTTTTTCTGGCAATATGTGCTGCTATTAAGTTTCAAATATCATTTTTCATTGCTTTCCAGGAGTCGTCATGCTGTTCTGCTCTTCCTTCCCCCCTGCATGTGTGTACTACCTGCTGTGGTCTGTCTCCTACATTTTGTTCCCAACATCCCTTTGGAGCAGTAAAGTGTAAAAGGGCATCTGGCTTTGTCCAAAACTCCCAAATACTGTAGGTGTACCTCTGGCCCATCCGGGTGAACTGAGGCTTCAGACTGCTGCTGCTCCCTACTGCCATGGAGGATCCAAGCTGAGCATGCTCATGCGCCACAGGCGAACACTCGCTCTATTTAACCTTTTATTTTGATGTGACACCTCTAAGACAGAACCGAGATTGAAGCCAGGGTTGGGTGGCTTGTTCTTAAAACTGAATTTTCATCAGATTTATCTCCTGTGTAAACTCCCTACTTCAGTAATAATCCTATCTTTATCAATGTTGAGAACACATGGCAGCAAGACACATCATTTTCTCACAGGATATTATAAAAAGAAATTTTAAATGAAAACATTACATGAATTTCTAATATATTTTCGCCTCTGATTTGGATTTTAAAATGTATTATTTTGTAATGACACAAGACATCATAACTTTCATTATGATGTCCGCAGTGTTGAGCATAGCTTAATGAGTAATTCCATGTCCTTTCTGGTTTATCTATAACACAGTAATGGGCATTCATACAGCACTATTAACTGTTAAATGTCTGTTAATGTTTGCATCAGGGTTGGGGTCGTCTCACTTTCATAGCATTCAGGTCAGGATGTGGGTTTCCTCAAAATCCCCTTTTTCCATTTCGGGGTCTCCAGTCACTTACAGTAGGAAACTTTTGAACATGAGTGTATAATATAATAGGGATGACTGATATTATTTGAATTGTTTGAATGTATGTTTGAATTTAAAGTCAACTAAACCAAATCCTTGCCCCTGGGAATTCGGCACTGTTTTTTTTCCTTTTATTTCATTTTTGAGACTTTCAGCTTTTTATCAAGTTGCGACTCTGTCCAAGAAATTATGTGTTAGGATTTCCATATTCTTTTATGTGTGATTTTATTTGGTCATTGTTTGTATTTGCCTCTGTTTTAAGAGGCATTACAGTTTAAATAGTAAATCCACACTGGATCTACACTACATCTCATAGTACTCTGACCACGGCTGAGTCAGTGATGTCACTGCAGGTGTTTTCCACTGACATCAGTGATTGTGGTGGAGACACAAATACAACATGAGTGGACGTTGCAACCCACAATAGCACAGCAGCAGCAGTTTTCTGCCTCATGTGATTCAGTGTGAATTTACCCTTAAAGAGCAACAACACACAGGCTGCAAATGCTGCCTTCCCTGCCATCTAGTGGGTAAAAATGTCACCTCGCTGCAAGTTCAGTCCTTTTTTGGGACACCTTCCTTCAGAGGTGTCAAAATAAAGCATAAAACAAACCAATGTGAGCTCAGTGATTTTAATGATTTGAACCAATAGCTCATAATGTTAGGTATTCATGAGTTGTCTAATTGAGTTTTCCCTCAGATCTTTCTGGGGGAGACTTGAATAGGCTGAACAGAAGTTCATAAATGAAGAAAATGATTACAAAAGGTCATGTCTTCTGGTTCTGATATTGTTTTAAACCCACTGTGGTTGTTAACACGGTTTATGATAACCAATGTTGTGAAAAAAATCTACGGTTTAAAGTGCATACGCAAACTGAACACAAATCTACTTTCCTACATTCAATAGTGCATTCAGCTTTCCTGTGTGGGTGTTTTGGTTTTCAGACTGTACAGTCACAGTAACGTATGCATGCCAAGAGCATATGCCCATTGATAAAACAAGAAAAAGGATCTTAATGAATAATAAGATCTGTGCTTTTAAGTCTGTACATTTCTGACAATAAAGAGGTAATTTAAAAATGACTTGCTTTCAGTGTTCTCAGTTCATCCTATAATCAATGTTTGACTATAAAACTGTTCTATAGTTATTTTGCGCATGTTGGAAGATTACCAATATACAGCTTCAATGGTAGACAGTCAACAGTGGATGTTACAATGCAGAGAGACAATTAGACTTTCTATGTGGACTGTTTTCTATCAGTGGATGTTGCCATATTTGGTAACTCAGGAGCTTGTGAGAGCAGTCCTGCCTTTCTGTTGTACTCAAACACGTCTATGACCTCAGGAACACAAATGGCTTTAGTAGCAGCTAGATGCAGTGAGGACTCCAACAGCTTTATGATGGCCGAGAATGGAGGTCGGTCTTTGAAACTCCACATCCAACAGTACTTCATCAGATCGTACCTAAAAGAGTACAAAAGGGACTTAAAATGCATGTGTGTTAAAGGAATAGTTTGACAATTTGGGAAACACCCTTGGTTGCTTTCTAGGAGTTAAATGGATTTTTCTAAACCTTGAGACAGAGACAGGCTTTCCTGCTGCTTGCAGTGTTTGTGCTAAGCTATGTTAACCGGTGGGCGGCTGTAGCTTTATTTTTAACAGACAGGAGAGTGGTATCAAGAAATTCTCATCTAAATCTTCACAAGAAAGCTAAAAAAGTTTCCAAAAATGTGTATTTCTTAAACTATCCATATGCAGTATTTTAATGAAAATTCAAAATTTCATGAGTGTAAATTGACTGAACTGCTAACACTATATACCAAGTGACGGTATATTACTCCATGTTATGTGGGCCTATTTATTGCAAGTTAACTTACAGAGGTCCTCCGCAATTCTCTGGTCTCTTCATTCGATACGACCCCTGCAGCTTTGAAAGCACAGACAGAGGCTCCAGCTCGGGGTATGGAGGAGAGCCTGAGATAAAAACAAAGGATATTCTTGAATAAATAGATATGACTTTAATTGTAATATGTGATGCTGATGATTGTGTGTCATGATCCAATACTACAGATTGTAAAGGGCAGTACACATTACAGGAACTAATCTGATAAGGCACAAATACTGATTGGTTAAAGAATTTAAGATAATAAAACATGAAGCTTTACCTAAGGTAATCAGTTCATACAGTAAGATTCCAAATGACCACCTGAGGGAAGAAGAAATGTTAACAAATGTTTTGACTCACATTCAAATAATTTTTCTGTAAAATGAAATAATCATGCAGTCGCAAAATGAGATTACGTTGATGACAAAACAACACATTCTAGTTATTTTGCATGTGTTTCCTTTTCTTGGCCATAACCCTGCCCTTACACGTCGCTCCTGTCGATACTGAGCTGCATCACAATCCTCTCTGGAGCCTGCCATTTGAGAGGCACCTCTGCTGCCCTCTGCACATTTGCAGAATCCATTCTGCGTTCTCCAAATGCCACATCCAGCCCGGACACCCGGGCTGAGAGGCCTGGGCCAATTAAGATGTTCCTGGCAGCAACATTGCCATGCACCAGCCTGTGGTCTGACATCAGGTAGTCCTGAGGCAATTACAGCAAAATACATGAATCTTTGGTTGAAATATTCATTCAATATTCTAAAGAAAACAACACTTGAGTTCATGACCTGCTGCTGGATTCTGCAGCAGAGCATTGCATCCAAAGTTAGTTCTTTTCAGTCTAGTTATTTGTTGGGAGTAATTGGTCTGCAAAAAGTGACTCACCAAGCCAGCTGCAACCTGCTTTGCCACCAGAAACACTGACCTCTCGGAGAAGTTCAGCGGTTGATCCGCCACGTTTGAACTCTTGTAGAGGGAAAAAGAAAATCCTTGTCATTGCACTAAATTTAGGAACTGGAGAAGGCATGTATCATCAAATATAAGTTGCACCGTTACATTTCTGAGTGTCCAGAGGAAGTGAAGGAGGTTCCCTGGGCTGTAGGCATCCAAGACCAGATACATGGGCAGACGCGTGGTCTGACAGTACAACATCCGCACCACGTTCTCATGTTTACACACTTTGGCATGGAAGAGGACCCAGTCCACGAACTCCTTAGCTTCAGGCTGGTTGGGGCCTTCTGTATAGTGTTATATGGGGTCAAATAATAACAAATAGACAAAGTGAGCAACCTTATTATCTGTTTTTTTAATTATAATTGCAATATACTGTATTTTAATGCCTATCTTGCCTGTCTCCCTCTGAAAACACCAATGATCTCTTATTCCACACAACAGACAACACAAACACAAAAGGCCTCATGGCAGATTCATGTTGTACCTCGAAGGGACTTAACCACCACAGCAGAGGAGGCTCCGTCTCTCTTCTTCAGCAGACCTTTACAAATGGGACCATGGCGACCTGTCTGCCAAAACTCCAGTCCTTCAAGAACGCAGTCTTCAGGGATTTCCCATGAATGCAAGGCTGCCTGGACCTTTGGAGTGCTTACAGGAGCTGCAGTCAGGGATACACTCTGCTGGCCTGTTCAAAAACACAACCAGAGATAAATTAGCATTTGGAATTGCTCTCAGGAACTGATGAAGGAGGACTTTTGAATTGTATGGTGTTTTTCAGTGCTTTTGTACAGAGGATATACAGTTATTGCAATATCATACCATTTGTGAAATGAGCTGAGCTGCTCAGTTGCCTTTGTTTGTTCTTGTGGAGACTGTAGAAAATCAGAGCCACTACTAAAACTGTGCTCAGAGCCAACAGAGAAGGGATGACAATTACAGCAAGTGGACCTGACGACTCCTCATCTAATCGAGAAGTGAAAGAAGAGGCAGTTTCAGAATGAGAAAAAAACGAAGAGGAGTACGCAATAACATGAGTTCACACTGCAAAAATGTGCACAACTTACGGCACATGGGGAGCGAGGTGTCGTTGCTACATCCATGAGGAGCAGCTGGCATTTCTCACATATGAGAGAAATGACAGATCATATCAACAGATGACCAGAGGAGTTTATCCCTGTGTAGACTAAAACGGAAAATTGAAAAAATCAAGCAAGGCATGAAGTGTAATTACCACAAATGACTTTGTTACTCTTTTCCTACCTGACACCTGATGCCACCCTGTTCGAGTGAACACTTATTTCCAACCTTTTGATATAAAAATGAACAGCAGCTGAGACGTTGCAAAATCCCAACGACAAGGCTGTTATCAGCTGCTTTTTGGGAACTGGACCCAGCTTCGTCAGGCTGCCTGCGAGGGCGCTGACCGAAGAGGTGAGCTGGAAGGTTGACTGAATGTTAATCATTAACAAATCACCAGAAATGATAACATTAACAGGTGTCAGGCTCACACATACAACTGCCACATAGTTAACTGATGAAACTGTGATTAATATGCATAGAAAAAGTGTTTTTTATATGTTCCACATGGGATATTTGGCTGTGGCTCATCAGACAATGAACATGCAGTAGAAAATCAGTAACACACAGGAGGTACAAGCAAAAACAAATAAAACAGGCAAAAGCAATAAAAAGAAGGAAACAAAATATGTGTGACAGCTCAGATACTAGTTCTAGATGTTCACGTGTCTAATTATTCTATTTAAAGCACAACACCTCTGTGTATCTTTGTGCTGTAAGTGTAAGGAAATATAATTTTAGTACAGTGGCTTGGAATGAGTTGCCAGGAGTGTAACAACCACAAGAGGGCACAATTGCGCAAGAAATTGCCTCCAACAAGTCGTTTACTCCTCAGTTCTGAGAGCAGCAGAGGTTGCAATTCTCCAAACGCATTTCATGGACCTAAAACTACATAACAAAGCTCAGGAATCGTAGCCCAGTGCACAGAGAACAAGCAGAAATCGGCGCATGCATCAGACGAATTGGACACAGAATTTTAAGACAAACATTTCCCACGTGAAAACATGAGTCCCGGTGCCGGAACTCCGCCTTGCTGAACGCACCATGGAAACAAAATCCAGCGCTTCCCAACCACACAAGCGCCGCCTCTTTCCCTTCACTATTGGTTGACTGGTGAGACCTTAGCACCGGCCCCCAACCTCTGATTGGACAGAAGCCCCTGCGATCGGGAAAGCAACACGGAAAAAGATTAAAAGAAAAAAAAGTTATGGAGTGAAGCCTAATCGGATCACGTCTGTTTCATGCTGCTGCTGCTGCGTAGTTTTTTTTTTTGGTTGTTGTTGTTGTGGAGACAGAAATCCCCGCAGCGCCTCTGGAGACGCGGCGCAGAGCGCACAGCCGGGGACAGGAAGCAGGGCTGCAGGGATCAGATCACCGCCCGGTCCAGAGGAGGGCCAGGTATGTTTTTCCGTTTCCAAGGACTGCCTTGCTGATGTCACGGCGGGGGAGGGCAGGAGAGGAGGACAGGTGCAAGGAGTAAAGTTGCGTCTCCGGTAGGTTTGGGTGCAGCGCTGTCACCGAGCGCACAATCACCCCGAAGCTCGTTCATCTCGGTGGGAATCAGTTTGAGAAGTTTTCCTGCATTTGTCAGAACTTATTCCCGGGCCAGTGTTATCGATTTATCTGGCATTTTCTGAAGTCTCAAGTGGAATAATTCACTCCACGCTTTTTGGAACTAACAGACTCTCCGGTGCGCACAGACTGTTCTGTAATATCGGGGTTTTAACGGCGTGGAGGAAGCTTTTGTGTGTGTCTGTGTGTCTGTGTGTGTGTGTGTTTTTTTTTTTTTCTAAGTACACATTGCTGTGAACTGGGGTGTGGGATCGAGACGCCCCAGCATCAGAACCAGCACTTTCCGCTTCAATGCGACACTGACGCAGCTGATCTCGCATCCCGGCCGCAGACAGGTGATGCTCGACTAATTCAATGGGAGGATCGACCGTCCACGGAGGGAGTTTGATCTGAAAACAAGAAAAAAGAGACTTATTTCGCCAGGAATGGAATACAGCACAAGAAAGCAGCCTCAACTTCTCTGATCTGCGATGGTTTCTCCGTGCGTCATTGCGTTTTAGGATCAGAAGCGGGTCTCGCGTTGAAGGACAACCGGTCTTGGACTTCCCTCCAGGTCTACAAGAGCCCCCGACAATGTCCAAGACACTGAAGAAGAAGAAGCACTGGTCCACTAAAGTGCAGGAGTGCACCGTGTCGTGGGGGGGTTCCGGGGAGCTGGTCACGGTCGTCGAGGTGCGAGGCGGCGCCGAGCTGGGAGAGTTCCCCCACCTCGGACACATAGTTTCGGAGACGATGGTGTGTCACGCCGGCCGGTTTCCCGGCGGCGGGGACGTGCTGCTGGAGGTGAACGGCACTCCGGTGAGCGGACTCACCAACCGGGACACGCTGGCGGTCATCCGCCACTTTCGGGAGCCCATCCGCCTGAAGACTGTGAAACCAGGTGTGTGCCCACCCTTATTTTGTATCACAAAGACCCCAGTACACATCAACCCCCCCCTCCCTCCCACACACACACACACACACACACACACACACACACACACACACACACACACACCCACACACACACCCAAACCTGCCCAGTGTGTGAAGTGGTTTAGGGACAGGTGTGACTAGTACTATGAATAAATAAGAGGGACTTTGGGTTGCAGCATCACAGCTGAGCCCCTGTTTGCTTGTTGGACACTGTGTTGATGGATCAGGTGTGTGTGTGTGTGTGTGTGTGTGTGGGTCAACTTTGTGTTTTTCAGCTGGCTTGAGTTTATCTAAATTGCCTGTCTGCCTGCCTCCTGTTCATTCCTGTGGGGACATCCTACATTGCTGCCTTTTCTGCAGCAGTACACTCCTGCCAGACAGCACTCGTGAGGGACATGCTGTGTTCATAGAGCCCAGATCTGCACGCACTACAACATAAGCCACGGACGGCCATTAAGCTTGCAGCCCTTTGTCCGAACTTATTCCGTAATCTTCTTTGCATTTCGTGCACAAGTGTTGCCTGTCTCATTCCGGGGTTGTGTACAGGACGGTAACACACATACAGGCAGGCATGAAGGCGCACACACTGCGCTGAAA
This sequence comes from Lateolabrax maculatus, assembly GCA_031216445.1. Taxonomy (NCBI): domain Eukaryota; kingdom Metazoa; phylum Chordata; class Actinopteri; order Acropomatiformes; family Lateolabracidae; genus Lateolabrax; species Lateolabrax maculatus. The sequence continues at coordinate 23,151,132 of CM062201.1, read as the reverse complement.
TCCCATTGTGTTTCTCTGTCTGGAAGCTCAGCTGAAAGTGGAATGATTAGATTTATTCGTCTGTTATTACCTGTTTAACCAGCAATTAGATTGTAGTTCTTCAAGGCTCACAGACATGCCTAATGAATGTGTTAAATGTGCGAAAACATATTGACAGTCAAACTCTACCAGTCATGTGGGACAGACGAGGTGTGTGTGTGTGTGTGTGTGTGTGTGTGTGTGTGTGTGAATGGATGGATTTGATTAAGGCACTGCTGAGTGTGGCACTTTGCAAACACTTATAAAGGGATTTGTTAATGGTTGCCTGGCCAGCTTAGACAGTGTTGGTGTGCTTGCAGCGTTGAGGTGAGTCCAAGTCTAATTGAATCAATTAGGCCCGTATCCTTAAATCCCCAGGATGCCGCGCTAGCCTGGCGACACAGATTGACACCATGACTGTGAGGCATTTTAGTGACATGGTGGTTTTCTACAAAGTGGATCGGTCCTTCTGCTGTACATGAGGTTTACCTGTTGATTAGGGTTCAATAGGGGTTTTTTTTTGTACCAGTGTTCAATGCAGCGAGCTGTGTTTCACTTGTATGCATCACATGAGACCAAACCTTCCACTAACTGTATCACTTGGAACCCACGTCGGAGGTGATTTGATTCTGTTAATGTTTTACCGGCTGGGCTGTTTGATGTTGTGTTTCCTTGTGTTTGGACATTAGAATCAAGGTTGGTAAAAGTGCATTATCCCAGTCCCACAACACCCACACCGTTACAAGCTTTTTCAAACAAACGTTTTCTCTTGAGCTTGTGTTACATAATGTCAGTTGTATGTTAAGCTGAGCTGAGCTACACGTTGACGTGCGCGGGCTGCCTATAGGCTCCCCTGTTCCCATTGGGGCCTCACTGTGTGTTTATTCCCCCTTTTGCATGATTAATTCATGCATCATCCATCATTGATGGCTGCTCCGCGCCAAGATGAGGTGACCGATGGGCGGATCAAATGTAAGCCGTCTGGCGTGGATGTAAACTTGTATTCTCGTGAGATTGCACAGTTGGGAGTGAGGAACAATGCTTGAACAGTGCTGGAGTTTATTTTGAGGTGAGATTTGTGTGTTTCCAAATAAAATACTTTTGTGGACTTGTCACAGCACAGTGTTGCATGTGCCTTGCGTTTGTCCAACTCAGCAAAATCTGCCTGAAAAGAAGCATTTACATTATTTCCAGTGCTTCTCCCAGCTGATTATGCCTTATCATCACATTTTGCCATTCCCCCTCATCTCTGGTGTTTTTCTTTCCTTTGCTACATTATTCTATATTTTACTCCAATTCTCACTCTGGCCTTTGTACCCTTCCTCCCAATCCTATTCCATCACCAGTAGACTATATATAGTGTTTTCACCTGCCACTTTATCCTCAAAATAACTCTAACAAATATTGCAAAACATTGCACAACCTCTCTTCCTAATCTTCACACTGAAGGGAGTCATTTTACTTTCCTGCCATGAGAACTACACCTGCAGCTTCTAAATCAAACTCGGTTTTGCGCCTTCGCTACAGCTGAGACAGGACAGAAAACAGAAGTTTGGTCTCCTGGCTCCAGACCAGCACTCAGTATGCAGCTCCCACCCTGAAAGAATAGGCAGTAACCTTGAAGGGGACCACTGAGAGTAGAGGCGTAGTGATCGCAGATACCTATTGCAGCTTAGAGACTTGGGAGTGGGCAGGTCATTGATTAATGCTGTAAACAGACTTAGATCCGCTTGTTTTTGCCTCCATGGAGCTTAATGGATGGACCATTTAGCTCTCAGGTCCCGGAGCACCCTTGATTCACAAATCAGGTCTATAATGGAAACTGGGAGAAGAGTTTTCAAAACCTTTTTCCTTCTCCTTATAAATAATGATAATGTTATACTGAGATGACCGTGGTTCACATTTTACAGTGCTACTCCAGAGATTATATCTGAACACAGTATATGAATACATTTCTGAGGGCAAGGTCTAGATGGAAACACCCTTTTCATAGGTCAAAGTGCAGTGTTAAACGTTCTTCCCTGTAAAGAAATAGACTGAAAAAATGATGCAATTACCAAAAAAAGCTGATAACTGTCAAAAATTCTTAAGGGCAACCATGGTGGATAATTGCACTCACTTGACAGTATGAGCAGTATGAGCTGGCATTATGACCGTACCTCACTGCCTTAAAATAAATCTCTTTATAAATGTGCAGTGGGTGTCTGCTAAAGGAAACAGAAGTAAAGTGTTTTTATTTTCAGTAATATTAATCTTTTATTCAAAAGATGAATGAGGTTCGGTTAAAATCTTGAAAATCCCCAGGAGACCTCTAGCTACAGAGGGGAGCATTTTTATTTTGAGTATAGCCTATATCAGGAACACTTCCCTTAGTAGCTATGCCTACAGTATATAGTGAGAAATGAACTGCAAAAATTTGTAATTTCACACAATCAACCTCCACTTAATGCCTAAAGAGAAGTGATAACAATGAACTGCCTTCAGTTTTTTTTTATTTACCATTCATTTAGGAAAGGGAACAATGGATAAATTAAGTACTTGAGGTATCTCACTCTGGGCTTTTATTCTGATATGCACACTAAATTATGAAGAATTCACAGGCAGGTTTTAGTTGTTGTTTTGGATCGAATAGACTCTTTTCAAGCGTGTAGTCCTTTTTGTTTTTTTACTAAAGAGACCAGAAAAGCATCCTGAAGACAAAAGATGCCATATGGAATCCAGGTAACAATAAACTTGAATAATTAAGTGGGAGATAACTGCAGTGGGTTTTTTATTCCACCTGTTCAGTTTAATTCAACAGAGACAAACTCAAAGGACCCGCCTCTCCTCCTCGGATCCTCTTACACTGTTATACATCACCAACCTGTGATGTTCAGTGCGTACCCGGAGTTACTTTGTGATTAAGTGTTTTAATTTACCATCTTGATGTATCTACTTCCCTCCCTGCTTTGTCTGTTTCTGCTTCGTTTGGTAATTTGCATTACATTACAATTTCCCACAATGCTTTTCGTCAACCCCCTGAGAATATGCCTGATCTTGTTTGAATTCGAGGAAAGCATCCTGTACTCAAACCAAATATTTCTTGTGTTTTAGGACAGCAACTAACAATTATTTTCATTATTGAATAATCTGCCTATTCCACAATTTCTCAGTTAACCATTGAATTGTTTTGTCTATAAATTGCTGGACAATAGTGAACAATGCCTGCTATAATTTATAACTAAGTCTTGTTTTGTCCAAACAACAGTCCAAAACCCAAACATAATTCCTTTCATCATAGAGGCTGGAACCAGTAACTGTTTGGCATTTTGCTGAAAAATAATGACTAAAATTATTATTAAATGATCAAAATACCTGCTGATTAATTTTTCTGTCCGAATTAATCGACTCATCACTGTGTTCATGTTCCAGTCTGGTCTATTTAAGCCATTATCAATGGAGCACCTGCTGTCTCCATCTCTTCTTCGACTTGTATAGTTTGCACATAGTTGAGTCTTAGCAAACCCACCGGAAAAGGAACCTTTGATGTCTTTGAGTTTTGAAAATGTTCCTGCTTTCACAATCCATTGTTGATGCATTGGAAGTCTATTATCAGGAAGAGTGAGAAAAACACATCAAACAAACCTAACCATTTTTTTATTTATTACCCAATTGCAGAGCGGATTATTTGAGCAACCGTAACATAAAGTGGTAATTTGCTACTTTTTTCTCCCTAAAATAGGCAATCTCTGTTTCTTTTCGTTTTTGTCTCGCTGGTGTTGTCATATCGAGGTTAACACCTCATACGTTTGCCATCAGCAGCGAAGCAAAGCAGTAAGCGCACAGTCTGTGTTAATGTGGTTCCCCCGATGGCGCAGCCGGGGCTTCTATGACTAAGCTGCTCTAAACCAGCTGAGAGGAGCTGTCAGGATCTCTCAGGTTCTGTGGCTCCTCTCCCCACGGTAAATGTAACTTCTGTTCCAGTCACTGCCTTTGTCATATCTGCGGCTGCAGCGAAGCCCAGGTTTGTCTCAAAATTTACTTTGAAAGAAGGTGAACATTTCACTGTAACTAGACAACTTAGGTACCAGAGTACAGTCCTTTCTCTTTACACTTTGAGTGCACAAAAAAACTCCAAAAGGTCTTGACATTTGAGACCGTCAGGACAGTCAGACATTCAACTTTGCTTCAGTCAAAGGTCCTGGGTTGCAAAATAGTCTTGAATCCTGTTCCTCCTCTCACCTCACGCTCCTCCTGCAGCTCTAAACATGGAGGCCATTCAGTATTCCAAGCACAAATGGAGCTGTACTGGCACCCTTTTCCTCTGTGCTCCCTCTGCTGCATCCTATTTCAGTGTGTGTGTGTGTGTGTGTGTGTGTGTGTGTGTGTGTGTGTGTGTGTGTGTGTGTGTGTGTGTTCAAGTATATGCGCATCTCAGCTGTACACCTGATGTGACATCCACACATCATCCCCTCCCACTGGCTGCTCTCCCGGCTCATTCCCCAAACCTGTCACACTTCTCCGCCCTCCGCCCTGCCCGCCCGTCAGCGGCGAGGGACGACGGTGCTACTGGATGGGCATACGGAAGTCCCCAGACGGCAGCGGCTGCTATGAATACCAAAGCACGCCTCTTCCACTCGTTTTCATTCCTCCATTCCTCCCCGGAGCCGCCTTCTCCTTCTGCAACTCACAGCCCTGCACCGCCTCACAATCTCTTAGTCCACTCCCTCCTTTCTAACAGCGGTTTAAACCTCTGCCTCCTCCTGTCTTGCATTTATTTCCTTCACTTTCTTTACTCTGTCTCCTCCTGCAGTGCATGGGAGACAAAGTCACTCCAGTGATGGAAGGAGGAGAATAAAGGTTTGCCCAATGTGATCATTCAGTGATTCCTGCATCATCTTCACAGTCTTGGAACCATCGCTAAATGGCAGAGCTCCCTCAAACTGCCCCAGATGTGTAGTGACATGGGCATCCCTTTTCATTCTACCTGGCAATTACTGTCCACAGAGCCGCATTGCGGTAACGAACAGGCCAGCAACAAAGATAGCATTTTCAAATGAGCTATGCCTCTCACTGGCAGGCACCATGACTTGGCAGGCATGTTTAAAGGCAGTGGAGATGAGTGCGTGCTGATTCACCAAGACTGCCTCTTTCTACTCCCTGAATGGTCGTGGAGCATTGTCAACAGCAGCAGCGTCTCCAGGTTGCTGCTGGTGAAAATGGATGGTGTATTTTAGTACACACACACACACACACACACACACACACACACACACACACACACACACACACACACACACAAACTCTTCCTCAGAGACTCCTGCCCTCCTTTCCTCAGCTTGACTCCTAATTGGTCTCTCTCCAACAGTGAGCCGTCCCTGCAGCTGTTTGTCCCTTCTGAAATAAGATGAGGTCAGCTTCTAAACAGTGCATATGCATAAGAGAGACCAGAGTGTGACAGCTCCTACATCATGAGTACTGTATGCTGCGCTACATGAATAGAACTCATCCTTTTTGTTTTACCCCCCTTTTTCACTGAAAGATACACATTTTTCAAACTGATTCTCCCAATGTTGCCACGCACCTCAAAGTTATCTTTCTTTCAGCAAAAGGATCCCCACAATTCAAAGTAAACACTTTTTGCAACTTTGATTTCGCAAATGAAAAATAATAAAGAGAAACTTTAGAACAAGTTCCCTCTTGTCATCCATTAACACTGACTTCTTGTTACGGAGTGTTTGTGCCCCTTGCCTGACACAAAGGGCAAGTGGTAGCTTTGCTGTAGTGACCTGCTATCACACAAAAAGTGGCGACGAAGACTGCATTTAGCAGAAATGCACCACCATCTGACCCTGTTGTGTTTGAGGACAGATTGGCCGCAGGCTGATTAACTGAGAAATTGTCCCTGTTGTGTAGCTGTGAGCAGCAGACAGCAACTTCAAAATGGGAGTGAGACACCGTGACGGAAATGAACTGTTATGAATCAATACGCAGGTGCAGATGTGGATAGAGGGATACAGGGATAGATTATCTGATAGTTGATTGAGTTTTCCCCAGATGTACTCTCGCTGCCCTCCGTGGAGAGCCTATTTGGGGACTTTGTTTCTGGCTGGTTCTGTGTGAAACATCCCTGTGGTGTTGCAGCAGAGGCAATAACAGGAGCAGAGAGAAGAGGCATCGCTGCCTCCAACATTTTCCTGTGAAGGATTCTCTTTTGAAGGATGTATTGGATTTAAACTGGGAGAAAAAAAAGTAGGAAAGAAATGATGAACAGGTTTAGAGAAAAAAAATGAGGTCATAGTAGGAGGAGTGCAGACAATAGGAAGGAGAGAAAAGAGTGAGAAGGAGCAAGAATAGCAGGAGAGGAAACACAGGATGGGAAAGGTAGGAACAGGACAAAGAAGACGCGAATGAGCACTAATAATCTCAGGGCTGAAAAGGATTTTGTTACCATTAATCACAATGATAGTATTGATTCTCTGTTGTGACTGTCTGAAATGATTCTGCCCACTGTTCATCAAGCCAACACTTGCTATTTCCGACTTACAGCACAGCCAGTATTTCCAATCATGTCTACAAATAAGCAGTCTGTGTGAGCTGCCTGCTTATGTGTAGTGTGCAAGCATGCATGATAATGAAAAATTAAGCACATCAGAATTGGTTTCCACTTCTGGTTGCCTTTTGAGGCTAAACACAATCATGGAGCGTGTTTCCTTCGCCATGCTTTGGAGCGCTGCCAAAGTCTCCTCTCCGCTCATATTCCTTACTATAGCTCTTTTCTTTGACACTGAAGGACTATGTAGGGGTAGTGCTGTTTTGACTTTCTCGGATTCCTTCTCCCATAGATCTCAGGAGTTTTATTTTGGAGGGTAGTGATAAGAATAAGACCAATTGCCTGTCTGTGTAGTGTAGACCTGCGTATACCTCTGTTCCTCCAGTTGGGATGTTTCTTTACACTCTGGGTAATAAATCAGTTGAGAAGACTCAATCTCAGAGTTCAATCTCCCGGTTGGCTGTGGTACCTCATACTTGGCCCTGCGCCCGTGCTGATGGGCCTTCGTCGATACTCATTCTGCCAGTGCAGCCCACTCAGCTGTTTAGTCGTGGTACTCCACCTCGAAGAATCGATTTCGGCCCGTTCTGCTTGTGCCCAAGACAGCATCTCATATCAAACGGATATAAAGCCCACCGCCCTCCTAACACACCTTCACAGTAACCACCTACTCAGCCAGCTGCTGCTGTGGACCCTTCTGCTCACAGAGCTGCAGCGTTGCTAGTGTTTCTGACAAACCTCTGCATGAGAACAGTGAGGGGAGGGAGAGTATTTCATGTCTGACCACGGAAGCTTCCTCGTTCCCTTTTTTTTTTTATGTCTCCCTTTGTCCTTTGGAAGAATAAAAGAAAAGAATCCTGCTACCACATGTTAGATTTATGATCAGGTTAATGTAGAGATGTTATTTATCTAAATTGAGCTGGCGTCATTAGTTTGACTGGACATACGCAAGGTTGTTTAATGCTGTTTAGACATGAGCAGACAAATTGGATGAAATCACCTCAAGACAAATGGCTGCATAGATTGACACAAAGTCAATCTGAAGATGCATTTGTCCTGATTCAGGACATCGGAGGCGGCCATTTTCTCACTATGTTATTAATGCATCCTGTGTACTCCATCCTCCCTCCATGGTGAGATGTCATGCTCTGTGGAGATGAGGTTCCCTGAGTGTCCTCATTAGAATTCATGGGTGTCAGGATCTCAGCCCGGCCAATTTAGCTTGCTTTGCTCCTTAGCTTCCCTAACAGGTTATTGATCTGGTCCAATCTCATCCCTGTTAAGGCAGCCGCCGCATCCGGAGCTGCTGCATGCGCTCAAGGGCCTGAACTTTATGAAAAGTCAAGGACACCAGGATGACGTCTTGCTCTTATTCATGATGTTTTGCGTTTGCGGAGGGTTCTAGTGAGCTCACAGTGACCAGTGAGTGTATCTGTTTTGACAGCCTGCCTTCTCGGTATTCTGCTCATGAAGGCTTTTTCTCATTTTCTGCTAATAAGCCAATCCCAGGACACAAATTGCAGAATCTTTCTGCTCCTGAAATGAGAAGAGGACTTGCACTCTCTGCACTCGTTGGTGTGTGTTTGGGTGTCAGGTGTTTTTTTTTTAAGGCTGAAACACACACACAGTGACAAATCTGCCCCCAGGCTTTGGCAGCAGCCTACCGGTCGCCAGCTTTGTGAGGTCTTTGAGCAAATTGACTCAAGAGATCACATGCACATTACTCACTGTTTCAAGTAAGCAGAAGGACGTGTCTCACTGCAATCCTGATGTTGCAGTAATGCAGTCATTGGAGTCAACACTAGTACCAGTTATTCAAGCCTACTATACAATAGTAAGGCAGATTATTTGAACAGCTTTCAGATATGATGCCTTGTGTTCTGTTTGTCTTGGTTTTGTAGGGTGGATGACCAGGTCATGTCGTATTATTTAGGGAAACATCACCCTTTGACCCTAATGCACCACGGTGTTCAAAATTTGAGCTGCGACAAATAAGCTCTGCAGTCCTTTCCAGAGTGTATTTGTATTTCCTGTCCTCATGATCACCTTCAGCAGTGTGTTGTTTCTAGCGTGTGATGTTTGCTGAATAAAGATCGTCATTGGTTTTGGCTCTGTCAGCTTTAATTTTTCCAGGGTTCATTCCAACAACAGCTTCAGTAAGAACAAAATATTCTGTCATACCATCCAATCACTGGAAAATACTGAAGAATGCAGTCAGTATGGTGTCAAAGTGTCAGTATGGATGATGTGTTATTACAGTTTCATTACATAATCGAAACCGGCTATGATGACATGGTTTGAAACATTCCTTGATATCAGTTATAGTGCTTTGACAAATGACTTCATTGTTGTCAGTGCTTGCCCTGCAGGATGGCGTGAGGGTTCATCTGGGAATGGTGACCATGTGTGGAATGCACTTATTTTGGATTTGTTGAGCACAGTGAGAACGGCTATGATGTTCCACCAGCGTATTGTTACCAACAGGTGCTTGTAATGGCAGACATTACACATTCTTTTCATGTCGCCTCTCCCTGCTAGGAGATCATGGTGAAAACGTCTTCTGCAAGAAGACAGTTGCTTCTTTCATCAGGGCAACACTAGAATATGCGTATGCTTCCTAGAAAGCCCACATTTTAACGGTTAGAATGGTACTGAGGAGGATCAATGCCACAAATGAAATCACAATATCAAAAGAACATTTTCAGTGTTTAGAAATCATCTATTTTTAATTTGAAAGTCATCTTATCTTTGTTTCCCGTTCCTCAGATACTCCTGTCATTTGTCGTGTGTGTGTGTGTGTGTGTGTGTGTGTGTGTGTGTGTGTGTGTGTGTGTGTGTGTGTGTGTGTGTGTATGGTTCTCAAAGCATCATTCAAGGCCCACCCTTTTTAGTTCATTCAGCAAGTCTCTGGCACATGTCCTGTAAATTAAAAGTGGTTTCAAGGTGGCACAACCTTGAGGTCTCTTAACCTATTATGATTCCAGTCAAGCTGTCACACTGAAACGTCTCCCCAGATAATCCTTCTCAAGTGGTTCATTCACAAGAGAAGAATGCGGCCCAACTAGTATAACTGTAATGTAGATGTACAACTTTACTTCTTTCTCCCTCTCAGGTGTAAAAAAAAAAAAGAGGAGTGTTGAGACATTTTAAACTGTCCCGAATGACCTGAACAGGCCTTTTGGATTCAGTCTAAAGTGTCTTTACACCACAGACTAATTATAGAACCGACTGATGAAACTCAGTCCTTCAGAGAGTTGCTAACTGAGCAAAATGCCTCGCCTTGGCTGAGGAAAAAGTGCAAACTCAAAGAAAAAAACTGGCTTGAATCTGTTGACTTGAAAGGTCTAAAATTTGGCTTAGGAAAAGGGAGCTGCCTTGAGGTAGTCCGGGGAGGGCCAAGGGCCAGGCTCGTCCTGCTCTCATGATATCAGACTTCCTCTTGACTGGACCAGGGCTTAGCAGAACTCTTATGGGATGGCGTTGCCGCTGTCTGCGTGCCCAAGCTGCCTAAGAGCCCATGTGTCTGGAGGGGTTGGGGGGAGCTGGCAGAGTAGCACAGCTCACAGTGATTCAACACTTCAGTTGACAGGCGCCACAGCTAGGTTGAGAAGTAAACACACATGCAGACACAGGCACTGCTGCTCAACGTGCGCGCACACACGAATACACACATGCACAAATGATGGATAAAGTTCAGACTCTTCTTGACAGCCCACCCACCCGTCCGTTGACCTGCGTGACCCCACACAGCCGTTTAGCACGAGACGGCCCCAGACTGGACATATGGGAGTGAGAAGAAGTACGTCCTGTCATGAAACACGCAGACTGTCTTGTTTTCAGTGCTGTGATCACAACATGCCGTGTCACATTAGATGTGTGTTTTATGCTAATGTAGGGCTCTGTGCTTGCTTTGCAAATATTACTTACCGGTGTGTGTGTGTGTGTGTGTGTGTGTGTGTGTGTGTGTGAAATGAAGGTGTTGCCTCTCGAGGATTCAAATGTGGCAGAAAATCACCTCTTTTGTTGCTTATTTCACAGCATAGATTGAAATAGAAAAACAAGATTGCGAGACTGTCTCTTGGCAGTTTGAATTTGAGGTTATTGTAAGCATGTCATGATCCTTTAGTGGCATAATGGCATTTTGGTGATTCTGTTTTTCAGTGTTTTATATATTATACATGTAATATTATCATACTACTCCTCATACTTGTTCCACCATAAACCGTAATCATTTTTGCTGAATGGAAGTGACAGAAATGAAAATCAAACAAAGGGAAAGCACTCTATATAAATGTACGGGCAATATGTGACACTGTAGCCACCTGAATGCCATCCGAAATAAGATAAGGTCTGAGGCAGCGGCTCTCCGTCACAGACTCTCACATGGTGTGTTTGTGACTTAAAAGCTACTGTGGTTTTGCAGTGATGCGGTTGATGAGTTACTCAACTCTGCTGTGAGTCACACATCCATTGGATGGCTTCCTGCGGATGAGAGGGATTCCTTTGTGACCATGAGACCACACTGATTTACAAGAATCAGTGATGCTCTCATGTTGCTGCTTATGGTAGATGATCAGTCCGTTTACCACAACCACAACTCCAGCAAATAGCAAACACAGACACATCAGAGTTAAAGGACAATACAATTGTTTTTCATGTTTCCATTAACAACATTACTAATACTTTTCACTTTGTTGTTTATCTTTTTTTAAAAGCTCCTTGTTGATGTGTTCGAGGACTTTTTGAAATCTGAGATTTGAGAGTCAGCCTCCATAAACAAACAAACAAACAAAAAAACATTGCACGCATTGTCAAGCTACAACATGTCAGAAAATCAAATCCAAGACACAAACAATAAGAAGTCATGGATGTTCTGAAGAATGATGATAATTTGTTTGGTTCTTGCATTAAATAGGTTGCTGTTTTGCTCTCAACTCATTCCAAAAATATAGTAAAGGTGATAAAATGTTTATTCCTGAATTCGCAAGCTCAAATAAGCTTCAAGTTCTCTGCAAGTTGATTTTCACGATTATGCTGAAACTAATAAAATACAAACCAATCGCTGCCTAAAAGTAGGAACTCATTGATCCTACAGACGTACAGTAGCAGCATAAATAGGAGGCAGAAATGTAAAATATATGTGAGTCATTAAAACTAATGGTTTAAAACATAGATAACTAGTACAGTCCTTGAATGGTGCATGCAGATGAGAGATAGAACAGCGTGAGCGTCAGTCTCTTGAGGTCCTTGATACCTGTTTTCTCTTCCATCTCGCCCCTTCTGTTCTCTTGGTGCTCTGTTTGTTCCAGCCATCTGTTTGTTTACCCTGATTTATTGTCCGTTTTTTATCTCCATGCCACAGCGAGCACTGTCTCTACGTTATGCAAATATATGACCAGCTTTGTCTCCAGCAAATAACAGAGCGATCCCAAGTTTGCATGAATAACTTATGATCGGGAGTTGTAACGAGGCCGAGAGAAGAGCACTACAGTTTTTGTTTGCCTTCGGTGGACGAAGCAACCTATCCTCGGGCCTCGATGCTACCTTAGAAACAGAAACACATTTGGCACTCATCCCCTGTAGGTTTGCCGCGGAGCAGTTCGACAAATGAAGCTGTACTGAACTAGATAGAATTTAACATACACATATAAATATACTTAGAGGCACACATGATTCCCCAAAAGGCTGCTGTTACTCAGCTAATGATCCTTCCTCGGTACCCAAGTCGTTTCTATTATTGGGATGTGCTCCTATTCATCCATCATTGGCTGCCTGGTGATGCAGGGTGGCAGGGCGCATAAGTGGCCCCGCATTTCCCTCCTCTCAGTCCTCTGTCAAAGCCACCTCCACCCCCCCATTCCTCCATTTTTTCCCTTTTTATCTCCTCGGTCCTTCTGTTTTCCTCTTGTTCATCTATGGATGGTTTATGTGGGAGACTGGCTGAAGTAGAGCAGGCTTTATACTCTTCGTCTGTGTGGCTTTTAGTACTTGCCTCAAAGGAGGGTCTTTTGATGGAAAGGGGGACAATGCCCCTAATTGAGTGCATGTAAACATCATCAAAATATTTCATGTTCAGTGGACCTACAGCTCAAGTGTTGTTTTTGATGTGAAATTAACCAATGACTTTCAAGTTTTGGTAGCAACGACCCTGAGCAGCAGCAACACAGCGAAGGATATCCTTTGGCTCACAAGGAGCAGGTGCACATAATACAGTCTGCTACACAATAGTTTACCTTCATTCTCATGTAAAGCTCATCAGCGCCTCCCCTTTGTGTCCGGAGGGAGGCTTGCCTATTGGCCATGTATGTAAAACTAGCCACACTTGTTTGTTGGTTTCGGGGGAGTTCCTAACCGGTATTGTATTTCCAGCGGGAGCCTGTTTTTCCAGATTGAAGGATGATAATGTTTGTCATTGCATGTGAGTTGCTTTGCTGCTCTAGCAGATTGAAGGTGGAGGCAATCGCCTCAACATGCGACTCAGAAAGCCTGTTGTCTCTGACACTGAACCGACAAGAGTGCATTCCATCTGTTCCTCTCCTTGACGACCAGTGTAGCTGACGACAGTATTGAGGCTGAAAGTATCGAGTCACGCTGCCTAACTACCAAATGGTATCAATTACACCTGCCGACATCCAAGCCCTGGGAATAGGGATATAGTGTATTCTCTTTCTCCCTTGAAAGATTTAAAGAGAAAGGCAGGGCGCAGGGTTTAAAGTGACGCGGAGGCTTACATCCCCTTTAACCCCGCTCACCTGAGGACAGGTAAACCGAATCCTCTCAGACTCACGCCATCATGTAATCGCAGTGTAAGACCCCGATTGTACGAGTTTTGGGGAGAGCTTAGAACAAAGACAAGTGCTGCTGTGCATGTGTGAATGTGTGCCGGGCACATGCATGAGCCGGAGGAAGATGCAGTGCAGTGAGACCAATTAGGTTGTTCCTTGATCCCAGCCGTACTGGGGATCTCTCTGGGAACAAGGTCTGACTTCCTTTCTGGCAATGCAGCACTGCAGCTGCACACATGCACACACAGACACGCTTGAAATATGAAATGATATTCTGTCAAACCATACAACCCTAAAGCTCTAGCTTTGTGGCATTTTCTGTTTGTGATTAGTTGTCAAGCTTGCCAGTGTTTTTTCTACACCTCTCTGATCTGCTTCACATCCAGTATTCTTTATTTTTGTCTTTATTAACCCTCCTCCAAGGCGCCCTGCGTAGTCTATTTTGAGCCTTCCTTGCCAATCCTGTGGAATCAAAGGCCATCTGATGATACATTAATAATATATTTCCTTTGTAATAGCACTGTTAGTTGCTCTACCTGATTTATGAGGAATTGTCTGCCCCGGAAAATCACTCAAAAACAAAACTGGGAGAGCAATGAGTTTATGTGGAAAAACTGTATGTAAATGTGAGATGTTAATAATAACTCTGCTCTAAGACAGTTATGTCTGCCTTTGTGTTTGGTAGGTGGCAACAGGGGTGAACACTCTGGAAGTGCATGAGAAATGAATGCCTTTTGGTGGAACGGGGCGCCTCTGGAAACTCTGTAATGAGGACGAGAAGGCATTTGACATTCTCTGTCGCAGGCTACAGGCTGTTTCAATTCAGCGCAGAAGTAGAATGATGGCGAGGGAGAGAGAGAGACAAGAGGAAAACGATGAGGGCGAGAGAGGGAGAGAGAGAGGGAGGGAGTAAGGACTACAGTAGAGAGAAAGAGGAGGATTAGGAGGGGAAGAGGTCTGAGCTAAGCCCTACGCCCCATCTGGGAGGAGATGAGCCACGCTGTCCGTTAGTCGTGGGGAGGGCTAAATTAAGTCATCAGCAGCGCCACTGAATTGCGGCCAATTGCAGATAATGGCTAGTCGGAAATGTCACAACAATCATGTGTTGATTGGCGCCAGTCCAGTTACTCAGCAGTGTCCGTCTCTTGGGCGTTCATTGAGCACCAGAGCGGTAGTCACTGGAATCTGGACTGGAAGTTATTTTTGTGTGTGTTTGCCTGTTCACACAAAGCCACGCGCTGTTAACCATAAATCCATGTTTACTGTAACCATTCTAAAGCCTAATTGAAAATCTGTTTTCTACAGTGAGATGGAATTTGATGGCTGTCTTGAAATTGTGTATTTCGTGTGTGTGTGTGTGTGTGTGTGTGCATGTGTTTTTGCCTTTTATAGTATGCCTAAGAGGGAGTTTCTGTATGTATGTGGGCGGGTGCATTCCTGTGGTTGTGTTTCTATCACTTATCAGTCCAAGTCCAAGTGTCCACTGTTGATTACTGCATCACTGTGTTCTGACCTTCTTTCTTCTCTGCACTCCCTCCCCTGAAGTATTTATTATTGAGCATGATTGCCGCATGATATTAAATTTAAAGCTTAATTGCTTTGGAAGGAAGTCGTTGCCTGTAGTAGTGAAGTGGTTGACATGTATTTACCCTCAGATTAAACCGCAAAAGTAGACTCACACATACTTACATGCTTTGGTCCTTTTGGAGAAAGATAACATGGGTTGTGTAAATATTCCAGTAGAAATCCAAACTGAAACCAAGCTCAAGTGTTTGCTTACTGATGACAGCCGGCGCACTATTTCTCAACCATTTTTCCACATTTAACACTTAAGGCAGCAGCTTGTTTTTGAAATATAAAAAGACAGTTGTGTTCTTTTAGTCATTTCTGAATTATTTTTTTTTTAATAATGATCATACTCCTACTGAGTATTTCAAATAACGCACAATACTTGCTTTGAGGAAATTCTCTTCATTAAGAGTTTGACCTCAAGTCTGGACTTACTTGACAGATGGCCAGCCACTTGTCTGATATGAATATCAGAGGTTTTGGATTAGCCTACACCAGCGCAGCATGAGGGCAACATGTGATTGTAAAGCCCATCTCATATTTAATGTGTGTGCCAATCATGACAGATTACCTCCGACCAGTCGAGCAGAAGTTAAGCATGTGATAGTTTAAGTCGGGGCCCTCTATGTTTGCCTGCAGGTCACATGCTCGGCATTGGGTCTGAGCCGCTGCCCACGTGGTTCAAAAACAGTGGCAATATTCTCCAACACCACTGCACTGTGGCCATATTAAGACCACATTCTCTTTGAAAGCCGTCCAAGTTATACAAAATCCCACTGGCGCAATGAACCTGTTTGTTTGAAGTGGTTGCGCTTTGAAATGCCTCATAAGAGAGTTTGACTCAAGAGCTGTTTCCGTCAGACACGCTGAGGTGAAGAGTTGAAAGGAACTGGAACTTTTTTGATGATGTTTCTCCAACAGTATGATGTGAGTCCTGCTTATCTAGCTGGCATGGCATGACACATAGAGAGACAGTGCAGAGCAGTGGCCTTGATGAATAACAGTTTGTATTTTTTCTGCTGTGTCCTGCATTAATGTGTGTATGTGTGCTGTGGCGATATCTTATAGTGCCATTTACGTGTGTTAATTTAGAGCTGACTGCATGTTAATCTTGAGCCCTTTTTAAGTGCATGATTCATACAATGTGCAAACAACTAAGTGAAATGAGATTCTTGCACTTCTAGTTATACTTTACACTGCTCTGCTCTGCTCATTGTGCAATCCAAGAGGAGCGGCTCGGTGGCAGCCAAAGAGTCACTATCGCTGCCTTCGGGCCAAGATCTCTTCCCTCAGACAAGGTTGCACAGGTTTTAGTGCTCAGGGGTGTTATTATTCATCCAAAGTAATTACACAACTAAAGGAAATATCTCTCCTGAGGAAGGGAAGGAACCGACGGTGGGCTAATGGAGCCTATTGTTCTCCTGATGCATGGTCAGACTTCAGGGAGGGAGGAAGCACTTTGGAGTAGAGTGAGTGTGTGTGTGTGTGTGTGTGTGTGTGTGCGTGTGTGTGTGCGTGTGCGTGTGCGTAGCTCAGTCAGGGGGAGTTTAGGGTTGTGTGAGGTGCGTGCCTGGCCGAGCCTTGTCTTGGGGGTCAGGAAGAAAAACAGGAGTGTGTTATGTTCTCTGCTGGAACCCAGCTGGGGCATTACTTAACCCCCCCCCCTCACGCACGCATAGACTGACAAACTTGGTTGTAGTTCAGTGAGCACAGTGCCAAGTCATTGTTAAGTGAGCTATGGATTACTGTGTGTGTTATTGGAGGACAGGGCGTAGATGAGTGCGAGTTAGTTGTGTCTATTTGTCGAGAATACCCGCTTCTGTGAGCAGACCTGTCTGTGTGTGTGCTTCAAGTATGAACCGCGTAGGAATTGAAGCATTCATGTTGCGTGGATTATCTCAGCTCTCTGTCTGTGTTTGTATCTCTCTCATCTCACTGCCTCATTTGCCCCGCTGGATTTTACCTAATAAACCCAAAAGAGAGTCTATTGATGTAGAACAACGTAGTGCAAAAAGCCGGGTGCGTTTTTACTGTAATCGTTCAATAACAGGTGTGTGCACAGTTGGCTTATGTGTGTGTTGATCCGTCTTTGTTAGAGTTTCGCTCGGTTATCTGCCGTCCGTGTGTGCTCATAGAGGCAGCTGCAGACAAAGATATGTCTCTAGATTCCGTCCAGATTTTATGTGTTTCCTAACAGATCTTCAGGCTTACTGATTTCAAGACCTTTCGCCACGCATGCCTCAGTGCCGCCTCACTGTTCCCTGTCTAGTGTCTCTCTGGGGATAGGTTAAAAGTGACTGTGGAGCTGTGAGTTTTGAAATGGTATCCTCACAGTGCTTCATCTCTAATGCTTGAACCTTGTGTGGGACAAATTTGGTTCGTTACACTGAAACATTCCTACGTGTTTATGTGTCCGTGTGTCGTATGCCCACCGGCCAGCTTTTGCTCGTGTGCAGCAAAGTGTACTGTTCTCTACACAGAGCAGTATCGATCGGTAGCGGTGCTCTTAAGCACTGACCAGTGTCGCAGTTGCTGACCCGCTGGACAATATTGCATCCCATTTTGGCCCTCTGGAATCCCCAGTGGTGCAGTTATGCTGAAGGGCAGAGCGGTAGTCACAGTCCTCTGGTGCACCTTTTTTAAAGAAAAAAAAAAAAAAAAAAAACTTGACACAAAATGCACAATAGAGCACTGACCTCAGTGCAGCCTTGCCATACTGAATGTGACACAGCCAAAGACATACACTGTGCTCATCACCTGATTTTTATTTTGCATTTCAAGACTCTGTTTGTCTTCTCTGGCCCCTTCTGTCAGTTTCTGCTCTTTTCTCTTTAGTGCCTCTGCATCCTCCCTCACATCTTATTTTATATATTCAGAAACACCTGAGTATTTAGAATCATAAAAAGCCTCTGTCTCCCATCCAGCTTCTGTCAGTGTGCACGCAATCAATCTGATATCTTTATCTACCTCTGCCCAGAGCCTCCCAGAGCTGTCAGCGCCCAGCTCAGCCAAGCCAGTAACCTCATCTCTTTGTCCTCACACTGCACAGCAAGATAGTAGCAATCAAGTCTGAAGCCTTCACTTGAACTCCTTTTCAAAAACAGTTTGGGTACTAACTATGACACTTTGGTCACTTTGGGGTGTGTGGAACCCAAGCACTGAGGGAAATAATCAGCAGGAGAGGCACTGAGCGTTCCTCTAAGTGCATGCCTGTGAACAATAGTACTTTATGTTTGTCCAAGCTCATTGTGCAGTCCTAGTGTCAACAACAAAAAAAAAAAAGGCCTGCTGCCTGCAAGAGAGCATTAAAATCAATAGGAGGCCTTGAGGCAGGCCACCTCTTGTTTTTTCCAGATGTTTTGCATTGGTCGAGGCTCTGGTAGTTGCTATGTGACCACTAAATTACTATTTGGAATGTATTTAAAGAATGTGTAGTTATATGTCATTGATGAGGAAAAAGAGGCAGCTGCTTCTTGCTGCTGATTTGTTATAATGCATGCAAATGGGGTGAAGGGTAAACATAGCTAAACTCATTTTAACCTTTTTGGCAAATAGAGTTTATTTACAGTGTAGCACTGATGTAAATTAAGTAAAAAGTGCATTATAATAAAAAGTGACATTTAATTTGCATACTACACAATAAACTAAGGACTTGAAAAGACATGTTTGCATATTCAGAATGTGAATAACAAAGCCAGTATTGATTTTCAGTGTTTTTCAACTTCATTGTAATGAGCAAAGTCTCATTTGCAAGCTGCACTTTGCTGTCAGTAAATTGATGATTTTCAAACAAATATTGCCTGATTGAAAAAGCGGATACCTCTGGCCAGACAGCGTGTCGGTAGCCCGAACCTCGCCGGGCCAAATTGGTCCCCAGACATAGTGATCAGAGCAAATCAATAAAGCATCCACCAGATGCTTGTTTTGTTTCATTCTTTTCTACCCGACTTGGAAATTCAGTTTACAGTGCTCACGGAGGAGCTACATGCATTGTATTGATTCTTTAAAAGTGATTGTGCGAGATAAACAAAGGGAAATAGGTTTTAGTACTTCACTGCTGTAATCTTATCTACTGTATATACTGGCCTCTCTGCTAAAATGTCAGTCTGTGTAATGAACACAAAAAAACACCAAGGACAGGCTTGTCTTTACGAGATAAAACTCAATTTTCCTCTTCTCTGTGCCCACGTGTAACCAGCAAAACCAGAATGTAAACGTAACCTTCCAGTTCTCCGCCTCCGGCACAGGCTCGCTTATCTTAACCTCTACTGACACCCCCCCACCCATCCCACCTCATCCCACTTCATCCCCCAGCTCATCCCCTACCCAGACTCCCACTCAGGTGGCCGCAGTGCCCTCAGTGGTTTAACCACGTGTGTTCACGACCATGAGAGCAGTGACCTCGACCACTTGAGAAATGTCACCTGGGATTTGCGTGACCACGTGCAGGTGAAAATGAATCTACCATCCACGGTCTATAGGTTTGTAGCCAAGGCAGTTCTTTTTCAGCATGCAAGAAAAATATACCTCCCTCTGCTCTCGGCTTGAACTTGTCACAGTATTTCATAAAGCTGTGTTCACATGTCATGCAAAGTTGTTTAAACTTAAGCCAGGGTGTTCTTTTTTTAGCCCTTCAGGAGCCTGATAGAATGTTGTTAAATCAATAACACCAGCAGTGACGTCTAATAGAGTTTATCAAGAGCAAAACAAAAGGGCCATTAGGGAGACATCCATCATCACCATCACCCCCCACCCCCCGAGACAGAGATAAGATATCAGTCTGCCATCTCCATCACATGAAGGTCACCGTGCTCCAACCTCAGGACCTCAAGGTGGCGGGTCACAAACGGCAATCTGTGGCGCAATCACTGCTCGCTGCTCTCACCCCGCCATGCAATTTGGACCAGAGGCAGCTTTTATTACCGCAACGGCAGCATGCTGTTCGGTAAAAACTTGCCACACAAGCAGAGATTGGGGTTGGGGGGTGGAATGGGGGAGCGATGGAAGTGGATAGCAGAGTGGACAGACGAGGGGAGGACAGGAGGAGAAAGTAGCAGATAGGATAAGAAAGAAGAGGACATGCACTGAACGAGGGTGTGAGACAGTACAGAGGAAAGTGCAAGACGGTAAAAACTAAGTGTGGGAACAGGCATGGATTTTGGACTTCGTCTGAGTGATAATGGTCCTGGTCTCTCTGTTGTGGGCTGTTCTGGTCTCATCAAGTATGACTCTCTGTCCTTTTCTTCTCTCTGCACCCTTCCTGTCTCTTCTCTGCACTTGCAGACCACAGACAGTAGCAGTAAATTCAAATAGCACAGGGATAACGCACTGGAGACTTCAACGACTCCTCTGCACAGAATATGCAGGTGAAATCAGAGCTCTGCTGAGAGCTCAGACAGGAAGGATCAGAGAGGCTCCGTGTTTGTACGTCAATGTGAAGAGACAGCAGCAACCCTCTCCCCCTCTCTCTTTCCTTCCCTCACAGCCATGTTATTTATGCACAGCCCCTTCCATGGCAACACCTTTGGTCCTCCCACTCCCCTCTGCTTTGTTGTCCAGAGAAGGGATGGTGCATTCTGCTGCTCGTCCTAAAATGACCGGACCAATCTATTGCCCTGGGTGGGGGGCACTGTAAAACCCAAGCTTAAGCCTCTCACTCATGCTATCTATTGACCTGTCTGGAGACCTACAGATGATGTACTGCAATGCAACACAAGAGATAATGTGAAAACGCCACACAGTGAGGACCTACATCACTTTTTCCATTCAATTAACCGTAGTTAAGAGAAAAAGTAATACTGGTGGACGAACAAAAGTCATGGGTTGATCGACTGTGATGCAGTCTCTCTCATTCCTCTTCCTGTCTTTGACGTTGACTGTTCCTTTTTTTCCGGGTTTCCTTTTTGTTTCTCCCCATCCTTGTGGCCTTTTTTCTACATCATCTGTCATCCACAGGCTTTGGCTGCAGGGGCATGGGGTCTGGAGCAGCATCAGGACACACAGGGGGGCATATGTCTTGCTCCTGATCCCTTTATGTAAGGGGTTTTGGAAGGAAGGAAGCGCTTGGTAAGGGCTGAGTCATAAGCCGGGGCTAATTGGCAGCAGGCGACCGGGACCCCGTGGGGACAAAATGAGAGGTGAGGAGGGCAGGGGCCTCACTACCCTCTAACAAGAAAACATCGCATGACTAGATGTGGTCCTGTTGATTCCAATTTAGGAAGATAGAGTTTGTGTGCAGCACAAGGTTGAGAGGATCGGGGAGAGGGGAGGGTGAAGCAGGGGGGTGGAGACGCACAGATGCAGAGTGTAGTTAACAAAGGTTGCTATGACAAAGTGGTTGATAACACCACCAGCCTGTTGCTCTGTGTGTGTGTGTGTGTGTGTGTGTGTGTGTGTGTGTGTGTGTGTGTGTGTGTGTGTGCAGACCAGTATATCATGATAAAGTCTAAACTACAAGAATAAGGTTAAACATACTTCAATTCTTACAGGTAACAGCTTATTTGCAGAGTCGAAGTAAAGACTTTTGGAATTAAACCATTTAGTCTGAAATAATACTTAATCATGAGTATAGATGATGCTTTTAAAATGTCAGTCTATATATTAGAATAAATCATGTGTTTAACAGATATATGTTGTTTAATTTTTTTTTTTTAATTATTAATCTGCAAAGGATTGCTTATCTTGCATCTGTAACACAGCTCATGTATAATCAAGTCTAGTCCCGGGGGCTAATAACATCTGTTAGAATGATGTCTTCAGGCCGCAGCCAGTGAAGCGTGAGAACAAAAGATCTGTCAAACGTGTCTGCGTGTGGTTAAGAAGACAGTCACCACAAGCGATAAATTACGAGAAAATATCCCACTAGATTTGTTTTGGATTAGGCCAATTTCCTACAAGATGTCAGTAATCCCTGGAGGACGCAGGTTTTAAGGTCTTTTCGAAGCTGCGGAGACACAGTCTGGTCAACATCATTCCCCATCTGTGTCTCTGCGCCATCGATGGTCTGCTCCAACACGATACACAAACTGCCAGCAAGAACGGATGCAAGATTTACAACAAATACAATCTGCTGATTCCTATACTTATTTTGTTATTTCCATTTCCTCAAGACCATCTAAATCAAATATGTCTTCTGTACTGGCTTCAAATTTCCCTATTTCTCTTAGGAGTGAGTATAAGGGGAAGAGGGATTAAGTGTTCAGACCTAGTAATGCTCTCTGTCCGCACATTGGCCAGATTATGACCGGGCTTGGCTCCAAGCATGCTGTTACATGCTAATTGCAATTGACTGTTATATAATACCATTTGTAGAGTCAGTTTCACACTAATTCACATAATTTTCATGATGTAACTTCTGCAGCTTGTGTGTGTGTGTGTATGAGATAGTTCACATTTTTCTGCTGACTGCTGTCCAATCTGTCTATATCTCTTAGTCTGCCTGTCTAACCATCTGTGCATTCCCTTACCCGTTCTTGTCTCCATGCAAACATCCATACTCCTGTGCTTTGTCTGGCACCAGAGATCGGATCGATTGAGCATCCGTTCCCCTGCAGCTTCCTGCATTTTGGGCTTGTTTTCCAACTTGGATCGATTCTACGTCATAATAATCCTCCCCCTTTTCCTCCTCTGTCTCCCTGACGCAGCAGCAACACCTCCTTCATACATCTCATGTCCTCAGGCATCCACATTTTGCACCACAGTGCAGCAGTGCACGAATGAGTCTGACAAAGGGTACATTGATTTCTCCTGAGCCATGCGCAATGCTGGGGAGCATTGATCCAAGTGGTGTTGAAATAGTGTTACTTATTGAGATGTGATTACATGCTAAATGGGGTTGTCCATAATGGGACATTTGGTCATACAATAGGAAACTGTCATGTAGAAATACTGTACTGTGTAGGAGCACACCAGGGAGATAGTGTATTGCCAGCAGTTCTGCGGCAAAAGCATGTTGATTTCCCATTCACTAAAGAAAACCATACACTGACACTGGGTGGGGGTTAGACAGCCGCAGGGAAAAAGCTGTTCCTGGGCCTGCTGGTCTGGGAACGGAGAGCCCCCTTGACCAGGGTTGTCGTGTTAAGGGTCCAAAAGAGGTCCCCAGAGATGTAGACACCCATGAATTTTAAGCTGGCGACATGCTCAATCTCCGTCCCGTTGATGGGGAAGGGTGTGTGTGTGCCACATTTGGTCTTCCTGAAGACCACAATAAGATTGGTCCACACTCGACCATTTGGACAGTCTTTGCGCACTTTAAGCGTCCTGTAGCTCGGCTAGGGACCATCCTGTTGATGATGAGGTCAGAAAAGGACACAAGTCCACTCTGCTAACAGCTCACAGCACTCTCACACCTTTTGCCCTCTCCCATAAGTGCTGCAGAGAGGCGAAAGGACAGAAACATGGTGTGCCAGGTAATTGCTTTGGTTTTGACGCTTGCTCCGTCTCCCCTTTCTCCCGTCTTCTCAATCAATCTATTTCTTATTCCTGCTTTCTTCTCTTGTTCCACGGTCCTTCGCCTATTCCATCGCCTTCTCTGTCAGCTTTCCTCGTCTCTGACATTCCTTGAATTACATTGTTTACCTGTCCCCCCCCCCCCCCCCCCCCCCCCCCTTCCCCCCCACCTCCTCTCTGGCTCCTGGGCTCACGGCTGCCGGTTGTTCTGTTGTTCAAGAGCTGTTGGATGAAAATGCCAGATGAGGAGTTAATTGTCTCATTACCTGGACCACCCTCATTAATTTAAGAGCTGATGAGCTAGTATTGATGTGAGTGTGTGAGTGTGTGTGTGTGATCTTTTCTGTCCTCTGTCTTTGTGTATTTGTCATGGGTGTTTGTGCAGCATGTTGTGTTGTGTGGATTCAGGCCTGCATGAACCAACTTGTAGCTGGAAAATCTTTAGTAACATTTAAGACATTAGACAATGATCAATAGTTTTTATTACTACAACCACTCCACCCAGGCACCAGTAAACAACTCCAGTATCAAATCAAACTTCGAATCCTTCCCCAGAGAACATCTACTTGATCCCACATTCCATACGTCCTGAAAGGGAAAACAATGTAATTTTCCTCTGCTGCATTTTATTGTTGTTGTGTGCTGGTCAAATCCATATCTCATTAAATGGGATTATTCTCCGATAATCATTCTCCATTCACTGTTCATGTACACTACGCTGTTCAAGACAGTAATTTCATTGCCGTTTTCGGTCTGTTCAGGGCTTCAACTCAAATGTTTGTAAACTCCTACACAAAATAATAAAACCATGAAAAATATGGTATGCGTGTCCCTCGTGCCATCTGGGCGTAACTGTCAGTGAGGAATATTTGATAAACATTTCATATCTTGTTGCTTAGATCTCATATTCAGGTCGTAGCTACAGGTTTCGAACATCAAGTACTATTCAGAAGTGAAGTAATTCTGCCTTGTTTTAGCCAACAGATGCTGATATCACGTCTGTGGATTTCAGGGCGCAGGGTGGATCTAAATTTAGATGATCTGAATTAAAGGTCTAAGGATAGAGAGTGTTGTGTGCTGTACAGACTGTAAAGCCCTCTGAGACAAACTTGTGATTTTGGGTTATATAAATAAAATTGACTTGAACTGCCTTGAGATAATATGAGAACTGTGTTGATTTGTGTGATTCACTTGGGATCCTGTTCTTCAAGTTTAGAAGAGAAAACACCTTTTTGTGCTACTTTTGCTATATCAAAAATGCATATTGGAGTCTTTTCACTGGACTTATAGTTGTAATTGACACAATTACATCCAGATGACTCAAGGCTGTACGTCTGCACACCCTATTAATTGTGCAAAATGCAATGGGACATGATTTATATAGACTGATTGTTGGTGTTTCACAATCTATTCACTCACATTTAAAGTAATTTACCTCAACGCAGATTTCCCAGGGAAATTTGATGTAATCTCATTAGCGTTGTACAACTATTGTTGTAATTACTCACAGGGCTTCGATCCAGGTGCCTCATAGCTGCTCCCTATTCAGTCTTTTCCTTCCTGGCTTTGTAAGGAGCTGTTTTGCTGTAGTACGACTTCTCTCTGAGGAGAACGACTGGCTCCTGGGAATGAGGGGCCGGACGTCTTCCTGCTGCCTCATTGGTTGTAGCCGATGATTTCATGCTCACTTTGTGAGTATCAGCAACTCAAGGAGTGTCAGAAAAGGATGTTGCTTTGTAGAAATGTCAAGAACTTACGTCATTACCCATAGTGGAATCTAAATATGGGTTTTAACTAAAAAGCACTGACAAACCAAGGTCCCTCCATTTATTCATGTGGTCTTTTCAGGCTTCTACTGTACCTTGACTTTCTCTGCAGGTTTTTGCAAAACAATATTTGCAACAATTCTGCAAATACTATGCTCAAGCATAAATCAGTAGATGTTATCTTTCTATGCAACCCAACTGAGACTGACTCCTCCACCCTTGAGGAGGCCCTTTAAAAATCTGAAGTCCCCTCACCATCAGGCTAATTGATTACCTGACATACTGAAATAAATGGAATTCTCTCATAAAGAGTATTTAATTGTTCCCCAAATAAACAGAATTCATGCAAAGAAATTTATATATTTTTAACACGTCTTTCCCAAACGATAGGCTTTCTGTGTGTCGATGTTTTGCACTGCCTGGAGTCAGTGACGGGAACGCTCAGTGATTTCAAATGAACTCGCAATGTAACAGTGAAATACAAACCTGTCAGCGCCAACAATGGGGACTAACAGTGTAGAGTGTAAGTAGGGCCATCGAGGCTCACCTCTCCTCCACCTCAGACGCTCACACAATAGAGCGTCATTCTGCTGCCTGTCTCCCTCTGTTTGCTCTGCCTTCCACAGGCCACTGCACCCAGACCCAATCACTGTAGACCTGCTCATCTGAGCCCTTAAAATCATGGGGCATGGCAGGCTCCTTTTAACACAGGATCAAAGGGAATTCTTCAGTTTCATCTCGTATCATAATCTTAAACGTTTTAAGATTGTGTCCAGACTAAAAAAATCACACTGTAGGTGTGTATCCTTGAGCGCTAAAACATGCGTTGAATGCATTTATTTCATTATATCATAGTTTACATTCATGTTTACTAGCTCGCAGTCTTCCTCTTCCTGGCCTTTGTCGATGCATTGATGCATTGATGCATGTCATTGGAATAGTGTGAAAACATTTGCAGGAGTGTGTACTGCGCCACCTTGTGCACAAGGACAAACATTTTGAGACGAACAAAATGGGGACCCACTCATAGAAAAACAGCACTATTTCTCTACTGCAGGTCGAAAAAGTCCACAGAGAACCTTTTATTATATTCCCCACAGTAACTGTATTTACTTTGCTAGCTGTGTGTTACTGACGAGAGGACTCCTGAGCCTTCCTTCCACTTTCACAATGTTGTCGTCACTATCAACAAGCCCCCCTGGCATCAGAAACTTGCAGTAGAAACACAAGCAGCTCAAAACGACTAATCACAGTTCCTGCGGTCCCTGTATGGCATCTCCGTAGCCGCCATAGCCCCGACATGTAGTTAGATTTTTGCTCAAAGCCACCGTGGCTGGGTGCACAGGCTCTGTAGCTGTGGCGTTGTGCAACCCCTTAATGCACAGCTATAACTGCAGTTTGACGTGGTATTGCAATGCAGCAAAAGTTGAGTGAGGTTCAACCTGTTTGTTGTCCAGCTCTGAGTCAAACATAGTGGTGTCTGACTGAAATGAATTGGTAGGCTGTATTTATCTGAATAAGGCCACATTAATTTGCTAATGTGCGTCTGAATGTGGCCTTAGTTCAGCAAGGGCCAGTGATCATTATCTTTTCCCCATGTGTGCAGGGCCTCCACTGTCAGATCATTTTGGCAAAACAGTCTTATCAACCTCTATTATGATGATGGATCAGGTCTCCCACATTGCATATTCCCATTCTGCAGCTGTGTTAACATAATCGGGCCTCTTAGAATGCAAGACGTTTGCCAGTGCTGCCCAGCACCCGCAATCCCCATTAACCACTCATGCCCTTTGTAGTTTCTAAGAATTCACCCCACACCCGAACCCGGCCGAAGCATTAATTACCAGCAGAGGGAACATTGTTGTGTCTTATCTCGCTCTGGCACAAGGACTCGTCAGACAGTCGTGACATTTTTGGGAAGGTCATTTCTCAAAGAGCAAAAACCAATGAGAGTGACATCTTGTGAAAGGCCATGATATAACATGAGATCTACAGCTGACCCTTTTACAAAAGTCATTGTATCCCAATTACATGCAGCTCTTTGGTGCTTTGTGCGACGCGTGCTGATCTCAGGCAGGGCCCAGTGAACTTATGCAGAGCACACAGAAGCACCGCGGCTCCGTATGCTTGACCTTGACACCTGCTGTCAATACGTGTCTGCGAGTCAGTGAGTGAGCAGAACACAGATGCCTATCCATCATGAGCACAACCTACACTTCACACATTGCAGCGCTCAAATGTGCATTTACATCAAAATGATGTGTGAGAGCAGGCAGAACAGTTGTTGACAGGCTGATTAGATTAAGTGCGTGTCTGTGTTTTGTGGGCAGTCAGTGAGGATATATTTATTTACATATGTATGTGTGTCTGGACGTGAAGTAGCTTCAGATTCATGTGTCTAGTGTGGGAATGGTTTTGGTTACAAAGTGGTGGTTGTTATGTAGGAGAGAGCCGTTGACATGGAGACCTTGAATGTGTAACAATGAGTAATCGTGAAAGCAGCAGGTGCATCAAAATATCCAGCTTCTTTTGTGCCCCTCATCTTTTTCCGCAGTCAACCGTCGCCAGTCTAAGACCCTTCTTTCCTCATTCAACCACGGCTTCAAATTCACCCCATGGCCTGGGATTGTTTTTAAATTACTGTCATGTCCCTGTTGGCAATCACATCTCCAGCCTTTGCAGTGAATATAGATTACAAACCAGAGAAGGCGGACAAGTGACATGCTGCGAAATCAGGTGTGTGTGCTTGCAGCGGTAGCTCTTGTCATGGCTGACTTCGATGAAATCACGCCTCTCACATTAAAAAATCGCTTGCGTGTATTTTTGGCTCTTATTCTGTTTTCTCTTTTTACTCAAAACATCCCACCACTTTTCTTCTTAAAGCCATCCTTTGCCATGGTGAATTTATTCATCAGCATTTCCTTTGGGTTATGTGAGTAGGATGACAAGAACATTTATTATATTTGTCATTTTCGTTCTCAAACAGCATCCAAAAAAAGAAATAAGCAATGGCCTTGGAGGGAGAATGTGCGTGCTTTACAGTGGCGTCACTGTTGAGGCATTCAAATCCTAGCCTTTTTTCTCATTGAATGCTTCATAGAAAAGTATGATTGTGTGATCACCTATGTGGTCAAACTTATCGCAAATTCCAGAAGTTCATAGCCGTTAAAATAGTTAATTATTACTAGAGTATAACTCCTTGATATAAAAAACCTCTTCAACTGTAAACTTGGAGGAAAACTCTCCACCTTTCCACTTTTTATGTGTCTGATAACTTCTCAGGAAACCTCCCTTTTACTATCAAGGAACGTGAAAAGACCTTGGGGCTGGGCCTGATTCTTATCAGGTAGTTTTGGGTCAGAGTTTCCCTCCCCCATCCGCCAGTGTTTGTTTTCAGCAGGGTGAATAGAGGATGTTAGTCAAATACACCCACTTCTAAACCAGGCGGGGAACAATGAGAACATTGTGCGGTAGTGGAATTGCTGTAGCTCCTTGACCACCTCTTGTTTTCTTGGTTCTGTAGACGGCCGCGGTTGCTAATAAATCTCGTAGTGAGCGTCTTGTTACAGGAGGTACAGATAAAGAGAGAGAACTCAAGTGTAAATGAACTGGCATGCATCCATGTCGCCTCTCATTAGTGGGTTTTTGTCTTACCTGTGCCCTGAAAGTTTGACTCATAGTTCTCCCAGCGAGGGGGCACCCTGCCAGCATGTGTGTCCACCTTGGGGAATTATTCGATTTAGTTTGGGCTTTGTAACCTTGAAAACGTCATTCATCTTCCTTCTCTATAGATTTTTTTTTTCACTTGACTGCTTGCGACCCTCTTCCCCCCATACTGTTTTTTGCCTCTCATTTTTCTCCATAACACCGACAGCGCCGGTGGCAGCCGGGCTCGGTGAAATACAGACTGCAGCTAGATGAAGTGCAAAGCTCCCAGACAGACGTGAGCAGGCTGAAAGGATTGGGAGCCCCATGCCAGGCAATCTCCTCGATAATGGAATGTGGCCGCCCAACAACATTCATAAATATTCAGATGAGGCTGCCCAGGAGATTGTGTGGCGCAAGCCGTCAGCGGCATGCGCAAGAAGAAACAACAGCAGCATTGCTGTGTTGGGGTGATGTAGGGAAGAGGTGAGGATTTCATTCCACTGTGTTGCGCTATTTAGGAATTCAGGGGTGGTATTGTTCGTTTTTTTTTTTGTGGAGGTTTGTAGGATTTTAAATATGAACCGTGTTGAGCTGATCTCCTTTTTCTTAATGGTTTAAAACAAACATCCCACTGGCTCCAAGAAAGTGATCTACATCGGCTGGTTGAGGCCCCTCTTCACCTCAACAATTACCATACGCTGCAGTTTCCCCTCAAAGTATGTGTCAGAGCCACAATTAACATGGCAGCGGCTGGCCACATTTTGGTTGAGAAACGCTATTCCAAACACTGGAATCCTAATGACTAAAAGATTGTCTGCAGAAGAAATGCAGCTGGACAACAGTCCTGTTAATAGAAGCAGTCATCTTGTCTTAATATTTGTGCTAATATCTGTCGTGTCAACCCAGTTCCAAGGAGCTTAATTTGGTGCTGTTGAGCAAACACAGTCTTTAATATTATCACAGCAATATCAGCACAGTTAGATCTGGTATTAAACACGTGGAAGGTAGCTCATTTGTTAACCCTCCTTAAATATCACAGATATTTTAGTAATAGAACTGAAATTGAAATATAATTGGAAGATTACTTCTTCTCCCTACTGGGCAAAAAACTGCATCTACTTTCATTTAGGACAACTGTGGGGAAAAAAAAGACACTACCACTAATGTTCTCGCTCTTCTGTCTGTCAGGGCCTCTGATCTCTTTTTCATTAGACATCAATAGATGTAGATGTTTGATTGAGCATGGAGCATGTTTTGTCGTGCAGATGATTGGACTGCGTGGCACCTCCTTTTTTTTAATCAACTATTTCTTATGCATCGAGGCACAGCTGTTACATTCAGGCCAGACAACAAGACAACAAACATGTTAAACAATATAAACTTTGCCACCAATTTTCAGTACCTCAGTGTTAATAAAATTTTTCATTGTGTTCTGTGGATGGATGGAAATCATTTAGACAGGCTCATCATCATGGGTATTTGGGAGCTGGCTGATTACAGTATGTTATGTCTGATTGGTGTTAGTAACAGGGTGAGTGATAACAGGGATTCCTTTTTTCATATTAGCACCACACATTAGAGGCAGTGGGACATGAAGGCCACAAACTCCCCTCCCCAGACATTACGCTAGCGGCATAGCTCCAGGGATGGCAATGGATCCACCACTTTGGTTCAGACGGAAATATCTCAGGAACTATCACGTGGATTACCACAGTTTGGCCTTATCGAGGGTCTAAGGATAGAGGGTGTCATACGCTGATCAGATTGTAAAGCTAAATTTGGGTTATATGAATAAAATTTGACTTTGAGGGCCATGTACATCTGTACAAAATGTAATCAGAGTATGAATCACACAGACATTGGTGACCCCCTGAATTTTTGCTCCAGCAACACCAGCAAGTCAAAGTATTCCCTTATCCTGTGGCACAGATATCCATGGTGCCCAGAGGATGTATCTGAATGACTTTGGTGGTCTGTTTTTTTCCTCTAGTGCCTCCACCAGGTAAATCAAAATTGTAATTTGGCTTTCTTTTTATGATTAAATACCTGCAAAACTAATGACATTCCCATCCCATCAATCTCAGCTACTTTGTTTCTAGTGCTAATTAGTGCATGTTGGCACATTAACACACAGAACTAAGATGGTGAGCGTGGTAAACATTACACCTGCTTAACACCAGCGTGTTAGTGGATCACGTTAACATGCTGATGGTAGCATTCAGCACAAAGCACCGCTGTGTCTAAGTACAGGCTCACAGAGCTGTCAGCGTGGCTGCAGATTCTTAGTCATGTTCCAGTGGAATACCATCCGACAGTGTATCTGTTCTATGATCTGATTTCATTCATAATCTCATATGATGTTTTGGTTGAGAACACTTTCAAAGTGTTGTGATCCAAATATCAATTCATAAACATTTGCTTTGTTTGCTTCCTGATGCATGCAGACAGACTTAAATGTAGCTATTACACATATGGTTGTAAACCTTTTCAGGACCCCACTCAGACAGCACTTTGGGAACCATTGATCTGAAAAGAAAAAAGGTTGATCGATCATGCTCTACCCTGAGATTGAATGTTAATGCAAGATCTCTGTGAAGCCTTCTAATGTGCATTAGTGGCATTGTTACTGAAAGGATTTATTTGACTGAGATTGATATATTTATCAGACTACCTTGTGTCACGAATCAAGGAAAGTGTGAGGATGTTTTTGTGTGTGTATAATGTTAATTTGTCTTTGTATGTGTCTGTTTACTTTTGCTGTACTGCTGGTTGCCCTTGCCAGTAACTCGACACCTCACTAATCT
Organism: Lateolabrax maculatus; assembly: GCA_031216445.1. Taxonomy (NCBI): domain Eukaryota; kingdom Metazoa; phylum Chordata; class Actinopteri; order Acropomatiformes; family Lateolabracidae; genus Lateolabrax; species Lateolabrax maculatus. The sequence goes on along the minus strand of CM062201.1, from coordinate 23,119,559 downwards.
AATTCTGTGCTATTTATGGGACCTCAAACATCCAGCAACACATAGTGGCCTGGAGGCACCCATTATTATTACTAATATAGCATTTTTCAATTGTCATCTGAAATCAGAAATGGAGTGTGAGGCATTTACATGTCCTGACTAAAGAAAGTGCCTTTGCTGAACTAGTGGCAAAAAATTGTGGTCTTCTGAAAAAGTGAGCCAAAAAACGGGACTTCATCACTACATTTCAGAAATTGATGAGTACTTGTGGCAGCGTTTGTGTATGTGCATGTTGGTGTGTGTATGTGTGTGTGCATGTGGTTATGTGAGCTGAGGAGGGGGATACTGTGAATGATGTTTTTGTAGACCACTGTGGTGTGGCTGTTCTTCTGAACCTTGCTTTAGATTATATGTTTAGTCAAACAGCCTCAACAGCTCTGCGTCTAGAATATCCCAAATTCCTTCCAAGGCAAACCATTGCTTAATCTCTGAGCAAGCAACTATTTCATGAAGCAGCTCCCAAAAAAAAAGAGAAAATTAAAAAAATCCAACCGGGCAAGATAAAAAAACCCTCATTCCATTTTCTTATTCTGTCAGAAAGTCCCCCCACTGTGGGACAAGCGTCGTTCTGTGCTGGCACCCAGATAAATCGGTTCAGCTGGCATAGAAGAGGCGTCCATGTCCAATCTCTGCTTTGCCCTCCCCAACAGCGTTTTGTTATCAACTATCTACTCAGCCTGCTGTAGGGAAAGCAAAAGAACGAGGAGGAGGAGGATGTGAGAGGGAGAGACAGAAAGCTGCCAAGTGAGCCAACGTGCCAATCTCACAAGGACGTTGACTCCTTTGACTGAGGACACATTCGGTCAGACTGCAAGTGTGTGTGTGTGTGTGTGTGTGTGTGTGTGTGTGTGTGTGTGTGTGTGTGTGTGTGTGTGTGTGTGTGTGCGCGCGTGCACAGGGCAGAAGGCGTCGGAGCCTTTGGGTCATTCCTCTGTGTGTTTATTTTTAGTTCCTAGCCACTATAACTGGGCAAATCCTAAGGCTTAAACCATCAGGGGGCCTCAATTAGGAGAAGAGGAAAAAAGGCAAAGCAGCTCTTTGGCTGGGCTGAGCGGTGGCTTCTATTGCATAATGATGGGTCAGTAGTCACTCATTAGCTAATGATGACTATCAGACCGAGAATTAAAACCCACTTTAAAAGTTAATAGGCGAATGCACTTTTGACCCTCACAGTCATGGTTATGTTACTGTAATCCTGCAAAATGCATTCATATCTCACTATTCACAATATTGTCTCATTCATTAGCAGTCACTTTAAACAGAATGGAAATGCGATCAGTGGCAGGGATGTGATGACTCGTTTGATGAACGCTGAGATGCTCCACTGATCAGATTAACACCTCCACAGAGGCTCCATGTGAAAGCTTGGGTAGGATCCACTGACTCACAAAAACAGGGAAGAAGTTCACGCTGCAGACTTTTAGAGTTGTGATTCTGCAGTGTTATGACTTCTTAAGATACCAGTAATGAGAATTTTTGCATCGCAGATAAAGACTTTGATTGATGTTTCGGAGGAGAAGTAGGCGAGACAAAAGGGCAAAAGAGGGAACAAAAAAAAAAACCTCCTTCAATGCAGTAGACTGGAACAAGATAACTGGGGACTGAAAAAACTGGGGACGTATAGGAGGGGAAAAGTAAAAAAGGCACATCATAGAGGTGGCGAGAGCTCTCAGTGCTGCCAGAGTGCGAGCTGAATGACAGCATATCAGATAGCAGCCGAATCGTGGCGCCCTTGCTGAACTCCTCTGCCACGGCTGTCACAGCCATGACTGGAGAGCAAAAGACACTATTGTGCACACAAATCCAAGGCCTATATTTCTGTATACACACATGCACTCTGTAGCCTCCAGGTAAAGGAGGGGGATGCTTGTAATTGATATCTGTGTGTTTTAATTCCATTTTAGGGTCGAAAAACTTTAAAGATAATGTTGAATAATGTCATTGTTTTGGCCAAGATACTGTAGTGGAGCCTTAGGTTGCCCTCCTATCTTGTTATGACTGGATGCTGAAGGTGAGAAAAGCAGGCTTTTGAATTCAAAAGCATGTGTGCATATCAACAGCGCAGAGGATACATGTTTTCCCTTTCCTGTTTGGCTGTCTAACTCTTTTCCTATAATTTTGCTCGTTCTCTCTCATGCCCTGTTCATCTCCTCCTTCTTTACCACGACTGCCTGATGCACTATTGACAAGGCCGAGAAAACACTCTAATGGTGTGTATAATTCCAAAATGGTTTCTGTAATTAAATAGTGCCCTGACACTAATTAGTTCTAGCTGTTGATAATACAGCCAGCCCAAATTCTTTTGCAATGCCTTCTATTTAATTAACCAAATGGACTGATAAATAAGGAGCCGGTTTCTGTCAGTCCTGCCATGCATTCGTTAACTAATGCACTTTCCTCCAACCACCTCCTCTTGACTCTCCCTGACTAACGGCGGGGCCAAACAGGGCACTAAGCCCACTGAGCGTTCTGTTGTCACATAGCTTACACGCATTTCTACGACAGTTTGTGTCTTTATTTGGCCTTTCTACAGATTGAAAAACAAGTTACCAATAAATCACAATGTTGAGCTGTTTCGCAAGTCCTTTCAGCCATGTTAGTGGCTTTCTGGATGTCGGCTGGTCCGTCAGTCCACCACTTTGGTCCAGTTTTTCTTTTTTGTAGACATTCATGGTTCCCAGAAGATGTGTGCTAATGCTTTTGGTGATCGCCTGACTTTTCCTCAAGCGCTACCAAGAGGTTCACATTTGTGGTTTTGAGGGAAATATCTCAACAGCTATTGGATGGATTATAATGAAATTTTGGTACAGACACTCCTCTGCCACTCAGGATGAATTATAACTGGCACCATCATAAGGTCAAAATTTTAATTTGTCCAATGCTTTGTTTCATAATGAAATACCTGCAAAATGAATGACATTCTCATCAGCCTTATCAGCCACTAGAAAACATTAACATGGTAACACAGCATACTAATCATGTTAGCATTGTCTTTGAGCCTTTAGGTTAAAGCACTGATGTGCCTGCAGCGAGAACAGCCTTAAAGAGCCACCAGCATGGTGGTAGTGTCATAGTCTTGTTATTGAGTAAGGTCACATGCAGAATAAACTGTTGACATGCAGTCAATTCCCCTTCATAAAATTCCTAATTAAAATTTTTGAACTGGTGTATTTTATTTATGTAGTGTTTATTAGTATACATATATACTAATAAAAACAACTACAGATCTTTTTATTTTTTTTATCAGATTTTAATTGAAATATAGGGAGTCAGGCAATGGTCTCTCTCTGCACCTCACAATAACTATGTTTTTCTTTGTATCTCTGCTCTCTTATTCTGTGTCTTATGTGCTTATCGGCCACATCTCTCCGTCCTGCCTTGCCTTTCTGTCGCCCTCTCTTTGCTCGTCTCCCCTCTTGTCTTACCTCTCCTCTTAGAGATTCAGCTGGTGGCCACCTCTGAGGTACGCTTGGCTCTTGACATACAGTATATGACCTTTAAAGCATTTGTCTCTGGAGACGCTCCATCTCCAAGCCCTCTACTCTTACACATCAACCTGACAACAGTATTGCTGTTTCTGTTTTCAGTTGAGCATTAACAATGCAGCACTGCACCTGGCTGATGCAGACAGCTAGTTTGGATTGGAAAAACCTCTTCTGAGTGCGCGGATGAATGATTCCTCCCTCCTCTCAGTCAATAAAGTAGAGTAAATTTCCCATCAGTCCCTGTTGCATTAAAATGAAGTCATTTGTGCTATTTTTCCTGTAGTATAATTAGACATGGCAGCTCTCCGTGCAGTCTACTCTTACTGTGGTGCTCAGACGAAGCAGTAGGGGTCCCCCAGGACTTTGCTGGCTACTACTACACCCCGCTGTAGGGGGGTGAAATAGGACTGTATTACTAAGGCAGCACCCACAGCCCTTCTCTCTGAAAAAATCCTTAGTGTCTCTCATCTGCACTCTGAAGCCTTTTGCAGCCTGTCAGCTTCAGAAGATAACTGATTTGCAACAACAGTACACATACAATCATTTGAAACCCTCCCACAGTGCCTTGCGGCAGAGGCGGCAGCATGCTCTCCTCCTCTGTGACGGATGGTCTTAGACAGGTGTTGGTAGCGCTTGGGAATGTCGGACCAAATGTCTCACCCACATGACAAGTGTTGTGGGCTTTTTGTGGAGGATGTGTTGTAAAGACAGTGCCTATTGTTTCGGCGCTACGAGAAGTACTGCATACCCAAAAGACTCTCTTGAGCTTGTCACAAGAAGCTCAACAACTGGGATGTTATTGTATCCTAAAGGGGGAAAAAAAAAATGACTATGACTAAACGCAATAACTCTTGTGCCGTGCTTCATAAGCCATTTGTAGATAGTCCCTCTCTTCGATTGGCTGTTGACTGAAGTCCAAATCAGCCTATTTCGTCCCATCAGCCAAGAAAACGAGGTGTGATTAATGATGTGAGGTAATGACTGGTATTCATCAGCATCTGGTTTGCATTCTGTAGTTGAGTAAAGGCCTGAGATGAGGACAGCAATAACCCAGCACAGAGGTGATGGAGTTATTAGCCCCCTGGCCTCTTCTTAAGTACTTCATTACTTTACACATACAAACACACATAACTACATGCACATCATGCACTACAGACACTTCCTGTAAGCCCATTGAACCCCTCAAAACATGTAATATATGCAATAATTTATATGGGGTGTAAATTGTGGGAATATGAATTTAAGAACTGGGCCTTTGCCTCATCAAACCACGCTTCCACTTAACATGGATCCTAATGACACATACAAGATTGCAAATGCAGCTGTGTGTGCAGTTCTGAAAAATGAACACTTTGCCTGACTTGAAGCCATCTGATTCTTTTCCTTTATTTTGTTATGTGGGGGCTGACATTCATTTCCCACTTGAATATTTGGAATGTGTGGAGAATTTCAGAATGTGGAGAGGCCGACTCTTCCTGATGCAGTTTCTTGCTTCGCCTTACTCTCGTTCAGACCAGCCTGGGTTCCTTGTTGGACTGGTGAGGCACAGGAGCGCATGCTTCACATCCTCAGGTCCTTGTTGACGACGACAGCTTGGTGAGAGAGAGGTCAAGGATTGGTGCAACAGTGTCGTAATGAAATGCAGCCAGCTCAGATTGCAGCTGGGAAATCTAGCAAGGTGACGGCCTCTGCTGTCAATGAAGAGGCATTTCACACAGCAACAACGCATGATAGGACTATGATACATTCCTTTAGTGGAATTCCTCAGTACATTTGTGCTGTACTCCAGAGGTGGCAAAAGCATACACATTCTTCACTCAAGTAGAAGTACATAAAGAGTAAAAAAAAACAAAAAAAAAAAACGGTAAAAGTAGAATTACTAATTTTACTTCTTTACTCAAGTAAAGCTGAAAAAGTAGAGGCCCTCAAATGAACGGACATCACTAGACGTTTTTTTCTCCGTGGTCGCATCTCCCTCTTTTGTGTTTGGTCTCATTAGGTCTTTTACATCTTTTCTTTGCCTGAAAATACATATAAATAAGAAAGAGAAAATATTGCAGGAACCTCTGTTGACCAAGGATAATTGTATGTTCTATCCGAGTTAAAAATGTTTTTCGCCAGCCTTTCCTCTGGACACTGGACAAGGCAGTTCCACATCCTAACTATTTCACATCTCTGCTTTACAAGACATGACTCCGATCCCATGTCCCTCTCAATTGCCCACTTTGCAGTGTATTTATGCACCTCAAGAAAGCACCTCAAGGCTCAACTATGGATAGCATTACTGTCAGGGGCATCCTTAAAACCCCACAATTCTGCAGCATATAATAAAATTGAGTGTACCATTGAATCATTCAGTTTTATAAAGGTTGAAAGACCAGGGTCAGGACAGAATTTCATTTTTACAGAGGCCTTAACATTCTTCTTCCTTCTTAGTCACAGTGCCAATGCAGTACAAGTTAATAGTACAGTAGCTAAAAGGCAATATTACTAAGCATAAAATCATAATGGATCATCTTAGCTGGGAAGTACAAACATCTTAACTGCATGCTCACTGCCTGCCTGCCCCCTCACTGTGCAGTTACTGTCATAGATACATTTTTCCTTCAGTGGAGCAAGGGTCAGCACTCTCCACTTTAGTTTAGTGCTTCTTTTTTTTTTTTTACAACAGTGCATCACATCCTGAAGCATAAAGTGATGCCCCACGCAAACTTTGTTTTTGTATCCCATCTCTCCTCATGAAAGTGAGCTGTTAAATGGAGGCACTTCCATTACAATGGATTCCAAAAGTGACTAGTTTAAATTGAATTTAGTTAAAAAAAAACCTTTTTAAACCAATCTTGCAGCATTAAAACCAATCCTGTAGCAATCCACTTCACTGGTGTCCATACCCTTGCTTAGTATGTTCCAAAAAGTCAAAACTATGACACTGCTTTTGTTTGCCACTCGCACTTACTCAGCAAATACATTCACATGTGACAAACCTAAAGAGATAACCACAGGCAGACAAGCAACAACAAAACAACTCTACTGAGGGTGGGTATTTGATACTGAAAAGTAACTCTGCAGATCTTCCTTCAAATCCCCACAAGAGCTGCTGTAGAATTTGAAATGGATCCCCTCAGCTCTCACAACCACAACAGATCCCATACTCAGAATAGACAGGTGCATGTCGTGTTGATCTCCTGTGATTTCAGTAATATGAGTTCCCAGTACTTTGCAGTGATGACTGCACATAATGTTACACATTCAAATCTCATGGGCTGTTTGCGTCTGTGGTGTGGAAGTCCAAACATTGCCTAGTTATATAATGGTTATTCAGTCTTATATATTTTGCACTACTAAAGTGGAAGCATTAGGAACATTAGTAAAAAAAAAATCGCTATTACTTAGGTTAATGTAAATTGAGTCCTTAAGTGCTTTATTAACTTTATAAGAACGTTTCTTTTTGAATTTCTCCAATGCAACATTATATAATATATATTAAAACTGTATTGTCATTTTGCAATGCAGCTGTTTAAAATTAACCATATTAATGTCGATCTAATGGATTAGAGTGTCACCGTGTGCATACGTTCAAGCACACACCTTCCACTCCCATTTGATTTTACATTTTAACAGTTTTTTAGGCTTTTCATCCATTTTTAGCCAAACTAAGTAGTACCTGCCAAGCCTCTGCTGAGATTTCATGACCAAATCTGGGATCAAACTTCATAAATGCAGCAACATAAGGCAAAGGCAAAACGGCCCAGATGGATGTGATTAGGAGGACTGGACCTGTATGAAGGCTGAAGGGATGATCAAAAGTCCTAAAGGACTAAGGAGGAGAAGGAAGAGAATGAGGTCAGCCAGTACTAATGTTGAGAATCCTGAATACGGCTTTGGAGAGCAAAGAAGAAAAAGAGGTGGTATGTGGTATTGTGTCACACTGGTTTCAGGGACAGGTTGTTAAAGTCATAGATATTCATACCTCTTATTATCTTTCCTAGCAGATGTTCTGATCACGGGTCCATCTGTGTTTTAATGATGCTTACATAGCTATGATAGCGCTGTGATAGCTGTGCACTCCCTCTTCTGTGAGGGGAGATAGCGTTAAGAACGAGCCACAAAAGTGAAATGTAATTAACTAAAGACCTTGGGAGGAGATACTTTGAGGGTTTGCGATGGGCACCTTTCATCCTTTTAACCTTGGTTTTGTTTAATCTCATCAGTGTAGGATGCAGAAATGCTTAGTGACACACAAACACACACACCAGTTTTCATATCTCCATTTCATGAAGCCCCTGCAGCTGGCATCACTTGTCTCCACCCTCCCCCTAAACTCAGTAATGACAACAGCGAGCAGAGCTATTAAACATCACCCTGAACATCATCCTTTTTGTTCGACTTTGTAAACCCAAGCACACAATAGCCAACAGGACAGATGGCCCAGTCTTGATAGCATTTCCATCACATCCCCTTCAAAAGACCAGTGCCCTATCTGCTCGCTCAGGCCCTGTTGGGCTGAGACGCCTGGCTCGACAGCTTGTCAATATGCTGAGTCACTGGAAAGAGCAGGGTTGACAGGCCTTTGAGAGAGCCCCTTGCAGAGCAGCCCCAGGTTGAAGAGCCTCTCAATCATAGTTCTGGTAGGGAAATGCAGGGATAGCTCGGAGGAACGTGGGTGGCCAGCAGAATAGAAAGGTGACGTGACAGGTGATGATCATCAAAATCTGGCCAGTCAGTGCATGTTTGTCCATGTATCAGCAGCTGCACAACTGTTTGTAATAACAGATCATACAAGTGGGGCCAGTAGCAATGGAGCCAGGACCAAATTCCATTTGAGAAATTCCATTTTAATAACATGACACGTGTCAATAGATGTTACTGTTAGGTTGCTGCTGTGGATTGCATGTGACAACTGTGTCCTTGAGTAGCATTTTCATTGGCATTTGTCGTGAAAGTATATTACTCATGAGCAGCTTACGAGACAATGGGCTCCTCGACATTGGACATGTTCTCTCTTTGTGGCCGCTTTGCGTCTTGTGTTTGTGGTTTTGTGTCTCATTGTAGTCATTTTTCATGTCTCTTTTAATTTTACTTCTCATTATAGTCATTTTGCATGTCTCTTTTAATTTTACTTCTCTTTATAGTCATTTTGCATCTCTTTGTGATAATTTTGCATCTCTTTGTGATAATTTTGCATCTCTTTGTGGTAGTTTTGTGTCTTTTTGTAGTCGTTTGTCAAACAGAGGCTCTGGCCCAGGGTCCCAGGGGGTCAGGGGATTGGCCTGTTCAGTAATCCATCCATGCATATATCAGAATTTAAGATAGAGACTATTTTTAGTTTAAAAAGATCTGATGCTTAGTCATACGCTTAACTCAGTTGGCACCCAAGGGAATCCTCTTAATCTTCTTTTAAGATTTACTTTAGCCTCCAGTTGGTATGGCATGTAATTTAAACAGACTGTGTGAGTGATGCATCTCAAACTGCGTTTTGAGTTTGAACAGCGAACACCTGTATTCATATAAACACCATCATCCAGTTTAATCAGATTTTAAGCAGTTGCCATCGGCCATTTCTGTAACCAAACCTAATCTTTCTTTGCAGTCAAAACAGTTTATCATTGGTTTGGAGCCCAGAGAGGCAAACAGTCCCTCACACCTTGATCAGAAAAATCTGTCAGCATTTTTTCTTAACTCTGTCCCCCCAGTCTCCTCTGAGGGGCTCAAGCTTCTATTTATTCCTGGTGGTTCATTTGAGCTTAATCACATCGCACCAACTAGCAGCCACCTGGGGACGGGCAGAATTAATGAGTGTGAGGGACGGCCAGCAGATGGATGGGGCACCAAGGGCCCTGCTAGGAGTGTGCAGAGAACGCATACTGGTTAGAAAAAAAAAAGAAAAAAGCTCTCTCTCTCCTGACTCAGTCACACTGAGAGTAATGACAAGGAGGGGTTGTCTGCAGGCTGACTGATTGTTCCGAGCTGTCCACACCTCCGAGAAAGACTGCAGAAACCCTTGGGGCTCGGAGAAAGCTGGCATCTAATATATATCTCACTAGTGGAACCTAAGAAAAACCACACTGCATAATGAAACATGACGGATGTTAGGATTAAAACCTGTCTGATATGGACAGGGGTCACCACCCAAGGGCTGAACGAGTCAGAGATGGTAACTTATGTGTATTGTCCTTGATTTTGTTTGGATATACTCTACACCCTGGTCTGAGAAAAAGTTTCAGCACTAAACTATACAAGCCACACTATATGAATATGTATGGCATAAAAATGCTTGTGGATATGCTGTCAAGTGGGGGACAGTGTGACTGTAGACAATATGCTGTTATTTTTATGCATTAAATGAAATAGAAAACAGGCTAAATTTGTTATAATCCGTTTTTTTAGGAGGATTAAGTTTCGGTTCTCAAGGTGACTGTTTGGATTTAGTTTGATGCCATAAAAATGTTTTATTTACTCACACGCAGCTTGAATTGATTTTGATGCAGAGGATTATACAGGGCACCTTTATTACTGTACTCGTACATACCAATATGTGTTCAGTTCAAGGCAGCCTGCGATTTTAGTATAATAAATATGGATCATGCTTGTTTTCTGCTGTCATTTGATTCATATAACCTGTTGAGAGTCCTTTTCATGGTTTGTGCACACATGGCATATCTCCCGTCAAATCAATTCATGGCAGTAAAGAAAATAATATATTTTCCATCACAATTTCAGCAGGCATTAGAGCAGGCACTGCTCTCTTTTGGCAAATGGAATGATGTTAGCTCAGAATTCAAACCAATTCTTAGTACATCATTTGTTTCACCTGTCCCACTTCTGTTTCTGTGTCAGGGGAGCAATTTTAAATTTCATCTTGAGATCTGATACGAGAGCTCTGTGAATGTGAAAAGTTGTTTTTGTTGCCTGACCCTTGGACTATAATGATTTTCTGAATGTCATTGAATTTAATGGGTGACTCGGACACTTGTAACAAAGGTTAAACTTTATTTGATAATTAACTCTACTTTTTTTCTCTTTTTTCCCCCATGTGGATCCTCCTCTTCGATCAATTCGAAATTGGTTGTGACCATATCAGGTAAGAGCAGTGTGTTCCTTTTTCAACTCTTGAAAATATGTCAAGTCTTAACTGTGTGTCTGTGGTGGCCTTGTTCACCGTTAACTTGCACAGTGAGAATGGAGTAAAGTTCTGTCTTTGTCACGGCCCAATTGGTTATTTCTTGCATTCCTCTTACATTGCTGACCAAAGCAGTGACCCAAAGATGGACTAGATCTCAATGGTGTCAGAGTGTTAGAATGTTTTTTTTACCGCACAGGCAGAAAGTACTTTGGCTCAGTTTTAGCATGGCTTTGTTTATTTTCTTCACTCACTTGCCCCCTAAATGCCAGTAGGAGCTTTTTCTAAGTAGGTTAACTCAGCATGCCCACCTCTTTCAGCTGCAATGTCGTGCTGGAAATGGTTATTTCCATCTAGTAATGTCCTGTTAGGTCCTGTAGTGATTCGACTGTCTAGAGCAGAACATTGGCGACCTGTCACAGCCTGGCTGTTTGCCTGAGAGGGAAATTTAACAAAAATCTCCTTGGGCCACCTCACCCAATTGCTCAGGAGACTGCTAGGTGGGTGTGATCTCTGCCTACTTTGTGACCTGTCCACAACCACTTATATACAGAGTTCGACGGACTGCGGTCCCCAGAGAGCTGAGGATACCTCATAGCCTGGGAATTAAGGCCTTTTGCAGCTGCTCTCATCCAGCCAGCTATTACGGCACTGTGGAGTAGCATGGTGCCAGATTTCAAGGACAGTCAGAAGTTAACTCGGCCTCTCTGCATGCAGGCAGTCTGTCTGATTGGCCTCAAGTGCACCAACTGCAGCATCTCCACTGTGTATTAAGTATAGCCACTCCAGCATCAATCATTCAGTCATATACTGCCAGGGAAATTAGGCCATATGGTTATATATTATCTCAAGTCCATGGTTATCATATGTATGAATGGTAGGAATTGTATTTGCTATGTGCTGCATGACAGTGGCTTGTCCTTGTCCTGGTTTTTTTGTCAGTCAGTTTGTTGCTGATTGTTGAAATGCGCAGGTTGCAGCATCACGTTGTCAGCTGTTGCCTTAGAAGGGTTAAGAGTGAATCTAGTCCTGTAAATTTTTTTGTATACACCCAGAGAAGAGCTGTTCTGACATTCTGACTTAGCCTTGTTCTGGCTGTGCGTTAAGTTTTTTATTTTTCCAAATCTGACTGCCACACCTGCTTTCTGCAGTGACTGGCCAGCTGGGCTCAGAGCACTCTGCAATTTATTTTTTTTCTTATTCCAAAAGCTTCTTCTGCCATTTGCTGCATCCAGTGCTGAACTGCATCAATAGGCCATTTCTAAGACATGTCACAGCAGGATAAGCAGTGGTGTAAATAATACAATTAATAATGGCTGAATCCTCTTTAGCAGCTTCAGTTTCAGGCTTTATAGTATTGTGCCATAAACTGTATGTATTGTGCATGCAAGGTCACTGTCATGCTGTCATGGCTTCCTCGGACAATAGAACCTAGCCATTGTTAATGTTATTAGTGTTTTTTTTATCTGCTATTGCCTCCATGTTTGCAGTGATGGAGAAGGTGGAAGGGTGGAAAGCTGGACTGAAATTGGGATCAAACTCTGAGAACTATCCTCAAGATATGCTTCTATAGACAGCCTGTCCCCACTCTACATTCTTAAAATCAGTGTTTAACACGCACTGGGAAATGTTACTTCCTGTAAATACAATATTTTACGTTCAAGCTTTTGTACCTTCTTCTGTTTTATAATCCCTGCCCTTTACTATGATGGTTCGCTTCTCGCTTTAACGTCAGGGAAAGCTTAAAGTATGCACATCTTGGCTTTTTTGACATGGTGGACGACTCGTTGTCCGACCGTGTTCAGTTTGTGTATTTCCGCCTTAAGTTCTCTGTGAGTTACACTCATGTAAGAACAGAAAATTAACTCTAGTCTTTTTAAAGAAAGTATGTAAACATCAAAAGATGCATGTGTGAAAATCCTGTTTCTTAGCGCTGATGTTCAGTCGGAGTCAGACATTAACAAAGATGTGTACTAGGAAATATAAAACCCATGTGGACCAAACTGTCCAAGTGTGATCCTGTTTGCAGCTCTTTCTAATCTTTTGCATCATCATCAGTTGCACTGGGGATATGAGCAACACAATAAGTTAAAACAGATTAGTTAATCTTGTTTTATAAGTTACCCTGTTTGAATAAAACACTTTCAGTCACACAGCAGCAGCATTATTTATTCCCGGCAGAATGAAGATCTGTGTGTGACACTGCTGCTGCTTACTTCTTGACAAAACAACCTGCGCAGTGTATCTGCACAGTCACAAGGACTGAAATCCCCAGAAGGCAACAGGATGATTGATGCTCCTCTCTGCTGATTGCCTTACTCTTTTTTTTCTCTCCCCCGAACAACTCTTATGCCTGAATGCAGCCTAGTAATGAAAAGACAACCCATTGAAACAATTCTGACACTAATCTGACGTCATCGCTGTGCTCCTCAAAGGCTTTTCTGTTTCTGGCAAATGACCGAAGACTACCTTTCCTCAATTATGAGGACAGTCAGCTTTGATGTCTATATTTTTGACTTGCCCTCTTCCTTTTCCTTTGTCCGACTCTGTCTATGTCTGTCTTTGTTCCATCCGACAGCTTTGCAGCATTGTGAATCTCTTGCCCTGTATGCGCTGCATCTAATATTTATATGGAATATGAAGGCGAGTGGCATGCCAAACAGCCAAACGCCATGTGAAGAGCCAGTGGAGTCTTGATTGAATATATGCAGTGTTGGCAGGCTGGATTTGACACACAGTGATATCATAGCACAGAAGATGCAGATCTTTGATACTCTGCCTCTCGCCTTCCTACGTCTGTTTTCTATTCTTCTTCATTATTATTCTCATTCAAAAGGGCCCTACAGCAAGCAGCATCCAATATGGGCTGGTGTCCCAACATTTATCCTTGCAGAATTCAATTACAGTTTTCCCCTTTTGCCTTTCTTTTTCACTCTCATTCATCCAAAACCTTGAAACCGCTTATATCATTTTTCATAACAATGTCCCAATATCATAAATCTGAGCCTATGTTCATTTCACACCATGTTCAGCGTCATTGTGCCAGGGGCAGGAGGGGAGAACAGATATAAGTGACATCAATCACAGGCTGGTTCATCACTTGGCTTGCCCTCAGACAAAGCGTTTAGAGGAGAGCAATGCTCCCGCTCCCTCAGTTGTTAGTGTTTACAACCTGTGTCTGCTTTCTTTTAAAGTCGGCTTTTTATCTTCTTTGTGCTTTATCTATCTGGGCGACCCTTCTCTTAGCTAGTTTCTCATCTGACCTCAGAGTCATAAAAGAAAATTGCTATCCCAGTTGACAATAAGACAACTTCATTTCAGTGTATAACTTAAAAGATCTCAAGTCCTTGTTTTGATGGTATTTTGTGACTCTCAGTTTAAAATGTAGTTCTGTTTGTTGTCACCATACTCTTGGATTCTGGGGACAAATTTTTATTTTAATTCCAAAACAACACGTAAGGCAAATTACTTTAAACACGTCATGCTACAACGTTTTTGCTGCTTCATACAAGACGAAAACTCGCAAGGTTTTCATTTTTTCATGACTACTCTACAAAAAATGCAGTCTCAAAATACATAATTCAGTCCGATTTAAGGGTTCTTGGATGCACAGACAACCAAAGCAGGCTGATCGCTGTGCATGCAGAGTCTGCGTATCACCTGCCTGTAAACATGCACGCAACACGGCTACGGTCACAGATAATGTCGTCTGGATGCGAGAGGCAGGTGTTCAGTTATGCAAGGCGGCGTTTTAGTGCCTGTATTCCCGTTATCAGTGACACCTTCTCTCGGGGCTGGTTAAAAGTTAGAAAGTTACTGTCACGGGGGTGGTCCGTGCCCTTATGTGAGATACGCTTAACACACACGACACACACACAAAACTTGCAGTATCCAGATCTATCTGTACTTAGATCTTGCCGGAATATAGATTAATCTGTCTGCTGCTTGAGGTTAAGAGTTTAAGGCTTGTTTATCTTCCACCATGCAGATTAAGTGTACATTTGAACATTGTTAGAAATGGTAGATTACCGCGTCAAACCATGTCCATTTGTAAAGTTTATTAAGTATTCATCCTAATGACTTGGGTGATCTCGGCTTTTCCTCTAAGACCACTAACAGCTTGATATTTTTGGTGTGAAATGTCTCCACAACTTTTGGTGGAATGGACAATTAAATTTGATACAAACATTTATGTTTCACACTGGATGACTCGTAACAGATTTGGTGATCCCCTCACTTTGTAGATCTAGTGATGTTATCAGGACAAACTTCATTTTGTGCTTGGTCCTAATTATCGTAAGTAAGCATGTTAAGATATTGACCTGAAACTTGAAAGAGGCAGACATATTTCCCCAGTGACAATCTGTGTTGTCTTATGATCTCTTCATTTCTTCCATATCTTGACTGCCTACTAATGGAGGCCCGAATCTTGAATCTTGAGATGTGCTTTCCTTTTCCAACCATCACTGACTTTATGACATTAAAGTCTTACTCTGAGGTCCAAGGCAAGGCCTGACACTTCCCAAAATGTGTCTCTGGCTATGGGGTTGCTGAATAATTCTCAAGTCAGTTCTTTCCACCCAATTAGATAGTTTCTAGGTTTCTGGACCCTTTTTGTCAATTTTGTCAATTGCAGCCGGGTTTCACATTGTGTTCATCTGCTGTTTTGACTAAGGCCAGTTAATTCAGACTATTTAACACCAAATAATCCCGTAAGGTTGATAATTCCAAAGGCTTTACTAACGTCTCCCGGTCACAGTTGTAGGCATCATGTTGGTGTTGGTGTGTGTCTGCCTCTTGGGCCTGTGTGTATTTTGCCACCATGCAAGCACACTGTCAACAACTTAATAATGGCTTTGAATAGAAAGGAGTAGAAATATGGTTTCATTCTGAGTTATTACATCAATTTATGAATAGGGCAATTTATCATCCACACTGTTCTCCCTTCCTATGTGAAGCCTCTATACTGTAGGTTAGGTCAAGGTAGCATTAACCTCATTTGGCTGTCTTAGAAGTACTAATAATAAAGTGAAATAAACCATACAGTACACAGAGCTCCAGTTGTCCTTGGCAAGCCTACTAAGCTTCATGCTGAGATAATTATACTGGTTTACACTATTGCAGCCCACATACAGCACAGTTTCACTTTCAGATTTTTCCAAGTGTATCTGATTTAACGATGGTGAACAAAGTCAAAGCAGGCCTCAGGACTAGAGACAATAAGTTAAAAGTCGTTAACACAACAATGACTGATGCCTTAGTCCAGCCAGGCTGCGCGCTGAAAACTGGACTGTTGCGTAATGGCGTTTCCTTCACCGCTTCTGCTGGCTAATTGAAAATGTATTTATTCCTCTGAATTAGCGCCTGCTCTCAGCTTTCCTTCCCTCCCTATTAAGAAGATTGGCTGTGAGCATTTAACTTTGTCTGTCCACTTAGGAATGAAATGGTTTGAAAAAGAATAATCATCATTGCCATGGGTTTGTGTCGACTTGATTAAGTGGTAGAATGTCTTTTGAAGTGCCAAAGTTTGATTTCTGCACATGTGCCGGCTTTCTGGGGCAGAGCAGGCCAAGATGTTATATGATGTCTGTTTCAACAGAGCAAATTTAATTTATAATTGCCTCTCTCTGTTCTTCCCTCTTCACTGTTGATACTGATTCAAATGAGGGGAATGGTGAAGTTACAGACTTCGTACTGTGACCTTGTGCGTCTTACAATTTAGGCCATTTTTCATGAGAAACACTTTTTCATGGAAACATGTCCCTCTCCCCTCCTCCTCTTCCTCCCTTGCTTGCTACAGTATGTTAACCAGGGCAGGCTAGGACGAGGTGTGTAGTGGAACAGATGTCATTATGCATGCCTCTGTAGATTAGCTAATCACAGGCACCACCTGGGTGTGCTGATTGCCATTAATCCACTATTGTAATTGAAAATTAGGGGTTGCACCGCAAAAGCATGCTGTCTCTTCATCGGCCCTAATAGATTCCTCACGCCTGCTTCCTGACAGACTTGTCATTCACACTGAGAGCAGTATTATAGCATCAAGCCCTGAGGTGCAAAGCTATGAAAATACTCAGTCATGACTGACATAATTATGATGACGGCTATCTCTTATTACATTGGTGCCATTTAATCTCTATGACTGTTTCACAATTGGTAGTAGTGTAAATGAAGGAAGCAGCATTCACAGGCAGGCAAGGGCATGGGCGATACTCTGGAATAGTCTTTCCAGAGGACAAACCTCGCCTCCACTGTTCAACCATGAACATGAATCAGTCAGTATTTGAGTCAGTAACTGATAATTAAGTGATAGGGAGGCCGAAACATTTTTCACAAACAACAGTAAGGCACCAAAGTGTTTCTAGACAGTTTGTTTGCTATTGACATTTGGCTTCCAATCTTCCTCAAAGGTGACATTATTGAGAGATACCGACTGTGTTGTGATAGAGCAGTTCCCAGTGCAGTTTTTTATAAGTATCTACCGGTTCAGGCAAGTCCCCTATAGGCACCAAATTTTAGCAGGCAGCACCCGTCCATGAATTGCCCACTAATGGGAAACCGTTTATTCGCTGAATGATGCCCTGCCACTTAGTGCAGTCCTTATCCTACTGCCAGCTCTCTGCTCCTTCTCCCATTGATAATCCTGCACAGAAATATTCTCGGGGAAAGCGGATTATCGCGCAGAGTGGTATGAATTTCCCTTCAGTTGTATCTCACAGTTAATTAAATTTATCATTGTCTTTATCATTGACATTCTCATTCTCTTCCCTCTCCCTGGGATGTGTGCTCTAATAAAGGGACGTCCTGTTTGAGTAATTAAGCCTAATGGCTTACCCTCACCTGGGGATTCCCGTCCTCAATCTGTTCATCCACCTGTGGGCATGTGTGTGTGAGTGGGTAACCTTTATGTAGCTGATTGATTGGTGTGTGTAATCTGTGATCACGCTTTTGTCTTTTGTCTGCTGTTTCTTTGTGTGTTATTGCACAAAAGAACACAGGGTAATAAACCCTCTGCTCCTGTTATGTAATATGTTAGAAGTGCACAAACACACACACACATACTGTATTCAGACACATACACACACACACATACAGTACAGTACACTTTGTACCACCATGTGTAGGAATCCCCCATACAAACATGCACACACAAACACATTCTTTTTTATGAATGACAGCCCACCTCCACGCTGCATGACATTTCTCCGCAGACAGTTCCATTGTTAGGTGTTTCTTTTTAAGTGGGCGCAAAAAAATTTAAATGTTACAAAGCATTTCTCTCCTGTGACAAGGCAATACGTTACTGTTGGTATAGTTCTTTATTTCTCCCTGAAATTGACTTGAAACTTTGCCAAAAATCTTCACTTCTCTTTTGTGATCTTTTAAGCTGGTGTATAATAAATACTATTTTGCTCTCAGGGGAGAAGGAACCCCTTATCAACACATCAATAAGTACCAGCTGTAGGTCCAAAGACTGAAGATTAAAGATCTCTAAAAAGTTAAGGCTGGTGGTATCCACTTTAATGGACTGTGTGTGCAAGTGTCACTCTGGGCTGTCACACTGTTCCCCTCTCTTCTTCTTCAGTGCTGCCAGCGCCGAACTTGTTTTTTTATAGCACTCGACACATAAGAGCAGGGTTGTTTTGATGCAGAGCAAGACACACTTCTCCACGCTAAGAGATGGCAAAGTATTCAGCTGTCAAAAGAAACCTCGAGCAGTATGTGAGGAGAGCATAAAAGAGGAGAGAGATGTTTGTCTCTGAATGCATCGCAGTGCATCTCCAGCTTGAGCTGTGCACGGGCGCGTTGAAGATGGACACTACATATGGAGCTCTACTGACTTTCCACCATTGCTTGCATAAGCAAACTTTTCTCCATTGTACCCTCTCCCTCCATCTTATTTTCCTTTCTTCTTCCCTCCCACATTCTTGACCTTACATTAACCCATGTGTAATGTTCACTGCATTTTCAGTGTCATTTTTCCTTATTCCTCTCTGTTTTAAAGTACAGTGCATCTCCGTTTGGGTGTATCAGAAGAGCACCTGGGGCAAAACAATCCAGATAATTATCATTGAGTGAGTCAGTGGGAGTGAGTCAGTGTGTTTGTGGTCAGGGGTGACCATGTCCTCAATCATTTATTGATATTTCAATATGACTCTGAAATAATATCTCTTTTGTGCTTGCATGTGTAGTTTGTCTGGAGATGTGGTGTTTGGGGAGTTGGTTGATGCTTGTCCACTGAATCTCACATTTTTATTAGGCTTACTCACAGATCTGGCTCATCCATGAGCCTCATTATTTTGTCATGATTGAAACCACCCTGTGCTTTTTAGGTTAACCTCTCAAGGGGGACGACCTACGCTTTTGTTTGTTTGTGTGTGACTGCCTTCCATTATGAATGAGAGCGAATCTCAGTGAGTCAGCTCGAAACATTACACATGGAACAAATCACTCTAACAAAATCCCAAACCCCCCCAATGGAAAGCTCCGGCGAGCTATCTCTCTGACATCATACTAATAACAAAGACCTATGGATCAACGGGGAGAGGACTCTGCTCTATTAAATCAGTTCTGACTGGATCAGTCCCCAAGCAACACGCCATGACTCACTCACTTTGCGCCGTTCATTCCTGACAGAAAGCCCCCTTATATTTCCAAGATGCTAATAAAGCGGCTTGGGGCTTCGCTGGATCATTGTGACATTTGGCTGTGGATCTAACAAATTTGTATATTTTCCTTCCGTCATACAACCACAGCCTCTTTCTGTACCACTGCAATGCAACCTATAGGGAGCAGTTTGAACACACGTTTGCAGAGTTGCTATACACATGATGTGATCCCTCCGCACTCAGAGCAGTGTTTATAGATAGGGTGTTGGCTGACTCGGTCGAACCCCATTTCTATCCGTCTCGTAACAGCAGCAAGCACACAGATGTTCGTTTTGATTCTCTCCACCCACCCACCCCCCCACCATCCGTTAGTCCATCGGTCATGTGGAAGAATTATTTATTAAACATAACTAACGTCTGCTATGCGCAACTAGAAGAATACAAATTTCAGTCATTACAGAGAGCCTGGAAAACAGCATGAGGTAAATATTCAGCTGACATTCAGTGGTTGTAGGGATGTTTTGCCTCTGATTCTCTCCGTATCTGCTCTCTGGCGTCTGGCTGCTAAAGCCTTTTCATCTGCTGTGAGTGACTGATGTGGCTGCCCTCTCCTCCCTGGGCATCTGCCCAGCTTATTGAGCAGCCCCTTGTGTGTGCCTTCAAAGAGATACAGATAAATCATGGACTAAATGTCAGTATCCAGTGGCCAAGCAATGTCCATGGGCTTTACTGAGCTAAAGTCACACACCGAGCCTTGCGCTCAGTAACCCCACCACCATAACTCTAACCATTCCTTTGCACACACACACACACATACACATCCACATCTCTCCGTAAAAGGGATGTTGGGTGGACATAGGGTTGAAATGACTGAAGTCCAGCCAGCTGACTCATTTCAGTGATAGGCGAGCATCCTGTTCTGCAGCCAGAGGCTCCAGCACATGATGGATGGATGTAATGTTGGAGAGTGGTTTCTCTTCATGCCCACCATCCCTACCTGACCTCCTGGAGATGGACGACAGGGATCAGGTTGTGACTGTGTGTGTGCGTGTGTGTGGGAAATAGTGGGTACACTATTCCCTGAACCTGGAATTGCTTTTTTAGCTGCAGCCATTGGTGACAGCAGGGAGTAAAGTGAAAGCCCGGCCGATGAAATGTTACAGTACCTGCAGAGAGTATACTAATTATAATATATTGGGTTTGCTCAACTGTGTAAAACACATGTTTCTAATAAGTTTCCCTTGAATTTCCCTGAATTTTTTGTTGTTTTTGTGACTATTGTGAGGAAATACCAGGTAAATGATTGCATCCATGACAACCAGCATCCGCCTTAATGTTAGTGGTGGAAAATATCATTTTTGAGGTACTTTTGCTTGATTTGCTCACTCAATCTGATCAACAGTCCAAAACCTTAATGGTATTTAAGTCTGAATTATATAAATCTGAAAAATGCAAACTAATTATTAAACTGGTTGGTGTTCTCGCTTGATAAATGGCTGCAATAGTTTATCGACTAATCGATTAATCAATTCATTGATTCAGAACTAATGTATCCAAATATAGCCCTGATGTGTGCCCATGTCAGCACATTAAAAGATGTGTGCGAGTCAACGATCGAGGCGGCATCTGGGTTAACTCTGCAAGAAGAGATGCACACATCAAATCGGCAACTGCAGCTCCTCGAGCTGTGCTTTCCAATACAGTGCCTAGAGGACGTGCCTTAAACATTACTGCTGACTACCCAAGACCTTTGAAGCGAGCCTAACACATACACATATATGCAAGCCCTTACAATCATGCAAAAGCGACTTGAGTTTTTTTTTTTTTTTATATAATTCAATGCAGAGGTGATACATGTGTGAAGGTATCATCCTGAACAGAGCAAATACCTCACTAAGTACATGTCCAGTGTAAATCTCTCTTGATACATTTCATACCAGGAAATACAGTACCCCATTGTCACCATCACAAAAAGGTCTTCAATCCCTGATACATAACAGTGTCATCTGTGTTTTCAGACCTCACAGCATCCTTTTTTGGGGGTAAAAATACTAGCAGTGTTTGTATGTGTGTGTGGGTGAGAGAGAGAGTTTTATATATTTATATATATATATATATATATATGTAAAATCTTTGACACTTTGGCAATATTGTTCACCTGACAGTCATGCCAATAAAGCATATGGAATTGAATCGAAATGGAGGGAGAGAGAGAGAGAGAGAGAGAGAGAGAGAGAGAGAGAGAGAGAGAGAGAGAGAGAGAGAGAGAGAGATGAAAAGAACAAGATAGACAGACTTTTGTGTCCTCTGGGGTTCTCTCTGATGCATCGGGCAGCATATTGTCAGTGACAGCCCAACTTACTGTATTGAGGCAACGAGCGCATCACTTTACTTGCTCTGCAGAACCACAATCCACAGAGCTGCAGAAGCTGCTGCTTCATCTATCTCCATATGGTTCCTCTCTCTCAGATACTTCAATAATACACTGATTGATCTCTTCCCATGTTGCGTTTCATTCTCTCTGATCCACTGATAACAATGAAACCCTTTGTCTCCCTCACCACGCGGTGGAATGTAAAGATCACTCTCTATGATGGAGATGAGGCAAAAAGATTGTTCCACTCTTTGATCTCTGTTTCTCAGTTAGGATCTCTGGAAGCTCGCGTGTTCGAGTGTGTGTGCACAAGTATGTGTATTTTTGTTTGTCCGTGGGTTTGTGCGTGTGTGTGTGTGTGTGTGTGTGCGCGCGTGTGTGTAGAGCAGGTGTATGTGTGTGTCTGTGTGCAGATAGACAGACGGAGGTTTCAGACCAGACCAATGGTAAACAGCAGCAGGCTTTTGATGATGCACAGTACTGAGGGGAGCTTCTTCTTCTCTGCATCACATCCGGACCACCTCCACACAACAGATCTGCCAAATGAACAATGAGAAGAGGAAATGTGCTCACACGCACACACACACACAGATAAACACACACTCACACACTCACACACAGATAAACACACTCCTCCATTCCTGAGCTCTGCTGCATTATGTTAGCAGTTTTATCCAGTCTTTTTATCTTTATCTCTTTATTTGTATGTCTCACAAAGGGGTTAACCTCACTGTTAGAGGTTTATAGCCGTGCATTATAGAGTGGACCAGAGCTGATGGAATATGGGAGCCTAGAGATGAAAGAGAAACTAGTAGCTAAAAAGACAGGTGCAAAAGCTTAAGGACACCTCTTTTCATCCTCTCCCATCCTCTCTCTCTCTCTCTCTCTCTCTCTCTCTCTCTCTCTCTCTCTCTCTCTCTCTCTCTCTCTCTGCTCTTCCTTCCGGTCTGCCTGGCCGTAATTCTGGAAATGCATGCTTGAGCAATGGCCTCGGCAGTAGTGGACAACAAAGGTCTCATGGCTTGTTTAAGTCTGTCTTGCTGTATTGAGCTGGTTTTGCTTTCTGTTGTTTGTTAGTTTCTTTTTCTGCAGTGCCTCCCTGAATGGCAGTTTCTACACTTTGGGACACAGGGTTTTGGCCAGTGCTCCAGTCTCTGTGTGTGGTTTTGTACTGAACTGTACACTGTCCAGAGCGGCAACAAGAACCTACTGTAGAGGTGGTCAATACATGAGTAAACTGAATCATTAGTGTCCCTGACAGACTCTGTTGCTGTTATCATTGGAGCTCCCTTCAGTGGTAAATGAAACCACTCGAGTTAAAACTCTAGATGAAAAATCAGGGCATCATCAGTTGGTAAGATTCATCCTCTGAGGACCAGGAATGTCTGTATAAAATTTAATCGCAATCCATGAACCTCAGTGGTGCAAGAGGAAAAGTCAAAGGATTTAGAGCAACGTTGTCATCATAGTTAAACAAACAAACAAACTACGTAGTCCATGGCTATAAGACTAGATAATTCAAAGCAAAATAGTTATTCCTAATTTTCCCCTCTAACATTTTTTTTTAGTATGGATGACACTAATGGGCTGCAAACCCCTAACCACTGTAGTGGTTGGAGTGTCCACTGAGCTGCACTGGACCTGAAAGACTGCAGGGCAGATAGCCGTGCTCAGGGAAGCGGTTGGACATGAATACCGGGCGAAGGAGAGGTTAATGTCATGATCTGTCAGTCTGCTCCACATCACAGGAAGCGGACAGGAGAGGCACCGCCCGCTTAGGATGACCGCGGGGTGGCTGTGACTGTTCTTTCACCTCCCTGCCCCAGCTAAGAATCCAAAAGGGACAGGCAAGACAAGCGAGGCTCGACCTTAGCCTTATTTCAGCTTTTTGTTAAATGTATTCCTCTAAGCCACAATAGGATTAGAAAGGACAATTTCAAGGTCACTTCTCACTGTCTGGAAAAAAAAGCTTGACAGTTTTGTCACATGCTGTAACACAGTGACTTGGGAGGACAGGGTACCTTGAATTGATAAATGCACTTCTTTTAGCAATAATTAATTATACCGACCTACACAGACTGGCCGGCTGCTCTGAAGTTGTAAGATAGTAGACACACATACTCCATGCATCAACAGAATAGGTGTGTACTATTAAATGGGCCAAGAAAGCACTGAGCCAGTTTTATCTCAAACATGTAACTAATGGATATTTAGTGCAGTCAGCCAACAATAGCAGGCAAGCCATCCGGAGCCAAGAAAATATTTCTGAATTCTGAGCGCTTTGGGACACCATCTGTGTCTATTGCCAAGTGCGTTCATGATTATCACATTGACTATAATAAGCCTGCAACATTAAGCCTCCATGCAATGTGTAGCAAGACCATTCCTTTCAATTAACCGCTTAAAAAGTTGATATAGCTGTTCTGCCAAGGGTGCAGGGATATTGCCATTGTCCTTGTGGCACAGCAAGCTCAAAATAGTATCAAGAGTCACTTCTCCTCCAGCACCTCATCCCCTTCTAGGTTGTGTTATCGATAGGAATTTGATACTCATAATGAGTTATGGATTCATCTATTAAACATGTTGAAAACTTTTGATATAAAATGGATAAGGATAATGAGTTGTTTCTTTATATCAATATCGCAAAGATACAATTGGAAAAAGTGGATGTTGTATAAGGAGTTTTCAACCTGGTCATTAGCCATTTTATACCAGAAACACCCACCTTGTGCAGACTGACCCAATGTTGAGATACTTTCCCACTAATTGGATTTTGAGAGGGATGTATCTAACCTCAGGGGAGAAAAGGGCGATTGGGGACATTGATTTTTCTTCTTGTAACATTTTTCATCCCAAACCTACCTCCATCCACAATTAATCTCTTGGGCTCTGCAGCCACTAATTGACTTCACAATGGCTCCTTTTTGCCGACCAATTACAGCTCTCAACCTAAACAGTGGCCGTTAGAGAGCTTGTCTCAGATGGGAAACATTCCACGGCTCTCCCGAGTGTTTAAGGGGAGTGGTAGTAGTTCTTCTACTATTACTTTCAGTCAACATGAGCATGGGTTTGGGGGATGAGACCATTGTGCTTGCTGTTCTTTGGAGAGAAAAGAAGACATGCCAGAACTGTTCATCTCTTTTGTATCTCTGCCATTTTAAGGACAAAGTGAAGAAACTGGGTGTTCCTTAGATGCCAATAACCTGTTGACTCTCTCTCTGCCTGTCACACAGAATGAGGCAGGACATTCTGTTTCCCTGAGTTGCCAAATGAACCTAACAAGGTGGTAATTAGCAGATGGCAGGGGCTCTCTTGCTGTTTCCAGAGCTGCACTACTGTCCGAGAATTGCCTCATTAGACACCAACAGACACCCCTGCTGGGGACATCTCTGCATTGCTTCCACCTTCATTTAGGAAAAGGGTTGTGTCTATGCAAGCCCATTGAAATGAACTGCCTGGGTGCAGGGGTAAATATCTTTACTGGTAGTTAATTGTTTTGGTCCTGGTGAAGTGAAGGCATGCTGGTGCGCCAGGAAACGAGCCAAGCTGCAGAGATTTAGCAGAAGATAAGTCTTTTTCACTTTTGAAAGACTGGTTCTTGTACCAAATTCATGCAGCACTTAGGCCGATAGTTTTACCTGAGTGTGCAAGCTTAGTTGCCAAAAAATTGCTGTTTCGAATGTAAATATTCTCTCATTGCCAAGACTTTTGAATGGATCAAATTTTGTACAGACATTCATGATCCCCAGAAAATAAAGCCTACTGATTTTTATGATCACCTGGCTTTTCCTTTAGCATCACCATGAGGTTGATGTTTTTGTTTTTTACAAAAACTATTGGATGGATTTTGGTGCAGATATTCATGGTCCCCAGAGAATAAAGGCTACTGATTTTTGTGATTCCCTGAATTCTCATTTATGGTTTGAGTTGAATGTCTGGACACTATTGGATGGATTGCTTTGAAATTTGGTACAGACATTCATGTCCCCCTTCAGAATTAATTGTTGTGAATAACTTTGGTTACACTCTGACTATTTATCTTGTCCCATCATCAGATTAATACTTCAATTAGTCCAGTACTTTGGTTTATGATGATGATATATGAGATACCTGCAAACCTATTGACATTCCCAGCAGCCTCAGCTGTGCTTTGTGTTTAGTGCTGATTATAAAAGGTTGGCATGATAAACCGCTAAGCTGAGATGGTGAACATTGTAAACATTAGACCTGCCAAACATCAGCATGCTGGTGTCATCACTGTGAGCAGGTCCGCATGAAAGCACCACTTTATCCAAGTGCAACCTCACAGAGGGCTGGAGATTCTCAGTCTTGTTTTTACTCAGTTTTGCTGTAAATTTGGTCTGAAGCTTTAGTGTGCTGTAGACTTTGACTGTGCCCTACAGCAAATAGTCAAAAATGGTGCGCCATGCTGCTAAACCTGTTTTATAATAGTAGAAGGACTGAAGCTCTTGTCCGGTCTTTAGGCTGAAAGACAACTTGTTTCTCAATGAAAGACTTTTTGCAAAAGCACTTCAGTAGTTTCGACACCAGTTACAGAAAATGACAGATGGTGAGGTAAGCTGAGAGTAGTAGCAGTTTCCCATGGCATACCAAAATGTAAGTGTCCTATGGGACTGGGGAATGGATGATGGGCAGCAGCATGTGCTTTATTTTCATTTCTCTGGATGTGTGTGTGTGATATAGAAACAGGTTTTTGTACATGTTTTTACTTTGATTCTTTGATGTTTTATTATGATCTAAGTAAGTCATCTTCATGTCGTGTCTTCTCTTCTCCACCTTCTCCTCACCCTCCTT
Organism: Lateolabrax maculatus; assembly: GCA_031216445.1. Classification (NCBI taxonomy): domain Eukaryota; kingdom Metazoa; phylum Chordata; class Actinopteri; order Acropomatiformes; family Lateolabracidae; genus Lateolabrax; species Lateolabrax maculatus. The sequence continues at coordinate 23,093,117 of CM062201.1, read as the reverse complement.
TTACACTATGTGTAAATAGTGAAAGCTAATACCACACTTAGACAGAGCCGGAGCAAGGGCTAGGTTTTTATTTGCCTTTATCCTGACTGATCTAAGAGGCAGAAGACAGGCAGAGAGTGGCTGTGACAGGTAGATGCACACATCACTTGAAAGCAAAGGCTTGTGATATGAGAGAAAACAAAAGGTTAAGTGGCTAGCGGTGAAAGAAAGAAAAAAGGGGAAGATGCAGGGAAAGGCCGATTCAGAAAGCGATCTCAAACATAGGTGTGAGGAGCCCTGTGGGCATCTGCCAGGGCTGATGAATCTCCACAGCGAGGGAGGCAAAGACGCACAGTCAGAGATGGAGCGATAGAATAATGATGAGAGGGCAAGAGGAGAGAGGCGGGGTGAGTTTGCACGTGTGTTCCCATGCATCATCATTACTCCTCTCTGCAAACATCCCTCCACCCTGCCCTCCCTCGCTCCCTCTGTTTTTAATGATTCGCCATCCTTGAACTTTTCCCCACCAACTCCCCCACCCCCCCCCCCCCCCACCCCCCGTATGAGAGAGTGTCTAATAACCAGATGACAAGGCACAAAGGGCTCCATTGTGTCCCACATGCCTCACACTACCAGCCTGGCAGGCCAGTGATGCGCTGCCTTGTAACCTAGCGGGAAGCGGAGAGTTGCCGCTACCTCTTTCTCGTTCTCCGTCTCTGGAGATATGATGTAGCACACTAACGCAACCTGACAGGCGGGCCACAAAGACTACCCTGTTAGAAGCACTGGAGTGGGAGTTTGCTTTGGGCATGGGAGGCGATTTGCATGTGTTTGTGTGTGTGAGAGAGAGAGAGAGAGAAAGATTGAGATTGATTTTGTTGACTCAGTGGGGTATCTACACTTGGTTGCAGGAATCCTGTGGTAACCATTAGCTCCATCCATTGTCCATACTGAAACCATCTGATCCATCAAGGCACTGTGTGAAAATGGATCCAGGGTGGCATTCCCAAGCACGATTAAAGCCCTGGTGAAGAATCACTCCCATCCCCTTTAACATGGGAACAGGCCTGACCCGGTAGGGGAGGGAATGGGATGTATATTGTTTGTGTGTGTTTTGGGGTTTTTCATGTCTCATAGCTTCTGGGAACATGGACCGCAGGCTTGTGGCTTTCCAGTTGCAATGTGTAGCCAGACCCAGCTTTTGTTTCCTTGACCTAAATTCCTCACATTCATTGTGCCAGTAAAAAGTCTATAGAGTTACATAATGGGGAGCCATGCTTCTCTTGGTCCCGGCCCTGCCTTGTACCTCTGGCATGCTGCAGTTACCGGACTGTTTCAACTTAAGTAAAGCAGCAGGCACACTCGAAAGGCTCAGAATTGCAAAATCACTTGAATTATTAGCTTGTGTGTGCCTGCAGAGCTAAAGTATTGAGTTGTGTTGAACACCCAGTAAACAAAAAACGGTTTGCATCAAAGATATTTTCAACACAACTTTTTGGCAGATGTTAAAGGGGGCGAATCGACCCCCTCAACCAGGCAACATAATGCTGCTGATCTGCAGTCCCAGCGGTAGACTTTTTACCCCCTTAGGGGATGAATAAAAGCACTTCATTTAATTTACAATATTTTTGAATCTGGTAGGCGATAGGTTTTTATTCCCCTGCAGCTAAGTTTATCCTTCAATACTTCCTGCTGAAAATGGGTGTCATAAAAAATACCGTTCAAGTTTCAGAGTAGAACTCGAGAAGAGTTTTGGATGCGTAGGATGCTCCTCACTTTCAAACTTTCATTACTTTTACTGTGGGAATATTTCTCTTTGTTACTACGCAGTATGATTATTTTTTATTCAGTTTCTTTCCGCCAATTTCTGCCAGTTTCAACCCTGCCACTTGTTTGAAAGAGGGAGTCTTTCGCATGCTTGTGTGAGTGTGTATATATTGGTGGATAGATTCGAATGGAGTTGAAAACTGTTTCATATTGAAATCAAGTCCACAGTGACTTTGTGCGGTTGATCAGCGAGTAGTGAAAATAAGAAGTGTCTGGCACACTATGATCAAATATTCATCAGCAGATTAGCCAACAGCAACAGCAGTTTCACAATGGGAAAAATCATGTATTTACAATCTCTCTAGGTGCCTTGCTGGGAGAGGTGTTTTATCTTACTGACTGATGTTCCTCACAGTAGCTTAATGCAGATCTCATTTGGAGTCTGGATGACATTACTCACAGCCTGGCTTCTGCTTGATTTTGATTTGTCAACAGAATCTGGCAGACATTGAAAGCAAACAGTACCACATTCTGGCCTTGTAGAGCCGCGTTTGAGACCACACAAAAGAGACAAAGCAGATGTAGATCATGAATCTAGATTTTGGTGAGGCACATTACAGGCATAGTGCCAGAACAACTGCAACATGATGTTTTATGTAGACGGACCCCAGTCCTCAGTCATCTGTATAAGGTTAATTTTATTTTTTTTTTTACCCCCCTGCGAGGCAGCTTTGTGGAGAAAATGCTGGTTATTGATGCCCACATTGTAACTGAAGCCATATTCAAAACACATCCTGCAAGTTCCCTCCCAAGAAACGCACTCCTACCCACAGCTGGAGTCCACACAGAGGAAGAGCACTACTATAGCAGACAAGAGGGAATTCTCTCTCTGTTTCTTCTCTCTTCATCTCTCTGTTTCCTCTCTCTGACAATCTGTCGCTCAGAGGAAAATGATAAACTTCCCTCCCGTGCACCCTGAAACGTCCTCAGCCTTTGCTTGAAATGCTGTTGTTCCTGAGAAGCAACATTTCTAATGTAACTGCTTTTTGTGTTGCATGCATCTGGATTTTAATGACAGAGCCCAATTAAACTTTCATCATATGACAGCTTCAATATGCCATCTTTGCCACTTAGCGCTCAGCCTTCTCAGGTACAAGTAATTGCCGTCTGGACAAGGACCCTTTTGATAGGGGCCTTGTAGCATGTGTTGTAGCTTGTTATGAATTTAAATTTCAGAATGTCTTTTTAATTGTGTCAAAATCAAATCATCAGAGTGGGTGTTTTGTAAATGAGCGCCATGTGGATGCCCTCCTACGTGATTTAATTGTTGGACTGACCCAGATTTCTCTTTCCTTTCCACTAGGTAAGGTGTTGAATACTGATTTGCGTCACTACCTCAGCCTGCAGTTTCAGAAGGGCTCCCTGGACCATAAGCTCCAGCAGGTGATTAGGGACAACCTGTACCTGCGCACCATTCCCTGTGAGTAGCTTGCACAGCCTTGGGCACCTCGGTCTCCTCTCTCTCTCTGGGCTCTGCTTGTTGCCCTCTGACCCTTCCAGATGGAGCCTGGTCTGTTCTCATCTGTAGCACTACCTGCACCATCCTATTGTCTTGCCTGCACTTACTAGGTCTATTTAAAAGCAGTAAAAGCACCCAGTCTTAGACTTGGTGTAACTCTGATGTCCACAAGAACCTGAGTAGATTTTGCTGGAAGGCGAATATTACCTACCATGAGTGTAATATGCTTCATGGGGAATCGTTGGGAACAACACACTTTATTAGTTTAATGTTTAATGTAACAAAAATTTGTTGAGATTGAATATATAGAGGACATTAATCAGACTTTACCCTGCCAGCACCATAGTACAAAGCGTTATGTCCGGTCATTGTGCGGCAAATTTACAGCGAGCGAGTGGGCGTGTTGATGTCTTCCAGCTCCCGTCTCATCCACAGACGCTACATTTTCCACATGCGGCTGCCGCTGGATAACCGCAACCAGCTAAGCAGCATTGTTTTGACCGGGCTTAAATTCTCTGCTTTTATAGCAGTAATTGAAGAGAGGATTTCCTCTGATTTCTCGTAACATAAAAGCTGTTTTATTTCTAGTGAAAATCTTAAAAAAAAATCTGAATTACAACTGCAGTGTACTTTCTACATCTAGTCCTAGTACTGTTTTTGCTACATATGTGAAAGGGCAACTCCGGACATTGTCCGGGCCTGATTCTCCGGACATTGTTCGGAGTTCATACGTGAAAACGACTTTACTGTTAGAGGTGTGAAAGAGTGCCAACTTTTGAGTTCATTCTCTGTTTATTTCCTATAACCAATTTTTCCACTCCACTGCTCTTTTAAGAATTGAAGAATAAATAACCAGGACAGAACATTTAGTTTTTATACCCAAGTGATTTTAAAATAGACACAAAGGCCAACAGGCATAAATGAAGGAGCAGCTGCAATTCTCTGGGCTGCACAGCTGAATTAATAAAACCTTTTTTGCCATTTATCACTGCTCCAGACATCGTTTATTAACTGTCTCAGTTAGCATTTCGAAAGCTCTCATTTCTGACATTTTGCATGGAGGGAAATTTATTTTAAAGGCATATTTTGAAGTTGCATTTAGTGTACAATAAAGCAGTAATGATTAATTGAAAATAAACAGCAGGGCTCTATAGTTTCTGCCCACAGATTTGATGTAGAAATGTATAAAGCTATTTATGGTATAAGTGCTCAGTGCTCCATCAATCTCTTACATCTTAATTGTTTTGCTCAATTTCCTCCTTATCTTAAAGATCATTGCAGTTGTTTAAGCAATACACATCGTGTTCTAGTTTTACCCAATCTTGAACATTTGGGTCTACTTCAGAGAGTCAACATCTAGATTTAAAAACTTGTGCCATGCATTTCCCATGTGAGACATTGCAGTCTGGCTTCAGTAGCTCAGCATATGTCTGTTGTCCACTCCGCTCATGCCAGCCTCTGCCAGTGGCTTATCACAGGGCATTGAGCCGCAGTGGCCATGCGAGGAGCCTAAATAGCCACTACAGCATGATGCCTGTGCTCATTACTGCAGCCGAATGGCATCAGAGTGAGAGAAGCATGGCTTCCTACTTCCACTACACACAGTGAGGCTTCATTAAGTTTCACACTTGCCTCCCACAAAAGATGACAGGAGCTCAAGACAGTGCCAGGGGTCCAGGGCACCACGAAATCCTTGAAGCTCGGCTAAATCCCGACCCCTAGTTCCACCGCCAACTACCTCTCTTTTTCCATCAATCCCTGGGCATTAATATCCGGCACGGCAATCGGCTCCACGAGTCTCTTTGCCAGATTAAAAAAAAACAAGAAAGGATAGTGGAAATGTAAAAAACGTGCCCCAGGTTTTCGATCCATGCAAAAAATAGTAATTTGAGAAGATTAAAGAGGGTTCCTTTTAAGTTTTTAAGCCGCTGAGACAAAAGACAGAATACAGCTTTGCATTGATCTAGCTCATCATGGAATCTTTGTCCTACTACAGAGGAATAGAAAGTTGAAAGTAATCGTAAAAATGCGCAAGTTTTTTTTATTCTTTTTTCACTTTCCCTCTAAGCTCATCCTCACTGTTTATTAGTCTCTTTCTGAGAGTATTAATCAGTATTAGTTCTCACTTGGGATGAATACATGAATAAGATCCTGTGGTAATGAGTGCTAGCAATGCACCCTTCACGGTATCAGTATCAATATTCAAATGCTCATCATTTTTGGATGACAGAATCACATCAATGTAAAGTGACTGCTTGACTTTATGCTTTTCAGCATCAAGAAAATGCTCTTGGAAGTGGTGCAGGATGGTTTCTGCTTCTTCTGATTTTTTTTTACACTGCAGTTTTTCAAACATCAGCTGTTGTTAACTTTCATGATGACTGGTCAGAATGTGTTGGTTATTGTATTTTTATATATTTATATATGTATATGTATATAACAATATGATGCCATCACAGAAGTTGTATGAACGTGGCCATTCAAAACGTGTGCTGATACAATATTTTGTCATCTAAACACAGAGTGCACAGTGGAGATTAATTTGGTTGAAGTTAATTACATCAAGATTTGTATGTGGTCTGAGGGATGCAGATCAGAAAGATATATGATATATCTGCAAACCTTTTGCACACTTGTTTTAGGGAGTGCTTATTTTCATACCATCTAATACGTCTGGATGAGGTTCAGTGATTCAGATATAAACAACATCAGTCGAGTTTTCCATTACATGCGGTTATTATTGTGTAATGAGCTCATTATTCAAAATTTCATTATTGATCAAATACATTTTATTTAATTGGGTGAAAAGCTATGTTTATATATTAGCTTCTTGATAAACAAAGCAAAAATCAGTAATTGTTTGTGACAAACGCAAATGATGATAATAACTTAATAACATGCATCATTGTACTGATAAATAAAGGACCGGTGCAAACATCCAGCTGCTGCTGCAATACAGAGTTGCTAGTCGAGCTAGTTAGGTAACATTGCTTCAAAAATTATCTCTTTAATCTGATATCTGCGTGTTATGATCTCCTCATAAAAGTGGACGTGTCTTCCCGACCTTTGAGAAATTTACAGTAGGCTGTTTGAGTCGATCAGGACAGAGACTTTTGACTTGTGTGAGACACAAGTGGAAATGGATTGAACAAAAACTGGGCAGAACGCATACGGTCGATATTGTTGCTTCCCTTTAAGTTAGTATTCCGATTTGTTGTGTATTCATCAAACACGTCATTGGACGAGGATGAACTGATTAGAAGTTGGTGTTCAAAGGTCAAAGGTCAAAGGTCACTGTGACCTCACAAAACATGTTTTTGGCCAAAACAAAAGAATGTATACGCTAATGATAACAAATGATGAAGTGATGTCCTTTTTATATCCAAAAGGTCAAAGGTCAACTCCTCTGTGACATTTACACGCACTGTGGATACAAAATACGTCAAAATAAAAAGGGACTCCACAGCCCCCTGTATTTTCTATGGAAGCTAGTTGTGTGTGGTTTTTTTTTTTGAAGACCATGAGGAGCAGACCAGAACAGAAGCGGAGATTATGACCATATTTCACATTTGATTCGGATTCGAAATTGGTGACACTGATCTTGGGTACCGTCAAAAAATACACTTAATACTTTTTTATTAAATTCCTTTAAAGTTTGCACTACATGGATGTAAACTGCAACTTGACTAGTTGGGAGGCATGCAACCGCGAGGCAGTAACTGTAGTTTCCTCTTTGTTTCTTTTTTTTTTTTTTCTGTTGTTCAGCTGCATTGACATCTGGGAGCCTTATAGGTAAATGCTTGTCACTTGGCTTCTGGTGCCCCACTGAGTGGGTGTTTGACCTGCTAGGGGGGGAAACACACAAAATAGAGTTTACACATAACACTGGAGAGTCAGAGTTTCTTTGTAAACCACAGTAACCCCTGTAGACAGAGTAACTACTTGTACTTTTTTGTTTTAGTTCGCCACTCTTGTCCTGTACTGTTTCATGTGGTTGTTTCATACCTTCAAAGAGAGGCTTGTGAGGAACCACGCACAAGATGGAACTTAAAATTTCCTCTTGTCTTTTCTTCAAAGCTCCTTTTCCCAGCACTCTTTCTCAGATATTGTTAGATTTCTGGTTTCAACAGCCATAACAGTCTCTATTCGCTGTCTATCCATGGCCTGGGTGTAATCTAACTCTTCCCCTTACAGCTGTCCAGGTGTGGACACTGAAGAGACGCTTTGCTTTGTGAATTCACCCATCTACAACACGTCAGCTCAGATAGCATTCACAGACATTGTTTCCCTTTTTAAGCTCTAATCCTCTTGTCTTTTAAAATTCCACCACCTCTTGAAGCCACGTTACAGCAAAACGTGTGACACCAGGTGATAAAATTAGAATTACAAAGGCACATGATGGTGTTATGAGAATTGAAACTGTAATGGTGGTGAAATTGATTTGAGAATTTGCAGGTAGGGTAGCTGAAAAAACAATAAAAAGCGAAATAATCAATTCCCTAGCCCTTCTTCCAAAAACAAGCTCATATTTCCTCCTTTTGCGGCATTGCTGGTCTCCTCTGATTGCTCTGTTTGACATAATAAAAGATTGCCTTTGCAACACACTAAGCTGTTTCAGATGTGATGGCTCATACTGCAGTCAGGATGGATGTTGACACAGAAAGACAATGAAGAATGGGGATAGGTTCCTATTAAACTCTGAGTTAAAATCCCTTGTGCCTGCAGTGAAGCCAGATAGCAGAGCAGTTCAGCTGAGGTACTGTAAAAGCCCTGATTACATCTAAGATGACGGTAAGCAGAGTCGGCATGTTGGGGAGCATGAAATCATTTTCATAACAGTATGTTTTCAATGTCTCACAGACGAGAGCATAAACAAGGCAAAACACGTTATCGCCTTTGTTCGAATCATGATTTAATGATTTTACAGGAACTGGAATACAGTGTACAGCTTCTCTTCCAGAGCAGGGGTTTGTTTTAGATGAAAAACACAAGTAAATATTTTAAGAAAACGGAGAGAAAACAAAAAAGTTGGAACTCAGATTGCAACTGTAAAACATGTCACTGATTTTTACTCCCATGAGTTTAGCCTTGGTTTATCAATGTGAATAACCCTTTCCCAATATTAGAAACAGGTGGTAAGGCTGTAATCTTTAATCTTATTTTAAAGGATTCTGACAGTGAATACAGTAGGGCATACATTTAGGAGTTAACTGTATGAGTTCACAAATTCATTCTTTGGTTTACTGCAAATAGGGATCTCCCAGGAAAGGTCTGGCATAAACTTAAGTCTGCTCAAGTAGCATTGTGCTGACAAGTCACCACTATATTTTATGTTTAATGATTGCCTTCTATTATATTGCCATGGAAACAAAGTTCTGCGTGGGATTTTGAAGAGAAAATGCTTTGTGAGCAGATGCAAAAGTAGTGCAATTATTCAACAAATATGCAGAAGGTCAACTGTGAAGTTAGATTTCATCCATTCATCTTCTTAATGCACACTTGAATAAAGCCACATTCTCTAAGTCTCCTGACTTATTTATTACAGTAATATAGTATTTAATTGCATCCTTAAGGAATAAAGGTTCACTTGTACACAGAAGTCAAAGTAATAGTTTGCAATTAAAAATCTGTTCATTATCATTATCATCACTTACACTTCCTCTTCCTCTGACATTCGTGCTGCTGGATAGATCATTTTTTTCTCAGTTTCATATTTTAATAATGAATTCATAGCTTTGTGGTCCCAGCTCTGTTGACTATTCATGATGTAGACACAGATCCACCCCTGAGTGCTGTATTTGGACTTGAATCAGATCCCCGTGGGCATGTTGGGTACAGTGTTACTTCCAGCTTCTCCGCCCCCCCACCCCCCTTATTAGTGAATAGCACATTCCAGTTGTTTGGATGTTCCCTCTTTCCTAAACTGTGTCATTCTTGGCAGGCACCACTCGGCAACCTCGAGAGGGGGAAGTTCCTGGAGTGGACTATAATTTCATCAGTGTGGGGGAATTCCGTGACCTGGAAGAGAGTGGACTGCTGCTGGAGAGTGGCACCTATGATGGTACGTCTCAACACAACACATAGAACAACTCTACACGACTATAGATGGGGATATAAAGACCGTTTATTTTGAAGGAAGAAAATTAATGAGCTGAAAAACTAGTTTGGTGTATGAGTTGGTATCAAAATATTTCAAATGCTACATTTCAGATGAGCTCACAGAGAAATAACTGGTTATGAGCATTATTAGTTGGGACTGCAACTCAACCTCATTATTAACGTGGTGTTGCGAATACATGTTACCATGGTAACTAAATGATCACACATAAATGGGCTTTATACAGATCGCAGATGGATTCAACAGTAGAACTGATGGTAAAATCACTTATCTGCTATAATAAAATCCAGTTAGTCAGTCAGTGTCGCTGTCACACCGCAAACAAACGGCACCAAAGTTCACTTCGGAGACCCCGCTTTTCAGGTAGTCTTAGTCCGATGGTTTGGACTGCTTCAGAGTTCAGTTGACAGTTTTCACACCAGCCTTAAGGAAGTGAACTGAATGGATTACAGTTCGCGAGAAACAGGTCAGGTGTGAAAGCACCCCTGGAGATGATGTAGAATAGAATAAAGCTAACCTGGGAAGACCATAGGAGAAAAACTACTAACCAAAGAATGAACAGTGACCTTAGCAACAGAGTATCAAGTTATCTAGACAGTACATCGTTCCAGTCCACCCTGGGGACACGGCTGAAGCTGAGGATGAATTCCCATATCATGCCCTGGTTATTAGTTGTCTCATGAATTTGCTGAGCTGTGCACTGTTAGGTCATAAGGTGAAGTCAACACATTGCCCGTGTCATCAACCTATCACGGTAAATGTGAAAAAAAACTGGAGATAATATATTCCCAAGTGATTCTGTTGCCAAAAAGAACTTGGTTCTTTACACATTGTGTCGGATGTGTGTTGGCTATGTAAGAGCTCCCTCATCCGCCCTCTGTCCCATATCCACCCCTGGGAGTCTGGCCCTTCAACCCTGAACCTATGAACCAGTCAACAGGATGAATAATGGATCTGCTATGCCCTTCCAGGCTTAATGTAAGACAACCGTGTGTGTATAGAAGGCACAGATTCAGAAGCCCTCAGAAAGTTAATCATTAATGCCCAGACTTTTGACCCCTGAGTGTCCACAGATAAATTGTTAGATAAACTTTTCTCATACAAACACAGATCCACAGACAGACAGACAGGCAGGCAGACAGACAGGCAGGCAGACAGACAGGCAGGCAGACACACTTGAATGCAGGGAAAGAAAGGGAGAGATATTTACCACATAATGAATGATTTCCCCATGGTGAGTTAGTCATTGACTACACATCTGTTACTAGTTGCTAAATCCCGTATACTGTAGACATTGCTATGGAGAAACATTTTTAAAGTTGTACTAACATGTATTTTAACTTAAGGACGCAAGTCCCTGCAAGGGAGCAGCACTGGGATATGGCTGCCAGTGCAAAAATGTGAAAAAAGTTGTACTTTTTAGGAGATGCTGAATGGATTACCTGTTTAATTAATTTTACGTCATCCCCTTTGGTCTGAGATAACAAGTTGTAAAGAGTGTAAAGGTGTAACAGAGTAGGATTTTGATTGAACTATATGCAATAAACACACCTACTTTAAAATATGCCAGAAACTGCCTCTTGGTGCAGCCTGGCACTTTATGTTGTCCCTATTTTCATTTGTTGAACTATTTTATTTTGTGCTATGGGTATAGTATTCCCACTTTTTTGTGTTTTCTATTGTTTTGTTGTGTTTTACTGTTCCAGGCTGCAAAAAGAATTTTCCTCTTGTGGGACAAAATCTGAACTGCACTGAATTGAACTTTGATTATCAAGGGGTCGGGGGGAAAACCACACTCCATTTCCACCTACTTTTTCATTGCAGTCAGTCATTATTCATCTCTCTCCCTCTTATGACATGCCTGGCTTTGTCAGTGCACGTTACATTTCTCTGTCTGAACGAGGCAGTATACAGTATAGTTACTGTAGCTGTGGTGGATTTAATGGAAACATTGACCTGGGAAGCCACGTTCACAGCTGACTAATGACTAGTGACTAATCCCCCAGACCTCTGAACAACAGGGGTGGGATGTATCCATGGTTAATCTGTAACCAGAGTGCCACTCACTCCTGCTGCTCCGCTGGAGCCAGTATTTGAGACAATGAGCGTTTCACAGATTGGTTGTCTTATCGCTCACTGATAATAGAAAGTTATAGAAAGGCCAATATTATTAAAATACTTAACCAAGCATAAAAGAGGAAAATTGTGTGTGCAACAGTCCGTCTGTCTCAGCATTCTAAGCAGGTTTTAGCAGCAAAGTTGACTCAGCCGTTGGTGAAGTTAATACAGAACTTTAAACAGAGAGATTATTTTGCCAGTTTTTGTTTTACAGAAGGATTGAAGTGTCAGGTTGTGAGAAATACTCGTTACCTTGGCTGTGCCGAAACTCTCGAGAATTAGATTTGGGTGTGTGCATGTATGTGAATTAGGGCATATCCAATTTTCTACCCATCACTGTGGACGATACAGAAAAGCCAATAGTATGAATCATTCATGACAGAGACAAGGCACTGAAATGGACAAGGAAAATTCAAGAAAAGCAGGTGTCTCGGTGTCTTAGCAACAGTAGGGTTGGTACAAAAGTTGACATTAAGATCTCAGCTGAAAACGCAGCACTGCGTTAACTTTTATTTCTTATTAATCAACAAGTTATGCTGACATTGCTAATGTTTATTTAGTATTCCATATGCCAATATGTCATGGGCTTTCTTTTTCAAATTCAAAGGTCAGCAGACTCTTTACCTCATTTGGCTGGATACCTGCGCAGTCCATGCTTGCAAGACTGGCAAGGGGAAACATTACCTTGATTACATGTTGAAAGTTTAAGGTAGTATAATGGGTCACTGCAAAAGTGACCTACTGCAGGGATGCAGTGGAAATATAAAATAGTACATAATTGCGCCACCACAGGTGAAGAATAAAAGGCTTGGACAAAAACAAAAAAGCCCATGAGTTATGGTACTTTCATTCAAGCTGATATTTACAGTCTGTACTTGTAGACCTTAAGGGGCCAATTTGACAGGGGATGAAAATGATGAAATCCCCTTTGTTTGTGCAATATAAAATGTATTCCTCTTGACAATCATGGATTTCACTGCAAAAGAAATGACAATTTACCGTCCCCTTGTTTTGCTGAACCACAATGCCTCCAACCATTTTATAATAGGGTCTTTTTTGGTATTATAGGCTTTGTGAAGTTCTGAGGTAAAGCTGCGTAGCTGTGGATTAGATAGAAACAGGGCAACGGGCCAGAAGTCACAGAGGAGGGAGGGTGCAAAGGTGCTGCTCTAGCAACAGCTGCCCACTCCTAGGAACTGGCTAAACAGAGGCTTGAAAGATTAAGAAGCATCTCAGCTCTTAGGACTGCACTGCTTATAACATAGGAGCTGGATTAGTGTTTATATATATATATTATTATATTTCGCACATCCAAATAGGAACATAGGAAAACAAAACAAAAAAAAAGCTTACACAGAAAGTGAAAGAACAAAATATAGGGGAATAAAGAGAGAGGGATTAGGGTGGATGAGAGCAGCTCAATAAGAAAAATAAGGATGAAAGTAAAGATAGGAAGGGTGTGTATTTTATATTGGGTGTCACAACACATACAGAGGAGATGAACATAAACTAGAAAGGAAGTTTATGTATGAGAGGCAGGTCATCTAACAGTGGATCCTGAAGCCATGCACCACACACACAAGCACAGGGAGTAGAGGAATGCAGGGTTTACAAGGTTGGCTTGTAAAGTGTGGGCATCCATGCCAAGCAGGGCCCGAGCCCTGTTCCAAGGCTGGAGCACAAGATGGGCTTCACGCGCCTGGGGCACTGGCAGTCAGTGATGAGGCCCGGGCAGGCTGGGCACTGCCCAAGAGAGTGGAAGCCCGTCCTCAATGATTAATGAGGGTCTGTGACTGTGGCTGGCAGGTTCAAAGAAGCAGGGGGGGATAAACGCAGTGTGAGGGTGCGGTGGGGTGGAGGGGGAGCTTTGGGAAGGGAAATGGTGGAGGCTGAGCCAGACTATAAACCCTTGAGAGGTTTTCCCAGACGTCCACAACATAAGGGGTGTCTCCAATTTCCATTTGTGTTTGAAAACATGGCCACAAGACCATTTGCTAGCATGTCACATTGTTAAATGACCATGACTGCATGAATCTTTGCTCTCCAGCATTTCCATCACAGCTTTTAATGCAAGTTTTTCCGGAGAATAGAGTGAGATTTGGAGAGGTTGTGTCTCACTGCAGATATAACTGGTCACAGTTGAACTCACACGTTATTCAGATTCTCACAAATTGGAGATGAGATATGCTGGCAGCTGCTGACTAAAAGAGATGACGTGACATCTGCACACACACACACACACACACACACACACACGCACACACACACTTCTACGCATTCTTTCTCACCCATAAACACACATGGCCTTAGTGGTGCATATTTCAGCTCGGGATCTCTGCGGGCACAGCAGGAAAGAAGTTCTAAAAAAAATGTTCCCGTTGACATGAAACTACGTCTTACTGGCAGCAAACACAACCATGCATGTGTAACATGAGTGGATGGCTGTTAAAATGAAAATGGCTTTGCTTTACACTGTCTACCCACCACTCACTCAAGCTGCAAAAAGGGCTTTAATGTAATAACACCATGCTGTAATTGTCAGCCCTCTGTGCACACTGTTTCTGCTGCTGTTACCTTCAACACGACTGGTACTTGTGATTTTGCCACCGTGTGACATAAGGGAAGCAGGATTGAATTTACATAAACTGTCGATGACCAAAAATGTTGAATTCGGTAGTGTGATGAGCTGATATATTTTTATCCACTTTCGTTTTCTGTATTTAAGACCATCCTGCATTCTAATAGGTGAAACATAGCCACCAAATTATGATGTATATGAACCACAATCAGAAGTTTTTTTTCCCGTACAGAACAGTAGTAAGTAAACGTTGAAATGTTCATGAGTGGGCGATCTATAGTACACCATATTATAGAATCCCATGGTCAGAAAGCTGATCAATCATTTGGTAACAGTTTGTTGGAAGAATGACTTTCCAGTAAATCTTACTGTTATTTTTTTTGCTCTATTTCTTGCTCACTGTTACATTCATTATAGAAGACAGTGTGTTGATGCATTGATTCTGTGCCCGGCTGTCTACTTTTGTCACACACATGGTCATGGGGAGCTGTTAGCGTGGTGGCTCCCAGGCTTGTTTGTCTCCTTTTTTTTCCAAGAATGAACAGCCCATTAATCTGAAGGCAGTAATTAAGGTGGAAGATTCGAGGTGGTCACTCTGACATCGTCGGGTTTGCCAAAGTGACTAGACATCCAATTCAGATCGGGGCTGTTTTTAGAATTTGTTCTGGCATCCCAATAGGGAAGGTCTTTGTCCTGATAATGAGATCTGTTAATGAGGCAAAATTATATCTCAGGACCACAGACAGGTTAGATCTGTGTTTTTCTCTCTTTTTCTTGCTCTTGCTCTTACGACGACTATTAGGCAGCTATTACTGCACTGAATTCAGGAGATCAACTGGGCGAATTGCTTCCCTCTAACAGTGGATGGTCATTGACAAGAAAATGGCTCATTCTGGACCACTCATTTTCAGTGAATCGGTTAAATTTGTCTTTTTCTTCCCCTTTTGCTAACATCATTTTATCCACACAGGTTAACAGGTTGGCAGGTTTAAGGTTTAAGTAAGAGCCTATAGAACTAACAATATAATTTGCACCCCAACCTCATTTCTTTTCTCTCAAGTAGGCTCATTGGTTACCATTTTTTCTGCTAGAATGTACTAAAATAAGAACCGTGTCTCTGTGGTCTGTCTTCATTCTTTCACTGTGTTATTTTTGCTGTTGTGCCTGTCACATGTTAAGTATTATTTAATCTGATATTCTTTAGTTGTTCATTCACTTATTTATTTATGGTTTATCTATTAGAATCACAAATTTCCATCTGTTTGATCAGGCCCATTTTTGTTGCCCATGTTCCGGCTGTTTTAAATAATTAAATCTAATTGTGATTGCTAGAGCTAGTTTGAATCTTTGATATGATAAAACATACTATACACAGTTGTCGCATCAAAAGAAAGACGGGGGACCTTTTTTGTCACATTAGAATTTCAATAGGATAGAGCATTGTAACTCTATTAAATGGATCTGTGGATAATTAGTAACTACCACTGTATATTACAATACGATTACACTTGCACTAAATAAAATAATAGAACTGATTGTAGATGCCAGGGAGGCACTGTGCCCCACTGTCAGAGGATATTCATGCAAAATTAAACTGCATTTTGTTAAAATAACTTATTATACTAAATGAGGAGCAAAAATGAGGTTCAAACAAACAGCTCATTTAATGAACTCAGCCGAAAGACTCGACTCCTCAGAGAGACACCTCACTTAATTCTTTAGGTAGAGTAAAAAACACCCAGCCTCCAGTCTTTTGAGTTCTTTTTTTCTGGTTGTATAATTTTACATCCACACTGGATGAAGTTATAAATTCTCATCAATGACTGCATTTCACTCTGTGGCTCATTAGTACTGTGTAATTACAATGCGATCCATCTCAGTGCACTTCCTTATTGTGGCCACTGTCTCCCAGCTCCGTGCTAATGGGTACTTACAGTGGCTACGTGTACCTTTGTTTGAGCTTCAGGAACTGAGGAGTTCACAGAGCAAATTACCACTTCTAATTTAAATGTGCAATTCCGTCAGTAAGCATCCTATTAATTACAAACCTAGCAAAGGATTTCATGGTTTTCAGTAAGGTACTGATATTAATACTTCATAAATTAAAACACGGATTAATGTAATTACCTTAATCAATTATGATTCATGACTTTGTATTTACATGCAAACCAATCTGTATTCTGTCATGTTTGTCTATTTTCAGTATGGTAAACAATAGTTTAATAGGCTTTTGGAACCTTAATTCCCTAGTCACACAATTTCTCTCACTCCCTTGCTGCCTCCCATCCTTCCTCCTCTCATTTCACTCTCTTCCTCCCAGTAGACTCCTTCGTCACAGTATCTGTCCACTCCCTGATGTGCTGTTTAACTGTTATAATACAATGTTCAGACACAGCTCAGTCTTTACCACGCTGCAATCCCACACAAACACTGGATGACTGGTTTCCCTGAGACAGAGAACAAACAGTGAATCAATATTTGTACCATGCCTTCCCAACTATTTTCTCACCTCTTGTTCTTTTAAGTTTTTGTCCTTTCTGTTATTCCCTATTCTCTTGCACAGAGTGAGAAGGTAGTGAGTGGTAAAGTGGGTCACCCCTCTCGTATAGTTGAGGAAAGACGAGGACTCGCTCTGTGGAGTAAGGCTGTTTGCTGCCTTAGGCACCAACATGACAGCAAAGGCAAGCTGATGGACTCTCTGGAATTCGAGTACTTCAGAACCTACCTTGGCGTAAATGCAGTAGTCACTGTTCCCCTTGGGAATGAAGCAGTAAATATGACAATATAAAAGTTCAGGCTTTTTGGCTTTGGTCTGTGGGCTGGTACTACTACAGCAGTGAATCCTAATAATCATTAAGGTAATAATAATAATAATAATAATAATAAAAATAATAACATACATTGAAAAAAATCAATACATACAGTAAAAAAAAAAAGCAGGACATAAACAAGGATTGAATAGGACATTAAGAATAATAATAATAAAAAAATAGAATTAAATAAAAAATGAAAATTAGAAAAACCTTTCTGTCTCACAGGCAGCTTTTTCGCAGACAGGAAGCCGGCCAGGGATCATGTCTCTGTTGTTACACTCCAACTAGATGGTAGGTGTGCCTAATCAACAGGTTTTGGTCCATGGAGACAACATGACCCTCTCCATGTATTAGATGAGGCATGTGGTACTGTGAGTAGACCAGCAGTGTGGGTCAGTAGTGACAGTGATCGTGGTATCCAGTGGGAATAAGCAAATAATAATTTGTATCACAAATTGAGGGGAGAGAACACTTTCCAAAACCTGAGTTATGATGGCAAAAGCTTGGCCTCATTTTATTCCAACCAGTACTTCTCTGCCAGATATAATTTGTAGCTAACAATCACTCCCCTGTGCCTTTAAATAAATTTAAACAACCGTTACAGTTGAGGCGAGATAGTCCCTTCTTGATCTGGTACCAACAAAGTGGTTTTGCCACTTTATTGGTGCTTTGTTGTCTCTTCCTATTTTGTGGTGTACTGCAAAGCCAAGATGGGACCACAAGTTCTTTCCTACAGTATTTAACCTTTGTGACTGCGTCTGTGTGTGTTCTGGTATTCCTTTACTCATGAGAAAGTGTTCTCACAATCCTCCAAGCAAGGTTGTCCAACAGTTTCTTAGTCCTTGCTTCCATGTGGTGGGAACATGGTTTTAGGATTAAGATTAACTAGAAGTATATTCGGGTTCGATATGTAGTAGTGGAGAGTAGAAGTTAGGGTTTTACAATGAACAAAGTCAAAGAAAGCTTCTACATGTCGTCGTCTTTATTTCAGGCAACTACTATGGGACCCCTAAACCCCCGGCAGAGCCCAGCCCCGTGCAGCCAGACTTGGTGGACCAGGTTCTGTTTGATGAGGAATTTGACACGGAGGTCCAGCGAAAACGCACAACCTCTGTCAGCAAGATGGACAGAAAAGACAGCGCCGCACCAGAGGAGGAAGAGGAAGAAGAGAGGCCTCCGATGGTCAACGGCCTGGCTGGTGAGTCACCATTGTCTATTTCTTTTAATGCTTCTGCAATTCTTACAGCTCGTTGGAATGCAGCTGCACATCGCTTTTCTCCAAATTAAACCCCAGCAGTTTTGTGTTGGCTCCATTTGTTGTTGTTTTTTGTCCAGCAGTTCATTATATATTTCTCAGAATGCAAAACAGCAGGATTTTTTTTTCTTTCATCCTTATCGTTCTTTTCTCCAAACAATTCTCAGGATTAGCTGTTCTGCATGCAAGGTCAGCACTAAATCACAGCCCTGCAAAGTCAAGAAGTAACCAAAGTCTGTCTGAGATCAATAGAAACAATCCCTCGGTTAGAGAGATAGACTTTGTCCTTGTTTAATACCCCCACAAGGATGGCCTCACATGGCTCCTGGCACAAACAAAATCAGAAGATGTTTCAGCTGATGGTGAACGTTCCTCAATGTGAGGGTAATTAGAAAACCTCTAACTGCTGTGTTATTAAAAAACACTTTAAAATAAAATGGTACAGTGATGCTCACAGTACCATTCACCCATCTTAAACCAGCCAACTGAACCAAGTAGCAGCTTCTGGCTCTTTGCCGGAGCCGGCTCCCTCAGCTGTCCTGTCCTCTGTTATGGCTTCAGTGATGGGCCTCTGAACAGCCTCAAACACACCCTGGCCTGGTGCAGCATGGCACTGCCACTCCAGATTGTTAGCCAAATGAGCCACACTGCACAAAAAGACCCAGTGCTGCAGATGCATATTGCATTACATTGCCAATTTTGTCATATGCCGTACTATTGTCCTTCTTGAGGATAGCTAGCATCGTGTTAAGCTGTTTTCATGTTAACATATTTGCCGTACAATATAGTACGTAGTTTAATAGA